>JBBBVM010000486.1:1542552-2875105 GCA_037355625.1 Petunia x hybrida | reverse complement strand
GAGAAGCCCGAAGTGTCGTTAGCCGATCTCATGGCTGCGATACAAGGTGTCAGTGCCGAAGTAAGAGGAGTGAGTGTTCGAGTAGCTCAACTCGAACAGGGAAGCGCGTCCGTGGCCATGAATGGATCCGGCGCTGGAACGAGCCAATCCACTCCGATGAAGCCTGAACTGTACGCTGAGCTTGTACGACAACATCAGTTGACAAGTGAGGCCATTCGAAGAGAGCTTAACTTGGGCAATCCCCAAGCTGGTTATCAAAATTTGGGCATTCCCCGAGGAGAAAGGATACCACTTCCAAGGGCCCGAAGAGATATTGGAGCCGTTGTCGAAGAGGTTAACGAAGAGGAATTTCCCGAGGACGAATATGACCGTGAGCCGCCATTCGCTCAACGAAGGCAAGCTCACCGAGTTCGTGGAAATTTCTGAAGTCGAGGCCGAGGTGCAAATGTTGAAAGAAATATTGAGCGTGAGGCTGATGATCGTGGTGATGAGTTTCCCGAACAGGCTCGTGGTGTTCGAGACTCAAGTGATGATCAGCCTCACGCTCAAGATGAGAGCTATGGATGCTAAGTATTTGAGTGCCAAGTACAGGCAAACTCAAATGCAAAAACTCTATGAGCTAAAACAAGGGTCCAAGTCTGTCCAAGAGTACCATGATGAGTTCGAAAAGGTTCGATTGAATCTTGATCTGGTAGAGGATGAAGAGCAAGCCATTATCAGATTCAAAAATGGCTTAGCTAGGGATGTGTCATCTCACTTGAGGCTCCACGTGTATCACACGTTGGAAGATCTGTTCGATGCTGCCACCGAAGCTGAAAAATTGGTGAAGGACGATAAGTTAAACCGGTATCGAGGAGTCACTACTTCTACTCCTTTGAACCGAGGTAAAGAATGGAAGAGTCCAAACCAAACAAGTGCTAACACTGTTCGAGATTCGAAGAGACCCTTCGAAAGAAGTGTGACCGTTAACCAGTCGAGAGAAGTAGGAGGTAAAGTTCAACTGAACTCTCCTAGTGCTTCAAATATTCAGTGTCACAAGTGCAAAGGTTATGGTCACATGGCAAAAGAGTGTCCAACTCGCAAAGTTATGCTTCTGCTCGAAGATGGAACCGTCCATGAGCAAGCGAGTGACACCGAGGAGGAATTTATCGAGGAGACTGACCGAGCTGAAGGTGATGATGATCGTGAGACTGCCGAAGCTGATCATCCGGAAATATTTCTTGTGGTTCGAAGGAATTTGAGCTGCATGACTCTTGAAGAAGAGGACAACCAAAGAGAAAACCTCTTTCATGCCCGATGTCGAGTAAGGGGAAAGGTGTGTTCGATGATCATTGACTCTGGTAGTTGTGCGAATGTGGTGAGCCAAACTTTGGTCTCACAAATGGGACTAACTACTTTGAAGCATCCCCACCCTTACAAATTACAATGGCTGAATGAGTGTAGAGAATTGAGAGTTGTCAAACAAGTGTGGATCAAGTTTAGAATCGGAGAGTATCAAGATGAAATGATATTCGATGTGGTTCCGATGCAAGCTTGTCATTTGCTATTGGGTCGACCGTGGCAATATGACCGGACAACTGTTCACAATGGCAGATCCAACACTTACACTGTAAGGCTCGAAGGGAAGAGTTTCATACTCAAACCCCTTTCTCCAAAACAAGTCACCGAGGACTATAAACGGATGAAAGAACTGAAAGAAGCGGCCAAAGCTAAGCTTCCGATGGGAGCAAAATTAGGGCCCGAAGAGACAAACACTCTGCCCGAAGTAAAAGGAATCTGTGCAATCATGCAGCCGGGTGAGTTCCTACGAGGCAACGACAACGGTCAGATGATGATTTGCCTCGTGCACAAGGGTATCTTTCTAAACTCTAATGGTGATTTTTCTAACGATAACCCTTTGCCTTTGTTTGTTCGTAAAGTTTTGCAGGACTTCGAGGACATGTTTCCCGAGGAAATGCCAGGTGGATTACCTCCGTTGAGAGGAATCGAGCACCAAATTGACTTCGTACCGGGGTCACAAATCCCCAACAAACCTGCATACCGGTGTAACCCCGAAGACACCAAAGAGCTCCAACGGCAGGTTGATGAGTTGATGAACAAGGGCCTCGTTCGTGAGAGCTTGAGTCCTTGCGCCGTTCCTGTTATCCTTGTCCCGAAGAAGGATGGAACATGGCGAATGTGTGTTGACTGTCGAGCAGTCAACAAAATAACGGTAAAGTATCGTCATCCTATCCCTCGATTAGATGACATTATAGATGAGTTAAGTGGTTCTTCATGCTTTTCGAAGATAGACCTCAGGTCCGGTTACCACCAGATCCGAATGAAACCCGGAGACGAGTGGAAGACCGTATTCAAGACCAAATTCGGTCTATATGAATGGTTGGTAATGCCTTTTGGCTTATCCAATGCACTGAGCGCATTCATGCGATTGATGAACCATATGCTCAAACCGTTCATAAACAAGTTCGTTGTCGTTTATTTCGATGACATATTTGTTTATAGCAGAACCGTGGATGAACATGTCGAACACCTAAGGCAAGTACTTGAAAAGCTTCGAGAAGAGAAGTTGTATGCCAACTTCAAGAAATGCGCCTTTGGTGTCGATCGTGTAGTCTTTCTTGGATTTGTTGTCAGTGCTAATAGTGTCGAAGTCGACGAATCAAAAGTCGAAGCCATCAAAGATTGGCCAACTCCAACCTCGGTAACACAAGTTCGTAGCTTCCATGGCTTAGCTAGCTTTTACCGAAGGTTTGTTCGTGACTTTAGCACCGTGGCAGCTCCTTTAACCGAGCTGGTGAAGAAAGACCATCCATTTGTGTGGGGAGAGTCCCAAGGGAGGGCTTTCCAAGAATTGAAACGGAGGCTTTGCTCTGCCCCGTTGTTGCAACTCCCTGACTTCGGCAAAGCATTCGAAGTCGAGTGTGATGCGTCTGGAGTTGGTATCGGAGGAGTGCTGATGCAAGAATCGAAGCCAATCGCTTATTTTAGCGAAAAGCTTAAGGGTGCAACTTTGAATTACTATACGTATGACAAAGAATTGTATGCCCTCGTTCGAGCACTCGCCCATTGGCAGCATTATTTGTGGCCTCGAGAGTTTGTGATCAAGAGTGATCATGAGTCTTTGAAACATCTCCGAGGTCAGGAGAAATTGAATCGAAGACATGCCAAGTGGGTTGAATTTATTGAGAGCTTTCCCTATGTAATTCATTACAAAAAGGGTAAAGACAATGTTGTGGCCGATGCGCTATCAAGGAAATTTGCCTTAGCGACCACTCTCGCCTCTAGGCTCATGGGATTCGAAAGCATCAAGTCGATGTACGAAGACGATCCCAAGCTGAAATGCGTTCGAGACGCAATCTTGAGTGGCCGAAGGGTTGAGAAATATCAGTGGCACGATGGCTACCTCTTCAAGAATGGGAGGGTTTGTGTGCCAGTGTCATCGTGGAGAGAGCTCTTAGTTCGAGAAGCTCACTCCGGTGGACTGATGGGACACTTCGGTGTCGACAAAACTCTTGGTATCTTGACCGAGCAGTTCCATTGGCCCAAAATGCGACGAGATGTGGAAAAGCTTTGCAACACTTGTCTCGCTTGCAAGAAAGCAAAATCGAAGTCCAACCCTCATGGTTTGTACACCCCGTTACCTGTGCCTGATCGACCTTGGGTTGATATATCCATGGACTTTGTCTTGGGGTTACCGAGATCGGGGGGAGGGCATGATAGCATCTTCGTTGTGGTTGACCGTTTTTCAAAAATGGCTCACTTTATTCCTTGCAAAAAGTGTGATGATGCCCAGCATGTAGCTACATTGTTTATTTCTAATGTGTTAAAATTGCATGGTGTACCTCGCACTATTGTGAGTGATCGAGACTCAAAATTCTTGAGTCATTTTTGGAAGTGTTTGTGGGGTGCCCTCGGCACCAAGCTACTATTCTCGACGTCTCACCATCCTCAGACTGATGGACAGACCGAGGTAGTTAATCGAACCTTGGGATCTTTGCTTCGAGCAATGACCAAAGGGAAGGTTGGAAACTGGGCTGATCGTTTGCCCATGATGGAGTTTGCATACAATCGAACGGTGCATAGAATGATCAACATGACCCCGTTTAAATGTGTGTATGGCTTTAATCCTTTGATTCCACTTGATTTAACCCCATTGCCTCGAGATTCTGTTCTTGATTTTGAAGGTACTCGACGAGCAGCTGCCTTGATCGAATTGCATGCAAAGGTGAAGAAGAACCTCGAGGAGGCCTATGCAAAGGTTGCCTTAAAGAAAAACAAGGGGCGTAAAAAGCTGGAATTAAAGAAGGGAGATTGGGTTTGGGTTCACTTCCGAAAGGAACGCTTCCCGAACCAAAGGAAAGGAAAGTTGGCTCCTCGAGGGGATGGTCCATTTCAAGTGTTGACCAAGATCAACAACAATGCTTACGTGATCGACCTCCCTGGTGAGTATAACGTGTCCAACACCTTTAATGTTGCTGACTTAGTTCCTTGTGTTGTAGGTCCAACTTCGGAGGACGAGGAGGGCTTGATTTCGAGGACGAAATCTTCTCAAGAAAGGGAGGATGATGCAGCCCGAACACGTGCTGATCAAGTGTTCGATCCGCCGAGGAGACCGATGACAAGAAGCCAAGCCAAGCTGCTGCACGATGTGCACGTTCACTTAGCCTGGCCGAAGGAAAACAATTGCTCCGAAGCTGAGTGGCCGGGCTCAAGAACCGAAGGCATTATCTTCAGATTTGAGCCCGAAGGCAAAGTGACCGAGGACAATGGGCTCGAAGACAATTGAGCGTCCAAAGACAATGAGTGTGTTCGAGCAGACATTCGAGAACCGAAGCCAAGGCTTATCGAAGTCAAATTCTGCCGAACACAATTTAACTCAGCCCTGCGTGGCTTATTTCTATTGGTCGCTTGTGACCCTTTTACTAGTTTACCCTTAGTATTTCCTATATAAACCTTGTTTCCTTTCATTGTAGATAGCCAGTTTTTGAACAATGATAAATTAATGAAAGTGTCGAGCACCTTTCTCTTGTCTCCGTCGTGAGCAAAACCCTGTGAGGGATTTTATGGACTTGTGGCTTTCGGTTAATCCGATTGAACATTCCTCTTTGATCATTCAGTTTGCAAGAGGCAATGTTCTCTTGAGGATTGTTGCATAGTTAGGGTGATTCTTGTGACCCTTTCGATCGAGCTTTGAGACAGGTTCCTCACTGTTCTTTCGAAAGAAGCAAGTTTTGTCTTGCTCCTATCTTTTATCTTTCTTGTTTATCTTCCGCGTTTGTGCTTAGCAACTCCTTCGGGTTTGCATTGCACCATACTCGTTACTACAACACAATGATCAGTGAAACAATGAGATCTGTATATAAGTTCAATTTACTACAACACAATTGATCAATTTAAATCTGAGTAGAAATTCTTCTCTAAATAATTAAAATGTCACTTTAACTACACACCAATGAGAAAACATACACTTCCTAGTGATTCTACCAAACAGATTATAAGGGAACTTGAAACTCTTCAAATATAGCTAAAATCATTAAGGCTTTGAAGGCCACCAAATTCAAAGTAGCAGTGGGGAGATTTTCATTTCAAAAATAGAATTTAAGATCGACTTTAACACCTCTTTAAGTCTAGAATACTACAACATTAAGTCTAGAATTCATCAAGACAACATCTCTTAAGATGGTTCCTTAAATTTGAAGTGCCAAGCTTTCGACGACAATGATAAACTCGACCATACTTATTGCACTTTGCTTTACGATCTTCTTCATTGTCTCCAATCACCTCAAAATATTTCCAAACAAATGATCGAGCTTTAGGAGCACGAGGCTTAGTTGAACTTGGACCTAATAAATAAAAAGAGAAGTCAAAAGTTGTAGCATAATATTTCTATTAAAGAACAAAATCATATTATCAAATAAATAATTACTTACCACATATTAATGAAAGACACTACTAAACATCAACAATGCAAGAATCTCTTCCACTATTCATCAATTCTAAAGATAAATTAACAAAATGAGTCGTACAACATAAATAATTAAAATATTTAATGACACAAAGCATCAAACCTTACCAACTTCAAGTTGCTCAAGATAATCTAAATCTTCTTCAACATTAACGGGAAGAGACTCAATTCTTAACCAATCTTGAACACAAACAAGAGATTGCACCAACTTCGGAGTTAATGAACTCCTAAATGTTTCAAGGATACGGCCACCGGCACTAAATGCACTTTCCGATGCCACACTAGAGATCGGAATAGCCAACACATCACGAGCCAACTCTGAAAAAATAGGAAATCTAGGAGCATTAATTTTCCACCAACCTAAAACATCAAATTTCTCAACAAAGGGCTCTTGGTCTTCATTAAGATACTTTTCAAGCTCCGATTTAGCACCACCACTTCCACTTTCTTCTTTTTGTCTCTTCTTTTCTAGCTTATTTCTCACTACACTTCCCCCCAGACATACTAATATCCGAGGATGAGTCATTAGATGAAGTAGATGGAGATGATGGAATTTTAGATCCTTGTGTTAATTTTTTCACATACTCCCCAAACAAAGAACTCAGATACTTATCCACTTCAACTTTTATTTTTTTCCCAACATCCTCCCCAAACATCTCCTCAAGTGCTAAATCAACATACACAAACTTGTTACGAGGATCTAACACAGAAGCAATAAAAAGCATGTTGTTCATTCTGAGAGGATCACCCCAATATTTAACAAACTTTTTTTGCATTTGAGTTGCCATTGCAGCCAATTGTTTATCTTCACTTGCCACACAATCTTTCAAATGGACAGCAAGCTCACATATTTCCTCAAAATGAGAATTACAAGTAACATAAAGTGAACCTGAAACTTTTTTTGTGAGCTCATAAAATCTTGCAAGAAACTTTGACACGTTCCTCACCTTTACCCAATCATCAGATTGTAGCGCACCTGCCACACTTCCATCTTCACAAGCATGACTAGCAAGATAAGTAGACAATGTACCCCCCTCATTAGTATCATACCTATCAAACGCCGACTCATAATATTGTGCCGTTTCCAACATCAAGTAGGTGGAGTTCCACCTAGTAGGAACATCTAAACACAATGCTTTAGTACACTCTATCTTTTGGCGTTCACAAGCATCGTTAAACTTTCTAAGCCTTGCGGGAGATTGTCTTATATATCTCACAGCTTGCCTAACACGTTTGACAGACACACCAATTTCTTTTAAACCATCTTGTACAATCAAATTAAGTATGTGAGCCATACATCTAACATGAAGATGCTTACCATCCATCAAATTAGTTCCCCAATCATTTAATTGTTTAGACACACATCTAACAGTGACATCATTAGAACCAGCATTGTCAACTGTGATAGTGAATACATTATCTACACACCAATCAAGCAAGCAATTATTAATAGCTTCCGCTATATCCTCACCCTTATGACTAGAGATAGGACAGAAGTTTATTATTCTTTTATGCAAAACCCACTCTCTATCAATAAAATGAGTTGTCACACACATATAATTAATCTGTTGCACAGAAGTCCAAGTATCAGTAGTAAGACAAAGTTTTGGACGCTCTTCTCTAAAAAACTTCTTTAGACTTCGCTTCTCTTCAGTATAGATCTTATAACAATCCCTAGTTATTGTCCTACGAGAAGGAATGTGAAAAAAAGGTTGGGCTTTACTCATAAACTTCCTAAATCCTTCCTTTTCTACGAAGCTAAAAGGCAATTCATCCAAAATTATCATCTCAGTTAAAGCCCTCCTAACAACTTCTTGTTCAAATCTCCAACTACCAATAGAAACCTCACCGTCTTGGCAAGTTTGAAAGGCTATCTTGGGTTGAGTTTCAGTAGTTGTAATAAGGTTAGGTGGATACACTGTGCACCTAAGTAAATGGTTTTTCAAACCAGTTGTTCCATTAGTTGTACTAGCTTTAAAAACCTGCTTACAATGATTACATCTTGCTTTCCAAATTCCATTTTCCATAAATCTTTCATATTGTTTCCAAACATCAGATCTAGGTTCTATAGCTTTTCTTTTTTTTTCATACCTTGAATGTTGATCGTATTGTCATCTTCCGAAATAGGTATGCTGTCTGTTGAATCAACATCACTGCTTACTCTACTTTCATCAGTCATCTGTAAATGAATAACAAAATGAAACAAACACAAATTCAAAGAGACATGTATTAGCTACTGGTGAAAATGAAAAGAAAAGAGTAGAATCTAAATTAGAAGCAAAAAATTTGTATTTGTACATATTTCTTTTTATACCATTGGTTTAATATAATTGGGTATAGCAGGTGATCGAAACTAATAATAAGAGCACAAAGACATGTATTAGCCGAAGTTTGTGTAAATTAGCTTAAGCACTATCACTATTGAATAGGGAGTGTTAAGATTGGAGTACGATTGTTCAGTTGGTACTTAATGGGATAAAGGAAAATACATTTTTTCGTCAAACCAATCAAACTTTTGAAATGACAACAATAGGAAACATACTTCAGGTAATTTTGTGAACACAAATAAACTGAACAAGAGATAGGCAAGAAGATGATAGCACTAATCTTCTTATAATGGAGTGAGTAAATCATACAGGAGTACATAAGATACTCCCTCCACGGGGCCTGAAATTGTGCAAAGTACAACTTACTGCATCGACAACTTTTCAAATGCTAGTTGTTCGTCGATTATCACTCAAAAAAATTGATTTTTTATCAAAACTTTCCTATGTTTTGTTTAATATGTTAGATATAACGAGAAATCGAGAAAAAATCTTAAGATCATAGAAAAGAGAATGAGAAGTAAGAACTTACTGCAAAGAGAAGAAGTAACGACGGCCGGCGACCGTCGTGATAGAGGGTGACAACGGCGTGACTATGAGAGACTGAGAGAAGCAGGCAGTGGCGTGATCTTTGGTGGAAAAGAGAAGTGATTTAGATTTTAGGGTTTGATTGGAAATGAATTTTAGTTGGATAGGGCTATTGGGCCATTTAGTTGTGCTGGATTCAGATGGAACTGATTATATTAGTTATTATTGTAAAAATTACAAAATGAACCCAAAAACTTCAGAATTTCGGAATTCCGAAGTTCTGAGACCCTTTACCATATTCCGAATCGAAATTCTGAAATACCGAAATTTCAAACCGAATACCGAAATACCGATTCCGAAATTCTGAATTAATTCGGTTCGGTACGGAATTCGGTATTTCGGACTTTATGCCCACCCCTACCTTGGGCAACATATACCTTGAAATTAAGATAGCCCAAAACAACTCACACAATGACTAGGGTTAATATAGGCACTTAACAAGTTGCAATGCACTCATTATGCTTTATTCGCACGAAATCTATGTCATGAATATTTAAAAAAAATCAAGTGCACCAAATCAATCACCCAATCCCACATCAACTCCATACTCAATAAGTCATGCAAGTACTCACTCTATTCAAGAGACAAATAAAAGAGCTCGCTTATCGTAAATCATATGCCCTCAAATTCAAATCAAAGTTTAGAGCAGGAATTCACTCAAGAGAATGATCATGAACAAAAAGTTCACATATCCATGAAGCACCCACTCTTAGAAAAGAACCTACATACAACACAAGACGTATCATAAGCTTGCTCTTAGTGTAGGACTCGACTAATATCCATCTACTCGGCTAAGATCAACTAGGACTTATTTTGGTTGTAATGTAGGCAATGGGACATGTGTAATATATTTAGGTAATAATGACTAACCACCCAATAAATCTAATACACCATAATTAATTCAAATATTTTTCCTCCAGCTAATCATTCTTTTACCAGCATAGAGTCAACTTTTACCAACGTTCTTCTTTAAGCATAGTAGGAGCTAATGATATGGATTACTCTTTATTTTCTTCCATCTTTCGAACATAGTTTTTTTTTTTATCCATATTTCAATTATTGCACAATATTTCAAGTTCTTTTAAGTAAATCCCTCTAAATAGTATCCTCTTAACACACCTTTTATCTTCCTCTAACAATTACAAATTCTCACTTCATTCACTAACCTTTTAGGCTCATAATACTACAAGCAACTCATAGATATTTAGCACAAGAAATAAAAATCCTGATGGCTATCAAAGAAAAGGCTACAGGCTCAAAAGGGTTAGCTAAGATTAACTTTACTGGTAACATCTAACCCCGAGGGTTCAAACAAATTGGCTATGAAAGGAATGCCTATATCATTTCCTAACCAAGCAAACTACTCATTTCGCTTTGCGCACACACCAAGCAAGTTCTAGACATCAAGTATTAAACACGGAGAAAACAAAATCCTCACTCACACATGGCACATAACCTACTAAAAAAGGCTCTATTTTCACTCTTAAATAAAGCAAACACAAGAAAACTCTCAAGCAAATCTAAAGTCAACATCATAATCATAGGTTTTAAATAATACACTCAGCGTTTCTCAAGGCAAATTAAATCCTGATAAAATAAATGCAAGATGTTCACATACCCAAATTAAGTATCTATATAAAATTAGTCAAAGTGGAGATAAGACTATCCCATCCATCAACACACTAATCCTTTAAAAAAAAATCTACTTATACCCGGCTCAAACTAGTTCATTTGGAAAAGAACATATGCATAAAGAAAAATCAAAGGGAATTATCAGAATAAATAAGAAGAATCCCACCTCACACGTAAAATCATGCATTTCCCTCGATGCATTAAAAATAAAACAAAAGGGTGATAGAGAAACTCCCTAGGGCTCTATGCCTAAAGAACATCCTTATGGTTTTCCTTAGGGAACGAGGTACCCAGGCTACCCCCAAGCAGCACTTCATCTTCATACATGATGGGTTGCAGACACTCCAAACTAGTCAAAACCCTCAAAACTGAGAAACTCACCAAGTAACATCCTTCAAAAGATATTTTTTTTATTTTATTTTTATTTCTACTTGTATACAATTGCAATCACGGGTTGCCTCTCGAGAAGAGCCTTAGTTATAGTCGTGGCATGACTTCACTTAGCATCAACACTTTTTCCTCCAACTCAAGCTTATGTATTGCCTCCGGTTATGCTCTTGAGGTGGCACAAGTTCTTGCATGCCAAAAATTAAAGATCTCCTTTTGTGCGTAGCCGCTAACTCAGGAGTATCTTTAAATTGTCGGCTATGTTCTTGACCTAGCACTTAATTTACCATTTTGCACTCCTTGGCCTGCAAACGAGGATTGTCATCTTGCCTAGATTGTAGTGAAAATTCCATAGTGTTAGCAACATACGCCTCATCCTTCAACTCTTCCACTGGCTCAAAAGGATCAATTTCCATGTCTCCCTCTAAAACTAATGTTGAAAATTTTCTAGAATGTGGTGCAACCTGCTCACACTTCACTATGTTAACATCCCTTTTCTGTCACGACTTAGAGTCGACTAAAATTTCAGCTTCAATATTTGTGTCTGACTTTAGTACCACATCTTCATAATCGGACATCTTCCCACACCATATGACTAGATAGTTGGCTTTCAACCCTTGTCTCCTCCAATGAAAATTCACGTTTTAGATTTTCAACTATACCATGATTTTTTCTTCTAATTCCATGTCTTCTTGGCTAGGTTGTTGAATTCTTAATAATGCAGCCAACTGATTCACTTGAGCTTCTAAGCGGCATAGTTGTGCTCTACGTCTATCCCAGATCTTCCTCAGGCCAGCTTTATAATCTTCCTCATCATCCTTCACTTCATTGCAACTACTATTATCATAAGAGAAAGAAGAATCATCATAATAGGGGCTCGGTGAAGAGTAAAATATATTAGCAAAACATCATAATCACCTAGCCACATGTAATTCTGGTGCCATATTTTTTTAATAAACTAAACAAATATGTACATAGGTGAAGTTAATTGAACAAACAACTCAACTATTCTAAAAGATAGAAATACATGTGTTCTTCGGCAACTGCGCCAAATTTGATCTCGCCCAACTACGCCTATAAAAGGGACTAAGCAGTCGTGACATATATAGCTCGGTACTTAAAGTCCCGAGGTTTAATCCCACAGAGAACACGACTCCTAGCAATTAATCTAGCTAAATTATCTACTCAACCAACTTTGAGCTATATCTTTGCCTTGGTTTTATACTAACAATACTAAACAAGAAAGTAAATAACAAGTGTAGAAAGCTAGATTTGATTCAAGAGATGAAAAACCTAGGATTGATTTCCCAACTAACTTGTGCTAAAGTATTTTGCTATTAATTTTCCCTAACTCTTCCTATTGAACAAGTACTCCAAGTTTACAACTACCTTCTTACGTTAAGTAATCATAACTTTCATTAATTAACTATTCCAATTAACTACTAAAGATATGGAGGACTATACTTATGGTTTAAAGTAAGGATCAATATTCATAATTCACTGTTTTGACAACCTAAACAATGCCTTTGTTTTAGGTTGAAATACTGCTATGTGTAACTAATGAATCTATGTCTAGTAATCACAAGAATAAAGGGGATAATTAATTGGGGATCCTACCAATTAACCAGCATGAAATTCATAAACAATATAGATAGGAAGAATTAACAAGGTTCATTCATAAAATAATTTATCATCTCTCAAGCACGTGGAGTGGTTCAATCAACCCTAGAGTATGTGATTTAGCCACTCATAGTCATATTCTAAGACAAAAATAACTATAAGTATGTAAAAACCAGAATAACATGGAAAGATGGATGAAGTAGAGTCTTGAATATTGATCTCCTCTCTTTCTTGCCTCCTTTGAATGTGGAATAGGTCAAGAGTTATGTCCTATAGGGTTTTAGGTTGTATTTATAGTGTTATAAAAAAGGCAGAATATATAGATAGCCCCTTAAAGTTGGTCTTAATTCCCAGTTGAACACCTCAATTACCAAATGATCAGATAGACACCTCTTTTTGGTGAAAATATGTCTCGTGAATACCTGTATCTGTGAGCTCATTTCCGTGAGTGTCGCTCGCTGTTGATGTGTAAAATGACCAATAAGATAATGACCCGTGTTAATTAAAAAAATATTTTAAAAAGAGATATAGAATACTTCAAAAATAAACCAAATATCAGTTTTAATTATGTATATTTTCTTTTCCAAAAATCAGACCTCCCTCCCCCCCCCCTTCTTTATTTACCACCCACACCCTTCCCCTGTCCCCCGCCTCGCCATTATCCCTTTTTTCCTTTTGGGTGAAATGATATGGGATCTAGTTCTTGTAGGTTTTGGAATGTTCAAAAGTGACAAGTATCTATTGATACTGGTCCCTAATCTTCTTCCTGATGTTTTTCCCATTTTTCCTCTTATTGGCTCTTAAGCTGCTTATGTGTGCCACTTTAAGTTCTAGATGCCCCTGCAGGTGGAGCACTTTGTGCCTGCACATGGCACTTCTTTAAGAGGGTGATGGTTTACGGGCAGAAAGGGCTACTGGCGGAGACCTGTTTTGGGATTTTGTATTTCTGTTCAAATTCATAAAGTGGTAGCCATGGAAGTTTAATTAGTTTATTTTTTTTTTTTTACTTTATCGTATATTCTTTGAATCCAATTGTGGTGATTTATTTGTCAACCACTTGGTTGAGAGCTGGACTTTTTGGCGGAGGGGTGGCGTTGGAAGGCGGTGGGACTATCGGGGAAGAACGTAGAAATATTGTTGGAAATATCGCGTGGTGCCCACACAAAAGAGTTTAATTTAATTAAAAAAGAAGAAAAGTCAAACACAAAAGCAACTAACACATTCAAATTTGGGTGAGTTACACCTGATTTGTCATGTCATCTTGAGGTATTTACAAGACACACTAGAGACAACATGAGGTGTCTATCTGATCATTTGGTAAATTGAAGTGTTCAACTGGGAATTGAGGCCAACTTCAAGGGGCCATCTATATATTCTACCTATAAAAAATGTAGATAAAAATAACCTTTTTCCCACTCAAGCTAGGACTTCTCAATTTAAACGCTACTTGTAACTCTTGGTTGCGTGCTGGACACAAGCTCTGCTTCGTGTACTGAGTAGATGCTGGCACAAAGCTTGCTCAAGGTGTTGAATGTATTCTCTACATGCTGGAGTTGTTCTGACACGACTTTCGCACAAGGTCCTGAGAGTTAGTTTCATGTGCTCAAGTTGTGCTGGAATGACATTAGCGCAACTTACTCCAACTTCAAAGTTCATTCATGAAACTGTTCAAATTATCAATTCGCTTGCTACTTTCATCAAAATCAACACCTACATATTCAAATACCATTATTAAGCTAAATTCACTATCATAATCAATTTAAGCGCATAAAGATCATTAAGATACGGGGTAAAAATCACCAAAATATATATCCTTTCAGCCAAATATAACCACCTCACACTTAGACTTTTGTCAGTCCTCGGGTAACTTATACCTTGAACTCAAGATACCCCTAAACAACTCATACAATGACTTGGGTTTACATATGTACTTAACAAGTTGCATATGCACTTATTGTGCTTTATTCATACGAAATCTTTGCCAAAAATATTAAAAAACAATCAAGTGCACCAAATCAACCACCCAATCCCACATCAATTTCAGACTCACTCAATAAGTCATGCAAGTACCCACTCTATTCAAGAGGCTAATAAAAGAGCTCGCTTATCGTAAACCATGTGCCCTCAAAATCAAATCAAAATTTAGAGCCGGAATTCACTAAAGAGAATGAGCATGAACAAAAATTTCACATATGGATGAAACACCCAGTCTCAGAAAAGAACTCACATGCAACATAAGACGTACCATAAGCTTGCTCTTAGTGTAGGACTCTACTAATGTCCATCTACTCGGCTAAAATCAATTAGGACTTCTTTTAGTTGTAATGTAGCCAATGGGACATGTGTGATATATTTAGGTAATAGTGACTAACTACCTCAAGAAATTTAATACACCACAATTAATTCAAATATTTTTCCTCCAGCCAATCATTCTTTTACCAGCACATAGTAAACTTTTAGCAACCTTCTTCTTTAAGTACAGTAGGAGCTAATGATAGGGACTACTATTTATTTTCTTTCATAATTTTCTTTTTCAATCCATATTTCAATTATCACACAATATTCCAAGCTTTTCTCTCTTCTTTTTTTTTTTTAGTAAATATCTCCAAATAACATCCTCTTAACACACCTTTTATCTTCCTCTAAGAATCACAAATTCCCACTTCATTCATTAGCCTTTTAGGCTCATAACACTACAAGAAACTCATAGATATTTAGCACAAGAAATAAAAATCTCAATGGCTATCAAAGAAAACGCTACAGGCTCAAAAGGGTTAGCTAAGATCAACTTTACTGGTAACCTCTAACTCTGAGGCTTCAAACAAATTGGCTATGAAAGGAATGCCTATATCACTTTCTCACCAAGCAAACTACTCATTTCGCTTTACATACACACCAGACAAGTTCTAGACATCAAGTATTGAATATGGAAAAAAAATCCCCATACATGGCACATAACCTACTCAAAAAGATCAATTCCAACTCTTAAATAAAGCAAACTCTCAAGCAAATCTAGAGTCAACATCATGATCATAGGTTTTAAATAATACACTCAACGTTTCTCAAGGCAAACTAGATCATGACAAGATAAATGCATGAATTTCACATACCCAAATTAAGTATCTATATAAACTTAGTCAAAGTGGAGCTAAGACTATCCCATCCATCCACACACTAATCCTAAAAAAAATCTACCTATACCCGGTTCAAACTACATTATTTGAAAAAGAACCAATGCATAAAGAAAAACCAAATGGAATTATCAGCACAAATAAGAAGAATCCCACCCCACACTTAAAATCATGCATTGCTCTCGATGCATTAAAAATAAAACAAAAGGGTGATAGAGAAACTCCCTAGGGCTCTAAGTCTGAAGAACATCCTTGTGAGCTTCTTTAGGGAACGAGGTACTCAGGCTTCCCCTAAGCAGGACTCATCTTCATACATGATGGGTTGCAGACACTCCAAACTAGTCGATACCCTCAAAACTAGGAAACTTACCAAGTAACATCCTTCAAAACATAATTTTTTTTCTAGTTGTATACAATTACAATCACGGGTTGCCTTCCGAGAAACACCTTAGTTATAGTCGTGGCACGATTTCACTTAGCATCAATACTTTTTCCTTCAGCTCGAACTTATGCATTGCCTCCCAAATTGTAACTCAATTTTTTGGTTATGCTCTTGAGGTGGCTGTAATACCCTATTTAAAAATAAAGGGCAAACTGGTCATTGCATAAATTATTTTTTTTAAAAAAAGAAGAAGAAGCCAAAGCCCATAAGGGACTCTAGCAGACTCTACACAGAATAGAACAATGGAGTAAAGAAAAAGAAAACCACGCATAGCAGCAGTAACAAGGAACGAAAATATACAGAGAAAAAAGGGATTTAAAATTTGAGAAGATCATAAGGAAATTAGGAAAGGAAGTGAAGCCTTACACAATAAGCTTCAAGTGAGAAAAAAAGGAAGTAGAAGAGGAATTTCGTCTAATACAGTAAGTCAATTCTCTTCTCTGATTTAGTGAATTGGTTTCCTATCAATTCTATTATGTATTGAGAACTAAATTCTATTGTAATAGAAGTAGTGGGCATTGATACTATTTGGCTTAAACTTGATGAAAATGGTACAAAATACCGCATAAAGAGTTGTAGGAAATATTTGTAAATGGAAGAATTACAGAGTTAGAGTAAATATAAATTGACAAAAGAGACAATTATGAAAACCGAGGGTTGTATATACTGAGTAAATTAGGAACTAGTTTAAACGAGAAAATTAACACAAGATTGATATGATTTTATTATAGATTGATTGAAGAAGTGTTGGATTGCTCGGATACGGTTGAGTTACACGCGTTTGTACTGTGAGTGATGATCTTACCACAATTTGTGTTTCCATAACTGCATGGTTTCTACTTAATTTTGAAGTAAATGTGTTACTGAATGTTTAAACTGCATGTGGGACAAGTCTTTTGACAAGATATGTACTGAAATAATTATTTGAATTATTTTACCGTTACAAGATGTGAATTTTACCGCTACTGGACATGTTTTACTGCTATGTGAAATATTGAATTGTTACTCGAAATGTTCTATACTTAGTATAGGGAATATATATATTTTTGGGATGAGCCTTGACAGACCCCGTAGCTAACGACGGGTACGTTAGACCTGGTGCACATTGTATACTCCGGATTACCATTACAGTCCCTGCTAATGGGAAGGTAGAACTAGCTTACCGTTACTGATTTCCTCAGGGATGAATTTATACTGATTACATGGTTTGTTCTTGGAAATCTCTCTAACCTATATACTTGATATAGTATAGTAATTATTGAATTTACTACTGATTTGATATTGATTACCGTTTACAAAAAGTACTTAAAAATACCGATTTTTGTTTGTTATTCTGAAACTGACAATTAAATTATATGTATATTTCTGCATAAGATTTACTGGCATGTTTTTGACTTGTCCCCACATAAAAAGGTTGTGGATAAGCGTTGTTACTCACTGAGTTGTGACTCACTCCTCGCTATATTTTTTTCCACAAACAGCAGGTGCCGTAGCCGAGGATTTTCATTCTTAGAGCCGTGAGTTGACAATCCTAGTGAGCCCCGCATTAGTTCGCATGGGCAAGAGGTTCATTTATTTTTTCATTTTCCTTCTTTGAAACTCTTAGAGTCTCTCCATTTAGTCATTTATTAGTCAGTCGTTTAGTCAGTTGGATTATTCATTAATAAGTTACTCGTGCGAGTATTTGGTGTTTATGAACTTACTACAACCCTGTTAGATTGTTCTCATAGTATTTGGAGATAAACGTGGTATTTTTATTATTAATGCGTAAGGATATTGGTTGTTGCTTGGTTTTCTGTTTGTTTAAAAGCAGGTAAAATTTTGGGTAGGCCTAAAAACGGGGGAAACTCTGCCTGATTTTCTATAGAATTTTGATAAGCCTTGCTTGGGGCACTAGCTCCTAAGCGCAGGTCACGGTCCCAAACTGGGTCGTGACAAAGTTGTTATCAGAGCCCTAGATTATTCCTGTGACTAATGGAGCACATGTCAGTAGTAGAATCTCTATTATGGTTATGTAGCTGGCCATTCTCATAATCGTTATTCTGCGAGGGCGTGATAGGATGTTTCGTGCCTTTCCTTCTTTCTTATTCCTTCCGTACGTGTAAGATGACTACTGCTAAATATATGAATCTAACGTTAGTTATTCTATTACTCAGATGGCTGGTAAGACAAGATCTAAAATGGCGGCCGAAGCTGCTCCGAATTCCTCCACTGCTGGGCCGTTATCTACCTCTGCTAGGAAAGGAGGTAATACTCAGGGACGAGGCCAAGCTACTACTACGAGGGCTGGTGCTACTACAAGAGCTACAAGAGAGCCTACTCCAGAAATTGAGGATAATCCACCTCCACCGTCATATGAGAATGCTACTAATGAGGCACTTAATGCTATGCAAAGGTCCATTGAACTCTTAAATTCCAGGATGGATAGACAGGAAAGGGCTAGACAATAGAATGTTGCTCCAATGCAACCTCAGGCACCTACACAGGCTCAGACTCAGACACAGACTTAAGCTCAGACTCAGACTCTAGCTCAGCCACAGACTCAGGCTCAGCCACAGACTAAGGCTCAGAGACAGGCTCAGATTTTTGGTAACAGAGAAGTATCCCCACCAGAGTTCTTGAAACTGAAACCACCAAGGTTCACGGGTTCTGACACTACAGAGGATCCTCAGAGTTTCTTGGATGGGATGTTTAAGGCGTTGCGTGCTCTTGGATGTTCTAGTGAAAGATCCGTGGAACTTGCAGCATACAAATTGGAGGATATGACTAATACCGGGTATGAGACTGTACTTTTAGAAAGGCCCGTAGAAGCAACACGATTGACATGGGATGAGTTTACTAAGTTGTTCATGGATCGCTTTCTCCCTGAAAGTCTGAGGAAGGAATATACTAGGCAGATTGAGAGATTAGTTCAGACTCCAGATATGGATGTATCGACATATAACACTAAGTTTACTAAGCTGGCTAGATATGCACCTAGCTTAGTGCCTAATGAAACATCTCGGGTTCAGAGGTTTGTTGATGGGCTGGTTGATCGTTTATTCAATACAGTTGCTCCGCAGATGAAGAATCTGAATTACTCTGATGCACTCGACCTTGCCAGAAAGATTGAAAACAGGGGTCGTGAATCACAGGCAGCTAAAGATGCATATAAGAAGGTTAAGACTGGGGGATCTTTCACTAGGGGAGTCAGCACAGACCTAAGAGACGGGAATCAGGTACACCGACAGGGTTTTCAGACAGGGACAGACCATCTGTCTCAGCCAGCTCTTAGAGCACTTCCTCACAAAGATAATGCTAAAGGACTACCATCATTATCTGGACATCATAACTCTGGGCAGATATATGCTACTGATTCAGCTTGTCAGACTTGTGGCAGATTTCATTGGGGTCCGTGTCGTGTTCTGACTGGAGGATGTTTCTGGTGTGGCAATTTGGGACATCACATACAGGATTGCCTTTATCCTCAGAGAGAGTTTAGCCAGGCTTCTGTGCAGGCAGCGACACCTACGCAGACTGCTCGTAATAATACAGGTACTGCTGGTAGAGGTAACAGAGGTAGAGGTGCCGGAGATCGTGCCATGGGTAATCGAGGACAGGGGACTGCAGGTAGAGGCCAGTCAAGATTTTTTGCACTTACTAGGCAGGATGCTCAAGCCTCAAATACTTTGGTTACAGGTATTCTTTCTGTTTGCTCACTTGATGCACTTGCATTATTTGATCCAGGATCTCCCACTCCTATGTGTCCTCATTCTTTGCTTCGAGGTTTGATAGACAACCAGAAATATTGAATGATCCTTTTCTAGTTGCTAATCCTGTGGGAGATTCTTTACTTGTTGAATATGTGTATCGTGCTTGTCAAATTCGAGTTGAGGGTAGGGATACCTTAACTGATCTAATTGTACTGGATATGGTTGATTTTGACGTGTTGATTGGTATGGATTGGTTATCTTCTTGCCACGCTACCATCGATTGTCATGCGAAGGTAGTTAAGTTCGAGATGCCTAATGAACCCAGTTTTATTCTGAAAGGGGATCAAATTCCAGAGATGTGTAATGTCATATCATTTGTAAAAGCTCAGCAGTTATTGAAGAAAGGTTGTTGGGCATTCTTAGCTATGGTGAGAGACACAAGAGATGTTACTCCTAGCTTGGAAATGGTTCCAGTAGTGCAAGAGTTCACCGATGTATTTCCTGAGGATTTACCGGGACTACCACCAGTGCGGGATATAGATTTGAACATTGATGTAGCACCTAAGACGCAACCCATATCTATTCCTCCATATCATATGGCACCAGCAGAGTTGAGAGAGCTAAAGGAACAATTGCAGGAGTTATTGAACAAGGGATTATCAGGCCAAGTGTATCACCTTGGGGTGCACCAGTGCTATTTGTGAAGAAGAAAGATGGGTCCCTAAGAATGTGCATTGACTACAGACAGCTGAACAAGGTAATGGTACGTAATAAATACCCTTTGCCTCGTATTGATGATCTGTTTGATCAATTGCAGGGAGCTGCCCACTTTTCAAAGATTGATCTTCGATCTGGTTATCATCAGCTCAGAGTTAGTGACAAAGATATTTCTAAGACAGCTTTCAGAACTCGATACGGGCATTATCAATTCTTGTGATGCCGTTCCGGTTGACTAATGCTGCAGCTGCATTCATGGACTTAATGAATAGTGTGTTCAAGCTGTTTCTGGATAGATTTGTCATTTTATTTATTGATGATATCTTGGTATATTCTCGTAGCCAAGAAGAACACGAGGATCATTTGAGGGTTGTACTACAGACCTTGCAAGAACATAGCTTTATGCTAAGTTCTCTAAGTGTGAATTTTGGCTAGATTCTTTAGCATTCCTTGGACATTTTGTATCCAAGGATGGAATAATGGTAGATCCTAGAAAGACAGAAGCAGTGCAGAAATGGCCCAGACCCACCACTCCTACAGAGATTCGCAGCTTTCTGGGATTAGCAGGTTACTATAGGCGTTTTGTGCAGGATTTTTCCAGAATAGCAGCACTATTGACCAAGCTAACACAGAAAAATGCAAAGTTTCAGTAGATAGATGAATGTGAGCAGAGTTTTCAGAAGCTCAAGACATGTTTGACCACCGCGCCAGTTCTAGCCTTACCATCCGGTTCGGGAGGATTTAGGGTATTTTGTGATGCTTCGAGAGTGGGATTAGGTTGTGTTCTCATGCAAAATGGTCGTGTGATAGCTTATGCTTCGCGACAGTTGAAGAAGAATGAACAGAATTATCCCACTCATGATCTGGAGATGGCTGCAGTGGTATTTGCTCTGAAAATTTGGAGGCACTAGTTATATGGAGAAACATGTGAAATTTATATAGATCACAAGAGCCTGAAATATATCTTTCAGCAGAGATATCTGAACATTCGACAGCGTCATTGGATGGAACTTCTCAAGGACTATGATTGCACTATTCTATATCACCCGAGAAAGGCCAATGTTGTGGCTGATGCATTGAGCAGAAAGTCCATGGGTAGTTTGGCACATATAGCTCCCGTAAAGAGACAATTGGCCAAGGATATCCACAGGGTCGAAGGTACAGGTATTAGGTTCGGTCTATCTAAATGAGAGGCATTATTGGCTTATGTTCCAGCCAAGTCTTCATTGGTAGAACGTGTTAAAGCCACTCAGTAGGAGGACGAACGATTGTGCAAATATCGAGATGAAGTCCTAGCTGGTAAAAGGAAGAATATGATTGTTGATGATAATGGGGTTCTCCGACTAGGTAACCGGTTATGTGTATCAGGAATTGATGGGCTAAGACGAGTTATTCTCGAAGAAGCTCACCATTCTAGATACACTATACATCTTGGATCTACTAAGATGTACCGTGACCTGAAGCAATTGTATTGGTGGGAAGGCATGAAGAAAGATATTGCTAACTTTGTTATTAGTCGTTTGACTGGTCAACAGGTTAAGGCTGAGCATCAGCGACCCGCAGGACTACTACGACGACTTGAGATTCCAGAGTGGAAATAGGAAAGAGTTACCATGGATTTCATGACTGGGCTACCTCGTAAACTTAAAGGTTATAATTCAGTATGGGTGATTTTTGATCGACTTACACAGTTAGCGCACTTTTTGTCAGTTAAAACTACATACAGTGGTGCGAGATATGCACAGTTATACATGAATGAGATTGTCCGACCCCATGGAGTTCCACTATCCATTATCTCTGATAGAGGATCACAATTCACTTCTCACTTTTGGAGGTCCTTTCAAAGAGAATTGGGTAATAGAGTAGATCTTAGCACCGCATTCCATCCTCAGACTGACGGTCAATCTGAACGTACTATACAGATATTGGAGGATATGTTGAGAGCTTGCGTTATTGATTTTGGTGGTAGTTGGGATGCTTACTTGCCTTTAGCTGTGTTTGCTTATAACAACAGCTATCAGACAACCATTCAGATGGCTCCTTACGAGGCTTTATATTGTAGGCGTTGTCGTTCTCCAATTGGATGGTTTGAAGCTGGTGAAGTTAAGGTATTAGGACCAGACCTGATACAAGATGCTATTGATAAGGTCCAGTTGATTAGGCAGAGATTGCTCACAGCTCAAAGCAGGCAAAAGTCTTATACAGATAAAAGAAAAAGGGACTTGGAGTTTGCAGCTGGGGATTGGGTGTTCTTACGAGTTTCCCCGATGAAATGCGTGACACGATTCGGAAAAAGAGGGAAGTTGAGCCCGAGATTCATAGGACCGTATGAGATACTTGAACGAGTTGGAGTCGTTGCTTACAGTTTGGCTCTCCCTCCAGAGTAATCTTTTATTCATCCTGTGTTTCACGTGTTTATGCTATGAAAGTATGTACCAGACGATTATCATGTGCTTGAGACACCGACTATACAGCTTAATGAGAAATTATCTTATGAAGAGGAACCAATAGCCATAGTTGAGAGCCAAATACGAAAGTTACGGAGAAAAGAAATTGTGTTCATGAAAGTTTTGTGGAAAAACCATACTGCTAGGGAAGCCACTTCGGAAATGGAAGATGATATGCGAGCCAAGTATCCTCACTTATTTCATCCTACAGGTATGCTCTTAGTTTAAATTCGAAGATCGAATTTCTTAAGGGGGAGAGAATGTAATACCCTATTTAAAAATAAAGGGTAAACTGGTCATTGCATAAATTATTATTTTTTTTTTTAAAAAAGAAAGAAGCCAAAGCCCATAAGGGACTATGGCAGACCCTACACAGAATAGAATAAGGGATTAAGGAAAAAGAAAATCACGCATAGCAGCAGTAACAAGGGACGAAAATATACAGAGAAAAAAAGGATTTGCAGTTTGAGAAGATCATAAGGAAAATTAGGGAAGGAAGTGAAGCCTTACACAGTAAGATTCTAGTGGGAAAAAAAGGAAGTAGAAGAGGAATTCCATCTAATACAGTAAGTCAATTCTCTTCTCTGATTTGGTGAATTGGTTTCCTATCAATTCTATTGGGTATTGAGAACTAAATTCTATTGTAATAGAGGTAGTGGGCATTGATACTATTTGGCTTAAAATTGATCAAAATGGTACAAAATACCGCATAAAGATTTGTAGGTAATATTTGTAAATGGAAGAATTACAGAGTTAGAGTAAATATAAATTGACAAAAGAGACAATTATGAAAACCGAGGGTTGTGTATACTGAGTTAATTATGAACTAGTTTAAACGAAAAAATAAACACAAGATTGATATGATTTGATTATAGATTGATTGAAGAAGTGTTGAATTGCTCGAATACGGTTGAGCTACATGCGTTTGTACTGTGAGTGATGACCTTACCACAATTTGTGTTTCCATAACTGCATGGTTTCTACTTGATTTTGCAGTAAATGTGTTACTGAATGTCTAAACCGTATGTGAGACAAGTCCTTTTACAAGATATGTACTGAAATAATTATTTGAATTATTTTACTGTTACAAGATTTGAAGTTTACCGCTACTTGACATGTTTTACGGCTATGTGAATGATTGAATTGTTACTCGAAATGTCCTATACTTGGTATAGGGAATATATATATATTTTGGATGAGCCTTGACAGACCCCGTAGCTAATGTCGGGTACATTAGAATTGGTGCACCTTGTATACTCCGGATTACCGTTACACTCCCTACTAGTGGGAAGGTAGAACTAGCTTACCGTTACTGATTTCCTCATTGAGGAATTTATACTGATTACATGGTTTGTTCTGGGAAATATCCCTAACCTATATACTTGATATAGTATAGTAATTACTGAATTTACTACTGATTTGATATTGATTACTGTTTACAAGAAGTAATTAAAAAGACTGATTTCTGTTTGTTATTCTGAAAGTGACAATTAAGTTATATGAATATTTCTGCATAAGATTTACTGGCATGTTTTTGACTTGTCCCCACTTAAAAAGGTTATGGATAAGCATTGTTACTCACTGAGTTGCGACTCACTTCTCGCTATATTTTTTTCCAGAGACAACACGTGCCGTAGCCGAGGATTTCCATTCTTAGAGCCGTGAGTTGACAATTTTGGTGAGCCCTGCATTAGTTCGCATGGGCAAGAGCTTCATTTTTTTTTTATTTTCCTTCTTTGAAACTCTTAGAGTCACTCCATTTAGTCATTCGTTTAGTCAGTTGGATTATTCATTAATAAGTTACTCTTGCGAGTATTTGGTGTCTATGAACTTACTACAACCCTGTTAGATTGTTCTCATAGTATTTGGAGATAAACGTGGTATTTTTATTATTAATGCGTAAGGATATTGGTTGTTGCTTGGTTTTCTGTTTGTTTAAAAGCAGGTAAAATTTTGGGTAGGCCTAAAAACAGGGAAAACTCTGCCCGATTTTCAGTAGAATTTTGATAAGGCTTGCTTGGGGCACTAGCTCCTAAGCGCCGGTCATGGTCCCAAACTGGGTCGTGACAGTGGCACAAGTTTTTGCATGCCAAAAACTAAACATCTCCTTTTACGCGTAGCTGCTAACTCAAGATTATCTTAAAATTATCGGCTATGTTCTTGACCTAGCACCAAATATACCATTTTGCACTCCTTGGCCTGCAAACGAGGATTGTCATCTTACCTAGATTGTAGTGAAAATTTCATAGTGTAAGCAACATACACCTCATCCTTCAACTCTTCCACTAGCTCAAAAGGATCAATTTCCATGTCTTCCTTAAAACTAATGTTGAAAAGTTTCTAGAATGTGGTGCAACCCACTCACACTTCACTATGTTAACATCCCTATTCTGTCACGACTTAGAGTCAACTAGAATTTTAGCTTCAATATTTGTGTCTGACTTTAGTACTACATCTTCATAATCGGCATCTTCCCACACAGTATGGCTAGATATTTGGCTTTCAACCATTGTCTCCTCCAATGGAAATTCACATTTTAGATCTTCAACTATAGCTATGATTTCTTTTTCTAATTCCATATCTTCTTGGCTGGGTTGTTGAATTCCCAATAATGAAACCAACTAATTCACTTGTGCTTCTAAGCGGCATAGTTGTGCTCTACGTCTATCCCAAATCTTCTTTAGGCCAACTTCATAATCTTCCTCATCATCCTCCCCTTCATTGCACCAACTATTATCATAAGAGAAAGAAGAATCATCATATAGGGGCTCGGTGAAGAATAAAACGTATTAGCAAAACCATAATATTTTTTTAACATTTTCTCCAAGCCATTGGCTCACATGCTGTCCCCTGAGCCTTTGACTCACATGTTGCTTTTGGGAGTTATAAGTATCATATTGACGCTTTGAGTTCCCTCGTGGCGCATCGGCACATCGAGAAGACTCGGGACGATTTCTATAACCAGAGCTTCGACCAGCTTCCCTCCACTCTGCTTCCTCAAGCCTAAAATTAGCAGTAGCTCTATTGTGTAACTCATCATAGGTTCGTACTTGCCACTGCTGGAGATCTCTCTTTAGCTCAGCAACAACCTCGGAATTACTGACATTAATATTCTTTTTGAATGCCATGATTGCTAGATTGTCAACAATCGTTAGCAACTCCATTCTCTCTGCTTGGAAACGCTCGAGGAAGTCCTTAATAGGCTCCCGATACCATTGTTTAACTTCAAAGATATCCTCTTTTTGCTTGAGGATCTTTTGTGCTCCAGTATGAGCTTTAATGAACAAGTCATCTAATTCATTAAAATTCGAGATAGACTCGGAAGATAGGTGCATATACCAGAGTAATGCTCATTTCTCTAAGGTGTCTCCAAATTTCTTCAAGAACATGGACTCATTCTCCACCGGGCTCATATCATTGCTCTTCACCTTGGCCATGTATTCAGCCACATGATCAGCACGGTCAGTCGTGCCGTCATATTTTTTTAAGATCTGTAACTTAAAATGTTTCGGGATGGGATTCAGGGCTACCTCAAGCTTGTAAACTTGCTATCTACACTTATCAATGTCCAAGACTCTTTGAGTCTTCCTAATCCTGGGGACATTTTCGAGCCACTTTTTGAATTGGGCCTCAAAATCTCTTTTCAACTTCTCGAAGTCTGCCGAGACGCTTGTTTTTGTCACCGTAGGAGGCGTTCCAAAAGGCGGAGTGCCAAGTGGAGCAGTCCCTGAGCCCCCAGGTGTAGCACCATTTGAAAGTCCCTCTATTGTTGCACCAGTAGGAACAAAGGTCTGGATGCCTCTAGTAGGAGCCATTGGTGGGAGTGGTATTTGTTCTCATGTTACTTGAGAGGGTTTGTGGTGAACTGCGCACCTCAACGTTGATAGCTGTTTTTTCAGCAAGTTGCCCCTGAACCTATCGCATAAAGTTCATAATGTATGCATTTCAAATATCATTTGACCCCGATGAAGAAGGGTCAGTCGGAGATGGAGGAGGTGGAGGTACAAAACCTTCATTGCCAGAAGGAAGCGAAGGTACAAATTCCCTATCGATAGTGTCAGTCTTCCCTTCGGGGCATGACTGTTTCCCATCAACGCTATCATTGTTATCAACCATTGTTGAGAATCAGAAAAAAAAAAAAACGTGAACGAACGTGTTGCACAACATTGTAACAATGCGTAATTGCATGATTCCCACAGACAACGCCAAATTGTATTAGCCTAAATCAGATTAGGTTTACAATTGAATTTTTCATGGAGTTTACAAGCAATATGTTGTATCAAAGTTGGTAAAGATCAGTGAATTAACGAATCAAATGAGCAGTAAGAACATAAGTAAGTGATTTCAATAATAACTACTTTATGATTACAATTGGGTAGAGCTTTGCCTATGAATTTCTGGGTGCCTTTATAAGATTAATAAGGTGCTATTTGTAGACCAACAATTTGAAGACGTTTAAGAGCGTTAACTAGCCACTTTCCCACATCTCAGTCGTGGATTGCCCACGATCTTACCCATTAATGTTGAATTAATGGGCGGAGGTTGTGAGGTGACTCTTCTACTGGAGTTAAACTGCCTCTCCGAGGCTATGATCACTCGCCTCAGGGGGATGAACTTTCTATTCCCCGAGGTAACCCTTCCTCGTGGCTTGCGGAGGACCTTGACCTCGGGGCTTTGCCTCGAGGTTCATGTTATTTGCCTCGTGACCAACTTCCGAATCTTGTGAGAAATATCCCGAGCCTTGCATCCGAAAAGCCACGTGCGCGAACTATATTTCACCCAATACTAAAGGTACTCCCTGTTTGGATTTGAAATGTTTTTCTGAAATTAAATACAACTTTATTTAGTTTTGGCTTGTGTATCAAAAATCAAATCTGAGCAGTTTCATAATAAAAAAATAATGCCCTTTATTTTTTGCCATATATTTGCATGCAAACTCTATTGCGTAAGTCTTTCTCTTCTTCTACGTATAACTCTTCACTCTCCCTTTCCATAATGATCTCTTCACAAATAATTTTCATTTAATCCTTAATTTTTCTAAACTGTACACTCACATTACTCTCTTAACAAAACACAAAAAATCTCCTTTTTTGTAACGGTGATGGACTGGAGAACCCCTTATTTTCCGGCGCCGGAAAATATCTCCGACCATGTTCCAGGGGTGGTTCCACCATTTTCTTGGAAGAAGTTATGGGAATTTACAGGACCAGGTTTTTTAATGGGTGTTGATATGTTGATCCCGGAAACTTGGAAGGTGATTTACAGGCTGGTGCAATTGCCGGGTACTGATTATTATGGTTGCTTATGTGGTCTACTTTCATGGTCTTGCTTATTCAGCTCTTGTCACTTAGATTAGGTGTTTCCGTGGGGTCACGTAGAGGAAGTAATGACTAATATAGCACGATATAAGTTGATACAAATTTAAGATTCAAACCAGTGAATGCATCTGACAGTTCTCCCAAATATCATTTGTCAAAACGTTATAATTACGAAAAAACGTTATTTTCTTAATTATCATTTGTCAAAACTTTATGGTCACATCAAAGTTGGTTTACGTTTGTAAACTGGATACATGGTACCGAATAGCTTCGTTTGTCTTGAAATGTCCTAACTGACAAAAGACATGGGCCATGCAACAGGCCCACCTCTATCTAGTACTACATGTTTCATGTTTGTCTTGATAGCTATCTAGGATATGTGCCACATAACATGTGCTTGCTCAGCTTTAATAATTAGGGCTCCTTTCAGATAAGAGGTGAAGTGTGAATTACTAGTATTGATTGGTGCAGGGACCGTTTGAGATGATAAAATAGGCTACGCTATTTTCAGAGAACAGATCAGTTTGCCCTTTATTTTTTTGCCATATTTGCATGCAAACTCTATTACGTAAGTCCTTCTCTCTTCTTCTACGTATAACTCTTCACTCTCCCTTCCCATATTTATCTCTTCACAAATACAGTGATTTTCATTTAATCACGAATCTCCTTTTCTGTAACGGCTATGGATTGGAGAATCCCTTATTTCCCGGTGCCGGAAAATTCGCTAGAAAATATCTCCGACCAACCATTCTTGCCGGATGTTCCAGGGGTGGTTCCACCATTTTCTTGGAAGAAGTTATGGGAATTTACAGGACCAGGTTTTTTAATGAGTGTTGCATTTCTTGATCCTGGAAATTTGGAAGGTGATTTACAGGCTGGTGCAATTGCTGGCTATTCATTATTATGGTTGCTCATGTGGTCCACTTTTATGGTCTTGCTTATTCAGCTATTGTCACTTAGATTAGGTGTTGCTACGGGCAGGCACTTGGCTGAGCTTTGCAGGGAAGAATATCCCAATTGGGCTAGACTTTTGCTTTGGTTTATGGCTGAAGTGGCTTTGATAGGAGCTGATATTCAAGAAGTTATTGGAAGCGCCATTGCTATTAAGATACTTAGTCGTGGTGTTATTCCTCTTTGGGGTGGTGTCCTTATTACTGCTTCAGACTGGTGAGCTTTTCCTTCTTCTCTGCTTTCTTTTCATTTTTCTACTTTTCTTTGATGTAACAATGATGTTCCGATCAGTTTATGCGTACTTCCACTCTATCAGGTACCTCGTACTAGTAGCTGAGCCAAGTATGTCAACTAGGGGAATTAAATATTTTAAACTTTGAGATCTAAAGTAAATTTTTGAACTACGTTTTCCACTCAATAAAAATTTCAGAAAAGGATCAAATATACCCTTCTACTATTATAAATGGTTTAAGCATGCCTTTGTTATACTATTCGGGTGTATATATCCTAAATTAATTTTATTTTGGACAAATAAAATTAACTTAGCATTAACAAATAGCTTGCCAAATATAAGTGCTTAAATATATGAATAAGTAGGTTGGCTTTAATTCTAATAGTAGGTAATTTTGGATCATTAGTATAACTATTTATCTAAAAGGTTATTTTTGGAATAAAAACGAAAGAGTCACCGATGTTGTACCATTTTCGGCTATTGTGACTTTTTTGTTATAATGGTTGAAGTATTATGACTTTTGGGTAAGAAACAAAAGTTATGTGATTTTTGTGCAAAAAAGCTATAGTTATGTGACTATTTGTAAAAATTACCCCTCAATTCCATGATAATCAAGTAATTACTGTACTTGGTAAATCAAACATGTCAAACATTGTATTTACATCAAATTTCATCTAAATCCAATTACAAGGTGACTTTCCAAACAAGCCCTATATGTGTACGAGAAGAAATTATTTTTGTTAGTTAAATGCATTGATATTGAAAGTATGTTAGCGTTAAGTGCCTTGACTTAATAAAATTGAAAAGAATTCTGTAGTGAAATGTTCTTGGAGCCTAACTATATGTTCTGCTGACAATGTTTAATTTGTTTCAATAACAGCTTCATCTTCTTGTTTCTGGAAAATTATGGAGTAAGGAAACTAGAAGCATTTTTCGCTTTTCTAATTTCCACTATGGCATTATCATTTGCCTGGATGTTTGCTGACACTAGGCCTAATGGCAAGGAACTCATAATAGGTCAGATTCTTGTTTTCACATGAGAGCATTTCTTTACTTATGTTGTCAATATCATTTCTGTGCCTATGTCAATAATTTTAGATTGATTTGTTTTCAGGTCTTTTGCTACCTAGACTCAGCTCAAAGACAATTCAGAAAGCTGTTGGAGTTGTTGGCTGTGTCATAACTCCTCACAATGTATTTCTATACTCTGCATTGGTGCAGAAAAGGAAAATTGATCCCAGAAAGAAGGAAAAAGTTCAAGAGGCATTGAACTACTATACGATCGAGTCTTCAATCGCTGTTCTTATCTCATTCTCTATCAATCTGATGGTAACAACTGTTTTTGCTAAGGGCTTTTATGGAACACCACGAGCGAATACCATAGGCCTAATAAATGCAGGCCAATATCTTCAAGAAAGGTATGGTGGAGGATTGTTTCCTATTCTCTACATCTGGGGCATTGGCCTTTTAGCAGCTGGTCAAAGTAGTACCATGATTGGTACTTATGCTGGACAGTTTATCATGGTAGGTTTTCTGAATCTGCGGATGAAGAAATGGATAAGGTCTGTGATTACAAGAAGTTGTGCCATTGTGCCAACAATTATAGTGGCGATTTATTTCAATAGATCTGAAGATTCACTTGACGTTTTAAACGAATGGCTAAATGTGCTTCAAGGGATGCAGATCCCATTTTCTATCATTCCTCTTGTAACATTGGTGTCAAATGAGCGTATCATGGGAGTTTTCAAGATTGGGAAGCTCGTGGAGGTTAGTGTTCAGAAGTTCTTAACATACTGATTTTATAGAAGTAACCTTGTTAGTGGCCTTTAGTGTCATGTTTTATCCTTAATAAATACTAAACAGTAACATGTATGACTTGCAGATACTTAATTGGCCTAGATAATGTTGCTTACTTGCTTATTAGCAATGACTCAATCTAGTGTCACGCAGGTTTAAACATTCCATATACATCATTGGAAATGAGTGATCCTCAGCCTGTCTTCTTTGCTTATATTGCTGTCCTGTAGCTTCCTTCGTCCTCTTTAACCTTAATAGAATCGCCCTATAACAAGAACAAATATTAGTATCTTTTATCGTCTTAGGAAAGAAAGTTAAAATTCTTGTGTATATGCTTCCAGTGTCCTCCCTATAATGTTCTTTTTGCAATTAAAATGCCACAACCTGTACTCCCTTTAAATAGGTAAAGTTAAAGCACAAATGAAAAGGCTGGAGTACAATCACTATGCTTGGTTCGTTTACTGAATTGTAACATCTGGAAGCTGATTCAAACTAACGAATACACGAAATTAAGAATGTAAAGAATAGTACTATCCATGATAGGTGGAGAACTTTTGTTTAAAATTTAGCTTCTGTGGTTGGGCTTTGGTGATTAGGTCCACTGGTTTTCTTCTGAGACCTCTCCTGCATACTGGCTTGTTGGTCGCATTCTGTATATGTGCTGCACCACTTTTGGGAACTTTCTCAAATGAATTTGCGCTTAGTGCTTGGCTTTTTCTGAATGTTAAATCCTAAAAAATTTGGAATCTTATTTTTCTCAACAACAAATACCACTACTAGTTTTTGACAGAGGACCTTATGCTGAGTATCTCGTACTTGAATTCTTGATTGCAGAGAATTGTGTGGACAGTAGCTGCCATGGTAATAATGATCAATGGATATGTCATGTTGAGCTTCTTCCTTTCTGAAGTTAATGGCCTGCTATTTGGTTTTATGGTTTGCATGGGAGCTTCAGCATATGTGGCTTTTCTTGTTTATCTCATTTCCCAGGGTCTTGGCTTTCCAACGCCGTTGTTTAAAGAGGCGGAGTCCAATGGTTTTACTCACCTTACAAATTGAGCTAATAGCTTTATCTGAGAGAGTGTGAAATATTAAAAGCTACAAGGGTCAAGGAAATGGCAGAGCTGGTGAATACATTTTGTGAAGGAGAGATTCTGGTTGTGATAGCTGCCATTAGGAGTACAGAAGCTTGAATCCGAAAATTCTTGTAATTTGGCAATACTAGAGAACTATGGCAAAAGATTAAGATTTGAAGTGCATTATAGTTATACAGATCTATGAAGAGATCAGGGACCCATCATAAGCAAGCAGGTCTTTTCCACATTACCAGCTTGAACTAGCGACATCTAGATTGATTGGAGTGCTGCACTAAATATATGTACTTGTGTATTAGATAAAAGGATTGAAAACTTGGAAGCCTTCTTGAAAGGCTCTTTAGGCATGTGATCAAAACTGTATATTGGCTGCTGATAGCAAGCCACTATTGTTCTCTCCGTTCAAATGTAATATAACATGTCCAAGGAGATATACGCCCTTTTTTATTTTATTTTTTTGGTTTTTAACACGGTGTCCAATACTAGCTTTAGGCCCCGAATAATCCAAATTCACGCGAGAAGTTCCACTTTCTAACACAAGAACTATAATCAAGGGTGGGACGAACTCTTAACTTCAAGAAACAGAACCTACACTTTTGATATCTCGTAACAGTTTTTATGTTCAATAAAGTATAACAAGTATTCGGAGATACATATAGCGTTTGCATGTATATAACAATGACTTATAGTGCCCTTTAAGCACAATATTTTCCAGTTTAATGGAGCTTTAAGGAAGAAAAGTTATCTGAAAGTTCATTTGTCTTGTTTTCTGCTTTAACCTTGCATTGTGCACCCTGCAATTATCATTCATTTGCAGTTTGACACTGCAGGTAACTTTTGACAGCAAACATGGAATGATTAGTTATAAATGAAGGTAAATAATTAACCTATTACGACAACAACTAAAATACGGTGCTAATGTAAAAATGCTGGTGTATGTTAAATTCCATTTGAATTGTATTTTGAACTTGACTTGATGACTACCATTATCACTTGATAATTATTAACATTTGTAACAACCTGTAATGGTATAAGCAGATTGTTATTAATCTGTTTTTAAAAAAATGGCAATATTCTAAATTTGAAAGTAATTTAACTTCTAAGTTACTACTCCATCCGTCCCATTTTATGTGGCACCATTTGCCCGGGCATGGAGTTTAACAAAATAGAGGTTGACGTTGTAAAGTTTCAATTTTACACTTAAAAAAGTAAGAAAGAGAAATTTGTGTAATAAAAAAGTTGTTGGTAGCTTTAAAAATATGTAGGACCCAACAAGGATAAAATAGAGATGATATATTAGACAATTATATTGAGAGACACCCCACTCATGAAAATTACCAAAAAAAAGACCCCTATTTTGCTACCTTACATGATGTAGCCCTCCCTCCCTTTTTTTATATTTTTTCTTTCACTCCATAGCATCCTTTTTAAAGAAAAAACAAACCTAGCCCCCATTTTACCTCTCCTCCTTCCCATTTTTCTCTCTTCTCTTCCTCATTACACCTAACCCGCCGCCAACCCTTCCACCACTGCCCCACCGTCATTCCCTCTCCTCCAAGCTACCGATGCCGTCGTCGCCGAGGTCACCACCACCGCCGCGGCCGCTACTACTTTTTTTTTTTTTTTTTTTTTTTTTTTTTTTTTTTGCTTTTTGAATAGCAATGTTGATTTTCGTTGTATATTTCGATCAAAACTCCAGTGAGGAGTTTATTTATCAAGTTTCTTCTTTTTCTTCATTTTTATCATAAAAATTCATTGAGTTGTACTAGTTTTTTATTAAAATTTTTGTTTAATGTTTAGATCTAGTGTTTTTCTTATATAAAACTGTATACATCTTCGATATTTGTTAAGCTTTTGTATAAAATCTGCCCGAGGTACTGTTTAACACTATTTTTGTGAGTTTATGTAATTTTATACATTTTTATACAAGTTTATACAATTCTGTAAACGAGTATGAAAATGTATAAATCTATATATGTACGCATTAACAGTGTATAAAACACATTTTATGCATTGTAAATTTTGTATAAAGCTGTATATGCGTGTATGAACAATGAATAAAATAGTATAAATTTCAGATTTGTGCACTTTTTATGGATGTTTTGTATAAAATTTATATTTTTTTGTGTATATTTTTGTATTTTCCTTCTTACATACACAATTTTATATGTATTTACGTGTATAATTTATTATTTTGATAGATTTAGGTGTATAAAATTATCAAAAAATAATTATTTAAATAAATTTACAAATAAAATAAACAAATCCGGTGACTTTTTGGTTTTCCTGGCAGGTCGGTTTCTGGTGGTGGGGCAGTGGTGGGGGAGGGTGAGGGAGTGGCTCCTAGGGTTTTTAGTTTAAATGGGTGCTATGTTATGTAATTTTGAAAATAAGGGGTGCTATGTTGTGTAATGTAAAAATAAAAGGGTGATATGGATGAAATGTGGCCCCTCATTTGTAATTTTGTGTTGTGGGCTGGCTAGTTTTAAAAATTCCCCGTATATCTTTTAGGACAAACAAAAAAAGAAATTGTGCCACATAAATTGGGACGGAGAGAGTACTATTTTATCAATACTGAAATGATTCACAACCACACAAATATCAATGTCTTATTTTGGACCACAAATAAGTGTTTATTTCTTTTTTAAATTCCGCGTTGATTCAGATTATGACACATAAAGTGAAACGGTGAGAATAGTATTACTATTCCAGCTCCAACAAACTAAGTCACCGATTGGACTTCGTTTAGACAGATATAGTAAAATGTTAACCGAAAAGATCCTAAGTCAGAAATATTCTTAATGGAACCTTACGTTCAAAAACACAAAACATTCGCGACATCTTTGGTAACAGAATAGTAGTCAAAGCACTTGTCGTGAATAGAAAATTAATCATATTTTAAATTATACTTTATTTATTAATATGCTAAGATCTAGTCAAAAATTGTCCCAAAGAAAAGCTACGGAGTAGAGATAAAAAGGCATTATATTGGTAATATGATTTAAATTGCTATTATTGGAAGTAGGAAAAGTTCTTTAAGTCAACAAACTAACATATATCGGATTATTCAAGTCAATTCAGCAAGTTTATATAGTTGCACGCACGAAATTACGTGTATTGTTATAAAAGATAAGTAACGTATAATACTTCCTCTATGGAAAGTTAAGAGTGAATAGTCCAAGGAGGGAACACAGAGTATTCTTCATCATCTTGTAAGGAAATTATGATCATTCGAGTCAAACCAATTAAGCATCATCATTTGATTCTCTCTTGTTCACATGTAAGTTATGAAAAAGTACGTTATGTATTCCTTTAATTTCTCGCAAGTTCCTACTTTTTTCTCTAGCAGTTTCAACACTTATGATACAATTTTTTTTAAAAAAATGATAATCTCTTGCTTAGCACTTTAAACGGAATATTACTATATTGAGAGTCAAAAGGTTTTTCCTTGAATGTGATTTGTCAAATATTTTTTAAATTATTAATTAGTGTGACTTAGAACTTGTTTTGCCAAGCTTCTAGGAAGATAAAAGTATTTATTTTCCTACAAAAGTACTAATTTATGAAAAAATAGGTGTTCGGCCGGGGAAAAATAAGTGATTTTGAAAAAAGCTAAAAAAAAAATTAACCTAAAAGCAGAAATAGAAACTGTATTAAATATCTTCCATTACAAAAATATCATAAACAAAAATATTATTTATATACTAATTACCCCTATTTATTAAAATTAATGATTGTAAGATATAAATAGTTCTTTAATCTTTTTCTATTTGTGTTTACACTTAATTTAATATTCAAAAGTACTTTTAAATAGTTTGGTCAAATATAAATTGTTACTCAACTGTTGATAAAATTAAAGTGCTTCTCAAATGAGTTGGTCAAATACAAACAATTATTCTCCAAAGTACATTTGTGAAAAGCACTTTTCAAGATAAACAGTTTTTAGAAGTTTGACAAGACATACTCTTATATGATGTATTATTTATATATCTTTTTTAGCTTTTTCACACCTATTAAAAAAATTAATAAATAGAATGTATATTTTATTATGTTACCGTTATTTAATATTTAAGTATTTAATTCTTTTGATAATTTCAATAATTATTAAAGATATAGTTGGAAAGAACTCATAAATTTAATCTTGAAATATTAAAGAGATAATTAATTTAAAAAAACATGATTTTTGTTAAAGAAACAACTAATATGGGACTTTGGAACTAGCTTCTAAATAAGTAAATTATTATTTCCAGAAAACATAAAAAATTATGGTCAAATTACAATGAAAACAAATAGTTTGATACTTGTACTCCCAACTCCACTATATAATAACATCGAGAAGAAAGTATATAGTAATGATCCACATGTGAATCATTTAGATGTTTGCCTATAATAGAAAATTGTTACCTGAACATTTAGCCACATTTCCGTGACTTTTTATCTTTGAATAAAGGTAAGTCGTCTCCTCTAGTGATTGACTGATAGTCATACTAATTTAACGAAGCTAATAAATCTGTTAGGCCCAATGTTGTCAATATACACCAACATGGTTTGCATTGTCTTCGTCCAACATGAGATTCTTCGCGCTGATCATGTATAAAACAATAAATGTGATTCAAGTTATATGTATTGATACTTTGATAGTAAAAAAATAATTCAAATTATAAGGGATCTACTCTGTTATTTATCATTTTTGCGAAATTACTAAGTAATGTTTACTAAGAATTTACAATGTTTACCTAATAAGTAGTTTAATTGTGCAAATAACACTTTCACACTACCGGTCCCAAAACATAAGCTCAAATTGGTTACAAAATAACACTTAATACCTTAATAAACTTATGCCCCAAAAAAAGGAAATAGAGAATATATCACCCGATATAAGGGGCCGTTTGATCTGAAAACAAGTTATATAAGAGTTAACAATACATAGATTAATAATGTCGGGTAGAAATTAGTATTGGTATGTGTAGATATTAGTAATGGGGAAATCATAATGTAGAAACAAGTAATACATTTATTTAGTTTATTACTTCTTATAATTTTCTTTTACTTTAATGTATCTAAACTGTATCTTTATATATATATCTAGTTTTTATTTTATTTATTTTTTATCATTCTTCTTATTTTACTTACGGTATTTTCTTCACTATTATATTTTCATTATTTCTGCACTGTATCTAACTATTTTTTTGCATTTTTGCACTATTTATGTATTGTAGCTAAATGTTTCTTGATTGTTTCGGTGTTTTTGTACCATTTCTGCGTTGTTTATGTGTTTATGTACTGTTTCTGCACTAACTGTTTCTGTAATATTTCTACATTTCTGTAATATTTCTGCATAATTCTCTACAGTTTCTGCACTATTTTCTACATTGTTTCATTGTATTTCATTGTATCTTTATTATTTATGTACAGTTTCAGACAGTATCTGCATTGTTTCTAACTGTTTCTGAACTATTTTTGCAGAGGCGGTGGCAGAGTCAGCCCGGTAGCGGCGGGTGCAGCAGGGGTGAGAGATGTGAGGTGCAGGCTAGGTTTTTCCCTTTATAGTTGTTTGTAGCAACTTGTATATAAAAAATAATGTTATGTTTTGTAATATCAATAATATTGCTTTTTTTTTTTTGTAATTAAAGCTTCAAAATTATATATTAAGTGTAAAAAACTATTTTTTTTATTCTACTTTTTTCACTTATGTAAAATAATATATGAATTATTGCAAAATTTATACTTTCTCTTGTCAAAACAAGTGTCTATTTAACATTTTCAAAATAGTCCAAAATAATTATATGTTTTGAAAACAATAAAGAGTTAATGCATTTTTATTTAATTTACCCTCATAGTTAATACTCCTATAATTAGTGTAAGAAAAAATAAAGACCAATGCAGTAAAACTATCTTTATAATTAATATACTTAATCAGATTTTTTACAGGGTATGAAAAAGCCAAAATGAACACTTAATTTTGGACCAGAGGGAGTAAGGTATTATCGGCGCAAAGTTTGGAAAAGTCAACCATACGATCTATTAAAGTTATGTGGGGATTATTTCTTGAAATTTTTACGATAATTGACGCACTAAGCATCAAAATTACAAAATATACCGACATTATTGAGAAATTACAAAACATAAAGATATTTGTATTTTTATTAGAAAAGATACAATTTTCTCATTTTTCCTTCTATCTAACACCAAGCCCTAATTTTTTTCTCTCTCTTTCTCTCCTCATCCTCCACCCACCTCCCCGCTGCTGATCTGCTCCTCCTCTGTCGTTATTTTGCAGCTCCACTTCGCCGATGTTGCTGCCTTTTCCGATCTGGTGCAGCAGCTGCTCCAATCTACTCTGCTGGTGGTCGGATTTTGATATTGTTATATGGATGCTCCGATGGCGGCTGCCGAAGCTCCGATCGGCTTCCTCTTTCTTTTTCTTTTTTTGTATATAAGTGTATACATTTGTAGACCCGTGTATGTGTATGTAGTGTTGTTGGTGGCTGTTTGATGGTGGGACAAAGTGTATGTCTAATTTTATATGGGTGTATGAATCTGTATATTTATGTATGTACATAAATAATTTTCCAAGTTCACAAGTATATGTATGTGTATATCATTGTATGAACGTGTATGTCTACGTATATATTATATTTTTTTGTATGTATGTGTATTGGGTAAAAATTGGTTTGCATACGTGAAACTTCGGTGGGATGGTTCAGAGCTGACCGAACAGGTGTCTGCAAGCTATAGATCGAGATAGACAATGAGGTCATGATCATGCCCAACTACGCCCTATAAAAGGGACTAAGCGGTCGCAGCAAATATAGCTCGGTACTTAAAGTCCCGAGGTCGAATCCCACAGAGAACACTCGAAATCTAGTTGCTAATCAAACTAGTTTATCTAACCAATTAACTTCGAAGTTTTATATTTGTAAGATGGTTTCAAGGTAACAAAAGTAGATAGTGAATTATTAAGAAATAAATTAATCAAGAATTTAAAAGCCTAGGATTGATCTACCCAACTCCTACCTATGTTTTAGAATAATTATTTGAACAAATTCAACTTGGTTTTCTTTCTATTGAACACTTGCTCCAATTATACAACTATTCACTCCCATGTAATAGTAGTAACTTTCACTAACCAATTTTCTAATTAATTAATGAAGATACTTAGGACTACAAGTTTAGTACACAATCAGGGTCAATGGTCACAAATCACCTTATTGACAACCTAAGTAATACCTTGGTTTTAGGTTGAAATATTGCTAAGTGTTTAACCCAAACCTATGAATCTATCCCTAGACACACAAGAATAATGGGAACAATCAATTGGGGACCCTTCCAATCAATAGCAATCAAAACATAAACACTTAGATAGAAAGAATTCACAAGTTTCATTCATCAAAACAAATATTCATAGCACATAAGCATTGGAGTGGTTCAATCAACCCTAGAATGGATGAATTAGCCACTCATGTTCATGGTAGTCATATCAAAATAATTCATGTATGAATAAATTAACAAAAGTAAGGAAGAATTTAGAAAAAACTCGTGTTCTTGAAGTCTCCAAAGCTCTAGCCTCCTTTTTGCCTCTTTCCCAGTGTATCTTTCATAATGGAAGCAAAAGAAGCTTTTATACCCTGTAGGTAACTAAGCAAAAGCACAAAAAGGCCATTAAAATTTCGCCCATAACACTGTGCTTCCCGTGGCACCCGCATGCCACGCAGACTAATTTTCTTCAGGCAATTCAGCTCGCGTGTCGCGCGTATTTGGCCTAAATGCGCTGAAATTTTAAATCAATTCCTAAGCAAAGACTCTATTTGTTTCCGTGTCAATCGCGTGGCACACGGATCACTTGAACTCTTCAACATCTTCACTTTTAGCTTCAAACTAGCACTTTCTTGCTCAATTCACTATGTTCAAATCCTACAACACCAAACAACTTAATTAATATCAATTCTTGAGAATTTTGCATATAAACTCTTAGGTGTACTATCATAACATAGTAAAACTACCCTGAAAATATAGGTAAAATAGCCAAATATCACAACCCCACACTTAGACTTTTGCTCGTCTTCGAGCAAAAAAGAAGAATACACAGAAAGCGGGCAAGACATCAAGATTAGATAAGGACTCGCAACAACAGCTTAGCAAAACTCACCCATAAAATTTAAACACCCTTTCTTTTGGTCATAGTCAAGTATTAAAAGTAGAAGCCTATAGACTACTCAAGTTCCAATGTACCTCACAGAAAGAAGATGCCACCAAACACACAACATATGAATTCAAGAGAAATTGTGGCATATCAAATATCAAATACTCTCACACTTAGAAAGAAATTTCTCATGTCCCACAGAAAAATATCATAGGCTTACCCATTTTGTCGTTATCTACTAATGTAGGAGTCTCAATCAAAAGTCAAGTAAGGATTTTTTTTTATAGCTTGTAATGTTGGCTTGGGGTAAGATGTGATACACTTTTGGGTATATAGTGACTAATTCTTTCCCTAAATACTTTAAACATCACTCACTACTAATTTTCCCTTTCTCCTCGTTTATTCATCAACTCATCCTATTCCTTCTTTTTTTTTCTTCAAAAAACTTGGATGATTGGGGACCTAAGAGTTCAATGAGACACATCAACCTCACTAGGGTGCATTTGGCGTGTTCATACTCGAGGCTTTTATCACCCTTAACCGAGCATCGGAACATTGCCCCCATCCTTTATTTCTTTCTTTTTCTAATCTTCTTATACGAAGAGAATAACAAGTATTGCATTCCTTTATTCTTTTGCAACTTTCCTCCCAGATACACAACTCTTATTAATAACCCACAATCTTTCCAAACACACAACCTAAAGTAGTTAAGGGGAAGATGGGTAACAAGAGAGGTAAATAGAAAAATAGATAGGGCTTGTAATTCAAGTTGCCAAAGAAAAGGTCAATAGGCTCAAATTGGGGACTCAACGAAATATATTCATTAGGTAGGTTAATTTGGGAACTGCCGGGCAAAAGAAGGCCTACTTTCATTCTTAAGATCAAGACTACCTAGGATTTCGCCTCAAACAACAAGCAGGGCAAGTTCTAGACTTAACGTGAAACAATGAGAAGTATACAAATAAACTCACCACACATTGTACATGGAACTCAAAGATCAATTCAGTTTCACCTCGCAATACCTCACTATAAACTCAAAAAGGAAGTTAAAAAAATATGTAGGTAGTTCTAGCTAAAGGCTGCCTTTCAAATCCCTCACTTCTCTCTTTTTCTGCCTACTCTTCATTTTTCCTCCTTCTGAGCTCTTAGGCATTTTTTTCTTTTATTTATTTTATTATTATTATTTTTTTAATTTTTAATTATTATTTAACCTACAGATGCCTGGTTCAGCATAAATAACTCAATGGGAAAGAACCAAGGCTAAGAAAACCCAAGAGATTATTGATAAACTAAGTATTAACTAAACTAAAAATTAACTTTAATATTAATGAATTACTAAATATTTATAATACTATTCTATTATAGGCCATGAATATATAGGACATTACAGACCCAACAAAAAACTAGAAAGCAAGAAATAAATAAAAAACTGTCAAGTGACAAGAAAGTATGAAAACATCTTAAAATAAACAAGTACCACACAATAAACTCCCACCCCACACTTAAGAGTAAACAGTGTCCTCACTATACTATAACAAAAAACATATTTAACAAATAGGGTGGTGGTACTCCCTGTCAAGCAGTAGTAGTCTAACAGCTGGCGCTCGCATCAGGACGTGCACCAGGAACAACATCAGAAGTAGTCACAGCAGCTACTGCAGTATCAGCATGCCCACCAGCAGAGGTGGTAGCAGCTCTCAGAGTATCCACAGGAGTAGAAAAAGAAGGAATCGAAACTACCTGGGATGGTGCAACCATAGTAGAAACAACAGGTAGCTCAACCTCAGGCGGAAAGCCAACTAGCAAGCGCTCATCAGCAGTATAGGGCAACTCAGTCATAAGAGGAGTGATATCCACGCCCTTCATCTTCATATCAAGCTCTGTGGCACGCCATTGGCGAAGTAGCATCCGCTCAATTCTATCCAAGCGGTGCTCATCAGATAGCTTTTCCACTCTATCTTCATCTGGGCTCTTGACATTTGTGATATCGACTCTCTTTGGAGTTTCTTCTTCCTTTTCATCTCCGTCATCAACCACTACCTTCAATGATCGCATATATTTGGTCAAAGTGTTAGGAAACAGAAGCATCACTGCATATTCTCTCGAGTGCGCTGCAACTCTCGAAACATCAAATAGCCCACATTAATCTCAATTTTCTTCATCAACGCATTTGTGGCAATAACCCTCTCAAACCGTATGTCTGTCATGTGCTAACAGGGGATCAAACGCAAGCAAATAAATCTCAGATACACTCGTGTTTTCTTAGAGAAATATTTGAAAGCCAAGGTGTTGTGGGGAGACCGTGAACTTGCCTTCCACTTTGCCTTCGGATTATCATCACATATCACACGTCGAATAACATCAAGATCTGGTGCATTCTCAATAGCCTGAAGTGCAGCTCTATCAACCTGTGGGAGCCCGAGAAACTCATTCAGCTTATCAGGAGATTTGTCAACCATTTTGCTACGAACATTTACCACATTATCAACATTCATCCTCCAATTTGCCAGCAGCTCACGAACCCAAGATATGTTGGTTTTGCCAAGCCCAGTGAGCAACACATGCCACTGTCTCCTTTGAATTTCCTCCAACTCATCTGGAAACTTTCTCCTACACATCTCAGTATCAATAGGTGATTCACTCAGAAACGTCTTACCACAAGCTCTTTGTAATCTTCTTTGGCTCGATCATCACGCCAAATAGTGTGAGAAACTGTCTTGCGCCTCTTGGCTGTAAGTTGTGCTCCGAATCAATTTCCTTCTCTTGTCCAGTATTCTTTCTGACACGTCCCATTTGGACTCCTACAATCAAAGAGCAAACAACCCATTAATAAAATAGAATAGGCCAAAAATTAAAAAATTTAGCTTAGAAACACATAAAGAGCAATGCATAACATGAAACACCGCGACAACGAGCCTTTGAATCAACTAACGACTTGCACAACTTCAAGTACGCAGTAAGTGACACTTCAAAAATTTTCCAATAACACAACAAGTGGACGGGTAATCAGACCCCCCCCCCCTTGATTCAAAGTATTAATAAGGTCCTGAACAATTTTTATACCAATAAAAACATCCCATTATACCTAAAACAACCAACTCTTAAACGCCGCATAATGCACCACCTAACAAATTAACCAACAGTGCAAATACGAATGTCGAGTTACATAGATATTCCCTCGCATGGCAAATCCAAGAGAGATAGAAAGTATGGTATTGGGTAACCCCTATACAGAAATAAGGTGTAAGGGGGAGGAGAAAGAATAAAACCAAGTTGAATTGAACAAAACCAATATACAAAAATTTGGTACAGAGGGGTTGGGGTCGGGTTGAAACAGTTGGAATTGCCCATTGCTCTTTCTTTTAAAAACAAATTAGGGAGTTAATGAATGTTGATGGACTTACTAATGATGAAGTTAAAAGTTATTAATAGGTAATATGTCAACATGACTTTGCTAGACTTGTATCGTTTGCAAAAGTATCCTAGTCCATCAAATATTCTAGTATGAGTAGCTTTGTATGGCGGGGGAAAACGAGTGACCGGGAATGGGGTCGACGGGGTTAAGGAGGTGACGGGAACTGGGTTGAGGTTGGCGGGATAGGGGTGGTTATTATGGAACAGAGGTGGGGAGTGGCGGGGGAAGGGATTGACGGGAAACAGGGGTGAGGGACGATGGGAGAGAAAGAGAAAACGAGAATGGCAGCGAAAGATTACCTGGAAGTCTTCGGCGGTGGTGGCGGGCTGCTGTGCAGGTGATGGTGGCGTTTGGGCTGAAGGGTTTCAGGGGAGGGAAAGGTCGCGTGTGTTTGAAAGCTGAGGGAGGGAGCTGTGTTTTTGTTTCGCGTGTTGTATATTTTTTTCAACGTGTTTTTGTTCTTTTTTTTTAAAGTTTAAAATACTTACCTGGCCTTTTAAAATCTGCGCGGTGGCCTCGTTTGTGAGCCTCCATGTGCTATATTTTTAGCTCACCCACAAAAATTTCTCATGCTAGTCTCGTGGCACGAGACTTAAATGCTCCTTAGGCAAAATATTCCGCGTGGTCCTAGCGTACCACGAGCCTTTCACAATTACTCAACTCGTTTCATGCCATTTTTTCAGCTTGCTCATCTTGATTCACCTTCGCATGTTCCACGAACTTTGCAACTGTCAATTAATCCTACAAAACTTGATCAAACATTAATACCCTACAATTAAAATAAAAATTAGTAAACAATAAATACTAATTATAATCATGGGTTGCCTCCCACGCAGCACCTTATTAATGTCGTGGCACGACTCTTTTTGTATTTTTTTTATTTATTTATTTTTTTTTTTTACAATTACAAATGCGGGTTGTCTCCCGAGAAGCGTCTTATTTAAAGTGGTAGCACGAAATTATGCAAGCTTCAATCACTCGTAAAAGTACCAGACAGAGATCACCTTGACCTCTTCTTCCATTCCATAGTAACTTTTCAACCTTTGTCCATTCACCTTAAATCGTCTTGAACCATCCTCAGTCTCTACTTCCACAGCTCCATGAGGTGCCACTTGCACAACTTTAAATGGTCCAGACCACCTCGACTTAAGCTTACCAGGGAACAAACGAAGTCTAGAATTATAAAGCAATACATGTTCACCTGGCTCAAAGCTCCTATCTATTATCCTCTTGTCATGCAAGTTTTTCATCATTTCCTTGTATAGTCTCGCACTCTCATACACGTTAAAGCGTCTCTCCTCAAGTTCATGCAGCTCATTGATCCTGCCCGAAGCTGCAGAGACATAATTCAAATTTACTCACCTAAGAGCCCACAAAGCTCTATGCTCTAACTCTACAGGCAAGTGACATGCCTTCCCGAACACCATCTTGTAAGGAGTCATCCCTATAGGTGTCTTGTAAGCAGTCCTATAAGCCCATAAGGCACCATCCAGCTTCCTTGCCCCATCAGTCCTGGTAGCATTTACAATCTTTAGAAGCACACTTTTAATCTCTCTATTTGAGACCTCAACTTGCCGGCTGGTCTGCGAGTGGTAAGGTGTGGCAACTTTATGATGAACACCATACTTTTCCAGTAACCTCTTGAACACTTGGTTGAAAAAATGACTTCCCCTATCACTAATGATAGCCCGAGGAGTACCAAATCTAGAGAAGATGTTCCTTTTAAGGAACTGAGTAACTCCCTTGGCATCATTAGTGGCGAGAGCAATAGCCTCGACCCACTTGGAGACATAATCTACTGCTACAAGTATGTACTTATTCCCATAGGAGCTAACAAATGGACCCATGAAATCTATCCCCCTCACATCAAATACCTCAACCTCCAAGATTGGTTTCATAGGCATCTCATGACGACGAGAGATATTGCCAGTCCTCTGGCACTCATAACAAGCCCGAACCCAAATGTTAGCATCCTTGAACAAAGTAGGCCAAAAGAAGCCTGCTTCCAGTACCTTAGCAGCTTTCCGGGTCCCTCCAAAATGTCCTCCATAAGGTGAAGAATGACATGCCTGCAAAATAGAAGATTGACATATCTCGGGGACACATCGCCGGATCATGTTATCAACAAATATCTTAAACAAATAAGGTTCATCCTAAAAATAAGATCTACATTCATACAAGAACCTTTTCTTTTTCGCCGAGTCAAAATCATGAGGAATTATTTCACTTACCAGATAATTTACAATATCAGCGTACCATGGACTTTCTTATACTGTAGTGGCCAAAAATTGTTCATCTGGAAAGTTTTTCCAAATCTCACCTTCCTCAACTCGCTTCTCAGCTACTTCAAGTCTAGACAAATGATCTGCAACCTGGTTCTCAGTACCTTTACGATTATGGATCTCCAAATCAAACTCTTATAACAGCAACATCCACCGTATCAAATGTGGCTTGGAGTCCTTTTTCTCCACCAAGTATCGGGTTGCACTATGGTCTGTATACACCACCACCTTCGAACCAAGTAGGTAAGAACGGAACTTGTCAAAGGCGAATACTACAGCTAGCATCTCCTTCTCAGTGGTGGTGTAATTCAATTGTGCTCCATTTAGTGTGCGACTGCCATAGTAGACTGGGTGCATTATTTTATCTTTTCTTTGCCGAAGCACGGCACCCACAGCATAGTCACTTGCGTCACACATCAACTCAAATGGCTCATCCCAATTAGGTGCTACAATGATTGGTGCTGACACCAACCTCTTTTTTAGCTCCTTGAAAGCTAACCTGCACTCATAAAAAAATAAAGGAGTGATCTTTTTCAAGCAATTTACACAAGGGATGAGAAATTTTAGAGAAGTCCTTAATGAACCTCCTATAGAAGCCAGCATGGCCTAAAAAGCTACGAATCGCCCTCACCGAGGTGGGTTCAGGCAACTCTTTAATTACCTCTACTTTGGTTTTATCAACCTCAATCCCTCTACTTGACACTTGGTGCCCTAAGACTATCCCCTCTTGTACCATAAAATGACACTTCTCCCAGTTAAGCAAAAGATTAGTTTCAATACACCTTTTCAACACTTTCTCAAGATTAGTCAGACATTCATCGAAAGAGTTACCTACCACAATGAAGTCATCCATAAATACTTCCATAATATCCTCTACCATGTCCGTAAAGATAGCCATCATGCACCTTTGGAAGGTGGCAGGCACATTACATAGACCAAAAGGCATCATTCGAAAAGCAAAAGTGTCATAGGGACATGTGAAGGTAGTTTTCTCTTGGTCCTCAGGGGCAATGTGAATTTGGTTATACCCCGAGTAACCATCTAAAAAGCAAAAATGGGACCTCCCTGCCAATCTGTCAAGCATCTGATCAATAAACGGAAGTGGGAAGTGATCTTTCCTAGTAGCTTTATTCAACTTTCTACAGTCCATACAAATTCGCCAACCAGTTACAGTTCTACTTGGGATTAGATCATTATTCTCATTTTTAACCATAGTCATCCCACCTTTCTTTGGCACACACTGGACTGGACTTACCCATTGACTATTAAAAATTGCAAAGATAATACCTGCTTCCAGCCACTTTATTATTTCTTTCTTGACTACCTCTTTCATGTTTGGGACTAGCCTTCTTTGATGATCTATTGAAGGTTTAGCACCCTCCTCCAACAGAATCTTATGCATGCAAAAAGCTGGGTTTATCCCCTTGATGTCAGCAATAGTCCATGCAATAGCCTGCTTGCACTCCTTCAAAATCTGCATTAACCTTTCTACCTGCACATCTGACAAACTATATGAGATAATAACAGGCAAAGTAGAGTTACGTCCCAGGAAAACATATTTCAAGTGCTCGGGCAATGTTTTGAGCTCCAATTGAGGGGGCTCCTCTATAGATGATTTTGCGGGTGGTGCTATCCTATTAGCCAAATCAAGTGACTCAAATCGTGGTTCTCTATGCCAAAACTCGCGCCCCTCTAAGGCCAATATAGTCTTCTCCCATTCCTCGTCATCAATGATGTCCATATTCATAATACAAGCTTCTAGTGGGTCATTAGGATAGTAAAACTCATCATCCTCAAATTTATCTACCTCTAAGACATTACCCATAGAGCAATTAGCAAACTCACTAGGTCTGCTCATAGATTTTTGAACACTAAAGGTCACCTCCTCATCATTTAACCTCATCTTTATCTCACCAGCCTCACAATCTATAATAGCCTTCCTTGTAGCAAGGAAAGGCCTCCCTAATATAATAGGGGTATCCTCATCAATTGCGCAATCAAGAATTACAAAGTCTGCAAGGAACAAAAATTTATCCACTTGCGCTAGAACATCATCTAAAATCCCTGCAGGTTCTATCAGCTAACTGAAGACTCATAGAGGTGGGTCTAGCTCTACCAATACCAAGCTTTTTATAGATAGATAGAGGCATCAAATTTATACTAGCTCCTAAATCAAGCAAGGCTCTAGCAAAAGTGTGCTTACCAATCGTGCAAGGTATAGTAAAACTACCTGGGATTGCCAGCTTTGCGTCACAGGCTTAGTCACCACAGCACTGCAAGTGTGAGTCAGAGTGACCGTAGCCAGATCCTGAAAATCAAACTTTCTAGGCAAAAGATCTTTCATCATTTTAGAATAACCAGGTACATCTCTAATTGCTTCAAGTAAAAGAATGTTAACATGTAATTGTTTAAGCATATCAATGAATTTCTTGTACTGGCTCTCTTTTTGTTGTTTTACAAGCCTTTGGGGGTAAGGGGGAGGGGGTGTATTACGCTTTACACTTACCTCTTCATTTACCTTTTTAGTTGGTTTAGTCACAGGGTCAGGTGTAATCTCTTTTTCAGCTTCATCTTTGTCACCAACTTTAGCTGGAGCATCCAAAGGGTTAGCTTTTGGCACACTGGGCACCTCTTCATTAGCCAATTCTTGCTCTTTATCTAAATCTCTACCATTCTCAAGCTAACTGCCATCACTTGGTTAGGATTTGCATCTTTTGGATTTACCATCATGTCTTCTAGCAAGGTACCCTGAGGTCTATTGTTCAGAGCAATGGCTAGTCGTCCCAACTGTGTCTCTATCCCCTTAATGGCAGTGTCATGGGCTGTAACTTGATCTTGCAACTTTTTGTGTACTCCCACCATAGACTGCACCATACTGTTAACGTCGGCTATGTCATTAGCTTGCTGTGTAGGTAATACAACTTGCTACTGGTTATTATAAGCTGCTTGTCTCTGGTAAGGAACTTGTTGTCCCTGCTGTTTGGCAGTGTTGTATGGAGCTGGTTGTTGTGCCTGCTTAACTGGAGCTTGCTTATTGTATTGCTGTCTTTGCCCATAATTCAAAAAATTGGCGTTTTCAGTATAACCTAATAAATCAGAGTCAGCAAAATTCCCAGGATCGGGTGTGTCCACTTGGTTAACGGGTTTCAGCATGTTTTCATTAAATTGTTTCAAAGCCACATCCAGCGTAGTCTGCAGCCTTGACATTTTCTCTTCAACCCCATGATCAATTCCAGTAGCCAAAACCTTTGGGCCTGAACCATCAGATGCATCTCTAGTCAACCAGCCTGAATTTTGAGCCATGGTATCGAGTAGAGCTTTGCTTCAGTAAATATTTTACTCAAGAATGCTCCTCCAACAGATGCATCTAAACTTCCCTTGATTTGATCACTTATGCCCATGTAAGTTCTTTGTCCCAACATCTAATCAGGAATTCCATCATGATGACACTTTCGCAAGCAGCTCTTGAACCTCTCCCAAGCTTCTGGCAAAGTCTCTAGCAGGTTCTGCCTGAACATGAGTATCTCATCAACATACTTCGCAGTTTTGTTTGGTGGGAAAAATTTCTTCATGAACTTGATCACCAACTAATCCCACGAAGTGATAGAATTGATTGGTAAATAATCAAACCAATCACTAGCATCATCCGTCAAAGAGAACGGAAATAGCATTAGTCGCACAACCTCTGCCGGAACTCGAGCATGCTTCTGAGTTTCACACACTCTCATAAACTTTTTCAAATGATTTTGAGGATCATCAGTGGATTTACCCACGAACACCAGTATTGGAAAACAGACTAACCATGGTTTGGGTGATGTAAAAACTCTCAGCTTCAACGTCCGGAAGCTGAATAGCAGAAGCCAAGTTTCCAGCCACAGGCTGAGCAAAAGCATTACGTGTCAAATCTTCAGCCATCTCAATTTCTTTGGTTTCTGATTTTCTAAGTATATCGCCAACAGTATTCGCCCTTTTTAAGGCGTGGAATGTCCTCTCAATCTCTGGGTCAAAGGGTTTCAACTCTGCGGACTGAGATCTTGTCTTACGCATACACCTGAAAGACACAAATTCCAACGAGTTATTTTAAGATGACAAAAGTGAAGTCAATTGAAAAATTAAACTAGCTATTCCAACAACTAAAATAACACCATGTTCCCCAGCAACGGTGCCAAAACTTTATCACACCCAACTACGCCCTATAAAAGGGACTAAGCGGTCGCAGCAAATATATCTCGGTACTTAAAGTCCCGAGGTCGAATCCTACAGAGAACACTCGAAATCTAGTTGCTAGTCAAACTAATTTATAAACTTCGAAGTTTTGTATTTGTAAGATGGTTTCAATGTAACAAAAGTAGATAGTGAATTATTAAGAAATAAATTAATCAAGGATTTAAAAGCCTAGGATTGATCTACTCAGCTCCTACCTATGTGTTAGAATAATTCTTTGAACAAATTCAACTTGGCTTTCTTCTTATTGAACACTTGCTCCAATTATACAACTATTCATTCCCATGTAATAGTAGTAACTTTCACTAACCAATTTTCCAATTTATTAATGAAGATATTTAGGACTACAAGTTTAGTTCACAATCAGGGTCAATGGTCACAAATCACTTTATTGACAACCTAAGTAATACCGTGGTTTTAGGTTGAAATATTGCAAAGTTTTAAACCCAAACCTATGAATCTATCCCTAGACACACAAGAATAATGGGAACAATCAATTGGGGGCCCTTCCAATCAATAGCAATCAAAACATAAACACTTAGATAGGAAGAATTCACAAGTTTCATTCATCAAAACAAATATTCATAGCACATAAGTATTGGAGTGGTTCAATCAACCCTAGAATGGGTGAATTAGCCACTTATGTTCATGATAGTCATATCAAAATAATTCATGAATTAATAAATTATAAAAAGTAAGGAAGAATTTAGGAAAAACTCGTGTTCTTGAAGTCTCCAAGGCTCTAGCCTCCTTTTTGCCTCTTTCCCAGTGTATCTTTCATAATGGAAGCAAAAGAAGTTTTTATACCATGTAGGAAACTAGGCAAAAGTACAAAAAGGCCCTTAAAATTTCACCCATAACACTGTGCTTCGCGTGGCACCCGCGTGGCATGCGGACTAATTTTCTTCAGGCAATTCAGATCACGTGTCGCTCTCGTATTTGGCCTAAATGCGCTGAAATTTTTAATCAATTTCTAAGCAAAGACTCTATTTCTTTCCCTGTCACTCGCGTGGCACACGGATCACTTGAACTCTTCAACATCTTCACTTTTAGCTTCAAAACTAGCACTTTCTTGCTCAATTCACCATGTTCAAATCCTACAACATCAAACAACTCAATTAATATCAATTCTTGAGAAGTTTGAATATAAACTCTTAGGTGTACTATCATAACATGGTAAAACTACCATGAAAATATAGGTAAAATAGCCAAATATCAGGTCACCGAAGTCAACAACCGAAGATAGAATTCAAGTTGCGGCTCGGTGAAGTATCGCATCGGTCGAATCAATAAGTTTACTTTACCGAGGTCAACTATTCAGACGTCGGTGGATTGTTCCGGCTTCAGCGACACAACTCCCTATTACTTCAGCCCATTAACCCCATTATCAGAGATGCAGAATGTGGATATGAAAGTGATCAGACGTGGGAAATATGGCCAAGACTTACTCATCTATGAATAGCTTCTTTTTATACGTGGTAATCATATAACAATATATATATATATATATATATATATATATATATATATATATATATATAAACTCTGGCAAAATCTGTACTCAATCCCATATATTGAGATCTTGTTATTTACTCATTCTATACTTTCGATTTTGCTCATTATCTCAACTTTGATACTCAATATTGATTGTATTCTCGACCTAAATTTGATTTGTTGTCCTAAATTAGTTTAGGCCAATACAAATTGGCCTCGTCTGTGGGGATATAAGTAGTAACATTTTATTCCAAAGTTGAAGTTCACTTCGTTCGTATTCATGTTTTGATCCGTCAAAATGGTTAACAATGATGAAAACTCCACTGGGCAATAGTTAACTCCCGATGGACGTACTAGTCCTATCACAAACCCAAATCCCAACGCACCCATAATACCACCAATAGCGGATCCTTCTTCCTCGGGGTCCAATGATGTTTTTCAAGCTTTCATCATCCAAAACTTTGAAAGTTCTTCAAGCACAACAGGCTGAGCAGATAATTATAAACTTTGAATTTCGCACCTCGTTGGAGGCAAGGAATAATTCCACTCCAAATGGAACTCCACCTGTGGCTCCAAGTGGAGGCATCCCGACTTTCGTTCCCACGGGCGCGACAACAGGGGGACCTCCCAATGTGGCCATATCTGGAGGTTCAGGCACTGTTCCTAGTACAATGCCACACTTTGGAACTGTCCCAACGTGGCTGAAACCAGCTCCTCGGTGGACCTCGAAAAATTAAAGAAATCGAGGCACAAGTTGAGGCTCGAGCGGAAAAAACGACTTGAAAGAGACCTCGGAGTAAGGAAGACCCAAAAAATGCTCGATATAGAAAAATATACGCAATTACCCTATAAGCCCGAGGCCGCTCCAGCGCCATCCCAAAGACCTTCAAAATTAAATTTCTGAAAAAGTACGATGGTACCACTTACCCCATCAAACATGTATCCGGATTCATGTCGATGGTCTTGGGGAATGACTTATCAGAAGTAGAAAAGGAGTCAATATTCATGTAGAAGTTCGGTGAATCTTTGAAGAAATGGGCATTACGTTGGTACATGCGCATGCCCTCGGGGTCCATCTCCAACTTTGATGAGCTAGCCGATGCGTTCATCAAAGCTCACACCGGGGCCCAAAAAATCCTTCAAAGGAAGGAGGACATCTTCAAAGTCAAACAACGGCTCGGGGAGCCCATCAAAGACTTCCTCGAGCGATTTCATGCCGAACCGATGGAGTTACCTGCTATGGATGACGCTTTGGCCATCATGGTATTCGAAAAGAATATCAATGTTCGTAACTCCGAGGCTGCCACCGAACTGAGGAAGGATCTCCAACAATACCAGATCTTGACATGGAATGAATTGCATACTAGAGCATATACCAAAATAAGATTGGAAGAAGCTGAATGGAAGGCTGCTGGTCGAAATTCTAACTATAGGAAATCGACCTGAATCCTCATATCGCGCTGAGGCGCCACGAGGAAATTCAAGGGGTCGTTACGAACCATACACTTCCCCGAGGCAACACGTCAGCCAAATGCTTGGAAATCAGCATGTGAGCTAACGGCTCGGTAGGAAAGTCCACCCGAACACAAATCAAAGAAATACCTCGGGACTAGCTCTGGTCTCCAAAAATAGGGAACTACCTCGGATCCCTAATTACAACTTCAACGTGTCAACCATAAATTTAGTGAATGCCATAAAGAGGATGGCAGGAGTAAGGGCACCGAAGGATATAAGGACAGCTCCAGAGAAAAGAGACCAAAATTTGCATTGCGAATTTCACGCAGATTATGGCCATTGCACCGAGGACTGCAAAGCTCTGCGCCTCAAAGTGGCACACTTGTTGAAAAAGGGTTTGTTGGCAGAATTTCTCATCGACAAAAGGAAAAAGAATTATGCAAAGAATAGCGGAGATGGCCAGCCATTGAAGGCACCACCCCCAAAAAGGATTGTAAACGTGATCATTGGAGGATCAAAAGTGAATGGTGTAAACTTTACAGCTGCTAAAAAGTTCGCCAAGTTGTCAATAACAATGGAGAAGAGAATCCGTATAGGAGGTTCGGGTAAAGAGATAGTATTCGATGACAATGACTGTTATGGGATGATATTTCCCCATCATGATGCCTCAGTCATCATGTTGAGGATTAACGATTCGGATATCAAACGAGTCTTGATCGACCACGGTAGCTCTGTTAATATAATCAGCTGTGGGGCTGTTAAGAAAATGTGGTTGAAGGACCAGATCATCTCGAAGGCGAACATATTAGCTGGTTTAATAATTCTCACTACAATAAATATGACTGTCAACGACCACTTTTTAACGAAGGGCCATTAATCTGGTCGTTATAACTATATTTATAGCGTCCAGATTTTTTTTCGATTGTTAAAGTCAATTTTTAGTTCAACAATTGCGAAAGGATAATACCTGGTCATTTCAAAGCATAATACCATGATGTTAAACAAAATTTAAATTAAAAAAAAAAAGGCGCATGCGGCTTTTCCACTTCTTTTTTCATTTAACTCTCCCTGCCCCGCTTTCCCCCGCCCAATTGCAAATCAAACTTCGAAATTAACCCTTAGGTCTGGATCCCCTCGAGTTCGACCATCCCTTACAAGCATATTGTTTAGTTCCTATATTTATGGACAGAGGTACGTATACCTATATTTCTATTCTTCTATATTAAATTTTATAATGGGTCTATTTATAGTTGCAGTCTCAAAACCCTTGCTCTGCAATGCTGAATTGTACTCTCAATGTATGTTTCGTCTGAATCACTAAATTTGGAAAAAGAAAATAAGGAGATAACCCTAGGATTCAAATCCCTAAATAAATTTCTCTAACTCTAGTTGCGGATCGATATATAACAATTTCTTCTGATTAATTTCTTCTGATGATGAGGTATTAGGGTATTGTATGGTAAATGTAGAAGAAGAGGAAGTATGATGCCTTTAATGTGATAGGGAGTTTGATAGTGAGAAGATTTAGTTCATCATGTCAATTTTGATTTGCTTCATTATCTTAAACTAAAATAGGCCCTTTTTGTTTTATATGCATCGGTAATTAGGCTTTAACATTTTGTTCTTTAGAATATCCTCTATTTCTAGTTGATTGCCTCTTCAGTGTGGGTGTTTGCATATTTAACATGTTGAATGATATGGAGAGTGGGAAGGCTCGGATGAGGCACAGAAAGAATGCGACAGGCAAATCTTGCTGAATTGAGTATTTGTTCTTTTTGAATTTAATCTGGTGTTCGTTAGTAGAAAAGATAAACAGTCATCCCATCTCTTGCAGAGAAATTTATAAACTAGGTCATCTTTAATATAGCTAAAAACTATTTTTTTGGTTTAACAAATAAATTATTAGAAGGGCTATGGGGATCCAAATCTGATTCACCAGACACGTAAATACTTTTATAGATTAACCTATTCTAAAACTGCTAGAATTCTAACACCTAAAAATAGGTATTTCGTTAACTTCTTATAATATCATGCTTGTTATTAATGCTAAATTTACAATATAATATGATCTATATTGGCGCCTGAAGTGAATATTTATTTGCTCTTACATGTGTGCAGAACTTTAAGTGAAGCAAATTTTTGTTTGCTCTTACATCGTTTGCTGCTTTGTTGAGTGGGATCATGCTTTGTATAATTTCTTCTTTGAAATGCTTCCTCAATCGTTTGATATGTGCTATCACATTTCGATTGATGAAAATGTATATCATACTGAGTTATCTCTTCATTTAGTACTTTTTATTCTCACCACAATTTGTAGTTACTTTGTGTTGATATGATTCCAATTTGATCGAAGTACATTATCTTTCAAAAAGATTTTCTGTAAGTTGATAAGTTTCCACAATTTCATTTGCTTTACAAGTTCTTTTTTTAAGTTTCTACTTTAGCATTGAGCTGAAGAAAGTAAGGTGAAGGATGGGAAAAAGTCTCTCAACAATTTTGTTTCACACACACTAAAAAATATTTTTTCTAAACTTTTAATCTCAGTTTGAGTTTTCTCATTGGTTAGTTTTTCTTCTCGATATTCAGATTAAAAAACAAATTGTCAATATATCAATTCTTAGGAATTCCCCCAGCAAAGATCCAACTTACTCTTGCAAAAGTATTTATTGGGCCATCTCTATCATTATGCTTTAGTATATTCATGCTATATTTCACTGCCTATTAACTGAGGTGTAGATTTTATATTATACCAAAATTCTATGTAAGATTAAGTTTAGATCATAGGAAGATTCTGGGATCACTATAAACTTATTTTCACTAGTAAAACATCAGTGACAATAGCTTCTGATTCATTAAAAATTCATAAAGTTGTGGATAATTAATTTGATAGTTTAATTTTGGTTCTGTTCTAACTGGTATAAACTTCAGCTGTTTATTCTTTTGCTGAAAAGAATCAGAAGATGCTCGCCTGGTGATGGACTTCTTTTGTTTGACATCGTTGTTGGCTAGAATTTTAATTTCCTAGTTTATTTGAAAATTTTGAGTTTCATCTTTAATGAAGTAATTTATTTGAGGACAAATTTGACAGTGAAATTAATGATCAAGGAGATCATGTCTTGGAACATATGAGAAAGTTATGGAAGAATTGAGAGGATCATTGTAGGTAAAAGTAAAATTTAAGTCATTGCACGAGTTCTTAAAACGTGTGTCGGAAGGGGTTGACAAGAGTGATTGTGAATGTCTCAAGGAGCAATTTTCTCTGAAAATTCTAAAGGTATGGATTCATATCTCTTCATTAACAGCTTATTATTTTAAATGGGGTGTGATTATTCCTAGACTGTATTTATGGAGGGATCAAGTTCGTTCAATGATATTTCGTTCTCTATTAGAGATGTTCACACGCCTCTCTTATTGGACATGCATGGTAATTTGTATTGAGCTATAAATCTCGGTAAGCTTTGCATCTAATCTGGTAATCTCATAATTGGTTTAGTTAATATAGGAAGCAAGTGCAAGAACTCAGTCAATAGGTCTCGAGTCATTAATTTATACGAATACATGTATGTGTTCAGATGTATGGGATCCTTCGACACTATTATTCATCCTTCCTATGAGTAGGTGGATTAAATCCAACGAGCACGCTCCAGTTTCACAACTAGAAAGAAGAAAAGGAAAAGCAGGCGCTAATTTTTTGCCTGAATCACGCATGAATAACTTCTCTTCTGTAAACTTGGTAATATATAGTTCTAGGAAATTTATCATCCAATCAATGAAGAACATGCTCAATTGACACCAAGAAATTTATTTCACAGGTGAGGAGTTTTTCTTGACAGAGCTAGTTGTACCAAGGCTGAAATGTTTCAATTTCTTTTCTCTCATTTGATGGGTTGGAAGAGTTCACACAAATCCCAGTATGAGTAGAATATGATAATTAATATTATGAATTTCTTCAAATAACATCCTCCCACGTAAAAGTCCTAATATAGAAGTTTTCTTTTCTCTAAGTTGTTTTCTAAATAAAATGAACTAGAAAAAGTTTCTGTTAACTAACTTGTTCGTTTTACAGATCAAATATTGGAACTTGAAGAAATTTTCCTGGAAGATAGTGTCGCTGAGCAAGTTGAAGCAGCTACAAATGTTAAAAACAACTTAAAGCACAAGAGGAACTTACTAGGGGTGCTTAAAGATGTTGTTTCTGTTACAATTCTTGTCCTTTTAGGAGTTGGAAAAAATGTCATGCAATTTAGATGGTATACTTTTGGTAATGTATTCTTTAGTTCTTGTAATTAACAGTCATACATTATATAATTATTGTCTGTATTTGGAGATATGTATATATATGTGAAATTTATGAGATACTAATGATTACTATTTGGTAAATCAAGAAAAAATATAAATATGTATTTAATCATGTTTATTAAATTTGAACATTAGCGAGAGGAAATCTTGTCGCCAAAAGCATACATAGCCAATGTTATTAAAGTATTTTAACGACCGAAAAGACCATTAACGAAAGAAAAATCCAGCCGCTAAAATGATATATAACGACTGGATTTCATGCTGCCGCTAAAGGATCCTTAACGACCGGATTCAAATGCGGTCGTTAAATTTTAACGTGAAGGCCTATAACGACCGGTGACGACCGAGTTTTTTCTGGTCGTTATTTACTTATAACGACTGGATTGGCCTTTTAACGGCCAAATTTCCCTTCGCTAAAGACCATTTTTCTTGTAGTGTACTGAGAAAACATTGGGCGAGATCACGCTCAATACATACACCGAGGGAGTTTTTAAGGAGACAATATTCCAACTCATGCCCGAGGACATGGCTTATAATGATTTATGTGATCCTCGAGAGACCGTGGATCCACTCGATGGAAGCTGTACCATCGACTCTTCATTAGGTCATAAAATTTCCAACCCCTTGGGGGTTCGTTCGATCAAGGAAGAACAACAAATGGCGAGGGAATGCTATTCAGTTGCACAAAAGAGTGGGGTCGTCCCGACTTGACGAAAGAAATAGCAATTAACACTAACGGGGTCTAACGAAGAGGAGGAATTGTATCTTCAAAGCGATCCCCAAGGAGAAGCAAAAAAGATCCCGGTGTGTATTCAAGAGCCTCGGAAGCAAAAAGCCGAGAACACTACCATTGAGGAGTTGGAATCATTCACACTATCGAAATATTTCCCAGAGAGGAAAGTGTTTATCGGCTCGGAGTTGGACCCGAAGTCGAAAGAAGCTGTAATAGATGTGTTGAAAGCTTCGAACCAGTCAACTTAGGAAAAGAACGCTGGAAAACTTGTTGCAAACTGGGAAGGACCTTACAAAGTCAAAGCAATCATCGAAAAGGGGTCCTATCAACTTGAAGACTTAAGGGCAAGCCCAAGCCTTTGACTTGGAACATCTCCAATTTAAAACAGTATCACTTCTAGCATCAAGGTAAGTAATCCTTGGTCAATAAAATTTCACCCGCAGCTTCGAACCGAAAATGCTCCAATGGCTTTAGTCGAATAATTCTAACCTACCCTTCGTTTTACTTCGCCTGATCTTTTACGGGAGCGGAGGAGACGATCTATAATGTTCGGATCTTTATCAAGATTCACACCCGAACACTGGGGGATGTAAGAGGGACGCGGCCGAGGTCAAGCTAAAAGCCCTTCTTATTGAAATCTATCTGTTCAACAACCGGGGACTGACGCTCGAAGAATAGATTAGTGCTTTGTAATTTTTGCCCTGTAGTGGCATGCTTATTTCATGCCTAAGTCTTACTTGAACTAGGCCTTATGTAAAAGCCAATTATGGCTCGTTGATATCATCAATGAAATAAACTTGATTCAAGATCTCTTTGTTTCTGCGATTCTGCATACCTGAATCATCTTTTACCTGCATCGGCTTGGGAAAGAGACGTCGTTCCAAGTTAGCATCAATCTTGTATGAATCAATTCTTGCAAGCAAAATTATTCTAAGTGTTCAGCTCAAAAATTTCTAAGGCAAAATGAAAGCTAACACTGAAAGGAAAAGGCAAATTCATTCAAGGCCCGAAGGCCACAAAAGTTATTTACATCAAGAGCCTGAAGGCTATAGCAAAAACAACACAAAACTAAGCAGGAAAAGCTTCAAAGGACAAGCTAAGACCGGGACTGTCTCCCCCCTCGGGGTTCCCTTCTTCAGCACTTTCCTCATCATCATCGGTGCTTTCCTAGCCACCTTCACTATCTTTGGCGCTCTCCTCGCCACCTTCACCATCTTCGGCTTCCTCCAAACCGGGGAATTTACCTGTTTGGACTTCTAGCCTTTGAATCGCAAGGAGATACTCATTCGACTTCTCATGGTGCTTGTTGGCGTTGTCAAGAAGTTGAGCCTTTGTTAGAGCCAACTTCTCAGCGAGCTTTTCAATGTCAGCGTCTAATGCCAAGTGCTCAACTCGGTGCTTCTCGAACAGAGATTGAACCTCGGCTTCAGAGGCAGCAACAACCTCCTTCAAATCTAATTGGGACTTATCCAACTGTGCCCGTAATTCTGCAATTCGGTTCAAGTATTTTTCCTTCTGAGCTTGAATTGCAGCCGAGGCTCATTGAATCTCATCAACCCTCTCGCTTTCGAGTTGCTGCATCCTTAAGGAAAGGATCAATTGCTATGTAAAAATTAACAGATTGTCAGATTGGAAAAATATCCAAATCACTGATGAAGGAAGAACCAAGTTTAAACGGGCATACCCGAGCAACATTGGTAGTAGAACTAGCAATCAATTGTGCAGGAGTAAGCTTCCTAAGGATGCTCTCTTCTTTAACCCCCAACAGCGGACTAAGACTTAGAAAATTGTCATGGCCGCATTCCAAGAGGTTCGATAGCTCCCACACCTCCAACTTCCTTGAGGTCTTCCCCAAAGTCGGAGATCGAATATTACCTCGAACGGCACTTACGGTAGCACCCCCCTGGGCAGCTGGAACTGTCTCAACCTCGGCCTCACCAACTTTGGCCTTGCCGCGAGCCTTAGCGACCTCTTGATCGGACACTTCGAGGTCTACCACCTCGGTCTCCTTAGCTGCCTCAAAATCTTCATCACTAGGCTCATCGATCAACCTGTGGCGTTGCACAGTAGCAACCTCGAGCCCAGTGGCAGCATTCACCTCCAAATGAGTGTGTTTTGCCTTGGTTGGCCTCTTTGAGACAACTCTCTTCCTCTTCGAATCTGTGGAGGGAGAGGGGAAAAGCTTATAGGTAAAAAAAGAAGGAGTTGAAATACATTTAAACCGATCAACAAGGATATCTTCACCTTTTGAAGTCCCTTGGCCTGCCGAGCCCTTGGACTTCTTCTCTTCGGCGATCTGCTTCGCCAAGCTCGCCATTTTACTAACGCCATCTTTGGCATCTATCACCTTCTTCTCCTTCTTCTCTTTCTTCTTTTCTTCCTTCTTCTCCTTCTTTTTTTCCTTCTTTTCTTCAACTTCCTTCTCATCCCCCTTGGGATCCTTGGTAGCTTCGTTGGGGAAACCTAAATGAGAAAAGAAGGGAAGTGTTATAGATGTTGGTTTGGAGTATATGCTAAAAGAGAAAACTCAAATGTGACGAACAACTCACCATGTCTCTTGCATGTCCAACGATTTTCTTCTTCGGCAGCCATAATCATCCATTGCCGAAGAGTGCACTTTTTCTTCGCCATCACCGCTGTAACCCTTTCGAGCAAGTCCCTCGGTGGGTTAAAAGAGACTTTGTTGGCTACATACAGCAAATACAACTGTGTGAAAATACAAGTTGAAGTAACCGAAGTAAGAGGCCAAAACAGGGGAACTTACGTCGGGCATTCCAGTCTTCGGGGAAGTCAGGGTCAGCTGATAATAGCTTTGTTGGAATGAGAACATAGCGATCACACCAACCTCGGTCTCCATGGTCTTCACTTTTGCTCAGGATGGCGTATTGTTCATGAGGCAGGAAAGCTACGACCCCAGCCTTGTGAAAGTAGGGATAATAAAGGGAGATCAAGTGTTGGAAAGTGAAAGGCAACCCAGCTTTTTGACTTAAGAATTCGAGGGCCTGAACAACCCTCCAAAACCCAGGACCTAACTGAGCCTGGCATAGATTGTATGCTCGGCAAAAACTGTCAATTATCTGGTGAACAGGCAAGTTAAAACCTATAATAAAAGGATATGTGTAGACAGAAGAATACCCAGGAACATGGTGAGAAACACAAGTGTTCGGGGCTGGAATCCTTATCTCCACTTTGGGTCCCCATCTGCAGTCAGCCTGAACGGTTTCTATCAAGTCTTCAGTTATCAAACTCAGTGTGACATGCACCGGTACATTCCTATTCAAATCACGCTGAGCATCGGATTGAGCTTGGACCTTGAGATCTTTGTCATTGCTGAAATCTGAAAGGATAACTAATCTAGGGTCAATTTCCTCCTCGATGGAAATTTCTTCCTAGACTTCTTCGAAGTACTTGCTTTGGCCTTCACCTCGGTGCTGTCTGTCACCTCGGTACCACCATCTTTGTTATCGACCTCTTCAGCATCAGCAGCATCATCTCCTACAATGTCATCCCCTATGACGACATCCTCACCGCCAATATCGACGTCACCACTTACCTCAATTTTAATGCGCCTCGCCCTGGCCTTGTGCCGCATAGAACCACTTGCTAAGGACGTCACCTCCTCATCGCAACCCTCTGGGACAATGACTTTCAGTTGTTGTACAACGTTTAACAGCTCGTCGCCGGTGATCATAGCGGCGAGGCTCACTGCTTTCTCGCCTGAATCACTTGAACCTTGAGCAGATTGTGTTGCAGACATAATTGAAATCTCTTAAGGAAAAAAGGTTTCTCAAGAGCTTGAAAATATGAGAGTTTTTTGGTAAAAGTTGATGAACAATTTTTTGTTCACTGTTGCCAAATGATCACAAGTGGGGAAAGGGTATTCAAGTGGACATATTTATAGAGGAAGAAGTGATGATTACTGTAACGTTGGGAAGACCAAGGGAAACGGCGTGACCGTTCGGAACCAATCAACGGTCGCCACGTTTGGCGCATCAGGAAGTTGAAGTGGCTAAAATAATTTAAATTCCTTGGCGTATATTTTGCCGCGTCGATTTCCCGCTCAAAATCAGTCCACTCCTCGGTCACTTCAGCACTTGCTCGAGGAGTGGGGAGACTATCTGTACTGGGTAAAAATTTATTTGCATACGTCGCACTTCAGTGGGATGGTTCAGAGCTAACCGAACAGGTGTCTGCAAGCTATAGATCGAGATAGACAATAAGGTCACCGAAGTCAACAACCGACGATAGAATTCAAATTGCGGCTCAGTGAAGTATCGCATCGGTCGAATCAATAAGTTTACTTTACCGAGGTCAACTATTCAGACCTCGGTGGATTGTTTCGGCTTCAGCGACACAACGCCCTATTACTTCAGCCCATTAACCCCATTATAAGAGATGCAGAATGTGGATATGGAAGTGGTCAGATGTGGGAAATATGGCCAAGACTTACTCATCTATAAATAGCTTCTTTTAATATGTGGTAATCATCTAAAAATATATATATATATATATATATATATATATATATATATATATATATATATATATATATATATATATATATATATATATATATATATATATATATATATATATATATATATATATATAAACTCTGGCAAAATTGGTACTCAATTCCATATATTGAAATCTTGTTATTTACTCGTTCTTTACTTTCGATTTTCCTCATTATCTCAACTTTGATACTCAGTATTGCTAGTATTCTCAACCTAAATTCAATTTGTTGTCCTAAATTAGTTTAGGCCAATACAGTATGTCAAGTGTAAGTGCGACACTGGCACGACATGGAATGCGGTTAGGCTGGGCGGGCACCCGATATCCTCCCCTAGACCCGTCGGGCGAACCCTTACAAATTAAATTATGAAAAATAATATAACAATTCATAAATAAGGACAAGACTAAAAAAAAAAAAACACAGACATACTGATACCTCTAAGCTGTACAAGAGAAATTACAGCTAACTACCCAACATACTAGGTTTAGGGCTATCCAGACTAGACATCTAAGAGTACAAAAAAAGACAGATGCCTCTTGAAGGGAGCAAAATGCAACTGAAATAATAAACAATAAACCGGTGGCCATCCGGAATAAAAGCTGGCTCACCCTGATAGCTGAAGTCGTCTTCGCTCCTTCAAAACGTGGCGAACTCAATCCTGGAGTGAACCTACCGAAACGAAATAGATAGACAAGAAACAAACAACAAACAAGGGTGACTCAAAAGGACTCAATAAGTGGGGCAGATTAGCCACCTCAAAGAATAGGATAGCTAGCCGGGGAGAAAAGAAATAGATAGACCAATTGTGTTTATTTAAATTATAAAAAGGCAGAGCCAGATAACAACCGGAAATACGTAAGAAACTTATAAACTCTACCAAGGATGCGAGCAAGAAACATATCAACAAATAAACAATGCACATATAAGCTGAACAGTAGTCATGTACAGCAAGTCTACACAATGGTATGAATTGAGATGAAATGAAATGAAATGAAATATGATACAAAAGGTCACCTGTGCCCGTAATCACATCCCGAATCGAAATACTCGTGCATTCAAGGGGAATCCAATCTGATAACCAACTGGAGCGGAATACTCTTGCTCCTGGGGCGGAATACTCCTGAACCCAATATGATATAAACCAGAGGCGGAATACTCCAGCACTCTCCTGGGGCGGAATACTCCTGCACCCGATATAATGCAAAGCTGAGGCGGAATACTCCTGCACTCAGTATCTAACATAAGAGCAGAATACTCCTGCTCCTGGGGCGGAATACTCCTGAACCCAATATGATATAAACCAGAGGCAGAATACTCCTGCACTCTCCTTGGGCGGAATACTCCTGCACCCGATATAATGTAAAGCTGAGGCGGAATACTCCTGCACTCAGTATCTAACATAAGAGCGGAATACTCCTGCTCCTAGGGCGGAATACTCCTGCACCCAATATGATATAAACAGAGGCGGAATACTCATGCACTCTTCTGGGATGGAACACTCATGCACTCTCCTGGGGCGGAATCCTCCTACCCTAAATATGATACAATGGAGCAGAATCCTCCTGCTCCTGGGGTGGAATACTACTGCACCCAATATGATATGCAATGTAATGAATATAAATGCAATGTGATGCAATAATAACCCTTCACCGGCGTGGAACTCTCATCGACAGCCGGGAAGTAGATGCCAACTCACAGCCAGAGTACAATGCTCAGATCCTCAATGCAATACCAACAACAGGACATAACATATAATATACAATGTAAATCCAAAGCTAAGGCGTAAGGAGTATGCCTATCGGCACCTACACACGTAAGGAACACGTGGTAGAAAATCCAGGAGGTCAGGTGCCTCCAAAGAAATGGATATAAACACTTACCTTGTTCCAAAGCTAGCATTGCTAATCAACAACCGCTTTATCCTTTGGTTTAATTGCCAAACGATCCCACACTGAATGTTTCGGGGTGAAAATTCTATCTTTTCCCGGCTCATTTCTCATTTTCTGGTATTTTTCCCGTTCTTTGGTTCTCAAAATTTTGTTGCCTTCATTCTGTTTCCGTTTCTATTTTAATTCTATGTTTGTAAGAATCTGTCATCCTTAGCTTATAAGCTAAGGACCCACCATCCTTCTCTTTTCTTTCGTTCTTTTTTCTTTTCCTGTTTTTTTTTTTTTGTCTTTTTCTTTTTCTTTTATTTTAATTTATGATTTCTTTTGTTTTCGTGACAAAAATTAAAATGGTATCCTACGATATTCAAAATAATTCCAAATTTTGCGTACAAGTTATACAAAATATATGTAGCATACTCGCTAAGCCGGATCTCAAATCAGATTCCCGAAACTCAAGATGCGAATCTAAATGGAAAAAGAACAAATTATTTAACTTTCGGCATTTTAGCGGAAACTAGCCGAACAACCTCGAAATTTACTTTTGAAAAATCATAAAAGTAAAATATAATCATACGAACCTAAGGGCGCTTTCGTATTTCGAATCGGAGCTCATTCGCCAAAACTGAGCTCGAAAATCTCTTTTTAATATTAATCGACAATAAAAACTGAAACCTTCTTTCGATGCCCACCAAACGAGGTCTGATTTAGTTCAAATTTTACTGATAAGTCCCAATGGACCTTATGAAGATTCTAAAATTATCGGTACGCCAATCGGAGTCTTAACTTCCGAAACGACTAACCGATGTCGTTTCATTCTCCTCCACTTAAACTCTCGTTCGTCCTCGAACGAGCCTAAGTCTAAAGAAAAATTTGCACAGATAATAAAAGAACTTACAGGACCTTCATAAGCTACTACACGGATATTATCTCATGATTGCAGAATCAGAATTATAACACGAACATCGAACTCTTGGAATAAAATATATCTGGATAATATGATAACACCATTGCCCGGATTATTCTGACTAAGATGATCCTTCCTCGATCACGAGAGGAGAGTTCTACATTTTCGAAACAAAGATACACGAAACTTTGAATGGGTTAACATGATTCAGCCGATAATCACCTCTTCGATATAGAACATGTCGATGAAACTAAGAATTAGCTCACGTTTGATGCAATAGGGGAACTTTTGAAGTACCTTGTCACTACACACTATAGAAGATTTGATGCAAGCTATATTATTTTTACGAACGCACTATGCAACATCTCAGTTGATGTTAGTGTTTTTCCTCAAGCTCCTTGTGGGAATTTAGTTACTCATATCCTAATGTATGTCAAAGGTTCATCTGAACAGGGTCTATCATATCAGGATAAGGATCATGCAAATACTACTGGATAGTATGATGCAAACCAGGAATGATCGTCAGACTGAACATCTACTTCAGGGTATTGTCTTTGAATTGGAAATATCATGACTTGAAAAAGTAAAAGAGACATGTAGTTGGACCATGAGCTGAAGCAGAATACCATCAACAAAGTTGATTACATGTGCACTTATAACGCTAAAGTAAATTCTCAAAGAGTTGAGGTCTGAAAGGGATATGCCAATGATGGATGGACGATAAGCTGCACAAGAACTTTAACTCTAAATTTTCATGAAGTAAAACAGCGTCAGTATGAGGATCCAGTTCTAGTTGAATACAGACAGATAGCTAGAAGAAAATCGGAATCACTATACAGGGTTACTACTGACGGTGTTCCTATGTATAAACATAGACTTTGTGTTCCTGATGTTGCAGATTTATATAGGCACATTATTCCAAATACACTGTTCATCGGGATTCGACTAAGATGTACCATGATCTTAAGCAGATTTATTGGTGGGATGGAATGAAGTGTGACACAGCAGAATTTTGGCTCAGTGTTCTAATTGCCAGCAAGTTAAAGTCGTGTCATCTTTCCAAACTTTATACTTTCAGCAGATAGGTACGTATATATGATCAGGTTTCCAGCTTATTTCTATCATTAATAGATTATTAGTGAGTTGAACAATGATCGACACTCATTGTAGGTTTCTGGCATGGCCCTAGGTTGGGTCGTGAGAAAAGTGGTATCAACGCCTTGGAGATTTAGTATTACCATTCAGTATTTGGAGGAAGACTCCTCCATTTAAAGCACAAACTCATGCAGCTATTTGAATAGGAATACCCATCCCCGCATAGTCTGCTGGACTAAAGAAGATTTAGCTAAAAGCTGAACGTAGGCAGACCTAAGCTACCAACTACCCTTTCGAGTTGCCAAACAGCTGCAACTCTCGAGTTCACAACTCCATACCTTTAATGTAAACACCACCTCCTGATGGATGGTACTTCTATTACCCTTAGAAGCCTTGAAAACCAATAATATACTTACCTGGCTGCAATAACACGTGCTCTGGCTCAACACAAGGAACATCACAAGAGGCTACTGACCGCCTAAGCTCACCAGTGCCGAACAAAGAAAAGATTACAACGGACTGAGGATGGAAATAATCAGAGCTTTAGGAAGCTCTTCTTCCTACTTATTTGGCTACTAGGGCTAGACTACTTACGAGTCAGGCTAATCGAAGAATCGTAATTGAAGAAATAGATATTAAATAAGCTTTATGGAACAAAATCTATGTCAATTTAACCTTCTTATAAAAAGAAAACTTTGACAGTTTACCAGAAACTCCTTTTATACCGAGTCAAACTTGTTGAATAACATGACTCTACTAGCGTCTCAAACCAAGAGGAGACAACATAGATCGAGTATTACTGACTAACCACTTTACACCGGAAGAAACAATGACACTTTCTGATGGTGATGAATAAGAATCCCATCATCCTACCGACACTGAGTTCCAAAGAGAGGTATACTAATTTGATATTATAATAAAAGGTGGCACGACAAGATGCCAAGCAGACAATACCGATACTCACTCCCAAATCTCTCACATTTAGACCAAATAAATTAGTAGGGTCATCATAAATGCCTGAAATAAATCATATCAGAAGCTCACTCCTCTACCGCAGCCGATTCTTAATAGAAACGACATCCAAGGAAACTATTGAAACATGATAAGACACACCATTTCCAGATCGATCAAAAAATTCAAATCTTACTCACATTTAAGAGAAGAAGAAATACATGGGTGTACTACATCAGATACCTCAACATCCTGCCAGACTGGTAGTTCTTAGAACTGCCTCTCCGGCTGAGCCGAGCCGCTACCCTGATAATTACTTCTAGAAGAACCACTACCAACACGCTCTCGACCTCTATCGAATGAGGGCATATCTCTAGTTGATTGAGATCTAAATGAAATCCCTGCGACTGGGCAGGTGCCTGAGGGAAATAAGAAGGACAACTGCCTACTTGCTGGAGTAAGGGAAAACTCCTCAAAGGATAACCAGACTCACGACAGTGATAACACCCTTTTTCGCTAAAAATGGAAACTGGACAGATTATTGAGAGCTACAAAAAGAAAATTGAGTCTAATCTCGATGAACTACTAGCGCACTTTGAGAATTTTGCTCTACAAGCTGAGATAACCTGGCAGACGACCTCCCAAAATAATCAGAACTCTTACCTCTAAATGAGGTACCATGGTGCCCACCAGGGCCATAAGATCTCTTGCTTTCCCGCTCTAACTCTTCCTGCTCATCTCTTGCTTTCCCGCTCTAACTCTTCCTGCTCTAACTTATGGTATGCCTCGTACCTTCGAGCAATGTCAACAACAACACCAAATGAAATCCCGACCTCAATCTCTCGAGCCATCAGGGATCTCAATGAAAAAGAAAGGTCATCAATAAATCTTTGAATCTCTCGAAAGGCTCATGGATTAGTTCTAATGCATATCCAGCCATTCTATAGAATTCAATCTCATATTCTGAAACCAACAAGCTAACCGACCGGCTACCCTGTCTAATCCACTCAAACTGGCAACACTTTTCATCTCGCTCGCTACTCGAAAGGAACTTTCCACGAATCTAGAAGAAAAATCGAACCAAGTTAGCTAATAAGAGAGCGGCCCACCAATTCAAGGCTGGACCCTAAAACTGGAAAGAAGAATAATCAACACCATACCGCTCGATATAATCAAGAGCCTGAAGGATACGCTGACATCATTTTATTTTAAAAAAATCACGAGGTTCATCTGATGCATTGCTTAAGAATATCGGAAGGTTCAACTGCGTAAATTAATGCAACCTCTTTGGGCACTCAGACCGAACTGTTACCCTCAGCTGTCTAACCAGCCAGAACAATTGGTGGCGCAACACCTGCTGCCTTTGGAACATAATTTACTGCAGCAATATTAAGAACTGGAATAGGAGCTCCCTGAGACCGAACATCTGCATCTGCGGCAACCTGGTAAGCTGCCTAGTAAATAAGTTCTTGCGGTATCTGCGTCGCCAAGATTCTCGTAAAAGCATCGTAGAGAGCCAAGGGAACCACAAGGCCCTGCTCCCTTGCCCATCGCGAGCTCGTACATCTGTAACTAGATCATCAGCACGATCAAAAACTCTCGGGGCTTCGTCAGTGCTAGCCCCACGCCAGACTGCATCGTCTTGAACTCATACCGTTTGCTGATTGTCGCACGAGGGTTCACAACATCCTAGACCGACGCACGATCAGAAAAGAAGGAGTTAGAAACTTCCTAAATGCCATCATAGCCTCTTGTAGATAAGTACTACGTACCCATCAGCGATACTCTACTAGACACTGTCTTAGTCTGGATAGACTTTAAATCGGGCTCTGATACCAACTGACACGACTCGAAATTCGGTTAGACTGTGCAGGCACCCGACATCCTCCCCTAGACCCGTCGGGCGAACCCTTACCAATTAAATTATGAAAATAAATATAACAATTCATAAATAAGGACAAGACTTAAAAAACACAGACATACTGATACCTCTAAGCTGTACAAAAGAAATTACAGCTAACTACCCAACATACTAGGTTTAGGGCTATCCAGACTAGACATCTAAGAGTACAAAAGAAGACAGATACCTCATGAAGGGAGCAAAATGCAACTGAAATAATAAACAATAAACTGGTGGCCATTCGGAAAAAAAGCTGGCTCACCCTAACAGTTGAAGTCGTCTTTGCTCCTTCACAACGTGGCGAACTCAATCCTGGAGCAAACCTATCGAAACGAAATAGATAGACAAGAAACAAACAACAAACAAGGCTGAGTCAAAAGGACTTAATAAATGGGGCAGACTAGCCACCTCAAAGAATAGGATAGCTAGCCGGAGAGAAAAGAAACAGATAGACCAAATTCCTTTTATTTAAAATATAAAAAGGCAGAGCCAGATAACAACCGGAAACACGTAAGAAACTTATAAACTCTACCAAGGATGCGAGCCAGAAACATATCAACAAATAAACAATGCACATATAAGCAGAACAGTAGTCATGTACCGCAAGTCTACACAATGGTATGAATTGAGATGAAATGAAATGAATATGATGCAAAGGGTCACATGTGCCCGTAATCACATCCCGAATCGAAATACTCGTGCATTCAAGGAGAATCCAATCTGATAACCAACTGGAGCGGAATACTCCTGCTCCTGGGGCGGAATACTCCTGCACCCGATATAATATAAACCAGAGGCGGAATACTCCTGCACTGTCCTGGGGTAGAATACTCCTGCACCCGATATAATGTAAAGCTGAGGCGGAATACTCCTGAAGTCAGTATCTGACATAAGAGCTGAATACTCCTGCTCCTGCGGCGGAATACTCCTGCACCTAATATGATATAAACCAGAGGCAGAATACTCCTGCACTCTCCTGGGGCGGAATACTCCTGCACCCGATAAAATATAAACAAGAGGCGGAATACTCTTGCACTCTCCTGGGGCGGAATCCTCCTACCCTAAATATGATACAATGGTGCGGAATCCTCCTGCTCCTGGGACGGAATACTCCTGCACCTAATATGATATGCAATGTAATGCATATGAATGACATATAATGCATATGAATGCAATGTGATGCAATAATAACCCTTCACGGGCGTGGGACTCTCATTGACAGCCGGGAAGTAGATGCCAACTCACAGCCAGAGTGCAATGCTCAGATCCTCAATGCAATACCAACAACAGGACATAACATATAATATACAATGTAAATCCAAAGCTAAGGTGTAAGGAGTACGCCTATCGCGAGCTACACACATAAGGAACACGTGGTAGAAAATCCACGAGGCCAGGTGCCTCCAAAGAAATGGATATAAACACTTACCTTGTTCCAAAGCTAGCATTGCTAATCAACAACCGCTTTATCCTTTGGTTTAATTGCCAAACGATCCCACTCTGAATATTTCAGGGTGAAAATTCTATCTTTTCCTGGCTCTTTTCTCTTTTTCTGGCATTTTTTCCCGTTCTCCGGTTCTCAAAATTTCGTTGCCTTCCTTTTGTTTCCGTTTCTATTTTAATTCTATGTTTGTAAGAATCTGTCATCCTTAGCTTATATAAGCTAAAGACCCACCATCCTTCAATTTTCTTTTCTTTCGTTCTTTTTCCTTTTCCTCTTTGTTTTTTAGTCTTTTTCTTTTTCTTTTATTTTTTTTTATAATTTCTTTTCTTTTCATAACAAAAATTAAAACGGTACCCTACGATATTCGAAATAATTTTAATTTTTACATACAAGTTGTAGAAAATATATGTAGCATACTCGCTAAGCCGGATCTCAAATCGGATTCCCGAAACTCAAGATGCGAATCTAAATGGAAAAAGAACAAATTATTTAACTTTCGGCATTTTAGCGGAAACTAGCCGAACAACCTCGAAATTTACTTTCGAAAAATCATAAAAGTCACAAATAATCATACGAATCTAACGGCGCTTTCGGATTTTGAATCGGAGCTCATTCGCCAAAACTGAACTCGAAAATCTCTTTTTAATATTTATCGACAATAAAAATTGAAACATTCTTCCGATGCCCACCAAACGAGGTCTGATTTAGCTCAAATTTTATATATAAGTCCCAATGGACCTTATGAAGATTTTAAAATTATCGGCACGCCAATCGGAGTCATATTTTCCGAAACGACTAACCGAGGTCGTTTCAGACATGCAGAAATTTATATGTTTAACTCGTAGATCTGTAGATCCTCATATGTATGTGTGTATCTAGTGTATGTATAATATTTTTTTTTTTTTGTGTATACATGTATTGTGGTGGTGGGACTAGAGAAGATCATATCTGTTTGTATTCCATTTGAATTCTAATTAACTAGTACGACGTACTTCTCCTAATTACTCAACTTAATTACAGCACAATACACTAATGACTGTTTTGTATCCACCTTAAATACTAATCCACAATACACATACTCATTATAACGAATTATCTCTTCACAATCACACCTACTAGTTCTTACTACAATACTATTTGGTCTTGTGTGAATTGTAAAACTAAGTCAAGATTAAAGACTATGACATGAAAACTCATTTATGTTAATTCTCTCTTGAAATAAGAAAAAATTAGGTGATTGATTTGACCATGATTTATTAGAAAGCAAGTAATATTGTACGCGCGAAAGTCATAGAAAATCTTATTTGATTTAGAAAAACTGTTTTTAATATAGAAATAATGTTAAAGATTCTTTCTAGTTTTCAGATTTAATAGATTAAATTTAAGCTTTAATCTATTTTATAATTGTTTTCCAATTTTCACCACTTTAGAGCTTTTAGTGTTTTAGAGATATACTTGATTTTGTATAATCAAAATTAGTGATATTTTTTTATTCTATTAAAAGTACGTGTAAAGTAAGGAATAAAGTCCACAAAAATTGAAACATGTTTATTGCTTTTCTACAAAAATTAATGTGTGCATGACTCAACTTTGTTTTTCTTGTACATGTAAAAAGGACGACGACAACAACAACTTATAATGGTATCACGTATTATCGTGTCTGAAAAAATTGGTATCAAAATTCTATAATCTTTTTTCCTTATTTGTTCCTTTCCTTTACCATTTTCTTCTATTGCTTTGCTGTTTCGCCGTCTCCTTTTCCCTTCTTACTCCTTGCAGTTTCACCTTTCCAGAAAAAATAACAAACGAAAATCACCCTTTTTTTTTTTTTTTTTTTTTTTTTATGATTCTCTAATAACTTGTCAAAAATGAAGATAGGTAACAAAAGAGACTCGAGACATAAGAATGAGATATTATGTAACTAAAGAGGCAGAAAGCATTATTGCGTTGATTTTTCTAAATATAAATATAAGAATAGAAGAGAAAAAATATAAGAAAACTAAGAATCCATTAGACCGGTATGTATTAGAAGACTTGGAAAGCCTACTTTCAATCTACTATTGTATGTATTAGCCATTCCGATTTACTATTGTTATGATATTATGACTGAGAAAATAACCAATTAAATAGAAGATCCAACGTCTTAAAAATAATACAAAATAAATATTGCTATAGACATGAAGTAAACCTTCTTCAAGAAATTTGATTACATGGACTCCTCCACTTCCGTAAATTTCCGTGACATTGTTGTTGGCAAACCATATTCATTTGGCTCACTTTTACACTCTGAAAATTCCCATTTGATGGCCTGGTCAATCAAGGTTAAGGAATAGAGAAGAGAATATCTTGGCAAGTCTATATATATACAAAAGATAGAATATTAACTTCAAAAGAAATAGTAAGTGAAATATAATTCGTTCGTTAGTAGAAATAACTAAATATCGACATAAATGGAAGCATGAAAATGACTTAAAATTCCTATATCAAGCATGAGCTATCCAAATCTCATCCATAACAAAAGAGAGCAGTTGTCCATAGTTGATCTTCTAAATAACACCAATATTTTGCTGTGCAACTATATCAAAAGATTGAGCCCGTAAGCTAAATGGCAATCAAGAGACTTTTTGGTATAATAAAAACTCTAAAAACTTGTTAAAGAGAATTATATAATCAATCATCAGAAAAAAATAAATACAGTGAATGAGGATTTCTTGATGAGAATAAAAATGAGAGGGATGAAGGGGAAAATGATAAAATAAAGAAAAAAATAAATAAATATAGAAGTGCCACATCAAGTTATAAATACATACTCTATTTTAGCTTCTTCAAGTTTAGTCCGTATTGAGAAAGCTTTGTATTATTTTACTACCTTCATTGCCGTAGTTGCCTATTTTCATAATTTGAAGTAATTATAATTCTATTATTTTACCTTGAAGTAATGAAACAATGGAAGCAACGAATCATATACATCATGAAGTAAGTAGGTAATCCAAAATGACCATTTTGGTCTACAGAAGTGAAAGAATGAATTCTAACCAAAACATAAAGACACGTGTTGTTTGGATTGACTCTTCTTCTTTTGAGCGTGCTACAGTCTCAATTGATCAAATGACACAACCCAGTGCATATAGATCACCTTATGTTTCATCCGCTTGCTGCTGTTTCTTCTCCCGCGGTACCGATTCGATATTCAGCATAAATTATTGGCCTCTGCTGGCAAATGGAAAGACATACCAGGAAATATATAAATGGAAAAGGGTCAAAACTACCCCTGAACTATTGGAAATAGTCTAAAAAAACCCTCCATCCACCTTTTGGGTTGCCACAGCCCATGCCGCTATTAAAAAGTCAAAAACTACATCCAACATCGACGGACCTTGCCAAGCTGGCCTCATTAATTGACATGGTCAAATCTAATTCAGCCACATAAATTTAGTTGTCCACGTAATAATACCACCCCCATTCATAACCCACCAATTGTATAACCCCACCCACACCCTAATGGAAATAAACCTACCTGAATATTTGTTTCCCTACCCGATCAAAACTACTCAAATACACCAAAACTTTCATTACCCTAATTAAACTCCTTCTCCCCGTAGTAAAAAGAAAATTATTCACCGTCGGCGATTTCATATCTTGCTTGATGAAAATTAACGCTGGATAATAAGAAGGCGATTGCATATCTTAGGGAAGGGTTATTACGCTCATTCAGGTTAGTATTCTAGATCCATTTTCAAGTTTAAAAGTTAGGGTTTTTTTCAACTTTTAGTTTATGTTAAAACTTGTAGATACAATGCTTAATCTTGTAAAATATGGTGTGTATTGATACTTTTGATACATTTGTTTAGTGTCGATTATTTGAATAACCCGATTTAAATATTCGGGTTTTTTTGGGTTGAGTTATGAATTACTGACATGTGGTCCCTACCCCTTTGTTATGTGTTGTATTGAATAACCCGGTTTAAAAAGTAGGGATTTGTCGGTTTGAAAAATAAATTACAAAACATGTGGTCCCTACCCCTTTGTTATATGCTGTGTTTTATGTATATATTGTTGCTTTCTTTACTGTATTGTGGTCCCTTTTTCACTTTAATTTATGTTGTTGCATGTGAAATTTTCAGATAATGGTTGAAAGTGTGGACATTGTATTTCATTATGGGGGTCAGAGGGTGATAGAACCACACATAGTATATAGGAAAAAGCTAATACACAAGTGGGAGAGGTATGAAGTAGACTTCTTATCCTACATAGAACTTTGCACAGAATTTACTGAAATATTAGGGTTTTATAAGGTGAAGCAGCTGCTTGTTACCTGCTTATCTGGTAGGTATTATCTGTTGGAAGGGGATGAAGGGATAAGGACCCTTCAGCAGCTACTATCTGACAAGTTCAATACAGTGAACTTGTTTGTTGTAGATGAACTTGATGATGATGTGGCAGCTTCTAGCATTATCAATCACTGTGAGAGTGATCATATAGGGTTGAAGTTGGGACTGATTGTGAGAGTACTGATAATGAGGAGGAAGTTGAAGAGGTCCCAAGTGACTATGATGAAGGGGAATTAGATGTTATTATGAAGGAGAAAAATAGAGAAATAACTGAAAAACTTGAGAAGTATAAGGAGTTAGATGGTGGAATGACATTTAAAGACCTGAAAGAAGCTAGACAGGTCATAGGCTTCTATGCAGTTGCTAATGGGAGAGGGATTAAGGTTAAACAGAGTGACAGGACTAGAGTAAGGTATATATGTGTCAAGGGTTGTCCCTTTGTATGTTATATATCTAGAGATGGAAAAAGCCAAGGCTTCAAGATAAAATGAGCATAACTGTGATCCTTCATTTGCAACTAGGAGAGCTGATGCAAACACATTGGCTCATTCCTTTAAAAAGAAGGTTCAGGGTAATCCTTAATACAGGGTTAAAGATATGAAAATAGACTTGGAGGGGGATTTAAAATAAATGTGCATGAGTCCAAATTAAAGAGAGTGAAAAAAATTGTGTTGGATGAATTGGAGGGCAGTTTCATAAATGACTATAACAGATTGGAGGCATATGCTGAGGAGTTGAGAAACAGTAATCTTGGATCTGATGTAGTTATCAATATATCCAATGATGCTTTGGCTGAAGGGAAAATAAGATTTTAAGGATGTATACATGCTTCCAAGCTCTCAAGGAGGGCTGGAGAAGTGGTTTAAGGCCTATGATTGGTCTTGATGGTACATTCTTAAGAGGAAAGATAACTGGGCAGATATTGGTGGCTGTTTCTCAAGATTTAGCTAATCACTTTTACCCATTGGCGTGGGCTGTTGTTGACAAGGAAACAACTAACTCCTAGTCTTGGTTCTTGGAGCTGTTGAAGAGGTCTTTGGACTTGAAGGATGGAGAAGATGTTACATTAATTTCTTATATGCAAAAGGTTAGCTTATTGTTAATTTATTTAATTTATTTTACTTTATTGTTTGTATATTATTACTCTTTTAATTAGTTAATGCTTTGCTTGATAGGGTTTGTTGGAGGCAGTTAGAAGAGTGCTCTCTCAGACACATCAGAGGTATTGTATGAGGCACATTGAAACAAATTGGACCAGGAAATGGAAAGGTGGTGAACTAAAAAAGTATATGTGGTGGTCTGCTTGGAGCACCTTTGAAGAGAATGCTGCTAGGGCTTTGGTCACTTGTCCACCTGCTAGTTGGTGTAGAGCATACTTTGATACACAGTGCAAGAACTACATGGTGGATAATAATTTCACTAAGTCTTTCAATGCATGGATTTTGGATGCTAGATACAAACCATTTGTTGGGATGCTAGAGGATATAAGAGTAAAGGTACCTGTTTTTGTTTCAGTATATTTTACTTTTATTAGTAACATTTCTGTTATGTTTAACTGCTTTTTATTATACATGCAGGTTATGAATCTGTTGAAAGATCATGAAATTGAGGATATGGGATGGAGAGATGAGTTCACTCCACAAGCAATGAAGCTTTTTGCTGACTGGAGGATGATAGCTCATGGCTGCATTGTAGAGTTCAATGGGGATAATGGATATGAAGTTTCTGAGGGTGATTATAGACACAAAGTTAACCTGACCACCAAAAAATACACCTGTAGAAGATGGGACCAGACTGGAATCCCTTGTCCTCATACCATCAAAGCTCTCTTGCACATGAAAATTGTCACGACCCTATTTAGGGCCGTGATCGGCGCTAGACAAGACTAAGCCCACCTAGCAAGCCTATCATATTTGCGCAGAGATTCCCCTGTACCGAAAGCAAACCAAAATTTGTACATGTCAGCAACCAGCCAGAACCAGTCTAATGAATAACTATCACATTAATACACATATTTAAAGTTTAAAGGATGATCAACAACACTAAATCCACGTTGTCCATGATAATAAGTAAACCATAGAGTACTTCGGTACTAACTTTAACATAAAAGACATCCCAAGACTGACTAAGGAGCAAAACTACAGATTCAAATGAACTAATGATTCAAGTAAATTAAAGAATAAATAATGGCCCTCGCGAAGCAGATGTGGGGCTTACTGGATCAATCCTCAGCTCTGTCACTCGCCTTGACTCAAAGTATCAGCCTCAACTAGTTTATCTGTGAGTGGGGAAAGGAAAAGGGTTAGTCACAAAGACTAAGCGAGGACAATATCAACCATAGCATTTTTATTCGGGACAAGCATATATGAGAAAACATGCATAAATAAATAATACAGTAATTCCATTGAAAATAGTAATTTCAACCATAGTACTCATGTCTTTACATATAATGGAAGGTTCCTGAGCCAGAATCAAATATTACGGTCTGACACCATGAGTTTATCACGGCCGTCTGACTACCCCGTCAACTGGGTTCCCTTCTAGAAGGTGGACTAGTTATTTTCTACTAGTGGAGGAGAAATACTGTACAAGGTGCACCAGGCCTAACGATCCCGACGTTAGATAACGGCGATCTGGCTAAGTTAATTCCCAAAATAATATTTACTTTTATAAAATAATATCTCATATTTGTACTTTCTTTCTGACAAGATATCAAATCACAATATCTATAGTAGTCCTTAAAATAAACAAAAGTTCAAAATGAATCAATTTGTATCAACAACTTCAGTACCAAAAAAACAGTTGGATATAATAATATAATAGTCATACTAGCGCTTGTCCCATGAAATAAAATAATTTAATAAAAATAGTATTGATGCAAGAAAGTGAGTTTCAAACATGCTATAGTTGAAAACCAACTACGGGTAGATATTTCACTCACAGTACTAGCTTTCGTTGTCCCGAACGTGTACTCGCAGGGTACGATTCGCTTGTTCCACAATCTAGAATAAATTATCACCATTATATGTATTAATTACAGAGATCAATTGGTAAACAAATTCACTCTGAGACTCTGAATTAGTATACCCCAAGTCACTTCTTTAGTAATACAATATATGTTTTAACCCTACATACTTCCATTAATTTTACACTTTATTAATTTACTATTCAATTCAATATTTCCCCTTCCATAACTGATAGTGATCACGCTTCAGACATAGAGAGAAACTACCATAGCAGTTATTACTTCTTATATTTTCCACATTTCTTTTTAACTATAATTTCCTTTTTTTTTTTCACATTAAAAATTCCTCTCTACAAAGGTAATTGAGGAGAAGTTGAAGGAAAATACTTAACTCACCTTACACCAAGTTAAAAGGAGCAGAAGTGACCTTGATCAATTGCCAAGCTCCCCTTCAAGGCTCTGTTCCTGACGTAAATGACTGCTATGCCGTAAATGTTCTTTAGGTTTTAATTATTTTATCCCTTTTGCTTCTTTCTTCTTTTATGTTTATTTTATTTGTAACTTAGGCCAACGACTCTTTACAATTATAAATAAGTTATTGAACTTTTGTTTTGGCCTCAACTTACCCCAAAGTCTTACTAATATATACAAGACCACTACAATAGTCTAATTATTATTATTATTATTATTATTATTATTATTATTATTATTATTATTATTATTATTATTATTATTATTATTATTATTATTATTATTATTATTATTATGGGTTATTACATTCTTCCCCCCTTAAGGAAATTCGGTCCCCGAATTTAAAATATATACATACCCGCGGTTTCGAATAGATGAGGATACTTGTTTCGCATCTCCTCCTCATCTTCCCATGTTGCCTCGTTCACAGTGTGATTCTTCCATGCAACCTTCACTGTTGCAATTTCTTTTGACCGCAACTTCCTCACTTGCCTATCAACTACGGCCACAGGTTGCTCCTCATAAGTCAAGTTCTCATCTAATTGAACATTCAGTGCCTCAAGCACGTGAGAAGGGTCGGGTATGTACTTCCGCAATATAGATACATGGAATACTGAGTGAACGGAAGACAACTCAGGAGGAAGAGCCAGACGGTAGGCTACATTGCCAACTCTGTCAAGTATCTCGTATGGTCCAATATACCTCGGACTCAATTTTCTCTTTTTCCCAAATCTCAAGACACCTTTCATCGGAGAAACCTGTAAGAACACATGATCTCCTACCGAAAACTCTAAATCACGATGTCTCTTATCCGCATACGCCTTCTGCCTACTCTGAGCTGCAAGCAACCTCTGCCTTATCAATTGAACTTTGTCAAGTGCTAATTGTACCAACTCTGGACCCAAAATCTTAACTTCGCCAGTCTTGAACCAGCCAATAGGAGACTGACATCGCTTCATATAAAGCCTCGTATGGAGCCATCTGAATACTTGCTTGAAAGCTGTTGTTGTAAGCAAACTCAGTCAATGGTAAGTACTTATCCCAGCTACCACTAAAATTAAGGACACAAGACCTCAGCATGTCTTCTAAGGTTTGTATGGTCCGCTCCGACTGCCCATCAGTCTGCGGGTGGAACGCAGTACTCAGATCCACTCGCATTCCCAACTCTCGCTGGAATTCCTTCCAAAAATGAGAGGTGAACTGTGACCCTCTATCAGAAATAATAGACACCGGGACTCCATGAAGCTTTACTATCTCATCTATATATTACTGTGTATAATGTGCACCATTGTATGTTGTCTTGACTGGCAGGAAGTGTGCTGACTTCGTTAGTCGATCCACAATCACCCATACAGAATCGTGGCCCTTAGGTGTCCTTGGCAACCCAGTCACGAAGTCTATAGTGATTCGTTCCCACTTCCATTCCGGAATTTCAAGTCGCTGCATCAACCCTGCAGATCGCCGGTGCTCTGCCTTCACTTGCTGGCAAGTCAGACAACGCATGACATAATCGGCCACATCCTTCTTTATACCTTCCCACCAGTATAACTGTCGAAGATCTTGATACATCTTTGTAGAACCAGGGTGAATTGAGTACTTGGAGCCATGTTCCTTCTCGAGCACAGTTTGCCTTAACCCATCGACATCAGGTACGCAGATGTGCTCACCAAGTCGTAATACCCCGTCATCATCAACAGTGAATTTCTTTCCCTTATCGGTACCCCTATCATCTCTGAGTTTGCACAATTTAGGATCTTGGCACTGCTTTGCCTTGATATTTTCAATCAAAGATGATTTGGCTTGCACACAAGCTAATAATGTACCTGTAGTTCCCATCTCAAAATGTACTCCACTTCCCTTCAACTCGTGGATTTCCCTCGCAATAAGCCTTCTCACTGGTGCAATGTGCGCCAAGCTGCCCATGGATTTTCGACTTAACGCGTCTGCCATAACGTTAGCCTTGCCTGGGTGATACACATAGTCTTTTAGTAGCTCCACCCATCTTCGTTGTCGTATGTTCAAATCCCTCTGCTGGAAGATATATTGAAGGCTTTTGTGGTCAGTATAAATCTCGCATTTCTCACCATACAGATAATGGCGCCAAATCTTGAGTGCGAAGATAACTGCAGCCATCTCTAGATCATGGGTAGGATAGTTTTACTCGTGCTTCTTCAACTGTCTTGAAGCGTAAGCTATAACTCTCCCATTTTGCATAAGCACACACCCAAGCCCAACTCGCGAGGCGTCACAATAAACTGCAAAACCACCAGTTCCAGATGGTAGAACTAGAACTGGAGCGGTAGTCAAACATTCGTTCAGTTTCTGAAAGCTCTGCTCACACGCGTCTGACCATTGAAATTTCACATTCTTTTGAGTCAATTTAGTCAAGGGTGCAGCTATCTTCGAGAAATCCTGCACAAAACGCCTATAATACCCTGTAAGGCTCAAGAAACTTCGTATCTAAGACGTGGTAGTCGGCCTTGCCCATTTTTGTACCGCTTCCACCTTCTTCGAATCAACCAAGATGCCTTCCTCAGATACAATGTGACCTAAGAAAGCAACTCTATCCAACCAGAACTCGCACTTCGAGAACTTAGCATATAGCTTATGTTCCTTAAGTGTCTGCAATACCATCCTCAAGTGTTGTTCATGATCTTCATTATTCTTGGAATACACGAGGATGTCATCAATGAAAACAATCACAAATCTGTCCAATATAGCTTAAACACCCTATTCATTATATCCATGAAGGCTGCTGGTGCATTTGTCAATCCAAAAGGTATTACCAAGAATTCATAGTGCCCATATCTGGTCCTGAAAGCTGTCTTGCATATGTCTTCCCCTTTAATGCACAACTGATGGTATCCCGACCTTAATTCAATCTTTGAGAATCTCTTAACACCCTGCAGTTGATCGAACAAATCATCAATACACGGCAGTGGGTACTTGTTGCGGATTGTGACTTTATTTATTGTCTGTAATCAATGCATAGCCTCATGGACCCATCCTTCTTCTTTACGAATAAGACTGGTGCACCCCAAGGTGAAGTGCTAGGTCTTATGAAACCTTTATCCAATAGATCTTGCAGTTGTTCCTTCAGTTCTCTCAACTCAACTGGTGCCATACGATATGGATGTATCGATATGGGCTGTGTGCCAGGTACTAGATCAGTACCAAAATCAATTTCTCTAACAGGAGGCAACCCAGGTAAGTCTTTTGGAAACACCTCTGTAAATTCATTAACCACGGGAACCGTCTCTAACTCTGGTACTACCGGCTTTGTTTCTTTGACGAATGCCAAATATCCCTGGCAACCTTTGTTCAACATACGACTTGCAGCCATAAATGATATCAAGTTGTCCTGAGTCGAACCCCATTCACATTGTAAGACAAAGTCTGGTTCACCCAGAATGTCAAACCGGACTGTCTTAGAATGACAATCCACAGTGGCGTGACATGAAGCTAGCCAATCAATTCCCATAAGCACATCAAAATCTACCATGTCTAACTCGATCAAGTCTGCTAACGTGAAACGACCTCGGTCAGTCGTTTCTGAAGTTATGACTCCGATTGGCGTGCTGATAATTTTAAAATATTCATAAGGTCTATTAGGACTTGTCTGTAAAATTTGAGCTAAATCAGACCTCGTTTGGTAGGCATCGGAAGAAGGTTTCAGTTTTTATTGTCAATAAATATTAAAAAGAGATTTTTTAGCTCGGTTTAGGCGAATGAACTCCGATTCAAAATCCAAAAGCGCCGTTAGGTTCGTATGATTATTTGTGACTTTTATAATTTTTTGAAAGTGAATTTCGATGTTGTTCGGCTAGTTCCGCAAAAATGCCGAAAGTTGAATAATTTGACCTTTTTCTTTTAAATTCGCATCTTGAGTTTCGGGAGTCCGATTTGAGATCCGTCTTCGCGAGTATGTTACATATATTTTGTATAACTTACTTGACAAATTTGGGATCATTTCGACTTCTCTAGGGTTCTATTTTAATTTTAATCGTCGTAGTGAATTTATTTAAATAAAACAAAAAAAAAAGAAAAAAAAAAGGAAAAGATGTCGGCTAGTTTGGGATTTATATCCCTTATCATTATTTAGTACATAAACATAGAGAACGCAATAGAAACATTGAACAAAACACAGAGAAAGGAAAAATCAGAAAAGAGAGAGGAGAAAAGGAAAAAGGAGTGGAAAAATAGTGGAATTTCTACCCTAAATTTGCAGGTAATGATGTTAACTCATTATCTTAGCATATTACATGTGTTTGAATATATTTTTACGGTAAAAATAGGGATATTAGACATCACCCTAATGACGTAAATTGATAATTTAAAGGGTCAATTGGACCCCGATGATGGAAATGATTATATATTCGTACTCAGTGAGTTAAGGGCAACATATAAATATAATTTATTTAGGGTTTGGTTATGGGACTTTGAACCCTGTATAGGCCTGGTCTGCGTATTGCATATGCGAATAGGGTATCAGGTTCCTAACTGGATTGCCCTAAAACATAAGGAATGAAGCCTTTAGCTTTATTTGATATAATTTTTCTGCTTATTGAATAGAAAGAGGTCGTTTGGCAACTAATACAAAGGAAAAAGCAGTGGCTGAGTAACAGGACTAGCTTTGGAATACGGTAAGTGTTTTTATCCATTTCTTTGGAGGCACCTGGCCTCGTGGATTTTCTACCACGTGTTCCTTACGTGTGTAGCTGCCGATAGGCGTACTCATTACGCCTTAGCTTTGGATTTACATTCTATATTATATGTTATGTTCTGTTGTTGGTATTGCATTGAGGATCTGAGCATTGTACTCTGGTTGTGAGTTGACATATACTTCCCGGCAGTCGATGAGAGTCCCGCGCCGGTGAGGGGTTATCATTGCATCATATTGAGGGTAGGAGGATTCCGTCCTCGGAGCAGGAGGATTCCGCTCCATCGTATCATATTGAGGGTAGGAGGATTCCGCCCTCGGAGCAAGAGGATTCCGCTCCATTGCATCATATTGAGGGTAGGAGTATTCCGCCCTCGGAGCAGGAGGATTCCGCTCAATTCAGTTGGCACATGTGACCCATTTCATTTCATCTCATTTCATATCATTTCATTTCATCTCATTCCATTTCATTTCATACAATTGTGTAGATTTTCTGTACATGACTATTGTTCTGCTTATATGTGCATTGCATATTTGTTGATTGTTGTCTGGTTCCGTTTCCCTTACTAGCGTATCTATTTTTTTGAGGTTGCTAGTTTGTTCACACTTATTAAGTCCTCATGACTCACCCCCTATTTGTCCTTGTGTTTTCTTTTCGTTCGGCAGATTCTGCACCAGGAACCAGCCAGTTGCACCGTGATTAAGGAGTAGTACGTTCTCAGCTGTCTACGGTGAGCCATCATGTTCATTGCGGCCACCAACTTCAGATATTACAGTTTTTCTTACTTTTGCTCCGTTCGGGAGATGTGTATATCTTTTGGCCTTCTTAGATGTCTGATATGGAAACCTTTAAAATAGTGTATTTTGAGTAGTTAGTTGTATTATTTAGACAGCTTGTATGTTTGTCTATCCTTGAGAGTTATCTTATGTTGTTAAAGTTTGGTTCATTTTTATTTCAAGGTAATTTTTCATAATTTATATCGATTCAGTCAATAGGGTTCGCCCCACAGGTTTAGGGGAGGGGGTCGGGTGCCCGCACGGCCTAACCGAGAATTCGGGTCGTGTCAGTTGGTATCAGAGCCAGGTTTAGAGTCTTTCCAGATCATGACAGTGTCTAATAGAGTCTCGTTGATCGGGCGGAGACGTCCGTACCTATCTTCGAGAGGCTATGATGGCATTTAGGCAGTTTTCCTTCTTTTTTTTCTTGTCGTGCGTGAGTCTTCTTATCTGAAGTTAAATATTTTTAATTTTCTGCAGTATGGTGAGAACGCGCACAAATGTTCGGCGAGAGGCGGAGGAGCCAGCGGTCGCCCCTATGCCTGCTGCTCCGCGATGCCTGCTGCTCCGCGATGCCTGCTGCTCCGCGAGGTCGCGGTGTTGGCCGCGGTAGAGGTCGTGGTCGAGGCAGAGGTAGAGTTGCCCAGGCCGCGAGGATGGTGGATCGTGTTGATCCTGCTGTAGGTTCCGGTAGTGCCAGCTTTTGCCGGGCAGGGGGAGCAGGGCTTATTCGTTCCCCCCGCACTTCATGACGCTTTTATGAGATTCTTAGCGACGCAGATGCCCCATGGACCTCCTATTCCTCAGGCTGCCATAGATGCTCATATTCCTCAGGCTGTTGTAGATGCTCCTATTCCTCAGGCTGCTGTAGATGCTCCTATCCCTTAGGCAGCTCCTCAGGCTGCGATAATTATTGGTTCTCAGGTTCAGGAAGCCCTTATTCCAGCTCCACAGGTAGCCTCAGCAGTTCATGTTCCAGATGGTCATGTTCTAGAGGTAGCGGGTGTTATACCTCCGGTTGTTCAGGCTAGTCAGCCAGTCCAGGTAGCAGGTCAGGTTGATGATCCGGCAAGGTTGCATTATTTTACCCGACTTAATCCTCCGAAGTTCTCTGGTCAGAAATCAGATAAGCTTAAGCCTCGTGAGTTTCTTGATCAATGTCAGCGTATCTTAGAGGCCCTTGGATATCTTGAGCAGTATGGAGCTGATTATACTACCATCCAGCTTGAGGTTCCAGCTTTAGCTTGGTGGACCGCACTCCAATCAGCTAGGCAGGGCTTACCTAAGCTGACCTGGAGTGAGTTCTCTCATCGATTCATGGAAAAGTTTTTCCCTCGCAGTCAGCAGGATGAGAAGAGGAGACAGTTTGAGAGGATTGGACAGGGCAACCTGTCAGTCACGGAGTACGAGCTTTTATTTTCAGAGATGTCCAGCTATGCTCCAGATCTTGTGCAGGAGCCCTCTGAGAGGGTCAGACGTTTTATTGATGGACTTTCTCCTCATTTGCGGTCCCAGATGGCTCGTGAGATTGAGGCTAGTACTCTATTTGATGTCGCTGTTGATATTGCCAGGAGGTATGAGGCCTATCATAGATTGGAGATGGAGGAGTTAGAGCGGGAGAGTAAGAGATCTCGTGGTCCAGGGCATTCTAGTACCTCGTATGGAGGTAGGAGTTATCAGCAGCAGAGTAGGCCTCCTGTCGGACCAGCTCAGTTTCCAGCGCGTGGTTCTCAAAACGCGCCTACTTCTTCTCAGGGTCAGTTTGGGTTTCGCCCGCGAGATTAGTCTCAGTTTGATCGGCGTAGATTTTCTCCAGGGTGCTTTATCTGTCAGGATCTAGGGCATCATAAGAAGGATTGCCCTTATCTCCTTCAGCAGGGTAGTAGCCGCCCTTTCCCTCGCCTTCCAGCGCCTATGCAGCAGCAGCCTCAGGGTGCCCCTCCAGGGTCTCAGCCAGCTAGAGGTGCACCGCTACCCAGTAGAGGTCGTGGACGTGGTCCTAGTGGTCCCACTAGAGGTGGTCATCAGGGTAGCGGCTCATCTCAGCCGCAGAGACAGTTATATGCACTGGCGACCAGGCAGGATGCCGAGGCATCCCCAGCTGTTGTTACATGTATTTTATCTGTTTGTGGTCGAGATGCATATTCTTTGGTGGATCCAGGATCTACATATTCATATGTATCTCCTTATTTTGCTTCGGGTTTCCATGTTGATTATATGTGTCTTCGTGATCCATTCTGTGTTTCTACTCCTATTGGAGACATTATCATCGTGGATCGAGTTTATCCAGCTTGTACCATATCTTTTGGGGGTCGTGAGACACTGGTAGATCTTCTAATCCTGGATATGGTTGATTTTGATGTTATTATTGGCATGGATTGGCTGGCGTCATGTCATGCCACATTAGATTGTCATGCCAAGTCTCTTCAGTTGTCTCTTCCTTGTTCAGCACCGGTAGTGTGGCAGGGTTCTTATTTGCCACCCAGGGGACATGTTATTTCCTTCCTGAAGGCAAAACGGATGATGGATAAAGGGTGTTTAGCGTATCTTGCCATGGTTCGAGATACCACTGTGGAGATTCCATCTCTTGATTCTATTCCTGTCGTTAGGGAGTTCCCTGATGTGTTTCCAGATGATTTGCCAGGACTTCCTCTTGATCGAGAGATCGAGTTTGGCATTGATACAGTGCCAGGGACTCAGCCTATTTCTATCCCTCCTTATCGTACGGCCCCATCAGAGTTGAAGGAGCTGAAGGAGCAGTTGCAAGATTTGCTTGATAAGGGGTTCATCAGGCCGAGTATTTCTCCGTGGGGTGCTCTTGTTCTATTCGTGAAAAAGAAAGACGGGACAATGCGGATGTGTATTGATTATCGTCAGCTAAATAAAGTCACCATCAAGAATAAGTATCCCTTGCCTCGCATTGATGATTTGTTTGATCAGTTGCAGGGTGCCAAGTTCTTTTCGAAGATCGATCTGCGATCTGGTTATCATCAGCTAAAGATTCGTGAGTCAGATATCTCGAAGTCTGCTTTTAGGACTCGTTACGGCCATTATGAGTTCCTAGTTATGTCTTTTGGGCTGACTAATGCCCCTGCAGCCTTTATGGATCTCATGAACCGGGTGTTTAAGCCGTTCCTTGATTCCTTTGTCATTATCTTCATTGATGATATTCTTATTTATTCTCGTAGCCGCGAGGAGCATGATTATCATCTGAGGGTGGTTCTTCAGACCCTCTGTGATCGTAAGTTGTATGCCAAGTTCTCGAAATATGAGTTTTGGCTTGATTCTGTAGCATTTTTGGGTCACGTAGTGTCTAGTGAAGGTATCAAAGTTGATCCGAAGAAGATTGAAGCAATGCAGAAATGGCCTCGTCCTACCACTCCAACGGAGATTCGTAGCTTCCTTGGGTTGGCAGGTTATTATCGAAGGTTTGTGGAAAAGTTCTCTACTATTTCAGCTCCCCTGACTCGCCTGACGCAGAAGGCGGTTCAGTTTCGATGGTCGGATGAGTGTGAGGCAAGCTTCCAGAAGCTTAAAGCCTTATTGACTTCAGCTCCAGTGCTTTCCCTTCCTTCGGGTACCGGTGGATTCGTAGTTTATTGTGATGCATCTCGTGTGGGCCTTGGTTGTGTTCTTATGCAGCACGGGAAGGTAATTGGTTATGCTTCCAGACAGTTAAAGCTGAATGAGAAGAATTATCCGACTCACGATTTAGAATTGGCAGCTGTGGTCTTTGCTTTGAAGATATGGAGGCATTACCTTTATGGCGAGCATTGTGAGGTGTATACGGATCATAAGAGTCTGCAGTACCTTCTCTCTCAGAAAGATCTTAACGGCCGACAGCGGAGATGGCTTGAATTGATTAAAGATTATAATCTCACTATCCATTATCATCCTGGGAAGGCGAACGTGGTAGCAGATGCTTTGAGCAGGAAGTCCATGGGCAGCATGGCTTTTCTTTATGCTGACATGAGACCATTGGCCCGAGAATTGCAGTCCCTTAGCGACTCTGGCGTGTGATTTCTTCTCCCAGACTCCAGTCGAGTCTTAGCGTGTATTGCAGCTCAGTCTTCCTTAGTCAGTCAGATTAAGGGAAGACAGTTCGAGGATCCTCATTTGCAGGAGTTGCGTGGTCGTGTCCTAAGTGGAGGAGTTCCCTCTTTCGAGCTTGATTCAGATGGAATTCTTCAGTTTAATGGTCGACTCTGTGTTCCTGATGTTGGGGATTTGAGGCAGTCAGTGCTCAGTGAAGCTCATAGCACGCGTTATTCCATTCATCCTAGTATTACAAAAATGTATCAGGACCTCCGAGAGCTATACTGGTGGAAGGGGATGAAGAGAGATGTATTTGATTATGTATCTCGTTGCTTGAACTGTCAGCAGGTTAAGTTCGAGCACCGGAGACCAGCAGGGCTAGCTCAGGCATTGCCCATCCCCGAGTGGAAGTGGGAGCACATCACGATGGATTTTATAGTTGGTCTGCCAAAGACCCTGCGGCACCATGATTCAGTCTGGGTCATTGTCGACCGACTAACTAAATCAGCTCACTTTATCCCTGTAAAGACTACTGATTCAGCTCAGAGACTGGCACGGATATTCATTGAGCAAGTGGTTAGGCTGCATGGTACTCCTGTATCCATTATCTCAGATCGTGGTTCCCAGTTTACTTCTCAGTTCTGGCAGTCTTTTCAGCGAGAGTTGGGGACCCAGGTGCAGCTTAGCACATCATTCTATCCTCAAACTGACGATCAGTCCGAGCGGGTTATTCAAGTTCTGGAGGACATGTTGAGAGCTTGTGCACTTGACTTCGGGGGTTACTCGGATGATCATTTGGCGTTAGCGGAGTTCTCTTACAATAATAGCTACCAGTCTTCTATTCAGATGGCTCCATTTGAGGCCTTATATGGTCGTCGATGTCGTTCTCCTATAGGCTGGTTTGAGTCTCGAGATGTCGAGGTGATGAGTTCATATATGGTTCGTCAGACTCTTGAGGTTGTTCGTGTTATTCAGGATCGTTTACGGACCACCCAGAATAGGCAGATTTCATATTCGAACCGGAGGAGCCGAGAGTTAGAGTTCGAGGTCGGGGACATGGTATTTCTGAAAATGTCACCGATGCGAGGTGTAAAGAGGTTTGGTAGGAAAGGAAAGCTTAGTCCCAGGTTCATTGGCCCTTTCTGTATCGAGAAGCGTATTGGTAAGGTAGCTTATCGGCTCGACTTGCCAGCTTCTATGCAAGTTCACCCAGTTTTCCATGAATCGATGCTCCGGAAGTGTATCCGAGATCCTTCCGAAGTGATCGAATTAGACCCTGCTCAGCTAGATGTGAATCTGGCTTACGAGGAGTTCCCAATTGCTATAGTAGCGCATGATATCCGGAACCTTCGTTCGAAGCAGATTCCGATGGTTCGAGTACGATGGAATAATCGTCCACGTGAGGAGGACACTTGGGAGCTTGAGTCCAGTATGCGTGAGAGGTATCCTTACCTCTTCGACGATTCAGGTTCGAACTTGATCTTTAAGCCTAAAAGTTCTCATAATTGTATATGATTTTGGTTTCGTAGTAAATGTCATTGAAAATTCCTGTAAGCATTCTTATTAGAGGTATGAAATCTATTTTAGACTCTTGCTCGTTCGAGGACGAACGAGAGTCTAAGTGGAGGAGTATGAAACGACCTCGGTCAGTCGTTTCTGAAGTTAGGACTCCGATTGGCGTGCTGATAATTTTAAAATATTCGTAAGGTCCATTAGGACTTATCTGTAAAATTTGAGCTAAATCAGACCTCGTTTGGTAGGCATCGGAAGAAGATTTCAGTTTTTTATTGTCAATAAATATTAAAAAGAGATTTTTGAGCTCGATTTGGGCGAATGAACTCCGATTCAAAATCCGAAAGCACCGTTAGGTTTGTATGATTATTTGTGACTTTTATGATTTTTCGAAAGTGAATTTCGATGTTGTTCGGCTAGTTCCGCAAAAATGCCGAAAGTTAAATAATTTGACCTTTTTCTTTTAAATTCGCATCTTGAGTTTCGGAAGTCCGATTTGAGATCCGTCTTCGCGAGTATGTTATATATATTTTGTATAACTTACTTAAAAAATTTGGGATCATTTCGACTTCTCTAGGATTCTATTTTAATTTTAATCGTCGTAGTTAATTTATTTAGATAAAACAAAAAAAAAGAAAAAAAAAAGGAAAAGATGTCGGCTAGTTTGAGTTTTATATCCCATATCATTATTTAGTACAGAAACATAGAGAACGCAATAGAAACATTGAACAAAACACAGAGAAAGGAAAAATCAGAAAAGAGAGAGGAGAAAAGGAAAAAGGAGTGGAAAAATAGTGGAATTTCTACCCTAAATCTTCAGGTAATGATGTTAACTCATTATCTTAGCATATTACATGTGTTTGAATATATTTTTACGGTAAAAATAGGGATATTAGACATCGCCCTAATGACGTAAATTGATAGTTTAAAGGGTCAATTGGACCCCGATGATGGAAATGATTATATATTCGTACTCAGTGAGTTAGGGGCAATATATAAATATAATTTATTTAGGGTTTGGTTATGGGACTTTGAACCCTGTATATAGGCCTGGTCTGCGTATTGCGTATGCGAATAGGGTATCAGGTTCCTAACTGGATTGCCCTAAAACATAAGGAATGAAGCCTTTAGCTTTATTTGATATAATTTTTCTGCTTATTGAATAGAAAGAGGTCGTTTGGCAACTAATACAAAGGAAAAAGCAGTGGCTGAGTAACAGGACTAGTTCTGGAATACGGTAAGTGTTTATATCCATTTCTTTGGAGGCACCTGGCCTCGTGGATTTTCTACCACGTGTTCCTTACGTGTGTAGCTGCCGATAGGCGTACTCATTACGCCTTAGCTTTAGATTTACATTCTATATTATATGTTATGTTCTGTTGTTGGTATTGCATTGAGGATCTGAGCATTGTACTCTGGTTGTGAGTTGACATATACTTCCCGGCAGTCGATGAGAGTCCCGCGCCGGTGAGGGGTTATCATTGCATCATATTGAGGGTAGGAGGATTCCGTCCTCGGAGCAGGAGGATTCCGCTCCATAGCATCATATTGAGGGTAGGTGGATTCCGCCCTCGGAGCAGGAGGATTCCGCTCCATTCATTTGGCACATGTGACCCATTTCATTTCATCTCATTTCATATCATTTCATTTCATCTCATTCCATTTCATTTCATACTATTGTGTAGATTTTCTGTACATGACTATTGTTCTGCTTATATGTGCATTGCATATTTGTTGATTGTTGTCTGGTTCCGTTTCCCTTACTAGCGTATCTATTTTTTTGAGGTTGCTAGTTTGTTCACACTTATTGAGTCCTCATGACTCACCCCCTATTTGTCCTTGTGTTTTCTTTTCGTTCGGCAGATTCTGCACCAGGAACCAGCCAGTTGCGCCGTGATTAAGGAGTAGTACGTTCTCAGCTGTCTACGGTGAGCCATCCTGTTCATTGCGGCCACCAACTTCAGATATTACAGTTTTTCTTACTTTTGCTCCGTTCGGGAGATGTGTATATCTTTTGGCCTTCTTAGATGTCTGATCTGGAAACCTTTAAAATTGTGTATTCTGGGTAGTTAGTTGTATTATTTAGACAGCTTGTATGTTTGTCTTTCCTTGAGAGTTATCTTGTGTTGTTAAAGTTTGGTTCATTTTTATTTCAAGGTAATTTTTCACAATTTATATCGATTCAGTCAATAGGGTTCGCCCGACAGGTTTAGGGGAGGGGGTCGGGTGCCCGCATGGCCTAACCAAGAATTTGGGTCGTGTCATAACGTGTCATTCCCTTCTACACTTATTTGACAAGAGCGGTACAGACGATCCACTAATAATGATTCCCCAACGGGGGTAGCAACCTCAAAAGGATCCATTAATAATTCAGGTCGTCTATCAAACCTCAAGGCAAAATTTGGAGACACGTAGGAATAAGTGGATCCAAGATCGATTAAAGCTATAGCATCATATGAACATACTGAGAGTATACCTTTAATTTCTATGTTAGCTTTCACATACATAAAAGCACACACATGATTAAACTAATTTAAGATTAAGTAAGGTAGTAAAATCAATTAAATACATCATAAGGATACCTGTGACCACCGCATTTGATGCTTGAGCATCCTGTTCGGGATTGACCTCTACCAGCCACTCCTGAACCTTTAGTATTAGAACCCTTGTACCCAGCGCCTCTGCCTGTTGTTCCCAAATTGTTCCTAGTATTCTGAGGTGTGGAAATTTTTTGTGCAGAATTTGCTGGTGCTGAAGCTTGATTGTATACCCCTTTCCGACGTGGGCAATCGTCATTGAAATGCCCCATCTGACCACAATGAAGACAGGCCCCCATCTGTCCCCAACATTCACCTGAATGGCTCCTGTGACAATAATTGCAAGTAGATGCAGGGGGTTTGGCTTGCTCGAACGATGATGTTGAATTTTTATAACTTTGCCCAGGGGCAGGTATACTGGCAGATGAGTTAAAAAAAGATGTAGCCCCATTATTTGCATTCCTGTGGTGGTTCTGCGATCCACTACCTCGGTTAGAACCAGTATACCCTCCATAGTATCCTGTAGTCTTGGTCCTCTTATTCTGTGCTTGAATTGCCCTCTCTTCAATCCCTCTAGCCTCTACTTCTCTGGCAACATCCACCGTCTGAGAGTAATTGATGTCGCACTTAGTCAGGTGTGTAGCTAGTGGGTTGAATAAATACTTCTGTAAACCTCGTATGAACCTCTTAACCCGCATAGTCTCCTTTTCCACCAAACTTGCTGCATATCGGGATAACCGAGTGAACTCTCTATCATACTCATCAACAGACATCCCTGCGGTCTGCCTTAATGCTTCAAATTGCATTACAAAAGCATCATTTTTGCTCTGTGGCAGAAATCGATCCATGAATGCTTCAGAGAATTCGTCACATATCAAGGGAGGTGAACCAACAGGACGTCCCCTCTTAAAGGACTTAAACCAAATCTCAGCAATATTTTCCAATAGATACGCAGCAAGCTCAGCAGATCTCGTGCTGGTACACTCAAGCGCATCCAAAGCCTTCTGAATTCCATCCAAGAAAAGTTGTGGATCTTCTGTGTCGCTAACACCTGTGAACACGGGAGGTTTCAACTTCAGAAACTTTGGAAGCATGTTACCAAAAGTATCCCCTCCATGCAGTGCGTTAACCCCAGGTTGTGCTTGAACTTTTTCCATCAAGCTTTCAAAAGCTTTATGCAACAGCGTAGCTACCATATCAGCAACATTAGCGGCAACTTGCGGCTGTGGGGGTGGTAGTGGTGTCTCACTCTCTGCGGTGGTGTAGGTATCCTGTATATCTTGTGCATCACGACCTCTTCTCCTACGTTCTTCACCTAAGTTCAGTGGAGCACGAATAGTTTCCTCTGATTCAGCTCGTACCTCATCTCTGTTTCTCGCATTGTTCCCAGTTCTGGCCCCACATTTTGCCATTTATAATCATAACAAACGCATTAGTATTCTTACTTGGCTCTAGACCGCATACAAACAAAGTCAAGATAATGAAAGAAAATGAAACAGACACATCCTATCCGATCGTTGCAGAGTCCCGATCGTGCATATGGTGCACAACATACACACAATTAAGCCTCCGCTATAATCGGTGCTCCTTAGTCATACCCTAAACCTAGAGCTCTGATACCACTTTGTCACGACCCTATTTAGGGTCGTGATCGGCGCTAGACAAGACTAAGCCCACCTAGCAAGCCTATCATATTCGCGCAGAAATTTCGGCAGAGTTTCCCCTGTACCGGAAGCAAACCAAAATTTTTGTACCTGTCAGCAACCAGCCAGAACAAGTCTAATAAATAACTATCACATTAATACGCATATTTAAAGTCTAAAGGATGATCAAAAACACTAAATCCACGTTGTCCATGATAATAAGTAAACCATAGAGTACTTCGGTGCCAACTTTAACCAAAAAGACATCCCAAGACTGACTAAGGAGCAAAACTCTAGATTCAAATGAACTAATGACTCAAGTAAATAAAAAATAATGGCCCTCGCGAAGCAGATGCGGGGCTTACTGGATCAATCCTCAGCTCTGTCACTCGCCTTGACTCAAAGTATCAGCCTCAACTAGTTTATCTGTGAGTGGGGAAAGAAAAAGGGTTTAGTCACAAAGACTAAGCGAGGAAAATATCAACCATAACATTTTTATTCGGGACAAGCATATATAAGAAAACATACATAAATAAATAATACAGTAATTTCAACCATAGTACTCGTGTCTTTACATATAATGAAAGGTTCCTGAGCCAGAATCAAATATTACGGTCCGACACCACGAGTTTATCACGGCCGTCTGACTACCCCGTCAGCTGGGTTCCCTTCTAGAGGGTGGACTAGTTATTTCCTACCAGCGGAGGAGAAATACTGTACAAGGTGCACCAGGCCTAACGATCCCGACGTTAGATAACAGCGATCTGGCTAAGTTAATTCCCAAAATAATATTTACTTTTATAAAACAATATCTCATATTTGTACTTTCTTTCTGACAAGATATCAAATCACAATATCTATAGCAGTCCTCAAAATAAACAAAGGTTCAAAATGAATCAATTTGTATCAACAACTTCAGTACCAAAATAACAGTTGGATATAACAATATAATAGTTATACTAGCGCTTGTCTCATGAATTAAACAATTTAATAAAAATAGTATTGATGCAAGAAAGTGAGTTTCAAACATGCTATAAATGAAAACCAACTACGGGTAGATATTTCACTCACAGTATTAGCTTTCGTTGTCCCGAACGTGTACTCGCAGGGTACGATTCGCTTGTTCCACAATCTAGAATAAAGTATCACCATTATATGTAGTAATTACAGATATCAATTGGTAAATAAATTCACTCTGAGACTCTGAATTAGTATACCCCAAGTCACTTCTTTAGTAATATAATATATGCTTTAACCCTGCATACTTCCATTAATTTTACACTTTATTAATTTACTATTCAATTCAATATTTCACCTTCCATAACTGATAGTGATCACGCTTCAGACATAGACAGAAACTACCATAGCAACTATTACTTCTTATATTTTCCTCCTTTTTTATAACTATAATTTCCTTTTTTTTTCACATTAAAAATTCCTCTCTACAAAGGTAATTGAGGAGAAGTTGAAAGAAAATACTTAACTCACCTTACACCAAGTTAAAAGGAGCAGAAGTGACCTTGATCAATTGCCAAGCTCCCCTTCAAGGCTCTGTTCCTGATGTAAATGGCTGCTATGCCGTGAATGTTCTTTAGGTTTTAATTATTTTATGCCTTTTGCTTCTTTCATCTTTTATGTTTGTTTTATTTGTAACTTAGGCCAACAACTCTTTAAAATTATAAATAAGTTATTGAACTTTTGTTTTGGCCTCAACTTACCCCCAAAGTCTTACTAATATATATAAGACCACTACAATAGTCTATTATTATTATTATTATTATTATTATTATTATTATTATTATTATTATTATTATTATTATTAATATTATTATTATTATTATTATTATTATTATTATTATTATTATTATTATGGGTTATTACAAAAATTGATCCAGTGTCTCAAATACACTGGTATTACAGCAGAGATGCTTTCCTGAATGTGTATAAGCACAAATTGCGGCTTGTTAGAGGTGAAAGATTCTGGAGGGTGCAACCACATCAAGCAATGGAACCACCACCACTATCTAGCACAGCTGGTAGGCCAAGAAAGAAAAGAATCAGGCAAAAAGATGAAGCTATAAGGAGAAATGAACTTTACAGTGCAAGCAGGAAGGGTCTTTAAATGAGTTGTAGTTACTGTAGTCAACATGGACATAATATCAAAAGATGTCCATTGGTAAGCCTTGTACACTGTCTTCTTCTATTAATTCTTTGTTTGTGCTATTGTTTAACTTTTCTTTTTTACTTATCTTTATAGGTGACTGGAAGACATGCTAAATATTTACCAAATGGAGTTGAAGATCTTTACCAGCCAAGGCCAAGGAAAAAAAGAGCTACTGCACAAACAGGAGAAGATGTGAGTTGTTCTGCACCACCCCCTGCCAGCCAAGATTCAGAGTTTGTGTTTATGCCAAAACCTGGAGTTGAACCACATCAAGCCATAGAACCACCACCTGGATTTGGACTAAGACCTACTCCTGCAAGTTCTGGTGCAGCATCAGCTTCTAAGGCACCTAGACCTCCAACAACAGCTGTTGCAACTAGATGTAAACCTGGAACATCAGCTGCTGCATCAACTTCTAAGGTTGGAACTTCAGCTGGTGCATCAACTACTAAAGCTGGAACTGCAGGTGTTTCAGATGGCATGGGTAGTGGCACAAAAAGTGGACTAGAGAGTGATTTTGACTGTGACAGTAGCATTGAGGCAGATCCAGTGTTATTTCCCAAAGTTCTCTCTGAAGATTACAAACTCTTAGCTGAAAAGAAAGCTGCAATAAGGGGCAATGGAGCAAGGAAAATCTCTTTCAAAGGTGATCACACTGGAGTTAGTCAGCCTACCAAACTCCCCTATTCACCCAAAAAGATAACATGGAATGGAGAGGCAGCTATGACATCAAACCAGTTGCAAGAAATGAAGGAGAAAAAGATTGGGAAGCTGCAAGCAATGAAGGAGAAAAATATTGGGAAGCTGCAAGAAAGAAGGGGAAGAGGCAGTGGCTAGTTGTTGCCTATGTTGTTTTTTTTTTTTTTTTGGTTGATGGATTGGCAATTAGGTAGTCAGTAGATGCATATTGGACAAGTTAATGTGTTATGAAAATGACAGTTGGTTTTTGTGTCATAGCTCATTTACTTGTATATTGTATTTGTTGTGTTTGGGACCATTAAGTTGGCAAACTTGTTTATTGTGTTGTTGACTGTGCCAATTAAGTTGGCAAACTATGTTATTGACTATGCAGTTTGTGATAACTGCTGCTTTTTATTGAATATGATCATGCTATTAAGTACTTTATTCTACCAGTTCCTTAGTTTTGTTGCACCAGTTTTTTGGTTTAGTTATGTTGCACCAGTTTCTTCTTTATGTTGCACCAGTTTCTTAGTTTCTTAGTTTTGTTGCACCAGTTTTTAAGCTATGTTATTGACAGTGCATGAAATGCTATTACGTACTTTATTCCAACATGTCTATGTTCATGACACATATTAAACCATTTAGTATGCACAACAACATAACCAACAAGATAAACTACAAAATAGTTGGCCAACTTCATTATACACAATGATTGGTTCATTGCAACATTAACCCAACAAAAATATAAAACCAACTTCAACTTCATTACAAATAATGAAACTAGTTCTAATTGACTAGAAGAACTTAGCCAATACAAATCCAACGAAAGCATCCCATGACAACAACAAAATAGTCATCATTTTTTGGAGTTTTTTATTCAATTTTGACACTTTCATCACTTGTATAGCCTTCAATTTATCTAGATCATCAGTCAATTTCTTCAAGTCATCTCTTTCTTGACGAACTGCATCCAATGAGGTTCTTAAATTATGAATCACCCTTTCCGCTTGAGTTGAAAAATCAATGTCGTGCCATTTCCAAAACCACACTGATGATGCCTACTCAATCTAATTAATTAATATAAATACAAAAGATTTAAAACAAAACAACACCCAAAAATATTAAACTTACACCGAAACGAGGGCATTTGTAAAATCTTCTACCATAATTGTATGGTATACCATCTGTAAAAAAAATCGCAAATTCCACAATTGCACAGATGGGGAAAACCTTGAACATTAGAGGAGCAAGGATTACCATACATTGAAGCTATTTCTTGTAGCTATTTTGTTAAAATTTGAATTTTGGATGCACAATGAAGAAGGGACAATGAGGAACCTTGGCTGATTGGGGAAGAAAGTGAGGATATAGTGAGGGTTTTAAATTTGATTGTGGGTTAGTTGGGTCAGTTTATTTCCATTAGGGTGTGGGTGGGGTTATACAATTGGTGGGTTATGAATGGGGGTGGTATTATTATGTAGACAACTAAATCCACGTGGCTGAATCAGATTTGTGCCATGTCAATTAATAAGGCCAGCTTGGCATGGCCCGTCAAAGTTGGGTGTAGTTTTGGACCTTTTAATAACGGCATGGGCTGCGGCAACTCAAAAGGTGGATGGGGGTATTTTTAGGCTATTTCCAATAGTTCAGGGGTAGTTTTGGCCCTTTTTCGATATATAAAATGCCTATGGTCTTTTGTCTTTTCCAATTCTGTACCGTACGTATAAATTCCAAGTTCTCTAATTACTACCATATTCACTGTATTATCATAATTACCAATTTATTATTCATTGATTTTAGGAAGAATAACGTTTAAACAATTATTTGCATTAGGACTTTAGGAAAAATAACTTTGTGAACAATTAATTTTGTTAGCTTTTAATTTTCCAGGCATTAATTTCATCATTTCTTGAGAGGGATGAAGGGGAAGATGGTAAAAAAAAAGGGAAAAAAAGATAAATAAAATCCTTGGCCAAAGAGATGTGTCAAATCATCTTCTTTAGGCCCTCAATTTATACTATATATAGATGATTACTGAATTAAAGGAGTCAAAGTTGAATCCAAATTTAAATCTTCTACATCACTTCACTAAGGGAACCCGAAATGTGCACTTTATATATTCAGAATTTGCATCCACCTTATAAACATAAAAAATAGAAAAAAAAAAAGGACTACAAATAATGGATAGTATTTTGGCAACGCTCAACACACACCTCGGTTTGAGGTATGAACGGTCATCGCAATACAATTTACCACAACTAAGAGTCGGGGTCGAATCGACAAGGAATAAAGTGATGCGATCAAAGTAGATGAGAAACTAAACCTGTTTGACAAAGCCAAACTAGGATAACAAGGTGATAGAATGATATTAACAACTACAAACTATACTAAGAAAGCAAGTAAAGGTGATCAATGGCTTTCTCACAACCTAGGAAGACAAGTTTTGAGCCTAGGATGCAATCATAGCACGGAATTTATATATTATGGCTGAGTCGTTCTAATGTAATCCCTAGAATCTTTCTGGCCTAGAAGGGATTTGCCTCAACGGCGCTGTCAAAGCCATAGTTGAGCGTATAAAGCACTAGCCATTACCCGATGAAAGAAGACCTCTTCCGAGTGTAACTTCTTTTGGATGAGTTCGTCTATGAAATAGTCTATCAACCTAAATCCTCTCTAGCTTCACTATTCTACATTAACTAATCTCTCCGGAGTCTTTAATTAGCAAAGTAGACATGTAACTTAAGTGTCATGAGCACAAAAGTCAAGCAACCACAACAAGAGAAGCTAGATAATTAAAACTCATCAATATAAATTCCTAGTCATGATTCATTCATATAACCATGTCCAAAATCATACCAATTATCAATATGAATAGCCATGAAATATATTCACAAAATCAAGTCTTCAACAACATCAACAATACCAAATATATGCAATACAAAGCAAGAAAATAAAGAAAGGAGTACAAAAGATCAAGAATTTCTCAATGGGTTGCTCCAAATCTTCACTCTCTAGGTGTTTGGTTGATGGATCTTGGCTCCCAAGATTGGAAAATTGGCCAAAAATGTGCCTTAGGTCGTTCAAGGGCCTATTTATATGTTCTCAGTTCAGCTGATGTGAAATTCCAAAAGTGTCCACAGCAGTCCAGACGCGCTCTTGCGCGATCGCATGAGAAATGGTGCTATCGCGCTGAATCTCTTTTCTGTTCTACGCGATCGCGTTATCTTGGGCGCTTTTGCGCTAGCTTCTCAAGTTTCCTGCACGATCGCGTGTAATCCTGCACGATTGCGTGTAATCCTGCGCGATCGCGATGAGCAGATTTCAGTCCAGGATCGGTAAATTTGCAATTCAGCTGGTTTTGACTTGTTTTCCATCTACTCATCACCATAGCGTCAATATCCTGTATATGCAACAAAACCATAATAAGTGCACGTATATAATTCATAATACACAACAAAATCTCAAGTAAATAGAAGGTAATGTGTGGAATTTTGCCCACACATCACACCTCCATACTTAAACTGTTGCTTTTCCTCAAGCAAAGCACATTCAATAGAAACCAAGTTGCAATTCATCTATTCATGCATTTTTCATAAAGGCCACAACAAGCCAAAACCCATTTAAAGTTCGAAAACTAATGACATTGGTTGGTGCCAACAATTAAGCCAAGTCATGTGAACACCACTTGCAAAGATCAACAACAAAAGAAGGCAAACATGCCATGACACAAGACTTTCAAAGTTTGCTTCTTCGTCACAAGAGTTCACCTCTTTGCTTGCTCACCTCAATTGGAAAGTGAAACATAAATCTTCAACTCAACTTCACAAGTGCCCTCATCACTCAAGAGAATATCCCAACCACAAAAATGCAATAACAACACAAATGGGATTAATAATAGGAAGAATTCGCTCACTCTCTCAAAAGAAGTTCATCATGCACACTAAAGATCCATAAGCTTGCCCTTCGTGTACCTCTTCACTAATGTAGGAATGCTTGACCCGAAATCAATTAGGACTTTGTTAGGGTTGTAACGTAGGCTTTTGCTCAAAGGTGGGGTAAAATTTGGGCAAATAGTGGCTACACATCTCCTTGAGCCCTACACCATACAAAAATTGAAAGCACACTTCATTTTTCTTGCACTTACACCTTGCTATTCTATTTTTCTTCTTTTTCTTTCTTTTTCCACTTGCTTCTTTTTGTTTCTTTTATTTCTTTTCCTTTTTCTCTTTGTTTCTTTTTAGAGATTTTCTTTTCAACTTACTTTTGTTGCTTTTTTTTTTTTTTTGATTTCCATTGACTTCCACACTTTCACCATAAATCGTGCCACCCACAAATGTAGGCTTTTATTTAGGTTGCACGTCTTTCAATGCAGTCAAGGAGGTAGGACCAAAAAGAGGGTTAGCGTTTTAAGTTATGTCAAAAAATTTATACAACATGGTATTTACCATGAAAAATGATTGTTCGGACCCAAATGAGGCTTTCGCACCCAAGTGGGGTGCCTACGGATCACACAAAGGTGAATCAGATAAAAAAAACAACATATCAGGCATAGTTCATGGGAAAATATATATATATATATATATATATATATATATATATATATATATATATATATATATATATATATATATATATATATATATATATATATATATATATATATATATAACCACTTATACAAATATATATATAACCACTTATACAAATATCAAAGAAAATGATCATCCACAAAATTTTCACAATTTGTTCAAAAAAGAAAAAGAAAAGAGAAGGTAGACATGTCATCAAAATCAAGAAACATGAGCAATATCAATACTACACCCAAAACTCAAATACACCCCAAACTTAAACTATGCACTGTCCTTAGTGCAACTAACAATGTAATACAAAGGGTATAAGAAACTCCTGGACTAGAAGATCAATCCTCGCTGTCAGTGTTGGGGTAGCGAAGCTCATCTGAGCTAGTAGAGCGACAAAGCGATTTCAGCTTACTCATCATCTTGTTCAGGAAGTTACTTGTTCTCTTTCCAAACTTCTTCTACTTCCTCTTTATTTTGTCCAGCCTGATCATGATCTACTCCTACTCAGCTGCTACTGCCTCTAATGATAGAGTGCTCGAAGGCCTGGAGGAAGAACCCTCTCTATGTGGGCCTGAAGAGAGGCCTGCTACCAGATGTCTAATGTGAGCGTCCACTGAAGAAATCTGAGATGAAATGTACCTCATGTTGGACACTCCTGATGAAAGTAGTGGAACTGGAGTATATGAAATCCCTGGTATAGTAGTAGTAGCAGGGGCTGAGAAATCTCAAAACGCTGGGTCATCAACATCAATCTTGGAGGTCGCCTCGACTCTTCTTTTCTTGCTTTGCGTTACCCCTCCTGGTCCTTTCTTCAATAGTGGATAAGTAGGCTTTGCGATACTCATGCCATTATCACCTGGCCACTTCTCTACTCCGGCATTCTTGCAAAGCCTTGAAATCAAGCATAGGAAAAAACAGACTCCTTATTCTCTCTCTCACAACCTCCTCGATCTCATTCACAATTATCTCCCCAACATTGACTTTGAAACCGTCAATTAGTGCTGTAATAAGTCGCGTTTTTCTAGGGTGAGATCAGTCTCATTATCCGAAGGCATTACCCTAGCACAGATAATGGACAACCAAATGCGAGCCTCAGCGGTGAAGTCAGTGGGCATAATCTTTAGTCCGCATGTAGACCAATCTGAGGGAGTACCCCCTTGAAGTTTATCATCCAACCACTGCACACCCCCTTCATTAGCACGGGTCCTATACACAGCATTGTCAACATCTTCTAGCTCATACACTTCGTTGATTGTGGTTGCATCAAACTATACTTGTTTACCTCTGACGGTGGTCACCAACTCACCTTTAAAGTCAGTTTGAGATGCATTGGCATAAAATTCCCTTGCCATAGAGGAGTTTGCCCTCTCAGGTTCTTGGGCAAAATAACTCCAACCACTGGTTCCAAGTCTTTGGAAGAAATTAGAGAGCTTTTCTTCCACTTTGACATATGGATCCCTCTTTCCTTAATGAAGCTCTTTTCACGATCCCTTTGGAACTTTTCATGGCATGATGCAGATAAGAACCTTGTTGTGTCATATTCTTCCTCTTCTCCTCCTATTAAGTGGGGTTGGTTGTTCGTTATGTTGTTTTGGTTGTCTTGCTCGGCCATTGTATGAGAAAGAGTACCTATAAAGATCACAATTGTCAAAACGCGGTTTTCGACACTCAATAAATGCATTAGTAGAGCTCATAGGCCAAAGAGTGAAGTCAAAAATAATTTCAGTGGGTTGTGCAAGCTTACTATTTGTGCAAAAAAAAATAGAACTCTGCGCGATCGCGCAAGGACAGGCGCGATCGAGCTAACTTGTCTAAGAAGATCCTACGCGATCACGACACGTCTGACGCGATCGCGTAGGAAAGAGCTTGACGAATCTGCGCGTTCGCACAGGTCTTCACGCGATCACGAGGTCGTCTTCTCCAACAGGATGAGACTGACCTTGGCTGCAACACCCAGAATTTCACATGTTCCATACATCAATCACACTATACACCTATAATTTTAACTAGAAATACACAAATTTTTTCTTCAAGTTCTCGAATTCAACACTAGGGTTTAGTTCAATTGGGCATTAACAAACTAGTAACCTAATCCATTTTCTTCACACACACATTGACTATAATAGTACATCAGACTTCCCCCTATTTTATATTAAAAGCTCTTTGTTTATTATTCACACATCCAACATTTAGAATCAAGAGAGAGAGAGTTCTTACACATGCTTTTGCCATATAAAATTGAAATTGCAGAACATATCTTGATAATAAAGATGGAATGCTTGAGAGTGGAATAGAGGATGGAATGTAGGAGTTGGGATGCAAAAATGGAGGGAGGGAAACTGAGAGAATAAGTATTTTGAAGAAGTGGGTCGTTTGGCCTCTTTACTGCCCATTTAATACCTGAACCGTACTCAGCATGATCGCGTCGTACAAGGCGCGATCGCGCAATGCTGCTGAGTAGACGTACGCGATCGTGCAGGTTTATCTCGCAGTAAAGCGCGATTGCAATGATTCTGACGCGATAGCGCTGAATGTTTTTTAGACCAACTTCCAGTGAGCAGAAATTCAATGAGGCAGTTCGCCCTAAACATTAGGTGCTCTGACTACTCAGATTCAGATGGTCAAATTTCAATGGGCGGTCCGCCCTGCACCCTCAGGCAGTCCATTTTCTCCATGTTTATGCCTTAGATTATGCATCCTAGCAACTAATAAATGTGGGAATCATGTGAGATGATCATAAACAACAACAAAAACTAATCTAACCTAATACGCAACAGTAAACAACTAAAATTTTAAAGAGATTCGGGTTGCCTCCCGACAAGCGCTTTATTTAACGTCTTGGCTGCACGGTACCCATCATGCTTTTCGCTCCACTTGGTGAAGGTGAATTTCCTCCCCAACATGGCTTCATGTTCTTTGTTGTGCTCTTTAGGCGGGGGTACAAATTTCCGAGCTTGTAAAGTCGGGTTCTTCATCTTACACTCTTTCGCTTTCAAGTGAGAGATGTCGCTTTGTCTCATTGGCGTGGAAAATTCAACAATGTACCCATTTTGCTCATCAATGATAAAATCATCCAAGGTGCTTGTTCTTCCACATCCATTGCATCATCTACACAAAGATTTGAGAAGTGGAGTGAATGAGGTCTAACTCTTTTCAACACCGATTGGGCACCATGCTTGACATTCTCCTCTTCGATGGTATTAGTCTTCATCACAAGAGTTCTTCATTTCCGCTCTAGACTCCAACACAACTTTCTTGCTTATGGCATCATTACCAAATACCTTGAAGATATGATCACTTCCATGAGTTTCCATGATTTGACTTGTGCTCTCTTCCATAAATTTGCTCATTTCTATCCTATCATTCACGATTACTTCATGTTGAGCCTCGGAAGCTTCAATCATTTCATGCACTAGAATTTTCAAAACACGAGATTCAAGATCAAATTGGTTCACTCTTTTGCCTAGTTCTTCTCTTTCTTGTTTGAGATCACAACCATCTACATTTAAGTCTTGAAGGCATGCTTCATAGACTTTCATTTTTCGAGCTTGATCTCGGAGCCAAGCTCGGCTCACAATTTCTTATTCATCCCAAATGTGCTCTTCTTTAACAATTATTTCTTGACATTCAAACACATCTTCTATGGAGGGTTCTTCTTGAAAACTATACACATCCTTAGCCTCTTGAGCATTAAAGGTTTTAATCAATTGCTTCATTTTCTCCTTCAACAGTTGTAGGGCTAAGTCGTTTTGGTGAACTTCCACTTTTATTTCTTTCATCTCCTTGAAAGTTTCGACATTCTCATGATGTTGTTCAAGTATCCGCTCCATCAAGTATTCACATCTCTCATTTTGAGTGCATTCTTCTTATGAAGTAGATAAGTCCATTTCTTCTTGAAACTTTTCTTGGATACCTTGCCATTCGGGTTCAAGTTCCATGTTCATATTTGCATTGGACCTATCAAACTCATAAGAATCATTATCACCATTACAAAAATTATTAGGAGAAGAATAAAGATATTAGGACAACCGTCCTAATGACCATTTTGACCCCCACACTCATGACATATGTCCCACTCATGACATATGTCCCACTCAAAGGGTTGAGAAGGTTTACGGAAATAATTTGACAAATTTTCCAATAGTGAGGTCCACCACAATAAGGACAAGGATCACTCATATATGTATTTTCAACATTTGACAATCTTTGGTTCCATGATGCCATTTCAAGATAATTACCACTAATCTAAACTAACTAACTAATGCAAGTAAACATTACACACAAACAAATATTTACAATTTACAAAGAGCATTACTATTATTCACAATTCACACGACAAAGATTCACAAAGTTTGGAACTAAGCCAACTAGCTCAACTCCTCAAACTATTCTAATACGCCAATTGTTCCCTGGAAACAGCACCAAATTTTGACAACGCTCAACACACACCTCGGTTTGAGGTATGAACGGTCATCACAATATAATTTACCCAACTAGGAGTCAGGGTCGAATCCACAAGGAAGAAAGTGATGCGATCAAAGTAGTGGAGGAACTAAACCTATTTGACAAAGCCAAACTAGGATAACAAGGTGATAGAATGATATTAACAACTACAAACTACACTAGAAAAGCAAGTAAAGGTGATCAATGGCCTTCTCACAACCAAGGAAGACAAGTTTTGAGCCTAGGATGCAATCATAGCACGGGATTTATATATTATGGCTGAGTCGTTCTAATGTAATCCCTAGAATCCTTCTGGCCTAGAAGGGATTTGCCTCAACGGCGCTGTCAAAGCCATAGTTGAGCGTATAAAGCACTAGCCATTACCCGATGAAAGAAGACCTCTTCCGAGTGTAACTTCTTTTGGATGAGTTCGTCTATGAAATAGTCTATCAACCCAAATCCTCCCTAGCTTCACTATTCTTCATTAACTAATCTCTCCGGAGTCTTTAATTAGCAAAGTAGACATGTAACTTAAGTGTCATGAGCACAAAAGTCAAGCAACCACAACAAGAGAAGCTAGATAATCAAAACTCATCAATATAAATTCCTAGTCATGATTCATTCATATAACCATGTCAAAAATCATACCAATTATCAATATGAATAGCAATGAAATATATTCACAAAATCAAGTCTTTAACAACATCAACAACACCAAATATATGCAATACAAAGCAAGGAAATAAAGAAAGGAGTACAAAGGATCAAGAAATTCTCAATGGGTTGCTCCAAATCTTCACTGGATCTTGGCTCCCAAGATTGGAAAAGTGTCCAAAAATGTGCCTTAGGTCGTTCAAGGGCCTATTTATATGTTCCCAATTCAGCTGATGTGAAATTCCAAACTGCCCAGCGCAATCCAGACGCGCTCTTGCGCGATCGCATGAGAAATGGTGCTATCGCGCTGAATCTCTTTTATGTTCTTCGCAATCGCGTTATCTTTGGCGCTTTCGCGCTAGCTTCTCAAGTTTCCATGCGCGATCGCGTGTAGTCCTACGCGATCACGATGAGCAGATTTCAGTCCAGAATCAGTAACTTTGCAATTCAGCTTGTTTTGACTTGTTTTCCATCTGCTCATCACCACAACGTCAATATCCTGTAATATGCAACTAAAACATAATAACTGCATGTATATAATCCATAATACACAACAAAAGCTCAAGTAAATAGAAAGTAATGTATGGAATTTTGCCCCACATATCATTTTTCCTTAGAACAAGGTGATTTAATTATACTTGTCTGTTACCGCCTTTATATACGTAGACTTTAAGAGGTCGTTTTATTGGTGGGATTGGACTAATAATATCAGGATTAAATTTGAAACTACATCAATCTCATGTGTTGTTAGTGGATTAGTTAAAATAGAATTACTTTTATACCATATTTATGGTATTATCCTATCCCATACAGGAGGTGGGATTTTTAATCCCGAAATTATAATCCCGAGATTATTGTAGTCTCATATTTGTGGGATATCCTACTTTTTTAGTCCCGCAAACCAAACGACCCCTGAGCTATTTAAAGTACAACCTTGATCTTCGAATATTTGAACTACATAAAACTAATATCAAATAAATACTTAGAAGAAATAATTTATAGACCTACCAAATGTAAAACATGCCTATCCAATTTGTAAACCTATTTCCTTTAACCGGCATTCGATTCTACTATCATGTTGACCACTTATGTCGTCATATAATATATGTGTTGGCCAAAATCGTATTAGGACAATAAACTAAATTTATAATTGGGTCAACAAGCAATTAGTTGTATCAAAGAAGATAATTGACCAAAAAGAAATAGAATTAACTGCTTGGGTAATGCAATGCATGATGACTGTGAGCTACTCTATTGTGGTAAATGGAGAACCTTGCAAGCCTTTCCCTGCTGCTAGAGGCCTGAGACAAGGTGATCCCATATCACCTTTCTTTTTTGCCATTTCTATGGAATATCTAAGCAAGCTGCTGAATGAATTGCAAGGAAACACCCAGTTTAAGTTCCACCCCAGGTCTGCCAAATTATGCATCACTCACCTCAGTATTGCAGATGCCTTGTTGCTGTTTGCAAAGGGTGAGGTGAAGTCTATATCTTTGTTGCATCAAACCTTTCAAACTTTCTCAAAGGCCTCTGGACTTCAGGCCAACCTAGGGAAAAGCTCAGTATACTTTGGAGGAGTACAACCTAGAGAACAAGAGCTCATTCTCCAGCAGCTTGGGTATTCTATAGGCGAATTGCCCTTCAGATATTTAGGCATTCCCCTATCTACCAAGAAGCTTTCAATCATCCAGTGTCTTCCACTGATAAAGAAAATTGTTGCAAGGATCTCTTCTAGGACAGCTACAAAATTATCTTATGTTAGCAGAATTCAACTAGTGCAGACTGTTATCTTTGGCATTCAGGCATACTGGGCTCAGATATTTGCCCTCCCTACTAAAGAAATCAAAGTAATAGAAGCTTTTTGTAGGAGTTATGTGTGGTCTGGGGTGAATACCATTACAAAAAAGGCTCTCATCTCCTGGGAAAGGGTCTGCATTCCTAAAGCCTTAGGGGGAATGAGCATCACCAACTTAAGAATATGGAATAGGGCAGCACTAGTCAAGAATTGTTGAGATCTTGATCACAAATCTGATAAGCTGAGGATCAAATGGGTTCATGCTTACAATATTAAGAATGCCTAGTTGCAAACATGTAATTTACCTCAGCAAGCTTGCTGGATGGTTAGGAAAATTATGGAAGCTGGAGTAAATTTGCAGCTGATACAGTGCACTCAAGCAACCAAGAAAAACATCATAAGACAGGTATATTACCAGCTACTGGAGCCCCCACCAACATTCAACTGGAAGTGTATGATGTTCAAAAATGAAGTTAGACCCAAAGCCAAATTTATAATGTGGCTTGAGATGCATGGGAGGCTACAAACATGTGACAGAATCAGCAAATGGGACTCCAATGTAAATCCAAAGTATGTACTATGTACAACTGGAATGGACACTAGATAACACCTATTTCTTGAATGTAAGTTTGCTAAACAGATTTTCCAGAAGCTTCTGACCTGGTGCCACATACCATACAATGTATGCCCTTCCGGGATCAACACCTGCAATGGGTCATCAACAAGGCCAAAGGAAAAACTGCTCGAGCTACTCTCTTCAGGCTCCTGTATGCTGAGGTTGTTTATGCATATGGATTGAAAGGAATTGAAGAGTGTTAGAGAAAGTGAGCAGAGATTGGGTAGATATCGCCAAAGGCATTGCAGTGACGTGCATGGTTCAAGCACCCCTGAAGTTCCAGACACAACTGAAGAATTGTCAGTTCTAGGAGCAGTATGTCATCCCTATAGTCTTATTGTTGATTAGAAAGATACTAGTCCTATGTAGTAGATCTAGTTTTGTAATGGCAGTAGAGTACTATAAGACTAAGCTAGCTGTGTTAAGCTATGCTGCTTTGTGATTCTGACACTTGGTAGTTAATAAAATTCCTTAATTACCAAAAAAATAGAATTAACTGAAAAGAAAGGAACAAATGAATTTTTATGTTTCTATATTGAGTTCTGAATGCTTTACAAAGTTAACAAAACAACTATTTATACTTTACAAGGATGTCAAAGCAATAAATGAAATTAGTGGATATTACTCCCACGTCTGATCATGGTCAACCCATGATTCTCCCTTTAAATGTTGTTGTAACGGGCATCAGTTACAAGTATGACTCATCAGAAGGTAATGCTTTCCTGAGGGTTAAGGCATTTGCCTCGGGATGATACGTCTCCAACTGCTCGAGGCTTGGTCCTCGTCAGAGCTTGCTGAGGAATCGTGACCTCGGTTCTTGGCCTCGAGAAACCAACTTTGAGAATACTTGCTAAGTCGTACCTCGATTCTTGTGCTTGAGGCACGTTTAGTTTTCCACCCAATACAATATCATCCAAAACTATACCATTTTAGAACTACTAATTTCATCGACCACCCCTTCGGGAGAAAAAAGAACGAAAGCTAAATAAATGTAAGATCAAGTGCGAATCATAATTAATAACCACATGCACAGGATGCATGTATTCAAGTAAGTTAAGACTCAGAGAAATTTTATATCTTCCTTTCTTGTATGGTAACGAGAAAGAAATTGCTCGAGGAGAAAGACGTTGAAAAATATTTTTTGTGTTTATACCATACCATTGTCAGTGTAAATTATTATTTAGGAATAAATTTTTACGAAATAATGTTGAGGGACAAGAAGGAATGTATACTAGCTGCCAAACGGCAAGGTACAAATATTTTACAATTGTAATTAATGGCTTAAGTTCAAACCATATTATATATTTTGTTAGAATGCGGAGGGGGGGGGGGGGGAGGACCGGGGAAGATCAAAAGTATAATTATGGATTTAAACTGCATCTGTGATGTATAAACTCATTTTTGTATCTCCTTTACTTACCATGATTTAGTATATGAGCTAATTATAACTGTGTTGGCCTAAATCAGGATAGGATAACAAATCGAATTTGTATTGGGTTTAACTGGTAATTTGCTTGTATCAAAATGATATTTCAGCTAAATTGAATTCGGACTAAATGAAAACTTTGAGAAAATAACGAGGCGAGAGACAAGATAAACGAGACAACAAGTAAAAGTAAAGTTCTGCATTGTATTGATGATCCGTTGTTGTTTACAAATGAACTCTATTTATAGCTAGGAGAAAGAATGACATTGTAAATGTCATAATGGTGCCTTTATGGTCATTATTCTGCGTTCAATTCTAATCGACCCACGATCTTTATCTTGAATGCTAGAGCAACGGCCGACGGTTACGAAAGCTTGCCCTCGTCTCTCGAGGTGCAGGATCTGCTCGAGGTCACAAGGATTTTCGTCGAGCTCAGTGCTTCGAGCTCACTCCCCCCTCGTTTTCTAAGACAATTTTCTGGGGCGAGGAACCATGCAATCTTTCCTCGGGAGTTTGCCTCGAGGAGTGGGCTTCGGGTTAAGCCTCGAGGCCTTGTTTGAGACCTCGGTGACTTTTCACCCAATACAAATAGTCCCCCACTCCTCGAGAGGTTGCCAAATCTGTCGAGGAGTAGAATGAATTTTTTAGGCAGGAGAGTGACGTGGCGCATTTTCGGCCAGGAAATTTGAAAAGGCGGACGTCGTTTCAATGTCTCATCCCTTGCACATGGCTCAGTTTCGATCGCCTGTGTCTTTTCATTTGATCTTCCCTAGGTAACCTCCATCATTACATCTTGATCTACTTGTGTTTTGCTATAAATTGGCCATTTTTGTTGTTATCTTCGTCATTTCACAATTCCCTTTTTAGAGCTTTTCACATTTATTTCCTCCTTCCAGATTTTTAAAACTTCACAATGTCTTCTCTATCCAACCGTAAAGATGTCATTGGCGCTTCTAATGAGGACTTGTTAGATTCACCGCCCTCGGCGACTTTTTCTCACTCGGAAGACAAATGTAGCGTGGCCAGCCAGGATCCATCCATCGGCGACGATGAGGTGGCGGCTGAAAGGGCCATGGATGATGATGAGGTAGTTGAGACTTCACCCCGAAGAGAAAAAAGAAGAAACAAGTTTATCAGGGGGAGCTTGAACATCAGTAGGTCATACCAAGACGTTTTGACTCAAGTAAAGATTTTAGAATGAACGGGAAATCGGCCTCTGACATTAGGAGGAAGAGAAACCTCCCCATTCAACTTTCCCCGAGCTTGGCTTCAGAGGAGCAAATAGCTTCAATCCGAGAGGAATGTGGTTGGAGCCCCGAGGTCTCAATATTGATTCCCACCCCCGAGCAATGTATGTGCGAAAGTGTTCTGAGGCGATCCTTCGTTTACACTTACCTGTTTTTTATTGGTTTCTCTCTTCCGCTTCATTCCATAGCATACATTTTTTGCTGGACGGACAATGTCTTCTTGCCCCAGCTTGGCCCCGATTTTCGGAGGGTTGTCCAGTATCTCGACTACGTCAGTTGTAAAGCTGGGGTCACGTTTGGGTATGACCACTTAATTTCCTTATTTTCTCCTTCCCTGCACAAGGATGGGTTTGTCCAGCTGAACAAGCGGGGTCAGTTTTCCCTCATCACTAAGAGTGATGACACCGAGGATCGGAATTGGTGTGACTGATTTGTCCTTCTTCCCACATCTTCTCTTCCAACCGAGCCCGGCTTTCCTGAGGCGTGGAATAGGATTCCAAGGAGACCCCTAATTAATCCTCCCCAGGATTTGGAGGCTTGGGTGTAAGCTATTATTAACGTCGAGGGGTGATTAGACAGGGATTCGCTGGTTCTAGCTGCTCGTGCAGAAAATAGGTGGTCGATCAAACGACTGGGTTAGTATATCCCCAATTTGTTCGTTTTATTTTCTCGATGCGTCTCACTCACTTCTACCCTTTTTTTCCCTTCTTCTCTCAGATTTCAACATCTTGCCTGCCGAGGTGAAGCAGGAAGATGATAGGAAGAAGAAGAAGAAGAAGAAGAAGAAGAAGAAGAAGAAGAAGAAAGAAGAAGAGAAGAAGTCTGGACGACAAGCTGAGGTCGTCGAGGCTCCGGATGTTGATGCTAGCTTGCATCTTATTGAGAAGTCAGTTGAGACTCTTACTCAGGTCCCGAGAGGTACCCCCTTCTTCTTTTCGCACTTTTCTCTTTTGCATTCCCCTTCGAGTAATGTGTTTCTTCCTTTTCAGTCTTAAAGAGAAAAGGCAATACGCCTAAGATGCCAGCCAAGGCTAAAGTTCCTCGGGTTAAATCGACCAAGGGCCCCCCCACCCCCGATAGAGGTTGATAGACGAGCCAGATGAACCAGATGTTGTGCTGGTTCGGAGCGTGGTTAAGGGAAAGGTCGTGAAGGAGCCAGGCCTCGTGGTTGGAGAAGTTAAGGAGGGCTTGGAGTCTAGCGAGGTGAGGCTTACCGAGGAGGCTAACAGACCCATCGAGGCTACCTCGCCTGCGAAGCATACGAGCGCTAATCCGCTTCGAGCTAAGACGAACCTCTCTCAAAGGATCAGACGAATCCCAGTTCCAATAGATGTGTGCCTATTGGATGATAGCATGAGGGCCGCCATTAGCTGCAAAGGGCTGCTTGGGCCTTTAGAGAACGATCGTCTGAAGAACATCGATGGCTTACTCGGCTAAGCACGCAATTCATGTGAGATTTTACTCTGCTCCCCCCTCCCCCCCCCCCCATTTTTCTATCTTAAGAATTTTTCCTTTCTTTGCCTTTTTCCCTTTGATTGCAGGGTTATGTCTACGCCATGAAGGCAGCTGAAGTTGAAGCTCAGCAAGCAACACATCTTTGCCGGGTCGGAAACGAGTAGGATCATCGGAAGAACGTGCTAGAAGATCACATGGCTGAGCTTGAAGAGCAGCTCACTAGCTCGGAGACTAACTTGGGTCGATCTCAGAGGGAGGTTGAGCAGCTTGGTGCTGTCACGACCCTAAAATTTACTAAAATAAGGAGGCAGTGACTTAGGGTGTTTAAAGGTACACTATTTATTAGAGATTTTTGGAGTCGCCACTTGACAAGTTAAAGGTGTGCCAAGTCACCAAAAAGGTACCTTAGAACACCGATGATTTGTTAGTTGTCTGCGTCAGAGTTCCGGATAAGGATCTCGGTTGACTCTTGGAAAGGTGTTAGGCACCCTCGAGTCATGTGCCAAGCACAGTTACTCTATTAACGCTCTCCGGCTTTTGTGAATTATGTTTGTTATATTGTCGCCTTGATTTTGTTACGCTTCAATTTATTGTTAATTTTATTATTTGACAATTATAATCGCGCGAGAACTTCACTCGTTCGAAATCTTTCGACTTAAATCAATTAAATCGCGCAGGTACTTCAGCCATTCGAAATCTCTTGACTTAAAAGTGAGTTTCAAGTAAACAATTAATTGGCTAAAATCCAAGTGCATTTAATCTTGTTTAATCCTAATTTGCCTACTCTAACTTAAATGGGTCCCATAGGAACAATTAATTGACCAAAATCCAAAGTATAATTAATTTTGTTTAATCCTAATTTTGCCTACTCGAATTATTAAGAAAAGACACATGATGTTTTTCACTCAATTGATTTCGAAAATAAATTTTAAGTCATCTGTTACGCTCCTTTCCTATAAAGTTTTGCGCCTCGTGTCCTAATTCACTCTTTATTTTCAAATCTGACCAATTTTATATATCTAGATATTTATCCCATTTTTCTAGATCTGGAGAAAATGTGTTCCAGAGTGTTGGAGAGTGTTTTTTCAGAGAGTAATTTCCTTCAGCTCTTTTTTTTTTTTTTTTTTTTTTTTGATCTGTTTTTCTTCCAAAGAGTCAAGAAGAAAAATGTTTTCAGATGTCTCCTCCTCTTTTCAATGAAATCAAGACTCTCTTAAATAAGCTAAGAAGTGTGGGTGAAAAGTTGGGGGTAAAAGTACGAATCCATGTGCCAATTTTTCACCATGGAGAAAAAGTATTTTTTGGCAGTAGGCATGGCTACTAGAAAACAAAGGGTGGCAGGGAAATCACCTTCTTTATGCTGTCACCTTTGTCATTTTCTTTGACTTCTTTAGACTCTATTTTTTTAACCTTTTCTGAATTCAAATTTACTAGGCTGGATCCAACCTCAACCTATACATGACTCAAACTTATACTAAACTCAACTTAGTGGCCAGACCTTTAACTCCCAACTTAAGACATGAATGGACACAAGTCAAAACTCAAAATCATTAGCAGACCCTCTGCTCCAACCCTTGGTCCCTTTGATCTTTCTAACTAAAGCAGTTCTAGGCCAATCCCCAGACCTCTAAGTTAAAATTAATCTCAGGCTCAGGTAAAGACCTCAAACTAACCATACTTACCACTTTCCATGCAGTCTAATCTTACTCTAAGCTAAAGAAGCAGACCCTAGCTATACACCATCCACGCTCATATAAATGAACGAGCAAACAAATAGCCAAATGACTTCATGGCTAAACGATAATTTCACGTTAACCTGCCAAGAAACAGACTCATACACTTAAAAAATAATGCGACTCTCAGTCCTATCAACCTACAATCTTAGTGCTAAGTCATGAACAATCAAAAGTCTTATTAATAGGAAACTAGACAAAACTCCATTTGGACAAACCATTCAATTCTCAAGGCATTGACTTACGGTACGAGATTCACATTTCATACTTGACATAGGTGAAGCCTCATACTTAAACCGATTCAAGCGATCCAATGTCAGACATATAAACAAAGATGATTCTTGAACCATGCTTCCAAATGGAAATGAAATGGGCATGCTACTTGAACAACCAAACCAAGAACACGTTTCCTCAAACTTCTTATTAAAACTGGATAAAAAACATACACATGCTAATACTTGAGCAAATTTACCTATTACCAACGTCTAAAATCTAGCATAAGCACATTCATAAAGAAAAATGGAAGAGGAACAAGGTTTTCCACACTTCTAACCATAGCGGAAGCCAAAGAAAGTTGTGTCGCTCCCACCGTGAGACTGCCTCGCCACTGTATCGCCTAGCTATTGCCTTGCTGCTAGCCACAAGTTCGCTATCGCCACCACCTACGCTCACTGCCACGCTAGCAACGGATAACCACTGCCTAGCCAAGTTGCTTTCACTGCCTTACCAACGAGCGTCCACACCACCGCGGGACTGCCTCGCCACTGTGTTCCCATCATTGCCTCACCGAGTCATCATCAAAAAACTGCTTCTCTCCACTACTGTCCACGGAACAGCCACCAAAACAAACTCATCATCACACGCATCATTGCCATTACAACTGTTGCTCGCAGCTTCAAATCCCATCATCACACAGCCCTAGCCACACCAATATCAATCCACAACAGCATCTTCACCAACTCCTATATTGATCGTAGTACCATTGCATCATCACCATCGAGACAAAACAACCCTGATGCCACCGCCTCGCCACCACTGGCTCAACAAAGCAGCTGCTCCCCCCACGCTAATATCAACATCACAGACCCCTGTTTCAACACCATAGCAGTTCTATTCCAATCACGACATCACCACCTCATTACATCACGCCACCACTAAAACAACCTTTCCCTACCACCACAAAAACAGTCCAACCGCGGCGACAAATGGGAAAATGGGCAAAATTTAAAAGGAGAAAATTGAGGGCTTTCAGGCGAAATCAAGCTTGGAAATGCACAGGGAAGGATAAAACGAACATTGATATGTATTTCTTAAAGCTGGGACGGTGGTCGCTGAAATTAGAGTTTCACCCAAACTTCAGGTCTAAATCTGCCTCAAAAGGTTGTGATTTCTTGAAATCGAAGCTCAGAAATAGAGAGAGGAGGTGAAGGCGAGATCGGGAATGTAATTTTGGCCAAAAACGATGGTGTCGCCATCGTATACGGTGGAGTTCAAGTGGCGGCGAAAAATCGCCATGGCGTCGCCTGTGTGATTGGAGTGTCCGGCCTAATTGGGAATTAAGTAGGGAAAATGGGCCGGGTCAACAAAAGAAAAGTGGCCTGCCTTTTTTTTTTTTTGAAATTTGTTGATCCAATTCAATCAATATTTAGCCCAATTTTCAATACCTCATAGGCTAAGCAAATTTCATTAATTTATATCTAAGCAATTACCAACGAGGTTAAAATATAGCCACATAGAAACAATTAATAACATCACAAATATACATTTTTTTGATAGTTTTTTCTAGTATTTTTCTCCTAATTAAATGACTAAAATTAGCTATGATACGGATAAAATTGAGGAAAATTAACACTACTATTTTTGAAAATTTAAATTTTGGTGCCAAATTAGGTGATACAGGTGCTAATCTTTCTAAGGCCCGTGGTGAAGTTACTAGCCTTTTGGCTTAGAGGAGCTCCCAGAAAGAGAGTCACCAAGCTGAGCTTCGAAAGCAAGCTGACACAGCCGACGCAGCGCTTAAAAGCTTGACAGAGCTGTTTGAAGAGAAAATGCCACTAATTACCTCGAAATTGGTCGAGGTCGAGGCTAAGGATAAAGCTCTCGAAGCTGAAGATTCTCCGAGCTAAGAGACCAGCATCTCCCTCCGCACTCAACTCCAAGTTTAGAGCCAAGTTGAATTTATGGGCCACCCGAACGAAGGTCAACATAAATTGGGCGATCATCCAGACCAAGTTAAAGACCCTTGAGCAGTGTAAAAAGGGAATTAATTTGGATGAAGAGATTTCCAAAGCTAAGGTTGATGTTACCAAGGCTCGGGGGCTTTTAGACCGATTTCCTTCGAGCTGTGACAACTCATCTGAAGGTGAGGCCTCGGGTAGTGACAGTGAACATGAATAAATGGTCGTTAGTTTTTGTTTTTATGCCTTCGGGCTACTTTTGTAATTATTTTGGCCTTCGGGCCTTGTGAATACATGACTATTTTGAGTATCCACTATTTCTTTTGCTTGCAAGACTTTTGAACATGTTAGATAGCTAGCTTAGGGCGACGTCTCGCCCTCGAACCGGGGCTAAAAAGTTTTAATGGATAAAAAGACAAATCAATTCTTATTCCATTGATAAAAACTGAGTCAATTTATACGAGGCCTAGTTATACTTAGGCATATTTCTTTTAATGAGAAACCGCTTCGGGCGAAGATCTAAAATTTTGGGTTCAAGTCCCCGAGTCTGAGTTATTTTGCGAGTTCGGCGAGTCAGCCGAAGATTGATTTCGTACCCTTGCCACCCCCCCCCCCCCCCAAGTGTTTGAGGGTGAAGGATGAAGACTTGGGCACTGTTGACCTTGGTAGCGTGCTTTGTGTAGTTAGAAGTAATATTTCTTTAAATTGGACACATTCCAATTCAAAGGCTCTTGCTTCCCTTTAAGATCTTCCAGCTGATAGGATCCTTTTCGGCAAAATACATACTTTACCACCTAAACTTGTCCCGAAAACACAATAACACACCCAAACTTTGCGGGCGACCTATCACCCCCCTTAATATGTTCGAAGTGGTATTAATACAACCACTAACGATCACATGTCCTGCGCGTATAATGCATCTTCTTTCAGGCGCGTATAATTTATTTGTGCTACTTAAAAAATTAAAAAAATAAAAGAATATAACGGTAAAATCAGTTTCCCTCTCCCCTTTTATCCCTTTAACCCGACCCTAGGTTGTATTCTTCCCCAATTTGCTTCTTCTTCAACAATAAACCCTAGGCAAATCAAATCCAAAGCCTTTCATCAAAATAACCCCCCCAAAAAGATTAATGTCGTCTAGTAGTTTAAATTCATTGTGTAGAGAAGAAGTTGACCATGTTGTGAACCAAGAAGTTCGGTGCAAACATGGCCATTTGTTGCCATTGTTGACTGCTTGGACTGAAAGGAATCCTGGTAGAAGATACTGGGTTTGCCCTTATTATAAGGTAATTTATTTGTTTTTTGCACAGGTTTCCTTCCTTTAAATGATGATTGTTTATACTCGACATTGCTTTAATATATAGGGACCAAGATATTGCAATTTCTGGAAGCGGGCAGACGACGAAATTGACCCGCGATCAAAGGTGATTATTCCTAAACTTGTTGCAAGAATTCGTGAACTAGATAGGGAATTGGAAGGTTATCCCTTAACACCTAATCACGACATGAAAACTGAGATTGAGAAGATGAAGCAAAAGGAGAAGAAGTTGAAGTCCAAGCTGGTTTATTCCAAGATTAGAGAGAAATGTGTTGTTGTTTTTGCTCATGTGTATCAGCATCTATGTTTTGTCATCATATGTTAAGTCCAAATTATAGTTAAGTTGTAGTTAAGTAGCAGATTTGCCTTAGTTTGTGGTTAAGTTGTAATGAATATTAGTAATGAATGTGTTTCAGTTTCATATTTGACAGTGGTTGCGGTTGTTTATTACATATTGTTGTTCTTATGGCAAGGCAAACCAATATTATAGTCACAAAAGCAGGCATAAACAAGGCACAAAAGGTAGTCATTGCTGCTTTCAATTAAGAAGACATAAAAAGGGCAGTCATTGCTGCTGTGTTTGTCCATAAAACAAAATCAGACATAAAGTATGCAGTCATAGCTGCTGAAGCATTCCAGAAATTGTTTTAGATGCTAAACAAAAGATACAACCAACAAGAGGACTTATTGCCCACATATCACTAAGTTCCAGGTTGATTAACAGAGCTTGATTGGCTCATTTGGACCCTCTTTGCTGCAGCTGCCTTGACCTCTTTCTGTTTCATCCTTTTCATTTCTTGAAGGCCACCAGCAAGCACAGCAGATTTGCCTTTCCATTTTACACCACCTTCAAGTTTATGGCCAATGTCACCAGTCACATTTGAAGACAAAATGACTGGCCTTCTCACAGAAATACCAGGCTGCATAAGTGGGAACATGTATTAGGCAAACTAGTTACAAACATAAAGGACAACCACTAAGCATAATGAAAAAACTTACATTCACAATAGAATGACCACTTTGAGTGTGAAGCACTCCCATCCCTACCATTCTTGGCTTTTGAAAGGTTGTATTACCCCTTCCCTTACCCCTTATATTTCCAGAATCCTACAATGAGTATTGGAGTAATTAGCAAAGCTATCACAAGAGATGTTATTTGATTTAACAGAAAATACATACCTTTGTGCTGGCTGGTTGGGTGGTTTGAGCTGGAGATGAGCCAACACTTGATATTACAGATGGGGGTCTTTGAGAAGAACTAGCTGCAGGAGGTCTTTGAGATGCACTATCAGCATTGGGTCTTTGAGATGAACTAGCTGCAGGGGGTCTTTGAGATGAACTAGCTGTAGGGGGTCTTTGAGATGCACTAGTTGCAGGCCCCTTGGGGCAGCCCCTCTTATTATGGCCTTTTCCATGGCAGTTGCTGCAAGTCATCTCAACTCCAGCCTTAGACATCTTCCCTGTCTTCTTTTCTCCTATCTCTTTTCTCCTGACCTTCTTAGGCCTTCCTGGCATTTTTTTAATCTCAGGTGGGATTACTATTGGATTCTGACCTTCTGGCCACATTTTTATATTCAAAACAGGCTGGATAAAGTGAGAGTACACCTTCATGTATGTCTCTTGTGAGTAATAATGAGAAATATATACAGCTGGATCCATTCTTCTATTGTGCATTGATGCTATGGCATGTGCATATGGTATCCCTTTTAGCCTCCAAGACCTGCAGGAACATGTAAGGTTCCTAAGATCCACTGTATGTCCATAGTCACCCTCTTCAACTTCAAACCCATGCTCACCATTAAAAACCAAATGACATTTCATTGACCTTTTCAAATTGTCTCCATACACCTTGCTAGCCATTGGAGATATGTTTTCATCCCACTTCTCACAGAATTCTCTCATTTTCCCAATCCTGTTCATCATCTTGACCCTTATCTCCTCAAGCATACTTATGATAGTCTTATGCCTAGCCTCTAGTATCCATGAGTTAAAGCTTTCAGCCATGTTGTTGTCAACACTGTCACACTGGCTGTTAAAGTCAAAATACACCTTGCTCCACCTCTCAGCATTATAGTACAACAGTTGATCAACCATTCTTGCTGGTCCAAGTTTTTTCATGTACTTAATGTTCTCTCTAAGTTCTGCCTCAAATGTACTCCTAGCACATTTCCAAAAACAGTTTCTCCTTTCAAGACCCCTCCATTCCTTACTCCAATTAGCAAGGATATGTCTAGCACACATCCTGTGCTCAGACATTGGTAACAATATCAATAGCTGCTTTGAGCCCCTGCAAACAATAAAATATTAAAGAAGAAAGAACTGATTAGAACAGACAGAAAATATATATAAAAATGAAAAGGAAAGTTATGACAGTTTGCTTAACCTTTTGCATGTCTGTGAGCAATGTCACATTGGTCCCATCTCCAAGCTCAAGGTCATGCTTCAAAATCCTGATAAACCACTTCCAGGTATGCTGATTTTCATACTCAACCACAGCCCAGGCTAGTGGTAACATTTGGTTGTTCCCATCTTTACATACAGCAGTAACCAATTGACCTTTACAAACACCCTTTAAGAAACACCCATCCAGGCCAATGCAAGGCCTACAACCAGACTTGTAAGCCTTTTTCAAGGCATCAAAACAGATGTAAAACCCATGAAACATTTTTTTTCCACCCTCAAATGTTTCATCACTCAATTTAACAACACATGTGCTACCAGGATTTGATCTTAGTAGCTCATCTCTATAGTCCAAAATCCTACTAAACTCAAGAATATGGTCACCCATAATTTCTTTCAATACCTTATTCCTAGCTCTTCTAGCCACAGTCCTACCCACATTCAATTCAAATTCATTTCTAATAACTTTCTGAAACTCAAATATCCTAATGTTTGGTTGTTCAGCTATTCTATCTCTATAGTGTTTTGCTAGAAAGTTAGAATTACAAAGGGTGTTGTAGTTTGTTGTGTCACAATTATGGACAGGATTGTAGTTTTTAACTACAAAATCATGTGTCCTGGAATCATAACTTGCATACAGCAGCCATGGACAACCATTTTGGCATTTAACCCTAACCCTTTTCTTTTCATTTATATATTTGTCAATGTTAACATGCTCTTGTAAGGCATACCTGGTGACAGCTTCCCTGAATTGTATCACACTTTCAAATGCCAAACCAGTTTGCCAGAAAACCTTCTTAGCACTTGGATCAAAAATTACTCTATGCTTGGGCCTTTTTGCTCTCACTTTTTGCTGCACTTCACCTTCATCATCTGCATCATCAGCTGCATCTGGATCAGTCTCAAAGCTGGCTGGTTCATCTGACAGATAGAAAGGCTCATCACCTCCCAATCTGCCCTCCAAAGTATTCTTTGTTGGTATGGTCTCAGGATAACCCTCATCAGGACCTTTTCTCCCAGTTCTGACATGAGCAGGTAGCTCAGGCCTCTCACTCCTCTTCCTTCTTTTTTTCCCTCTCCCCCTCTCTCCATTGTCTGCATCTTCACTCTCATTCATCATCCTTCCCTGCCCTTTTTCCCTCCTCATGTTCTCTTCCTGTATATCACTTTCAGTGTCAGCTTTCTTTTTCTTTCTCTGCACTACCCTCCTCTCTTCCCTGAAGGTCCTATACTCTTCATGGACATCACTTCCATAGTCAGCATCTACTTCTTCTAATAGTTCATCATGGTCTGATTCAGAACTGTCTGCAGTACTGAACTCAGATCCCAGCACTTCTGATTCATCATCTACTGTTGTCTGCTCAGGTAGAGTTTCAGCAGGGTTTTGTGTGGAGTTTGTGTCAATGTCAGCATCAGTTTCAGGAGTTTGTGTGAAGTTTTCAGTAGGTTTTTCTGTGGAGTTTGTGTGTGTCTCAGCAGCAGTTTCAGAAGTTTGTGTAAAGTTTTGAGAAGGTTTTTCTGTGGAGTTTAGGGTTTCAGCAGCAGTTTCAGCCTCTTCATTACCCCCAATATTTTGACCAAACCCTGTATCCCCACCCACTGGACTACTATATTCTAATTCAAGTGGGGCCACAGGTGGGTCCACCACAATGTGGGACACAAACATTTCAACCGTGTCTTTATTTTTTATCAAAGGGCAAATCTCCATAATATCCTTATCACTTTTGATTTCAATCAAATTAGAAGAGTTAGGTAGTCTAATTAAAACCGAAGAATTGATATGATCATACCCTAACTCCTTTACATAGTCTTTCATCTCAAAATAGGAGAATGTATCTACATCGACATCATAGTACTCCCTGATTCCCCCACCCTCATATGTAAGACAATCAGACATAAAATTACCCCCATGATATATTCGTAAGGTCACAAGAACAAAAGCCATTAAAATTAATTAGTTATACGAAAACACTAACCTTTAAATTTTGAAAGAAACAAGTCGACTGAATGACTGATAACATTAACCTTCCGCAGTGACTGATAATTTGTGAGTGATGAACATACGTTGTTTTTGTGATGATTATGGTCACTGTTGTGATTCAGATGATTAGGGTTAATTTGATGTTGGGGTAAATGGAGGGATGGGGGTGAAATGTTCGATGTTTTATCTGAATCGATCAGTCATGTAAATGAAATGATGGGTCGGGTAATTGAATCGACGGGTCGGGTAATTGAAAGGTTAATTTATTCTTTGTTTGTTTGTTGGTTTATATTATATCAGAAATTTTAGGTGGAAATACACGTGTCACAAGACCCAGGCGCGTGTGAGACACCCCTCACCATATGCCGGACATGTGATCGTTAGTGGTTGTATTAATACCACTTCGAACATATTAAGGGGGGTGATAGGTCGCCCGCAAAGTTTGGGTGTGTTATTGTGTTTTCGGGACAAGTTTAGGTGGTAAAGTATGTATTTTGCCATCCTTTTCCTACAATTGCTTTCACCCGGTAGGGACCTTACCAATTGGTGGCCAATTTTCCTGCATTTTTCTCTTTGGTTGTTTGATTCGAGGCTCTTAAGACGTAGTTGCCAACCTTAAATTCTCGCAGCTTGGCCTTTTTGTTTAAGTAGGCCTCGATTCGTTGTTTTTGGGCCGTCAATCGTACCAGCGCCATTTCTCTTCGTTCCTCAAACAAATCCAGCTCTATCCTCATTGCTTTTTTATTGGACTCCTCGGAGGACTGCGCATTGCGAAGGCTCGGCTCACCCACCTCGACAGGGATTAAAAAATCGATCCCGTAAATGAGAGAGAATGGCGTTTCTCCTATGTTTTCTTCTCTATTGTCCTCATTGCCCATAGTACTTCTGGCAACTCGTCAGGCCACGAACCCTTGGCTTCGTCTATCCTCTTTTAAGGTTGTCAACAATTATCATGTTTGATGATCAACCTGTCCATTGGCATTTGGATGGTAAGGTGTCGAAGTTATCCTTTTGATTCCCTATTTTTTGAAAAAAGTTGTGACCTCCGAACCAACGAACTGTGTACCGTTGTCACAAGTAATTTCTTTTGGGACTCCGAACCGGCATATGATATTATTCCATATGAAATCTATGAATTCTTTCTGTCTTACCCTGGCAGAGGCTCCTACCTCGATCTATTTAGAGAAATAATTAGTGAGCACGAGTATGTACTTGACACTGCCCTTTGCTTTGGAAAAGGGTCCTACAATATCCACTCCCCACTTTATGAAGGGCCATGGTGAAACTACCGAGTGCAAGGGCTCGGCTTGTTGGTGAATCATAGAAGCATGCCTTTGACATTTATCGCACTTTCTAACGAACACTTTGGCATGCTTGTTCATCTCGGGCCAATAGCAGCCGGCTCGGAGTAGGTTGCGAAAGAGGGCTTTGGCTTCTGAGTGGTTGCCGCATGTTCCCTCGTGCACTTCTCTCATTACGTATTCATATTCTCCGGAGCCTAGACATTTGGCCATCTATCCGTAATAAAGGTTTTTATATAGCTGCCCATACACAATTGTGTATGGGACAACTTGCTTCCTGAATTTTGCCGCCTCTTTCTTGTCTGGTGGTAGAGTCCCCGACTCTAGATAAGAGATAAATTTTGTTCGCCAGTCCTAGTGTTAATTCACTACGTTCACGTCCAGCTTCATTTTTCCTGTGGCCGACGTGAGAACCCTCACCGTGGCATCAGTCCCCGAGTCGTATGCTGACACTACCGAGGCCAAATGAGCTAGAGCATCGGCCTCGGCATTCTCCTCTCGGGGTACCTGCATGACTTTCCACTCTTGAAAGGCCTCGAGCGCTTGCTGCATTCTTGCCACGAGTTGCTTCATTCTAGGCTCTCGAACCGTATATCCACCGAGGACTTGGTTCACCACTAGCTGTGAATCACATCTCAACTCTACATTTTCAACTCCCATCTCTTTGGCCAACTTTAGTCCTGCTATGGCGGCTTCGTATTCAGCTTTATTGTTGGTTAGCTTCTCAGATTTCATTGAATACCTCAACTTGTCCCCAATGGGGGCCTCGAGCACTATTCTGAGCCCCGAACCGTTAGAGTTGGCTCCTCCATCTGTGTAAAGCTTCCACACTCCGGGGTTAGGGACTTTCGAAGTTAGGCTCTCTTTTTCTGCCTCGGGAAGAAGTTTAACACTGAAATCTGCCACGAAATTGGCCAACACTTGAGACTTGATGGCTGTCTGGGGTTGATATATGATGTCATACTCACTCAGCTCGACTGCCCACCGAGAAAACCTCCCGACAACTCTGGCATATGCAATATACTTCTCAGAGGGAAAGTTGTCACTATCGCTATTGGATGGCATTGGAAGTATGGGCGCAATTTCCTAGAAGCAATGACTAACGCAAGGGCTAATTTTTCTAAATACGGGTACGTTGTTTCAGCATCGAGGAGGGCTTTTGCTGACATAGTATATTGGTTATTTCTTCCCTTCTTCTTCTCAAACTAAAACAGCACTTACTGACACCTAAGAGAAAGCTAGGTAGACTAACAGGGTCTCGTCATCCTTTAGTTTGGCCAAAAACGGGGCGTTGGCTAAATAATGTTTCAGTTCTTTCAAGGTCTCCCTATATTCGGGCGTCCATTCGAAGGAAGTATTCTTCTTCAAGATAGAAAAGAACTTGTGGCACCACTCTGATGATGTCGAAATGAATCGACTCAAAGCGGTTAATCGGTCAGTCAAACGTTGTACTTCCTTTGGACTCGATAACTCTTCGGGAATTTCTTGTATAGCTTTGATCTTGTCAGGGTTTGCTTCAATGCCTCTCTCCGAGACAATGAATCCTAAGAATTTGCCTGAGCTGATCCCAAAAACGCATTTTTCGGGGTTAAGCTTCATGTAATGTTGTCTCAAAATCGCGAAGGCATATTTTAGTTGCTTCAGATGATTTTCCAGCCGAGCAGATTTTACCAACATATCGTCGATATAGGCATCCATCATTTTGCCAATGTAATATTTGAACATCTGACACACCAACCTCTGGTAGGTTTCCCCGACATTCTTGAGGCCGAATGGCATCACCTTGTAGCAATAAGTACCCTCATCTGTAATGAAAGAAGTTTTTTCTTCATTGCTTGGGTCCATCATTATCTGATTGTACCCTGAAAACGAATCTAGAAAGGTTAAAAATTTTGTGTCCAGCTGTGGAGTCTATTAACCTATCTATTTGTGGTAAAGGGTAGGAATCTTTGGGGCAAGCTTTGTTTAGGTCGGTGTAATCAACACACATTCTCCACTTGCCATTTTTCTTGGGCGCCACTACTACATTAGCAAGCCAATCTGGGTACTTGACTTCTCTTATGAACCCATTGTCAAGTAACCTCTTGGTCTCGTCTTGGATCACTTTCTTTTTTCTCCGACGTGGGGCCTTTTCTTCTGTGTCACTGGGTCTATGTTCAGCTTGTGTGTCATGATCTCGGGATCGATCCCTACCATGTCTGCGTGGGACCATGCGAAGCAACCATCGTTGGCTTTCAATAATTTGATAAGTGCTTCCTTTGACTCGGTGTCCAGCTCCGAGCTGACGAATATTTTCCTTTCTGGGAATTCTTCTGATAATGCATGTGATTCCAGCTCTTCATCCATTGAGTACTCGGCTTTTTGCTTTCAAGATTCTTGGATGAAAGTCAGACTCCTTTCTTCCTTCTTTAGGGGAGTTGCTCTTTGGGGCGAGTTCTCCCCAACTGAGCGCTCGAGGTCGCGTGTTACTTTAGCGCAGCGACTGCATAGCACTTCTAAGCCATTGACTGGTCACTTTGAATTGTGTGAATTCCCCATGGGGTGGGAAACTTAATGACTTGGTGAAAGGTTGACGGTACAACTTCCATTTCGTGGATCTAAGGCCTTCCGATGATAATATTGTATGACATGTCCTCGTTCATTACTTGAAAAGTTATTTATTTGTCAACTCCCCTGGTGGTGGTTATGAGGGTGATTTCCCCTAGAGTTCTTTCCATGGAGTTATTGAACCCTGCTAAGGTGGTCACTTCAGGGACGACAAGGTCCTTCAACCTCATATGTTCAATGGCTCTGAGGTTAATTATATTTACAGAACTCCCAGGGTCTACTAGGACTCGTCTTACATCTGAGTCGTTGACCCTTAAAGTAATAACCAAAGCTTTATGATGAGGAGTCATTACCTCGTGGCGGTCTCCCTCATCGAAAATGATTTCTTCACCGATTCTCTCCACTTGAGTTCTTTTCTCCATATCAGTTGAGGGCTTCGCAAGCTTCCTCGTCGTGGAGAGATTGATACCGTTTATCTCTACACCGCCCATGATAACGTTTACAGATTTTCAACATGTCGAAGCTATCGACATTTTACATGAGTCTGGAAAATTTCGACTTCGGAACAAACGTTATTAACAGCTCCTTATTGCCAATTTGTGTTGGCCTAAATCAGGATAGGACAACAAATCGAATTTGTATTGGGTTTAACTGGTAATTTGCTTGTATCGAAGTGATATTTGAGCTAAATTGAATTCGGACTAAATGAAAACTTTGAGAAAATAACGAGGCAAGAAACAAGATAAACGAGACAACAAGTAAAAGTAAAGTTTTGTATTGTATTGATGATCTGTTGTTGTTTACAAATGAGCCCTATTTATAGCTAGGAGAAAGAATGATGTTGTAAATGTCATAATGGTACCTTTATGGCCATTATTCTGCGTTCAATCCTGATTGACCCACGATCTTTATCTTGAATGCTAGAGCAACAGTCGACGGTTACGAAAGCTGGCCCTCGTCTCTCGAGGTGCGGGATCCTCTCGAGGTCACAAGGGTTTTTGCCGAGCTCAGCGCTTCGAGCTCACTCCCCCTCGTTTTCTAAGGCAATTTTCCGGGACGAGGAACCATGCAATCTTTCCTCGGGAATTTGCCTCGAGGAGTGGGCTTCGTGTTAAGCCTCGAGACATTGTTTGATACCTTGGTGACTTTTCACCCAATACAATAACTGTTAAAAGTTTTAACTTCTCATATGAAAATAGTTGTTTTATGTTTGTCCTAATAACAACTTACCTACTTTTGCCAAAAGGGATACAACTGCCAATTTGGGTTAAGGGCCACTGTTCCAAGACTAATATAGACAAAAGCTTACCTCACATAACATGTATTTATTGCTTCGATGTGAACATTTTATAGATTATAAAAAAAAATTATGTTTGATAATTTATTTTTTAAATAAAGTTGTCTTCACAATTTAACAGGAACAAATTTTCGAGGCTCCATGCTCTGAAATTTAATGTGGATAGTTGGCCTTTTATTGGTCCATGCTCCACCAAAAAGATCACTCATGTAGTAATAAATAACTATGCTTGAGCATGAAGTCGAATCAGTTTGGAGTTCAGCTCAGCTTTGCTCAATTACATTGTTTTGCTCTACTCAGCATTCATTCAAAATTTAGTTCGAGTTTGAGCTCAATCAAAGAACAGATTCGACTGAGTTGACACAACTCGACATGGCTAGCTCGATTGATTGTGTAAAAATTTATTACATAAGCTCGTTACTAAGTAAATTAGTGAATACTGATCAACTTATCATTTACTATTTTAGTAGAATAGTTAATAATTTATAAATTTGTACCTATATATATATATATATATATATATATATATATATATATACACGGCACAAGTCAACTTTTACCACAATATTTTTATTTTTATTCTTAATCAATTTATTTAAGAAGAATATTAGTTTAAACATATTCATTCTTGAGTTATATATAAATTAGCATGTTCCTGACTTAATCTCTAAAAAAATCTTTATGACAGTTTGTTAATCAATATTACAGAGCTAGCAAATTCAATTTAATTCTCTTTACATATTTTTAAATTAAATAGAACAATAAATCGAAACTACTATAGACAGCGGCTCGGGCTCATGCCCTGGCTTGGTCAAATTGTAAAGCTTTATTGAGCTGGACTCAGGTTTAGGTTAAGCTCAGTCTGGTATTGTATTATGCTCGTTCAGGTTCGGATCGATTTCATGGTATGCTCGATGGGCCTTGACTCGGTGCAGGCATAGTAACAACATTACATTAACACCTTTTTTTATGTGATATCCGGATCGACTAATGCACACATAGACTATTTCATCTATATGTATTATGCCCCACTACTCTACTAGCATAAATCTATACATCAAAACCTGCACAAATATGTACTATAAGATAATCACATAATAGTCTCTTGTAAACCTTTTAAAAATTTAGTTATGACGAAAACTCATGCTTTCAAGTTATGGTTACCGTCATTAACCATAACTCTAAAAAGTTAGTCATGACGAAAACTCACACTTTAAAAAGCTAGTTATGATGAAAATTCACACTATAAAAAGTACTTTTATAGAGTAGCAGTTTGTGTTTGGTCAACTTATTTTGAAATTACTTTTGTCAATAGTTGTATAGTAATTTGTGTTTGGTGAAGTTTTTGAAAAAGTGTTAAGTCAAGCTTTTTCAAAAAGCTTTTGATCAAACTTTTGAATAAATAATTATGAGTGTTAAATTACGAATAAGGATATGTAAAAATTTACTTTACAGTTATTTAACTAGATTAATGAGTTTAACTATTTATTATCAAAGACTATATTTAATATTTTTATGTAATTCAAAATTTTAGAAATAGAGCATATATAATTGAATATTTTAAATTTATACCTTAAAAAAAATGATGGAATTTTATTCAAAACTTCCAACAATAATGATGTAGATGCGCGTAAAATAAAAATGTACCATTTATATACTATAACATTAGGTTAAATAAACAGCGGTAATTAAGTATATAAGTATTTTTGCTACGACTATTTCTAAAATGATAGATATAAAAAAGCTTTTGATTTTAGAGAAAATCTACCTTTTTCAATTTTTTCCCACAACAGAATAACAGCTTCTGCTGCCACTGAAAACACTTATTTTTGTCCTAAAAATTTTGCCAAACACCACAATACTTTTGGCTCTAGATAAACTTGGCCAAACAGGCAAGTTCAAACTATTATATTGTTAAGAGTGTGCCGGATTTGGGGTGGGGCGGGTTGAATCAGAAGTGTAACTATGGATCTGAATTATGGGTGTCAAACGGGTAGGGGTCTACCCGTCAAAATCCGGACCCGGACTCATTAAAACCCGACCCCATCCGGAACCACAAAAACCTGGATCCGGACCCGTAAACCCCCTAAAATACCCCTACCCGAACGTATTTTTTTTCTTAACGAATACCCGTATCCGTTAAGACCCGTCAAAATTATAGGGTATTACTGAATATACCCGTATCGTATCCGTTAAAATAAACTGAATGTTAAAACTTGTATGTGTAGAGAAAGGTATACACAAGTTTTCCACTCATGATTTAATTCGTTTTGTGTCCATATTGTTACTAGTGAAATATGTTTAAGAGAAACAAGTTTAGCTATTTAATTAAAAAAGAAACTTGATATTCCATAACAAATCAAACAATTTGAATATATATTACTCAAATATGGTATAGAACTTCAACTATTAACTTCGATATATACCTCAAATAAGTGATACCCGTCACTCTTTTGGGTAATAATGCTTTGGATGTTTCTAGTTTGTTTACGAGACTGGATTAGATCGGAGCGAAGAAACCAAGGAATTGAAGACTCACTAGAACAAGATGATAACCTTGAAGAAATTCTGTTAAGTGATCAAGCACTATCAATGGCACCTACACCGGAGCATGAGGAAAATGACATGGAAGAAATTACACAAAGAAATAGGCATATTTAAATTTGTAATTTGAATTTTCATTATCTAGTTTTGATGTTGCACTTTTCAAATTTAGAAGTTTAATGTTCAATACTTTAATAGTTCAAGTATCTTAAATAAAGTAAGTCTTTCAGTTTTTCCTATCATTCATCTTTTTTTAAGTATTTAAAATAATATTATTAAAAAAAATTAAAACCCGGACTCAAACCCGATTTGTTAAGACCCGAACCCGTACCTATACCCGCTAAGACCCGAACCCGCACGGGTTTTTTTTCCTACCCAAAACCCTGACCCGTTAAGAATCCATAATTTAAATCCGTACCCGGAACCTACGGGGTAACAATTTTACGACCCGAACCCGGACCCGTATACCCGTTTGACACCCATAATTTGAATTGCATCTCTGATGTATAAACTCATTTATCTATCTTTATCATTAATTTAATATATGAGCTAATTATAACTCTTAAAATGTTAATACCTTATATGAAAATAATAGCTTTATTTTTACTCAAAAAACAACTTATCTACTTTTGCCAGAAGGGATGTAGCTGCCAATTTGGGTTAATTTAACCCACATAATATGCATTTATTGGTTGATAAATACATTTTATAAATAAAACAAAATATTTCTTTTGTTTAATTTTCTTTAAATAAAGTAATTTACACAATTTAATAGAAACAAATTTTCGAGCCTCCATACTCCATAATTTTATGTGGATTGTTGGCCTTTTATTAGTCCATGCACCGCCAAGAAAAATACACTTATAGAGTGACAATTAGACTTGGGCATGGAGACCTCAGCTCTGCTCTGCTCAATTATATTTAAGCTTTGCTAGACTCAGTTTTTATTCAAAATTTGATTCGACTTCGTTAAATCTTGGTCGAGTTAGATTTAGTCAAAGTTTAGACTCGACTATACGGATTTAACTCGACACGGTTAGCTCGATTGAGCATAAAAAATATTATTTATCATGTTCAATTACTAAGTAAATCAATAACCATCTTAACAATTACTTATGTTAATAAAATAGTTAATAAAGTGATAATTTGTACTTCTAATACATATTTATTCGACACAGTTGAATTCTTCACCATATTATTGTTGCATCTCTTCTTAGTTTAACATGAAATATTAGTTTCTAACATATTCATTCTTTTAACTGATACGTGTTATCCCGCATTATTCCACTATCATAAATCTGTCAACCAAAACTCGGACAAATATAAAAATATAAATATAATAGTCATTTTAAAAATGATAGCGAGGGTGTTTGGATTGACTTTTTCAAAAATGTCTTTACATTAAAAGCTAAAAGTCAAAAGCCGTAGAAATCCAACTTTTAGCATTTATCTTTTAGTTTTTTCTCACACTTTTTTGACTTAAAAGGCTTAATTAAAAGCACATTTTACTTTTGAAGACACAGTAACTAAAAACTATTTTGGCTTTAAAACCTAAAATAAGCCAATCGAAACACCCTCATTGTCACAAAAACTCATATTTTCAGAGTTATATTAGGTGTCGTTACCTAATACTCACCAAAATATAAAGTGTGAAATGTGAATATCCTATAAACCAAAAGTAACAAAGGTTACTGATGATAAACATTCATTCAAACCAAAAAGAGTACAAAACTAATACTCCTACTAGGCTACTACTCCACTATGGATTAATTAAGATTATATACAATGATAATTTTGTTTAAGTTCACAAATCAGACCCCGCGTTGGTAACTAAACCCCACCCCCACCCCCTTTATTTTTTTGCCATATTTGCATGCAAACTCTATTAAGTCAAGTCTTTCAGTTCTTCCATAACTCTTCATTCTCCCCTTCCCATATTTATCTCTTTTCATTTAATCTAAAGTCCTTAATTTTTACCACATTATTCAAATTCCCCCCTTTTAATTCGGACTGAGTAATATTTTTTAAAAAAAATAAATTTCAAAGAGTAGCTAATAAGACTCGTCTATTTATAGAACCCAGAGAAGTAATACTAAAACCCTTTTGTTGACTCACTCTCACATTATTACTCTCAAAACAAAACCAAACAAAATCTTTTACTGTAACGGCGATGGATCAATGGGGAGCGAGAACCCCTTATTTCCGGGCGCCGGAAGATTGGCCGGAAAACATCGCCGGCGACCCATTCTTCCCGGATTATCCATATCACAACTCTCTAGAATCTGCTTTTTCCGGTTTAAGTCTCGCCGGTGCCGGCGATCACCACCCAACGCCGCCGTATAGTTCACCGGCGAGGTTATTGGTGGACCCCACCAACGCTTATTACTATATGGCAGCTCAACAAAATAGAAACGACAACGATGTTGGGGGTTTAGTCCACAGGGCCCATTATAATGGGGCCCACCAGAATCTCAATGTGGGCCCACAACAAAACATTCTCCGAGGTGGTTCTTTTTACAATGGTTATTACAGTGATCAACAACCTTTCTTGCAAAGCACGAAACCAACAATTGGTGGTTATGTACCACCAAGTAATTTGAATATTTTTGGTGGACAAAGTTTAAAGAGTTATCACGAATTGGCTATTTCTGGTACTAGTAATAATTTGAGAGGAAAAGTGGTTAGTTTAGCAAAAGATCAACAAGGTAGCAAGATGTTGCAAGCTAAGTTAGAAAAAGGGAATAAGGAAGAAATTGAAGTTGTGTTAAGGGAAGTGATGGATTATGTTGGTGATTTAATGAAGAATCAGAGTGGAAGTTATGTTATTCAAAAGCTTTTTGTTGTGTGTAATGAGGAGCAAAGGACTAGTATTATTCAGTCATTGACTAGAAGTACACATCAGTTTATTGGTATTTGTATCAGCCAACATGGGTATGTGTGATAAAAATGTTTACTTTATTGTTCTTTTTTATGAAATTGAAAGTTGTTTCATTATTGAACTTTATGGGTTCGAGATGCCACCGTTTGAGTTACTAGTAGGGCGGAATAGGGGTCTAGGGTTCTAGTTTTTTTAAGTAAAGAGTTTGGACGATTACATGGTTTAAGTTTAAATGTATGTTCTTTTTTATGAAATTGAAAAATTGTTCAGTTTTTGAACTCTATGGGTTCGAGATGCTACTGAACCATTTGAGTTACTAGGTGCGGAGCATGGTTCAGGTTTCTAGTCTTTTTGAGTCAAGGGTTTGGACAAGTACATGGTTTAAATAGAAGTTTAACTTTTGTCTTTTTATGTAATTGAAAAAATTGTTCACTTCTTGAACTTAACCATTCGAGTTACTAGCAGGCGGGGGCAGACCCAGAATTTGACCCAAGGGGGTTCAAAATATATTTGCTTGTCACAATTGGGATTTGAATCTGTGACGGAAAGCAATTTTGAACCCCTCTACGACTGAACTAGCATATTTCCTTGTGCTAAGGGGGTTCAATATTGTGTATATTACCAAAAAAAAATTGTTTGCCCTATTTGCACGGTGCAATTTCTTGACGAATCCACCTAGGTCAGCGGAGGCAGGATTTGAAGTTTAGAGAATCATGGTTCTAGTCTTTTTTTAAGACAATTACAGGGTTTGCACCAAAGCTACAAGTTCGGCCGAACCCCTTTTTATACACTAGCTCCGTCCTTGGTTACTGGGTTAAAGATGTAATATTTGTACATAATGTATGAAAATTTTAAGACAAATACAGGGTGGGGACCAAAGCTATGGTGTTCGGCGGAAACCCATACACTAGCTTCGCCCCTGGTTACTGGGTTCATTATTTAATTTTTGTACATATTTAGTAGATTTCTTAACATATATACAAGGTCTGAGCTATTGGGGTTCAATTGAATATGTAACTAATATTGTGCATCAGCCTCTCATTTTTGTATGTATAAAGTTGTTTTTTAAATTATAATGTCTTACCAGGGCTAGAGCAATGCAGAAGTTGTTGGAGAACCTAAGTACTCCTCAGCAAACATCCTTGATAACATCTGCTTTAACTCCTGTTGCTGTTGCATTGGCTAATGATCAAAGTGGTCATCATGTGATACAGTATTGTGTGAAGACATTCTCTATTGAATACACCAGGGTAAACAAGTTATTATTTTATCTGCTCCTATGTCCAATTTAAATATATAACTGTGCTGCTGTGTGCTGATTAATTGGTAAAATATTTGTTGGAATTGTCATTTTCCTCCTCTGTGGGCCCCACCTTTTTATTAAATTATTATTGACTTTGAGGATGCATGATTTGTTGTTAATAAAGAAGCAGTTGAAAATTTTCATTTTTGTTGCCACTCTTTGGTACACAAGAGAATGTACTAGCTCCTGTAAAGTAACTTCTGTACTATTATTTATGGTTTGGTGTAGTATTAAACAATTGCTTGTTTTGACCAGTTGTCTGCACTAACCTTGGTATCTTCATCTTAAAAACCAGAAGTTCTTTGGTCCTGTCCTTTTTAGCTATAAATGGATAAAGGAGGAAGGTTATAGTCAATTAGTCGCCGCTTAGGATCAACAACACCAGAGAGTCTGAACTGGTATTCTAAGTTAGGATACTGTATAAAAGTAAATACTGTAGGTTCTTCTCTTATCAATATAATGTTACTTAGCCATATAGGAGAGTGTTTCAGCATTGATGTACAGGTTATTCAATTTATGTATATGGAAGATTTATGTACATAGTGGCCTGATTCAGGATTTGGAGAGCTAGTTTCATTGTTACAGAAATAATGAAGCTCTTTAATGCCTTGTGATGAATGGTTCTTCTATAGATTACAATGGCTCGAACCTTTTAGGAAGACTTTCATCTGAGGTACGTAGAGGATGGTAACCTGCATCATGCATGTGCTTATAGATTTTTTTTCTTATATATTTTACCTGGCTCTTTCTTATACGAACATAGGGTGTAGAATCCTTGGTCCTTGTTATTGCTTTGAAGCTTATTTACTTCATGTAAGGATGGAGAATTTCAAGGGTGCACATAACTGAATTTTAGAAGTAGGCAGGAGTTTGATCTAAGTTAAGTTTTTTAAGTTGGCATGGTTGTGAAGAAAAAATATAGATATACTAATTTCATGAAAATATGAATGAGTGACATGATAGATGAAGATTTAACATATTATTAATATACAACACACTTGTGAGATTAACAATGTTATATGGGAGTGATTAAATGGCCCCTACAGTTCAACGTATCCACAAGATAAAATGTCGTTGAAATATATTTGTTAAAACGTATGATTACGTGGAAGGTACTCGTCTTTTGTTAATTTGATTCACAAATAAGTTCTTTAGGTGGGCGTAGTGATGAAGACAAAAAAAATATTTCAAATATATACATTCCATAAAGAGTATGTATGAATAAGCTCCCTCATCTGTGCTTTTATGCAATAGTTTTTCATTGCATTCCGACTTTCCTACTTTTAGGGATGATTTTAATTAATAGGATACAATCTGATGTTCTACGGTGCATGCTATGTATAGGTGATGTTCGTTGATTGATGAAACCAGATGATTTAACAAAAAATTAAGATTGCCAACATGCACTTGGATAGTCATGGGTTTATCCTTTACGCTAGGTCAAACTAAGATAAATAGATAAAGTGAACGTAGACTAGATTATAGTGCCTAAATGTGGAAAATTTAGATATTTATGCTTAGATAGAGTTCTAGGAGAATGACATAATAGATGATGAATTAACACTAACATTAATATAGGATGGCTGAACTAGAGGATTATAACAGGAGAGTACATGAAAAAGTGGAAGGCAAATTTTATAGCATGCTTCTGAGATTAACAATGTTATATGGGAGTGATTATTTAGCCTCTATGATTCAACGTATACCCTAGAGGAATGTCATTGAAATATAGTATCTGTTAAGATGAATGTATGATTACGTGGAAGGTACTTGGCTTTCATAATTTAAATGAAAGGTCGCTTGATTTTAGTCAAGTTTCAGGTAGACTTTACATGCAATAGAGTTCTATAAATGCAAAAATACAATGATTGACAATGAGAAAAAGGGATGAGATAGATATAAAATCACATAGAGGGCAGTAATAAAAATCTACACTCTCTTGGAATCAATACGGGTTTAGATAAGAGTTGAATACAATGGAAGTAATGAATCCATATAAGTGAGACCAAGAATTGCTTTAGGCTTAGATGTTTTCGTGACACTTAGTTCATTCTTTATTAGGAATGTTATTATGGTTAGAACTTGTATATCCGTGTCAAGATAAGTAAGAATATTTAGTTTTTTAGAACCTCTAGTTTGCCTTAAAAGATAAATATCCACCTGAATAAAGCTCAATGGGTACAGAGTGTTCATGTAGCCGACTCCTACTAATTTAAGATTGAGGCTAGTTGATATATAGATTGTATATTGACTGACGAGCTAACTTTTTAGTCAATAGTTAAATACCAGCAAAATGATTCACATGAGATTGTGATTTATTTTTTTTTTCTATCAAAGATTGTGATTTATATAAGATATGAAATTGGTGAAGATGGAATTATATTTGAAGAATACAGAAAAAACTGTAAAGGAAAACGTAATGTATATACTTTGCTTCGGAGAAGCAGTAGGCATAGTAGAATGAAATGCTCACTGTTTTCAATTAGTGAATCTCACTAGCTGCTGTTGGCTATTCTTTCTCTACTAGCAGTGTCAAAATATAACCATCAGCAGCCGTTACACAATCATTCACCCCAAAACAAAAGCGAACAAAATGATTTCCTTGTCTCCTGAAAGTTTGAAACAACGTACGCATCTGATCTGTAATCACTCCCTTTCCTCATATCTATATTCTTCTTCTTTTTCAAGTTGTCCATCTGCAGATTAAGATACTTGCTGAGCACAATTTCCGCAGCTAAGCGCACCCCTTCGGCTTAGCTTCTAAATTACAGTTGTTTATGTGTTACTTATAGTTATACAGGAGGCTTGTGTGACAATCACATTTATCACTTATGTTGGAAGATGTCATTTTAAGGAATGGAGCTGCTTTCCAAGTGTCATGTTCGCGTTGTGCACAATTTCCTTAAGATTCACGTTTTTTCTTGCTTGCCTGTGTTTAGGATGTATTCCAGATAGATGTTTTATTCATATTAATATATTATTGCAGAATATATAGAACACTTGCAAACAATAAAACTCATGCCGCTCTTCTCTGTATAAAGTGCTTAGTGTTTTCTCCTGTTTCCTGCCCCTTCTATTTGCTAGATTAGTGCTACAATTTTAGTTAGGTTCTGGCTGAACCAGCTATCTCACAATTAAACTTGCAGCATCTTCTCAATGAAATTGCAAATAACTGCTTTAGAATTGCAACCCAAAAAAGCGGGTGCTGTGTGCTGCAGTCATGCGTAGAATTCTCTCATGGAGAACTCAGAGATCGTCTAATAACTGAGATATTAACAAATGCGGTGCACCTATCAGAAGATCAATATGGGTATGACTCAGTTACCTTTTTCTTGTGCTTATGTAATGTGTAGTATCATGTTGCTATATAGGTCTCATTGCTTTTATATTCCATTTCATCTAGCAACTATGTGGTGCAACATCTTGTGGGACTCAAGTTACCAAGAGTTACAGAAGCTTTACTGGAAAGGCTTCAAGGAAATTTTGCGAATCTCTCATGCAATAAGTATGCTAGTAATGTTGTTGAGAAAATTATCCTCGAGTCAGGAGAAGTGCACTCCACGAAAATTATCGCCGAGTTGCTCGGAAGCCCAAATGCTTCAATGCTCCTAGTGGACCCATTTGGTAACTTTGTCATCCAGACAGCCTTGCAAGTTTCAAAGGTAAGTTGGCTTCACTAAATTCCTTGGTTTATGAGCCTGTTAATCATATCTGAACAAGATGCACCCCTAGACTGAACAATACGCCCCACCTGGTACTCTTTTCGTGATGCACAAAGTTGTATCACAGTATATTGTCAGTAATGCTTATGAGGGGTAAAACATTTTCAAATCATAGGATTTCATGAGCTATTTAGACTTCTAAGGTTGCAGAAGATAATCTGCAGGGCAACCTTCAACTGGAGCTTTAGCTAATTCAGTTCGCTTGAATTGATGACACTTCTAGTATTTATACTGATGATGTATGTCAAATTTTGTGTTCGAGGATATGGATAAAAGTCTCATTATCCAGGTTATATTCTCACTGTATGGATGTTCTTATGTATGATGGTAATCAAATATATTATCGGTTTATAATAACGTATACAAGTTATAAAAGCTGCGCCAAGGTATGATTTAAGTTCCTCCCTGTAGTGTCTTTTTTAGTAATACATGATTTATATTATTTTTAAAAAAAGTTTGAATGGCATGAATGTAGGAGAGAAAATAACAGACATATGCAGCTAAGCAAAATGAGGTCCAACTTAAACAGACTCATGATAGTAGGTAGTGGATGTGACAACCGTTCCTATGTGCTTCTGTGATAAGCTTTTGGCACCACGCATTGGAGCTCATGCAATTATGTCTTAGGTCTTTCTTTATTTTGCTTCCTGGATAAAGAATTGTTTTAACAACTCGAACGTGGTAATCAAATCAAAGGATTATAGTATAGCATCTATAGTTTAGTTCTTTATGTAACTTACATACTCTGTCGAGATGAAGATGGTATATTTTCATTTTACCTTTCTCAATGCCCTACTCTTATGATGTCGAGAAGCTACAAAAGTAGTCGACTGAATGGTGCGAAATTTTGAGAATGCTTATTGTACCTATTCTCCTAGCCTGCATAATTATGCTAAAAAGAGTGCGTGCTAATTATCCTATCGATCTGTAAGGTGTGGAATAATAACATTATGGGAGCTAAAGAGATTTTGTTATAGAGGAAGGCATTGTTTAGTGTTTGTCTAGGACCTTGTCTTATGTTAAAGTCAGGTTGGAAGCAGGCTTCAGGAGTCATGTATTTCTGACAGGCAAGAAAAGTAAAATTGATCTACTCAATGAAACATTTACCCTGTTTGTACTCTTAGACTATATCCCCATTAATATTTCTTCTTTCTGTTCTTGATAGTTTCACATCTACAAATTCAAACTGCTAGATAACAAAAAGCTCTTGTATTATTTCTTATATTGAAATATATGAATATCAAACTGCTGTATAAAATACGAAAAGGAGTTCTGTATAATAACCTATCTTAGGTTGCCCTTTTCTTAAACCTCAGAATTGCTCACAAGAATGCTGATATTGATTCTTAATTGTTTTGTTTGAAATCTATATTGCCATTTAATGACATATAAACATTTGTTATGTCGACTGAGCAGGGCCAGGTCTTCAAAGCTCTCTGTGCACTTATCTACATGAATTCTCCATCAATGGAAAGCAACATATACGGGAAGAAGATCCTTGATCGGTTGCTTAACAACAAGAAGGAACCTCTACATTCTGTAAGATTGTACAAGCGACAGGTATAGTAACTCGGGAGTAGTTCTGACACATTACCTCCATTTTTTTGATTATTCTGATGGAATTTCGAATTTAGTGGCATCTTAGTATCGTTGTAGTTCTCTCGTGTGTTGTTTGTTTTCAATGTAAGTGAACCATCCTTGTAGGAGGAAAGCTGAGTATGCATGTGAGCCTCTTCTTAACCTGTGATTTTTAGGGCTCATAGAATTCGTTTCTTGAACTCATGTATATTTTGTTCTTTCCATGTTGGTTGTTATATATATATCATATATAGGGCATGTAGACAATGTTTCGCGAATAAGTTAAAGAATATTTGTTTTATATTATGGTTAGCCATTGCTTAACGTTTTAAGTATTCTGATTTCTTTTAACTTAAACAAGATATGCTTGTTTTTCTTTGTTTGATACACTTGTTCACCATTGGAGAGTTGCATGCTCTACAGCAAGCTATACTGCTGCCTCTCTTTGTCTTTCTTTTTTCAAGCAAAAGTTCCAAAAAGAAAACAACTTGATGGATAAATGTAGGCAAAATTGATTAAAGTAAAGATTTGGGGAATTGTAAATAGTGTTTATAAATTTTAAAATAAATGCATTCAAAGTTGTTTATTTAAGCATTTGTCAAGGTGAAAATTGTTAGTGCCTTGTGCTATCACGCAATATACAGTGACTCCAGATAATAAAATTTCCTTTGGTAGGCAGAGAGTGTCTTGATGTTTCCTCGTACGAATTTAAGTAGATGCGAACGGATCAGTCTTTTTCTTACCTTAATTGTAACGAGTCTTAAAATATGAACTGGTGGTTCATATTCTTAGAACAAACACATGGAACATTAAATACCCAATACGGCAACATGTGACATAGTTTGTCTAGTACCACGATTGTCTTTACTCCCCAGTCAGGTACCGTTTAAGGGGCAAATGGCCACATTTTTTCTTTCTTATATTCGAAATTCACTGATTTTTTGTTTAATCTATTGATATGTTTATGAAGAAAGTAAAGTATTCTTTGTCGACAACTTCTCCATTCACGTGTCAAACTCAAAACTCACGTACCATGAACACTTGCAATAACTCAGTTTCTGCAGTAAATAGGCCAACTAATTTTCAGTTGTGATATGCATAATTGAGAAGAGTGGTTGTACTCTAAGCAAACTACAAATTATTTTGTAAACTTCAAGGACTCAGTACATTTACGTAAAATGATAAATTCGATAGATGGAACAGAGCAAGAAAATACAGAAGAGAGCTCAAACAAACCCCAGTTATTGGTTATAAATTTATTAGTCTAACCTTCACACTCTATATGACTAGCATACCTAGAAAACTGATATATATAAAGAGGTTTCAATTGTGACTCTCTGCATCTGTGTCTTTAGATACTTGGGACAACAGAAAGTTGGTGAAATTAAGAACATTGAAATGAACTCAAGGGCATTTAGGCTTGCCCTTGTTGTTCTTCTTGTCCCTATAGCAAGGGCACTCATGTTTGTTCCCATAAGTTCCAGAAGGCACACACTTGCATTCTTGACAGCAAATTCCACAGTACTTTAAGCATCTGTCCATAACTCCTGCCTTTGAGCACCTCAGTTGGCACTTTGAATCACAGTAACCTTACCAAAGAAAAAGAAAACACAACCCCAGATCATTATAATTAGACCACAAAACTAAAACATTACAAAAAGAGAGTTGAAATATGCATAGTCATGCCATCAAATCACTTAAAAGTATAGTAATTATATAGTATAAAGCTTTATAGTAATAAGTATCATTTGATTACGACGTAAAATGATACTCCTTAGTAACTAAATTTACAGATAGTGTAAAAGATCTTTATACTTCAACTGTACATACTAACTTAAGCATTATTTTTTTTTTTTTTTTTTAAAAAAAAGAGCTGAAAACATTATCAAGAAATTGTTAACTTACTTGAACCAGCCACAGTGGTTTGAATAAAAGAAGGGGTAAGGACAAGAGTGACCAAAAGAAGAGTTGCAAGAATTAGCTTCATCTTTCTGAGCTGAAATTAAAGAGTAGTACAATGTTTAATGTGATGTGGAAGCTAGAGAAGTAGTGAAGAAGTAGTGAAGCACTTGAGGGTGGTTTCTAAAGGGGGAATATATAGATGGAGAAAAGTTGGTGGCCCAGGAAAAATGTGTTTTCTAACGGAGTAATTAAGTAATCAGTTGGGGGTGGTGGTTCACTCGGGTTACATAAAAATTAAAATTTGGGCAAGAGAAACTTCTGGACCAGGACGTTTGATGGAGATTATAGAATTAGGACAAAATTCTCTCTTAATTACGATTAACGTTGAAGTTATTTTTTTAAGTTTCAATTAAGCGAAGGTCTTTTTTCTTCAACTTTCTCCATGAGTTGTCATTCGATTCTAGTTGGATTGTATGTTATAGTAAATTTACACCTATTTTGATTGTACTAAGAAATAGGTCGTATACTTTTTTACCAAATGAAACTTCCATTCCTCGTTGGACTTCCTCTCTGTCCCTTGCATTTTCAGAGGCAAATAATTAATAGTTAGTATAAGTATAACTATAAGTTACATGGGATAAGATTAGCATAGTGTTGTTATCTTCATCTTCTTCTTCTTCTTTTTCTTTAGTGTTGTTATCTACAATTCTTTTACCCTTTTCTTTTACGGAGAACGCGGAGTTCTGTTGTTGGAGTTTGATTACACATTAAAGTCGGTTGAGTTAATTAAATATCACACGGTTACGCTAAAATTTAGGCCTTTTGTCGTCTTCTTCTTCTTCAAGTATAACATATTTGGAATTTTTAATTTGCAAGGTGAGGAGGCCATTTATGTTCAATGGATCTTTCTTTCGTCCTACCAAATTGAATGACAAAATTACAACTAAGATGCTGTCGATGAAGTTTCTTTTGTTATGTGACATAGTTGCTAATTAAGTCTCCATAATAGTTGACCAACATAAATGATATATCTAACCCAAACTCCACAGTACAAAAAGTCTTCACCACTGAAAAAACAACTTAACTTGAAAGTGTGGAACAATCTCAGCATCTAATTCAAAGTCGTATATACTAGTTATTACAATGATCAAGATATTATAAGCTTTTTCACTACTTAAAAAACAGAGTTCTCCCACCACCACTGTGCGACCGAAAATCGGTCTGTACAGTTGTGCGACCGATCAAACCACGGAAAAAATAAAATCAAAACGTGGTCGAATTGGCGACCGATTGTGAGACGCTGAAAAATTAAATTTTTTAGTCAAACCTCGGTCGCATAGGCGGTCGCCGAAATCAGTAACAAAACGGGGCAGCAGCCCTTCCTCACCCATTTCAAAATTCCCAAATCCCCTCCAATCCCTAAAAACCGAACCCCCCCCCCCCACCCCATAACCAACTATCCGCCATTACATACCCCATATAATTTTAAATTACTACTCTATAATCTCCAACATAACATCTAACACAATCTACACCTACTAATTCAAGGTAAATTTTATTTTTTAGTAATTTTTGTTATTTTTTAAAAAACTCAAATAATGACTTTTTAATTCACTTTTTTTTTTTTGTAGTTATTGGGTGGATAGCACATTGGTGAATCATAGTTACATGCGATTGGATCCCAAACAAAGTTGAGGTAATTTTTTTTTTTAATTTTATAATCCAAATTTATATATATATTTTTAAATAATTCGGCCTATATGTTGTTTACATGTTAGTTGTTAGTTATAATTGGTTTATTCTATATATTGTGATGTCGAGTAAGTTGTTTTGGGTTGATGAACTTTAAATATAGGGTTGTGATGTTTGGGATTAATTACGGTAATTGTTGTGATTTGTTGGAATTGTTTGGTAGAGTTGTTTGCAATGTGTTGATCCCTTGTCATGGGTTGTGGTGTTTGGGATACTTGCTATGCATTTAAAGTTAGGGTTTTGGTATTGTTGTTTGCACTCATCATGTTTGGAACATTTTATGCCTAAACCGGATAAATTGTATGCGTTTTGTATTGCATTGCTAATAGTAATTAATATGGAATTCAAACGGACCAATGGATATTAAAAAAAGGCTAGGATTATTAAAAATCGTACCTATTAGATTGTTCTCAATTTTGCAATTTTTGCGTAGATATGGACTTTAAATGCACGTCGTTTGTGGATGGACAATAGACTTTTCCCCGGTCGGCGGGGGATAAGGCCTGAATTTGAAGAGGGTCTTCAGGAATTTGTTGCTTTAGCAAAAACAACCGAACCTTTTATAAGGCGTGGTACAATTAAGTGCCCCTGCATAAATTGCAAATGTTGCACCCTCCAAGATATAACGACCGTACAACTGCATCTGTTAGATAGGGGGTTTATGCCAGATTACTATATTTGGCGTTATCATGGAGAGCCGTGGAATTTGCAGGGGCACATTCAAATGCTTCAAAATATTCATGGCACTAGTAGTTCTCCGGTTTTGGAACCAGACCGTAATGATAATAGAATGGATGATATGGTTCATGATGCTTTTGGTATGTACCCGATAATGATCCCATGCAGCCGGGTACATCACAGCCTAACACTGAGCACATTCCCAATGCCGAGGCAAGTGAATTCTATAAAATGTTGGAGGAAGCAAGTCGTCCATTCCATGAGGGCTCGGTACATTCCAAGTTGTCTGTTGCTGTCAGATTGCAAAGTATCAAATCAGATTATAGTATTTCTCAAGCTGCCATGGATTCCATCATAGGCCTTATGAATGAACTAAAGCCGACTAACATGGACTTACCAACTTCTTATTACTTCACTAAGAAATTGGTTTCCTCATTAGGCCTTACTTCTCATAAGATTCATTGTTGTGTTAATGGTTGCATGTTATATTACAAGGATGATGCAGAGCTCGTGCAATATAGATTTTGTGAGGAGCCTCGATACAAGCCCGAGAAAAATCAAAAAAAGAAGCTAAAACCTGTTAAGTGGATGCATTACTTGCCGCTTATACCCAGGTTAAAGAGGTTGTATGCTTCGATGAGTTCTGCTCCTCACATGAGGTGGCATCATGAGCGGACCAGGCAGGCGGGTATTCTATCACACCTCTCAGATGGTGAGGCATGGAAACACTTTGATCAAGTGTATCCGTCATTTGCTAGAGAGCCGAGGAATGTAAGGTTGGGTCTGTGTTCCGATGGCTTCACCCCTTTTGATGTCTCGTCTACGCCATATTCTTGTTGGCCCGTATTTGTCACACCATACAACCTGCCTCCCGGAATGTGCATGACCAGTCCATATCTTTTTTTGAATTGTATAATACCTGGTCCACATAACCCGAAAACTCGTATTGATGTATATTTGCCGCCTTTGATTGATGAATTGCAGACACTTTGGCTCTTTTGAAAGTTCTTACACAGCTAATGGAGGATGAGGGTGTTCAATCATTGAAAGAATGAATATATGCATGCATAATTAGGTTATCATTTAGAAATAACGTTTGTATAGTAAATTTTGCTTTCTTGTATTAAACTAACAATGGTACAGAAATATTTTGCATTTATAGTTTTTATGATGTAACTCTGTTTATGTGACACATCAATTATTATTTAGAAGTACTACTCTCTTTTATCTCAGTTTACATGGCGGATTTTTGATTTCGAAGTCAAACGAGCCTTTTGTTTACAATGATTTTATAGTACTTTTTATATAGAAATTTTTAAATCGGAAAAGGGTCGTATTTACCCCTTCTAATATGGTTTAATGTATTAATCTAACCTCCGTTATACTATTCGTTCATATCTACCCATGCCGTCAAAGTATTGAATTTATTTGCCCTTTTCTTAACTGTCGTGACACGTGGCAGTTGCTTAACACAACAATTTTAATTACACTATCTAAAACTCTCAAACCTGTTACCTATAATTTATCCAAATCCAACCCGATACAAATTACCCAACCCGAACCAAAAATCCAACACCTAAAAATTGTATAGTTTGTGTCATCTTCCTCAATAACCCTCAATCGTGATCTTCTTCATTATCACATGAAATAACCAACACTATCCTTCTCTGTCCAATAAAATTCTTCTTCTCCTTCCAGTAATTGAGGAGAACAGAACAAGAAAAAAAGTATGAAAATATTGAGAACAGTAGAAGAAGAAGCAGATAATGGAGTCGTAGAAGGTGGGGGAAGGCAAGAAGAACACACAAGTTCCTTGAGGCTCTTCAACGTTTATGTCGCTTCTCTCCTTTAAATTTTTAAAAAAAAATTGCTTCTATTCATTTAAGTTCTTTTAGTTTTGAAGAAATTTGAGCTTAACATACACTTGGTTTCAGAAAGTTCATACAGAAAATGAAAAAAATATTATTTATTTTAAGCTTCACTATTTAATCTTCATTTTGATTATTTAGGTTTACCGTAAATGGAAGAAGACATAGAATTTTTTAGTATAAAAAGATAATAATTCAAGTGCCCCTTCAATTAATTTTTTAAAGGACCTTGGGTTTTGACCTTTATTCAGAAGCATCAGTAGCATTATTAGTCATATAACAAGACTTTTAATAAGCTTAAACTCATGTCTATAAATATTTGTGGAAAAACCGTATAAACGGCAGTGACCAATTTTGAGTGGCAGGGTGGCTTTAATTTTGTATGAGTTACTCTATAAAATAAATTAATTGATGTATGTGGTGTAATTTTTATGATGGGAGGCTACTAATGGTGTATTTTCATGACGGTTTGGAGAGGGAAGAAGGGGAAGATGATGGCTTATTCTAACTTGGGTTTGGGTGTCGGGTCATATAGATGGAAAGGTAGGATCCGAGTGGATGAGTAATGTGCAAGGGTCTGAATTGTTCTTAATTTGATTTTTATTTGTGTTTTAAGGCCTCCACGTGTCCCCTCTGTTAAGATAGGGGCACTTTTATTCAAAAACTGGATGATAAGGGTAAATTTATTTGAAAGTTGGATGATAAGGTTAAATATAATCGAATAGTATAACGGAGGTTAGGCTAATGCATTAAACTATATTAGAGGAGGGTAAATATGACCATTTTTCTATTTTTAAATATATAAATGTTGTTTCTAAAAATTAAATTTTTTTATTTTTGAATGCATTCGAAATTCGAAAACCACCACCTAAATTGGAAAAGAAGAGTAGAATATAGAAGTGGTGAAATGATATTTTGCACTTATATAAATTCTTGATCAATCCTGCAGCATATAGGACAATCAAGAACTATAAATTGCATATCTTTTTCAAGATTTTGGACCCATCCATGTTACCATTACGACTTGTCGTGATTGATAGTAAGTGTACCTAATGGTAATTTTTTTGCTTCCCCACCATGATATGTTTGTTCATAAACAATGCATTTGACAGATGTTCCTGGAAAAAATGGAGGGATATAGTTGCCTTATTGCATGGGCACCTCGTCCTAGGATGCATCGATTGCTTTAGACCTTTCTAGACACAGGAAAAAACCTACACTACAGTCTACACCTAACATGGTAATAGTAATTTATTTTCGACTTTAAGTTTCTATGACATATAAATATTTTTACGCAGCTATATAAAAGGTGATTGTAAAAATACTTAATAAGCATTCATTGGTAACTTACAATAAATAGTGTAGGTGATAGAGTAAAAATTTAGTACACAAACATTTCATACGAGTACATCTTAATTCCATTTCTTTATTTGCTTGTTTTTCTTTTCTGGAAAGCAGTTAAGCATATCTAAAGTTGTATAAAAAGGGAAAGTGAAATGGTCGGCCTGGCTTTTGCAGATCCATTCGTGCAATTCACGTGAATTGTCTTGTTCTTTTCTCTGAACTTGTACTAAAAAGGTAGCTAGTGAACAGATGCAACGTACTTTATTATTACTAATAATAGGAGGGTAATTAATAAAGTCATAATTAAGCAGTAGTGGAACTGTGAAAGTCGATCAAGTTCAACCTACTGAATGAATTTTGAATTTTTAACATGTGTTATGCGACGTCGGTGATACTTCGAAATGATCTATCTTTTCTTCTCCAATCATCACCAGAAAGTCACATAGGCGTGAAGGTAAAACAAGCATTCAATTTAACGGACTCGAATGAAATAACATTACACCACCATTTTAATAGTATCTTCGGCTTAATTTAATTAGCTTAACAGGTAATCTCCACTTGGATCGACTTTTAGTTACTCATGACTTAGTTATTTTCGTAAAAGCTGAAATCTTAAAGCTGCTATATACAATGTGCGTCTATTCATTGTTTCTTTGAGATGTGTCGGTGCTCAGCTCTTAATGCTTCCTGAAGCTTGTTATATTTTGGTCGGGAATTGTTGTAAAAATTTGGTGCAGGCTGTTTGGCGCGCGTTAATTGATTTGTAATCGTCAAAAATAAATTTGCTGAGAAATAGCCACCTCCGAACAAATCTCAGTATTTATACTGGGAAGCTTCAGTAAACTTGCTCAAAGCCCCAGTATTCAGTAAACTAACCCCAGTATAAAATACTGGGCTTTGAACAAATTTTTTTCTAGGCCCCAGCATTTTGTTATGAGACTTTGTATAAAGCTTCAGTCCCATAACAAAATGCTGGAGCTGTGAACAAAACTTGTTCAAAGCCCCAGTATTTTGTTATGGGACTGAAGCTTTATATATAAAGTCTCATAATTGTTCAAAGCCCCAGTATTTTGTTATGGGAATAGTCTGGGGTATTTTTCCAACGCTAATGGAGTTTAAGTGTGCGCGCGAATTTTTGGCTATTCTTCAATAAATTTGGAAACGGTGAATAGTCCTCAATGAGCTCGTCCAAAAATGGCTAGTGATCAAAATTTCCCGGAATTGTTCCCTGAATGTTGTGCTTGTATTATTTCTAGTCTGTTTCCTTACATTGGTTTTTGTAAGTTTAATACTTTAGATTTGTACCGAAGTATCACTAATTTGATCAAACTGAAAACAACAATAATGACAACGTAAATGTTGTGCATACACGAGGAAATCTAGGAGAAAAATTGATAACTAGCCAATTGTTGGATATTTTAAGTGAGCTTTATCCACCGTTTTAAAATTAATTGAGAAATATTCAAAAATCTGCACGCATACTTACACTCCATTAGCATTAGTAAACACCTCTGACTAGTCTTAGTATTTTATACTGGGACTTTGAAAAAACATATTCAAAGTCCCATTATTTTATACTGGGATTCATGTTCAAAGTCCCTAGAGCATTATATATAATAAAGTCCAAATATTTTATACTGGGACTTCGAACTAACATGTTCAAAGTCTCAGTATTTTATACTGAATACTGGGACTTGTCCGAAGTTGGATGGTTTTTTAATAATTTTGCACCACTGGCTAGTATTTATTTAGCGCGGTGCAAACAGGGTAGGGAAAAGTGCATGAGAGACCACTTTTGCCAGTGGTTTTTAGTTTGATACCACTTTTTTTTACTGGTTTTGCATGAAAGGCCACTTTTTGGAACTTCAACCCTTGTGGGTTCAACTTCACACAAGTTCAGCCCACAAGGATTGAGTTCAACTTCAGCCCACCATAAGGGTTGAAGTTCAACTTCTGCCCACAAGGGTTGAAGTTTACACATCTATACCTAAAAGTTCAGCCCTTACGGATTGAAGTTGAACTTCATAACTTAGCATGAAGTTCAATCCACAAGGTTTATACTTCAGCCCACAAAAATTGAAGTTTCAAAAAGTGGTCTTTTATGTAAAATCAATAAAAAATGATTTCGAATCAAATACCAATGTGAAAAAGTGGCCTGTGGGCGAAATTTTTAAAATAGGGTACGGAGGAAAAAAATTTGGAATTTCCACATAAATAGCCCACAATATTTTATATTAACAAATCATTTAGCACTAACATAATATAGCCACAATATTTATATTTAAAATTTAATTTATAATTAAAATATCAAATATAATAGATTGATATTTTGTATATATACCTTCTATACACATATATATTTGTCCCATATTTTTTAAATATTTATATCATCAAATTATATTTAATAAATATGCTAGGAAAAGAAAGAAAGGATAAAATATGGTTACAAAAAGTGGATAAGGGTTGGGAATGGTTATGTAGGGTAAAAATCCCAAAATTTTGAGAAATTTACTCAATAAGCACATGAGTAGTACTTATTTACTGTTCCTAGCCCCACTTTTCACTCCCTTTCTTTCTCTAGCTATTAGGTAATTTATAAATTAATTCACCTATTTTATAAATAATAAAAAAATTTATCCCTTAATTTAAGGGTTTAGTTAATGATGATATCATATTTGTTAATGTTATTTTAAGAATTAAAGACATGAGTTATTATTTCTATTATTATTATTTTTTAAAATCTCTTTATTAGTATTTTTTTTCCTACTGCTAATTAATAAAACATTTTCTTTCCATTAGTTAGTATGCGTAAGAACATATAATATTTCCATAACTATCAAATTCAACTTTTATACATCCTTTCTCATTGCATATTTATTTATATTTATATTTTAAAAGTACAAAATGAATATTTCAAGAATTTATTTTAAATAGTTATAATATAATAATGATTCAATATATTACACACACACACATATAGAACATACTTTACTTATTTTTCTAATATTTATAATCTTATTCATATAATTGTGTTAATATATTTAAAAAATAATTGTGTATTTATGTAGAGATCATAATGAATTTGTTAATTGTGTTTTGACGCCTAAAATCGCCTATATACCATATTTAGTGCAAAACCAACTTTTTAACGATTTAAATCCTCCTTGTGTGTGTATATATAAAACAAATATTAGTAATATATAAACAATACACACATAATATTTTAAAAAATTAAGAGAATAATTATTCAAATACACGATATGTATGATATTAGATATTATACATTTAATAAATAAATATTAAATACATAATATTATTTATGTACTATTTGTGTAGGGTTCTTTACTATTTGTTTATGTACAATAAACAGGACATAGACAATAACATGTTAAAATATTAAAATATTAGATATGCAAGTATTTTAGGAATACTTAAGAATATTTATTTATATATTATTAACTGTATTTCATAAAAAAATATTTATCCATTATATTAGGGATTAACCACAATTTGAAATATTAAATAATATCTAAATTTTTGATACATTTAGTAACTAAATAAATATTACCTACACAATATGTTAATATATAAATATTAATTAAATATTAATATTAATATATAAATTATAATTAAATAAATATTACATACACAATATATTAAAATATTAAGTGATTAAATATTAAATACACAATATGTAATAAAAAAATATAGATATCATACATATATCGTATATCAAATAAATAATATTAAAATTATATTGATATCTTATAAATATTAATATATAAATATCTAATAAAAATATTAATATTATATTTTTATAAATATCTAATAAAATATATAAAATATAAATATCATACATATATTGTATAACAAATAAATATTAAAATATCATACATATATCGTGTATCTAATAAATTTATATATATAATAATAATATTTTATAAATATCTAATAAAATATATAATAAAAATTTCATAATTATATGGTGTATCTAATAAATATTAATAGATATAAAATAAATATTAAAGATCATACATATATTATGTATCAATAAATATTAAGATATAAAATAATAATTCAATAAATATTACATTCATATTTTAAAATATTAAATGATTAAATATTAAATATACGATATGTAATATATATTAAATATCTAATAAATAAACATTACTCATATTTACTATTATTATTTTAATATTTTTTATTTATTATTTTTGGGTGCTATATATTTTATTTATGCAAATATTAAATATGGCGACTAAAATATAAAAAATAATATGCAAATTCTTCTTTTTAGGTGATATATTTTATTTTTTAGCATTGATATATATCTTTTATTTAAGAAAAATAGTATTATATAATTATTAACACTAGGATTTTTTTCTATTATTTTAGTGTAATGTTGTGGCTACCAAAAGTAAGGGCTAAAGAATAGTAAATATTTTCATATGGGCTGCTATTTACGTAAAGAACCCCAAAATTTTACGAAATCTGAGCCTCCAAAGCCCAAGGTACTGATGACTTTCATGGAAAATTTGACCGATAGCCAAGTTTCCATAAGAATTTTTTACAAAGTTCAGTTTTCGTGGAGTTTTGAACTAAATTCCATGATTCCAAGATTTTCTTATAAATTTATGTTCATAACTTCATGAATTTTTCCTGAGCTCTGAGAAAATGTGGCTATCCGTGTAAAACATTGAGAGTGATGGGTATTCAATGTTTGGTGCTTTAAAAAGTTGCTATCCAGCCAAAATTTGACATTAGTGGACAATCCTTGTTGGGCTTGAATGAGATGACTACTTGTTATTGGGCTGAGTTCTATTCAGTCCTCTATGACCTATTTTGCGGACACGGATCTTTTCAATGTTCGTGAGACTTCAAAAAGTTTCACTATATACCCTTCATAACGATTGGTTTTGAGAGTGTGCTCTCATTTAATAATATTTTAGCAAAATACTCTTACGGATCTTGTTGGGCTTGAATGAGATGACTACTTGTGATTGGGCTGAGTTCTATTCAGTCCTCTATGACCTATTTTGCTGACACGGATCTTTTCAATGTTCGTGAGACTTCAAAAAATTTCACTATGTGCCCTTCATAGCGACTGATTTTGAGAGTTTGCTCTCATTTAATAATATTTTAGCAAAATACTCTCTTATGGTTCGAAGTCAATACTTCAAGTTATCAGTTTACAAGTGTTGTCTTCAATGAAGAGGTCAAGTGTCAAGTGTTGCCTAGCTTCAACTTATCTAGAGATGTAGGAAGAGATTGGAAGGAGCAAGAGCTGCCTAAACAACACTTTTTCTAGGAGATATGAGATTCAAGGGAAGTGTTGCCTAAAAAAGATGGGTCAAAGATAAGTGTTGCCTTCTAGGCAGTACTTACGATCAAGTGCTGCCCAGACAACATTTTTTTCCTGAGAGAATGTGAGATTCAATGAGCTTCAAGAGGCAAGTTTTGCTCTAAAAAAAGGGATCAAAGGCAAGTGATTGCTCCGAACTATAAAATTCACAGGAGTATTTCCTTCCGAATTATTCATTAAATTTAGAGGGAATATTTTTGCAAATCACTGTTATGTGGAGGAAAAAAGACAAATGATTGCTTATGGTGTCATATTTCTGCAAATAGGCCGGGAGACTTTCATTCCATTCTTTCGTAAAACTTTGACCCCATAGTCAGTTTACACGGGTAATTCACAAAACTATGACACCTTAGGCAATGGTATGCCTAATTGACCTCGCTTAAAGTAGTTTTATAAAAATGGCCTCACTAATTTTAAGTAAGTGCTCCCTCGGGGGCAATACTTCAAGTTATAACTTGACAAGTGCACCCACGGGGGCAGCACTTCAAGTATAAAATGACAAGTGCTGCAAATGTTGCCCCCGTGGCAATATTTGACCTTTTATCTCTGTCAACATCACCCTAGATAACTTGAAGTGCTGCCTTGCAGGCAGCACTTGCAATTTATACTTGAAGTGTTTCCCCGAGGGAACACTTGTAAATTTATAGCATGAAGTGTTGCCTATCGAGGCCATTTTGCTAAACCATTCTTAAGTGGGGACAAAAAACCATAACCAAGGATAAGGGGTATATGTAGTGAAATTTTTTGAGTTTACACCGCAATAAATAAAAACTAGCCAATACATGAATACTTTTAGAAAAGTAGCCAGATCTAAAAAAAATGAAAAATCTCAGTATTTTTTACTTGAAACTTTGAACTAAAATTTTCAATGTCCAGTATAAATTACTGGGATTTGTTAAATATGAAATCCCAAATAAAATACTTAGACTTTAAAATTTTTAGTTCAAAAGTCCAAGTTTGCTAAATATGAAGTCCCAGTAAAAAATACTTGAAGTTTAAAAATTTTAATTTAAAAGCGCAGTAAAAAATACTTGGGATTATGAAGCCCCAGTACAATTCCTTGGAACTTTAAAACAATTCACATAAAATTTACTGAGGTTTAGTTCAAATTTGACATTTTCTTGTGGCTAGTTTTTTTAAAAAATACATGTTTTTAGAATCTTGCCACTTCCTATATTAGCTGATTCTCTTTAAATAATACGAAAATTGACTAGTTATCAAAATTATCCATTCTTTCTGTTAGATATATCTACATCAACACATTTTCTAGGATTATTTCCTTTTACTATTATGAATTTTATTAAACTGTTCATATACTTAAAAAGTCGTAATAAAGCACTCTCAATCTATTGATAGGGTCACATGAAACTTATTCTAGATTAATAAACCTCATTGTAGCTGAGCTATACATTTACACTAGTAGAAACGTGACATTGGTACTAGTTTAGGCTTCTCAATTTTTAAATCTTTGGCTATAACACATTTAAATACCATAAGGCCATAACAGAAAATTAATTAGTTAAATCTCATTTTTATATGTCATCGAAGACCAAAGTCAAATTTATCAAGATGTAGAGTCAGTGTGCATAAAAATGTAACTATCTTGAGGTACAAATGTCAACACATTAATCATTATTCGATCGGAATTGTGAGTTTGATCAGTGTTAGCGTTGAAATCAGCGACTTCAAACGAACTAATTGTATATACACTAGATCCAAGCTCACTTACAGCAGTAAAGAACATGCATCGCAAATTGATAGTTGTGTTTTGATAAAACTCTTAAGTCATGAAGGATGTCACAAACAAAAATTAGTTGTAGATAGGTAGAGTAAAGTGAAGTAGTTTAAATAAAGTAATATTCTGTCGTGACTTCTAACTTTATCTATATGGGAAGATCAAATCAATGCTGTATTTTCTCTAATCTCTGCCACTAAAAAAATAAAAGATTTCAGATATAAAAACAAAGAAACGGACCAACCATTTAAGACTTTTTAAGCTTGATTAGGAAATTCTGTTGAATCTAAAAACTACTTGTGGGGTTCAGTCGAATCAGCTTTCCTTTTCTTTGATGTTGTGATTAGGAAACTAATAACAAGTCACACACCTCTTACCCCACCTTCCACTAAATTCAATTTCCTACTCAAAATATAGCAATAAATTCAAATATTTGCATTAACTGCATCCAACTCACGTAAGACTTGCCTTTTCTTTAAAATAAAAAATAATGATAATCAAGTTTTCGTGGTTGTCAGCTACTCAGCTCAAGCAGAACTTAATTAGTTGCTTCTTAGGTCTCGCCTCTAACTACCAATTTGATGCTTAATATTTTTAACATAGAGTACGTATTCTATTGTTTGACATCTTTTCTTGGTCAGATTATTAGTTCTTATGTAATTGCATCATTTGGCTTAATTTATTGCAGAATTTCTATATCATGAAGATTGAAGACTGAGAGACATTCAACATTAAAACACTACTAAAAAAAGCTGAATCTGAGACCACCATCATGCGACCGATTTTCGGTCTCCACAGTTGTGCGACCGATTTTCGGTCGCACATTCAACGAAAAAAAGTGGCGACCGAAAATCGGTCGCACATCGGTCTCTGAAAAATTAGTCACAGCTATGCGACCGACAATCGGTCGCATGTCGGTCGCATAACTGTAACTAAAAACGGGGCAGAACCCCTTTCTTCCCCATTTCAAAATTCCCAACCCACCCAATCCCTAAAAACCGAACCCCCCCACCCCATAATCAACTTCCCACCATTATAAACCCCATATAACTTTAAATTACTACTCTATTACCTCCATATTAACATTTAACACGATCTAAACCTACAAATTCAAGGTAAATTTCATTTTTTAGTAATTTTTGTTATTTTTTTAAAAACTCATATAATGACTTTTTAATTCACTTTTTTTGTAGTTTTTGGGTGGATAGCACATTGGTAACTCATACTTTCTTGCCATTGGATCCAATACAAAGTAGAGGTAATTTTTTTTTTTTTGGTTTAATAATCCGAATTTAATTATATATATATATTTATAAATAATGGAGAGCCTATATATGTTGTTAACATGTTAGTTGTTAGTTATAATAGTTTATTATATATAATGTGATGTCGAGTAAGTTGTTTTGGGTTGATGAACTTTAAATATAGGGTTGTGATTATTGGGATTAATTATAGTGATTGTTGGGATATTAATTATAGTGATTAATTATAGTGATTGTTGTAAATATATATAATGCTAGTCACTATGAATCGGATGATGAAGTTGATTGAACCAATTTGTACTTTGTAGTTTATTATTAATTACCTACTGTAATGTACATAAACACACAATATGATTTATGTAATATCATTTGCTGATTGTGACATGCTTACTTAGTTGATAAATTGCTGTTTTATTGCTGTCCAGGTGCTGTTTTTTGCTGGTTTTTGCTGTTGCGATGTGCCTGATTGCAGGATTTTTATTGCAGGTTTTTACAGGTTTGGCGACCGATTTTCGGTCGCATAGCGGTCACAACAGAGACCATGTATGCGACCGATTTTCGGTCGCACATTCTGTGAGACCGAATTTCGGTCGCATACTTGGTCACCATTAATTCCCACAAATGAGACCAAGTATGCGACCGATTTTCGGTCGCACTAGGATGTGCGATCGAAAATCGGTCGCATAGTTGGTCACTGTATGTGATCTATTGTGCGACCGAAATTCGGTCGCATGGTGGTCGAAATATCGACCGTTTTTCGGTCGCAGGGCTATTTGCTACCATGAATTTTCCGACTACCCGTATCGGTCGCCGATCGGTCGACCTGGCGACCGATCGGCGACCGATTTGGTGGTCGCAGATTCAGTTTTTTTTAGTAGTGAAAAAAATATCATTCTTTGTATGTATAATAGGAGATTTGAAATAAGAAATTGCATCTTTCTTGAAAAATAAATCCTTGTTTACTAATCAATGTTTTCCTGTATTAAATAGAACAAAGAGGCATGCAGAAAGAGTATATTTAGCCGTAGGTAAGGTGTGATATATGAAAATAATCACACAACGTGCACACATGTTACCCATATAATTCATGCATTTGCATGGTGAAACACCTACCATGGACAAATTCTCTCAAACTATAATTATTCTTCTTTCTTTTTATTGCTCCATCATTTGTTGCTCTTTTTTTTTCTTATTACTTTTGAAATGACTATTCAATTGTCCAACATGTGACTAGGGACTATAGTATTATATAACAGAATATTACGAAATATCTCATTTGTTTCATTTCATGTGGAACTATATCAAAAAAGAATTGCATATTTTTATATTTGAAAATAATGTAACTATATATGAACTTTAATTTTCATTCTATCTTTAATTCTCGTAACGTGTTTAATATCAATTTCTAAAAGTTTTTATTCCTCTCGTCAAATTTTTACCGTCAAATTATGATACATTACTTGAAATGGAGGAGTATTTGATCATATTGCAAGAAGCTCGTACGGCTAATAGTGTACTGTATAAAGTTGACGTGGTTGGTTGGAAAAGAAAAATGAGCAGGGAGCCAGCAACTTACAGACAAACACCTACGGACATCAATCTAATCTTTGTTGAAAAAAATAAGGTAGGAAGAAAGAGAAGAGTCCATAAATATATTTAAGTAGATCTTAAATAAACAAATGTTAGTTCCATGTATTGGTCAAAGCACTAGCCAGTCTCTTCCGTCAATTACGCCAATAAAGTCCTTACCTGATACCTTCCACCTCAACAATTATCTCTTTTGTTTGACATTCCCATATGCTTTTGCTCCCAAAGAAATTTTCCACCAAAAAATTCCAAAGCACATTAGTTTGAACTGTGTATGTGAGTTGTGAAGCATTCTAGTTTTGAGAAATATTAAACTTATTGGTACATTAAACATGGCTATATTTTCCTTTGCACTTCGTTATCACAAAGTAGACGTATATTTGAAATTATTGATCCGATAAGAAGTTTTTCCTTCTTAAATTTAATCTGAATTATAAGACTACCTCACCCTTCTCCTCAAAGAAAAGTTCATATGATCAAATCAATACTCCCGTATGGTTGCCCTATAAGTCAATTGGGCGTTCAATATATTTTTGGTCACTTCATAGCCATATTGTCGTTACAAGTTGATCGACTAAAATACAAAATGCATGTTGCACAACCATGTGGATCTATAGTACCTCAAAGGACTGATAATAGCACCTAGCTAGCTAACAATCGATACTACCTAATAATGCCTATGTTTCTGTTTTTATCATTACTACTTATACTACATTGTATTACCAAGTTTAAATGATCCAACGAATTGATGAAAATGATGTGGAATGTCTATAACATCACCTTTAGGTTAAACGGGTGGAGATGAGTAAAGAAAGTGCAAGATAATTTGGTGACAGCAATAACTTAATCTTCAGATGCTTATTTAGGCTACAAAGTGTCGTCGATGTTGTCCTTTATATCCTTTGGTCGGGGCTAAGAGCATAGGTCATATAAAGACGGTGCCAAAGCATCCTGTTCACTAAAATCCGGAGAAGGACCGCACACCATGCATGTGATGTGATGTACGCAGTCTATCCTAATGCAAATATCAATGGTTGTTTTTACGATTCGAACCCGTGACCTATAAGTCACACAGAGACAATTAGTTGCTCGAAGGCTCAACGACGTAAGTCATATGAAAATCGAAATTGAGCCAGAATTTCACAATTTCGACCACCTTATATATGTTTTTTTCCTTTATCTTTTTTGAAAAATTTAAATTATTTGGCATTCAAAACCCAATAACCAAACCATTTCAAATTTGTGTTGTGTATGGCCAATTAAGAGAGAGAAGAGCTCCACAACTTTTTTAGGGAACATTACATAAAGGGCGCGGTTGGATGAACTTAATTACTTACGGTCGGCCCTTATTTTCTTTGTTTATCTTGTATACACCTAGCTAATACACAAGGTATACAATCGATCTTATAGTGTATACAATCTATTTCCTTCCTTCACACAGTGTGTAACACTCAATTTTATATACAACGTGTACAATCATATTTCTCAATAAGACATAGTGTATACACTTATTGTTTTCAGTTATATACAATGTATACACACTCAGCTTACAGTATACACATACTAAGTTTTCGACACTATACGTTATTATATAGATATAATATGTTGTGTACACATTTTTACTATAACATGTTGTGTATACATATATAATAACACCACACTCCAAAAAAAAAAAAAATTGAAAAAAAGAAGAGAAATATAAGGCGGTTACGAAGGAAAAAATAGGACTGCGCGGGCGACGAGGGAAGGAAGAGGGAGATCAGCAGCGGCAGAGCAAAGTAAAGGAAGAGAAAGAAGGAGGTGACATCGGCTGCGGGAGAAGAGTGAGGAAAAAGAAGGTGATGATGAAGGGAAGAGGGTGGCGGCGACCAGAGATAGAGGAAGGGGGAGGCTAGAAATTCTAGTGAGCATTAGGGGGGAGTGGCTAGAATTAGTTTTTTTTAAAAAAAATAAATCGTAAATGGTTGCTAGGTACTCCTATAATTTAGGTAAAGTGTGGATTTTTTATTTTATTTTATTAAAGCCTTGGTCATTTTGTTCCTTTTCAATTATTTTCTCTTTTTTAATTCATGGCTACAATTCAAGAATTCTTGTTGAAGTTGAACCAATCTCATTCATTTCATTGTATTTTTAGTGGTTTGTTTTTTCTAATTGTTTTCAAGATCCTTTTGGAAAACATTCAAGTTTTAAACGTATTATTATTATGTTATGTTAAGGCAGAAATCATATTTAAGATTGTGCTTTCTTATTTCAATGTTCTCCTTGTCTCGTAAGCATGTCCTTAGAAATTTTCGTCTTCGTTACGTTGAGTTTGCACATGTAATTAATTAAGAGTATTTAAGAATCTTTAGAGAATGAATCATCAAAAGTCCTTAGAGCTGGCAAAGTGGTTGAATAAAATGAGTATCCATCCAATTAACCCACTTTAAATGGGCTGGATATTGAGTTATTTTTTACCGGATCAGAATGGATATTATCCATTTTATCCATTAAGTTAAATGGATAAAACCAAAATACCCACTTTATCCATTTATCTGCACTTTCTATCTGACTACCCATAAACCCAAGTCTCTCAATTTTATCTTCTTCTTCCTTTAATCAAGCATTTCTCAGTGTTTGCTGGTTTGGAGGAAAATACAAAGTGCTATTATGCACCTTTTGGAGTTTAGCTCCTGTGTTAATCTTTAAATATATATTGCCGTATGTCCTTAGACTGAATTGTCACTCTGTTCTTTTGATCTTTGGAAGTAAATGGTAGAAAGATGATTATAAATATACAATCTTTCATGTAATCTATTTTGCTGTGGCTGTAAGATATACCCCAGAATTAGTAAGAGGTCTTTTGATTAAAAAAATTATGTACAATCTTTCTTTCGGAAAATGGCAACGATGATACTGAGTTTTTCTAATAGATAGGTAGTAAGTGAAATTTACGTGATTTTATTTTTCTAATATATCTATATAAAAAAAATAACCCAGCAATAAAACGGACTAAGCAACTCACAGTTGAATAGTCTTATGATGAACCACATTCTCTTGAAGTACAATTTATACTAATTCAATCTTCAATTTTGACAAAGCTCATTTCCTGTTAACATGTTATAAGTCCTTTTCAACTTTATTCAAGAAGTCATGAACCATATTATTCATCACTCAATTTATTTTTTATCCGCATTAAATATGAATGGGTCGAATAATTATTCATTTTTATTTTATCTATTTTTGACCGGCCCATATCCAATCCGACCCGTCCGTCTGCCAGCTCTTCCTTACGTATTATTTATCACCCAACTGGTCACTTGATTAATACCCTTCTCTCTTTTTCAATTTAATTAAGCCTTTTAGCTCTCAACAATAGGTACTATTGCCTTTGGCACAAAACAGCAAAATGTGCCCCTTTGTCCCGACCTCTTTGGCATCCTTCACTCCATCCCGTATTCTTTTTAGTTCTCTCTATTCACAAAGCGCACTATCTCTTCAATTTTGTCTTTCTTTCTGTCTTTCGTATTTGCTGCAATTTATTTTTATTTTCTTGACCAAGATACACACTTCTCAGTGGTACATTATTCTAAATCAAAGGGATATCAGATGATGAAATTTATACTATTAAAAAATGAGCATCAACATGTGAACTGCATATGGTTTTTTCTCCTTTGGCATTAATGTACACGTCATTTGATTCCATTGATGTTTGAGAATCTTATTAATCTCTGAGTCTGACTTTGACTTCTGCAAATTATATTTCCAGCTTAACTCCTGAGAGATTGATGATTGATGAATCAATATTTTTGTTTAAATAGATATGAAAGTGGGAGTTGACTGTTACTGAGTGACGCTTATTGGATGAACTAACATGGATTCTTTTGGCGACAGATAAACCATTTATTGACCGTAAAAGGGAGGTCATCAAGAATTGTATGATCGTAGTTTTGAGAAAATTAATTCCCAGACACATAAATAATATTAACGTCATATGTCTGTATTAAATGCGGAATACACCACACAATAATCAACGATAATAAAAAAGAATAACAAGGACACTAATAAGGAAAAAGTCACGGTCCGAGAGGAGCAACTGTTTTTACTATCGTAAGGATTTACACTGTCCACTCGAGTATCGTAAAATCCTCGAGGCTAATCCACTCAAAAGAAATAACACTCTTATGATTTTTCACCTCAATACTAAAATGCTCACACTCTCTATTTTTTCTTGCTGAGTATTTTCCTACACTGTGTTTTCTCTCATACACTGTAACTATGAATGGGATGCATTCTAACTGAGAAAGACACGCTCTATTTATAGAGCTAAAACTTGCCCCATGACATCATTGCTTACCTCAGCCCAAAGAATAATATCAAAGTTTGCAACCAACAAAGTTGCGCCTGACATTGAAGCTGAAAAAGGAACATAAAACATCCTCCTTTACCGCATTTTTGTACTCCGTTAGTATTGTTGTTATTATACCGTGAATATTATTTTTGTGAGGGATTAATTTTTCAACAAGTAGTATAGAGCACTGTGTTATTCATTTGCCTACTACTATACCCGGTGAAAGCATGTCGGAGATAAAGTACGAGTTAGCAAAATTTAACGGAGAGTGCGGTTTCTCAATGTGGCAAAGAAGGATGATGTATTTGCTCATCCAACAGGGGTTGCACAAGGTACTTGATGAAATGAAGCCTGAACCCATGAAACCCGATGATTGAGCGAAGATGGATGAAAAGACGGCTGGTGCAATCAGATTGCACTTATCAGATGATGTTGTCAATAACATAATTGATGAAGACACTGCATCTGAAATATGGACTAGGCTGGAGAATCCATATACATCCAAAACGCTGACAAATAAATTATACCTAAAGAAGTAGTTATATGCCCTGCAAATGGGTGAAGGTGTGAACTTTTTGTCACATCTAAATGTTTTAAATGGACTTGTATGGGCAAAAATACGCCACCTACTATCACGGGGATACAAGTCCAGCTGGCAATACTAGGCCTATCTTATAAGTCACCGGGCGCAGAGGATACACGCCCGCTCCTTGAGCCAACGAATGTTTAGGCGGCACGACCATAAGGCGCAAGGTATACATCCCGCCACTTAGGGTTAGTATATACCACCGCCTTGAGTTATAGACCCATAGCCTTATTAGTCTTTCTATTTACCTTATTTAGGAACGGGTATTACTATTATAAATACCCATCCTTATATTATATTGCACATCAAGCGATTCACCACAGAATCTGGTTATTCTCAAGGAATAAGAATTACTTTACCTTTTCTTGCTTATTTCATCTTGCTTTACTTATTACTGTTTCCATCATATTTACTTACTTTTCCGTCGTAATTACTGTATTGATGTTAAACCCAACCATAATTAATTGTTTAACCTAGACGTATAATTTTAGGCATAAACAGGACTGATCATGGAGCTTGCCATTCTCAGAGTACGAATTGAGGAAGAAGACAAATCCATCTTGCTCATGAATTTGTTATCACCCATGTATGCTAATTTAGCGACGACCATCCTGCATGGTAAAACTACTATTGAATTGAATGATGTTATATCAGCTATTCTGCTCAATAAGAACATAAGAAAGAAGCCTGAAAGTCATGGACAAGCTTTTATCACAGAAGGCAGAGGTATGGGTTCAAGCAACTATGGTAGATCCAGAGGTTGAGAAAAGTCCATGAACGGGTCTACTTCAGTAGGCAGCAATCGCTACAACTGCGGTCAACCTGGCCACCACAAAAATAACTTTTCAAATCCTAAAAGAGGTAGATGTGGGTGCAGTGGACAAAGTAATTACTACTCCCTCCGTCCCACTTTGTTTATCATACTTTCTTTATTAGTCCGTTCCAGAAAGATTGTCATATTTCTAAATTTGGCAATAATTCTACTCCACAGTTAGTTTTTGACTCATTTATAGCCACACAAATATCCATGACTTATTTTAGATCACACGTTTCAAAAGTCTTTATTTTTTTATTAAATTTTGTGCCAAGTCAAACTACGACAAACAAATTGGGACGGAGGGAGTACAACACAACTTCCACAATGAAAAATAATGACACAGATGTTCTCATCGTAAATGAGGATGAGGAATGCATGCACATGGGAAATCTAGAGTCAGAGTGGGTAGTTGATGTAATAACATTTTACCATGTCACATCAGTAAGGGATAAATTTTGCAGGTATGAAGTAGGTGAATTCAGTGTAGTTAGAATGGGTAACAGAAGTTACTCAAAGGTTGTGGGGATCGGTGATGTGTGCATAAAGATAAATATGGGATGCACCTTATTTTTAAAGGATGTATGGCATGTACCTTATTTGCGGAAGAATTTGATCCTGGGATTGTTTTGGACAGATATGGGTACAAGAATCACTATGCAAATTAAAGGTGGAGACTCAAAAATGGATCATTGGTGATTGCAGAAGGAGCTGCTCGTGACAAATTGTACAAGACATTTGCAGAAATTTATCGTGGTAGAGAAAGCACGACAACTGTTGTTGCCGAGCAGGGGGAGCAACCTGATGAGGTTGTTGATTAGGGAGAGCAAGACAATATTAAGATGGGACCAAGGGAAAAGTTCAAGCTGTGTGAGGAACTTGTCGGCATGAGCCCTATTTAAAAAGTTGGAGATTCCTCCTTCGTGTGCATAGGATTGGAGGAGGAGATTTGTGGGGTCCATCATATGAAAATATGAAAAGTATGCAAAACACGAAAGCTGGATGGCAAAGCTATTCCCTGCATATTTATCGGATATGGTGATGAAAAGTTCGACTATAGACTGTGAGACCCAAAAAGGTAGAAGATCATCAGAAGCAGAGATGTGATTTTCAGAGAAGATGTGGCCTGGATGATGGTGATCAATCAGCAAAGACCAAGAGTGGTAATGGTACAAAAACTAACTATGTTATTTCTCATAAAATACCTATACAAAATTTTCCACAGGTGAAGAAAGCCACGTAAAAGGTCTGGATGATGAGGTTGTTGAACAGGGGAGCAACCTATTCCACCAGAAGAAGAAGAAGAAGAGCACCAATAACAACAAGAAAAGAAAGGACAATACGCTTTTGCAAGATCTAAAAGAGTAAAGGTGCCATCCTCCAGGTATCCTTCTTCAAAGTGGGTCCTCATCATTGATGAGTGAGAGCTAGAGAATTTCAAGGAGGTGTTGTCTTACTCAGAATAAAAACCAGTGGATGGAAACCATGTATGAAGAGATGGTTTCTTTACACAAGAATGGCACGGACGAACTGGTTAAGCTTCCAAAGGAAAAAGACCACTCAAGTGCAAGTGGGTCCTTAAGAAAGATAAAAACGGAAAGCTGGTCAGGTACAAAGCTTGATTGGTGGTAAAAGGATTCGAACAGAAGAAAGGTATCGATTTTGATGAAATTTTCTCGTCTGTTGTCAAAATGACTTCTATTCGAACAATTTTGAGCTTAGCAGCTAGCCTAGATCTTGAGGTGGAGTAGTTGAATGTGAAAAATTCATTTTCACATGGAGATTTGGAAGAAGAGATCTATATGGAGCAGCCCGGAGGATTTGTAATAAACGAAAAGAAACACATGGTATGCAAACTGAACAAGAGTCTTTACGAGCTAAAACAAGCATACATGTAGTGGTACAAGAAATTAGACTCATTCATGATAAGTCAAACTTACACAAAGACCTTTTCAGATCCATGTGTATACTATAAGAAATTCTCTGGTAATAATGTTATTATATTGTTGTTGTATGTGGATGACATGTTGATTGTAGGACAAGACAAGGAGCTAATTTCCATGTTGAAGAGAGACTTGTCTAAGTCATTTGACATGAAGGACGTGGGGCAAGTGCAACAAATTTTTGGAATGAAGATTGTTCGAGATAGAACAAGCAGAAAGTTGTGGATGTCTTAAGAAAAGTACATTGAACGTGTACTAGAATGCTTCAACATGGAAAGTGCTAAACCAGTTAGCACGCCTCTTGTTGGTCATATGAAGTTGAGCAAGAAGATGTGCATGTAATAAGAAAGGAGAAAGAAAGCATGTCCAAAGTTCCCTCTTCCTCCGCGGTTGGGAGCTTAATGTATGCAATAGTATGTACCAGACCTGATATTGATGATGTTGTCTGTGTTGTTAGTATGTTCCTTGAAAACCCCGAGAAAGAACACTGGAAAGCTGTGATGTGGATACTCAGGTATCTAAGAGGAACCTCGGATGAATGCTTGTGTCTCGGAAGCACAGTTCCAATCTTGAAGGGCTATACAGATGCTGATATGACATGTGATCTTGATAATAGAAAGTCTACTACTGGACATTCATTTACTTTTTGAGGGGGAGCTATATCATGGCAGTCAAAGATGCAAAATTTTTTCGCGCTTTCTACGACTGAGGCGGAGTATACTGCAGCTACAGAAGCTGACAAGGAGATGGTAAGGCTAAGCAGTTTCTTCAAGAACTTAGACTGCAACAAATGGAGTATGTTGTCTATTGTGACAGTCAGAGTGCAATAGACTGACCAAGAACTCCATGTACCATGCAAGGACAAAATACTCGACATAAGATATCACTGTATTCGAGAGCAAGTGGAGAACGAATAGTTGCAGGTCAACAAGATTCATTTAAGTGAAAATCCTGTGGATATGTTGTTCAAGGTAATACAAGAGACAAGTTCAGGCTATGCAAAGAACTTGTTGGCATGAGTTCTATCTGAGAGAGGGGAGATCTTTCCTTCTGCTGCATGTAATTGGAGGGAGAGATTGTGGGGTCCATCCCCATACGTAGAACGATGCTGCAGGCACCAACATGACCATAAATTGTTCACCCTGATCCCAATCGATAATCGCACTACTAGAAAAAGACTATTTTGCGATTTGGTTTGGAGACAGAATTCCCTCTCTAAATGGAGTATCGAGAGAGAAATCTGTCGTTGCGCTGTCATCGCTATTTGGCGCGTCGTTGAGCAAGTCAGCGAGCGTATGCTGTCGCCAATCCAAAAAGTAACTACAACTAGTGCTTGTGTCAGATTGTATTTTGAGATGGAATACCCCCTCCAGCAAAATAATTTCCAAAATTATATTTAGTGTTTTGAGACGGAATACCCTCTCCAGCAAAATATTTTGCAAAATTATATTTAGTGTTTTGAGCGGGAATACCCTCTCCAGTAAAATAATTTTTCTATAGGCGAGGGTATTCCGTCTCCAAAACGCTTAAATTAATTTTTTTTTTGCTTTAGCGACGGTATTCACTCTCTAATTATATTAACTATGCTAAATAAAAATGTTAGAAACTGGATACAAAGCAGCCAAAACCAAAATACGCCATTTCAATGGCGTTAAAAATAGTAATACAACCTGTTTAACATAAAAACAAAGCTACCACGGCCAATTAAACAATTCTACATGTTTCATCAGTAAGCATTCAACACAAACAAAAACTATAGTGTTTAATTAGTAACATGTTTGACAAACTTAACAAACCATGATACTACTCCGCCCTCTGGGAGGAGTCGCAGCCTTGCTCCTTATCCCTCCAAATCTTTGCCACAATTTCCTCTCTTTACATTCTCACGGTCAGCCAAGCGTTGCATTTCACTATCCACTAGCCTTTGCTCCATCTCCACCAATTTAGAACGCAAATCATCATCAACAATTAGTGGTGCAGCTGAAGAAGAAGAAGAAGAAGAAGAAGAAGAAGAAGAAGAAGAAGAAGAAGAAGAAGAAGAAGAAGAGGAGCAAGTAGCATTAATGATACCTACACCAGAAGGCATCTTATACCGCGAAGAACCAAGGCCATAGGCTCTGTTTTTGTTGTAGCCACCACCCGCCTTAACAAATAAAATATTTTCTTCTTCCGGGGTAGGTTTAAGAGGGCCTTCATCGGCCAGTGACCCTTGTCTCTCAAGCCATTCTTGGTGTAGAGTTTTGTAGTTTTCTTAAAACAGAATACACAATTAGAATAATTAATTAAAGGATTATTTAAAATAAAATAAAATTGTTAATGATATCTTACATCTAGTTGTTGTGCACGTGGCTCGAGCCATCCCACCTCATTTTCTTGTTCGTCATATAAAAAACGGAATAGACGGAAAAAATCATAATCACTAATTTTTCCGTGTACCACTTCCTACACAATGCAAATGTATTAATGATAGATAAAAATGGTATTAAGTTTTTAATTAAAATAAAAATTAGATTGACTTACATATCGCGCCCGATAGGTGGCCAAACTAACTGAACCACATGTGTGCTTTGATCCTCTCTTTGCCGAGGCTCTATTTTTCTTAGCTTGCTCGCTCTGGGCTATGAATTCTGATGTTGCCAATAAATTTCGAGTTTTTTCCAATTCTGTTGATAAATCCATTTGGGAACTTTATCACTTTTTCTGTATTTTGATAAGGAATCACTTAGCCTTTTAGCAGCTTTTTTCTCAAAAATTGCTCGGATTTCATCTTCATATATAGCATCCCACGAACACTTGTGCTGAAACAATTAACATTATAAGTGAAAACTAATAAAACACATGGAATAATCAAATGACAAAAGCTTCATAAGTATAGTTAATACCAGAAACTCTTTAAACATGTGATTTCTAACGAACATCGACACATTTCCCCACGACGACCAACCATCAGTAAAATGTGGTGTCATAGATTCAATAACAAGTTTCACTGCCTTCTCCGATGGAACAAACGTGCATTAAATTTAACATACCCAATTATGTTGATAAATATATATTGCATTCAATTCAAAAGTTTATAATTTAAGGGTTAATGAATAAATCTTACCCTTCTTTGCCGTCAGGTATGATAATCAACCTACCAGACTCATCGAGCGATCCAATACGACCAGGTAACTGAACAGTAGCACTAATACGTTTTTTCCCTACCCTTTCGCGTTGTAGTGGTGACGGATGGAGAAGATTCTGGCTGAGTCTCTGGTACGAGAAATCCAGTCCCCGTGGGTGTACTCGAGGTGGGGCATGTGGATGCTGATGCAGATGGAACAGTACTCGAAATGGAAGGTGTTACAGATGGAAAACTATGTGAATGCATACTAGGAGTAGGTATCATCAGTATCTGTGAAGGGCCCGGTCTGAAATATAGGGGCCCATACATGCACAGACTGAGGGGATGTGCCTACCATAGGCATGGAATGGAAAGAGGGACCAGCAGGCTGGCCAAACTGATAGTGTGGCCCCAGATATGGCATGGTCTATGTAAATATGCCAGGGGCCTGTGGCTGATAGAATAGTGGGGTACTAGGGAGACCGGCGAAAAATGTACTCGGATAATTACCTAAATGTGAGAGCAAAGCAGAGGTTGGGGTCAATGCCGGAAGTGGAGAAGTAGTATGACCTACGGAAGTACGGCCACTACAGGTCCTAGGTCCGTTCCTACCTCGAGATGCCATATCTGCAAAGAAATATTAAATTCAATAGAATTAGATATTTAATAAAGTGTTAGCATAGTTAATTAAAAAAATATTATGCACAACATTACGCACAAATATCACATACAACTAATATAATGCACAAAAATACAACTACTAACATCAATCATCATCGCTTCCTTCTATTTCATCAAGTGATTCCTCCTCAGTTGATTCATTTTCATCTATGTACTCCCCTTCTTCATTTTTCAAAGATGTTTTCATGGTTTGTTCGAACACCGGCATATCAAATTCTTCAAAATAATAACACCCTGATGCAACTCGTCGGGTAATTCTTCATCGACAATCTCTTGAACAGTTGAAATATCATTTTGGTATGCTTCATCCAATGCATCATCCACCTCAATTCTTCCAATCGGTTTGGCTTTTAAAACAACCCACCAATTTGCTTTAGCCTTGTTCTTGAGTTTGTTTTTGCACTTTGGATAAGGAACGTAGTACACTTGTTTCACATTTTGAGCAATGATAAATGGATCATAATGTGCATACGTTCTTTTATTATTGACTTCAACTATTTTATATACTGGATGCACCTTTGTACCCCGAAGTGGTGTTGGATCAAACCACTTACACCGAAAGAGCATCGACTTTTTTCTTGGATGACCATTAAACTCTAGCTCTAATATCTCCTGTATTACACCATAATAGTCAAATTCTCCATCACCAGTGCACGCATTCACCCACACTCCGCAGTTATATGTTTTCTTCCCCATAGATCATTCTTTAGGATGAAACTTAAAGCCATTGATAAAGTACTTAGACATCTGTCTGTACTTATAAACAGGACCCAATGCTAAATCACAAAACAGTGGATGATTGACGCCGTTTTCAAGATTGCTCACCTAACATGCATACAATTAAATTTATAAGTTAAAACATACTTGTGTATAGTGTTCACCAACGGGATATGTGTCAATAAATAAATACTTACGTATCCTTTAAACCACTTTAAAAGATTTTGCGTAACAGCATCGTGCACAAAGTAACTGACAAATAAACTGCTATGCACAAAACAATATTCAGGATATAAAAATTAATATATGTATTAACCTTTTTGTTATTTGTAGAAAGTGAAAAATACCTATAAAAAGGCTGCACTTCTGGGAAAATCAGCAGTACATGTGTGTTGACGCCCAATTTTTTCCCTCCTTTTTCTAAATTGACTACTCCCTCTGTCCCAATTTATGTGGAACCATTTGACCGGACACGGAGTTTAAGAAAATAGAGGTTGACCTTGTTAAGTATCAATTCTTGAAAAAGTAAGAGAGAGAAGATTTGAGTAATAAAGAAGTTGTTGGTAGGTTTAAAAGTATGTAGGGCCCAACAATGATAAAATAGAGATGATACATTAAATAGTTGTCAAATAAGGAAAGGTGCCACTTATTTTGGGACAAACAAAAAAGAAAATGGTGCCACATAAATTGAGACGGAGGGAGTATAATTTAACTTAAAGGTGAAATTTGACGATTTGTGCAAAATGTGCATTAGAAAACATGAATTTACGTGTGTTATCCTCTACTTATATATTACATACTTAAATGTGGCTATATTACGTAATTTTTCATCATTTAGGCTATTTGTCAAATATGATTGTTTGTGCAAGTTTAGTGTAATTATAGCATTTAATAGATAATTGTAGCTTTAACAAATATCTATAGTTATTTAATTAATTTAATTTACATTCTATTTTCTTTTATGTGTGCATTTTACGTGTGGTATTCCTTATTTACACATTATATATTCTAATTGCGATTATGTTACGTAATTTACATCATTCGGGCTATTTGTGAAAAGGTGATTATTTGCGTAATTTACTGCATAAACTATTTGTGATTATTTATTCTTAAATACTTTAATTTGACCTCAATTATTTTATATGTGCTTTTCTCACTTTTATGCATAATATATATTATTTATTTTTATTTTTATTTATTGTTCACTTTTATGTTAATTTTTAATTTAATTAAATATTCCACTCCTAAATCTTATTTTTCATGGCGAATCTGGGCAAGTTTCTTAACCAGATACATTCTCATCATTCGAATTTTGAAAAGGATTATTTCTAAATCTTTTCCTTGATTTTTTGTTATCTTTTTAACTAAATCCCTAAAATTACTCTCCTAATTTTTTTCCTAATCTCCTAATCCCCAAAATTTCTCTTAAAATTCCACAATTATTTTCCTAATTCTCCAACATCTATTTCCATGGGAACATTATATATACTGTACAGAAAATACACATCAGGCAGAACATAAAGAGTACACGACTCCTCTTGGGTCTTCTTCCTAAAAACACAGTACAGTACTGCACCATTTTCACGCAGTACCACACACACCACCTCCCTTTTCTAGTCTTATTCCTTTTACAACATCAGTACATACACATTATCACACACACACACATCAGTGCATATACCTCACAGGCAGACCCCACATCACCATCCTCACAAACTCGTCCTCCTCTCTCCATCAGACAAAGAAAACCGATGAAAACACAGATCCGGGAACACCACCCCACATCAATCGACTCCTCTCCCTCTCTTTCAGTCCATACATCAGTAATACCTCCACCCCTCACCCACAAATATCAGACACACACTCACAAAACCATACAGTGAGCGTCGCCTCTATACATACACGACCAGACCCCTTTGGTCGTCTCCTTCAAACCACACCCAAAGACAAATTGAATGGTCCTGAGGCCATAGTTTTCAGAGAAATCTTTTTTTTAGACGCTTAACACAGATCAGAGACGGAGTGTCGACATCTCCGCCGTGGAAACGCCATCGCTGGCAGTCCTTTGCCTTCGTTTCTTTTGTCCTGCTGCTGAATCAGAAAGAGCGAGACGGGGAAAGGATGTTGGGGGTGGTAGCAGTGTTGCCTAAGCAATCGTTCCTCCTCCTTCGCTCCGCCGTGCCTCTGCTCGTTAAGCCACCGCTATTCTGCCGGAATTTCAGTCGGCGAAGCTTCTCCGAGATTATGTTTGATAATCGTGGAATTATCTTCTTTTGAGCCACGATCTGTTTAAATTTAGCCACTGCTCCTCTTGTGGAATTGGCTATCGATTTTGTGGAATTGGTTATCGATTTTTTTCTTTAACCGCGGTTTAGTTTGGTTATACCGTTTACAATTGTTCACTTTAGTATAGATGCATATTGACCGGATTTGGTATTGTTGCAGCTTATGGTTCGGCTTTTGTTCTGACTATTACTAATGGTATTTGTTAATGAGTTTTACAGTTCCTTCGATCTGGCGGGCTTTGATCTGGATGGTCACTATAACAAAAACGGCCTGTAAAAATATTTTAATTTGAGGCCTACATAATGATTTGGCGGAAATACAACGAATTGACGGATGCTATACCAATTACGCCCTGATTTGAACATGATACTACACTTGAACAGTCTCATTCCCATGTTCCTAAAACAGATAGGCGATGATGATACATATTACTTTGCAAAGTAAGCGATAGTAGAGTGGTGGGATTGAAGGTACCTGGCATGGCAAACCGGCCCGGGCTCCATGTTTGCAACCGTACCGACATCCTTAACCTCTGCTTGATGCAATACACCATTCTGAGCCTACATTTTTATAAAAATCATTTTCCCCTTTATTTTGTTATCATTATTTTATATTTTTAATATTAACTTATTTTCTTTTAGAGGTAAAATTCAGAACTCATTGACACATACAACCTCTTTAACCTTGGTATAAGGGGTAAGTAAGGCATCGCTTTAACTAGGATCTGTTTCTGTTTAGCATTTTTGACTGGCTTGTAGTGAGCCTCACCGCTAAATGTACAAAATTCCAAATCTTTGTTTTCTTTGTAGTATAACGTGCAAATTTTTTTACAACAGTGAATTCTTTCTGAAGATAGCCCTAAAAACGAAACCAACTTTTTTGCATCGTAGTTCGAGGAAACCCCAAGTTATTTATGTTTAATTCATTCAAAAGTCAAATGATCTCATCCATGCCTCATTGAGATATGTTATAATCTGATTTAATACTAAGCAACCTAACTGCAACCGACAACTTTGAATGACTTGCCCCATTGTAAAATGGGCGACTTGCTTCTTCCAACTATTCATAGAAGAGCTTCGCCTCATTATTGGGAATCTCCTCAACATTAGGTTGGGAGGGTTCCCCTTGGTACATTCCAAAGGCATCATTTAACATCTAATTCATAGAATAGTTATACCTGATATAGTCATTTTGGAAGTTCTCTCTATGGACACTAGGGTTACACTCTCCATGTGCAGTCCACACAAAATAATTTGGCATAAATCCTTTTTTATAAAGGTGCAGCACAATATTTTCAATTGGTTGCACGTGGCTACACTTGCATTTCACACAAGGACATTTGATTGAAACCCCCTTCCCCCCGTATATATTCAGGAAGCAATTTAGCTTTAGCAATAAATCGGTCAATTCTATTTGTATTGGATAAAAGCTGACTGGACTTGAAAAGGTAACACGTGTCTTCCACGTGGCACGAACAGACATTTCAACGGACAGACATCCAACGGACAGACATTCATCACGAGCAGACTTAAAGGAGTTATGAAACACTTCAACAGTCAACACGGTCTAAATGAGCAGTTATTAACATGATCATCCACGATCAATCTATTAATGGTCACTAAGGCAATCATTACAACCCAGCGGTTATGACTCCAACGGATATGTGACCAGCAGTTACTTATCCAGACGGATCCACGCCCAGCGGTTACAAATCCCAACGGGTGCCTACCAGGCTTATAAATAGCATTCGCCTTAATCGATTGTAGAACAACTATTTTTCCTGTCTACGATATCAATAAGAATACTCTCTCGCTTTTGCTCAGATACTCTCTTTGCTTATATTTTGATTACTACTTTAGTTCTTTGATCGTCTGAAGTGCGATTGGTATCGAAGAACTCTCTCCGAAGACGAGCGATACGATACGGTTACTTCTCCTTGTTTCCGTTTATGCTTTACTTTTATTAGTTAATACTTGCATCTCGTTCTCGTATTATCATCATCTTAGCTCAACGTATAAACTCTTCATCTCAACTATTGATCGTGATTCCGCAAATATAAATTTAATTGTTAATTGGCCTAAAATCGGATCTAGGTTAACCAATTTGGCGACCACAGTGGGAGCCGATCAATAGCCTTCGTAGGTTAATAGTTTATCTTTGATATTATACCTATTTTTGTCTGTCTTTTTTCTCTATAACTAACATGGCAGAAAGCAACTCTCAACGAATTATCCTAAGCGGAAGTCAGGGAAATACTCGCGTCGTGAATATTTTCGAAGTGAAGCAGAAGCCTGGTGAATCTCTTCGCCAATATATAGATCACTTCCAGAAAGAGCGAGCAGTACTTCCCGAGATTCCAGACAAGTGGGCGGTAATCGCGTTTACTTACGGTCTGGATATTGGATTCTCAATAGCTACGCATCGATTGTACGAGTCTCTCCGCGAGTCCCCAGCCGTCACCTGGTCGGACGTTTGTGATCGCTACGCTTCAAGGGTAAATGCCAATGGACCCGAATGAGAAGACTCTCGGGGAGATTACCCTGACGACTCTTGCCGAAGGGGTAGCGAAGGAAACAACTTTCCGTGTTGTCGATGCGGATCTAGCCTACAACATCATTTTGGGTAGACCTTGGATCCACGACATGCAAGCTGTTCTTTCAACTTATCATCAAGTATTGCAGTTCCCATCTGAATGGGGAGTACGTGAGGTCCGAGGAGAGCAACGCTCTGCCCGAGACTGCTATTCTGTGGCTCTCAAGTTGCTCGAAGAGAACAAATAGCAATTACAGCGACCGGGACCAGACATACCACATGAAGAGGCTAAGTACGAGGTCCCGGAATTCATCATGAAGATTGACGAAAGAGAAAACAACATGCCAACCGTGGAAGCTTTGGAACCCGAAGAACTATTCGCCGACAAGCCAGAACGGAAGGTGTATCTAGGGACCGAACTGAACGAGCGCCTACGAGGAGATATCCTCCAGTTCCTCAAGGAACGGCATACAACATTTGCCTGGTCCCACGCAGATATGACAGGTATTTCTCCTGACATCATTACTCACATGTTGAACGTTGATCCGTATCACCACCCGGTGAAACAAAAGACGCGCCAAAAAGGAGCCTTTCCGAACCACGTCATCAATGACGAGGTCGACCGGCTGCTGAAAATCGGTTCAGTACGTGAAGTCACGTATCCAGACTGGCTAGCCAACGTGGTTTTCGTACCTAAAAAGAACGGCAAATGGTGAGTCTGCATTGACTTCACAAATCTAAACAAAGCCTGCCCGAAGGATTCATATCCTCTTCCCATGATAGATCAACTGATCGATGCAACAGCCGGACACGAGGTGCTAACCTTCCTCGATGCGCACTCCAGATATAACCAGATATTGATGGATCCTGAAGACCAGGAGATAATGGCGTTCATAACATGTCGAGGTACATATTGTTATAAAGTTATGCCATTTGGATTGAAAAATGCAGGTGCAACCTATCAGCGTCTAGTCAATCGAATGTTCCATGACCATATCGGAAAGACTATGGAAGTGTACATCGATGACATGCTGATCAAATCCAAACGAGCAGAAGACCATCTGGCACATCTAAAAGAAGCTTTCCGAATCTTGGATCAGTATAACATGAAGCTGAATCCAGAGAAATGCGCTTTCGGAGTCGGATCGGGGAAGTTTCTGGGATTCATTGTTTCTCAGCGTGGCATTGAAGTCAATCCCGCTCAGATTAAAGCCATTGAATCATTCCCAGATGTACTTCAAAACAGGAAAGATGTCATGAAACTGACGGGGAGAGTGGCAGCACTACGCAGATTCATTTCCCGATCATCTGACCGTTGCAAGAGTTTCTTCGATGTCTTAAAGCAGAACAAGGAACTCGAATGGACTCCTGAATATCAGCAAGCATTGAAGGATCTGAAAAAGTATTTATCCAATCCACCACTGCTCTCCACGCCTCAGGAAGGTGAGCAGCTGCTGATTTATTTGGCAGTCTCAGAATCATCGGTAAGCGCTGTACTAGTTTGGAAGGAAAAAGGTAAACAACTTCCTATCTATTACATTAGCAAAGCTCTAATTGATGCAAAAACATGCTATCAACCTTTAGAAAAATTGGCATTGGCACTAGTAACTGCAGCTCGTAAGTTACGCCCTTATTTTCAATTTGATAGATGTGGTTACAACCTTTCCTTTGCGAAATGTTCTGCACAAACCTGAATTCTCAAGAAGGCTGGTAAAATGGGCTATAGAATTATCTGAATTTGATATCACCTATCAGCCTAGAGTAGCAATAAAGTCACAAGTTCTAGCAGACTTCGTGGCAGACTTCAGCACTAACATATACCCTGAAGCAGAAAGGGAAGCTATTCTTTATGCAGGGCAGGCTCCTGGCACATGGACCCTTCACACAGACGGCTCCTCGAGCGTCAAAGGGTCCGGCCTTGGACTGATTCTTGTTGCTCCATCCGGCGAGACGGTAAGGCAAGCTATCAAGTGCCCATTTATTACTAACAATGAGGCCGAATATGAGGCCGTTATTGCAGGATTAGAACTAGCCCGAAGTTATGGAGCAACCATCGTCAAACTAAAAAGCGATTCTCAGCTCGTGGTCAATCAAATCAATGGAGGTTTCATTGCATGAGAATCCAGGATGCAAGTGTACCTCGCCCGAGTGAAAGAGCTCCTAGCACAGTTTGGTGAATGGGAAGCAGTCCAGATTCCACAGGAAGAGAACCATGAAGCTGATGCTCCTGCAAACACGGGATCAGTGGCAGAGATAGGGGCAGCCAGCTCTTCAGCTATTGTTCAACTTCTTTACACGACTATGGATAGAGAAAAGTTCGAAGTCAACACCATCAACGCTACTTGGGGACTGGCGGAATGAGATAACAAACTATCTTATCCATGGAACTCTACCTGCATATGCAAAAGCTTCACACAAACTCCTAGTGAAAGCTGCTCGATATACAATTCTCAACGGCGAGCTTTACCGGAGGATGTTCGCAGGACCTCTCGCAAAATGTCTTGGACCAAATCAGATTAATTATGTGATGAGAGAAGTCCACGAAGGCTGCTACGGAAATCATTCCGGGGGCAAGGCATTAACCCGGAAGCTGATTCGTGCAGGTTACTATTGGGACAAAATGGAGAAAGATACGAACGAATTTGTCAAGAAATGTGACAAATGCTAGAGGTTCGCCCATCTTCTCCATCAACCAGCGGAACCACTGCATTCAATAATCTCCCCGTGGCCCTTCATGAAATGGGGTATGGACATCGTTGGTCCTCTTCCCACAGCACCAAGGGGGATGCGCTTCTTATTGATCATCACCGACTACTTCACAAAGTGGGTCGAAGCGGCAGCATATTCAAGGATACGACAAACGGAAGTCGTCGACTTCCTCTGGCGTTTTGTAGTATGTCGCTTTGGGGCACCTAAGGAAATAGTCATGGACAACGACCCACAATTCATTGGCCAGAAAGTGACTAGATTCCTCGAAGATCTGCACATCAAGAGGATTACCTCCTCTCCATATCATCCTGTTGCAAATGGACAGGCGGAGTGTACCAACAAAATCATCGTTGAATCCCTTAAAAAGCGCCTCGAGCAGGCAAAGGGATGTTGGGTAGAAGAGCTACCTGGAGTACTATGGCCCTATCGCACAACAATAAAAATGAGTACCGGAGAAACTCTTTACTCATTAGTATATGGTGCAGATGCTCTAATCCCGGTTGAAATCGGAGAGCCCAGTCTACGATATGCACATGCCACTGAGGAATCAAACTCAGTCAACCTATCCGAAGAGCTGGACCTCCTCGAAGAACGCAGAGAACTAGCTCTTGTACGAGTAGTCGCTCAAAAAGAACAAATCGAGCAATACTACAATCGGGGACTGCGTACGAAGCTTCCAAGTCGGAGACTTTGTACTCAGAAAAGTCTCCCAGAGCACACAAGAAACAAATTCAGGGAAGCTTGGTCCTAATTGGGAAGGCCCCTACAAAGTAATTGCTTCAGTCGGCAAGGGATCTTATCGTTTGGCACGACCAGACGGCTCCACTGTCCCGAACAGTTGGAATGTGGTTCACCTCAAAAGGTATCACTTTTAAGTGGTAAAACGGTTAGTTATCTTACACTTACCTTTTATCTTTACAAAAGTTCTTACTTTTATCTTCTCTCTAAATGGTAATAACGACCTAAACAAGGTCAGATCCGTTTAGCTTAACTGGTAGAGCTCGAAGTTCTTCAACTTCGCGGCTGTGGGTTCGAATCCCACAAGGGACACACTCCTCGTTTGGTTATATGTGTTCTATGTGCAACTCACCGAAAACTCTTTTCATGTTATCACTTTACGTGCTCCAACATAAAAACAAGGGGGATGGTGAGAGGCCCCTGTAGGCCAGATAAGACCTTCATAAAGGCAAAAGACCTTACCAAAAGGCGATTTTTTAAAGTTTTTCAAAAAACTTTTACGTGACAAGACTTCCACGGCAAATAAGAGGAGTAATTCACAAAACAAAAACTTTTACGTGACAAGACTTCCACGACAAATAAGAAGAGTCATTCACAAAACAAAAAACTTTTACGTGACAAGACTTCCACGACAAATAAGAGGAGTCATTCACAAAAACAAAAACTTTTACGTGACAAGACTTCCACGACAAATAAGAGGACTCATTCACAAAAAAAAACCTTTATGTGACAAGGCTTCCACGAAAATAAGAGAAGTCGTTCACAAGGCCAACGACTCGGCCAGAGCCAATCTACAAAGCCATGCAACAACTTTCAACTATCAAAACGATAAGCAAAGTTATACGCACAGAGCAATGATTCGGCCAAAACTCTAACGACCACGACTCAGTCAGATTACTCACAACTTATGACCTCTTCCTAACGAAAGGCTAAGTTAAAAACATTTGGGCAGACTATTGGAGGTACGAGCTTAATAAAGTTCAAACTTCAGAAAATTCCCAATCACAAGGCACGAAAGCCACAACACATGCAAACAAAATATCAAGAGGTTCAAACTAAGTGTAGTCACTGAACAGATCTAAGTAGTATAGATACATTATCTTGAAAATTGATAAAATGCCGAAAACGGCTGACAGAAATTTGCAGAGTGTTCAAAGGCCAAATAAAACCGGCCATACAAAGGACCAGAAAGTCTTTACTAGACTTCTGTCCACCAACAAACAAGTCCAGCTCTCGCCAGACAATAAAAAGTACATCAATCAACAGATTGAGAAAGGGCATTATCATTTAGGGCTACGACCAGAACTCGGCGCACCAGCTCCATCAGTTCTGCCATCGTCCCCTGAATTCTCGCCGTCGTCTTCGTCTTCATCATCATCGTCGCCTTCAGACTCCTCAGGAGAGAGATTCAATGCTTGCTTTATTCTTCTAACAGCGCTCTTTGTTGTTTGCAGCATCTCCTCGACGTTAACTTGTCTAGCCTGAATCTGCACGAGCAATGTACGCTTGGCATCAAGGGCAGCAAGCCTGGCTTTGATTTCAGACTGATCGTGCAGGTTTGCCAAGTCCTTGGTTAATGCGGTCTGAGCACTCATTAATTGAGCGACCTGATCCTTGGCAGCCTGGAGATGAGCCCTAGCTTTGACAGATCCTTCATTAGCTCTCTGCAGATCCATCTCAAGGGATGCACGATCTTCGATAGCATTGTTCGAAGAATTTCGGCACTCTTCAAGCAACCTCTCTAAACCCTGGGTAGAGCGTGCGAACCCTTCTCTCTCTTCGAGAAGAAGGTCCTTCTCCCTGGTGAGTGCGTTGATTTGCTCAACACGTTCATTGTTGACATCAGTCAACCGGTTAACCTCACCACCAAGGAGACCACACTACTCTATCAGACTCTTGTTCTCCTTCAAAGCTTCCAGCAACTCTTTCTTTACTTCGACTACTTGATCGACGTTGTTAAGCCTGGAGCGAAACATAAGCTCGGCAGCCAGCATACTCGACTGAAAAAAACAAATTAAGTCAAGTTTAGAAGTCCGAGGCTAAAGTTATTCCCAAAAAAAAAAAAACAGAAAATACTTACCCGGGCAGAGTCAACAGCAATCTGGAAGGCTAACTCCTCATCGCTCAGTTTCCTCAGCACCCATTCTTCACGGGGACCGATGAGCGAGGAAACCGCCTTAGCCAAGCCGCGTGGCCTAGTTACTAAGTTAACATCAGGGGAAAGTTTCAAAGTATGCTTCCTCTCACAGAACTTGGGTTCCCAAGCCTGCTCAGAGGGATAGTTTGGCCCAAACTTGTAACGGACACCCCTGATATCACTCAACTCTGTCCGGCCACTAATGACTGACCGCCAAACGAATCTTGACGAGGAAAGGTTAGAGTCACCTTCCACTCCAGGATTTATCATCTCGCACTCGTGAAGACCAACGGGAGTCACCCCCTCAGTAGCCACGTTCTCCAGGTCCTCGAAACGAAAAACACGAGGACCCCGACTACCCTCTTGGGGAACTTCTTCTCTTACTTCTTCTTTCACCTCTTCTTCTTCTTCCTCACCTACTTTTCTCTTCCCCTTATCTACACGAGAAGGACCTGCCTCCACTCCGTCATTAACTCGGGGACTCCTCTGCGGAGTACGGACAGCCTCCTCCTCGGCCCTCCTTCTGTCACTACGAAGATGAGGCCTTCGCCTAAGAGGAACATCAACTTCAGCCTCAGTGTCCGAAAGATAGATGACCTCCTTGGCTACACCCTCTCCCCGTGCAGACTCGGGGACTCCAGCAGCAGCATCGGCATTCTCTTCTACGGGCTCCGGTACACTGGCCCTAGAGGGAGGATCACCACCAGCCGACGAGGTTTGCCCGGCAGCCACGGAAGTCTTACGAGCAGACTTCTTCCGTGATCCGCCCTCGCCTTGGCTCCTCTTCTTCCCCTTCAGGAAGCCCAGTCCACCGGACAGGAGTTCCTCGCCCCCCTCCCTGCTGCGCAGTGCATCCACCGAAGCCAGTATAGCCTCAGCTTCAGCGTCTGGGTCTGCAACAGGCTCAGAAGGCCCGTCTTGAGGGGGAGCAGGAAAGAAATCTCCCGAAGTGCCCAAACCTACAAAAAGGTGAAGCGGTCAGACATGGAGAATTTTTGAAGAAAAAGATTGATCATGAAAGTAGAAGTATTCTCATCATGATTCTGGAAAACCAAACTTCTTTGAGCGGAAAAATACGCCCACTCTCTCATCTCAGGAGTAAACTCCTTCAAAATTGGCTCAACCCACGCCGTCAAATCTTCAACAGAAATGAGTTCGTCGTAGGGTTGCTTGGCCGCTACAAAAATTGAACGGAGTTAGCAGACGAGAAGAAGAAAGAGCACAAAGAATTTCAAAAAGTACTCGGGGACGTATGCTTCTTATTCCAGACTTCTGGAAGATGAGCCTTGTCGTCAAAAGTCAAGGCCGAGGAGCGCACAAACAGATACCGGTGCACCCAGCCTCGGTCACCAATTCCTCAGAACTGCGCACAAGCCCTTGCTTCCGCGCATTCTGGCATTTACATAGCCGTCTTTGAAAATTTGTATACTATACGAAGAAATAAAATGCTCAGAGCCAAAAGATTGATCAGTTCCTGCCGCGAACCAAGCTAAAAGAGTAACTATCCTATATATATTGGGGCTCAGTTGCCCCGGACAGAGGAGGTACTCCCTGCAGAGCCTCTCCAGCACAGGGTGCAGGGGTAACCTACATCCCACTGTAATATGGTAGGTGCACATGGATGTCCACCCAACCCTATGGGAAGTAATATTCTCCTCCTCGGAGACTGGCAAGAGGGGAACCTCATCGCCCCAGTGGCAGTCCGTCCTCACTCGTGGGATCACCTCTTTCGTGATCCCAGATTTAAACCTATACGCCGGCCAGTTGCGCGTATCTCCCTCTCTATTATGGAAGGACTTAATGTTACAATCCGCCTCAAGTTCACCCCATTTCTTGGGGATTATTTCTGCAGTAGTAGCGTGGGTAGCCCGGGACCTGGGAGTAGCCGCCGAGGAACTACCAGCAATATCAGTGCTTTGATTTTTCCTAGATCTTGAAGTCATGGTTTCAGGGAAAATATGTCAAGAAGAGTTCAAAGCTAGTTCAAAGGATTTTCAAAGAACAGTGGAGAAGAAATAAAGGCAAGTAAAAAGTTTCTCATCAAGCAAACCCCTATTTATAGGAGTGAAGAATGAGCCCCACAACTTCCTTCGAGACACGTGGAGGTCATCAGAAAAACTATGATCAGATCTGGCCGTCGAAAGAAAGAGTAGAGATCATCAAAACTTTATAGCATCATCATTATTCTGAAGAGTAGCGGTCACCTCGCAATCAACAGGCGACGTGTGCACGTGACTGAAGCGGTTAAAATCATTACTTTTACCCTCGGGGCATGCAATAGTCACTTCAGAATGGCCTGCAGTTCCGCAGACGTGCCAGCTGCAGTTACTTTTTTATACGACGCATTAAATGCGCACGTCATAAGGGCTTGTCACTTAGCTGATAAGGTTGGTACGTCATCAAGATACATCACACGGAGACAAAAGTTTGCAAGAAATTCCCGCCAAAATTCATATCCACTCCTCGAACAGATACTCTGCTCGAGAAGTGTGGGGACTATCTGTATTGGATAAAAGCTGACTGGACTTGAAAAGGTAACACGTGTCTTCCACGTGGCATGAACAGATATTTCAACGGACAGACATTCATCACGAGCAGACTTAAAGGAGTTATGAAACACTTCAACAGTCAACACGGTCTAAATGAGCAGTTATTAACATGATAATCCACGATCAATCTATTAATGGTCATTAAGGCAATCATTAAAACCCAGCGGTTATGACTCCAACGGATATGTGACCAGCAATTACTTATCCAAACGGATCCACGCCCAGCGGTTACAAATCCCAACGGGTGCCTACCAGGCTTATAATTAGCATTCGTCTTAATCGATTGTAGAACAACTATTTTTCCTGTCTACCATATCAATAAGAATACTCTCTCGCTCTTGCTCAAATACTCTCTTTGCTTATATTTTGATTACTACTTTAGTTCTTTGATCATCTGAATTGCGATTGGTATCGAAGAACTCTCTCCGAAGACGAGCGATATGATACGGTTACTTCTCCTTATTTCCGTTTATGCTTTGCTTTTATTAGTTAATACTTGCATCTCGTTCTCGTATTATCATCATCTTAGCTCACCGTATAAATTCTTAATCTCAATTATTGATCGTGACTCCGCAAATACAAATTTAATTGTTAATTGGCCTAAAATCGGATCTAGGTTAAACACCATCTACATTATTTTTCCTCAAACCCATATTTTCATAGAACATATTGTACATCCAACTACGATTTTCGTCATGTTTCATCTACACAAAAGTTATAAACAAATAAATGTAAATCAATGCAATAGAATATAACAATTTTTCAAATAAAATATAAGTGTATAGCCTTTTTCTTAAATTATTTTGCATATTAACTTTTTAATTAACTAACTAAATCAAACTCCCTAAATATTTTACGGATAGAGGCATTTATTTGTTTTTAGGATGCTAACATAAAAAATAGTTAATAAACTAAAATAGGTATTTAACTATATTACTACAAAAATAGTTACTAAATAGGCATTTAACTAATTTACGACAAAAATACTTAGCACTTGAATATATGCAATTTTAAATTAAATATCAAATAATAAAAATAAATAAATAATTTAATTTAATAAACTGAAATTAAAATTTACCTTCAAGAATTAGTTGCCGGTGATCGAAAAACCTGTAAAAATATTAAAATTTGTTAAATTCGGGTAAAAAAATTAGGTCAATTTTAAGGTAAATGGGGAAATTGGGGACGGGATGAGGGAGTGGAAAAAAAATGATGGGGTGGGGAATGGGGACCGGGAAATGGGAAGGAAATTTTAAGGTGGGGTTGGGGAATGGGGATGGGGAAATGGGTAGAGGAAATATTAAGGTGGGGTGGGAAATGGGGACGGGGAAACGGGACAGGGGAGGGGTGGGGAAAATGGGGTGGGGGAAAATAGGGACGAGGAGAATCCTTACCAGATCCACGGGAAGGTGGAGGTGTTGCCGCCGCAGGTAGAGGTGTTGTCGCCGTAGGTGGAGGTGTTGCCGCCACAGGAGAGGGGAAAATGGGGCGGAGGGAGGGGATTTTTAATATATCGAATTATTTTGTGTATATGCTGAAAGGGTATGTGTATTATTTTGTTATGCCTGGAGATGGATTCCATCTCCAATCAAAAAGTAAAAAAAAGATGTCAGGTGCTTGGCGACGGAATACCCTCTCCACCACCTGACATCTTTTTAACTTTTTTATTAGAGACGGAATTCCATCTCTAATTTTTTCAATTTTTTTTAATAATTTTCTACGGTAAAACAAAGATTGGAGAGGGAACTCACTCGTCAACCACTTAGTGAGTGAGTTTTGGCGAGTGAGTTTTGGCGAGTGAGTTCCCTCGTCAACTCTTTTTTAGCTTTTTCCTATTTTTCTAGTAGTGCCGATCACAAGTATAAATTAAAAAAATATTGTAAGTTGGTCGAGCATATTAATAAATGATGAATAGATTGAAAATAAATGAGGAATAGAATGTAGATGATTCATATATAAGTAGTTTTTCTTGAAATGGGTTGAATTTTGAACTTCTTCCAATATATGGGTGTATTAGAAATTTTTTTTCAAAAATGGTAGAAACACCAAGGGGCATGGCGTTTTCTATATAAATCTTAACATCCATTTATTAACGGCCCGTTAGTTTAATGTATGCAGAAAACGCCATGCCCCCCGGAGTTTTTCAAATTTTGTAAAAATTCAGAAAACGCCATTGCCCCTGGCGTTTTCTTTGAAATTTAATGGCGTTTTCTTTGAGTTTTTTCAAATTTTGTAAAAATTCAGAAAACTCCATGGTCCCTGGCGTTTTCTTTGATAATTTAATATTTGTAAAAACTCCACGGCTGATGGCGTTTTCTTTAGTTGTCAATCAATAGTCAGGCTTTTCGGCTTTTCGACTTTTCAACTTTTCGGTTTTTCGGCTTTTCAGCTTTTTGTAAAATACACAATAGATGGCGTTTTTGGTAGTGGTAATAGTACCCACAATTATTGCATTTAGCAAATATTTTCTATATAACCGAGGGTGGCAAGACATTGTAATTCATCTCCCTTTTGTACACCGTTCAGCAAATGTTACTAAATTTCTTAGCTTTTTTATTCAAGCTTTTTCTTAGTGGTTTTTCTTAGTTATTCCGCTTAATCTAGTAAGTAATATATTTTCTTGATATGTTTAATTTTTTTTTGATGTTTCATACTTACTGATATTATTATTTTAATTGTAACAGCGTTAAAAAATGTCGAATGATAACTGTGTGAGGGTTGCATTTTACTGGGGCGGGCAAATTATTTCTGAAAATAATACAGTTGATTATAGTGAGCATCCTCGTTCCATCATTAAAATGTCGTCATATGCTGAGTATGATTGGTTGGTTAGGAACCTGCATATTAGAATGAAAACTAACCCTGATGAGGTAAGACTTGTTAATTCTGGGAGATGGCCACATTCAACTGTGCAGGATTGTGCTCGTTACAAAAAATTTCCAATTGTTGATACTGAATCTTTGAAAGATTTTTTGTCGACACATGACACTGTGCGTTATATGATGAAGTTAATTTGCTTGAGATGTACATTAAGACTGAACCGTTCGAGGTTAATGACCATCATGTAAATGAGCCATTTCCTGTAGTAATGAGTGTGTTACCTGAATTTTCTACTTTTACAAGCTTGTTAACAGAATGTACATCACATCAAAATGATTTACCGTCAAGCAATCAAGGCAAGGGTTATACTGATTTTGAGATGAATTTTTCCGATCACAATAACCCTTGTTATGATTTTAGAGATGGTGCAGGACCTCACAGGACATTAGAATTTTCTGAGATACGAAGAGTATCTGAAATACAAGCTCGAGTAGAGGCTGATCATCATGCTGATCAAGGCGATGATGATTCTGAAGGTGATATCCCAAATGACCAATATAATTCTGATGAGATAGCAAGTTCTGGTGAAGAAAGTGGTGGTGATGATGATGACCAACATCCGCCCGAAGAAGTACCCAATATACCAATGTATAGTGAGTATAACCCATTTCTTTATGATCTTCAAGGACGGCCAGAAGTGTTTGCTTCTACCCGCGAGTCAGAGGGTGTTCAGTGCAGGATATGGATGGATGATAACACATCTAATCTTGAGGCTGGAATGTTATTCCAAAGCAAGGACATGTTAAAGAGCGCCGTTAAAAAGTGGAGCTTGCGGAACAATAGAGAATGTAAGGTGTGGGAATCAAAGAAAGAACACTGGACAGCTAAGTGTAGGCGGTGGGAGTCTGGTTGTAATTGGATGCTCAGAGCCAGGAAAACGTCAACAAATCTATGGAAGATTGAAAAGTACAACAGAAAACACACTTGTCAAATGGCGGTAATTGCATCTGATCATTTCAACTTACACACTAACATGATTTCCTCTATGTTGTTAACCCATATCAAGGATAATCCTTGGTATAATGTGAAAGATGTAATAAATACAGTTAGGATTTCGGTTAATCATGTACCCTCTTACAAAAAGGTGTGGCTTGGTCGAAGGCATGCATTCAAGACAATATTTGGTGATGTTGATGAATCATTTTCTTTGCTTCCTAGATATTTGTTTGCTCTTAAACATTATAATCGAGGAACAATTGTCGAATGGTTGCACGCGGACCAGTCAACAGCGGAGGTAAATATCTTTAAGTATGTATTTTGGGCATTTGAACCGTGTATAAAAGGATTTACAACATGTAGACCTGTTATATCAATTGATGGTACTAACATATATGGGAAATATGATTTGAAGTTATTGATTGCTGTGGGTGTTGATGCAAATGAACAGAAATTTCCACTTGCTTTTGCAATGGTTGATAGGGAGACGAAAGAGGCATGGTCATGGTTTTTATCGTTACTAATGACTCATGTGGTAAAACATCGCAGAGGAATTACTTTGATATCTGACAGGGCTCCTAGAATACTTCATAGTATAGAGGATTTGGTTGCTTTGCAGGAGTCGAATGTATATCATAGGCTATGTCTTAGGCATCTTAAAAGCAATTTTCTGTCAAGGTTTCCAAATAAGGAGCTCGAGGGATTTATGTGGAAGGCTGCAACTCAACATCAAGAATGCAAGTTCACTGCCACCATGGATCTCATAAAAGAAGCTAAACCTGAAGCGTACAATTATTTAATGAACATCCCACTAGATAAGTGGACTGTTTATTGTAATGGTGGCAGAAGGTGGGGCATCTTAAAGACAAATCTTTCAGAATCATACAATGGTTTCATAAAGAAAGCTCGTGGACTACCAGTTACAATAATGGTTAAGCTAATATTTGGGCAGTTAGTTGAGAGATTTGTGTCCAGAAAGCAATATGCACAAAAACTCTTGTTTGAGCAGGAAAGCTTCACACCAATGGTGAAAGTTAAATTCAAAAAATATGAAAACAGGTCGAAACTTCATACTGTCAATGGATATAATCTAGAAACAGGTGTTTTCGAAGTAGAAATTCATCGACGTCAAAATAGTGGTGGTAGGGTACACAAGGTTAGAAAACGCCATCAGCCGTGGAGTTTTTACAAATATTAAATTATCAAAGAAAACGCCAGGGACCATGGAGTTTTCTGAATTTTTACAAAATTTGAAAAAACTCAAAGAAAACGCCAGGGGCCATGGCGTTTTATGAATTTTTACAAAATTTGAAAAATTCCGGAGGGCATGGCGTTTTTTGTATACATTAAACTAACGGGCCGTTAATAAATGGACGTTAAGATTTATATAGAAAACGCCATGCCCCTTGGCGTTTTTACCATTTTTGAAAAAAAAATTTCTGACACACCCATATATTGGAAGAAGTTCAAAATTCAACCAATTTCAAGAAAAAATTCCATATATAATTGACCACAATAACTTTAAAAAATAGGCATAATTGATCTATTTACACACTCCCAGTTTCCCTTAACTGTTTCTTTGACCACACCCGCCAACAGTAAACTACAAATTGATAGTTCATCGGGCACAAATTAAACAGGCAAATCGGCAAATAGATGGTTTGCACTCAAGAACATTTTCACTCTAGTCACAAACTACAGCTTTCAAGTAAATGATTTCTCATGGCACCCAAATCATGTTCTTGGCCACGTTAAAAGTCTTCATCTATGCACACAGAATGTGTGAATGGACCAAAAATTCTTTGTTTTGATCTTAGAAATAGTGGTCAGGTTTTTCTTCAGATGAAGATTGCAATTTAACCGTGAGGCTCCATATAAAGGAGTTATAATGAGGTCCACGCGTGATCGTGATAGTCCATCCAATTGTTTGAGGGCTGCATTGATTTCAGCTAAATGTACTCATGTTGCATTGGCATCATTCATCAATGCCATATGGTTAACTAAGTCAACGTTATTCAATCATTTCCACAGACGGTTCATCACGTCAACTTTCCCAGGGCAGAAGCATTATTTATGTCCTAGGGCTCATTTTTTCATTTGTTAATGCACGCATATTGGCCATCAAATTAAATTAAAGTTTGCGGTGGGATAATTAATTATTTGAATAAAGATAAACACGTCATAGTAGAATCCAACAAATTCTAAGAGGATGACAAAAAGGAGCCACCCTCGGCGAGATGGGCGCATTGATTTTGGAATAGTACGTACTAACCACTTTGATTCCGTTGCAAAGAATCTACATTTAGTTGGTACATACTATCTTATCAAAATAATCACCCAAGTGAGAAACAAATATGATGGTGGCTACGTGGGCATAGGGATCCTTTGTGTTGTACTAAGCTACCAAGAATAAGAATAACTGAGAGAGAGCTACAAAATTATGAACTTTTAGTCGACATAGTTAAGTATTTCATTCGCTCGGAAAGGACGATGTATTGGATAAAAGCTGACTAGACTCTAAAAAGGCGACACGTGTTTTCCACGTGGCACGGACAGACATTTATCGGGCAGATACTCACTGGAGAGACGTTTCCCACGGGCAGACCCAAGACAGTCACGGAGCATCTCAACAGCAGGCATGGCTTAAATGGACAGTTACCGGAATTACCGTACGCGATCATTCGCGAAATGATCATTACGGCAATAACCGCAGCCTAGCGGTTACAACTTCGCCGAATGGGTGCCTGACGGTTACTCATCCGGATAAGTTCCACACCCAACGGCTAGCACAATCCCAACAGGCGCCTCTCAAACCTATAAATAGCACTTCTTTTGACCAATTGGAACAACTTTTTACTTCCTGTCTACATTATTAATAAAAGAGCACTCTCTCTTGTTCAGACATACTCTTTATTTCGATTACCATTTTTAGTGATTAATTCATCTCAAGGGTGGACATCGACCAACTCTCCCCGGAGACGAAGGATACGATACGTCTATCTCTCTTTACTCTTGCTTACATTTTACTTTGCACGTTCTGAATTAGTATTATCTTGTTCGTCGTATGAATTCTTAATCTCAACTGTTGATCGTGACTCCACAAATATAAATTTAATTGTTAATTGGCCTAAAACCGGATTTAGGTTAAACAATTTGGCGACCACAGTGGGAGCCGGTCAATAGCTTTTGTAGGTTAAGAAATCCATCTCTGATACTGTGTTCGTTTCCGTCTATCCTTTTGTTCCATAACTAACATGGCAGAAAATGATTCCCAGCGAACCATTGTAGGCGGGCAACAAGTAGACACCCCTTCGCGTAGCACTAGTTATTCTCCTAATTACTCTCCCGATTACTCGTCCGACGGGCGGCAACAGTCCTCCCAAGGACAGGTCAGGCAAAACAGGCGTAGACGCTCTCAGAGCACTACTCCGCCTAGGAGACGCCGACATAAGAGTCTCTCCCCTGACCGAGGGAATCTGCAAAAAACACTTTTTGATTTTATGCAGCAACAGGCAGAAGTGAACCGGGGAATCAACGAAGCACTAACCTCTCTCCGGAGAAGCAACTTTCAACCGCAGGGGCTGACGCTGCAATGCCTAATCCCAATGCACCCTCTTCACATACTTCGAGACAAGGAGAAGAGCGTAACGGCGGCAGTGGCACTGCAGATCCGGCGACTCAAGCCACTGAGAACCCGAATGGAGGATCTACAACACCTGCAGATATGAGCCTTGTTGTGGAAGCTCTCACCAAGCAATTCAAAGAAAGCCAGGAAGCACTTCAAAAAGCTCTTCACGAGAGGATCGATCAGATACCAGGCGCCCCACCTACGCTGAAGAAAGTTGACGTCCAGCGATATTCACAGCGGCCCTGGAAGAAAGAGGCAGCCCCAAAGGAGATACCTAAAACGTTCAAAATGCCGAACATTCCGAGGTATCGCGGAACGTCTGATCCAAACGATCACCTCATGATGTTCAGCAATTTTATAAAAGCCAGTGATCTCACCGACGAGGAGATCGAATCTGTACAATTGAAGAAGTTCGAGAGACCCTGGCAGATGGGGCCCTGCGATGGTATTCAATGTTGCCACCCAAATCCATTGGATCCTTTGCAGAGATGGCTGAGTTATTCGTGAAGGCACACACAAGCGCCCAGAAGACGGAGACCCGGGTAGAAGATATCTTTGAAATTAAGCAGAGACCCGATGAGTCACTCCGGAAGTACGTGGATCGGTTCCAGAGGGAGCGCATGATGCTCCCCAAAGTGCCGGACAGATGGGCGGCAATCGCATTCACCAACAGCCTGGATGTTAGGAGCTCAGAGGCCATACGAAGACTTTATGAGTCTCTTCGCGAGTCCCCAGCAGCCAGTTGGTCAGACGTATAAAATTGCTACAATTCCAAAGTACGCATCGATGAAGATAAACTGATCGGGGTAGGCGCTCGGGGAAGGACCCAGCCTCACAGCGGCGGATCTGGCGGAAAAGTAGAAACGGAGAGATCGGGCACGCGATATGAGCCATACCCTGACCAATCGCGTAACAACTCTAAAGGACGCGGCCGCAACAGCAATAGGGGCCTATCTCGAAAGGAAAACCACGAGTCAAGTTCCCGTGGAATCCCAAGCCTGCCAAGCTTCAACGTTGAAATGTCAGAGGTCATGGCAGTACTCAAAGGCATGGGAGAAAAGGTCAAGTGGCCAAAGGACATGAAGACTGACCCCAGCAAGCGGAGCAAAGACATATACTGCGAGTTTCACCAAGACCACGGGCACACCACCGAGGACTGCAAAGCCCTGAGGTATGAAATCGCCCATTTATTGAAACAGAGATTCTTGAAGGAGTTCCTGACTGAGAAGGGAAAGCAAACTCATGCGAAGGCTCAGCAGAACAAGCCGGGTCCACCACGACCATCCTCCCCAAAGCGAACGGTCAACGTCATTTCGGGCGGGATCGAGGTAGATTCGGTCACCTTCACGGCAAAAAAGTATGCAAAGGTATCCATCACAAACAACAAGCGCCCCCGGTCAGAAGGAGTAATCACCTTTGAGGAATCCGATGCTGAAGGGTCACAGTTTCCACATATCGACGCGTTAGTCATAACATTGCGAGTAGCGGAGTTCGATGTAAAGAGAGTACTCATCGATGCGGGCAGCTCTGCAAATATCATCCCATCGCGAGTCATAGATGAAATGCAAATAGCAGACAAGATCGTGCCAATATCTCGAGTTCTCTCTGATTTCAACAACTCGAGTGAAAAGACTCTCGGGGAGATCACCTTGACAACACTAACTGAGGGGCTAGCAAAGGAGACGACCTTCCATGTTGTCGACGCTGATCTAGCCTACAACATTATTCTAGGCAGACCGTGGATCCATGACATGCAGGCCGTCCCTTCTACCTATCACCAGGTGTTGAAGTTCCCATCCGAGTAGGGAGTACGTGAAGTCCGAGGAGAACAGCGCACCGCACGAGACTGTTACTCGGTAGCCCTTAAACTACCCGAGGAAAGCAAATAGCAATTACAGCACCCGGGACCGAATACTAAACCTGAGGAGGCTAAGTACGAAGTCCCGGAGTTCATCGCCAAGATGGAAGAGAAGGAAAAACACATGCCAACAGTAGAAGCCCTGGAGCCCGAAGAGCTGTTCGCTGATAAACCGGAGCGAAAGGTGTACTTGGGGACGGAACTGAGCAAGCGCTTGCGGGAAGAAATCCTACAATTCCTCAAGGAGCGGCATACAACATTCGCCTGGTCCCATGCGGATATGACAGGTATTTCTCCTGACATCATTACTCACAGGTTGTATGTTGATCCGTACCACCGCCCGGTGAAACAAAAAACGCGCCATCAAGGAGCTTTCCGGAATCAGGTAATCAACGACGAAGTCGATCGCCTGTTAAAAATCGGTTCGGTATGTGAAGTCAAATATCCAGACTGGTTAGCCAACGTGGTTGTCGTACCTAAAAAGAACGGCAAGTGGCGAGTCTGCATTGACTTCACAGATCTAAACAAAGCCTGTCCGAAGGATTCCTATCCCCTTCCCAGGATAGATCAACTAATCGATGCAACGGCCGGGCACGAGGTGCTAACCTTCCTCGACGCGTACTCCGGATACAACCAGATACTGATGGACCCTGGAGACCAGGAGAAAACGGCATTCATAACTTGTCGAGGTACGTATTGCTATAAAGTTATGCCATTTGGATTAAAAAATGCAGGTGCAACCTATCAGCGTCTGGTCAATCGGATGTTCCACGACCATATCGGGAAGACTATGGAAGTGTACATTGACGACATGCTAATAAAATCCAAACGAGCAGAAGATCATCCGGTGCATCTGAAAGAAGCTTTCCGAATCTTGGATCAATATAACATGAAATTGAACCCGGAGAAATGCGCTTTCGGAGTCAGATCGGGAAAATTTCTGGGGTTCATTGTCTCTCAGCGAGGCATTGAAGTCAATCCCGCGCAGATTAAAGCTATCGAGTCAATCCCAGATGTACTTCGCGATAGGAAAGAGGTCATGAGACTGACGGGGAGAGTAGCTGCCCTGCGCAGATTCATCTCCCGGTTATCTGATCGTTGCAAAAGTTTCTTCGATGTCTTAAAGCAAAACAAGGAGTTCGAATGGACTCCTGAGTGTCAGCAGGCGTTGAGGGATCTGAAGAAATACCTCTCCAATCCCCCACTACTCACCACACCTGTGGAAGGCGAGCAGTTGCTAATTTATCTGGCTGTCTCGGAATCATCGGTAAGCGCTGTACTAGTACGAGAAGAAAGAGGTAAACAACTTCCTATCTACTATGTTAGCAAAGCTTTAATTGATGCAGAAACCCGCTACCAGCCTTTGGAAAAATTAGTGTTAGCTCTAGTAACTGCTGCCCGAAAATTACGTCCATACTTTCAAAGTCATACGATAGTTGTGGTTACTAATTTTCCTTTACGAAACGTTTTGCACAAACTAGAGTTTTCAGGAAGATTGGTAAAATGGGCTATAGAACTGTCCGAATTTGATATCACTTATCAGCCCAGGGTAGCGATAAAATCACAAGTCTTGGCAGACTTCGTGGCAGATTTCAGTGTAAATATATACCCTGAGGCGGAAAAGGAAGCCATTCTCTAGGCAGGACAGGCTCCGGGCACTTGGGTCCTCCATACGGATGGTTCCTCAAATGTCAAAGGGTCGGGACTTGGACTAGTCCTCGTTGCTCCGTCCGGCGAGACGGTAAGGCAAGCTATCAAATGTCCCATTATTACTAACAATGAGGCCGAATACGAGGCCGTTATTGCAGGATTAGAACTAGCACGAAACTATGGAGCAACCATAGTCAAGTTAAAAAGTGATTCTCAGTTAGTGATCAATCAGATCAATTGAGGCTTCGTTGCGCGAGAGCCCAGAATGCAGGCGTACCTCGGCCGAGTAAAAGAGCTCTTGACACAATTCGACGACTGGGAAGCGATTCAGATCCCACGAGAAGAGAATCACGAAGCTGATGCTCTCGCAAACATGGGATCAGTGGCAGAAGTAGGCGCAGCCGGTTCTTCGGCCATCGTCCAACTTCTCTACACAACCATGGACAGGAAAAAGTTCGAAGTTAACACTGTCAGCACTACTTGGGACTAGAGGAACGAGATAACAAATTATCTTATTCATGGGACCCTGCCCGCAGACGCAAAGGCTGCTCGCAAACTCCGAGTAAAAGCTGCCGGATATACCATCCTCAATGGCGAACTATACCGGTATATATTCGCAGGGTCCCTCGCGAAATGTCTTGGACCAAATCAGACTAATTATGTGATGAGAGAAGTCCACGAAGGCTGTTGCGGAAATCATTCCGGGGGTAAGGTCTTAACACGAAAATTGATACGTGCAGGTTATTACTAGGACAAAATGGAGAAAGATGCGAATGATTTATTCAAGAAATGTGACAAATGCCAGAGGTTTGCCCATCTCCTTCATCAGCCAGCCGAGCCGTTGCATTCAATAATCTCCCCATGGCCCTTCATGAAATGGGGAATAGACATTGTTGGTCCCCTTCCCACGGCACCGCGGGGGATGCGCTTCTTGCTGATCATAACTGATTATTTCACAAAGTGGGTCGAAGCCGCGACATATTCAAGGATACGGCAGACAGAGGTCGTCGACTTTCTCTGGCGCTTTATCGTATGTTGTTTCAGAGCGCCCAAGGAAATAGTCATGGATAATGGCCCATAGTTCATTGGCCAGAAGGTGACTAGGTTCCTTGACGACTTACACATTAAAAGGATCACTTCCTCACCATATCATCCTGTCGCTAACGGGCAGGCCGAATCTACCAACAAGATCATCGTTGAATCTCTTAAAAAGCGCCTCGAGCATGCAAAGGGATGTTGGGTAGAAGAGTTACCTGGAGTATTGTGGGCTTATCGCACCACGGTAAAAATGAGTACCGGAGAGACTCCGTACTCATTAGTATATGGCGCAGACGCCCTGATCCCGGTCGAGATAATAGAACCCAGCCTGCGATATGCCAATGCCACGGAGGAATCAAACTCAGTTAACCTATCCGAGGAACTGGATCTTCTCGAAGAACGCATGGAACTGGCCCTCGTACGAGTGGTTGCCCAAAAGTAACGAATCGAAAAATACTACAATCGGGGACTGCGCGTACGAAACTTCCAAGTCGGGGACTTTGTACTCAGAAAAGTTTCTCAGAATACGCAAGAGACAAATTCGGGGAAACTTGGCCCCAATTGGGAAGGACCCTACAAAGTGGTTGCTTCGGTCGGCAAGGGGTCTTACCGCTTAGCACGTCCAGATGGTTCGATCATCCCGAACAGTTGGAATGTGGTTCACCTCAAAAGGTATCACTTTTAGGTGATACAAACGGTTAGTTACCAGGCACTCAACTTTTATTTTACGTAAAGCTCTTTACTATTTATTCCCTCTAAATGGTACTAACGACCTGAACAAGGTCAGATCCGTTTAGCTCAACTGGCAGAGCTCGAAGTTTCTCAACTTCGCGGTTGTGGGTTCGAATCCCACAACGGACACACTCCTCGTTTGGTTATATGTGTTCATTATACGACTCACCGACAACTCTTTTCATGCTATCACTTTACGTGTTCTAACATGAAAACAAGGGGGGTGGTGAGGGCCCTGTAGGCCAGATAAGACCTTTATACGGGCAAAAGACCTTACAGCAAAAGACCTTGTCGAAAAGCAGGGCAGCAAAATTTCAAAATTTTACGTTGTAAGACTTCCACGACAAATAAGAGAAGTCATTCACGGAACAAAAGCCTCAGGTGACAAGGCTTCCACGAAAATAAGAGAAGTCAGTCACAAGGCCAACAACTCGGCCAGAGCCAATCTATAAAGCCGCGCAACAAACTCTCAACCATCGAGATAACAAGCAAAGTTGTGCGCGCAAGGAATTGATTCGGCTAAAACTCTAAAACGACCACGGTTCGTTCAAATTACTTATGACTTGCGTTCCTTTTATGAAAGGCTAAGTTAGGAACATTCGGGCAGACTTATGAAAATACGAACTTGATACGATTCAAGGTCCAAGAGAAGTAACTCCCGATCATAAGGCACGAAAGCCACAGCGTATGCATACAAAAGGATCGAGAATTCAAACTAAACATAGTCACTGAATAGATCTAAAACAGCATATATACATAAGTTGGTAAAGTGCCGAATACGGCTGTCAGAATTTTTCAGAGTGTTCAAAAGGCCAAACAAACCGGCCAAGTACCAGAAAGTCTTTATTAAGACTTCTGTCCATCATCAAGCAAGTCCGGCTCTCGCCAGACAATAAAAAAAATAAAAGTACTCCAATCACAGATTGAGAAGGGTCATCAACATTTAGGGCTACGACCAGAACTCGACGCACCAGCTCCGTCAGCTCTGTCTTCGTCCCCCGAAATTTCATCTTCATCCTCATCTTCACCTTCGTCTTCGCCTTCAGACTCCTCAGGAGAGAGATTCAATGCTTGTCTTATCCTGCGAACAGCGCCCTTTGTGGTTTGCAGCATCTCCTCGACATTGACTTATCCAGTCTGAATCTGCACGAGCAATATGCGCTTGGCTTCAAGAGCAGCGAGCTTGGCATTGATTTCGGACTGATCACGCAGGTTGGCCAAATTCTTGGTTAATGCGGTCTGAGTGCTCGTTAATTGAGCGACCTGATCTTTGGCAGCCTGGAGGTCAGCCCTGGCCTTAACAGCTCCTTCACTGGCTCTTTGCAGATCCATTTCCAAAGCCACAGCGTATGCATACAAAAGGATCGAGAATTCAAACTAAACATAGCCACTGAATAAAGATCTAAAACAACATATATACATAAGTTGATAAAGTGCCGAATACGGCTGACAGAATTTTATCAGAGTGTTTAAAAGGCCAAACGAACCGGCCAAGGACCAGAAAGTTTTTGTCAAAACTTCTGTCCGTCAACAAACAAGTCCGGCTCTCGCCAGACAACAAGGAAAATAAAAAGTACTCCAATCACAGATTGGGAAGAGTCATCAACATTTGGGGCTACGACCAGAACTCGACGCACCAGCTCTGTCAGCTCTGTCTTCATCCCCCGAAATTTCATCTCCATCTTCATCCTCGTCTTCATCTTCGCCTTCAGACTCCTCAGGAGAGAGATTCAATGCTTGCCTTATTCTGCGAACAGCGCCTTTGGTGGTCTGCAGCATCTCCTCGACATTCACTTGGCCAGTTTGGATCTGCACGAGCAGTATGCGCTTGGCTTCAAGAGCAGCGACCTTGGCTTTGATTTTGGACTGATCACGCAGGTTGGCCAGATCCTTGGTTAATATGGTCTGAGTGCTCGTTAATTGAGCAACCTGATCTTTGGCGGCCTAAAGATCAGCCCTCGCCTTGACAGCTCCCTCGCTGGCTCTCTGCAGATCCATTTCCAAAGACGCACGGTCTTCGTTACCCCTGCTCAAAGCAATTCGGCAGTCCTCAAGCAATCCCTCCAAATCCTAGGTAGAGCATGCGAACCCTTCCTTTTCTTCGAAAAGAAGGTCCTTTTCCCTGGTGAGAGCACTAATTTGCTCAAGACGTTCGTTGTTAACATCAGTTAACCGGCTCACTTCTCCACCAAGGAAACCACACTGCTCAACCAAGGCTTTGTTTTCCTTCAGAGTCTCCAGCAGTTCTTTCTTTACTTCTACCACCTGGTCAACATTGTTGATCCTGGAACGGAACATAAGCTCGGCGGCCAGCATGCTGACTGCAAAAGAGAATAAAACAAGCTACGGTTAAAAGGCCCAAGGCTAAGTAGCTGCTCCCAGCGTAAGGTCAGAAGATACTTACTCGGGCAGAGTTAGCAGCAATCTGAAAGGCTAATACTTCATCACTCAAATCCCTCAGTACCCACTCTTCACGGGGACCAAGGAATGAAGAAACTACCTTAGCCAAGCAGCTTGGCCCAGTTATGAAGTTAACATCGGGGGCAAGTTTTAAAGTGTGCTTCCTTTCACAGTACTTGGGCTCCCAAGCATGTTCATCAGGATAATTAGGCCCGAACTTATAACGAATACCCCTGATGTCCTTCAGTTCTGTCTGGCTACCAATAACTGACCGCCAAACAAACCTCGAGCTTGAAAGGTTAGATTCATTCTCCGCCCCAGGATCAATTGTGTCACACTCTCGAAGACCAACCGGGGCCGCCCCCTCAACAGCCACATTCTCAAGATCCTCAAAGCAAAAAACACGAGGATCTCGGCTACTTTCTTGGGGAACCTCTTCCCTGGTTTCTTCCTTCACTTCTTTCTCCTCTTCTTCTTCTTCTTCTCCTACCTTCTTCTTTCCCTTGTCCACACGGGAAGGACCTGCCGCCTCCCTGTCACCAACTCGGGGACTCCTTGGCGGAGTACGGGCAGCTTCCTCCTCGATTCTCCTCTCATCGCTGCGGAGGTGAGGTCTTCGCCTAAGAGGAGCACCAGTTTCGGTTTCGGTATCCGAAATATAAATGACCTCCTTAGCTAAGCCCTCTTCCCGCGCGGACTCGGGTACTTCAGCAGCTGCCTTAGCAGTCACTTCCACAGGCTCAGGGATGCTGGCCCTAGGAGGAAGGTCGTCACCAGCCGATGAGGGTTCCTTGGAAGCCGCAGAAGTTTTACGGGAAGACTTCTTCCGAGCTCCTCCCTCTCCCTGGCTTTTCCTCTTCCTCTTTAGGGAGCCCAGTCCGTCGGACAGAAGTTCTTCACCCCCCTCCCTGCTGCGCAGAGCACCTACTGAAGCTAGTATAGCCTCAGCCTCAGCAGCTGGGTCAGCGACAGGCTCGGTAGGTCTGTCTTGGGGAGGCGCGGGGAAGAAATTTCCCGAAGTGCCCAAACCTGCGACAAAGACGAAACGGTCAGACATAAGAAGGATTCAAGGAAGGAGAATTATCGGGGAGACAAAAAGTTGTCTTCACCGTGGTGTTTCACAGTCAAACTATTGAGAGAAGCGAAATACGCCCATTCTCTCTTTTCTGGACCAAACTTTTCCAAAATCGGCTCAACCCACGCCGTCAGTTCATTAACAGATATGAACCCGTCGTAAGGTTGCCTGGCCGCTGGACGAAGAAATTGGACCAAGGTTAGAAAAAGATATATATATAAAAAAAAAAGAGTACAAAAAAAAAACTCGGGGACTTACGCGTCTTGTTCCAGACTTCTGGAAGGTATGGAGCGCACGAACAGATATCGGTACACCCAGCCTCGGTCACTGGTATCCTCGAAACTGCGCACCAGGCCGTTGCTTCCGCGCATCCTGGCATTGACGTAGCCGTCCTTAAAAATCTGAATACTGTACAGAGAAATAAAATCCTTGTACTCAAAAGACTGATCGGTTTCTGTCGCAAACCAATCCAGAAGTGTAACCGTCCTAAATATGCTGGGGCTCAATTGCCCCGGGCAGAGAAGGTATTCCCTGCACAGCCTCTCTAACACGGGGTGCATGGGCAGCTTGCATCCTACCGTGAAAGGGTAGGTACCCATAGCCGTCCACCCGGCCCGGTGGGAAGTAATGTTCTCTTCTTCAGTGACCGGAGAGAGGGGGATTTCCTCGCCCCAATTACAATCCAACCTCACGTGGGGGATCACCTCCTTCGTGATCCCCGACTTGAACCTGTACGCCGGCCAGTTGCGTGTGTCCCCTTACCTATTATGGAAGGATTTGATGTTGCAATCCGCCTCGAGCTCACCCCATTTCTTGGGGATTATTTCCGCAGCAGTGGCTTGAGCAGACCGCGGCCTAGGAGTGGCCGTAGAGCTACCAGCAATATCGGAACCCTGATTTCTCCTGGATCTTGAAGGCATGATTACGAGGGAAAAGTGAAGTTGCAAAGGGAAAATCAAAAGCCAATATTGGAAATTTGTCAAGAAACAACACGGAGGAATCAGAAACAAGTAAAAGGATTCTAGTCAAATGAATCCCTATTTATAGGAACCAAGGTGCAGATCCCTAACTTCCCTCAAGAACACATGGAGGTTATCGGGCAACCTACGATCAGATCCAGCCGTCAAAGGAAACATAGGGCTAATCAAAACTTTATGAAAGCCATCATTACTCTGAAGGGCAGCGGTCGCCTTTCAATCAAAGGGTGACGTGCGCACGTGGCTGGGACGGTCAAAATCATTACTCTGCACCCTTGGAATACGCAGCAGTCACTTCAGAAAAACCTACAACTCAACAGACGTGCCAGCTGCGGTTACTTTTTCATACGGCGCATTTAATGCGCACGACATGAGGGCTTGTCACTTGTCTGGTAGGATTCATACGTCATCAGGATTACATCATATGAAGACAAAAAGATTCACAAGGAACTCCCGCCAAAATCCATGTCCACTCCTCGAACAGATACTCTGCTCGAGAAGTGCGGGGACTATCTGTATTGGATAAAAGCTGACTAGACTCTAAAAAGGCGACACGTGTTTCCACGTGGCACGGACAGACATTCATCGGGCAGATACTCACTGGAGAGACGTTTCCCACGGGCAGACCTCAGACAGTCACGGAGCATCTCAACAGCAGGCATGGTTTAAATGGACGGTTACGGGAATTACCGTACGCGATCATTCACTAAATGATCATTACGGCAATAACCGCAGCCTAGCGGTTACAACTTCGCCGAATGGGTGCCTGACGGTTACTCATCCGGATAAGTTCCACACCCAACGGCTAGCACAATCCCAACAGGCGCCTCTCAAGCCTATAAATAGCACTTCTTTTGACCAATTGGAACAACTTTTTACTTTCTGTCTACATTATTAATAAAAGAGCACTCTCTCTTGTTCAGACATACTCTTTATTTCGATTACCATTTTTAGTGATTAATTCATCTCAAGGGTGGACATCGACCAACTCTCCCCGAAGACGAAGGATACGATACGTCTATCTCTCTTTACTCTTGCTTACATTTTACTTTGCACGTTCTGAATTAGTATTATCTTGTCCGTCGTATGAATTCTTAATCTCAACTGTTGATCGTGACTCCACAAATATAAATTTAATTGTTAATTGGCCTAAAACCGGATTTAGGTTAAACAGATGACACTATTTTTTAGTCGATTTTAAAAAGAATGGTTGAAATAATTTAACTTTAAACCTCACACATTATATTTTATGAGATGATTTATCATCACATAAATATTTATAATTTATTTTACAGCACAAAATTGAAAGCCCTCAATTGTCTCTTGATCCAAATCAAACTATATCTATCATATTTTTGTCGGTCGGATGGAGTATTATATCTTAGATGACTAAGGACGCCGCTCATAAAATAGAGTACTTAGCTTCTACGCTCTCCTCTTTCCTACAAAATACTAGTGTATTGGATAAAAGCTGACAACACCTGAAAGATGATACGTGTCTACTACGTGGCACGGGCAGAAGTTCCACCGGTCAGGTATTTAACAGACAGACAATTATCACGAACAGACCCAAAGCAATTATGAGACACTTCACCAGTCAACACGATCTAAGTAAACAGTTATTAACCAAATCATGCGCGATCATTCAATTAATGATCATAAAGGCAATCATTACAACCCAGCGGTTACATATCCAACGGATACGTGCCCAGCGGTTACATATACACCAAATACGTGCTCAGCGGTTACAAAAACCCAACGGACGCCTATCAAACCTATAAATAGCATTTGTTCTAAACCATTGTAACACAACTTAACTTCCAATCTACAATATCAATTGTATTGGATAAAACCTGACTAGACTCAGAAAAACGACACGTGTCCTCCACGTGGCACGGACAGACATTCACCGGACAGACGTCTCCCACGGGCAGACTCAGGGAAGTTACAGAACATCTCAACCGTCAGCATGGTTTGAACGGGCAGTTGATAGGATTATCGTACGCGATCATTCATTAAATGATCATTGTGGCAATCACTGCGGCCCGGTGGTTACAACTTCGCTGAATGGGTGCCTGACGGTTACTCACCCAGACGGTTCCACACCCAACGGCTAGTACAACCCCAACGGGCGCCTCTGAAGCCTATAAATAACGTTTCTCTTAACCAATAGTAACAACTTTTACTTCCTGTCTACATTATCAATAAAAATACACTCTCTCGTTCAGATGTACTCTTTGTTCTTACTACTATTTTTTGAGCGATTGGATTATTCAAAGTGTGGACATCGACCAACTCTCCTCGGAGAAAAAGGATACGATACGTTCGCCTCTCTTTGTTTTCGTTTATACTTCGCTTTTAATGTTTTATACTGATATCACTTGTTTCGCCGTACGAATCCTTAATCTCAACTATTGATCGTGACTCCGCAAATATAAATTTAATTGTTAATTGGCCTAAAATCGGATCTAGGTTAAACAATTTGGCGACCACAGTGGGAGCCGGTCAATAGCTTTCGTAGGTTAAGAAATCTATCTTTGATATTGTATTTGTTTCCGTCTATTCTTTTTGTTTCATAACTAACATGGCAGAAAGTAATTCCCAGCGAACCATCGTAGGCGGACAACAAGTAAACACCCCTTCGCATAGCACTAGTTACTCTCCTGAATACTCTCCCGATTATTTGTCCGATGGGCAGCAACAATCTTCCCAAGGACAGGTCAGGCAAAACAGGCGTAGACGCTCTCAGAGCACTACTCCACCCAGGAGACGACGACATAGGAGTCTCTCCCCTGGCCGAGGGAATCTGCAAAAAACACCTTTTGATTTTATGAAGCAACAGGCAGAAGTGAACCGGGGAATCAACGACGCACTAACCTCTCTCCGGAGAAGCAATTTTCAACCGCAGGGGCTGACGCTGCAACGCCTAATCCCAATGCACCCTCTTCACATACTTCGAGACAAGGAGAAGAGCGTAACAACGGGAGTGGCACTGCAGATCCGGCGACTCAAGCCAATCAGAACCCCGAACGGGGGATCTACGGCACCTGCAGATATGAGCCTTGTCGTTGAAGCTCTCACCAAGCAATTCAAAGAAAGCCAAGAAGCGCTTCAAAAGGCTCTTCACGAGAGAATCGATCAGATTCCAGGCGCCCCACCTACGCTGAAGAAAGTTGACGTCCAGCGTTATTCACAGCGGCCCTGGAAGAAAGAGGCAGCCCCAAAAGCGATACCTAAAACGTTCAAAATGCCAAATATTCCAAGGTATCGCGGAAAATCTGATCCCAACGATCACCTCATGATGTTCAGTAATTTTATAAAAGCCAGTGATCTCACCGACGAGGAGATCGAATCTGTGCAATTGAAGAAGTTCGTAGAGACCCTGGCAGATGGGGCCCTGCGATGGTATTCAATGTTGCCACCCAACTCCATTGGATCCTTCGCAGAGATGGCTGAATTATTCGTGAAGGCGCACACAGGTGCCCAGAAGACGGAGACCCGGGTAGAAGATATCTTTGAAATTAAGCAGAGACCCGACGAGTCACTCCAGAAGTACGTGGATCGGTTCCAGAGAGAACGTATGATGCTCCCCAAAGTGCCAGATAGGTGGGCGGCAATCGCTTCACCAACAGCCTGGATGTTAGGAGCTCAGAAGCCACACGAAGGCTTTACGAGTCTCTTCGCGAGTTCCCAGCAGCCAGTCGGTCAGACGTCTACAATCGCTACAATTCCAAAGTACGTATCGATGAAGATAAACTGATCGGAGCAGGCGCTCGGGGAAGGGCTCAGCCTCGCAGCGGTGGATCTGGTGGAAAAGCAGAAACGGAGAGATCAGGCACGCGGTATGAGCCATACCCTGACCAATCGCGTAACAACTCCAAATGACGCAGCCGCAACAGCAATAGGGGTCTATCGCGAAAGGAGAATCCTAAATCAAGTTCCCATGGAATTCCAAGCATGCCAAGCTTCAACGTTGAAATGTCGGAGGTCATGGTGGTACTCAAGGGCATGGGAGAAAAGGTCAAGTGGCCAAAGGACATGAAGACGGATCCCAGCAAGCGAAGCAAAGACCTATACTGCGAATTTCACCAAGACCACGGGCACACCACCGAAGACTGCAAGGCCTTAAGGTACGAAATCGCCCATTTGTTGAAACAGGGATTCTTGAAGGAGTTCCTGACCGAGAAGGGAAAGCAAACTCACGCGAAGGCTCAGCAGAACAAACCTGGTCCACCGCGAGCATCCTCCCCAAAACGAACGGTCAACGTTATTTCGGGTGGGATCGAGGTAGATTCGGTCACCTTCACGGCAAAGAAGTATGCAAAGGTATCCATTACAAACAACAAGCGTCCCCGGTCAGAAGGAGTAATCACCTTTGAGGAATCCGATGCTGATGGATCACAGTTTCTGCATGCCGATGCGTTAGTCATAACGTTACGAGTAGCGGAGTTCAACGTGAAGAGAGTACTCATCGATGCGGGCAGCTCTGCAAATATTATCCCGTCGCGAGTCATAGTTGAAATGCGGCTAGCAGATAAGATCGTGCCAATATCTCGAGTTCTCTCCAGTTTCAACAATTCGAGCGAAAAGACTCTCGGGAAATTACCTTGACGACTCTAGCTGAGGGGGTAGCAAAGGAGACAACTTTCCATGTTGTCGATGCTGATCTAGCCTACAACATCATTCTAGGCAGACCATGGATCCACGACATGCAGGCCGTCCCTTCTACCTATCACCAGGTGTTGAAATTCCCATCCGAGTGGGGAATACGTGAAGTCCGAGGAGAGCAACGCACCGCACGAGACTGTTACTCGGTAGCCCTTAAACTACCCGAGGAGAGCAAATAGCAATTACAGCACCCGGGGCCTAATGCTACACCTGAGGAGGTTAAGTACGAAGTCCCGGAGTTCATCGCCAAGATGGATGAGAAAGAAAACCACATGCCAACAGTAGAAGCCCTGGAACCCGAAGAGCTGTTCGATGATAAACCGGAGCGAAAGGTGTATTTGGGAACTGAATTGAGCGAACGCCTGTGGGGAGATATCCTGCAATTCCTCAAGGAACGGCATACAACATTCGCCTGGTCACATGCAGACATGACAGGTATTTCTCCTGACATCATTACTCACAGGTTGCATGTTGATCCATACCACCACCCGGTGAAAAAGAAGACGCGCCAACAAGGAGCTTTCCGAAATCAGGTAATCAATGACGAAGTCGATTGCCTGTTAAAGATCGGTTCGGTACGTGAAGTCAAATACCCGGACTGGTTAGCCAACGTGGTTGTCGTACCCAAAAAGAACGGCAAGTGGCGGGTCTGCATTGACTTCACAGATCTGAACAAAGCCTGTCCAAAGGATTCATATCCCCTACCTAGGATAGATCAATTAATCGATGGCACGGCCGGGCATGAGGTGTTAACCTTCCTCGATGCGTACTCCGGGTACAACCAGATACTGATGGACCCTGGAGACCAAGAAAAAACGGCATTCATAACCTGTCGAGGTACGTATTGCTATAAAGTTATACCATTTGGATTAAAAAATGCATGTGCAACCTATCAGCGTCTGGTCAATCGAATGTTCCACGACCATATCGGGAAGACTATGGAAGTGTACATTGACGACATGCTAATAAAATCCAAACGAGCAGAAGACCATCCGGCGCATCTGAAAGAAGCTTTCCGAATCTTGGATCAATATAACATAAAATTGAACCCGGAGAAATGCGCTTTCGGAGTCGGATCGGGAAAATTTCTGGGGTTCATCGTCTCTCAGCGAGGCATTGAAATCAATCCCGCTCAGATTAAAGCTATCGAGTCAATCCCAGATGTACTTCGCGACAGGAAAGAGGTCATGAGATTGACGGGGAGAGTAGCTGCTTTACGCAGATTCATCTCCCGATCATCTGATCGTTGCAAAAGTTTCTGCGATGTGTTAAAGCAAAACAAGGAGTTCGAATGGACTCCCGAATGTCAGCAGGCGTTGAGGGATCTAAAGAAATATCTATCCAGTCCTCCACTACTTACCACACCTGTGGAAGGCGAACAGTTGCTAATTTATCTGGCAGTATCAGAGTCATCGGTAAGCGCTGTGCTAGTTCGAGAAGAAAAAGGTAAACAACTTCCTATCTACTATGTTAGCAAAGCTCTAATTGATGCAGAAACCCGCTATCAACCTTTAGAAAAGTTGGCGTTAGCTCTAGTAACTGCTGCTCGAAAGTTACGTCCATACTTTCAAAGCCATACGATAGTTGTGGTTACTACTTTTCCTTTACGAAATGTTCTGCACAAACCAGAGTTCTCAGGAAGGTTGGTAAAATGGGCCATAGAACTATCCGAATTTGATATCACTTATCAGCCCAGAGTAGCGATAAAGTCACAAGTCTTGGCAGACTTCGTGGCAGATTTCAGTGTGAACGTATATCCTGAAGCAGAAAAGGAAGCCATTCTCTATGGAGGGCAGGCTCCAGGAACTTGGGTCCTCCATACGGACGGTTCCTAGAATGTGAAAGGGTCAGGACTCGGCCTGGTCCTCGTTGCTCCATCCGAGGAGACGGTAAGGCAAGCTATCAAGTGCCCTTTCATTACTAACAATGAGGCCGAATATGAGGCCGTTATTGCAGGGTTAGAACTGGCACGGATCTATAGGGCAACCATAGTCAAGTTAAAAAGCGATTCTCAGTTAGTGGTCAATCAAATCAATGGAGGTTTCGTTGCACGAGAACCCAGGATGCAGGCGTACCTCGGCCGAGTGAAAGAACTCTTGGCACAGTTCGACGACTGGGAGGCGATTCAGATTCCACGGGAAGAGAATCACGAAGCGGATGCTCTCGAAAACATGGGATCAGTTGCAGAAGTAGGCGCAGCCGGCTCTTCGGCTATCATTCAACTTCTCTACACGACCATGGACAGGGAAAAGTTCGAAGTCAACACTGTCAGCACTACTTGGGACTGGAGGAACGAGATAACAAACTATCTTATCCACGGGACTCTGCCCCGCAGATGCAAAGGCTGCTCGAAAACTCCAAGTAAAAGCTGCCCGATACACCATCCTCAATGGCGAACTATACCGGAAGATGTTCGCGGGGCCCCTCGCGAAATGTCTTGGACCAAATCAGACTAATTATGTGATGAGAGAAGTCCATGAAGGTTGTTGCGAAAATCATTCCGGAGGTAAGGCCTTAACCCGGAAGTTGATACGTGCAGGTTATTATTGGGACAAAATGGAGAAAGATGCGAATGATTTTGTCAAGAAATGTGACAAATGCCAGAGGTTTGCCCATCTTCTTCATCAGCCAGCCGAGCCATTGGATTCAGAGGTTGTCGATTTTCTCTGGCGCTTTGTCGTATGTTGTTTCGGAGCACCCAAGGAAATAGTCATGGACAATGGCCCGCAGTTCATCGGCCAGAAGGTGACTAGGTTCCTTGACGATTTACATATTAAAAGGATCACTTCCTCACCATATCATCCTGTCGCCAACGGGCAGGCCGAATCTACCAACAAGATCATCGTTGAATCTCTTAAAAAGCGCCTCGAGCAGGCAAAGGGATGTTGGGTAAAAGAGTTACCTGGAGTACTGTGGGCTTATCGCACCACAGTAAAAATGAATACCGGAGAGACTCCGTACTCATTGGTATATGGCGCAGACGCTCTGATCCCGGTCGAGATAGGAGAGCCCAGCCTGCGATATGCGCATCCCACGGAGGAGTCAAACTCAGTTAACCTGTCCGAGGAACTGGATCTTCTCGAAGAACGCAGAGAACTGGCCCTCGTACGAATGGTTGCCCAAAAAGAACGAATTGAAAAATACTACAATCGGGGATTGCGCGTACGAAACTTCCAAGTCGGGGATTTTGTACTCAGAAAAGTTTCCCAGAGCACACAAGAGACGAATTCGGGGAAACTTGGCCCTAACTGGGAAGGACCCTACAAAGTGGTTGCTTCGGTCGGCAAGGGGTCTTACCGCTTGGCGCGTCCAGATGGTTCGATTATCCCGAACAGTTGATATGTGGTTCACCTCAAAAGGTATCACTTCTAGGTGGTAAAAATGGTTAGTTACTCTGCACTCACCTTTTTTACATAAAGTTCCTTACTATTTATTCCCTCTAAATGGTACTAACGACCTGAACAAGGTCAGATCCGTTTAGCTCAACTGGCAGAGCTCGAAGTTTTTCAACTTCGTGGCTGTAGGTTCGAATCCCACAACGGACACACTCCTCGTTTGGTTATATGTGTTCAATATACGACTCACCGACAACTCTTTTCATACTATCACTTTACGTGTTCTAACATGAAAAAAAGGGGGGTGGTGAGGGCTCCGTAGGCCAGATAAGACCTTCATACGGGCAAAAGACCTTATGGCAAAAGACCTTATCGAAAGGCAGCAATCAATATTTTTACGTGATAAGACTTCCACAGAAAATAAGAGAAGTCATTCACAGAACAAAACCCTCAGGTGACAAGGCTTCCACGAAAATAAGAGAAGTCGCTCACAAGGCCAACAACTCGGCCAGAGCCAATCTACAAAGCCGTGCAACAACTTTCAACAATCGAAATGACAAGCAAAGTTGTACGCACAGAGCAACGATTCGGCTAAAACTCTAAACGACCACAATTCGGTCAAACTACTTATAACTTACGCCCCTTTTTCTAATGAAAGGCTAAGTTAGAAACATTCGGGCAGACTTGTGAAAATAGGAACTCAATAGAGTTCAAGGTCCAAGAAAAGTAACTCCCGGTCATAAGGCACGAAAGCCACAGCGTATGCATACAAAAGGATCGAGAATTCAAACTAAACATAGTCACTGAATAGATCTAAAACAGCATATATACATAAGTTGGTAAAGTGCCGAATACGGCTGTCAGAATTTTTCAGAGTGTTCAAAAGGCCAAACAAACCGGCCAAGTACCAGAAAGTCTTTATTAAGACTTCTGTCCATCATCAAGCAAGTCCGGCTCTCGCCAGACAATAAAAAAAATAAAAGTACTCCAATCACAGATTGAGAAGGGTCATCAACATTTAGGGCTACGACCAGAACTCGACGCACCAGCTCCGTCAGCTCTGTCTTCGTCCCCCGAAATTTCATCTTCATCCTCATCTTCACCTTCGTCTTCGCCTTCAGACTCCTCAGGAGAGAGATTCAATGCTTGTCTTATCCTGCGAACAGCGCCCTTTGTGGTTTGCAGCATCTCCTCGACATTGACTTATCCAGTCTGAATCTGCACGAGCAATATGCGCTTGGCTTCAAGAGCAGCGAGCTTGGCTTTGATTTCGGACTGATCACGCAGGTTGGCCAAATTCTTGGTTAATGCGGTCTGAGTGCTCGTTAATTGAGCGACCTGATCTTTGGCAGCCTGGAGGTCAGCCCTGGCCTTAACAGCTCCTTCACTGGCTCTTTGCAGATTCATCTCAAGGGACGCATGATCTTCATTAGCCCTGCTCAAAGAAGTTCGACAGTCCTCAAACAATCTCTCCAAACCCTGGGTAGAGCGTGCGAACCTTTCCTTCTCTTCGGAAAGAAGGTCCTTTTCCCTGGTGAGAGCACTAATTTGCTCAAGACGATCGTTGTTAACATCAGTTAACCGGCTAACCTCTCCACCAAGGAAACCACACTGCTCAACCAAAGCTTTGTTCTCCTTCAGAACCTCCAGCAGTTCTTTCTTTACTTCTACCACTTGATCGACATTGTTGATCCTGGAACGAAACATAAGCTCGGCGGCCAGCATGCTTGACTACAAAAAAAGAATAAAACAAGCTAAGGTTAAAGGCCCAAGGCTAAAAGTTGCTTCCAGCATAAGGATAGAAGATACTTACTCGGGCAGAATCAGCGGCAATCTGAAAGGCTAATTCCTCATCGCTCAAATCCCTCAGTACCCACTCTTCACGGGGACCGATGAACGAGGAGACCACCTTAGCCAAGCCGCTTGGCCCAGTTATGAAGTTAACATCAGGGGCAAGCTTCAAAGTGTGCTTCCTTTCACAGTACTTGGGTTCCCAAGCCTGTTCGTCAGGATAATTAGGCCCGAACTTATAACGGATACCCCTGATATCCTTCAATTCTGTCTAACTACCAATGACTGACCGCCAGACAAACCTCGAGGTTGAAAGATTAGAGTCATTTTCAGCCCCAGGATCAATTGTGTCACATTCACGAAGACCAACCGGGGCCGCCCCCTCAACAGCCACATTCTCTAGATCCTCAAAGCGAAAAACACGAGGATCTCGGCTATTTTCTTGGGGAACCTCCTCCCTGGTTTCTTCTTTCACTTCTTCCTCTCCTTCTTCTCCTACCTTCTTCTTTCCTTTGTCCACACGGGAAGGACCTGCCTCCTCCCCATCACCAACTCGGGGACTCCCCTGCGGAGTACGTACGGCTTCCTCCTCGATTCTCCTTTTCATCGCTGCGGAGGTGAGGTCTTCGCCTAAGAGAAACACTAACTTCGGCTTCAGTGTCCGAAATATAGATAACCTCCTTGGCTAAGCCCTCTTCCCGCGCGGACTCGGGGACTTCAGCAGTCGCCTCGGCATTCACTTCTATAGGCTCGGGGACACTGGCCCTAGGAGGAAGACCGTCACCAGCCGATGAGGGTTGCTTGGAAGCCACGGAAGTCTTACAAGCAGATTTTTTCCGTGCTCCTCCCTCTCCCTGGCTCTTCCTCTTCCTCTTTAAGGAGCCCAGTCCATCGGACAGAAGTTCTTCAACCCCCTCCCTGCTGCGCAGAGCACCTACCGAAGCTAGTATAGCCTCAGCCTCAGCAGCAGGGTCAGCGACAGGCTCGGTAGGTCTGTCTTGGGGAGGCGCGGGGAAGAAATCTCCCGAAGTGCCCAAACCTGCAACAAAGATGAAACGGTCGGACATAAGAAGGGTTCAAGAAATGAGAATTATCGGGGAGATAGAAATACCCTCACCGTGGTGTTTCACAGTCAAACTATTGAGAGAAGCAAAATATGCCCATTCTGTTTTCTCTGGCCCAAATTTCTCCAAAATCGGCTCAACCCACGCCGTCAGTTCATTAACAGATATGAACCCGTCGTAAGGTTGCTTGGCCGCTGTACGAAGAAATCGAACAAAGGTTAGAGGAAAATGGAAGGAGAATACAAAAAAGACTCGGGGACTTACGCGTCTTATTCCAGACTTCTGGAAGGTATGTCTTGTCGGCAAAAGTTAAAGCCAAAGAGCGCACGAACAGGTACCGGTGCACCCAGCCTCGGTCACTGGTATCCTCAGAACTGCGCACCAAGCCTTTACTTCCGCGCATCCTGGCATTTACATAGCCATCCTTAAAAATCTGAATACTGTACAAAGAAATAAAATGCTTGTACTCAAAAGACTGATCGGTTTCTGTCGCAAACCAATCCAAGAGTGTAACCGTTCTAAATATGTTGGGGCTCAATTGCCCCGGGCAGAGAAGGTATTCCCTGCAAAGCCTCTCTAACACAGGGTACAGGGGCAGCCTACATCCTACCGTGAAAGGGTAGGTGCCCATAGCTGTCCATCCAGCCCTGTGGGAAGTAATATTCTCTTCTTCAGAGACCGGCAAAAGAGGGATTTCATCGCCCCAATTGCAGTCCAACCTCACGTGAGGGATCACCTCCTTCGTGATCCCCGACTTAAACCTATATGCCGGCCAGTTGCGCGTATCTCCCTCCCTGTTATGGAAGGACTTGATGTTACAGTCCACCTCAAGTTCACCCCATTTCTTGGGGATTATTTCCGCAGCAGTGGCTTGAGCAGCCCGCGGCCTAGGAGTGGCCGTCGAGCTACCAGCAATATCGGAACTCTGATTTCTCTTAGATCTTGAAGACATGGTTACAAAGAAAGAGTGAAGTTGTCAAGGGAAAAATCAAAAGCTAATTCAGAGATTTTCCAAGGAACAACGCAGAGGAAATAGAAGCAAGTAAAAGGATTCTCGTCAAATGAATCCCTATTTATAGGAACCAAGATTCAGATCCTCAACTTCTCTCAAAGACAGGTGGAGGTTATCGGGTAACTTACGACCAGATCTGGCCGTCAAAGGAGAAAATAGGGCTAATCAAAACTTTATAGTGCCATAATTACTCTGAAGAGCAGCGGTCACCTCGCAATCAAAAGGCGACGTGCGCACGTGGCTGAGACGGTCAAAATCATTACTCTTTACCCTTGGGATATGCAGCAGTCACTTCAGAGTAACCTGCAATTCCACAGGCGTGCCAGCTGCGATTACTTTTTCATACGGCGCATTTAATGCGCACAACATGAGGGCTTGTCACTTATCTGATAGGATTCATACGTCATCGGGATTACATCATATGGAGATAAAAAATTCAAGGAACTCTCGCCAAAATCCATATCCACTCCTCGAACAGATACTCTGCTCGAGAAGTGCGGGGACTATCTGTATTGGATAAAAGCTGACTAGACTCAGAAAAATGACACGTGTCCTCCACGTGTCACGGACAGACATTCACCGGACAGACGTCTCCCACGGGCAGACTCAGGGAAGTTACAGAACATCTCAACCGTCAGCATGGTTTGAACGGGCAGTTGATAGGATTATCGTACGCGATCATTCATTAAATGATCATTGTGGCAATTACTGCGGCCCGGCGGTTACAACTTCGCTGAATGGGTGCCTGACGGTTACTCACCCAGACGGTTCCACACCCAACGGCTAGTACAACCCCAACGGGCGCCTCTGAAGCCTATAAATAACGTTTCTCTTAACCAATTGTAACAACTTTTACTTCCTGTCTACATTATCAATAAAAATACACTCTCTCGTTCAGATATACTCTTTGTTCTTACTACTATTTTTTGAGCGATTGGATTATTCAAAGTGTGGATATCGACCAACTCTCCCCGGAGAAAAAGGATACGATACGTTCGCCTCTCTTTATTTTCGTTTATACTTCGCTTTTGATGTTTTATACTGATATCACTTGTTTCGCCGTACGAATCCTTAATCTCAACTATTGATCGTGATGCCGCAAATATAAATTTAATTGTTAATTGGCCTAAAATCGGATCTAGGTTAAACATCAATAAGAATACTCCCTCACTCTTGCTCATAATCTGATTGTTTGCTCACATTCTTCTTTCTAATCTTCTAAAGTTCGATTAGTATTGAAGAGCTCTCACCGGAGATAAGCGATACAACACGGTTACTTCTGTTTGCCCCTATTTTCGCTTTATCTTTGCTAATTCCTATTTGAATCTACGTTGCTTTAGTTCGTCATTCAAATTCTTAATCTAAACTATTGATCGTGACTCCACAAATATAAATTTAATTGTTAATTGGCCTAAAATCGGATCTAGGTTAAACAACTAGTAAATATCTTGATCTGTCAGCATCGTTTAACTTTTACATCAACTTCTCTACGTATACGTTAATTAGCGGAACGGGATAAAACTAAAAATGAAGCTACTCTCACCAATTATCCCTACTATTGCTTTTACTCATGATAATTTCAGAAATGGTAATCATAGTACATTTGGCATACTAATTATTTGGAATAGTTATATTTTAAAATTGCAGAAGAAGAAATGGCACATTAGTCAATTATTAGACTGATTATTAACATCTTGAAAAGAATGTACTATAATACAAGTAGAATGATGTCCACGATTAAGAATGGGTTTCTAGTCGATGAGGTTAATTGTATTTTAGTCTTTATATGAAAGAAAACTCACTAATCATAAACAAATCAAATGTTCAATTTATAATTTTCTCCAGTGCTCTATACCTATGGTTCAGTTTTGGATAAATGAACAAGGCAGGTCACCAACTAATTATATATACCTCGAAGTTGAAAATGTACTCAAACATATCTAAGGTAAAAATTAACACGCGCACGAGATCTGCATTAAACTAAAAAGTACAATATATATATATTTTTTATATACACATTTATGATTAAATTATGATTTAGCTTATATGTGTTTACTTTTTTACCATTAAGATTTAAGATTAACCAATCTAATATAACATCAAATGCATACAAGTACTTATCGATATTTGACCTGGTCTTGGGCTAAATTTGCAAAGAGAGGTCAAGTGAAAAGGTAGGAGTTAAAAGACAGTTTCATGTGGGTGGGGAGTCAGCCAGTCATCAAGAAATAGAAAAGAAGATAGAGCCGCCGTTTCACTGTCATTTCGGGTCACGATTATAACTCTTGAGCTGTTCTTTACTTCATTCTCCTTCCTTTACTCTGCAAATTCATTTCCCACACGCCCAAGTTTTTTTCTTTTTTTTTAAAATTTTATGTTGAGTATAAAAACATCAAGAGACATTCATAAAATATTCGTACGTCATTCATTTTTAATAACTTAAGAATCTTCCAAAACTAGTACGAGTAGTACAATATTTGAAACTCGATAGTCAATAAGTTCGTCATTTATCATTTTCTACTTAAATATATGAAGTTAAAGTTTGACTACGTGACCTATGCTTGATTTGCACGTCGTGTACTACATTTCTACTTTTTACCGCTAGACCAAAATAGTTATTCTATCCATTTTTCTTTATATGTTCACAAAAATTGGTAGTATATGGTATCATAATTAAATCTTAACAAATCCATTTTGACAACCATGTTCGCTCATATAAAAAACATTAACGGGTCGTTTGGTTTGGCTTTGTTTTTACGTGGGTATTAATTATTAATGCGGGTATTAGTAATGTGGATATTAATAATGTGTGTATTAATAATGTGAGTATTGATAATGCGGGTATTAGTTATGTGGGGTTTAATAATGTGGGTATTAGCCACACATATATTATAACGTAGGGATTATTTGTTGAATCACTGATAAATTACAAATTAACAAAAAATATTATTATTTAAAATATTTATTTATTCCTTAAATAAAATTTTAAAATATCCTTATTATTACGAGGGTTAATTTTGTCATTTTAAAATTTAATACCTGCATTATTAATACCTACATTATTAAACCACCTTCTACGCCGCATAAAATAATACATAGATTCCCGCATTAATAATGCGGATATTAATAATGCGGAATATACAAAAACGCAACCAAACGTTGCACTAATTTTATGCGGGTATTAAATTTTCACAGAAAACCAACCAAACGTTGCGCTAAATTAACGCAGAGTTTTGTGCGGGTATTAATGTTTATGAGGGGAACCAAACGACCCCTAAGTTATAAATTTACTATTAAATGATCGGAAACAGGGTTAAAACAATGTTTGTAGGTAAGTTTTACCCCCTAACATTGCCTTATGATATCTATATATCTTCTAATTGAGAAGCATAGACAAGTGATGTGTCATGCCTCTATGACCACCATTCCATCAAAAAGTAGAAAAAACAATGGTTTCTTTTTTCTCATGTCTTTGGCTTTTTTTTACTTATTTCAAGAAGAATTCATTGATGTAGTAATTATCGCAATATTAATTAATTAAATACTAATTAAGAGTCTTAACTAAGGGAAGGGGGTTGTGGATATCAATTACAACTTTCAAAGTATACTGTTAGGAAGAGGAACGGACGAATATAAACACCATTCAATTCTCATAGTCAGTTTTAAGGTTTCCATTGAATAATTATGCAATAAAAAGGATTCATGGCCAAACAAATCACTACTCCTCCTATCTTTCTTAATTAATAATTAATGGTAATTAATAGGAAAATTAGCATTAATAAATAAATCAGAAAATGCCAATTTCTTTACATTACTCACTCTTTTCTCCAACTTAATTTCTTATCAATTTAATATATATTGAATGTGATAATTATGTGGGTGTGAAAGGTATTCCTTAATCATTGTGTATATATATGTGTGTGTCTGCACCTTTGACTGTATATCTCACCTCCCGTCCTCTTCTTTCTCACCTAGTTAAATTTAATTCTTCTACTTATTTTCATTCTTAATTTCTTTTTCTTTGTTACTGTATTTTTTATTTCTTGACTATGTTATTTATTTTGTTTCTTTTATTTGATTATTTTGATAGGATAATCTATTTAGGTTGGTGAACAAAAGAAAATGAGGAAGCAAATGCTGATGAAGACGACAAAGAGGAAGAAGAAGAACATGAAAAATTAGACTTAAAAAACTAAGTACATTATCTCTCCCATGCCAACTCCTTTTTGATGAAGTTGTATACTCCAGCATATTAGTTTTTATATTTGCGCTATTTAGAATAGTTTGATGATTTTGAGGAAGAAAAGTTATTATGTATTTTAATGAAAGGGGTGGTTCATTATGAAATTTGAAAAAACTTTAAAGATGAAGAAAGAACTTGAATATAGATTTTTTCCTCCAAGATTGTTGGCTGCTCTGTGTTTTTTGTGGTCTTGGTCCATCCGTTATGGCATGCCTCAATCCCTTCTTTTATAGTTTTAGTTAGATATTTCTTTTTAAAATTTTGGGGTATTTTTGTTGGTACCACTTGACTGTACTATATAAAACTCTCGATTTGATTTAATGGCTTTGGTTTAGGCTGCATATTAAACATTCAGTTTAGATAATAAAGATGATTTCAAGACCTCTTATAGTCACTTGAAGAAATTGTTAATAGAATCAGAAAAGTCGCATATCATAGAATTTTGCCCTATAAAAAAGGGTCAAAAAGGAAAGAACAAAAGGAAAGGAGATAAGAAAATTAATTACAAAGAATGTAACATTGGATAGCAGGTTTGCCACTCTCCTTCAAGTTCCTCTAAGTTCGATGTTCTGTGCAGTCTCTCAATTCTTTCAAATAAAAATATTAGTAAGAATATTGAGTTAATGAAGTAATTTTCTAAATAGTTTCTAGGATTACAAGATATTTATAATGTCATATCCACATTCCATCTTCCATTTTTTACTGCAGGAAGACATTTAGTGGTGTTGGGTTGCTGGGAATTGTAACATTAAAATATATTGAATAGAGATTATAGATCAACAGTAAATGCATTGCTATTTATTATTTATTCTAGATGTTCTCAATTAAATTCACATATACTAATTTAACGAATAATGTCATATTTAACTTTGAATATTTTCACAAATTCTTTTTTTCAAAGACCTTATATATGTGTTAATCATGAAAAGAATATGGATGAGTAAATATTGATCTTTCTACATAAAATTTGTGAAATTAATGTTCAGCCATATTTTAGTTTTAGGACAGCGCAAAGTGTTTGACAGAATTATCAACACGAACAATATACGCGACAATAAAAGTGAACTCACGACAATATAAATTATAACTTTACTATAGAATAGGGAATTGCGCACGTACACCCGCGCGGGCCAATTCCCTAGTCATAACTAAATCTTAACAAATCTATCTTGACAAACATATTCACTCATGTCAAAAGCATTAAGTTACATGGATTTACTTAGTATTAAGTGGATCGTTTAGATTTAATTTGTTTTTCCTTTTCTGATTCGTAAGCTTAAATACAACAAAAAACAAAAAGAAGAAAAGAGAAAAAGGGAAAGTAATAAAACAAGTATCTTTACCCACCAGTCCAGCCAATGAAAGCGTAAGGTGAAAAAGGACAAAAGAAGAAGGCGCCTAAAATAACAAACTTTCACTCATTTCATCACTACAGTGTTTTGGATCCTAATGCTGTGCTTCTCCTCCTTCATACGTTAATCGGTTAATGTGTACACCCACCTGCCTTTTTGACACTCCACCCTACCCAATACAACTTTCTTACCATCCAACATTTCTACTTAAAATGACAAATTTACCCACAAATTTGTATTGTGCTTCATATTTTGTTGGATTTCAGTTATACTGTATATACATAAAATTTTCACGGAATGCAATTTAACTGTTTATGTTATGTTATTACTTTGCATTTTAAGTTTGCCACATGAGAATGACTATTGAAAGTACTATATGTCAACTTAATTAGCAGCAGCAACAACAACATACTCAGTATCATTTTTCAAATTGAATTTAGAGAGGATGAGATGAGCATTATCTAAGGTTGTTTTCAATAGACTTTTGGTTAAAGATAAAATTTTTTAAAGGAGAAAACAACAATTGAGTTGAAATTATAAATTAATTTTTGGAAGATGGAAAAGAATTTACTTATTCTCCTATTACGATAAAGAAGTGAAATGCATGTTGTTCACAACTTCAAAAAATTTGATTAACAATTAGTGACGTATATTAACACAATATGAGCAACACGAATCGTGCATGAATTTTGATTCTCACGTAGTTTCTCCTAACTAGATTAACCACTTGTAATTCTTTCTTACTTTCATATTAATCAATTAACTATACTTCGACCCAATATTATCGTATATTTCTTTGTTTAAACTAGTTTTATCCCAAAAATCTCCAACTTTAGTAAGAATAAATAGAGTTGGTTGGGTAAGTGGTTTCTCACATCAAAGATCTGAGAACGATTTTTCTCGCCAACAACCTTTTCAGTTTAAGCTCATCGCACGGACTTGCCTAGTGCGATTTATTTCTTATGTGTAGTTTGCAAGCTACTGTAGAAGGAGCGGGATCTACCCAAAAGCACCACAACTAGTAGCGGCTACCGAAAAATAAATAGAAAATAGTGATAGATTCTAAGGGTATATTAGTAAAATTAGTACTAGTATAATAAATGTAGGGAATGATGAGTAAGATTAGGAGTTGCACCCTTATATAAACACAAAAGCATTGTTCTAATGTTTTGCTTCTTCATAACGGCATACCCTACCCCTCGCCTTTCAACTCCCCCACCCTTTTGTTTCCTTCCTTTTTCAGTGAAACCAAATATCAAACACCTTCTCTGCAACTTAAAATACTTCTCAGTAGCTGTTTGAAGAGCAACTTGTTACACAAAGCATCCCGCATTTCATTTAAGGAGCAAAACAAATGGAGAAGAAACAAGGGTTTTTCTCAGCACTTAAAGACGAAGTAGTACGTGGACTCTCACCGGGTAAGTCCAGGGGTCGTAGCCCATCACCATCCGGGTCGGGTCTGCTCCGAAGGCGTAAAGGATCCACTCACGCGGCCCCACCAGAAGTGTACATTTCAAGATCAGGTAGCTTAAGGCCATGTGTTGAAACTCTGTCTCCGTTAATGGAAGGTCCGGATTTAAACGGGGGGTCGGATATCGGGTCGGATTCTAGGTCCGATAGGTGGTGGATGAAAGGTCAGTTGTGTCGGGCCCCCTCTGTTTCCACTTCCGGGTCCGGGTCGGGTTTGCAACGGTCGGATCTGAGGTTGTTGCTTGGTGTCTTGGGTGCGCCACTTGCTCCTGTGCATGTTAGCAATGTTGACCCTTTGCCTCATTTAAGCATCAAAGACACTCCCATTGTAAGTATCTTTGCTTTTATGATAGTGTGTGAGGGAGTTTGACTGGACACGGAGTTTAAAAAAATTTGCTTATAAAAATTGCGATCTAAAATATATCCTAACTTTGAGCTGGAGTTACCTGTTACTAGTATGAAGCGGCAGTTATATGGTGGAATTAGTCGAGTTGACATAAGTTGGCTAAGATACCACTGTCCTCAAATTAAAAACTAGTGACGGGGTAGGTATTCGGTGGAATTAGTCGAGTTGCATTAACTTGGCTAAGCCACCACTATCGTCAAATAAAAATATGTCAGTAACATTTGTGTGATCATAGAAACTTTTCGTTAAGACTAAAATGTGTAATTTTTAACTTAAAAGTTTTCCTAAATTTTGAGATTTTTTTAATTATTATTATTATTACTACTAAGGAAATCTTGTGGTTGAAATGTGACAAATGTGTTGGTCACTGTTCTAGTTGTAAAATAGTTCTATTAAGGAAAAAATGGTTCAGTTGGAGCTAGTTGTTGCTTTCAGTTTTTTACTAAATTAAGTATGTTTTTTGGACTTCATTGAATTAATAGCTGTATGAAACTGAGACTTTTGGTATAGATTTTCCTGTCTTTTTACATTGTTTAACTGTTTTTCGGATGCTTTCTTTGGCTTCGCTTTGAATGCGTGATAAGGAAATTAGTTGTGCCATCTACATGTGATTATAAAAGTTTTTAATTAAGGGTAAATCGGTATATCAAACTTAAATCATTTCCAAATTTTGGGATGTGTCATTTTTTTGGGAATGGACTATTAAGTAAATTGTTATTGAAGAAAAAAATGGTTCAATTGGAAAAAGCTGTTGCTTTCAGTTTTTTTCTATATTTAGTATGTTTTTGGACATAATTGTATCACTAGCTGTATGAAACAGACTTATTGGTGTACTCTTTCGTGTTGTTTTGCATTTTTTAACTGTTTTTTGCTGTTTCTTGGCTTCGCTTTGAATGCATGATAAGGAAATTGGTTGTGCCATCTGCAGTGGATATATATTTTTTTTTTTAGAATGAGTGGGAGGGTGGCATTAAGATAAGTAGATAAATCATCTTCTACATCAAAATTGTGGTCCAAAACCACAAGAATGAGCTCCTTTGTGGTTTGTTTTTTCTTCCATTAATGTGTTTTCGTTGGTGGATATCAGTGCCTTCATTTAAGGCAATGTGAGGATAATTGGCAATAGTATTGACATCGTAGTCCTTGTTTGAGATTGTCATTGTCTCTAGTTCTTCATCTTTGGAAATTGATTAAATATGTGTTACTATGAATTTACTTTGGGTCTAGGCTGGGTTGATTTATTGACGGTGTATTACTGTTAACTTGCAGGAGACTTCGTCTGCTCAGTATATATTGCAGCAATATACTGCAGCCTCTGGTGGACAGAAACTTCAGAACACGATTTATAATGCTTATGCAATGGGAAAGGTGAGGATGTTGGCATCAGATATTGAGACGGCGACAAAGGTAATAAAGAACAGAAATTCATCTAAGACAGCTGAGTCTGGGGGATTTGTGCTCTGGCAAATGAATCCCGACATGTGGTACGTGGAGCTTGCTCTTGGTAGCAGTAAGGTTCATGCTGGTTGCAATGGGAAACTTGTCTGGAGGCATACCCCTTGGCTCGGTGCACATGCTGCAAAGGGACCAGTTAGACCATTGCGGCGTGCACTTCAGGTACAATTTGGGATTCAGCTTCCTTACATTCTTTTGTGGTCCCTCAATTTCAATAAATGACCCGTCGCTGACTTACTGTGTAGGGACTTGACCCAAGAACTACTGCAAACATGTTTGCAAGTGCAAAATGTACCGGAGAAAAGAAGATCAATGGTGAGGATTGCTTCATTCTTAAACTTTGTGCTGACCCACATACATTGAAAGCCAGGAGTGAAGGACCAGCCGAAATCATTAGGCACGTCTTATTTGGCTATTTTAGCCAGAAAACAGGGCTTCTTGTACACTTGGAAGACTCACACTTGACCCGAATCCAAACAAATGGTGGTGATGCCGTTTACTGGGAGACAACAATCAATTCATTCCTTGAGGATTACAGGCCAGTTGAGGGGATTATGATAGCTCATTCTGGGCGATCAGTTGTAACCCTTTTCCGATTTGGTGAAACCGCTATGAGTCATACCAAGACCAGGATGGAAGAAGCTTGGACTATCGAGGAAGTTGCATTCAATGTTCCAGGTCTATCAGAAGAGTGTTTCATTCCTCCCGCTGAGTTAAGGTTTAGCTCAATCGGTGAAGCGTGCGAGCTTTCTCAGGGAGAGAGGGTGAGGACTACCATGTCTGCTGCAGCAGCAGCAGCTTACCGAGCTAAGGTTGCTTCTCTGGATAGATCACGCGATGGCAATGTCAATAACATTGTATTGAAGATGAACTATTAGATCTGCCACTAATTTCTTAAGATGTTAGGTCTTGTTGGTATAAATAGGCTCTGACAGAAGCAGGTAAAAGTAGTAGTAAGCTAGGTCTGAGATGATTGAGGAATTTTGAGGTTTTATACAAGTCTATCTCAATCTGTAAATATTCACAGGACATCATGTTTCCATTAAGATTCCCTTTGTGGAGTCAACTCTATCAATCTGCATTTCTAGCTAATAATATAGGCCTTTTCTTTTTTATATCTCCCTAAATTACCTGCGAAGTACACTTTCAGTTGTAGCAACTCTGTATTATGTGTAAGGCTGTAAAAATATTGTATCCATTATCATGCAAATGTTAATAGCTTATATGACCTGATATTTGAATATGAAGGTTTAAACTGTCTACTTCTATGAAATGAAGATATTTGAATACAATCACTCCTTTTTTTTTTTTGTAAATGTTTAAAAGGACCCACGCTTAAGGGCTGAAAGTCAATTCCCTATGGTCTTTTGGATAGTAATGATCAGTGCTGCTTAGAAAAGTATGGGCAATTTACAATTCTGCAGTAGGGTTGTTTGTAAACAAGGCATGATAAGTGATTATTGTTAAGGTGGCACGCATGCTGGAGCTTATAGTTTCATCTTTGGCTGCAAATAATATCTAATTTTTAATTTGCCTTTTGCCTCTATTCTGAGTTGAAGATGTGGACAAGAATAGGAAATATTCACCGTCTTTCTAGAGATGATGATTGCTATACTTGAATGCAAATGGCGCCCAAGTTCTATGATTCTATCCAGTGTGCTTTGAAATTGCACCTCACACGTATTTGCAATCACCATCATTCGTTAAAGGCCTACTGGAGTGGAGTAATACTTATTGGGATCTGAAAAATTAAAGCTTGCTAGGTGATATAATCATACAAGTACTAAATTTTATCTTTTTGTTTTGAATAGATTGTCTACGATATTTGAATTTTGAAGCTTATATTTGGAGTGAATAAGCAACTATTAGGCCACAAAATTGCACATGGATTGAATGCCAAAAATAGTAATGCCTCGGAAAATTTTGTTTGTGATAATAAGAGCTGGAATTGGGACTCAAACCAGTGGATGTAGTGGTGTCGAGTATAGCTGCAGCAACTACTTATCTATAACACTGAATGTAAACTCGATGTTTTATCTTATACAGTATATATTTTGAGTCGAAAATAATAGTAAATGTTTATCTTTTGTTGTCAAAACGGTAGATTCGTCCCGACATCTGACCATCTCTTTTTCTTTGTTCTGTGAGCTGCCAAACCTTGCACTTGACACATGATCTTCTTTGTCCCAAAAAGAAAAAGGGAAAAGGTGAATAACTCTCGCCTTTCCGCACAACTCTGCAGGCTTTAGTAATGTTTATATGCTGATATAACTGTGGGCCTGTAGTGAACGTAAGAGTTTCTAGACGATACAGCTTTTTTTTTATTTTTTATATAAGAGTGCGGTTAGACCCCTGAAATATGGAAGACGAGAATGTAGACGAGGATTCAAGGAGAGAGTTATATGTGGAATTAAAGTTCTGAAAAAAAATTAAAAAGTACTAATATTTGACGTTTACACCGTAAAAATTTGGGACACTTACAAAAATACCTACAAAACCAAAAATAATTACAGTCACTACCCATTACTTTCAAATATTACCCAACATACCCACTAAACTATTTCCCACTCTACCCATCCAGACTTGTATACCATAGTTTATGGGGAGATTTACAAATATATACAATTTTAACACCAAAATTACAAAAAATACCAACATTATTCCATTTTACAAAAAATACCAACATTTTTTACACATTATATACAAAAATCAACAAAACTAATAAATTAGGGTTCCTCCTTCTTCCTACTGCCCTCCCCCCCACTGCTACACCCCAGGCGGCGGCGCCGCCTAGTCATCGCCGGCCGCCAGTCACCGGATTTTTTTTTTTAATTTTTTTGTAGACCTGGTGTATGGACAGTGTATGGACAGTGAAAAACAGTAGATACACACACATACACTAATTATATGTTTGTATATTCTTTGTATGGGCACTGTATGGACAGTGTATATGTGTTGATTCACCGGACACACACACTAAAACAAATCATTACGTGTTGTGTATTTATTGTATGGCAAGTGTATATTCATTGTATGTCCGGTGTATATTCACTGTATATACAGTGCATACACCGAACATACAATAAAAATATGCATCACATACATTCCATACAGTACACAAACGTCAATCATACACCACAACCACCATAGTTCCGCCGTGTACCACCGGAAAATTCAAAAAACAAAAAAAAAAGGACAAAATGAGATCTGAACAGCCCCTTCGCCGATCCACCATCACTACTGCTCTGTATAACAAATTTTCACAAAAATTCCTAATAACAAAGCAGCGCCGGCGACCTGAGCAGATCAACGCCATCGCCGACGCTGCAATGTAACAGCAACAACACAGCAGCAACAGCGCCGGGGTAGGGGTAGGGGAACTCCGGCGACGAGCCGCTGTGACGACGGGGATGAGAGTAGGGGAACTTCGGCGACAGGGATGGGATAAAGGGAACTCCGGCGACGGGGAATAGATGGAGGGGGCCGCCGATCAGTGAGAGGGAAGGGAGAGGGAAGAGAGAGAAAGTAATAGGGAAGGTTAGGGTTTTCCGTTAGAGAGAAGGAAAAATGATAATTTTGTAAATGTTGGTATGTTGTATAATTTTTCAATAATGTCGGTATTTTTTGTAAATTAACTATTTAATGCGTCAATTAGCGTAAAAATGTCTAGTTTATGACGTATACCATAAAGGTATACACATATAAGGTATAACAAAGGTATACAATAATAAATGGCCCTCCAAACTTTTATACCATAATTTATGCAGTATACCTTAAAGGTACCTATAAAGCATAACAAAGGTATACAATAATAAATGGGTAGGTTGGGTAAATACTTTTAGTTTTATGGGTAGTGTAATTTTTAATGGGTATGACTTATAAATACTTTAAATTTCATGGGTATAGAGTGTAAAAATCCCTTAAAATTTCGTGCAGAGCCTGTTTGGCGCGCGTTAATTGATTTGTAGCCATCAAAAATAAATTTGCTGAGAAATAGCCACATCCGGACAAATCTCAGTATAAATACTGGGGCTTTGAACAAGTTTTATTCAAAGCCCCAGTATTTATACTGGAAAGCTTCAGTAAACTAACCCCAGTATAAAATACTGGGGCTTTGAACAAGTTTTGTTCAAGGCCCCAACATATTGTTATGGGACTTTGTATAAAGCTTCAGTCCCATAACAAAATGCTGGGGCTGTGAACAAAACTTGTTAAAAGCCCCAACATTTTGTTATGGGACTGAAGCTTTATATATAAAGTCCCATAACCCATAACAAAATGCTGGGGCTGTGAACAAAACTTGTTCAAAGCCCCAGCATTTTTTTGTTCAAAGCCCCAGCATTTTTTTGTTCAAAGCCCCAGCATTTTTTTGTTCAAAGCCCCAGCATTTTGTTATGGGACTGAAGCTTTATATATAAAGTCCCATAACAAAATACCTAGGCTTTCAACAAAACTTGTTCAAAGCCCCAGTATTTTGTTATGGGACTAGTCTGGGGTGTTTTTCCAACGCTAATGGAGCTTAAATGTGCGCGCGAATTTTTGGCTATTCTTCAATGAATTTTGAAACGGTGGATAGTCCCCAATGAGGGCGTCCAAAATGGCCAGTGATCAAAATTTCCCGTTTACACCAACCAAAACTTGGGTAATTTTGATCAGTAGCCATTTTTGGATGCGCTCCTTGAGGACTATCCACCGTTTCAAAATTCATTGAAGAATAGCCAAAAACTCGCGCGCACATTTAAGCTACATTAGCGTTGGAAAAGCACCCCAGATTAGTCTCATAACAAAATACTGGCTTGTTCAAAGCCCAAGTATTTTGTTATGGGACTGAAGAAGTTCCATAACAAAATAATGGGACCTTGAACTAACATGTTCAAAGATCCCATTATTTTGTTATGGGACTTTATCCCATAAGAAAATAATGAGATTTATTCTCATAAAAAAGGTCTCATCAAAGGGATAAATCCCATTATTTTGTTATGGGACTTTATATATAAAGCTTCAGTCCCATAACAAAATGCTGGGGTTTTGAACAAGTTTTGTTCACAGCCCCAGCATTTTGTTATGGGACTGAAGCTTTATACAAAGTCCCATAACAAAATGCTGGGGCCTTGAACAAAACTTCTTCAAAGCCCCAGTATTTTATACTAGGGTTAGTTTACTGAAGCTTCCTAGTATAATACTGGGATTTGTCCGGAGGTGGCTATTTCTCAGCGAATTTATTTTTGACGGCTACAAATCAATTAGCGCGCTCCAAACAGGCCCCTACACGAAATTTTTACCCAAAGAGTAATTTTGATCATTAGCCATTTTTGGACGCGCTCCTTGGGGACTATCTACCGCTTCAAAATTCATTGAAGAATAACCAAAAATTCGCGCGCACAGTTAAGCTACATTAGCATTGGAAAAACACCTCAGACTAATCCCATAACAAAATATTGGGAACTTGTTCAAAGCCCAAGTATTTTGTTATGGGACTGAAGAAGTCCCATAACAAAATAATGGAATTTATTGAGATTTACTCTCATAAAAAAGGTCTCATCAAAGGGATAAATCCCATTATTTTGTTATGGGACTTTATATATAAAGCTTCAGTCCCATAACAAAATGCGGGGGCTTTGAACAAGTTTTGTTCATAGCCCCAACATTTTGTTATAGGACTGAAGCTTTATACAAAGTCCCATAACAAAATGCTGGGGCCTTGAACAAAACTTGTTCAAAGCCCCAGTATTTTATACTGGAGTTAGTTTACAGAAGCTTCCTAGTATAATACTGGGATTTTTCCGGAGGTGGCTATTTCTCAGCGAATTTATTTTTGACGGCTACAAATCAATTAGCGCGCGCCAAACAGGCCCTTACACGAATTTTTCACACAAAATGTAGCACATGTTTTCTACTAACTTATATTTTCACCTCGCTATATCACTTAACTATGATTTGTTGGTAAGATCTGGTATAAACACCCCGTGCAGATTAGTAATCCTCAAAGCATATTTTATAATGAACATATTTGGACACATCGTATAAAAAATAAAGACAATTCTTTTAAAGTTATGATATTAAACATGTTGTAACTTTAAATAATATTAAGTCATATCTTTATGAATAAAATAAAAAATTTAAAGTTAAATTATTTTTAAATATAAATGAGTAATTCTTATGGAACGGATTAATAAAAAAATAGGGGACGATTACATGAAAAATCATCTAACTCATGAAAATTAGCAAAAAAAAATACACATATTTTACTACTTTACCCGACCTAGCACCCCATGCTTTATTTTTCTTTCACTCATAGCACCCCCCTATTTATTTAAAGGAAAAAAACCCCTAGCCCCCATTTTTTTCTCTCTTCTACTTCCCTCCTTTCCATTTTTCTTCTCTCTCTTCCCCGTTACAATATCACTGCCGCCCCTCCCCCTCCCCCACCCCTTCCACCACTGCCTCACCTTCATTTCCTCTCCTCCTATCTACCGCAGCCGCCGTCACGTTCTACTACGCTGCCGCTGCTGTTTCTTCTTCTTCTCTTCTTTTTTTTTTTTTAATTGTTGAATAACAATGTCGATTTTCCGTTATATATTCCGGGTAAAATGAAATGACCTTAGGTAGTCGTTTCAGGAGTTAGGATTCTGATTCACATCCCAATAATTTTAAAAGCTTCGTAGTGTCCATTAGGACTTGACAGTAAAATTTGAGCTAAATCAGACCTCGTTTGGTAGGTATCGGAAGAAGGTTTCAGTTTCCGCTGTCGGTAAATTTCAGAAAATTTTAAAAAGAGGTTTTCGAGCTCGATTTTGGAGAATGAACTCCAATTCAAAATCCGAAAATACCGTTAGGTTCTATGATTATTTGTAACTCGTGTGAACTTTGGGAAGTGAATTTCGAAGTCGTTCGCTTAGTTTCCGCTAAAGTTCCAAAAATTAAGAATATGATATTTTCCGTTTAATTCGCATCTTGAGTTTCGGGAATCCGATTTGAGATCCGCTTTAATGAGTACGTAACATAATTTTTTTATAACTTATATGCAAAATTTCGAATCATTTCGAATTTCGTAAGGTTCCGTTTTAATTTTCGTCACGAAAACAAAAAGAAAATATTAAAATAAAAGGAAAAGAAAATAAAAAAAAATAAAGGCGGTGGCAGGGATCATATAATCCCTTAAGTTTTGCAAATGGAATAGAAATAGAAACATTAAGGAACGAGAGAGAGAAAAAACACGGAGAGAAAACAAGAAAGAAAAGAGAGAAAGGAAAGGAAACGGAACAGAAAAAATAGAATTTTCACCCCGAGACATACAGGTAATGAAGTTAATTCATTATTTCAGTTTATTACGTGTATTTGAATATATTTTAACGGTAGAAATCGGGATATTAGACATTGTTCTAATAAGTTAAATTGATAATTTAAAGGATTAATTGGACCCCGATAATGAAATTGATTATATATTCGAATTCAGGGAGTTATGGGCAACTCATAAATATAATTTATTTAGGATTTGGTTATGTGACTTTGAACCCTGTACATAGGCCTAACCTGTGTATCGGGTATGCGAATAGGGTATCAGGTTCCTAATCGGATTGTTCTAAGACGTAAGGAATGAAGTTTTTAGCCTTATATGATTTATTTTTCTACTTATTCAATAGAGTGATCGTTTGGCAGTGAATCCAAAGGACAAAGCGGTTTTTAAGTAGCAGTACTAACTTTAGAACAAGGTAAGTGACTATATCCATTTCTTTGGAAGCCCTTGGCCTTGTGAATATTCTACCACGTGTACCTTACGTGTCTAGCTGCCGATAAGCGTACTCATTATGCCTTAGCTTTAGATTTACATTGTATATTATATGGTATGCCTTGTTGTTGGTATTGCATTGATCATAGAAGCATTGTACTCTGGTTGTGAACTTGCATACTTCCCGGTAATCGATGAGAGTCCCAAGCCGGTGAAGGGTCATCATTGCATAATTTTCCGGTAATCGATGAGAGTCCCGAGCCGATGAAGGGTCATCATTGCATATACTTCCCGGTAATCGATGAGAGTCCCGAGCTGGTGAAGGGCCATCATTGCATATACTTCCTGGTAATCGATGAGAGTCCCGAGCCGGTGAAGGGTCATCATTGCATATACTTCTCGGTAATTGATGAGAGTCCCGAGCCGGTGAAGGGTCATCATTGCATATACCTCCCGGTAATCGATGAGAGTCCCGAGCCGGTGAAGGGTCATCATTACATATACTTCCCAGTGGTCGATGAGAGTCCCGCGCCGGTGAAGGATTATCATTGCATATACTTCCTGGTAATCGATGAGAGTCCCGAGCCGGTGAAGGGTCATCATTGCATATACTTCTCGGTAATAGATGAGAGTCCTGAGCCGGTGAAGGGTCATCATTGCATATACCTCCCGGTAATCGATGAGAGTCCCGAGCCGGTGAAGGGTCATCATTACATATACTTCCCGGTGGCCAATGAGAGTCCCACGCCGGTGAAGAGTCATCATTGCATATACTTCCCGGTGGTCAATGAGAGTCTCGCGCTGGTGGAGGGTGATACGGGGTAAATAGGAAGAAATGATAAACTAAGATGCGGAAGCAATAAACACAAGATAACAAGAAAATAGGGACGTGGAATAACAGAAATAGAAGAAAAGAATGGATAAACGATTCAAACCATGAATGGATATCCGAGAGAGGAAGGAAAACTTGAACCTTACAAGGAATCCGTACTAGTGACGAATCTCCATAGGTTCCAAACAAAGAGATAATCCGAAGCTTCAAGCTTCAACAAGAAGAAGGTCTTGCCTCTCTTTCTATGTCTATTCTTCAAATCTAGGTAAGGTAATGAAATAAAATGACTAAGTGTGGTATTTATAGGTCCACCACACTTCTAAATGAAATGTCTTAAAGCCCTAAGTCTAGTCAAAACCGTACAAGTAACTTAGGGCTATAGTTGGAATTACACACAAAATAAGTAGGAATCCCGTCTTGACTCCTCAGCAAATAGGCGCCCCGCCTCATAGTAGGCACCCAGAGTGGGCGGTCCGCCCCCCTGTGCAGAGGCGCTCCACCTCAATTAAGTCCAGAGAGTGTGCAGTCAACTAGGCGGTCCGCCCCTTTCCTAGAGTTGTGAAGACGGCTCAAAACGGACTCTAGGTGTCCCTCCTTGGTTCGTAGTCGGTCCTCCCTCAATGTCGCTCAAGTCCATGACTCCAAATCACTCTGGAACCCTCATCTGGAGCCCTTGCCTTGGATCCTTTGTGCTCTTCACGCTTGGCTCTTGATGGTTGACGCTTTGGCTCAATTTGCCCCGCATCATCCTCCCCTTCTTGAAAGGATTTCGTCCTCGAAATCAAACTATCAAGCCTACATTCAAAACAAGCACAAACAAAGCTTCCCACTGCAAGAGCAGGTTAGTGCCAAAAGTGTGGGAAAACACACTCTTATGATAGAGCCAAGCATCAATACCAATAAAAAAGCTCATGTCTCCTAAGGAAACAACAAGTACTTGACTAAAAAAGAAAGTGCATCCAACACAAGAACAAGCAAAGAGATCAATAGGACATGGAACATGCAAGATATAGCAATCAACTTCCCTATGACCCTTAAGCTTGTGACCAACACACCAAGCTTTCAAATCAATATTATCACAATGTGACACATTGGCTTTGGCATGCTCAACAAGGTGTGATCAACATATGAGATGGAGTAAGCAACATAATTTAATCGACAACTAACATCAAATACTCCACTCCCCTTCTTGAAAGCACTCTTACACACATCAAGAGTGACTTCCTCACCCCTCCCCCCCCCCCCCCCAATCCACCTCTAAGACAATATCCCTCACTAGACAAACTATCAAGGAAGGTTTTTATAATGGCTTCTTCATCATGATAGTCCACACAATCAAGATTAGAACTACTAGAAGACGGGCCAACACAATCAATTCCAAGACCATTCATCTCACTTAGAGTTTTAAACAATGGATTGTCTATAGAGTTAAACCTTTCAAACCATGGAGGGTCAAGTTCACACTCTTCATACACACTTGAGGAGTCATCAAGTATAAGCCTATCCATTCCATCCACTAGGGACTCCTCAAGGTCACTACCATCCTCACTACAACACATAGGTCCACCAAAGATAAGCATATCAATAAGGGCATGATCACTCAACCCATATTCCCTTTTATCAAAAATTGGTGGTGTGTCATAATAAGGTCCACAATTAAGGTCAACTACAACAACTTCACAAAAGAGAGGTTCAATGAAAATCGAGCTCACATCATGATGTGGCTTATCTTTTCTCTCAACTAGTGGTTCACATTCACACACAAGTTGACCCAAAGATTCTACACTAGTTGCCATCACATTATAATCACACATATCATCAACTAGCATAGCATTTTCACAAACACTCTCACATGACAAGGAAGTAACATGCTCAAGGGGAGAACTATCACTTACCTTTGAGTGGCCATCTTGCTCACTCAATGCACTTGAAGTGTCATGAGTCATCTCTCCTCCTTGAAGCTCACATTGGAGATCTTCTTCACCTTGTCCTTCCATCTTAGTAGATGATTGAGGCTCCATTGGCTTGCCTCCAAGAATAACTACACAAGAATTCACACAAGTAGAAGAAAAAGATAAAGGGTTAAGGTTAGAGTAAGGGGTGTCCTCACTCTCAATAATTCTTTTTCCCTCATTTTCTTTTCAAGGTCGGGTGTAGATTCGGGTGGTGACATCCCACTCACATCACTCAACACATCCTCTCCTTTTTCAACTCGAGAAATGTCACCGGTCACTCCCTTACTCCTCTCAATCTTTTGTCTCTCAAATTCGGGTGAGTTGGGACGAGGCCCAAGAATATCCATAGCCGGAGTAGGTGGAATTTTAACTTCAACCCGGAATCTAGGACTAAGAGACTCATCACTTGAGGTCTCTTTCTTATTTGTTGGTGAACCACTTTGCTTTGGAGCTTGTGGTTTGGGGTTCACCTTGTTGACATTTGTCAACTCTTTTCTTGCACTAGTCCCACCATTTCTTGTGTTTGTAGGACTTCTTGATTGCACTCTTTCAATCATAGGGCTTCTCTTCAATGGTGTCCCGCTATTTCTCATGTTCATGGGCTTGCTTGGTTGTACTTCTTCTTTCCTAAGAAGGATGATTTGTATCACCCCTTGTGCTTTAACACGGTAGCCATCCAAACTTTGGTCGAACTTGAAGTATCTATTGAAAAGCCAAGGCTTTCCCAACATAACATCACATCCCTCTAAAGGACCTACTTTGCATTCCACTTCTTCTTCAAAGTTCCTTTGTGTAACAACTACCCTAGCCATTCCATCAACACAAGGTATTCCCAACCTTCTCACTACATGAGGACTAATCCAACTTGCTTCACCTTCATCCACTTAAAGCACATGCCCATGATTCTCATTAAGGCTCACTATGAATTGACACCACTCTTTTTTACTCATGAGTTAATTTATATAACGCACTTTACACATCCCCTCAATAGTACCATCACTAGATGGGTACTTCCTCATTTCACCACTACTAGCAATACCATAACCCATAGAGCGACTCATACCATCTCTTCCCTCGGCTCATTCTCATCCAAATTATCTTCCAAGAGTTTGATTCGAGAGCTAATTGCATCTACCTTGGTCATAATGTTTCCAAGGTAAGCTTGAACAAACTCGGCCTTACTCACACCTTTCTCACCACTCCCACTTCCCTCTAAACCTCCATATGGCTCCTTCTACCTTCAAAAGACATTTTAAGAAAGTGCAAAGATTAGTATAAACAACCTCACTTGCTCTCCCTTACCTTTGGTGGTGGTTCTCAACACTCTTTTTAGGATGCACACTCCCAAACCCCCAACCAAAGATGCCCTTATCTCTTTAGGAACTACAATGGTAAGACCAATCAACTAGCACACCCAAGTAAAGGCTCAGAGTGGAGTTGATGTGACTCGACGTATGGAAATTATTTGTAGTGCGCACTTGAGGCCAAAGAAGTTATACGACTTTAAGTAAAGCTTCAAGACACATAACACCCTATAAGCTCAAAGATTAGTATTAATAAGGTAGGAGAAATACCTTAGGAACACTAATCAAGAAGTACGAAAACAAACGGAACACGAAAACACACGAAACGAACCAAACTAGATATCCTCCAGGGGTGAGTGGTCCGCCTCTGCAGGGTGGGCGGTCCGCCTACTCAAAATACATAGACCAAGCAAAAAAGTGGGTGGTCCGCCTCTTGGGATGGGCGGTCCGCCTACTGCAATTCTCAGCACTGTCTAACAGCGGGCTTTTGGCCCTTTTTCACCCAAATTTCGATGTCAAGGTGTTTTTTTCCAATCCGAAGGTTCCCAATGGTGTTTTCAACTACCAAAATCAATCCCCAATGATTTATATCAACACCCAATCCATAAGGAATCCAAATCAAGAAATTTCAATCAAGTTCAAGAGTTTTTCAATTTTGGGGTTTTTGATGTTTCAACTTTTGATTCTCAACACCAAATCACGTAAGAAGGGTACCAAATCAATGGGTATACAATAACAAACAATCACCGATATCAAACAATCAATGGATCATCAAATCTAATCCATAAAATGAATTTTTTTGTATTTTTCAACTTTTTTAATTTTTAATTTTTAATTTTTTCTTCTTTTCTTCAAGAACAAAAAACAACAATAATAATAAACTAAACTAAAGATAGGATGAAAAAGGATCGAGGGTTTGTAGGAACAACACCCGATCCGTGCTCTGATAACAAACTGATGCGGGGTAAATAGGCAGAAACAATAAACTAAGATGCGGAAGCAATAAACACAAGATAATAAGAAAATAGGGACGGGGAAGAACAGAAATAGAAGAAAAGAATGGATAAACGATTCAAACCATTAATGAATATCCGAGAGAGGAAGGGAAACTTGAACCATACAAGGAATCCATACTAGTGACGAATCTCCATAGGTTCCAAGCAAAGAGATAATCCGAAGCTTCAAGTTTCAACAAGAAGAAGGCCTTGCCTCTCTTTCTATGTCTATTCTTCAAATCTAGGTAAGCTAATGAAATAAAATGACTACGTGTGGTATTTATAGGTTCACCATACTTTCTAAATGAAATGTCTAAAAGCCCCTAAGTCTAGTCAAAACAATACAAGTCACTTAGGGCTATAGTTGGAATTACACACAAATTAAGTAGGAAACCCGTCTTGACTCCTCAGCAAATAGGCGACCCGCCTCAAAGTAGGCGCCCAGAGTGGGCGGTCCATCCTCCTGTGCAGAGGCGCTCCGCCTCAATTAAGTCCAGAGAGTGTGCAGTCAACTAGGCGGTCCGCCCCTTTCTTGGAGTTGTGAAGACGGCTCAAAACGGACTCTAGGCGTCCCTCCTTGGTCCGTAGTCGGTCCTCCCTAAATAGCGCTCAAGTCCATAACTCCAAATCACTCTCGAACCGTCCTCTGGAGCCCTTGCCATGGATCCTTTGTGCTCTTCATGCTTGGCTCTTGATGGTTTACGCTTTGGCTTAATTTGCCCCGCATCAGAGGGTTATTATTAGATATATCTTCTGGTAGACGATGAGAGTCTCGCGTCGGAGATATGTATCAGACATATGTGACTTCATTGCATCATACCACATTAATCCCATTTCATTGCACCACATGCTGACTATTATGTGTATCATGATGTGTTTTATGTATGCGGTATGTATACCATATTGTGGACATATTTTAGTTTGCCTATTTGTTTCTGGCTCCTATCCTGGTTGCCTCCTGCAACAGTATGTATTTCTGATTGTTGATATGTTCGGGATACCTAAAAACCTATATATTCTGTCTATCTTATGACCCTGGTTTTTATGAGTTTAGGATTCCATACGTGTTTCCAGTTATAATCTGGCTCCGCCTTTTTATAGTTTAAATAAGATGAATTTGGTTTATCTGCTTTTCTTCTTCCTGGAAAGCTATCCTATTCTTTGAGGTGGTTAGTCTGCCCCCCACTTATTGAGTCCTTTTGACTCACCCTTGTTTGTTGTTTGTTTCTTGTCTATTATTTCATTTCGGCAGGTCCGCTCCAGGATTGAGTTTGCCACGTTGTTAAGGAGCGAAGACGACTTCAGCTGTCAGGGTGAGCCAGCTTTCTTTAGGATGGCCACCAGTTTTATGTTTATTATTTCAATTGTATTTTGCTCCTTTCAGGAGGCATATGTATCCTTTGTACTCGTAGATGTCTAGGTTGAATAACCCCAAACCTAGTATGTTGGGTAGTTAGCTGTAATTTCTTTGTACAGTTTAGAGGTATCAATATGTCTGTATTTTTTTTAAAGTCTTGTTCTTATTTATGAGTTGGATTTATATTTATTTTCCTAATTCAGTTGGTAAGGATTCGCCCGACGGGTCTAGGGGAGGATGTCGGGTGCCCGTACGGCCTAGCCAAAATTTCGGGTCGTGTCACAAAACTCCGGTAAAGGGTTTGTTATCATGTTTCTTCTTCTTTTTACACATTTTTCATAAAAATTCGGTGAGATCTACTGGTTTTTTGTTAATTTTTTTTAATGTTTAGATCTAGTATTTTTCTTGTACAAAACTATATAAATCTTAGATATTTGTTAAGCTTTTGTGTAAAAGCTGCTCGAAACACTGTATAAAATTATTTTTGCGAGTTTATACAATTTTATATATTTTTATACAATTCTATAAGTGTGTATAAAAATGTAAAAATCTATATATGTATGTATATGTAGTGGATAAACATATTCTATGTGCTTCTGTAAATTTATATAAAGTTGTATACGCGTATATGAACAATGAATAAAGTTGTATAAATTTTAGATTTGTGCACTATTTATGGATGTTTGTATACAATTTATATTTTTATGCATATTTTATATATTTCTTCTTGTATACACATTTTTTTATGTATTTACATGTATAATTTATCATTTTTTTGATAGATTTATGTGTATAAAATTATCAAAAAAATAATTATTTAAATAAAACCACCAATATAATAAGCAATCTGATGAGATCCGGTGAATTTTTAATTTTTCGGCCACCGACGGCGCCATCAGCGGCTGGGTTGCCAGTGGCAGGTCAGTGGCGGGTGAGGTTGGAAGAGTGGCATGTAGGATTTTTTCTTTTGAAGGAGAGTTCAAATGGGTTTCTATATTATGTAATTTTTTTTTTTTGGCAATTAAATAGATTTTATTAATCACCAAGTATCAGTACAAAACAGGGATTTGCTATCCTAGCATGATCCCTCTCACTAACAAATCCAGGACACCAACAGCCGTGCTACCCTACTATCCTATATACTTCTAAAGAATGCACACATAGTCAAACAACCTCTTGTTACTTCTAACTCTAATACAGACACACGTTTTTATTTCATGTAGCATTTGCATCTCTGTTCTGATAGCATTCTGGTGAAGTCGATTGTTCCTCTCTCTCCATATTTCATATACTGCAGCAGCAAGTATAGTCTTGGGCAGTGCATTTTCTGGCTTCCTTCCTTTAGCAACTCCTAGTATCCATTTCCAGGTCATGCTCCCAGTTCAAGATGGTTCTGTTCCATTTCATCCAGGCCAGTAGTCCAGTCCAAATGGCTTGAGAGAAGGGGCAGGCAAAGAACAAGTGTTGGACATTTTCCTGATGATTTTGGCATAGCACACATGTCCCATCTATTTGGATTCCCCAAGTAATCAGTTTCTCTTTTGTCCTTAATCTATCAAGCAAGGCCAACCATAGAATAAACACATGCTTAGGTTGCCCTGGGTTATGGCAGATCAAGCTTCTCCAGGCTACACTTTGTATGTCACCTCTTATGCTCCTATACATCTTCCTTATGCTAAGTTCGCCCTTGTCGCACACTTGACCTGGTGTGTTCATCTTTTGCCAGAACTTCCTCATGTGGATAATTTTCCTGACCATCCATGAGGCCTGCTTAGGCACAGCCATGGTTAGGAGGTCCCTCTGTTTGATATAGTACGTGTGCACCCAGCTGATCCATAGTTTTTCCTTGCTTTGGCTCAATGCCCATAGCAGTTTGCAGATTGCTGCTTGGTTCCAGATTTGCAAGTTAATGATGTTTAGTCCACCAGCTCCTTTTGGCAAGCAGACCTTTTCCCAAGCTACCAAAGCTCTTTTTGAGATAGTTGCCTCTCCTGTCCACAAGTAGCTCCTACATACTGCCTCAATTAGTTTGATGACCGTTTTTGGTAATAGAAATAACTGCGACCAGTAAGCTTGAACACCAAAAAGAACAGCTCTTATCATCTGTACCCGTCCAGCATATGAGAGCCATTTTGCCATCCAGGATGTGATTCTTGCTGTAATCTTATCAACTAGTGGTTTACATTGGAGCACTGTCAATCTCTTGGTAGATAGGGGAACTCCTAGGTATTTAACAGGCAGGTCTCCCAATTCATATCCCAGCAGATCCAAGATGCTTTCCCTGGTGCCATCATCCACCCCTCCAAAGTATACCTGACTCTTGTTTAAGTTTGCTTTAAGTCCAGATGCTTCAGAGAAGAGTAAGAATTTGTCCCTTATCAGTTTAACAGATTGTATATCACCCCTTGCAAACATGAGTAAGTCGTCTGCAAAACACAAGTGAGTGATGCCCAGTTTTTGGCATCTTGGGTGGAAGTTGAAATCTGGCACTTCCTTCAGAGATCCTAAGCATCTGTTTAGGTATTCCATCAACATTACAAAGATGTAAGGGGACATAGGGTCCCCCTGCCTCAGCCCTCTCTTAGCTTTTATAGTGTCTGATAACCCACCATTGATTAAGAATGTATAACTGACAGTGCTGATGCAAACCATGATCCAGTTTACCATTGTCCTAGGGAATCCCAAGGCTTTCAGCATTTGCTCAATGAAGGCCCATTCAACTGAGTCGTAGGCCTGTTGAAGGTCCACTTTGATCATACACCTGGGAGATATACTTCTCCTTGTGTACCCTTTTACTAGCTCATGGCTGAGTATGATGTTGTCTGAAATTATCCTGCCTGGAATAAATGCTGATTGGCTATGGCCTACTAGTCCATCTATGACTCTCTTGATTCTACCAGAGATTACTTTTGAGATTACTTTGTATAGGGTAGAGCAGCATGCTATAGGCCTGAAGTCTCTTATAGTGTCTGGGTGCGTAGTCTTGGGCACTAGAGTTACTACAGTATTGTTTACAGCCTTCAGGAGCTTCCCAGATCTAAAGAAATCTTGAACTGCATTGCACATATCCTCTCCTACAATAGGCCATGCTTTTTTGAAGAATAGAGCATTGAAGCCATCAATCCATGGGGCTTTGTTATCATCGATAGCGAAGAGAGCCTCCTTGATTTCCTCATTTGTCACTTCTGCACCCAGCTGCCTCTGTTGCTGCATAGTCAAGCTGGGCCCCAGCTTCATTATGTTGAGATCAATTCCTGGGAGTCTATCACATGAGGATCCTAAGAGGCCTTTATAGAACTGAAGAACTTCCTCAGATATATCTGCATGCTTTTGAAGGATGTTGCCTGAGGCACTCTTCAGAATGGAGATGTTATTCGAGCTAGCCCTGGCTTTCATACAGGCAAAGAAATACCTGCTATTGCCATCTCCCACATTTATCCAATGATCTTTTGACTTTTGCTTCAATATCTTCTCATGGATGTCTGACCATTTGTTTAGCTCAGCCAGTGCTTCCTTTTCTTTGATTACTAGGTGTTGTTCAAGTTGCTGGGTAAGGAGGCTTTGGACACTGAGTAGCTGCTCTCTAGCCGCAGTTACTTTTTTATCCACATTCCCCATCTCTGTTCCCATCAAGTCTTTCAGTGGGTTCTTACATAACTGCAGCTTAGCCCACACTTTATACATACTGGTGCCTTGTATCTCCTGGTGCCATACAGCCTCTATCACTGGGAGGAACTTGTCACTATCTGCAAGGACATTTAGAAATCTGAAAGGTCTTCTAGCTCTCTCTCTGTCCTCAGCATGCTCAATGTAAATTGGGGAGTGGTCTGAGAAAGCATTTTCTTTGAACTGGGCTGTGAGATTGCCATATTCAATAATCCAGTTCGCATTTCACAAGGCTCTATCAATCCTGCTCTAAACATGAGAGTTTGTCCATGTATAGAATCTTCCAGTAGCTTTCATGTGGGTCAGATTAAGGTTCTCTAGGACTTGTTGAAATTCCCTCATCTCATGTTCAGTTATAGGCTGCCCTCCTATTCTATCCTCTGTGCCTAGGGGGCAGTTAAAATCCCCCAAGATGCACCATGGTTCACTGGTATTACCTCCAATGTTCATCAAGCCTGTCCATAATCTTCTTCTCTCCTCGATTGTGTTTCTACCATACACCACAGTTAATTTGCACCTAAAGTCCGAGTATCTATCCACAACTTCACAGTGTATGTACTGCTCATGGATCTCCAGGATGTCAATGTCTATTTCATTATCCTTCCATAGTAGCCAGATTCTCCCATTATATGCCCGGGAGTAGTTGTGTGTGTATCTCCATCCCTTAGCTATTCTATTTATAATTTCCTGATGTTTATTCTCCTTTACGCTAGTTTCTAGAATGCCAGCAAAACCAACTTTATTCTCCTTTAAATATTTCCTCATTTCCCTTTGCTTGAAGGGCTTATTAATGCCCCTTACATTCCACACTATCCATTTCATTGGGTCATAGTTTGGCCTCCTCCATCAGGAGGTTCAACATCCTTTTCAAAGACCATGCTTCCATCAGATAAGGGGGAGAAAGAGTTAGTAGTATTAAGTTCATTTTTTCTCACGGGAGATTGGTGCTTTCTGCCCTCCGGAGCTCTTTTGTTCATTGGGATAGCCTGTGTTATGTCTTCCTGTGCATTAGATGTAGCCATTGGTTGCTGTGATTGACTCTTTATATTATGTAATTTTAAAATAAGGGGGTGCTATGAATGAAATATGACCCCTCATTTGTAATTTTCTTGCTTAGAGGAGCTAGTTTTAAAAATTTCCAAAAGTAGTTTGGTGGGGAAGACGAACTGCTCCAAAATCCGTCAGTACATTTACCAAAATAGCAACCCATTTGAGGGAGATATCTTGGAAAATTTTGATGCATAGCCATTTTTGGACGCGCTCAATGAGTTTTATCCACCGTTTCAAAATTAATTGAGAAATAGCCAAAAATTCGCACGTACACTTACGCTCCATTAGCATTGGAAAACACCACAGACTAGTCTCATAACAAAATACTGAGACTTTGAACTAACATGTTCAAATGTCCCATTATTTTGCTATGAGACTGAAGCTTTATATATAAAGTCCCATAACAAAATTATGGGACCTTGAACTAACATATTCAAAGGTCCCATTATTTTATTATGGGACTGAAGCTTTCTATATATAAAGTCTCATAACAATAATGGGACCTTGAACTAACATGTTCAAAGGTCCCATTATTTTGTTATGAGACTTTATATATAGAGTCCCATAGCAAAATAATGAGACCTTGAACTAACATGTTCAAAGGTCCCATTATTTTGTTATGAGACTTTATATATAGAGTCCCATAACAAAATAATGAGACTTTGAACTATCATGTTCAAAGGTCCCATTATTTTATAGTGGGGTTAGTTTACTGAAGCTTTATATAAAGTCCCATAATAAAATGCTGGGACTTGTCCGGAGGTAGCTAAGCGAATTTATTTTTGACGGCTACAAATCAATTAGCGCGCGCCAAACATGTCCTACACAAAATTTTTACAGATATCTTGGACTAGCTTATATAAACATCCAAACCCGTCGGTACATTTACCAAAATAGGATATTTCAGCATCACAATTTAACTATTGACCTTTTTACAAATTAATTTAACTTTTACCATTAGGACTAGAATTAGTTAATCACCAAGTATAAAAAAATTCAGCCTAATCGCCATAAATGGTTACTTTGCACAAGTTCTTCCTCTAAGGAGCTAGCGGCCGCAAGGTCACCCATTTGCAAAAATATGACACGGGAAGCAATAGTTTGCCTTTTTGCCCCCGCTAAGAGATGGTTTGCAAAAATGCCCCCGTGAAGATTTAATGAAAAAAATTCGGGGCCAAGACTTCTCGTTATATTTTTTCGCTTTTCAACACTTATCCCTTCAAGTATTGGCAATAGGTAATACTTGCCGCACTAGGCCGTAAGTCTTGGCAATCGCCAAGAATTGCCATTGACCCCTGCTCGATTTTCCAACACTTGTACGACAAGTATTGGCAATAGGCAACACTTGCTGCACTGCGTCGTAAGTCTTGGCAATTGTCAAGACTTGCCCCTTCCAGTTTCACCTGCATTCTCGCCGTATAACTTGAAGTATTGGCAAAACAGTATTTTTTCTTGAAGTATAGCCAATTGCCAAGACTTACACAAATTTTTTGCCTTGAAGTCTTGGCTTGTGGACTAAATGAGGGCATTTTGCTAAAACATTTCTTAGTGCGGGTAATTTTGTAAAATCACTCCTTATGGAGGGCATACGGTGAAATTTTTTGCAGAAACCCTTCTATCAAATTGGTGCAAGTTAGGCTGGGTGACCACTTCTTTGGGGCAAAGTGCACGAATAGCCATTTTTGCTAGTGGTTTTGGATTTGAGGCCACCTTTTTCGTGGTTTTACATGAGAAGCTATTTTTTTGAACTTCAATTCTTGTAGGCTGAAGTTTCAAACCTTGTGGGCTGAAGTTCAATTCTTGTGGGCTGAAGTTCATGCCTAAGGTATAAAGTTCAATTTCAATCCGCAAGGACTGAACTTTTAGGCATAAATGCTCCAGTCCTTGTGGGCTGAAGTTGAACTTCAAACCCTTGTGGTATGAAGTTTAGCCCACAAGGATTGAAGTTCCAAAAAGTAATCTTTCATGCAAAACTAAAAAAAAATAGCCTTAAAGCAAAGACCAGTAGCAAATTTGGCCTCTGAGCGATATTTTTACACTTTTTTGAGTTCTAATCTTTCAATAACCAGAGTTAGTAAAGTCTTAAATGAATATGCACAGCAGCTCAAACTCAGGTTTTTATTTTTCATTTCAAAAGTCTAGGAAAAAATAATGGTTTGAAGTGAGAATCTTGAATTATTAGGGAAGAGAAAATACTACAATTTAAAATTTCAGTAATATTTTTTTAAAATTAAAAATTTTCAGTTGAAACTTTAGTATTTTGAATAAAAAATCATAAAATTTTCAGAAGTTTGAGCGGTTGTAACTATTCTTATAAGAATTTCCTAACGTTGGTTGTTCGTTGTTCGTTGTTCATTACTTTAAAAAGTGGATATTCATCAAAATTACCCATAAACTTGGCTAAGTAGACCTGCTGATGGGCCATTGGAACTTCAACTTCAAGTTTAACAAGAGTATCAAGCATAAAGTTGATACCATGGCCGGTTTGCACCGTACTAAATGAAAACAAGCCCGTGTTTATTTATTTTTTTAGAAAATTATCCAAATTCAAGAAACAAGAAAAATTTTAGTATTTTTTATTTAGATTTTTGAACTAAAATTTTCAAAGCTCAAGTAAAAAATACTGGGATTTGCTGAATATAAAGTCCCAGTAAAAAAATACTTGGAATTTCAAAATTTTAGTTCAAAAATCCCTGTAAAAATACTTGGGACTTCAAATATGAAGCTCCAGCAAAATTCCCTGAAACTTTGAACTAATTTCCATCAAAATTTGATGGGGTTTAATTCAAATTCTCAGCTTTTTTCTTGTGGCTAGTCCTAAAGAAAGGAGTTTTTACACAAATATATAAAGACATTTTTACGCTAATTGACATACTAAACCATTTAATTACAAAAAATACCGATATTTTTAAATAATTACCCTATATACCAACACTTTTTCACATTTTACAAAATATACAATTTTTCATTTTCTTTCTTCCCTCTCTACCCAAAACCCTAACTTCTCACTCTCTCTTTCTCTCCTCTCCTCCACCCACCCACCCCACCCTCCCGCCGTCACCCCTCCCCCGTGCCTCTGCTCTGCCGTCGCTGCCGCTGCGTGGCTCCACCACAGCGATTGGAGCAGATCTGCTCTTCTTTTTTTTATCTTCTCCTCTTTTTTTTTTCCATTTTGTACGTGTATATGTGTGTATTTGTATGTATACACATGTATATTGTTAATACAAGTTCAGATCTGCTTCTCCTTCTTCTTTTTTGCATTTGAATATACACATTCAAATTCAGATCTGCAAGTGTATGTATCTGTATGTTCGTGTATATACATGTAATAAATTTTCAGCACACAAGTGTATGTACGTGTATATCACTGTGTGAACGTGTATATCTGAGCATCTATTTGTATTTTTTGTATGTATTTTTGTGTGTATGTCAAGTAATAAATGTCAAACACATAAATTTGTATGTTTCGTTTGTAGATCTGTAGATTCATGTATGTATGTGTGTGTTTAGTGTATGGATAACACAATTTTTTTTATGTATTTACATGTATTTTTGTTTATATGTATATTCCAACTTTAATTTTAAAAAAAAATCAATGTTTATATGTGTATTTATGTGTATTTTATTTTTTAGATTAAAAAAAAAAAAAAAACTGGTGGTGGATGGCGGCAGCCGGCAGTGACTAGGTGGCGCTGCCGCCTGAGTTGGTAGCAGTTTGGGGGGGGGGGGGAGGGGGGGGGGAATAGGAAGAAGGAGGAACCCTAATTTATTAGTTTTATTGATTTTTGTATATAATGTGTAAAAAATGTTGGTATTTTTGTAAAATAGAATAATGTTGATATTATTTGTAATTTTTGTGTTAGGATTGTATATATTTATAAATCTCCCATATATAAACCTACACCCCTATATTACAAAAAAAAAAATAGCAATATTATATAAATTACAAGCAGGGCCGTCTCAATATGATTGGGGGCCTAAAGCGAAACATCACAGAGACTGAGAGGCCCCAATTTTTTTTTTTCAAAAAATAAAAAATAAAAAATCGTCATATATATTTTATCTAAAATCTACTTTTCTAGCTTTTTTAGATGCGAATTCATTAATTACTGTTTTATAATCGATTTGTTCCAACAATTCCTTTTCAATTGATAATATAGCCAATCCATTTAACCTCTCTTGAGACATTGTTGATCTTAGATAAGATTTTATCAATTTTAATTTTGAAAAACTTCTTTCAGCTGAGGCAACAGTTACCGGAACTGTTAATATTATTCTATAAGCAATATATGTATTTGTAAAAGAATTAAATTTTTTTATTTGATTGAGTATTTCGAATCGATCATTATCTTCTACTTGTATTATTTCTCTCAGTACTTTTAATTCGAAAAATAAATCTAAACCACCAATGTCAGAAGAACTATTATGTGTTAAAGAAAGTTCAAGATCGAGACAATGTTTTTTCAAACTCTCATCATCTAGTGATCTCAATTTTTTCCCACTAAATAGGAAACCAAAAATATTTTCATACGCTTTAAATTGTTCAAATCTATTTTGAAGTGACAAAATGGCTTGGTCTACTACGTATAAGAAGTAATCAACTCTAAAAGATTCTTCCGGAGACTTTATGATTTCGTTATCAACATTTTCATCAAATTGTTTCTTTTTAATTATTACACGTTTCTTAGGAAATTCAGGTTCTATATTCATCTCACGTGCTATTTCCTTAGCGGAAACCATAGCAGTACCAAATCCTTCTTCTCTATATTTTTGAAAAAAAGAAATTAGACCTCTTATTTGATCTATTGCAACATCAATATGCATATCTTTAGATTGTAAGCTTTTGCTAATTGAATTAACTGCAAACAATATATCATACCAAATAGTCATACCCAATAAAAATTCAAAATTTTCAAGCTCATATATTGCTAAACATGTAGCTTCACTTTTAGTTTTTGGATCGTCACTAACATCAACTAGTTTCAATAAAGCATCTCTTATTTTTGGTGCTTGAAAACTTAATGCTTTAATACTTTCAATACGACTTTCCCAACATGTCTGTGACAATGATTTAAGAGTTGGATTGGGTACAAAATCTTTTAAAACTTTCCATCGCTTAGTAGAAGAAGCAAATAGCGTATATATACGTTGTATTACTCCAAAGAATGATATAGCTTTCGTACAAGAATTAGCCATGTCACAAAGTACCAAATTTAAATTATGACAGCCACAGGGTGTATAAAATGCTCTAGGATTTACATCGAGAAGTCTTTTTTGCACTCCTTGATGTTTTCCCTTCATATTGGATCCATTATCATATCCTTGTCCTCTTAAATTATCAATATCAAGTCCAATATTGTTTATCTCATCTATCATAACTTCAAAAAGACCTTTTCCACTAGTATCATCCACTTTTAAAAATTCTAAAAAATATTCGTTAATTTTTATTGGAGAAGCTGAAATGTCCACACTCCGCAATATAAAAGACATTTGTTCTTGATGGCTTGCATCTGGAGTGCAATCAAGTATGATTGAGAAGTACTTTGTTTCTTTAATTGTTTCGATAATTTTATTCTTGATTTCATTTGCTAACAAACTTATCAATTCATTTTGTATATTATGTCCAAGGTAATGATTATGAATTTCATCATGCTGGATTCGCCGAATATGTTCTTGCATGACAGGATCAAATTCTGCAATCATTTCAATTAGGCTTAAAAAATTTCCATTACTTTCTTGATAGATCTTTTCATTTGTTCCCCTAAAAGCCAAATTATTTTTCTCAAAAGTTTTGATCACGGCAATAATTCTTGACAATACATTTTTCCAGTGCGCTCTATCTCTATTAATTTGTTCTTGCACATCTTTATCAATTGTTTTATTTTTGTGCAATCTCATTTCTAAATCAATCCACGCACCCATATTAATAATATGCTCATTTGTTACTTCATGAGCTTTGAGCTTAGTACTAAGATTTCTCCAATCACTAGTACCTTCACTTGCTAGTTTACTGTTACAAGTACTAGAAGTTGTACTAAACAATTTACAACAAAAACAAAAAACTTTATCCAAATCTTTAGAGTAAACTAACCATCTTCTATCATGTCTTTCCCCATTTGACAATTTTGAATATAATGTGTTGTAGAAAAATGTCTTAAGAACTTATCCTTTGGAAAGTCTATGTCGGTTATTCTTATTGGTCCTTTTTCTACTAATAAATCCCTCAACTTTGTGTCTAGAATATTCCATTGACTTGGATCATATATATTTTTTGGGATACAATTACTTAAATCATCTAGGAGTTCATGATTTTCTGGAACTACGTCAGAATTCTCAATAACTTCTTGATTTTCTTCTTGGATATTATTATCATCTAGCTCAACTTGACCAATGACTTGTTTAGTTGAAGAACATCCTCCCGATTCAGGATTTTTATTATTTGTTAAAAATCTATCAAGGGCTCCTTTTTGGGATTTAATTAATTCTTCAACTTTTCTCTTTTTTTCTCTTTTTGCACAACCGGATTCATATTTTCTAGTTGACATATTTAAATTAAATAAATTATAATAATAACTAAAACAAGAATATATACTCAAGAAATACGAATATCAACAAGGCAAAATTTTCAATGTAAAAAGTATAATATAAGTTAGAACAATAAAACCTGGCGCAGGAATATGATAAGTTGATATGATGATATTGAAATAGTGTTCCCTGCTTCAATAAAATAATTGCTTGTTGTTGTGCTTGAAATCTTGAAAAAAGAAATACACAAAAACAAACTTGGATCTTGTATACTTGCTTCAATAAAATAGTTTTACACAGAGCTTTATTGTTTGTAGACTTAATATTGCTGAAAGAGAAAAAGAATGGTGAAAGAGTGAATGAAAAAGGTAAATATAATAGGAGTAAAAACGTGTAGTTGGTTGGTAGAATATTAAGGCTCCAAAAAAATAGGTACCCATAAAAGGAAAATTCTACAATTATGTAAAAGGTAAAATTCTTCCATTCTCCAAAAATAGGAACGGTCCCCACTAGCCACTTAATGAAATTGAAAAGCTGCGTTTTTATGGGTAATAGGACAACTGAATTTTTTTTTTTATAATAATACGAAAAGTACATGAGATGTGGGGCCCCCAAAAAGTTGGAGCCCCAAGCAGTGGCCTTACTTGCTTTACTGTTAAGCCGGGCCTGATTACAAGACATAACAATTTTTTTCCTAGCACTAAAATAAAATTCTCAAACCAATCTAAAAAAAAAGAGAAAACAGTAAAACTAAGCTCAAAATCATTATACCATCGTTATATATTTACACACACAAAAAGCAACTGGAAACGGAGCAATTTATGAAGTGCGGCTTCGACGCCATGATCAGGGGTTTATGGCTGCCGGTGGAAACTCGGAAGTAGCAACTAGGAAAATGAATCGTTCTTACAAATGGATCACTTTTTCAAACTTCCTAATCCCACCGTCCGATCCACCAAAGGAAGATGAATCGAGATCGATCTCGATAAGCCGAGGGTGCGATGGTTCGCTATCGCCGGAGTAATTGGAATTCGAACGATAAAATAGTAGAAAAAACTAAGCATGGCAACAGAATCACCGTAACGGTGGCTGGTGCTGCCAAACATAACTACTTATCTCTCGTAATTTCTACTTCGCTGAACAAATCGCCTTTCTCTTTATCTCGCCAACTCTCTGTTATGGCAATAAAGAACAAAGGTTTTAAAAGACCAAAACCAAGAAGTGATTTACAAAAATAATCGAACCTTTTCCTTTAATAAAACAAAACAAGAAATGAATACGACAAATATGCTAGTGTTGGTTGTGTGTTGATGTTTATATGCGATGGAGAGAGAAAGAAAATGGGAAAGACAAAGAAAGAGTATCCGATGAGAAAAATTGCCTCAGCAAGCACGTATCTTAAAAAGATCTGGTGTACAAAGCGTCGAGAAAGTAGTGTGAAATAACAAAAAAAGGTGAAATAGTTCAATAAGGTAAAATAGTTCAGAAATATCTAGAAACACTGCACAAACATGATGAAATAATGCTGAAACAGTCTAGAAACAGCTAGATACAATACATGAACAATCTAGAAATAGCTAGATACAATGCATGAACAATCTAGAAATAGTTAGATATAATGCAGAAACAGTGCAAAATCCATAAACAGTGCAGAAATAATTAGATATGGTGCAAAAGCAGTGTAGATAGAAAGATACGAGGTGGTTGATTTTCTGGTGTAAGCTGAGATACAACAAGATACGAGGTGATGTGTAGTGGAGATACAAGGAGATACAGCTAGATACGAGGTGGTTGGGGGAAGGAGGAAAAGTGAAATTGGGGGAAGAATATAAGGTTCTACTATGTTATGCTATTTTTTTGCTATTTTTTTTAATTAACTTTTCTTTTCCTCTATATTAGGTAATTTGCTAAAATATTGCTATGTTTTGTAAATAACTTTTCAAAAGCGTACTTTTCTGTAAAAAACAAAAAAAAAAACCTTAAAAAATACGTGTTTTTAAAAGTTAACTACTTTTTAAAAAGTTTGTAATTGGTGACTGATTCTCTTTAAGTGGTGCGAAAACTAGCTAGTCATTAAAATTACCCCAATCTAGCTCTTGATACGCTTAAAATCGGGCTGATTATATAAATGCACAAATCTAACATCTAAATTACTCAAAATATCGATATTATGTCACATTATAAAATACAACAATATATTTTTTTTTAATCCTAACTATATAAATTCCAACAAATTATATAAATTAAAATTTTACCCTCTCACTACGACAGTCCATCATTGTGCCGGTCAGCCGCCTCCGACAAATCTCAGATTTTTTTATTTTAAAAATAAAAAATAAAAGATGAAACATACAACATACACTTTCGTGCTTGAAAAAGACTGAATTTGATCTTAGAAAATACATAACACACAAACTAGGATATACAAATTTCACATATTTACACCGCACATGCAAAGGATTTATGGAGATTTACAAAGTAAATACGAAAAATATGTAGGTGCACACCTACAATTTACACACATACACATTTATACTAGTACATAAAAAAATGTACAAAGATAACATACAAAAGATATTTGGGGAAAAACCTACACTAGAAACACGCATACACAGATATACAACATATATACAAAGAAATACAACTAGACATTCAAAAATATAAATGTATTTATGCACCGAGACATACTCATAAACAGAAATACAAAGCTATACACATACATAAAAAAAAAAAAGGAAAAGTAGATCAGTGGTCTCAGCCACACTGCAACACTGCACGACGATGAGGCAGCAGCAGCAGTCGAAAAATGGAAGGGGAGGGCGGGCGGCCGGTGGGTAGAGGAGGGGAAGAGAAAGAGAGAGGATAAGATTAGGATTAGGTATTTGAAGGAGAGAGAAATATCCAAAATGATATGTCTGGTAATAAAATATAAATATCGTTATATTTTACAATAATTTTTTTAAAATGTCGATATAATTAATTATAAAGGCCCCGGCCGTAATTATTAGCGTAAATTTCTTCCTTAAAATCGGTGAAAAGTTGCACAAGTTTCTTTTTAATTTGAAACTTTAAAATGTTCCTCCATTTCTGATATCTTTTGGTATTTGTGTAAGTTGTAAAGTGTAAGTAGCCATTAGTATTTCAGGAAACTATTAGCTTTCCATCCGTTGTTTATGTTCCTTGTAGCCATTTTTGAAAGTTTTACTCATTTAGGGTGTATTTGGCATGAAGGAAAACATTCCTGTTTAGTTGGCTTAAATGTCTTGAAAATAATTTTTATAATAATTCATTTACTTTTAATTGAAGAAAATTATTCCTTGTAAAAGTAGGAAAATTATTTTTATTGTCAATTCACACTCATTGTCTCATTCTTACCCCTAACTCATCTCCTTCCCTACCCCTACCCCACTCCCACCCCACCCCCACCCTTATTTCCACCCCAATCCCTACCACCCCAACGCATAACCCCCTACCCATACCCCTACCAAATACCCCACCCTTACCCTTATTAGATGGTTAGGATGATTACATTTTATTATGTGAAGAGGAAAAGCTCGAATGCGCTAGTGAGGATGTGCGAAAGGTTGGTAGCGTTAATCTACGGAGAGGAAGAAGTAGACCGAGAGAATTGAGAGAGGTGATTAGCATGACATGACACATTTCGAACTCACAGAGAATATGACTCTAGATAAGAGCGCTAGAATATGTAGAATTAGAGTAGATGGATAGTAGGTAGGCGAGCGGGTTTTGCCTTATAGGTTGTAGAGCGTTGATTTTAAAATGATAGTCGGGGACTTCTAGCAATGAGGGTTAAAAGATACCTTAGCAGATTTTTTTTTTTTCAGTTATAGTGATATTAGTCTAGTATTAATATATTCCTCTATGTTGTCAGTGTGATATTTTCTTCTACCTTCTTATATTATGTTGCTTTAGTTTCTTTTACTTTTGTCCTTTCTTTTCACTTATATTCCTTCAGCTTTCTTTCTTCCATATTTTTATCCTAACCTTTACTCTTGCATTTTTCAAATCAGTTTTCAGAAATGTTTTTTCACAAGTCAAGGGTCTTTCGGAAATGGCCTTTCTGCCTTTCACGAAATAGAGAAAAGGTATGTATATATCTCACCCTCCCTAGATCCCACTGTTGTTGTTATTGTTATTGTTGTTGTTGTTGTTGTTTTATTTGGTAATCAAACACCAAAAATTAAGTATGAAAATCATTTATTTTCCAAAACGAAAAATAATTTCTAAGAAAATATTTTCCTTCGCATGAAACGCAGCCTTATATACCAAAACTATTTGCAAGCTGCATCATTTGTAGAAATTGTCTATAGGGATGGCAACGGGCCGGGGCGGGTGCAGGGCGGGGCGGGTTCAACTCTACGCTGGGCGGGGCGAGTTTAAGCCATTTGCGGGGCGGGGCGGGTTGGGACAAATTTTTTTAAAATTCTGGCGGGGCAGGGCGGGTTGCAGGTTTATCTAATTTTTTTTTTCAAATCCTTGTAGAACCTGTATATATGTGTTTTTATATAAAATTATATATGTGTTTTTATATAAAAGTTATCTTAAATAGAAGTTAAATCGTAATTAAATTATATATGTGTTTTTATATAAAATTAGAAGACTTGTAGACTTCTAGCTCCAAAGAATTCGTCAAAATCAACAAAATTTTATCCTATATAAAACTTTTACTAATCCTGGTCATTGAATTGAAAGAGAGATAGATACCTAGTAATATTAGGAACAGGAAGAGCTAAAAAATATATTATGAGAATAATTTATCTTAAATGAAATAAATAAAATATAAAAAATAGAAAATGACAGTTTTGTCTACTATAGAATTTTTTAATGAAGGACATAAAGTTCAATCAATATTTTCTAAGGGCATTCGTGCTTTTAATATAGTATAGATATATAAAAGACTTAATTTTATAACAAACTTATACATATGGGTATGTATAAAATCTATCATTAGAATAATAAAATTATTTCCCAAACTACTATGATAATTTACCTAAGATAAGATGATTAATACTTGAGAAAGTCGTTAATTAGTTCATAAAATTAACAAAAAATAAAATAAAAATAATATAGCGGGGCGGGGCGGGACGGGTTGAGAAGCGACAAAAATGCTTTTTGTCTAATGCGGGGCGGGGCGGGTTTAACTTTTGCGGGTTAAGATTCAACCCGCCCCGCACCCACCCCGCCCCGTCCCGTTGCCATCCCTAATTGTCTACCGTACCATGAATTTGGTTATAAGTGAATTATCAATTCAATTTCGTTTTTTACACTTCAAACTTTTTTGATCTAGTACAGGTGTGAGGATATTGCAGGGTTAGGTAGATTTCTCATGCCTTGTCAAGTACACTTTTAACGGATAAAGCATAGTAAATGCTTAAATAGAACATACCTTTGGTTTTTCACTTTCCCTTAGTTTCGCGAGATTGCCTAAGATTACAGATTTATGAGGCTCCTTCATCACGAGTTTAAGGTTATACCGTTAAAGCACCTATATAATTATTTAAGTACAGTAATTTTTTATGGCTAGCTACCTAGGAAATAGATGTGCTCCCTCCGAACTATGTGTTCTAAAGTCATCATGATAAAATGGCACGAGTGTGATACTGGATTAGTAGGCAAACCCTAATAGTTTATACTAATTAACCAAGATTATTTACCAGCTTTTAATTCTAATTCGTTAACTAATAATCTTTGGCTTTAGCAGCCGCATTTTCTTGAGACCTTCCCCTTTTGTTCTGGGACCACAATTTCACTCACGGATATAAAGGAAATAATCCTCAAAATTATGCCTATATATGGTCCCTCGATATCTCTTTTTTAATCTATACTTTGTGGAATATGTAAAGAAAGATTTAAAATGGAAATTTTCCACTACTTACGATAGATACCTTTTAAGGAAAATTTCCACTACTCGTTATACATGCGACCATTATCATATCCTTGTTGTGAGCAAGTATTTGCGTATTGGCCTTTTGACCTGATGAAACTTCAACATGAAGTACAAAGAAAGTAAATTTATATTATAGTAAAAAATAAAGATGTAAACTTAGAGTTTTTTTTTTTTTCAAATTATTTAATTGTAGAGCTTTACATGTAAGATCCATTCAATCCATGGTAGATCTTAAAGTGAATGATATATACAAGATTTTTTGCTCATACTAATTATATGAATGGCCTTAATATATAACCGATAATAAAACATATTTCATACATTAATGGGGTAACTTTGAACATTTCTCCAGCATTTTATTACGATTCATTTACCATGGAGAATATATATATTGTGCTTATGATCGGTATTGTTCCATCCTTCATCAAGATTGTTATAATCTATGCACCTCCCAAAGACACTAGAAGGGGGATTAAATAGTATACCGATTTTCGTTTCAAGAACCTGGTTCTTCTGAATGTAGAACCTGATTCTTACCTTCGCTATTATACTGTTTCAACCACTGCAACACGCCACACTACTCACACAGAAAACACAAAGAATTTTACGTGGAAAACTCCTTGCTCAAGGGAGAAAAACCACGACCCACACTCTGGGATTTTAGAACTGAATCCACCAACACAAGAGCAAAGTTTCTGATTACAAACTCTGTAACCAAGGGGCTACACTCTAGACCCTAATCACCACTCAAAGCTAAACTCTAGCTTTTCAAGTAATTGCACAAGAGTTCACCTAATACATATGCTTCTGCAATAAGCCAATAGGTAAAAACTATGAATGCTCAAACTAAGACAACTTACAACTCAATGAACCTAGACAGAATATCTAGACTCAATACACTGCATGCACTTCAGTTGTCTTCTCCAGTTTACTCACGTAGAAAGATGCTAGATTGCCTTCGTATGCTCTCAACTCTCTGTTTGTGAATAACTGCTTTACGGCTGTCTCAACCACCTGTATTTATATGGGTCTTGAAACCCTAGTTGAGTCCTACAAGGAATCCTTTTAATTAAGGCAAGTCAGGATTCCTAGTAACTCTTTTTCTTGTTGAAGTCCAACTCCTTTTCACACTTCGAAGAGACAGCCTGGGCACCGCCTCTTTTAGTCTGACTAGGATGCATATTCATTCACGCACCACTATTCCTAGTTCCGCAGAGATTTGCAACCCGTAACTATTTTCGATCGATTGTGCCCTTCATTACAAGGACTAGATTTGTCATGAGAACCTCTAAGTCTTTTACGTTTGTCATTCTTCAAAACCAGCTTTCAACAAAGATATTGCAAACTCATACGCGCGTCCACCCCTTCATGCATTTACTTGCTATGGTAAATTAATTATAAAAGCAAGATCCACCTAACCTCTCTTTACTTCCAGGATCATTTTATGTTAAAAATGATTTTACTATCGGTACTCACTAATATGACAAGGCTCAGAAAAAGAAAGCTGGTAAAAGGTTACATGATCATGTGGAATTGTGAATGTTGGGTATTCTTTTATCTTTCCTTTTTTTTTTTCAGATGTATAGTGTTAAAAACATGCCTCCAACACATAGTTCCTCCAGCCTCCTCATTGTCATGAGATTTATTTCCTTATTCTTGTCAAGAATTTTACTGCACCAATCAAATGATACCTGAAGACAGTGATAAGAATCTTTTATCATAGTATATATTCAGCAACTAATCAAACATAAAAAACCAAGTTGTGTGCATATATGGACAAGATTCAAATAATTAGAAATCCAGTTCCTGCCACAATGATGCAGGTTACTGCTTTCTTGTTTATAATTTATGTGAATTTAGAAGATTCACTTTCAAGATTTTTCACGTATCCCTATATTTTACACATAAGACAGAATAACTTTTTTACCAAATATATATATATATATACCTAATAGGAGAAAGATAAGGACTTACACTTATTGCGACTATATGTGAAAGTTTACATGAAATATTGAAAATTAGGTAAGGACCAACTTTGCTAACGGCAGCACGATGCACTTCAAATGGAAAAAGACTTTCGTTCACTAATTTTCTGCAGTATTCAGAAATAATTTCGTACTACATGAATGAATAGGCTCAATAACGAATATTAAAATGAAATATAGTAGCAAAAACCCACACAATCTTTTGAAATTGATCAATGACAGCAGAATTCACTTAAGATGAAAATTTAAACAGTGTATTATAGTGAAGCCCTATTCGAGTTACTGGACAAATGAATTTTACACTACTATTAGTATAATTTAGCGAAGCAGAGTGTCTGTCATATTTTTCAAATAACTAGCTACACATCCATTTATTATAGAAAGTTACTGATTTACCTTTTGGAAATCCTATATAAGGTACTCCTAAAAGGTCTATCAATTAATGTTGAGTAATGTGATTATCTCATCTAAAAAATTAAGTTAAAAGATTAAGTTGTGGTGGTGAGATTCGAACTCAACTATCTCACCTAAAATCTTAAGCTATGGCAGTGAGACTCGAACTCGGAACATGCTTTGGTACTATATATGTTGAACTGTGTTACTATCTCATCTACATATTGAAGTTGTTAGAGATAAAACACTTTCATTTACTTAATTATGTCTTCATTATATTGAATACTTTGGATAAATATATAAAATCTCTCATAATAAGGCTGCATATATGTGTGAAGTGCTTGCCTTCTCCCTAACACCACGCTTAGACCAGTTTCCTGCTTACTAAGCTAACTTGCAAAGTTTCACATATGTAAAACCCCGAATCCTAGCACACACACACACAACAAAGAATACCTACACTAAAGTTTTCTGCTTACTTCAATGAATTCCCTCAAGAAAAAAGATAAAGTGCCAACCACTAGCACATCCACCTCCACCACTACGGAGGAGAAATGTTGCTATAACCCTGCAGATTGTTTCTTTTGCATCATTAAGGAACCATATTCAACAATCAGAAGCAATAAAATCAGGAACTACTTAGAAAACATGCCTTTGATTGAAGATCAAGAACTTGTCCTAGTGTTAAGTGGCCTTTGGAACATGGCAATGTCACAACCTAATGACAAAGAGCTTCCATCCTTAGGCATATTTGAATGCATGGCAAGCCTAATCAACAAAGGTATCACTTGCAAGAGTTGGCTGCATAAAAATCAAAACATTTATATTCCCTATTATGCAGCTCATATTATTGGTTCATATACCATGAACAATGTTGAGTTTGCTATTAAAGCAGTGGATTGTGGTGTCATACCACCATTATTAGAGCTCTTAAAGGGAAATATGACTTGGGTTGAACAAAGGGTATCTGTTAGAGCACTTGGCCATTTAGCAAGCTATGAAAAGACTTTCAAAGATGTAGCAATTTATGAGGAAGAAATTGTTAAGTTAGCCATGAAACTAGCTTCCACATGTCTTGAAGTTGTGTACAAAGAGTTTGTTGGTGTGAAGGATTTAAATATGAGGTTAAAATATCATTGTGATTTGTTGACTAGAGGAATTGGAGGGTTTGAAATGGAAAATAAGAAAGCTGAGGAATGGGCTAGTCAACTTCAATGTTGGAGTTTGCATCTTTTAAATTGCTTTGCAGTTAAGGAGAGGTGCTTAAGTCTCATTTGTGAGCAATATTTTCTCAAGGACTTGAGTGAAATGTGGGGTGGATTGGCTAATGATACTTCACCAGGAGGGGTTGGATTAATTAGAGTGTTATGCTATAACAAAGATGGAAGAAGACACATAGTAGAATCAAAACATGTTATCGAGAATCTTTGTAATCTTTCAAGATCTTCAGATGATTGGCAATATATGGGAATAGATTGTTTATTGCTACTTCTTAGTGATTCAGGTATGTTCAATTTTTTGACCACCTCATTAAACGCTTAAACTTTAAAGAGAACACTTAGTTATGTCTTAACATGCCATGGCCAATCTAACGTATTAAATTATTTTGGTTATATTATGTCTCAACAGGTACAAGATACAAAGTTCTTGAAGTGGCTTCCATGTGTCTTATTGACTTGGTTGAGCTAAGGACTCTTGGAGGCAGATCAAATGTTGGTAATACAATCACAAGAACTCTTCTTGCAGATTTCAAGCAAAGAAAGGTAAAAATCAAGAACAGTGGTGTTCAAAAACTTCTTGAAGAAATATGGGGTTTAACGGTAGATAAGAAGAGAAGGGAGCAAAAAATGAGTGATGAGAAACTTGAAGAGAAAAAGGTAATGGTGAGTTTGATGAAGCAACAAGGGAACCATAGCTTTTGGTTAGGAAATATTGAAGAAGCACTAAGGAATTATAGTGAGGCTTTGGAGTTATGTCCATTGAGATTTAGAAAAGAAAGAATTGTGCTTTATAGCAATAGGGCACAATGCAAATTGTTACTAGGAGAACCAGATGATGCTATTAGTGATACAACTAAAGCTCTTTCACTTTCATGTCCTACTAATTCACATGCCAAAAATCTTTGGAGAAGATCACAAGCATATGATATGAAAGGATTGGCTAAAGAGAGTTTGATGGATTGTCTTATGTTTGTTAACTGTTGCTTTAAAATGGATTCTCCAATGAAGAAGAAAAATATGAGAATCCCTCATTATGCAGTTCGAATGATCAACAAGCAGATGGACTCAACTTGGCTATTTAAAAATGCTCAATTGAAGGCTTTTGTTGATCTTAGTGGAAAACCAAATCAACCACATGATAATCATATAAATGACACAGTTGCAAGAGTTCTACTACAAAAGAAGGGTGTCATGGAAGGTATGTTTCAAGATTAATCTTATGCGCTGTGGAAAGTTATAAGTACCATTATAAGCTAGTTTAGTATTCCAAATTGGCTACTTTCAAATTAGATTTGAAGTCCAATGTTTTTATGAAGAAAATTATAGAAATAACATCATAATTAACTACCTTGTTTAGTCATCCAAATTCGCTTCGAGATTAATTTAAACTTGACAGTATATATTTTATTACACTATCATGTCACATAAAAAATTACTGCAGCTTACAACCAATAAAGTACTACTTATATGATTGCGTCTAGGAAATAAGACATGTGACATGTCGTAGCTTGTTAAAATGCATGATAGTGTAAAACATATTACATTGTGTATATAAGTTATATTCTTTGGCAATTTAAAGATACTTTGAAAGTTCAAATGTGTTCTATAAATGTGAACAATTTTTGTTTCTCAAGTTTACAATGTATGTGATATTATTCCTGATGATGTATGCATGTGAATCGCCTTTCCTTTTTCTCCCATCTTTCAGGGTTGTCCAGTATTTCAGAAGAACCTCAGCTAGTTGAAAAGGGTGACAATAACAGGAGAAGCAGCAAGAAAAAAGCTGTATTTGCTCAGTCAGTGTAGTGGAACGTAACTGGACATTCTTGAATTATTGTTAGTTGTTACCTAGCTAGTTTGATCATCATTAGTAAAAAAAGTTTTCCAGCTTCAGTATTCCTAATATATTTTAATCTGATCATTTAAAATTAATCTACTCCATTCTTCTTGTTTCTTTAGAATTTTGGATCTTTATATTCATCTACTGGAGAGATTAAAGTTCAGTGGACACGAATTGGAATATCAACTAAAGAAATATAATTTGTTTCTGTAGTACAGGAAAGTATTTATTTTCTGTTTTGGCCATTCTGAAGATGTTTTGATTAGAGATGAGTGGGAAGGACCACATATCCACATTGTGTATATATTAGTACTTATAATGAGGAACTTCAGCTAATCAAAATGAATGCAAATGCATCATTATAACTAATTAACTTTTCTTGCATTAATCCACTGTATATGTCGATGATATTGTCTTTTAGTAAGTACTTTCCATCTTTGAAGAGTGTTTTCCTGACTTGATCTTATTCCGTAGCTGATTCATCTCTTTTGCAAGTTGGGAGCATCTGGTCCAAAAGGATTTAAAATATATACATACTGTGTAACAATTTTACACAATCATTGTATTATGTTAAACTGTTATAGCAGATTACGTGTCTTATTTTTTTTATTACTCATTTAAACATTTACTTATAGTCGTTTTACGATCTGAGATACGGTTCCAGCGGAAAGTAATAAACAACACAAAATTACAAAATTGAAGATAGATTCAATTAAGAGTTGATTATATTTGAATAAGAAAATCTCAAACCTTAATGGAATGTCTTACCAATAACGAATATATCAAATTCGAAATAGTTTAAGAACAACAATTAGAATAAAAAACATAAGAATTAAAAGGAGTTCAAGAATTCAATCTTGAAAATAAGTAACCCAAGTTTGATTCGAAGCACATGGGTTGTAATCTCACAAAATAGTATTTTTCTTAAATAAAAGTGAATTGGCGGCTAGTAAGGAGAAGAATCTTTTATATTAAGTAGGAGCAAAAAGCCAAATTATCATACAAATTTTGCTCTCCTTAAAACAATGTTTCATGCGATGGCCACTCGATGACAGTTTGTCGAAGCTGAATTTTGTCTTCTGACAAGATTTATTCAATATCAGTTGTTGAGCAGATATTGTGTTTTTTTTTTTGATATACTTTTGCTACTCAAAATTATCTTCATTCACTCGATGCTTTCGCACCACGAAAAAGTCGGAACATGCTCCAAATGTCATTTTATCAAATCTCGAATATCCTAAACTCCCTCGAATCATTAATTTAATATCATGAATTTCCAGCAATGTACTCTGCTTTTCCCGGCCTATTCAGGATCATATCAGTTATATTTTAGAAAAATCTAATAGTGTGAAAATGATCGGATATATATATATATATATGTGTGTGTGTGTGTGTGTGTGTGTGTGTGTAGAGTTCAATCTAAAAATCCTAAAGTAGGATCAGTGTGAAGCATGTAATTGGTGGAAGAAACATTTACATGCAAACTCACATAAAGAAGGAGACTTTACTATCAACTATCAAATTACTCACTATTCTCTCTTATTCTTTTTCCTTTTTTTTTTTCCAGGTCAAAAGACTCAAAACATATGAAAGTGTTAAGTTAATTAAAATATATGTTTTGATTATGATAAAAATAATACGATACTTAAATCCTATGTGCCTTTTGCAGGAACTACAAGGACGGCCTCTGCAAAGATCCCAACTGTTTAAAGAAGATTGCTGATTGATTTGTTACGGAGTCAGCTATGGAAGGTTGAGATTGAGGCGCACTTAATTCGTGGGACTTGTCCCCAAATCAGCTCTTACCTTATTCTCAGGAGATATTCATATCCCCTAGAGAATCAAATCTCTTGGGTCAATCTCTCTACTCCTCAATTCTAGATAATCACATCTCCATTCAATCTCGCATGAAGATCTGCCACTTATCCTTGTCAACGGGCTTCTCTGGTGTTTCTCTATTTATACTGGAGTCTCTGAAGATATTACTCATGCTTCTAATTAACTCTCTAATTCTTTTACTTGCAAGTACTGTATTCCTAAGTGTTTACGAGTGTGTCACAGAAAAGAAAGAGAGATCTTGTAGTGAGGTAATAGTCGTGTCACTGAAGTTGGTCTGATTATCTATAAATCAGACAAGGTCGTTAGTGGTGAGCGAAGGAATAAAACCACTTGTGAGAAGACGTTTTTGGTTAACCATAAACCATAGTTGTATTTGTGTTCTACAAGAGCTTGAAGAGAGATAACTCCCTTGTGACCCAAGGGGACTTGACTAGGAACCGTTTGGTTCTGAACCAGTATAAAACTCTGTGGCGTTCCTTACTTACTTACTGCCTTTTGTTTTGCACTGCATATTGCTTATCACCTAAGTCAACTAATAACTTGATTAGTCGACTAAAATTATAAGTCAAAACAATTCACCCCCCTTCCTTGTATTCATCAATTGGTATCAGAGCTTAGACTCACACTTTTTGTTTTTGCCTTACAGCAAGTGAGAAAAGATCATGTCGTCATACGTTGTGAATGGAGCTCTTCTACAAGAGGGAACTTCTGCCACCCGACCTCCGTACTTTAATGGTAAGCACTATGGTCATTGGAAGATTCGTATGGAAACATACGTTAAGTCGGTTGACTTTAAGGTCTGGCGTGTCATCAAGAAGGGCCCTTTTGACATTCCCACTATCAAAGCTACAAAGAAAGAAGGAGATCCTCAAAATGTTCCTACTGACGTTGACATGGATGATTATACTGACGAACAACGAGAGATTATCCAACTTAATTACAAGGCTGTAAATATTCTTTACAATGCTATCAGTGGTGAAGAATATGAAAAAATATCTAGTTGTGGAACGGTCAAAGAAATATGGGATAAATTGGAGGTTACCTATGAAGGAACCAGTAAGGTCAAGGAAACTAGAATCAACCTTCTAGTTTATGAATATGAATTATTTCAAATGAAAGATGGAGAGTCTGTGGAAAATATGTTTGCTAGATTCAGCAAAATCATTGGTGAACTCAAAGCACTCGGAAAGATCTACACTAGCGGTGAACAAATAAGAAAGATTCTGAGAAGTCTCCCTACCACATGGCAACCTAAGGTTATAAATATAGAAAGTGGAGATCTGAACAAAATTTCTTATGATGAACTCAGAGGTGATCTGATTGCCTTCGAGAAAACCCATCTAAAACGAAATGCTTTGGAAGAGAAAAAGAAAACTTTGGCCTTCAATACTACAGTGGAGGAAGTTGACTACGATCAGGAAGTTGAAGATGATGATATTCAAGAACAGCTTGCTATGATGTCCAGAAACCTAAATGGCCTTGTTAATCGTAGAAGACAATTCAGAAAAGGGAAAGTTCCCTTCAAGAAAGATCAATCCAACTACAGAAATGAGGGTCGATGTTTTGAATGTGGAAAACAAGGTCACATTGCAAACAACTTCCCTGATGCAAAAAGGAAAGGAAGGAACAGATCTTACGCAGCATGGAGTGATGAGGATGCAGCTGATGCTGAGCAGGAAGAAGCAGCCAACATCTGTTTCATGGCCTCAGACAACTCTACCAGCAGTGGAATCCCATGAAACGACTCAAGTGAGGTACGCTGTGAATTATGTATTGAAAACTCTAGAAATCTTGATGAAGTTCTAGACGAGCTAGAAAAGGCACTTAAGAAAATTAAGAGACTAAGTAAAGAGAAAGAGGAATGGGAAATGAAACTGGAAGTAGTTGAGACTGAAAATGAATTCGTAAAGGAAGAAATGAATCACCTTAATCTCAAACTTAACAATCATAGAAAGTCCACCAGTCATAGCTCAATAAGATCAAATATTTTCTATAGATCAGCTAGATCTTCTACATCTACAAGAGAAATTAAAAATATGCCTATTTGCTATCATTGTGGTGAACCAGGACGTGTGTTTAGAAGATGTCAAAAGAGAAATCCTGGAAAATGGATTTGGAGACCATAAGGTAAAAGTGAGGCTAGCAACTCTAAAGCTAACCCATAAGGACCCAAGCAAGCTTGGGTACCTAAAAATGCTTAAAAACTTTGTTTTGCAGGGACACCACAAAAGGACAATGAAGATGGGAAAATGGCTTCTTGATAGTGGATGCTCCCGACATATGACCGGTGACAAACAGCTGTTCAAATCTATAACAAAGATTGATGGAGGATCTGTTAAATTTGGAGGAGATGCCAAAGGAAAGATCGTTGGCATTGGAATCATCTCTTTAAGTCCCTCCTGTGATATCAAAGAAGCATTCCTGGTTGATGGACTCAAGCACAATCTTCTTAGCATCAGTCAACTATGTGATGGTGGGTACAAGGTAAAATTTGAGTCAAGCAGATGCATCATTCATGACAACAAAGGTAAGGTTGTTCTCTCTGGCTCTAGAGAAAACAATATTTATGTTCTAAACAACGGTAAAGCTTCTACAGGTAAACATCTCTGTCTTGCATCTATTACTAATGATCCTTGGATATGGCATAGAAAGTTAGGTCATGCTAGTATGTCTTTAATCGAGAAATATTCTAAACATGAATTAGTCATTGGTTTACCTAAGCTAAACTTCTCTAAGGACCACATTTGTGATGCATGTCAGCTAGGGAAGCAAACTAGAACTTCTTTTGAAGGAAAAGATATTGTCTCTACTTCCAACCCCCTTGAATTGCTGCATATGGATCTATTCGTTCCAACCAGAACTACTAGTATAGGAGGGAAAAGATATGCATTCGTAATTGTTGATGACTATTCTCGTTTTACTTGGGTTATGTTTCTGTCTCATAAGGATGATGCATTTAAAAGCTTTGAAGTGTTTTGCAAGAAAGTTCAAAGAGGAAAAGGTTACTTCATTTCCACCATCAGAAGTGATCATGGAGAAGAGTTCGAAAGTAAAGTATTTGAAGAGTATTGCAATTCTCAAGGGTTCACTCACAACTATTCCTCACCTCGAACCCCTCAGCAAAATGGAGTTGTAGAAAGAAAGAATCGCACTCTTCAAGACATGGCCAGAACTATGTTAGTTGAACATTCTCTTCCTAATCAGTTTTGGGCTGAAGCTGTAAGTACTGCTTGTCATATTCTAAATAGGTGCCTTATTCGTCCTATCCTTCATAAGACCCCCTATGAACTTTGGAAAGGTAAAAGACCTAATATCAGTTACTTTCACCCCTTTGGATGTAAATGCTTTATTCATAACAATGGCAAAGATAATCTTGGCAAATTTGATCCTCGTAGTGACGAAGGTATATTCTTAGGATACTCTACTACCAGTAGGTCTTACAGAGTGTTTAATAAGAGGACATTATCTGTTGAAGAGTCTATGCATGTTGTTTTTGATGATTCTTTAACCCATGTCGAGAAAGGTAGTGATACAGATGAAGAAGAAGTCCACCAAACCCAATCGACACCCCCAGAGATTAAAATCACCACCTCTGAGCCTCCAAGCCTAAAAGACCAAAATGTTGAGGAGTCAGATTCCATCCCGGAACAGCCTGAGTCAACTACTCTCACAAACCTCAAAGAACTGGAAGTGGTGGTACCAAATGAATGGAGAAGCGATCCCGACTATCCACAAAAATACATCATTGGAGATCCTCGAGAAGGTATGAAAACAAGAAACTCTGTTAAATCTAATATGGCTTTCATCTCACAGATTGAGCCAAAGAAGATAAACGAAGCCCTTCAAGATGAATCTTGGGTCCTTGTAATGAAAGAGGAGCTCGATCAATTTGAGAAAAATCAGGTATGGAAGCTAGTTCCCAAACCCAAGGGAAAATCAATCAGTGGCACAAAATGGGTGTTTCGAAACAAGCTAAATGAAGAAGGTAAGGTGGTAAGAAACAGGGCTCGTCTAGTAGCTCAAGGTTACTCTCAAACGGAGGGAGTCGACTACGACGAGACATTTGCCCCTGTTGCTAGACTTGAATCTATTCGTATGCTTTTAGCTTTTGCTTCTTTCAAACGTTTTAAACTATTTCAAATGGATGTTAAAAGTGCTTTCTTAAATGGATTTATTAAAGAAGAAGTCTTTGTCAAGCAACCTCCAGGTTTTGAAAATTCTGACTACCCTCATCATGTTTTCAAGCTTTCCAAAGCCCTTTACGGTCTCAAACAAGCCCCTAGAGCTTGGTATGAAAGACTCAGCTCCTTCTTATTATCACATGGTGTTTCAAGAGGCAAAAGTGACAAAACCTTATTCATTCAGCAAACATCTGCTGATATTCTCATTATACAAATTTATGTGGATGATATCATTTTTGGTAGCACTAATCCAGAATTATGCAAGAATTTTGAAGTGCTAATGCAGGGAGTTTGAAATGAGTATAATGGATGAACTAACGTTCTTCCTAGGACTTCAAATCAAACAGTACGACGATGGCATCTTCATATGTCAATCTAAATATACTAAGGAACTCATTCTTAAATTTGGCATGCATGATGCAAACTCTGCTAAAACTACCATGAGTCCTGCTACTCATCTGGTAAGTGACTCCAAAGATATGAGTATCAATGCTTCTCTCTATCGAGGTATGATTGGATCATTACTTTACTTAACTGCTAGTCGACCAGATATTATGCTTTTAGTTTGTAAATATGCTCGCTTTTAGTCAGCTCCTAAAGTGTCCCATCTTACTGCAGTTAAAAGAATTTTTAGATATCTAGTTGGAACAGTTAACTATGGTTTGTGGTACCCATGCACCAATTTCTTTGATCTCATTGGCTTTTCAGACGCTGACTGTGCAGGTGATAGAATTGATAGAAAAAGCACCAGTGGTGCAAGTTTCTTTCTTGGAAAATCCCTTGTATCTTGGCACAGTGAGAAACATGATATCACTGCCCTTTCAACTACTGAATCGGAATATGTCGCTCTAGAACATTGTTGCACTCAACTCCTCTGGATGGGCAAGCAATTATCTGATTATGATTTATTTTTTAAACCTATTCCTATGTTGTGTGATAACACTAGTGCCAATGAATTATCCTACAACCCTGTTGATCACCCTAGGAAAGCATATAGATGTCCGTTATCATTTTATTAGGGATCATGTTCAGGATGGTGATGTTGATATTACATTCGTGAGCACCGATTTTCAATTGGCTGACATTTTTACGAAACCCTTCTTAGAAGAAAGATTTTGTGCCCTACGTGACCTGCTTGGAATTATCCCTGATCCTTGTTAATCTCGTTATATTACTTTATAAGATTGCCCCTAATTTGTTTTATTATTTTACCATATTCAGGATTTTACTGCTTTTACGTCTATTTATTTGTCATTATTGCTTTTTACCTTTTCCATGCCATTATTACTTTTCTTGTATTTAGTTTGAAAAGGTGTCAGGCGGCGTGGAAACAAGTTCCAAGAGTCTGCACTGCATCCTTTCACTTCCATCAGTACATCACGTCTTTTCGCTTCCTTTCCCTCGCACGACACCTCTTCCGTTTTCATCCACCCTCTTTTTAACTCTCCCCATTCTCATTCCCTTCATCGTCTGACCCACTCCTCAAACCTTCTTCATCAAAATGGTCAGGAAAACTTCTTTCTCTGCTCGTAGGAGTCAGCGCACCAAATCAAAGTTACCCACTGCCTCCACCACTCCGGTACAGGTGGATTCTGACTACTCCGAAAATACTATGTCCAATTATCGAAGCCCTGAAAGAAACCCTAATCTCTCAAAGAAATCTGGAAAAATACCCATGCAGTCTCTTGATGAAGAATGTGTAAAAAGACCCAAGAAGGAGTTCTCCCTTGCTGATTTAGATGAAACTCTTGATTTTTGGGATGTCTCTGCTTGTGAAAAGCTTGCTGCTATCAAGGATAAACCTCTGGCTCATGGCAGACTTGTTGACTTTGATGCTATGAAATCTCTCAATTGCTCTCTCAATCCTTGGTTTGATGCTCAGGACTGGTCAAACTTCTTCTCTACTGAACCCATCGACATTCCCGAGGATCTGGTTAGGCTCTTTTATGCAAATCTTCGCCCTTGCTCCTCCGGTGGTTTTGAGACGATGGTTCTGAATACTCGCATTGTTGTCACCAAGGCCATACTATACCGAATTTTGGGTTGTAAGTTTTCTGGCTATTCTGCGTTCTTTAAGATTTCGTGGCCTACTGATTTTGAGGTCTCTTTTGAACAAGCCAAAACTTTTTTATGTGATAAGTCTGATGTTCCTGAGGGACAACTTGGTCCCTTAGACCTCTCCTTTGAAATTCGTGTTCTGGCCCACATTGTTGGTACTACTCTGCTTTCCCGAACTGGCTCTCTTAGTTCCCTCTCACAACGTGACACTCTGATTGTTTACTGCTTGGTTACTAAAAAGAAACTTGATTTGGCTGCCTGGATTATTGAATATATGCTTGAAAGTGTTGCTGAATGTGCTTCTCTTCCGTATGGTATCATTATCACTCGCATCCTGCATTTTTATAGAGTTGATATCTCTGCTTGGAAAACCTGCTCTTTGACTGCATGTTATAATTTTCGCACTTTTGCATCGATGGGGTATGTTCGCTTTAATGGCTCCTTGGTTCGCAAGGAACCTAAATCTCCCAAACCGGCTGATGACCATGCTGGTCCATCCAAGCCCCCTGCTCCGGATTCTTATGAGCCTTCTGGTAAGCTTAATGATGCTATGGCGGATCTCAATGACCTGCTACTTAGCCTGCACTTCAAGAGTAAAAAAGCCTCCGATGACATCACTGAACTTAAACTAGATGTTGGTAGGTTATCTCTTAAGTTAGACACTGTTGTGACTGACTCTGCTGCTGCTATTAGACAGGTGCAAGCCAGAATTGATGCTGTCTCCACAGCTGTTCAGGCTCGGATTACTGCTATGTCTACAGATGTTCAAACCAAGCTGGACAGGATGACTGATAATGTTGTGAATAGCCTTACATATTTTCTTGCTCCTCGTTAAACTAATTCTCTGGGTCTGTACTATTCAAGATAATTTAGACTTGCTCTTTTGTTCCTTTTTGTTGATGCCAAGGGGGAGAACAGGCTGAATGCTTATTCCCTCCATGTACATTTTGCATCTATGTGATTATGGTACTATCATATCTGCAGTATACAATATATAGGGTCACTCACTCAGGGGGAGTCAACAAACCTCCTTGTCCCTGGAGACCTCTACCTTCTGATATTACAGGACGCACTCACTCAGGGGGAGTCAGCTATCAGGATTGGTAGTCGACTAAGCGACAAAGGGAATTATCCTGGCACATACTCCTTTACTTTTTGTCATCACCAAAAAGGGGGAGATTTTTAAGTTAATTAAAGTATATGTTTTGATTATGACAAAAATAATACGATACTTAAGTCCTATGTGCCTTTTGCAGGAACTACAAGGACGACCTCTGCAAAGATCATAACTGTTTAAAGAAGATTGCTGATTGATTTGTTACGGAGTCAGTTATGGAAGGTTGAGATTGAGGCGCACTTAATTCGTGGTATTGTCCCCAAATCACCTCTTACCTTATTCTCAGGAGATATTCATATCCTCTAGAGAATCAAATCTCTTGGGTCAATCTCTCTACTCCTCAATTCTAGATAATCACATCTCCATTCAATCTCGCATGAAGATCTGCCACTTATCCTTGTCAACGGGCTTCTCTGGTGTTTCTCTATTTATACTGGAGTCTCTGAAGATATTACTCATGCTTTTAATTAACTCTCTAATTCTTTTACTTGCAAGTACTGTATTCCTAAGTGTTTACGAGTGTGTCACAGAAAAGAAAGAGAGATCTTATAGTGAGGTAATAGTCGTGTCACTAAAGTTGGTCTGATTACCTATAAATCAGACAAGGTTGTTAGTGGTGAGCGAAGGAATAAAACCACTTGTGAGAAAACGTTTTTGGTTAACGATAAACCATAGTTGTATTTGTGTTCTACAAGAGCTTGAAGAGAGATAGGTCCCTTGTGACCCAAGGGGACTGGACTAGGAACCGTTTGGTTCTGAACCAGTATAAAACTCTGTGTCGTTCCTTACTTACTTACTGCCTTTTGTTTTGAACTGCATACTGCTTATCACCTAAGTCAACTAATAACTTGATTAGTCAACTAAAATTATAAGTCAAAACAATTCACCCCCCCCCCCCCTCTTGTATTCATCAGAAAGCTCTAATATATAATAATTTCACCTGTCAAACTTTAAACCTACCTTGCTTTGGTGCTTTGTTGAACTTCATGGAATTTGAACGACTTCTCGAAGCTTATACTGTATGTAATAAATTATGTATATGTAGATTTAAAGCGCAATCTTTTTCAAATTGAATATGTTATAATATGGTGAAGTCACCCTCCTTTTAGTTAGGAAGTTTTTCACCAAGAAGCAAGTTGTATCTGATATGTATTCGTAGGTGACTTTTGCGTTCCTCCAAGTTTACTTGTATCCTTCTTAAAATTGAATGTACGCATGATTTCATGACATATAAATTGTCTAAAGATGGTAATAAGTTGGGAGTTGATTATTCACTGATAAGTGCTTTCTTAAAAGTTGATTAGTCGAACAAACTTTTTTTATGAATTCCAAAAGACTTGCTTTATACAGAAAACCTTATACTACTAATATAGTAATATAGAGTCACTACGAGAAACTCCGCCTTTTACGAGGGAAGAATTGGCAAGGATTTACCTAGCCAAACATATAGAGAAGACTTCCCTCGCCAAAGCTATTCTTTTCCTTGCCAAATTTTTTAAAAAAAATAAATTGACACTGGCTTGGGAATTCCCTCGCCATAAAAGCCTAAAATATTCTCTCTCCTACACGGCTTGGGAATTCCCTCATCAAAATTTAAAAAAAAAAAAATTGACACTGGCTTGGGAATTCTCTCGCCATTCAAAAAGCGTGAAATATTTTCTCTCCTACACGGCTTGGGAATTCCCTCGCCAATTAAAAGCAACATTCGTGTCAGGCCTTTGGCGAGGGAATTCCCTAGCCAAAGGCAAAGTAAAATATAGATCCAGTTTCATTACAGCAACAGCGCGCAACACATAACCAAAATATAAAAACTTCTTTCTTCCTCCACTCAAACTGCTCCCACCGTTAAAACAACAACTCTGGCGACACCACCGTTAAAACATCAACTCCTCCGGCGACTTAGACAAGAACAACTATTCTCTCCATTCATGTAACATTCTCCGTTAAAACTGCTCTTAATTCTTAAGATTTTATATTAGTATTATCCCTCAAATCAATTACACTTCACAGTCATTCAGATTCTTGTGTAATGCCACAAATTCTTGAGCCATGTATTTCATTAGAGAAAGAGAGGGATGGGGTGGGACAATTTGCTATGTACACCTTTAGCCTTAATTATGTTGTGTTTCAGAACAAGTGTTCGTGGGATTCAGAATATGATGAGATTGTCCGGGGGAATTTTGAGAAGAAAGCAGGGCAAAGGCTGAGTGACGGATTATCAAAATTCAGACTTAGATGAATTGTTCCGCACTGGATTTATCCTCAAAATTGGGAAAAACTCAAAATATATTGGCAGACACCAGAATTCATAGCCCAGAGTGAGCAAGCTAAGAAAAACCGAGCATCGGCGAATGGTGGCTCCCTGCATGTGGCTCAATTAGTTTGGCAACCCATCGAGCTAGAAATGTAAGTATTTATAAATTCTGATCCAATTATAAATTAATTAAAATCTATTTTTAAGTTTTCTTAATCCGTTTGCATTGTGTAGGAAGTGGAACACGGACCTGTAAGTGATATTAAATTTTACTGATTGTTCCATTATGTATATGATGAAAATGGAAATGTAAGCAAATGGGTCGAGCCACGTGCACAACAGCTAGATGTAAGTATTCCTAATAATTTTTGAATTATTTATCACAATTCTTAAAGTAATTGTAGTAAACTTATATATTTTGTTATAGGAAAACTATAAAGCTGCTTACGAACGATGGATTGAAAGCCAAGGATCAGGGGGTCGAAGAAGGTGATGTTAAACCCATCCTGGAAGAAGCTGCAATATTCGTTGAGACAGGTGGTGGCTACAATAATAAAAACAGAACCTATGATCTTGGTCCATCGCGTTACAAAAAGCCTTCACGAATAGGTATTATTAATGCTTACGCATCTTCTTCTTCCGGTGCTCCACAGAATGTGGATCCAGTTTTGCAAGCAAAATTGGAAGAGATGGAGAAAAGGCTAGCGGACCAAGAGAAGGAACGCGAAGAGATAGAGAAAAGGCTAGCGGATCAAGAGTTTCAACGCCAAGCTGACCGTGAAAAGATGACAAAATTAGAGTCCTTGGTGTCGAGCTATATTATGGAAAAGGGACATGGAAATGATTCTCAGAGGACAGAGTAGTGTTGTAGTTTATTAATTTTTGGTCGAATTAAACTTGATAGTGGGACGTGTTAAGAACTTTTATGAATGATTTTTCTATATTTTAGTTGTTTGTGTTGACGAACAGTTTATGAAACCAGGATATAGATTAGTTTAATTGCCCTGTGGTGGCTTTACCGTTACATTAGACAGGTTGTGGTTTCGTTGAGTTTTGAGGTAATTGTTACTGTTGTTGTTGCTGTTACAGGTTGCTTTGGTTATTATTGATGCTTATATGTTGTTTCTAATCGTTTGTTGAGCATGTTATTATTAATGGCGAGGGAATTCCCTCTCCAAACGCCAAAAAAATTGAATTTAACGGTTTGCGAGGGAATTAGCTTTAAAAAAAATTCTTACATTTGGCGAGGGAAAATAATTAAAATAATAAAAATTTGGTTACATTTCCTCGCCAAATAAAACATACACACTTTCTCAAAAAGGTCCTACCTAGTTGTTGGCTAGGTAACTACCTCGCCAAAAAAGCTTTTCTGTGAAGCTTTTTGCGAGGCGCGTGTAGAGAGGGAGTTCCCTCTCTAACGTGTGTTTGGAGAGGAAATTCCTTCGCAAAACTCCCTCGTAAAATGCGCAATTTCTAGTAGTGACTATTATATCACGGCCTTAGTCTTGAACTAAGCGAATCGTGCGGCATTTGACAATTTGCTCACGATCTTGCTATGTCAAGTCAGCCGAGATCGCTAAGGATCGCTAAGAAAATGGAAATGAACAAGAGAGATTTATCAGAGGAAGCTTTTTTTTTTTATTTAGAAGATTGTTTGATTGCTGCATGATTTACAAATGAATGGCCCATTTATTCCTATACTCTTAGGAGCTAGTGTGCAAATAATAATTGTTCTACAAGGCCCTCCATATTTACAAACAAATCCCTCTCTAGAAAAATCTTCTTAGCTAGAATATTCCAAGGTATTACAAGATATTCTTACAAGCAAATCCATAAGGATCTAGAGTCTTCCTAGGAGAACCTCTCCACCATCTGTCTAGAATATTCCATTAAGTGCTAGGCTCCTTTACATGTAAGCTTCCCACGTGGCAAATATAAGCACCAAATGATCCCTACGTGGCATGATGATGTGGCAGGTCATCACACTCTCCCCCACCTAACATTGCGACAACAGCGGCGCAATTATGTTGCATAAACTCTTGGAAATTTTCTTAGAATTGCCACAAATCTTCATATAGTGCTCCCATGTGGTCTCCTCTGGTGCTTGTCCCTTGTGTAATCACCTAATTTTGGCACAAAAATATCAAAAAATTACGTGAAATAGTTGTGTTAAATGTTATGTTAATTAATCAAGTAGAAAAATACAGAAAAATAAAATGATAAAATAAAAATTTTGTGAGCAATGTCTCTTTGACATGTCGTTCTAATTAAAAATAACTTTTGCGTGTGTTTCATTATTAATTATATGATTTATTTATTTTGTGCTAGTTGTTAGTTTGATCATCTTAAATTAGCAAGTACTAATTTAGTGGTCATTTGACAAAAGAAAAGAAAAGAAGAAATCAGCCCATGTCCTCCATCCCACTTCTTGACCCGGCCCGTTACCCTTTTAATTCCCTATTACCCCATACACCCCAATTACACAATAAAATAGAAATAAAAAAAACCTTGTCCGACTCTCCACATGCCGCCGGGCTCCACCGCGGCGACGGCTGGCGAACCTGGTCTCTCCAGCCAAAATTTACGTCGCCCAACGCCTCCTCACCTCTTCTCTCCATTCCCAATATCAATTTTGCCAAAATACAAGCGGAAAGGCGTAGATCGAAGCTCAAGAAGCGGACAAAACCCAACTCCATTGGAACTCTATTTTTTTGGCCAAGTTTTTACATCCTCAGGTTTGTCTCGTTCTCATATACATGTTTCCGAACTTGATTTTGCCTGAAAGCCCCCTCGATTTTCTCCTCTTGAATTCTGCCATATTTTTCCATTCATTGCCGTGGTTGTGACTGCTTTTGTGGTGATGAGGAGAGGTTGTTTTAGTTGAATTAATGGTGAGGTGGTGATGACAGGGCTGTGTTGGTTTGTTGCCATTCCAGCAGTGGTGTTTGCTTAGCAAACCAGTAGCGGGTTAGGCTTTGGCGAGGCTGGTTTGTCGTGGAGCTGGAACAGTGATGATTTGCTGTGGTGACGGGTGGTTCTGTGGCGAATGAAGCCGTGACAGTGGCGTAGAAAATGTTATGATGCAGTGACGCTAGGGCAGTGGTAACGTGAGGGCGTCGTGATTTCTGTTAGCTATAGGGCTATTTCTTGCTTGTATGAGTGTTGCAGTAGTAGGTGAACAAAAGGGGGCTGGAATGGTGCTCTGTAGCAGCCGTGGGTTGTGATGGTTTTGTGGACTGGCTGCGACAAAACAGTGGCCGCAGGTGTGTTTGGAGCAGCAGCTTGGTGGTGTTGCGACGCTGATTTACGGAGGGAATATAGGCGAGATGAGGCATCGACTTGGTTGCAAGATTTGGACAGCGGAGCAGCGAAAGTGGTGGAGATCTGACAGGCAGCAACGGGGCTTGGCTGCGATGATACAATGTTTGTGGGTGATGATCGTAATGAGGTGAGGCAGTGGTTCGCGCTGCAGCAGTTGTAATGTTAGCATTGGTAACGAGTTAGATTGAATTCTAGTTTCTTGTTCTTTGTGTTTACATTCATGTAAGTTTGATTAGCCAGGGATAACCTTATAGAATCACTATGTAGGTGTTGCTTAGCCATATTCTCTTATTCATTGATTTTAAGTAGTTTATTGTTCAGTGTTACTAATTGTAGTAATAGTATCAAATCATCTCGTATGCTTTTGCTTAGATAAAACTTTTTAAGTTGGAGTGAAAACTAGTGTTAGTTTTTAGCTTGAGATTGTTAGAAAAAGGATGTATTACGACCGTATGTTCTTGTTTAGATTCATTAATTAAAAGAGAAAATGAAGTTGGTTTACTGTTGAGTTTGTTCTTTGTGTTTACATTCACGTAAGTTTGATTAGGTAGGGATAACCTTAAAGAATCACTATGTAGGTATTGCTTAGTCGTATTCTCTTATTCATTGATTTTAAGTAGTTTATTATTCAGTGTTACTAATTGTAGTAATAGTATCAAATCATCTAGCATGCTTTTGCCTAGACAAAACTCTATTAGTTGTAGTGCGAACTAGTGTTAGTTATTAGCTTTAGATTGTTAAGAAAAGGATGTATTATGACTGTATGTTCTTGTTTAGATTCATAAATCAAAAGAGAAAATGAAGTTGGTTTACTGTTGAGTTTGTTGCTTCCTAGAACTTGTGATTTATCTTTAGTTTATGTGTAATACTGGTGGGTGGGGTCACCTCTGTGCGTGTGTTATTATGTATGTATGGTGTAAGTATGTTGTCATATGTGTATGGTAAGCGTCTATGTCATAATCCAATTGAGAGTGTTTTTTTGTCCTGCTATATTGTAGTCATAATAAGTTAAGTGTCAAGGGTCAAATATGAAAAAGGGCGTGGACAGCTTTTAAGAAAAAGGTTATGTGTCCTTTCTTTTTGCCGTTTTGGTACAAGCTAATGCATGCCAAATTATAATGACTAAAGGTAAGTTTGGGTCACATGCGAGTTGTCTTTTTTACCTTGGCTTTTTTTACTTTAATATTGATCTATTTAATAAAGTTTGACTCACTCGTCAAGGGGGAACAATTTGGGGAAAAAAAAATATTTGACACTCTGAAACAGAAAAATTCTAGATCTGAAACTTAAGAGAAAAAGGGAGAGAAAAATACTAAGAGTATAGTAGAGATATAGAGCGTTAGAAGCTTAAAGAAAAACTAGGAAAATAGTGAGTCTTGAGTGCACAAAAAAAAGGAGGAGCTTTGGAGTCTTAAATCTTCCGGTGGTTTAAGTTGAAGTAAAAGTTGATTCAAAAGGGGTTTTCAGTTCAAGTTGCTGTTGTTGCTAGGTGTTGTTGCTGTTAGGCTGGAGAATAGTGTGCTCTTAAGTAAACACAAGTTTATCCTTTGTACTTTATTTATATTCTAGAATGAACTTAGTATGTTTTAAAGTCATTATTTTCTATAGTTATGTTCATCTTTTGCCATATATTATATACGCTGGTGTGAATCCAAAAGAGATTTGAATAAATTTAATCTTTGGCCACTTTATATTCGGAAATAATAGCTTAGGTGTTAAACTATTTTGGTAAATTTGGAATGGCTTCAAATCTGTCCAAGTAACTAAATTTGCAGAAAATAGGCCACGTGTATTGAGCTTGGAGTAAGCAATCAATTTGGCCCAAGTATTTTTGTAACTTATATGAAGTGGACAGACCTGAAATAAAAAAATAAGTTGGCCTAAATTGTATGAACACGAGGCCAAATCTGCACGTTTAAAGCTGGATATATGTATTGATGCGAATCTTAAAGGAAGAGAATGGAAAGCATATGAAAGAATGATTTTGCAAGTCTAACCTAATTTAAAGAGGCTATTTGTTGCATTTGAGAGCCAGTTACATATCACATAAAGCATTTAGAAGAGAAACATATTAGTAATTTTTTTTCAAAAAAAAAACGTTACTTAACGAGCAACAACTCTTTACTTTAGGATTAGACAATTCATTTGTTCACTTGAGACTATAAAACATGAATACTTCAATTTGAGTATTTTTTTTAATTAAAACTAAATTTATTATTAAACCGAAGCGTAACAAATCAAGGCGAAATATAACAAACAATTTCAAAAGTCGAAATGCGTCAATAAAAGCAACTGTGCTTGGCACAGGACTCGAGGGTACCTAACACCTTCTCGAGAGTTAACCGACATCCTTACCCGAAATTCTGACGCAGACCATTTATGAGTCATAGGTGTTCTAGGTACACCACTTTGGTGACTTGGCACACCTTTAACTTGTCAAGTGGCGACTCCGAAAATCTCTTAACAAATCGTGTACCTATAAACACCGTCACAAACCTTTTAAAACTATTCTCTTTCTTTTAGTTAAAAAAAGGGTGTGACACCTTCCAGTGTACAAGGAACATGGTCGTGGCGTTTTGTCACTGTTTCCGTCTACCTTGGTAGTCAATGATAGCTTCAATCTCCCGATCATATGAGGTAGTAATAGTGATAGGAGCACGACTCGACTGGCTCCTACTCAGATCATCCTTGTCTTCGTGGTATGACTAGAGCAAGATGGCATAGAAAACAGGATTGATCTTAAGATGTGGTGGAAACTCAAGCTTGTAAGAAATCTTGCCCACCTTGGCAATGATCTTGAATGGGCCCTGGTACTTGCGCATCAAATTTTAGTTCATGCTCCGTCGTGACTTGAACTGCCTCCGGTTAAACTTTACCATGACCATGTCGCCAACTCTATAGTTTGTGGGATGCCGCTTATGATTTGCGAACTTCTTCATCCGTTTAGCCGCCTTGTCTAAGTAGGACTTAGCAATATCAAGCTATTTCTCCCAACCCTCGACCATATGATAAGCCCCGAAACTCTTCCCTTCAAATGTTGTAGGTAGAGAATATGGAGTTTGTGGTTGTTGGCCAGTTGGCTAGAAAAAATGGCGTTCGCCCCGTGGACTCGCTCCACTGCAAGTTGTCAGGGAATTGGGCTATGTCCAAGAGTCTTGCCCAGTCCTTCTGATATGCACTCACATAATGCCTCAAGTAGCACTCCAGTAAGGCATTGACTTATTTCGTCTGTCCATCTATCTGCGGATGGAAGCTAGTAGAAAAGTGCAGCTCCGTGCCAAGCATGTCAAACAGCTCTCTCCAAAAGTTTCCACTAAATTGGGGATCTCTGTCGCTAATTATGTGCCTCGGTAAGCCCCAATACTTCACCACATTCTTAAAGAATAACGTGGCGGCTCCTTTATGGTGCAATTGGCTGAGGCGAGCATAAAAGTGGCATACTTCGAAAATCTGTCCACGACCACCATAATAGTATTATAACCGTCGGACTTAAGTAAGCATGTGATAAAGTCCATAGTCACTCTATCCCATAGACCCTTTGCAACTGGTAGTGGTTCCAAAAGTCCTCTCGGCTTATGCTGCTTAACCTTGTCTTGTTGGCACACAAGACAAGTCTGCACATAACACTCTAAGTCATCCCGCATGTGTGACCAGTAGTAGACCGACTCAACCAAGGCCCTATCGCGACGTTGGCCTGGATGACCAGCCCATATAGTATCATGGCTCTCCTTTATGATGCACCATCCTGATGTCTCCAAACTTAGGCACGTAGAGCCTCCATCCCGTGGTAAGCAATATGTCATCTTCTACCCAAAAGCGCCTTGTCTTGCCTTGGGCAGCTAACTCCATAAGTTACTTGGTAGCTGGGTCATGCTGCATACCCTCCTTGATCGTCTCATGAATGTCACAACGTGCTGAAGTGATGGCGGCAAGTTCGGCTTTTCAACTGAAGGCATCTGCCACAACATTTCCTTTGCCCGAATTGTACTCCAGCACATAGTCAAACTCAGCCAAGAAATCCTGCCACCCAGCCTGCTTCTTTGTGAGCTTCTTCTGTGTTTGAAAATAGCTAGTGGCCACGTTATCTATCTTGACCACGAACTTCGACCCAAGCAAATAATGTCGCCATGTGTGTAGGAAATGCACAATAGTAGTCATCTCCTTCTCTTGCACTGTGTAGCAGCACTCCGTGTCATTCAACTTGCAGCTCTCAAATGCTACAGGATGCCTATCAAGACAACCCCAATAGCAAAGTTTGAAGCATCTGTATGTACCTCGAATGTCTTGGAAAAGTCCGGCAATGCTAAGACTGGCTCCTCGGTTACAACTGCCTTAAGGCCTTCAAACGCCTGTTGGTAATGCTGCATCCAAGCTCATGACTTGTTCTTCTTCAGCAACTCGGTCAGTGGTGCGGCGTTAGTTGAATAGCCAATGATGAACCACCGATAGTAGTTAACAAGGACCAAGGAAAGATCTCAACTCGATTACCTTATTTGGTGCCTCTCATTTGTAGATAACTAGCACCTTAGCCTTGTCCATGCGTAACTCGCCGCTGCTAATTTCACGCCCCAAAAAGTGCGCCTTCGACTGGGCAAACTCGCACTTCTCCCGCTTGATGTATAGCTCATTTTCCCGAAAGACTTGAAAAACCCTATTTAAGTGCTCACATGCTCATCCAAGTTGTTGCTATAGATGACTATGTCGTCTAAGTAGGCCACCATGAACTGATCAACATAGGGATGAAAAAATCTTGTTCATAAGAGTGTAAAATGTAGTGGATGCATTGGTTAATCCAAAGGGCATCACCAACCACTCAAAGGCTCTGTATCTTATCACGTATGTTGTCTTTGACTCATCCCCTTCTGTAATACAAACCTAGTAGTAGCCCTTGCGAAGATCCACCTTGGTACTTGGCTTGCTCAAGTCTATCAAACAAGTTAGCAATGAGCGGGATCGGGTACTTATTCTTTATCGTGACCTTGTTGAGAGCTCGGTAGTCTATGCATAGGTGCAACGATCCATCCTTCTTCTCCTGAAATAATACCGATGCGTCAAACGGTGCGTTCGATGGGCGGATCTGACCCGCAACTATTTTCCTAAGCTCCTCCAACTCTAGCGGTGCCATCCGGTATGGAGCAAATGCGGGCGGCTTAGCTCCTGGCTCCAACTGCAGAAGTTCCCTCACGTAGTAGATCTGCAACGATAGAACTGCTGCAGTGGCTCACATACCTCGCGCCTATGAGGTAAGTACTTAGGCAACTCCTCAGGCATAACGTCTTTGTTCTCCTTAAGCGACTACTCTATGCAAGACGGTAATATCTCTGGCTCACTACCATCATCCTCTAAGCTTGTAAGGGTTGCTATGAATGTTCGCTCCCCTTTCTCGAGCCCCTCGACAAGCTGCATAGTCAAAAGATGTGCTTGACGTTTTCCTTGCAGCATAGTCACTGTAGGTACCATGCAAGACCCTTCTTGCTCCATGACCAAGAGGCGTTGGAGGTAGGGGTCGATCATAGTATGGCAACATCGGAAGAACTCTTGCCCAAGTATGATGTCAAAGATAAACATAGGTGTGACGGTAAACTTTGTCATACCTTGCCAACTGCCCAGCTTGACACTAATATCATTGGCTACTCCGCACACCTTCTTCAGTTCGACATTAAATGTCTTGATAGTTTCTTTGTTGCGGCCTCGGTCATGAAGTTGTTCATTGCTCCAATGTCAACCATGGCACGAGCGGGCTTGTTGTTGATAGTGAGATCCACGTACTGAGTGTTATACTCGTTGGCCTCGTTAGTTTGCCTCGTGACAAAACCACATAGTCCAATCGTACCCAATTATGTTGTGCCCAAACTCTCCCCTTGTTCCTGCACCTTTCGCTCCCACACTATAGCACTGAGACTCTTTAGGTCCGGATAGTTCCTAAAGTCATGCGGTCCCCAACATATGTAGCATCCTTTCTTCTCAGCCTGCGCCTTTTCTCGGCATAACTCTGACGGCCACTCCTCTTGCTATCAGACTTATTGGCTTCTTGAGTCTTAGGGTGTTGATGTTGCATCTCCTTGGCTCTACCATGGTATCCCCCACCTTTGGCAGGGCCACTTTTTGACTCCTTACCATTGCCTTTGTCATGCCTGTCAAGCTTTAAATCCATAAAAGACTCAGCCTCAACTATGGCTTGGTCTATGTTAGCGACTTGCCGCCGTTGTAACTCCTGCTTAGCCCAAATTTGCAACCCATCCATGAAGTGGAACAACAAGTAATCACTAGTAAGGTTAGGAATTTGAAGCATGAGGGTAGTGTACTCTTTCACCTAGTCCTGAATGCTCCCCGTCTGCTTCAACTCCCTAAACTTGCACCTTGACTCATACACGACATTTTTGGGGAAGAACTACCGCTTGAACTCCACCTTGAATTGCTCCCAGATGCTAATGGTGCATAGGACTTTCTTGATGTTGGCCATCTTCCTTCTCTACCATAGCATGGCAGTCTCCGAGAGAATACAACACAGTGGTGTTGATCTTGACCTCTTCGTCCTTCACTTTATCTTGCCTGGAACTAGATACAACACAGTGGTGTTGATCTTGACCTCTTCGTCCCTCACTTTATTATGCCTGAAGTAGTTCTCAAGTGCCAAAGAAAGTTCTCGACTTCTTATGTGTCAGAAACCCCCTTAAACACTGGTGGCTTGGGAGCCTCTATCTTAGCCTCCCTCATCACAACTACATTGTTGTCTGCCTCGATCACACCAACGTCGACCTGTTCCTTGAGTGCCTCCATCTTTGTCTTCATGGCATCGATGGTGCTCAGTACCTCCATTAGCCTGCACTACAAGGTAGTGATGGTTTGTTTTAGCTCAAACTTCGCTCTCTTACATCCCTCCAACTCTTTGTGGACGTCCTCAATCTCATCAAGAGTGTCAAAAGCGTCTTCTAGTTTTCCCAAGCGTTGGTAAAAGATGTCTATGGCTTCTATCCCCATTTCGACCTTCAAGATCCACTCCTTCCCGGGTATGAGGTCCTTGTCTTCCTCCTTACTTGCCTTGGTGGTGGTTGGGTCCGGGGATGAAGCCCCCTCGCTTTGAACGACACTAGACGACCCTTCCTTGCTCTGGTTGGCATTTCTCCTTCTACTTTGCCCTTTCTTGGTGGCGGACTCCGGAACGGCGTTGGTTGGAAAGTTGGCAATGTTGAGTTGGTTGTTCGTTTCCTCCATGTTGGCCATTCTCTTAGTCACAACCTTTGCTCTGATACCACTTTGTCATGATCTTAGTCTTGAACTAAACGAATCGTCTGACACTTGACAATTTGCTCACGATCTTGCTATGCCAAATCAGCCAAAATCACTAAGGATCACTAAGAGAATGGAAATGAACAAGAGAGATTTGTCAAAGGAAGCTTTTTATTATTTGGAGGATTGCTTGATGGCTTGCAAATGAATGGCCCCTCTATTTATAATACACTCCTAGGGGCTAGTGTGTAAATAGTAATTGTTCTACAAGTCCCTCCATATTTACGAACAAGTCCCTCTCTAGAATAATCTTCCTAGCTAGAATATTCCATGGTATTCCAAGATATTCGAGAAAATGACACAAAAAGGGCCTCTCAAGTGTGAAATAAAAAAAAGGGTCCTTTTATTTATTTTTCCTTTCCTTTTTTTTTCTCTCAAATAGGTGATTAAGTTTAAGTGGGGGGGGGGGGGGGGGGGGGTGATTAGAATCTTTTAAAAGTTGTGGGGCATAATTAAAACACCTAAAAACTTACAAACTAACCCACTACTCCACTACCTACCCCACTACCCCAACTACTGATTTTTCAAAAATCAAAAACCCAAACATCCCCAAACATTTCCCAAAGAATCCCAAACATCTCTCTTTTCAAACTCGACCCGTTTTCAACCTGTTTTCGACCCGGCTTTTTTTCTAAAAATCGGACTGTCAAAACTCATCGATTGTCACCGAATCTCTATTGTAAGTCTTCTCTGACACCAACATTGTAATTTTCTTCATTTTTTTTCATTATTTTACCAATTTTTTGATCTGCTTTTGTTGTTAAGAAAAAACCATAGAATTTTGTTTTAAAAGTTATGGTTGTTTATGATTCTATCTGGGTCGGTTTGGGATGAGGAAATGATGAAGTTTTGACTGAAATTTATGTGCAGTTGCCGGTGATATGGTTAAATAAAATCCGTTTGTTTCAAACATCCCGTAAGATATTTGAAACATCTGTGATGTGTGTGGCCATATCACCGGATGTTTAGCCGGAGATGATTTAAACATCAATAGAGATGTTTAAACATCATCCACTGTAGAATACAAATATTAAGCGTGATGTTTAAACATTACTCATGATGTTTGTTCCCTGTATGTATGGTGTTTTAAAGATTATGAGTTATGTTTGACTCCGAGTGTTTGAACTGTATTTTTCAGTAACACATATGGATAAGGCATTTAGAATATTCTTAAAACTTATGAAGAGTGGTAATAACAAGCCTAATGTACACAATCATGATAGTTGTATATGTTGAATAGAAAATGGGCCTCAAGCTTTTTGCACCATGTTTTGTTCTTATAAATATGGGAAATACGTGTAAAGAAACTTATTTGTTATTTGTGTATATAGGCAACATGCCCCCCAAAAAAAGGCAACTAGTAAAGGCTACGGCTGCTGCTGCTAAGAAGGTCCAGAAGACCACAACCAAAGCCACAAAGAGACAAATTCCCATGGAATCTGAAAGTGAATCTCCTCGTGCAAAAGACAAAGAAGTAGGACAGTACCGGATCTTTTACAGGTCCCTTTCGAGAGCCAAACGCTAGTCGTACTAGTCGTGCTAGTCGTGCTAGTCAAGCTAGTCGGGATCTTAGCAAAAATCAACATGAAGAGGAAGAGGAGCAACAAAGATCAAGAAGTAGTGAAGAAGGTACAGAGGATGCAGAAGCAGAGCCAAGTAATGAACAAAGGGAAGAAAGTGGTGCTATGCCTCAAGTTAGAGTTAGTGAGGCAAGGGAAGGAAGAAGAAAAGTTGTTCATGATTTTCATGCAACAACAGAAGAAACAACAGAAGCAACAACAGAAGCAACAACAAAGGATCAATTTGTAGAGGCAACAGAACATGAGGTAACATCGAAGCTTATGTTTACACATCTTGTATGATGTTTCAAACATATATGAATATGTTCAAACATCACTCCGAATGTTTCAAACATTTTATATTATATTTCAAACATAATAAATGATGTTTGGATTTATTTCAAACATTATAGATTATGTTCCAAACATATTATAAGATGCTTGAAACATGTTGGGTGATGTTTAAACAAATTAACAATGTTTAACCAATGAAAATATTTTCTTCATTAGCAATGTGACTGTGTAATGGTTGTTTTTCTTGTATCAATTTCAGGTGGAGTTGGCTGATGAGGTTACCCCATGCATAAAGACTGACCTGCCTGATTTGAGTCAAATGAAGACGTGGATGGAGTATAATAATGCGTTCGCAACAAAGAAGGTAACGGTCAGATCATCAATGCACTCGAAGTTGGATAAATTTTGTAAAGCTTTAAATCATTTTAATCTAATGGAAAGATTCTAGGAAATCTGTTTCAGGCACCTAATAGATTTGCCCAAGTGTGTGTTTGCTCCAAAGCTAGTTCACAACATTTTACTTCACCGGGTTATTTGTCAGGAGAAGTTTGAGGCGTGGTTTAAATTCCATGATCTGCCTCTTCATTTTGGGATGCAGGAGTTTGCCTTGATGACAAGATTGAGTTGTGCCCTACCTCCCCCTGATGATTTCATTGATGAAGCCCGTAGTAAGGGAAAAGATTTGTGGGATTTAGTTTCAAGGAAGGGGAAGAAGGCTGCAAGTAGTGATTATATTCTGGAATTGATAGAGAGTGAAGACCTGGTGAAGGATGATGAAATAAGGTTTAGTTTATGTTTGTGTTGGTTCGAGCACCAAGTGCTGTGTTCAAAGGACACTAACAGTGGTATTGAGGAATGGGTGGTTTGTCTCGCGAGCACCCCTGAATACTTTTACAAGTACCAATGGGGAAGAAAAAGCTTTGACTTGACTGTGTTTTACATCCTGAATGATTTTACAAGCTGGAAGGCTCCTGAGAATAGCTATACACTGTATAGATTTCCATGGGCTTTCATAACATGGGTGTTAGAGGCTATTCCAGCACTTAGGCTAAGGGCATACCCTAAGGAGAAAACAATACCACGGATGAAAGGTTGGTTGGGGGAGAAGGTAGAAAAGGAACCAGATGCAGTGTTCCAGCATGTTGACACCCAGGTAAGGATTTATTTTACTCCCCTGTTCTTTCACATTCAACACTGCATTATTTATGTAAACATTAGTAGTGATATTTAAACATTACACAAAATGTTTAAACATTACACTAAATGTTTAAACACTGGTACTGATGTTTAAATGTTACAATAAATGCTTAAACATTGCATTAAATGTTTTAGGAACATATATACAGACATTTAACATATATACATAGTTTTAACATTTGTGGTTATTTTATTGCAGGAGGTGCACCCTTACCTCGTACCCAAACCTAAAGGGTTGAGGGATGTGCTCCATGACTTTGTTCCATTTGAAGATGTAGAGGACGTGGTGATTGATGGCTTGATGCGGCAGTTGGATGGGGTGACAATGTTGAGGAAACAAGCTGTTGTTCCTAACACCCCTCTAGAACATGTTGTGCTAAGCCGTGGTGCAATGTTGACGGGATACTGTGGCGGCAAGGGTAATGATCGTTTTGGAGTAAGTGGAAGAGAGTACACTGGAATTGCGGGGGATCTTTTTGGATATGCTAGAAGGCAGGATGAGAGTAGAGGAGCAGTTATTGGAAGAGAAGAAGATGGCAGCAGTAGAGGACCTGCTAGAAGAAAAGAAGATGGTGGCAGTACTAGAGGAGGAGTTGTGAGGAGAGAAGAAGCAGTTGTGGGTACGTCGACTGGAGAGTGCACTTGCAAATGCTTAAAGTGCAAGGAGGACACTCAGAAATTGATGTTGAAGGTTGGTGGGATTGAGACAATGTTAGAACAGTTGAAGGAAATGATGAAAACCTTAGTGCCCAAGAGAACAGGTTTGAGAATAGTGTTCCCTAGTAGAGTTCTGAAATCCCCATTTACTGCTTCAGGAAGAAAGGGGAAGAAAAAGATAGTGAGGGGGAAGATTGATCTTTACAAGGCTGTGGATAAGAAGAGCAAAGATGCATTAGATGCCTTCTTGGAAGAGAAGAAAGAGGAAAAAAGTCCACTTTTTCTTGGGCATGAGTACAATTACAAGGATCTAGAAGAGATCATTAAAATGGAAAGCAATTTGAAGGAAAAGGTACACGCAATTCACCCTAATTCTTTTTTCTAAGTGCATATATTAGAGCAGATATTTAAACATAGAATGGGATGTGCAAACATAATAAGCAGTGTTTAAACATCACAAATAACTTATGATATGTGTAAACATATTAGTTAGTGTTTAAACATTACGCATATATGTTTATATAATGTTAAACATCTATACGATGTTGCAACATATCACAAGATGTTTAAACATTATGTCTGGTGTTTAAACATTTCCACTGATGTTGACATGTTCTGCCTGGTGTTTATGTGTTTTCTTTTTCTTTCTTTTTTTCCTTTTTCGCAGCATGTTGAGGAAATCATTAGCCTAATGAGACTTAAAAAGAATGCCCACTCCCAATTCTATCTCAAATTCGATGTCATTTTGGATTTGAATTTCTCTATGAAATTGTGTGAGCTTTACATGAAGCATCGTGTACTCGCTGATGCCTTGGCTGCGACCCTAGAAGTACAACTTGAGACTGTTCAATTCAAGGATGATATGTTGGACTATGCACAAGGTAAGCAGCCGAACCCAGGGGGTGTGAAGTGGGCTGGGGTGAAGAGGATTTTCTGCGTGTTGAAGATTAAAAGGTGTTCATTTTGTCACTGTGGAGTTCCTTGTGGAGGAAGGTAAGATAAGGGTATACGAATCCCTGTACAGTGACAACACTGATGATGAATTTGACACACTGATCAAGCCCATCACTTCCCTTTTCCCCATTTTCATCAGACAGTGCGAGAGGTTCCAAAGTTTGCCGCAGGATATCCTGAACAAAAAATTGTGGCCATATGAGCGTGTGAAAGACCTCCCGACAAACAACACTCATACTGCATCAGGTGGTTATGCCCGTGCCTTCATTGAGCACCTTCTTACAAAGACTCCTTGGGACAAGCTCTGTGACAACACCATGGTGGATTTTAGGATGAAATGGGCGGTGGACATATTTCGTGGGAAGATGGTACCGTAGTTTGATAAGTTATGGTTGGACAATTAAGTATTTGTTGGCATGTAAGGATAATTAAATATTTGTTTTGGCTTGTTTTCTTAATTTTATGTTATGTTATGTTATGTTTTGTTGGTCGTCATGTAAGGATAATTAGGGGTGTTCACGGTTTGGTTTGGGTGGTTATTGGTTAAAACCATAACCAAACCATTATATTCAGTTTTTAAAATTTTAAAACCAAACCAAACCAAATAAAATTCATATCCATCCGTTTGGTTAATCTTGGTTTGGTTTCGGTTTGGTTCGGTTAGTCGGTTTTTTTTTCTCTTTAGAAATCACAATAACTGTTGGATCTATTATTTATTTGAATATAGAATTGATCATTGACTAGCTGGAATATTGTTGAATATTGATTACAACATGAGATAGATAAGTGTGCATAAAACTATGACTTCAATGTAAAAAGTAGCAGTAGTGTGCCAAATTGCAAATCATACACCAACTTACTACTAACAGCTAAGGTTTAGTTCACCATTAATTGTCAGACTTGATTTTTCAGACCGCCAAAGATACGGGTTCTCCAAGCCTGTCACGTTTACTCCAGTCCAGACCATATAATTTTGTGGGGAGCTGAGTAATTTTCTCAACAATTTCCATGTCCTTGGGCGGCATGCATCTGAACCTCGTCTTACTTCTAGACTGAATTTAAAGGGAATTGGGTTGAATGATGCTCCTTGAGAATCAAAATTTCCTTATAACAAAGCTCACACAATATCTCATCTAAGTATCTTTCTAAAAAAAATAATAAATATCTCATTAAGTATAAAAGAAGATTCGAATCCTGGTCCAAAAACTAGTATGTGTTCTGACAAATGATGTTTCTTGAATAAGCCTAAATCTTGAAGGATCTACAAAATCCATGGTCAAGGAATTAGTTCTCATGAAAAAAAATTTGGGTTGGATAAAGAGTTACTAAATGGGTCATAGACTCAGCACTATGACTACTTTGTAGTTACTAGTTAGGCTTAGGCCCATTTCCATTTGTATTTAGTGTAGTATAATTTATAAACTATCATTCTAATTTGAAAATATATAAAATACTTAAAAGTTTATATAAAATATTAATTCATCAATGTATATAATTATAAAAATTAATATTTATAATTGTCGGTTTGGTTTGGTTAATTCTTCAATTTTTTTCCTTAAAACCAAATCAAACCAAATATTTTCGGTTATTGAAAATTCAAAACTATACCAAACCATATCCAACAAAATATCAATTTTTTTTATCGGTTCGGTTCGGTTTTCGATTTGGTTTGATTTTTATCCAAACCGTGAACATCCTTAAGGATAATTATATGTCTTATGTAAATACTTTGGTTGTATGCACTGCACAGATCTCACTGATTTAAGAAACATCATGTGGATGTTTAAACATCCCATCATATATGTAAACATACTTGACTATGTTGAAACATCATCATATATGTAAACATACTTGACTATGTTGAAACATAATTCAGATATTTAAAATATTAATTGGAATATGCTGAAGCATCATCCAAATGTTTAAACATGTCAGTATATGTGTAAACATCTTATCTAAATGTTTAAACATTTGAAACATTTATAAAGAAGTTCCAGCATCTCGAAATATGTTTTAAACATCAAATTTATGTTTTAAAGGTTAGTTTAATGCGCTGCAAGCTCTCTTTTCTTTCTTTCTTTCCTTTTTGTTTTTCTTTTTGATAAGAAATACTTAATACCACTTAATAATTATTCAAATCAATGAAACGGAAAATGAAAACACAAGACTACAAAACACGGCATTGTAAACAAACTGAAAATTAAATGACTAGACTTAAAAGGAGACAATTCAAACTACGTTATATCTTCACTTCACATGTGTGCTGCTAGAGGATGTGGTGGTGTAGAGTAGTTCTGCGGGTCAATCTTGAGTTCAACTTGAATACCACGGAGCATACGCTTGATAAGATGTATATTTATCTTATAATCCTCAAGGAATTCGTCGAACCTAGTTGTTAATTGCGTCACTTGATCCTCAATATTTCCAATATATGCTGGTAATTGATCCACATCTCTGATCAAGGTTGCAATATCTTCACGGAAATATTCGATTTCAGTGGTCCTTGGCACTCTACGATCACGTTCTGGTGCTCTTGGGTGCGTTCCTCGGCGAGGCATCTTTGTTGTTGTTAATGTTGTTGCTTGCTGCAGATTCAAATGCTTTCTAATAGTGTTGGTTTGTGGTGTTTTCTTCAGATTTTGTTTGGGCTGGATGGAAGTAATTATGGAACATATATATAGGCTAAATTTGATGCCTTTTCGGTTGCATATGTGATGGTTACAGGAGGTGCCTATTCATATGTAGTTGTATATGTGCCTATTCACATCCACCCCTTCATAAATTCAAACACACTCCTTCATAACCCCACGTACACCCCTTCATCTTTTCCCTTTTACACATTAGAATAACTGCACATTCACATTAAATACGACTGCTCGTTGTCACAAGAAATACTACGTATTCGCTCCAAATAATAGTTTTTGGCATCAATGCGGTTTATAAAAACATCACCACACATGTTTAAACATCTCAGGAAATGTTTAAACATCTCGAAAGAATGTTAAACATCGTGTGGGCATGTTTCCAACATCTTGTGATATGTGCAAACATGAATATCGATGTTTAAACATATATCATGATATGTTTAAACATTTGATGAAATGTTCAAACATATAGTCATATGTTTCAAACATCTGCTTTGATGTTTAAACATACCATAAGATGTCTGAAACATCTCGTACGATGTTTAAGCTTAAGATTGAGCTTTCAATAAGAATGAGTTCAATTATCAATATATACTTACTTTAAAGTATTTTTTTTAACCGTTTTGACTCCTAAACCCTTCAATTTTCGATGAAAACTTAGATTAACTCTAATCACTTAATAGGTCACTCCAAACTCTTTTGTTAATGTTCATCTACATGAGTGAACAAGTTAAAATAGATTTCTCACTCCAATTTTGTTCAAAATCATTCACATGCACATAGGAACGACTAATTATTGGAGTTTAAACTACCAATATGTTCACATTTCAATAAAAATACATGTAAACTCTTAGTTGTTGGTGTTATCACTCATAACACTAACACCTTTCACTCAAACACCTCCATCTTGATTGATAGAAACACCAATCATCAGTGTTATCATTTCAAACACCTTCAATATCGATGCAATTATACTTTGTATATTTAATAATTAAGTTTATCGTTCAAAATGTGTAATTATTCGTCTCATAACTCAACATATGGTTGCATACTTGCAAAAAATAGATTGCTTCATCCAAACATATCATGATATGTTTAAACATTTGATGAAATGTTCAAACATATAGTCATATGTTTCAAACATCTGCTATGATGTTTAAACATACCATAAGATGCTTGAAACATCTCGTACGATGTGCAACATCTTACGAAATGTTAAACATCAGCGGCTAATGTTTAGAATATTTGGCAGAATCTTAAACATTTGTCATGATGTTTAAACATCTGACAAATGTTTAAACATAACACATTATGTTTAAGTAAATTAGTGAGATCTTAAACATAGCGACATATGTTTAAACATCATGTTAAATGTTTAAGATCCCGCCTGCTTGTTAAACATTGTAATTACTATACTAAAATGAGAAGAAGCAATTGTAAGAAAGAGACAAAACGACTCAATTAAATAATAATAAAGTTTACAACGTACGGATATAAAGTTTACAACATAATAATACGTTACATGATATAAAGTTTACATGATATAAAGTTTACGACATAATAATACATTAAATACGGAAACTAAGGTAATATAACAACTTAAAATATATCATAAACTTCATACGCCTTCAATCTCCAGGTCCAGTTCATCCAAAATTTGTGTAATTATTTGCATGACCTTTCGGTGATCCCTTGCGTGCCTGTACCTTAAACGCCATAAATCTGCTCGTACTGTTTCCATAGCTCAATTCATCTCTGCCATGTCGTCCTTTAGAATTGCAACTTCCCAATTTATATCGCCTCATCGTTCTCTTTGTGGCGCATTTTGTATTGGTTGGTTGTGACGTGATGCCTGATCACTATTGCCAACCTGCAAGGGGTCGTTTGATCCTGCTTCAGACATATTTATGCTGTTGAAGTTTTTGGTGATGGAAAATTTACATATACTGTTGGTGCATATAGTGTTGGGTATTTATAGGATATCAATGTGGTTTTTAAAAGTCACCGTTTATACTTTAAGAGGCACCTTGTGGAATGAATGTGTCTTTTCAGTACAGTCATGCAGTTTTGAAATGTGTCTTTTTAGGAGAACCCGTCTTTTCAGTGTAGACGTGCAGTTTTTCATAGTTACTGTGAAACATTCATCGTGATGTTTAACCATCCAGTGGGATGTTTAATATATTCGGTGGAATCTAAAATATTTCATAATATGTTTACACATTGCACGTGATGTTGAAACATATTAACTTATATTTAAACATTTGATCTAATGTGTATTCATCTCCACTGATGTTTAAACATAGTTCAAGATGTTTAAACATTTTGTTATATGTTTAAACATTGTGCAAGATATTTGGAACAGACTCAAGTGCGATCAAAAAATTTATATGGAACAAAGAAGCAGGCAAAGTATGAGAAAACAAGACACGACTTAATAACTTAATACGAACATAAATAAAGGATTGTCTAAATACAAATTACATATTAAAGGATTGTCTAAAAAGAAGTTCAGAAATTCAACAACAAACACCCAAATAAATGGATTGTTCAAAGCATCAGCTAAACACTTGTGAGATCATTCTGACTTGGTCTTGAACTGTTGGGCAGGTAGTTTTTTTGTGGCCAAGCTTTTTGCAAATCCCGCATTTGTTTCTCCTCTTTTTGAATCGCTCCCCAACGAATGGAATTCTCTTCATCCTCCTTCTTCCATGGCCAAGTTTCAAGTAAGGACAGGTTAATTTCCATTCCTTCAGCTCATGAGGACAGTCATGCCAAGATTGTTCATCCGGAACTGGATAGATTGCTTCGACATATGCAAGCAAGTAGGAATCTACATAATAATATGGCGACGTGTATTCGTAGATTTTCCTCCCAAACTCATCTGGATACATCAACCTCATAGCTGCCATAGCATATAGACACGGTATCTTGTCCAAATCAAACCGCTTACAAGTATATGTCATGTTGTGTAGGTCCACCTCATAAATCATATTTATTGGACCTCCTCCTTTGACTTTGAAAAAATTGGTATTCACTCGATGCACCAAAAGCTTGCTGCCCAATGAATTGTTTGCTGATATCACCTCCTCAATTAAGGGGACACAAGTGTTGGAACTGTACAAAAATTCCATGCGCCTCTGAAGAAACTTTTCAGCATAGTTCTCGCTTATAGCATTGAAAAACGCATCAATTGAAAATTCTTTGTGATTCCTGAACATTGAGTTAACCGACTCGGCAATGTTTGTGGTCATCACATTGAACCTACAATATTAACAAACAATAAAGTTGATATGAACCTGAATATCTGAAACCTGAACAATAAATTATGTCACAAGCAATAACAATGCACTGAACAGACAGAAACATCAATATATATGTTTAAACATAAACCAAAATGTTTCAAACATCAACCATAATATTTCAAACATCCGCTAAATTATTGTGAACACATATTAAGCATTACCGATATGTTTCAAACATATATTAAAATGTTTAGAAATGCAGTCACACATACTGGAACATTCATTAATATGTTTAAACATGCAACACTATGTTTCAAACATCAACAACAATGTTTCAAACATCAACAACAATGTTTCAAACATCTAAGTATATGTTTGGTGTAATACAGGTACCTGTTTCCAGGGAAGTATGCTCTGCTCCACTTCTCAACCCCAAGATCAACCAAGTAGCTGGATACCCTCGGGTCAAATTCTTCAATTTCTTTAAAATGCTTATCAAACTGAGCAACCGTATACGCCTCCGCTGCGATAATGTATTTACCAATTAAATCTCCACAATGAAAAGTCGTGCGGAGGTTCTCACCAAGGTGCCTCATGCAATAATCATAGTTAGCAAATGGGAAAACCTTACAAACAGCTTTTTCAATGCTTCTGTGCCTGTCAGAGATAATGCACAACTCATCATCGTTAGGGACTATTCCAACCAATTGCTCAAAAAAGAATTCGTAGGCGGCATCGCACTCTTTGTCAACTACACAAAATGCAAGAGAAAAGATGTGATTTTGAGCATCCTGACCGACAGCGGACAACAACACTCCACTATATGGACCTGTCAAAAAAGTGCGATCAACAGCCAGCACTTTTCTAATAGTCTTAAACCCCCTGATCCACGAACCGTAAGAAACAAAAAAATACAGAAGCCTCCCTTGTTCATCAAGCTGTAAGGCTGTCTTACTTCCTTCATTTGATTGCCGAATCATATAGTTGTATGCACCAAAAATGGCATAGCCATGTTCGGGTGACCCCTTGCCAAACACTTTGCAATGTTGCTGCCCTTGAGACACTTCCAATAGCTTATTTTGCAACCCAACTCTGCTAGAACTGCATCCTTAATTTCTTTGGTGGATGGTGCTTTTCCATCATGAAACCTGTTCTTCATGTACTCTCCAACAACATTGCACGTGGCGTGTGGATGATGGCTTTTAGAATGCTCAGAACCACAAGTGTGCTGGCTGTTGTAGACAGTGATATAAAACATGTCACAACTCTTGTACTTCATGGCTCGAATCCACCAGTGACAATTCTTGTCCACACATCTAGCACAAAATACTTTCTTCTTATTCTTCACATACTGAAAATAGAAAGGCACTCTCACCGCAGCAAGCTTCAACAACACAACCAACACGCGCTTGTTCGTGAATGTTTGCCCTGTGTAGAAACCAGTGCCGTCCGGCCGAGTGTGGCTGCCTTGTGATGGTATTGAATCAGGAAACTATACCTCATTATCTTCTTGGATTTCTTTTGCTTCTTCCTCTTCTTCCTTCTCAGGCACATTCATATTTAATGAAGCCTCCTCCCCAATGTCATCCAACCCATGATTTTGTTCATTAGAATTTTCAGTCCGAGGAACCATATTTACACGTAGAGTGGGCCTAGCACCAGATGCATCCACATCAGCCATAAAAAGAGAGACATCAATGTCATTCCTAATGTGAGAGAGTGCAGTCTTTTGCTTTGCAATGCTCAACAAGTACGTAATAGAAAGATCCCTCGGATCATCAAGAATTCCCCAACTTTGAATGATTTTATCAACCAACTCATTATAAGTAACCTGCTTACTAACAAGAATAGGTCTACTCTCTTACACAACGGGAACCCAAACAAAACTTTTAGCTTTCTCCACCCATTCGCCGAGATAATCAACTACCAATAATACGGGCCTCATTATTTGTCCTGAAGATACAAAGATGGTCTAAATTAGATCCTTATAGAATAAATTTCATAATACAATTTTTTATAGAAGCCATATTCACAAATTATGAAAGGTACTGCTTCAAACATTCTGTAAAAAAATTTACAGTGTTTACACATCGATACAAATATTTAAACATTAGGAATAATGTTTAAACATCCTGAGTGATGTGTAAATCTCATTCAGGATTGTCAAAACATCGATACAAATGTTTAAACATATATTTATGTATGTTTAAATATTTTTTCAGATGTTTAAACATCATGCATGATGTTTGAATATCATTCAGGATTACTAAACATCATTGAGGTTGTTTAAACATCAGTTAAAACGTTTAAACATTTGGACTTATGTTTAAACATCATGCATGATGTTTGAATATCATTCAGGATTACTAAACATCATTGAGAATGTTTAAACATACGCTCATATGTTTAAACATTTGCATTTATGTTTAAAAATCCTCAATGATGTTTAATAATCCTGATTTATATTCAAACATCATGCATGATGTTTAAACATAAGTCCAAATGTTTAATGGTTTAAACATACGCTCAGCAGCCACATATGTTTAAACATATGATACGATGTGCACAAAAACATCAACAATATGTTTAAACATCAACCATCTCGTCGACGGATGTTTGACCAGAAACCAACCCCAGTTCTTCAAAATTGTCAATCCGGTAGCTTTTTGCTTCAAATCAAATTTCTCGACTATAAAGTTAAAGAACACTTACCAGAGACCAAATGTGGCTGAAAATCCAAGAGAATTAGCTGAGATTCGCGTTGTAAATGGTTGAGCAAATTTTGACAAATCTCAAACTTTTTTAGAACAAATCTTTTGCAAATACACAATATACTTGGAAATGGTTGTTGAATCTATTTTGGGGAGCTGATAGTGAACCAAAAAAATAAAAAAAAATGGCCGGAAACTCGCCGGAATCGGCGGAGCAGTGATGGGGGTGGTGGGAGACGGCGGGGGGGGGGGGGGGGGGGAGGGGGGGAGCTATTGGGTGGGAAATTTTTTTTTGCCATTTGGTGGGGGGGGGGGGGGGGGGAGGGTAAAATGAGGGTTTATTAGCCGGTGCAAAGTGTAAACTTTAAAACTTGAGGGTTAAGTTTTCATACATCTTTTACCCAATTAACACTAATCCTAATGGAGGACCCTATACCTATTATTTAAAACTTGAGGCCCTTTTCATTATTAAAAGACTTGCTTGGGACCTCTTTTTAAACTTACCCAAGATATTCTTACAAGCAATTCCATAAGGATCTAGAGTCTTCCTAGGGGAAGCTCTCCACCATCTTTCTAGAATATTCTACTAAGTGCTAGGCTCCTTTATATGTAAGTTTCCCACGTAGCAGAGATAAGCGCCAAATGGCACCTACGTGGCATGATGACGTGACAGGTCATCACAATTGTTGTTTAATTTCCTTCTCTTGGCCACCGATGTCAATTCTTAATCAAGAGTGTTTTAACATCAGATAGACTAATACTAATGTCAATTCTTAATCAAGAGTGTTTTAACGTCAGATAGACTAATACTAAGAAGCTGATAGTTACAAATAAAGATTTGTTCAAAAACGGGATGGGAATGATGATTTTAGCAACTTCCAATAAAATAAGAAATAGAGTTGAATCACAAAGCACAAAACTCTGATCACACTACAGAATAAGAGGGTGGCTCCCAGTGAAGTGGCTTGTGTACTAGTACTAAGGGGTGGCTCCCAATAAAGTGGGATCAGAGTTTTGGAGCTAGCATGTGTAATAGTACTACTCACTTGTGTCGTAGTACTACTAGCGTGTGTAATACCGCTACTAGCTCTATAGTACTCTACTGCTCTAGGATCTCCTACTACTATAACTGTCCACAGTGGCCTCCCTGTATTCTTCGGCTAGTGTAATATATACTATCTTTCGGCCAAAAAAAATAGAGTTGTCCTTTTAAATCCATAGAAAATATATTTCTCGGAGGCAACTTAAAATTTAGCTCTAGCGTTCAAGGGGAAAAAATTTGACTTTAAATGCAAGCATCTGATCATAATATTGATTTCAGTTGCCTTTGTTATATATAAAAATGAGAGTGAAAGAGAATCCAAAACGAATAAGATGTGTTAAGTTGGCAAATTTACTCTTGAGTATGATTACACAAATTCATATAATTCTAGCTCCATGATAAACAGGCAGGAATGCTTACATAATGCCTTTCTTTTAATTAATTTATGGAAAATTTGGGTAATTAGGCAGGCCCTTACCTGCTTATAAAATTAAGATTACAAACACTTACAAACAAGATGGAGGGAAATACTTTTTAAAAGAAAATGAAAACATGTTCAAAAGTTTCACAACAGATCGTTTCTCGATGAATAATTCCTGCTTCTGAATTACTTATCGAAGCACAAAGAGAGCAGGGTTTTGGCTATCACTCCATTTCAACTAAAGGCGAATTCATTGTCCTGCCTTATTCTGTAATAATGAAAAATATAACCATTCATCTGGCAAGATTTAACTCTTTCTGGAACTCAGCAAGACAATTTCTTGACAGAACTCCTTTTCAGTCAGCCATAAATGTTGTACTAATACTTATGCTCCAGAAAACATGAAAACTGGAAAGGGAACTAGATACTCTCACCAAAGTTAATGCCTTCATTCTGTCTTGGCCTGAGCAATTGTAATATAGACCTGCTTTTATGTATAGATGTTACACAACTCAATATGCATCCATCACTGAAATGATCTTATTCGCTCTTTTCGTGCTCTTCTTCATCTACTGGACTGTACCAAGACGGTATTTGCTCTAAATTGCTCAATCTGTAGTTCAAGAGAACCTCTTCATCACAAATTGCTCTAATAGCCACAAGAACAAGTGTCTTCAGAATAGGGACATCTGATTCATTGTTGCTGGACTTCCATGATTTGAACTGAAAGCTGCCAAATTTCAAGTTTGCTTCTTCACCATTTCCGAACAAAATATTAGGTATATAGGGTCTCATGTCCTTCTCAACAAGGGGAAAATCATAAGGGCATATCATTACATTAGGGACCATGCCTTTGGCTGGGTGGTTCGCAAAATGAGCAAAGGCTAGAGGATTTCTCCTTTCCAACACTTCATGGTTGCCTCCAACATGTGTTCCATCCACTGGCTGGCCGAGTGTACTCCAAACATGCTCAGAACCTTTTTCATCAGCTTGCATAGGGTTTTTAGGTTCAGGAAGACGAGTCAAATCCCATACTTCACGAGATTCACCACCAGCACCCCAGGGCTGTGCATTGATCACAGTCCCATCATACCGTGTGATCAAATGTGGATTTTGTGCATCAATTCTAGGATAACCGGGAATATAGCTGTAACATAATGGAGAGTAGACTACTCCAGGATAGAATGCTACGACTGAACCAATATTGGCCTCACCATGTAAGAATAAACCTGTTCCGGCATCCTCATGGGGAATTTGAGATGGTTTGACCTCAAGAGTGTAGCCCATAAGATCCTTTAACCTCTGTGAAACCTCTGTGCACTGCAATGGCTTGGTTTCAGGTATAGCTGTGCTGAAAATATAATCAGTAATCAAAATCCAGGAGGATGAGCTATAAAGCAACACCAAGAACAGATGAAATATATATTTACGTGAACCACCAAAGAGTCTCATGATCTATGATACCATACTATAACCAATGCTGCAAGGGCTTAAATTTTACACCAGTAGAAGTGTCCACCAACTTCATTGACGATATCATGTTTTATAATAAATGATTTGAAGGAACCATAATAGACGATTTTCCCCTCCCAAAATGAATGAAACGGGTGAAGCAACATTACAATTGGAATAATTACTCCGTACCATTTGCATTTTACGTCCAGCTCTTGATAGTTGGTTTCCAGGTGTCTTAGGCTGAGAGTCAGATACCATCTACCTTATCCATGTGCAGATGTGCACAAAGTAGAACATACTGAATGGTCCCAAAAATAGAAATTAAGAAGAAAGTTAAAACATTGAGGCATTACTTACTATAAACAAGTCCAGCTTTAAGCTGAGGTATTCTCCCTTGTGTTTGTGTAAGGAAGTACAATACATTTAGCAAATTCTAATATTCTCGAAACTTGATCAACTTATACATATTTCCCAGTAATGCCTACACCAGAAATCTCAAGTGACTCAAAGATTATCGCCCACAAGACGCAGGAATAACTAATTTCAGCATCTACATCAATAACGATACTATCAAACATTTTTTGAAGGATAACGGTTTTTAATATAAGAATGAAGAGGGTAAAGAAGCGCCATTAACGGTATTACAAGATATATCTCGGAAGTATATAGCAAAAGAATTTTAATGAAACCACAAAGCAAGTAAAGCAGTGTCACGACAGAGCAGAAGCAGGACATCCAATGGTTGCCAACATGCACACTGAAGTATGGTATATATAAAAAATTCCAAACAAGTTTTCACAACACAACTACTAAGAAATACGAGGAAAATTGAGCTTAAGATGCAGGTGATTCTTACCCGTGTGGACTGATAATGGAGAATCCCCATCAACAGCAAGGCCGAGCCCATTGCTACGAGGAGAAAAATTGGCAGCTATAGGTGGTGTGGCCTGATTGTCTTTGGCCTTATGATCAGGGAGTAATATGACATCCATGTACTTGCAAAAGCTTGTAACTTGAAAATGCACATTCTCTTGGACCTGCTTCTGTTGATCAGCAAAAGAGGCCTTGTTAGCCAGATCAATAATTTCCTCTGCATCGGCTTCATCAGCATTCCTTCCTAAACGGTTGTAACTGAAAGTAAAGTTTATCGACGTAGTTAAAGTGGGGACAGTTATGCAAAAAGATACATTTTCCCACCACCAAATATTTATCATAACCTCAATTTTAAAGCATAAAATCATTAGTTATACAATTTCAGCAACAATGATAAACAAAGAATCAAAGAGGGAAACAGAATAAAGAAACCCGGTCTCTCTCTTTCTCAATAGACAATATTACTGCAGTTCATGTGGAAGCAGTAAGCCTCTAAAGAAGAAACAAAAAAGAAAATGTGGAATACGGATTGTTTACCCTAAAGAAAATGCCTAAATCTTAAGTTTCAAAAATAACTTAAAGCAAACAGAAATGATATCCAACAAGTTCCTTTTGTCGCCTTTGATAAAGACCCAACAACGGTAAAGTTGTATCAGTGGGTTTGAGCAGTGGAATCACCCACTAACGCTTGCGCCAGCGTCGGCTGCCAATATCACATCCCCATGGGGTGCGCTCCTCTTCCCGACCCTGCATGAAAAAGTGCTGTTTCGTGCATCGGGCTGCCCATTGATAAAGACCCAACATATTCTTTATAAATCTATCAGCACTGAAAGAAACCCAATTGCACACTACATTATACTTCAATTACTCTTTGTGACGCCAATGACGCGGGCTTATGAGGGCAGATCAAGCAGGACTAACAAGCTTCTAGACTCTTCTGAAGAATGGGTGTACATGAGACCTTAAGCAAATCCCACAATGGAATGGGGTAGGAAAGTTAAGAGATATATAAGGCCCAACTTTTCACATGGTATCCGTGCAAGCCTAGGTCCAAAGTCTGCAGGCCTAGGCCTAGGCCTAGGTCCAAAGCAAACAATGCGTGCCATGAACTTAGAGCAGTGACACTCTTACTAGAAAATGGTGAATAAAACTATATAATCATAATTACAGATATAATTTGCGCAGCTACCCACTTAATAATTCCAATTTGTACATTGCCACCTTTGTCAAATAATTGCAAAACATAACTAAAAAAAGGTTACCTAGTGTAAAGGAAGAGGAGATTAATGTCAGCTTCAAACTGAAGAATACTTGATTTTCTTGCAAATGTGGGACTTTTCGCAAGAACTTTCACCACCTAATAATTGTGCAACATAGCCAAATATAAAGTCAAGTTTAGACAATTAAGGGGGAAAACAAAGTTAACTAAGTGGTTACCTCTTGGAATTTGTGGAAGAGGAAGGCCATTGGAGAGGTACCTCGTTCGTTGCCTGCTACTGATGTTCTTCGCTGCTACTACGCTCACCTCAACTTTGATACGTCCTAGACAGTTATTTAGGGTGTGTTTGTCACGGAAAATATTTTTCTATTTTTTTTAGAAATATTTTATATAAAATAAATGATTTTCATACTGATTTTTTAGTGTTTGATAGTTAAAGAGTAAACAATATAAATGATTAGTAATTACTCCCTCTGCTGTAAGATTTTTCATTTATAGATGGTCTAAAATATTTGTCAATTTAGTATATTAAGATAAAATTTACGATTTTTTTCCATAATACCCCTAATATTAGTTGTTCTTGAAAAGTATATGTCATTAATGAGAAGATATTTATAAAATAGATAAAATAGTAAATTAGTAAAAATAACATGCTTATTTATGATTTGTTAAAGGGCGTACAAAGTCAAACTTTACAATTAAAAAAGACCTGAGGAAGTATCTAATAAGAAGTACTCCCTCCGTCCCAATTTATGTGGCACTTTTCGCTTTTCGAGAGTCAATTTGACTAAACTTTGAAGCTAAATTGGATTAGATTAACTCAATATTTTAATATTAAAATTTATATTTTTGAAAACTACTTGAAACGTACTTTAAGTTACAACTTTTCTCATATTATTTTGGTGAAAAAATACGTCTTGAAATATCGGTTAAAGTTCATGCAGTTTGAATCTCGAAAAACGAAAAGTGCCACATAAATTGGGACAGAGGGAGTACTACTATAATGGTAAGGGTGGGACGAGGTAGATAAGTTACGTATGGGGTGGGGAATGATGTGTGGGTGGTGCTATGGGGGGTAGGATAAGAGACATAGGGTGTGGATGGAGGGAGTAGGGTAGGGGCAGAAATAGGGGATAGGATGAAAGGGTCGGGGAGGGTGAGTAGGAGGTGGATGGTGTGAAGGTGAATTAGTATTATATTTGCAAGTTGTTTACTAGGGAAGTCATTTAACCCTCAAATAAAGGAAATGAGTTTTTACACAAATATACAAATTTGACTACTTAATTACAAAAAAATAGTAATATTTTTCAAATTACAAGGCATAACAATATTTTTTTAGCACATTTTTATTTTTTATAATTACACTTACACCCCACTCTCCTAAAAATCCTAAAATATTTTCTCCACTTTCCCAAACAAACCAGCCGCCACCACTCTCAGATCCAAACTTATAACTCCACCACCACAACCACCGACTCTAACACCAGTATCAGCACATACATTACTGTCATCATCTTCACCTGTATTCACCGGAAACCAGCTACAGCACGGCGGAGAGTGGAACCAGCTCAGTCGTGGGATACAAACAGAAGATGAAACCAAACAGAAAATGAAACCAAAAGTAACAAGCCCAGTTCCCAGAGATCGATTGTAAGGATTTTGACACGTGACAATCTATATTGTAAGTTGGGATGATGGTCACATATACAGGAAAGTTACTGTATATGTTTATCTTATTTTGATTATTGAATCGATTATAAGGATATTTCAATTTGTGAATTGCTTTGCAATTATACTGACGATTATTTTGCTTATTGGATCGATTATGCAATTTGATAAATTGCTAGATGTTTTGCTTGAGCTGCTTCTAGACTTCATATTTGCCATTTGATTATGCAGTTCTTCTATTTTTCACTGAAATATCATTGAAATAATTGAAACAGCGGTTAAAACAGTCTGATACAGTTTGAAACGGTGTTGAAACAGTATGATACAGTCTGAAACGGCGTTAAAACAATCTAAAACAACTGTTGAAACAGTCTGAAACGACATTGATACAGTCTGAAACGATGCAGAAACAGTTAGATACAATGTTGTACACGACCTGAAATGGTGCAAAAATAGTTAGATTCAGTGCTGAACACAACCTGAAAGGGTGCAGAAATAGTTAGATACGGTTCTATACGGAGCAAAAATAGTGCATGTACAATGCTGAAACAGTTTGAAATAACTAGTGAAAATGTCCGAAATAAAATGTAAAAAATAATGTGAAATAATGCAAAAAAGGTGGAATAGTTTAGAAACAGTGAGAAACAACGAACAAACAGGATGAAACAAATGCTAAAACAGTCTAGAAACAGCTAGATACAGTCTAGAAATAGTTTGAAACGGTGCAAAACTACTTGAAACGATGTTGAAACAATTTGAAACAATGTTGAAACATCATAGATACAGTGAGATACAGTTTGATACGGAGAAAAAATAGTGCAAATACAGTGAGATACAGTGCTAAAACAGTATGAAACCGCTAGTGAAAAAGTTCAAAACAAAATGTAAAAAATAATATGAAACAACGCAAAAAAGGTGAAATAGTTTAGAGACAGTGAGAAACAACGCACAAACGGTTAGATACGAGGTGGTTGGTAGTTAAGATACAATGAGATACGATGTGGTTGGTAGGTGAGACACAGTTAGATATGAGGTGGTTGGTAGTTGAGATACAATGAGATACGATGTGGTAGGTGGGCGAGATACGATTAGATACAAGGTGGTTGGTAGTTGAGATACGATGAGATACGATGTGGTTGGTAGGCGAGGTACGGTTAGATACGAGGTGGTTGGTAGTTGAGATACAATGAGATACTATGCGGTTGGTAGGCGAGATACGGTTAGATACGAAGTGGTTGGTAGTTGAGATACGATGTGGTTGGTAGGCGAGATACGGTTAGATATGAGGTGGTTGGTAGTTGAGATACAGTGAGATACAGTGAGATACGATGTGGTTGGTAGGCGAGATACGGTTATATACAAGGTGGTTGGTAGTTGAGATAAAACGAGATACAAGTGGTTGGTAGGCAAGATACGGTTAAATACGAAGTGGTTGGTAGTTGAGATACAGTGAGATACAACGAGATACGATGTGGTAGGTAGGCGAGATACGTTTAGATACGAGGTGGTTGGTAGTTGAGATACAACGAGATACGATGTGGTTAGTAGTTGAGATACAATGAGATACGATATGGTTGGTAGGCGAGATACGGTTAGATACGAGGTGGTTGTTAGTTGAGATGCAATGAGATACGAGATAGTTGGTAGTTGAGAAATATAGAGATACAAAGAGATACAGTGAGGATAGGATGAGGAAAAGTGAAATTGAGGAAAATGAGAGGAGTAAAAGCGAAATTGGGGGAAATGGTGGAAGCAAAAGTGAAATCAAGGGAAATGGTGGGAGGAAAAGTGAAATACGGGGAAATGGGAGGATCAAAAGTGATAGTGGGGAAAATAGGATGAAGAATGTAAGGGTTTGGTATGTTAAGGGAAAATATTGCTATGTTTTGCTATGTTTTACAATTAACTTGAGTTTTCCTCTATATAGGGTTATTTTGCTAAAATGTTGCTATGTTTGGTAATTAAATTCTAAAAATTATACTTCTGTGTAAAAATTCCTATAGAAAATGATTCTGGAAAATAATTTCCAAACTTTTAAGCCAATAAAATATAAGAAAATTTGAAAAAAATCCAGAAATATTTTCTTTCGTACTAAACATGACCAAGGAAATTGGATTCCTCAGTGCCGCACACTTCCTCACTTATCCTTTAGACAGATCGTCAAGATTTTTGTTCGAAAAATGTTCTTGGTTCTTGCGAGTCCTGACAAATCGCCATAAAAGAAAAAAAAAATAGTTTTTCTAACAAGGTTATTAAACAAGGCCCACTATCAAGGCCATTCAATAAAAATATTTGTATTTTAAAAAGGGGAAAAGCTTATATTGTGTTTGATTTAGATAAAGTTTCCTCTAAAATGAACAACTTCACATATTCACGAATCAATGATTATGGAACAACCACTAGTGGAGGAATGGCGGATGTTCTGTGGTGGTTGAGGTGAATTTAGTGTGAAGGAAAAATCGATTAAATTTGGAATAGGTTCGGTGGTAGTTTTGAGAAATGGAGGGAAAGGAGTTCTCAGTGTTGTTGACAAAAATGTGGGTTTGTATAGCTATTATTTTTCCTTTTTTAGTTGTAGCCTGCATGCGTTGCACGTAACGCCTCATGTAAATAATTAAAAAATGTAATGAAGTTGATCAGTATATAATAATACTAATAAAAGAGATAATACTCAATCAAAAATTAATAGTACAGTATTGGCATAAATCTGATTAGAACAACAAATCGAATTTATATTGGGTTAACTAGCAATTATTCGTATCAAAGCCACGGAAAAACAAGAAATTGAACAAGGAAATCAAGACAAGAAATTGAAGACAAAGTATATGTGTATTTGATATATTTCTGGATGCTTTACATAATCTTTACATGGCTATTAATAGCATGTAGGGATAGGAACAACAATAAATATAATTTATTGCCATTTATCCCACGTTCTGATTGTGGCTGACCCACGATCTCCCCATTAAATATATAAGCAACGGTCGTCAGTTACAAAAGGTGAGAGTTCGTTCGTCGTGGGGCAACATCTTCCCCGAGGAGTGAACCTCATGCCTCGTGATCGTTGTCTACGTATTGCCTCGTGGGAAGGCTTGTGGCCATCCTCCATTTCATGCTCAAGGCAACTGGCCTCGGGGGCTGAACGAGCTTTCGAGAGCTCGTAAATAACTCATTCAACCTCACCAAGCTCCGAACTCTGTCATTTAAATCTTGTTGGTTTTTACCCAATACAGATAGTCCCCTACCCTTCGGATAATAATCAGAATTTTTTGAGGGGCGGGAGATCGACGTGGCAACTTGTGCGCCATGAATTTCGAAAATGGCGGTTGTCACTCCATATTCCCATCCATCACACTTGTCCTTCGCTGATTGGATGCCACTTTTTGCTCCTCTTTCCCCATAAAAACACAATGATGATCTTTCTTCCCCTTATAAATAGCCCAGCTTATTCTCCTACCTCCTTACTTTCACTTTTTCTACCCACAATATTTTCTTCCCAGTAGTTTCACTCTTTGAACTCCTCCCCCTTGTGATTCAAAATTCCTTCAAACTCTCACCAAAAATATCTGGTACTTACTCAGTACAGAATTCCTCAGGACCTTCTGAAGAAAGGACTCATGAGGTTGCTACCATGTTGTAGATGATAAACTAGTTAATGTTCCGGTCCCCTTAAATATTCTACAGCCGCTGGAGGATAACAAAAAAAGGCAATAACGCACTATAGCATTTTGATTCCCCGTTGATGCAAAGCCACTGCCAACCGTGGCGACATTGGTAAAATGGGCTACGAAGAAGGGGATGTTACCGCCATAGAGGCTGGTGGTGTTGGACCTGAGATCTCAAACCCCGTGGATGAAAACTCCCTTTTGAAAGAATTGAGTCCCGAGGATGTTATCCCCTCGAAGCTTGATTTATCCAACGACTTCAAGATGCAAACTCAGACCGAAGCCAACATCAGGAGAAGAAGGGACATTCCAGTAGGCCAATATTCGTTTGGTTCAAGAGGATTGCAAATTTGGCCCTGGGGTCCAAATTAGTATTCCTGCTCCAGAGAATCGAACTTGTGACATACTTGATGGGAGCTCTTTTGTTTACACCTACCCCTCCACGATAAGATTCACCCTTCCTATTCATGAAGTGGTTGATACCTTTTGCCGAACCTACTTAGCTCAGATTGGATCCAGTTTTTGGAGGATCATTTAATGCCTCGACTGCTTGATTAAAGAGGTTGGGGTTCTCTTTACTTTTGATTATTTTATTTACCCTTTTTCTCCTACTTTGCATAAGGATGGAGTCGTTCAACTCAATAAATGAGATAGGTTCTCGTTGATCAACAAAGGCGAGGACACTGAAGACTGAAGGTGGAATGAATGCTTTGTGTTGCTGCCCACGAACCTTCTCTCTTCGAGGTTTGGTTTCCCCGAGCGATGGAACCGGAAGCGTAAGTTTTAGTCTCGATTACTTTCAGATTCTTACTTCATCATCCTTCTTCTAACCTTTAGCTCCATCATTTTTCAGCCAAGTCAGTTCCAATCATGCCCCCCAAAGATTTGATAGCCTGGGTATAGGCTATCATAAGGGCTAAGCCAAGGGAAGAAAGGTCGTGGATGATTTTGGCTGCTCTGGATGAAAACCAATGGGCGTGCAAGTGTCATGGTTAGTCATTACTTCTTTCTTTTTACTCGTTCCCCTAAAGCCTTTCTTCTTGTCACCCTTCGCTTCCTTCAAGCCTCCCTAGTAAGGAGAGAAGAAGAAGAAGAAGAAGAAGACGAAGAAGAAGAAGAAGAAGAAGAAGAAGAAGAAGAAGAAGACAAAGGTCCCTGAGACTGGGAAAGCTTTGAATGAGCTCGAGGATCTAGTCGGATCCTACGGAAAAAAGAAAGATAAGAAAGAAGAGAAGACTGCTCCGAAGGGGTCATCGGGCCAGGTAAATATATCTTCTTCTCTCTTCCTTATATCTAATTCCAATATTCTTTGTCGACCATCTCTTCTTTTACCCCTTTCTTAAAGCTCAAAAGAGGAAAAAGCAACCTTCAAAGAAATCATCTGTGGCCAAACGAGCCAAAGTGGAAGAGGATGTCATCCCCGAGGGGGTCACCCCTCCTCGTAAGGGATTAATTGACGAGCCTGAGGAGGTGGAAGCTCAGAAGAAGGTTGAGATTATCGACCTCAATGCGCCGGCTCAGTCGCCTGACAAAGTTGAGGGAACAACTCTATCGTTGGTGGATAAAGGGAAGAACATGGATGAAAACCCCCATTCTGAAGGAGGGGCCTCACTAGCCGAGTCTGAGCCCGCTCGTGATTCAATCCCTCGAAGGCTTACTAGGATGATTGAACTCCCTTCCGACCTTGGCCTCCTGAACAATGATGTGGCAGTGCCTATCAGCCGTAGAGGACTCCTTGGGCCGTTGGAGCGTGAGCACATCAGGAAATCTCCCATTGCCAAGCTGATGACTACCGCGGCCCAGCACGCCATTCAGGTATTCTTACTTTCCTTATCCTTTCTTTAGATTCAATTGCTCCTTTTCTCGCCATAACTCCTTGATCGATCCCTTGCAGGGGTATATTCATGCGATCAAGGCTGCTGAAATTGAGACTCATCGAGTTGCCCTCTTGCAAGAAACCAAGGATGAATGGGACAAAATAAGGAATGGCCTCTAGTCTCGAATAATCGACATGGAAAAGCGACTCCTCAAAGCCAAGATCGAGTTGGATGATGCTCGTGTAGCTGCTGATAAAGATGACCTTAAGGCGATCAAAGCTCGTGAAGCCACCTCTGCTACCGAGGGTAGAATGGTTTCCTTGAATGAGACTGGGAAAAATGAGCTCGAAGATGAACCTGTACGAGGATAACTAATGAGGCAAAGGCTATCCTTAGCAGAAATACTGAAAAGTATCTAGTTGTGGTGAAGGAGAACTCTCTCAACGTAAACGAGCTAACTCTGGAGAAGGAGCGACTCGAGGCTGATTTAGCGACCCTTCGGGGTAAGATGGATTCCTCTTCATCAAGGAAGAAAAGGAGAGCCACAAGAGCTAAGGTTGACAAGAACTGGGCTGTCATCTAGACGAGGCTAATTACTCTAAAAAAATGCCGAGGAGGGGCGAATCTAGATGCAGAGATAATCAAGGCTGAGAGCGATGCCGTGAAGGCCCAGTAATTATTGAACCAACTCCCGTCGAGTAATGAGAGTTCGAGCGAGGAGGAAAATAAGTGCGAGGCATAGCCTAAATTTTGCCCTATTTGCAAACCATTATATACTATCTAAACTCCCACCCCCCCTCCCTCCCAATTTCTCTAATCAGATTTCCCCTTACTCGATAACCCGTTATTCTGAAACCCTAATCTTCCTAATCCCCGATTTCCCCCCAAAACAACCTAAACACGCCAAAATCAATACACTGGTCCCCCACGCATTTTACCCTCTCTCCACCAATACAAGTTTCCAATCTCACGCGTCCATTTCAAAATCGCTCAATCCGAGCCGTGAATATTCTTCCAACAAACATTTTTTTGGAAGATAAGTATGGAAATCGTACATCCTTTAGGGGATTGACAATTTTCACCCCTATCTTTGAAGTAAAATGTCCGATGTAGTGCTAAATTTGAAGATAATATCTCACAGTCCAAACCCTAACATTCCGAAGTATAAAAGGTGAGGTTCTTCTTCATTTTTGGGGGGAGAAAAAATTTAAAAAGGAGACAGAGCATATACACATACATTTTCTCAGTTTTAATCTTAAAATATACACATATAGCTACTATTATTTTGGTTCGGTTGGTGTTGTCGCTTCAACATTTAAGTCGTCGCCTTGTTCAAGTCGTTATTTTTCAGTTCTCGCCCCCTTTTCACTGCTCAGCAAAAGGTGAATCCTATTCCTTTTATTTCTTCTTCTTTTGAATGTGCTTACCTTCTGTATAAAACATGTAAACATTGATTATTGATACTGTTGTTAGCTAGTGTGTTTAGCTATGAAAATGGGAATCTTGAATCAGTAGTTAGAGTTAAAATTAGTTAAAAAGGGTTTTGAACTTCATGTACATAAAACTTTAATCTTTGATGTGCTTGTCGAGTAAAATCCTGTCTATGATCATTTGAACCTGTGTTTAATGGTAAAAATGGCTAAGATAGCAGTTTCGAGCTTCGCTTGGATAAAGTTTGAATCTTTGACTAAAGTAATGTCTTTTCTCGTTTGTGTATTGATATTAGGTTGTTTTAGAAACCTCAGTTCATTGTTAAGTGGTAACAAAGTTGTTTCGAGCTGAGGATAATAACTTACGTGAATTTAAAGGTTGTTGGCTTAGAACTGGTGTCCTATTAGTTTAAAATGTTAGAACAAGTATAGAAAATCTCTGATAGGGTTGTTCTTGCTGAAAGTTTGAGTCGTTGCATATTGTAGAGTATAAAATTGAATATATTCTGCTAGGGAAATAGAAAGTCCCTGTCTTGTTTATAATTTCTTCAAGTCTGTATGTGCTTAAATTAGTTGAAATAAGTGTAGACTTGCAGTCTGATTTTGAAATGTGGTTTGTAAATTTGTTTGGAGGTTCTTGGAGTGTTTAGGAATTCAGGGTGTTTAAGGGAGTTGAGAGGGAGCTTGCAGATCTGGTTTTGTTGTAGAAGGGCTCAGGTCTTGTAAGTTGAAGGAGTAAAAAGGAAGCTGTAGTATAGAATTGTTCTTGGTCAGTAGAGGGAGTAGGCAGTGAAGGAGTAGTAGTGCAGGGATGTGAGGGAGTATTTTGGAGGTGTGGTTTAGTTAGGGGTTATATTCAATGAGGTGTGTGAGTGGGTGTAGGTGATTGCTATAGGTTCTGGTAGTTGGCTCAGGGTGGTATAAGCTGTTTGCAGGTAGGGGTTTTTAGGTCTGGTTTGTTTCTGTTCAGAAGGAGTTCTGATTGTGTATAGTTCGTATTGTTAGCTTCCTGGTGGTCTTGTAAGTGAGTGAGGGAGTGTTATTTTCAGCTCTGGTTGGTGCAAGTGTAGATAGGTTCAGGGGTGAGCTATCCAAGTTGGTTTCTGGTAGTATATGGAGGTTCAAGGCGGTGCAGTGTGTGCTTTTGCTCCTAGATGCTTGTGAGTGTTAAAAGAGGGAGAAGTGAGGTGATGATGGGTGAGCTAGTAGGCTGGGGGGAAGCAGCAGGGGAGGTATGAAGTTTCTAGGCATTGATGGAGCAGTTTCAGGTCCATCTTTGACTTTAAAAGTTGTTTGTTCAAGTGGTTGAGGCAGGCAGGTCCTAGTCGTAATGGAAATGGTCTGGGTTCTTGTTCCTCTTGCTAGAATCAGATTCTGTGTACGTGCATGTATGTGTGTAGTTGTCTGTTGAAGAAGAAGCAGTGGTTTAAAGGGGTAGAGTGAAAGTTAGAGCATACTAGTAGTCCAGGGTGTAATTTTGAAAGGGTTCAGAGATCCCGTTTCTTCCTTGATTTTTGTAATGATTGAAATGTCTTGAGGAATTTTGCTTTAGTTTGAATTCATGATTGTTTCTAAGTGCTTTGAAATCGTGCCCTTTTGATAGCATAAAAAATGTTCAAATTATTCTGCCTAAGATTGGCTTCCTGTAGAGTACTTGCTTGGCCTGTTAAAAAATATTGTTTAGGCCTTAAGGACGCAATATAGCGATATTTAATTTATGACTATGGTAAAACTTTTCTCTAATCAACTGGTGTATAGTTGTGTTCCTTCTTTGGAAAATATTTTATAAAATAAGAAGGGTATTTTCTTTATGAAATATCGGTTTGTTTCTTTTCCTTCTTTTAGCTTTCTTTCATGCCTGCTTGGTCTCTAGTCGAACTTGCTTTCTTTTAATTTCTTTTAACTAGTTTTTCGTACTTGTTTTATTTAGTAAATCAAAAGTGTTAATTATTAGTTGATTAATAGTTTGTTAGGGAATCATTCAGTCTGGATGTTTCAATTATTAGTTGATTAATGGTATATGCATTAGGATCTATTCAAGTTCATTGTTCTTTCCATACGTAGCAGGTTTTGACTTATTTTCCTATGATGACCACTAGTTTTGTTTTGATAATACAAATGGTTAAATTCATCAATTGATATTCAATTCTGTTGTACTATTGTTTAGCACGTTAAATACACTGTCAATTAAAAAGTTAGAGCAGGAGAATGAAGAAGTACAACTTTGTTCAATTAAGTGAATGTTCTAGCGAACTCTATGGTTGTCTTCATTAGCTTTAACGGAATACATTCCTTCTCATGTGGTAATCTTTATCTCAGGAAGTCATCATCTAAGATCTTTTAACTTCTCATTTTTCTTCCATGCCTTGTTAATATTAACTTACTGTTAGTGACATTTAAGACTATAAATTAAATGAATTCTATCCTGAAAGACAATGTCTAAATTATATTGCTTCCCGTTTTAGTATATACTGTTTATTACATTTCATTTATGCTCTGTACACATCTTAATTTGACCCTCATTAGTTTATTGATCACATATTATTTTGTCTGCTTCTTGCATTCGTTTAAGCTCTTCTTCACTTACTAATCCTTATATTCTGTTTTGTTTATGCTCTTCTTCACTTACTAATTCCTTATCTCCTTTATTTCTTTGGCATGAAAACACCTTGGGATCGAGTTGACTAAACTCAAAACTGGGATGGCTATTTGCATTGGAGCTGTTTGAATTTGCTCCGCATTTTCGGGACTTGTGATCCTCGAAAAAATGAAAAAACGAAAACTTATAAAATTCAATGCTCAATGATTGAGTTTGCTAAATCCGGGTTCTACCTTCTAAACTCCTTCTTTCCCTATTCCCGTTAGAATCCATGTTATAGGATCCCTGAAAACCGAACTAGGACTAGGACTTTGCATGATAGAAGCTTGGTAGGATAGCCGCTCTACTAAAGATATTATCTTATCGCATGTTTAGAATTTTTTAAATAATCGCTCATCCCGTTTCTTTGGGACGCGTCAGTTAATTTAAGGCGATAGGAACCTCTCGTCAATTATTGAGTGCAAAAGAATTAAAATTTACTTAAATTATACAATCTTCATTTATTATTTATATTTAAATTAATTATTTATCTATCTATTATTTATTATTTACTTATTTATTTATTCATTCATTAGATTAATTAAGTGGTATTTATTATTAATTTATTTAATCAATCAATTTAATTATTTAATTTTAACTAATCTTTTTTTAACTAATCATTTATTGTTTAATCAATTATAATTATTTAGTTAATTAATTAATTAATCAATTGTCATTCATTTATTCCTTATCCAATTGAATTCATATAAGTATTTACTTATTTAAAGAAGTTGTCATTTATTTTATTATTCATCTATCCAATCATTTAATTAATCAAATTATTATTATTTATCTAATCATTTATTTTATTTGTTTACTTAATTTTATTTAGCCCTTATTTATTTAACTAATTGATCAATCAACCATTATTTAATTAATCTTAAATTGGGTCATTTATTTATCTAAGTATCGGCATAACTAAAATCTTATCTTATTTCTATTATCTTTATTAACTTTATACTTATTATCCTTAACAATTTCGTGAAAACCGTCGGATTAACCGCATTTAGCGGATTTTCGAAAGTGCTCCCGCAAGGGACTTTCTTTCGAATTTAATAGAACCACTTACTCAGAATCTCCGATTTTAATAAATTCCTTTTAAGTAAAGGGAATAATTGTACTTTTTAATTAACGCTAGGTTCCTAATAATCTTTAAATTAGGTGGCGACTCCAAAGAAGCCCTTTGGAGTCTCCATTTTGTTGAAATTACATCCCGATGCATACTTGTGTGCATTTTTGGGAGGGTTCAACAGCGTGGCGGCTTTGCTGGGGACCAATAAAGGTTTTGACCATAAAGGTTTCCAATTATTTGCAACTTGCATGCTTAATTTATTTTGCTTTATTATATGTGTTTGTTAGTATACCACGAAAAGCATGTCACTACACCCTTATTTGTGCACATATATAAACTGGCATTACGTTCATATTTCTCCCACTCCTGGGAACCTCTTGCATTCTCACTCAAATATCTGCGAGGTGCACCCATGCGCACCCACACTTTCTTCCACTAAAAAACCCTATGAAGAGTTGGTATACCGGCGGCCATTGTGGGAGTAATTCGACTGCGAGACCGCTTGCGCCTCACCTATTAGCCTCAACCATTAACCCACTCTTAGACGGAGCTTTAGGAGCATGCATGCATTTACACCTTAGTCTAGACCCGGTCCTTGGTACCGCCTCCATAGTTAGGGAACCGCCCTTACATCAGCGTGTTCTTGAAACCCAACGACAATGCATATTATGTGCTATGTGAAAACGAATCCTCAGTCCTAGCCATGTTTTGAGCATAATCAGATTTAGAATTTTGTCTCCCATTTTTTTGTATTTTAGGTTAAAAAATGAAAGAATTTAGCAGAATCTATGTGGTCATAGCAGTCCACGGAGAATTTGACATCATGGTGCAGAATTTTGTGAACAAGACAGAATTGTAGTCCGAGGAAAGTTAGGCAGATTTGGTTGGTTTGTGTTTTGGAGATGGCCTGGTGTAGTGAGATCTAAGAGGCGAAGCCCCTGGTGTCTTTAAAAGGATCAGTGAGGTCCCTCTCGTGAATGGCTTTGCGTGTGTGCAGGCCTGTGTTGACTGCCCAGCTGCATTCATGATAATTGAAGTATGCTTGTCGCATACTAGGAGAGTGAAGCCCCTATGTCTATAAACGACCAATGGGGTCCCTCCTTGAAGACCAGTACGGTCCTGGCTACCTAGGAAACTGAGAGGCTCGATTAAAGCCGAGGACCAGTGAGGAACCCTATGAACAAGGTTTGTGAGCCTTGCAAAACCTAGGAAGCTGAGAGGCTTGTCCAAAGCCAAGGACCAGTAAGGTTTTATTTGTAAAAGGTCAATTGGAACCTTTTATTATTTACAGTCTGGTATTGTAAAGGCAGTTGGAAATCTCACCCCTAGATGTTGTAAAATAATTGGGAGTTGTGCTTGGAAGAGTGTGGATGTTTGCAAAAGGTATGGAGGATTGTTTAAGGTTTAGGCATTTGGGTTTAAATTTTGTGCAGATGTTGTGGAGAGTATGAGCTGTGTTAGAATTTCGAGTTGACACCAACTTTTGGAAGTTAGTTGGGATACTGGAATTGCAGAGTCAAGGCGGAGAGCTGATTGTTATCAATTATTGTTATTGTTATTATTACTTACTCTAAATATGAATTGCTCAGAACTGGCATGGACTATTTTTTGTTACCACTTATTTGCATGATTAGGCTTACATCTAGCACAAAGAGGAACCTTAGAGGGTAGGATGCGCTCGCATTTTATTTACGCTTGACTACATGTGATTGCCACATGCCAATTTATTGTAATATCTTCCATGTTCAAATTGCCAAAGCGCTACTTGACGCGCGCTATGTGCTTGTACGCAACCTCGTAAATAACATGCAAACTAACATAGTTGCCTTTGAACTTTTCGTTTTGTTGTGTTTACTCCCTTCCCCGCAGAAGTTTGATTTGTGTTGACTTTGAAATGGCTGACTTCGCAAAATCCAAAGCAAGAAAAGGAGATTCTCTTCCAGTCGCGATGACATGATCTGGAATCTGGTTAGGCCGTGCGAGCACCCGATATCCTCCCCTAGACCCGTCCGGCGAACCCTTATCAATTTAAATATGGAAAATAAATATAACAATTCACAAATAAGGACATGACTTAAAAAAAAACACAGACATACTGATACCTCTAAGCTGTACAAAAGAAATTACAGTTGACTACCCAACATACTAGGTTTAGGGCTATCTAGACTTGACATATAAGAGTACAAAAGAAGACAAATACCTCCTGAAGGGAGCAAAATGCAACTGAAATAACAACCAATAAACTGGTGGCCATCCGGAATAAAAGCTGGCTCACCCTGACGGCTGAAGTCGTCTTCGCTCCTTCACAACGTGGCGAACTCAATCTTGGAGCGAACCTGCCGAAATGAAATAGATAGACAAGAAATAAAAACAAACAAGGGTGAGTCAAAAGGACTCAATAAGTGGGGCAGACTAGCCACCTCAAAGAATAAGATAGGTAGCCAGGGAGAAGAAACAGATAAGGATAAGGATCATGCAAATACTACTGGATAGTATGATGCAGACCAGGAATGATCTTAAGACTGAACATCTACTTCAAGGTATCGTCTTTGAGTTGGAAATATTATGACTTGAAAGAGTAAAAATAAAAGAGACATATAGTTAGGCCATGAGCTGAGGCAGAATACCAGCAACAAAGTTGATTGCATGTGCACTTATAATGCTAAAGTAACTTCTCAAAGAGTTGAGGTGTGAAGGAGATATGCCAATGATGGATGGACAATAAGCTGCACTAGACCTTTAACTCTAAATTTTCATGAAGTAAAACAGTGTCAGTATGAGGATCCAGTTCTAGTTGAATACAGACAGATAGCAAGAAGAAAACTGGAGTCACCATAAAGGGTTACTACTGACTGTGTTCTCATGTATAAAGGAAGACTTTGTGTCCCTGATGTTGCAGATTTACGTGGACAGATTATGATAGAGGCACTTTATTCCAAATACACTGTTCATCCAGGTTCGACTAAGATGTACCATGATCTTAAGCAGATTTATTAGTGGGACGGAATAAAGTGTGACATAGCAGAATTTGTGGCTCAGTGTTCTAATTACCAACAAGTTAAAGTTGTGTCATCTTTCCAGACTTTATGCTTTCAGCAGATAGGTACGTATATATGATCAGATTGCCAGCTTATCTCTATCATTAATAGATTACTAGTGGATTTAGCAATGATCGACACTCATTGTACGTTTCTGTCGTGGCCCTAGGTTGGGTCGTGACAAAAGTGGTATCAACGCCTTAGAGATTTAATATTACCATTCAATATTTGGAGGTAGACTCCTCCAGTTAAAGCACAAACTCATGCAGCTATTTAAATAGGAATAACCATCCTCGCACAGTCTGTTGTACTAAAGAGGATTTAGCTAAAAGCTGAACGTAGGCAGACCTAAGCTACCAACTACCCTTTCGAGTTGCCAAACACCTGCAACTCTCGAGTCACAACTCCATACATTTTCTATAAGCACCACCGCCTGATGGGTTAAATCAAAGGTCAAATGACGCCTCTCATTACCCTTAGTGGCCTTGAAAAATAACAATGTGCTTACCCGGCTACCTTGAGCTAATAAGAGAGCGGCCCATCAATTCAAGGTTGGACCCTGAAACTGGAAAGAAGAATAATCAACACCATACCGCTCGATATAATCAAGAGTCTGAAGGATACGCTGGCATCATTTTATTTTTTTAAAAAAAGAACTTACACATAGATTATCTGATGCATAGCTTACGAATATCGGAAGGTTCAATTGGGTAAAATAATGCAGCCTTTTTAGATACTCGGACCGAGCCATTACTCGGGCTAGCTAACCAGCCAGAATAACTAGAGGCACAACACATGCTACCTCCAGAACATACTTTACTGCGACAATATTAAGAACTGGAATAGGAGTTCCCTGAGACCGAACGTCTGTATTTGCGTCAACCTGATAAGCTGCCTAGCGAATAATAGGTTTTTGCGGTATCTGCGTCGCTAAGATTCTCGTAAAAACATCATAGAGAGCCAGGGAAATCACAAGGTCCTGCTCCCTTGCCAATCGCGAGCTCGTACAGCTGGGACCTCTGTAACTAGATCGTCAGCACAATCAAAACTCTCGGGGCTTCGTCAGTGCTAGCCCCAGGCTAGACATCATACCGTTTGCTGATTTGTCGCACGAGGGTTCACAATTACCACGAAGGAATTAACGAATTAACTAAAAACTTTTGAATCCTAGACCGACGCACGATCAGAAATGAAGGAAGTGAAACTTCCTAAATGCCATCATAGCCTCTCGTAGATAAGTACGGACGTCTACGTACCCATCAGCGAGACTCTACTAGCCACTATCTTAGTCTGGATAGACTCTAAACCGGGCTCTGATACCAACTCACACGACCCGGAATCCGGTTAGGCCGTGCAGGCACCCGACATCCTCCCCTTAACCCGTCGGGCGAACCCTTACCAATTAAATCAGGAAAATAAATATAACAATTCACAAATAAGGACAAGACTTAAAAAAAAAACACAGACATACTGATACCTCTAAGCTGTACAAAAGAAATTACAGCTGACTACCCAACATACTAGGTTTAGGGCTATCTAGACTTGACATATAAGAGTACAAAAGAAGAAAAATACCTCCTGAAGGGAGCAAAATGCAACTAAAATAACAACCAATAAACTGGTGGCCATCCGGAATAAAAGCTGGCTCACCCTGACGGCTGAAGTCATCTTCGCTCCTTCACAACGTGGCGAACTCAATCTTGGAGCGAACCTGCCGAAATGAAATAGATAGACAAGAAACAAAAACAAACAAGGGTGAGTCAAAAGGACTCAATAAGTGGGGCAGACTAGCCACCTCAAAGAATAGGATAGGTAGCCAGGGAGAAGAAATAGATAAACCAAATTTTTCTTATTTAAATTATAAAAAGGCAGAGCCAGATAACAACCGGAAATACGTATGAAACCATACACTCAACTAGGGATACGAGCTAGAAATATATCAACAAATAAGCAATGCACATATAAGCAGGACAGTAGTCATGTACTGTAAGTCTACACAATGGTATGAAATGAGATGAAATGAAATGAAATGTGATGCAAAGGGTCACATGTGCCCGTCATCCCATCCCGAAGCAGGAATACTCCTGCATTCGAGGGGGAATCCAATCTGATAACCAACTAGAGCAGACTACTCCTGCTCCTGGGGCGGAATACTCCTGCACCCGATATAATATAATCCAGATGCGGAATATTCCTGCACTCTCTTGAGGCAGAATACTCCTGCACCTGATATAAATGTAAAGCTGACGCATAATACTCCTGCACTCAGTATCTGGTATAAGAGCGAAATACTCCTGCTCCTGGGGCGGAATACTCCTGCACCCAATATAATAAGAATCAGAGGCGGAATACTCCTGCACTCTCCTGGGGCAGAATACTCCTGCACCCAATATGATATGCAATGTAATGCATATGAATGACATATAATGCATATGAATGCAATGTGATGCAATAATAACCCTTCCCCGGCGCGGGACTCTCATCTACAGTCGGGGAGTAGATGTCAACTCACAGCCAGAGTACAATGCCCAGATCCTCAATGCAATACTAACAACAGGACATAACATATATTATACAATGTAAATCCAAAGCTAAGGCGTAATGAGTACGCCTATCGGCAGCTACACACGTAAAGAACACGTGGTAGAAAATCCACGAGGCCAGGTGCCTCCAAAGAAATGGATATAAACACTTACCTCTTCCAAAAATTAGTACGACTAATCAACAACCGCTTTATCCTTTGGTTTCCTTGCCAAACGATCCCACTCTATTCAATAAGCAGAAAAATATATCAAATTAGGCTAAAGGCTTCATTCCTCAAATCTTAGGGCAATCCAGGTAGGAACCTGATACCTTATTCGCATACGCAATACGCAGGCCATACCTATATACAGGGTTTAAGGTCACATAACTAAACCCTAAATAAATTATATTTATATGTTGCCTGTAACTTACTGAGTACGAATATATAATCAATTCCACTATCGGGGTCCAATTGACCCTTTAAACTATCAGTAGAACTTATTAAAACGATGTATAATATTCCAAGTTTTACCGTTAAAATATATTCAAACACACGTAATAAACTCAAATAATGCATTAAGATCATTACCTGAATATTTCGGGGTGAAAATACTATTTTTCTCCGTCTCTTTTTGCATTTTCTGGCATTTTTTTCTCTACTGCGTCATTTTATTTTCTCTATTTCGATTCTTGTTTTTATTTTCGTACTTAGCATATATGCCCACCGCCATCTGGTCCTTTCTTTCTCTTTCTTTCATTTTGTATTTTTCCTTTTTCATTTTATTTTCTTTTACTTTTATGTTTTCTTTTCTTCTCGAAAATTAAAACGGTACCATATGATACTCGAAATAATTCCAACTTTTGCATACAAGTTATACAAAATATATGTAGCATACTCGCTAAGGCAGATCTCAAATCGGACTCCCGAAACTCAATATGCAAATTAAATGAAAAAAATCAAATTATTTAACTTTCGGCATTTTAGCGGAAGCTAGACGAAAAACCACTAAATTCACTTTCGAAAAAGTACAAAAGTCACAAATAATCATACGAACCTAACGGCGCTTTCGGATTTTGAATCGAAGCTCATTCTCCAAAACCGAGCTCAAAAATCTCTTTTTAATATATATCGACAATAAAAACTGAAACTTTCTTCCGACGCCTACCAAACGAGATCTGATTTAGCTCAAATTTTACATATAAGTCTCAATGGAATTTACAAATATTTTAAAATTATCGGCATGCTAATCGGAGTCCTAACTTTCGAAACGACTAACCGAGATCGTTTCACGCGATCATAAAAAAGGAAAAGACAGTGTCTGGTCCAACTTTAGAAGAAAGCACAAAGAATGATGAAAGGACTCTCATTGATCTTACCATGGAAGATGAACAATCAAAAACAAAACAAACATCTAATCTGAATGAGTGGTACCATTGGGAGAAATAGGAGAAGTCTAGCAGATATCAGGTGTCGAATTTTAAAAAGATACCAACTGAGACCTTTAGGGAATATGCGGTACGTTGGACAGATGAAGCTGCTAAGGTCCAACCACCTTACAAAGAAAATGAAGCAATTGCATGTTTCGTATCATCTCTGGACAGTGGGCTCTACCACCAAATCTGTCAACAGATAATGGACACATTGGAAATAACATTTGCCAATATTGTCAAGATGGGGGAAACCATTGAAATCAAAATGATGCTTGAATCAACTGCTCCAAAAACTGCTAATGAGATGGCCCAGTCTAATGATGATGGAAATAAAGGAAAAGAGGTACATGCTCCGAGGCATCTAAACCAACTTCATAAGCTTCATAGCCAAAGCACATCAACTTCCAATCATCATAGTCACTACCAAGCTCCTATTTCACCAAAGCCTGATCTTAACCCTTCATACAGCACACATGTTTTTCAGCCTTACCCACCACCGTATGTTTATCAGGAACCCCTAAGCTATTTACCATCCTCAAAGTACTACCCATCTCCAAGTCATCAGCCTAAAACCTCTGCTCGCCAAGATCGCTCAATTATGGCAAGACCCTATAAAAAAGCGGTCAAAACTTTCACGCCTTTGCCTAAGCTTACTGGCCAATTATTTGAAAAACTGAAATTAGCTGGGTTGATCCATCCTATTGCAGATAGGACACCTTATCCTCGCCCTGTTTGGTTTGACATAACAAAGAATTGTGCATATCATTCTGGGGCTCCAGGGCATGACACTACAAATTGCTATTCATTGAAGTAAAAAATTGAAGCATTGATCAAAGCAGGGGTGATTCAAGTCCCGATGGTTCCTCCTCATTTTCAATCTGTCCAAGGGATTGGATTTAGTTCGATAATAAAAGAAAGCAAACCCGGAAGTTCACATTCCCAATTGAAGTCCAAGAGGGTTTATATGAGCATTCAAAAAAGAAAGGACTCTTGAAGCCACTAGTGGGAAAGGAAGCCTATAACCCGTCACCTTCCGCAATCGAAGGAGTCAAATATTGTGCCTATCATGCAGAGTATTGTAATCATGACACCAAGAACTGCATTACTTTGAGGCACCAAATTCAAGATTTGACTGATGATGGAGTACTCCAACTTGCTTATCACGATGCAACTCAAGAATGAAGATGATGATCTCTGAGTTCATGATCTTCTCAATAGTTTCTTTTTGCATCACAATTCAAATTTTGGCCCTGAATTGTGTTTTTACCTTTAAAGTATATCTTTTGAAAATAACTTTTAATTTTTGTCTTTGCATGTCTGTCGCGTTATGCCTCCTTAAATTAGAATTTGAATAAATTATACATTGCATTCTCATTATGTTATTATACTTTATTTACGTTATGGCATGCTTTTGATTAAATATTCATTTCTATTTAAATTTTATAATTATCAAACCGGCCAAAACATTGCTTGTGACTAACAATGAAACAACTGAACAATTTGAGAATAATGCGTTGTAAAGAAATATTTTGCACCTTCGAGGTGTCACACTACCGTTAGAACTTCAACTGGGGCAGATTTTATTTGTTGGCTTATGGCGTGGAAGTAGTTTTATCTACATTCTTTCTTTGAGGATTGCTTAAAATGATTAGTTGAAGATGTACAATTCGTGAAGTTGACAAAGTCTTTACGTGGTTCATCGTGTCCTATTTGAAAGAACACTAGTGTTAACAAAGTGGATGTTCAAGTTTGGCCGAAACTTGAACACAGATGCCGTCACAAGACACTATATTGAAGCAGCCGCAAGTTAGTATTGTTGATGTAATCTTTGATGTAACGCGAACTACGCGTGACCTGATTCCCAAGGCGGGATACGTAGGCAACTCACGTAGAGTTCGGTTGCACTAGCATAGGAGTTCCCCAATATCATCTTTTATGTATTTTGAACTGCTTCTGACTTGATTCTTGTAATGGCAAAAGGATAAGTAGGCAATCCCCATCGGATTCGGTCAAAATATTGTAGCACTTTAGGCTTGTTTATTTTTTATGATGTAATTCCGAACTACGCATCTGGGCAGATGTGTAGGTTTTCCAATTCGGATGCGGTTTCGTACTTAGATTGTCATACTTCCCCAAAAAATCTTTATGTAAGCAGAACTACGCACAATCTGATTCCCGTGGAGGGATACGTGGGCGCTCTTAACGGGCCCGTCTCTATAACATTAAAATTTTCAGTTTCCTCTAAAGTGAGAAACTGGGGCAAATTTTGCAAGACACATTGAAGATTAGAAGATAGAAACTGGGGAAAATTTTGCGAGTTGAATTGAAGATATGAAAGATAACAACTAGGGAAAATTTTGCAAAAAGAAGTTGAAGATACAGAAGATCATAATTGGGGCAAATTTTACGAGGCAAGTTGAAGATTTAGATGGTCATAACTGGGGCAGAATTTTGCAAAAATAAATGTTGACTATCAAAAGACGAGTTGGGAAGATCTCGGGAATTGGCTAAGTGAATAGTGGCAACTCTAAGAAAAGGACGTTCGTTTTGTTTTAAGATAATGTCACAAGTTTAAGTCAAGGGAGAAATTTCATAAAATGCATCTTACTTTCATGAAATATTTGCATGGTTACTTTATTACCAAACTACTTTTACTTTGCCTCTATTATCAAAACATTCATGCTATTGAGTTCATGAGCCAAGTCTCCGAGTACTATTCACAAATCCAAGTCCGAGAAAGACATGGGAGCAGAAGTGACATCAAGAAGAGCAAGATCAAGTCAACACAAATCAAACGCTCCCCCCTCCCTCCCAAAACTAACAATTTTTTTTAGAGCAGGGACATTAACGCCCGCATCAGAAGATAAACGTCTTAGCAAGACAATCTTGAAGATTCTTATCGCTTGGATTGAAATGACATTTGGGATAAAGCTCGATGCTTTCTCACTTTGCCGAAAAGGCGGCATTTCTATTTCCCATAACTTTTGCAAATTGTTAAGCATATCTATTTCATTCCTCTTTCTCCGTATGAGAACACCCACTAAAGTTCTGCATTATAACTTACAGATATTGCCAAATGTGGGAGGTTCCCTTTTGCATTGTGGCCAAGACCATTCCTCCATAGAAGAATTCGGAGATATAAGCTTATTTGACAATAGTACTACTATGGATGAGTTCCTACCTTCTGGTTGGGGTACAACCCAAGACTGCATTGAAAACATCCTTTTCATGATTTGGAGCATTATGCTTCCTCATGGTTTATTGCCGAAAGGCGGCATTTCTATTTCCTATAATTCTTGCAAATTGTTAAACATATTTGTTTCATCTCTATTTTGCTTTATGAGAACGTTTACTAAAATTTCATTTTTTGTGATTTGTAGATATCGATAAATTTGGAGAAGTACCTCTTTAATGATCTTTGTGTCTTTTGCTTTACTTTAAATTTTGTTTGTTTAGTTCGTATTGTAGATGAACATCTCGGGTCATTCCACCCTAATAGGATATTCGGGTCCTTCCACCCACAAATAGGATATCTTCGGGTCATTCCACCCACAAATAGGATATCTCGGGTCTTTCCACCCAAAAATAGGATATCTCGGGTCCTTCCGCCCACAAATAGGATATCTCGGGTCTTTCCACCCACAAATAGGATATTTCGGGTGATTCCACTCACAAATAGGATATTCGGGTCCTTCCGCCCACAAATAGGATATCTTCGGGTTCTTCCACCCACAAATAGGATATCTCGGGTCATTCCACCCACAAATAGGATATCGTTGGGTCCTTCCACCCATAAATAGGATATCTTTGGATCCTTCCACCCACAAATAGGATATCTTGGGTCCTTCCACCCACAAATAGGATATCTCGGGTCCTTCCACCCACAAATAGGATAACTCGGGTCATTCCACCCACAAATAGGATATCTCGGGTCCTTCCACCCACAAATAGAATATCTCGGGTTCTTCCACCGACAAATAAGATATCTCAGGTTTCTCCACCCACAAATAGGATATCTCGGGTCCTTCCACCCACAAATAGTATATGCAGGTTTTTCTTTTTAAGTAGATGATAGCGATAGACAAGTCGGCTTGAGGCACCACTTTTAGAGTGTTTTGCGATGTCGGTTGTCTTGCAATATTGGCCTGTTATATTTAACGTAGATTTATAGTCTAAGACAAGTTGGCTAAAGCACCACTTTTAGAGTGTTTTGCGATGTCGGTTGTCTTGCAATATTGGCATGTTATATTTAAAGTAGATTAATAGTCTAAGACAAGTCGATTATAGCACCACTTTCGGAGTGTTTCGCGATGTCAGTTGTCTTGCAATATTGGCATGTTATATTTAAAGTAGATTGATAGTCTAAGACAAGTCGGCCTAAGCACCACTTTCGAAGTGTTTCGCAATGTCAGTTGTCTTGCAATGTTGGCATGTTATATTTAAAGTAGATTGATAATGATGGTCAAGTCAACTTGAGGCACCACTTTCGGAGTGTCTCACGATGTTGGTTGTCTTGCAATATTGGCATATTATATTTGAAGTAGATGATAAAGATAGGCAATTCGACTTGGGACATCATGTCTCGTTAGTCGACTCATCGTATGAAAGCATTGCATTCTACAATTCATTCTCACTCTACTAATTGTTTTACTTTACTGTTCCAGAATAATGATCAGCCTAGAGGTTTCCTGGGTGGAGCGCCTCGTCAGTTGATCGACAGAAGAACTTATTGATGATATTACAACTCGCATTTACAATTTTATGTTATCACTTTATTTATTTCTTATTCCAATTATTATAGTTTATTAGCAGTTGCTCGCTTACCGTTTGTCGAGATTGTTACAGAATTTTGGAAGTACCGCAGCAGCATTTGGAGCATAACGTGGAACTTTTTCTTAGTAGTGAACTGGGGCAATCGTTGATATGAGCTAGACTCGTCAACGAGGATCTGAAGAATCACACTCGAACAAGCAAATTCTATCCTAATATTTTGTTTCGGATTAGAACGTCAGTTTGAATTCTTTCCTATTCGTGCGTCCTTTTCTGTAACTCGTGCAAGTTTTCGCATCTAAGTGTCGTTGAACTACATATGGCCTGATTCTCTTTCAGCACGAGATATGTAGGCAACTCGACCGGAGTTCGGCCTTGCCTATAAACCTCGCACTTTGGTCCTTGGAATCGAAGTCCTTGGCTTTATCGTGACAAAATTGGTTTTCCTTCAACTTCTTTACCCTGAAAACTCTTTCATCCTTTTCTGGGTAAAGAGGGTCAGCTGTTGACACCTAATTTTGTCCTGAAATGCTTGTCCAATGTCTAATTAATTTAATAAGGTTAATTTTTTGACAGTTAGAAGTGAATTGATTAATTTTAATGAAAAAGGGCTAAAAGTACGAGGCATAGCCTAAATTTTGTCCTATCTACGCAAACCATTATATACTATCTAAACTCCCCCCAATTTCCCTAATCAGATTTCCCCTTACCCGATAACCCGTTATTCTGAAACCCTAATCTTCCTAATCCCCGATTTCCCCCCAAAATTTCAACCTAAACACGCTAAAATCAGTACACTGGTCCCCCACCCCTTTTTCCCTCTCTCCACCGGTACAAGTTTCTAATCTCACGCGTCCATTTCAAAATCGCTCAATCCGAGACGTGGATATTCTTCCAACGGACATTTTTTTGGAAGATAAGTATGGAGATCGTACATCCTTTAGGGGATTGATGATTTTCACCCCTATTTTTGAAGTAAAATGTCCGATTTAGGGCTAAATTTGAAGATAATATCTCACAGTCCAAACCCTAACATTCCGAAGTATAAAAGGTGAGGTTCTTCTTCATTTTTGGGGGGAGAAAAAATTTAAAAAGGAGGCAGAGCATATACACATACATTTTCTCCGTTTTAATCTTAAAATATATGCACACAACTATTATTATTTTGGTTCGGTTGGTGATGTCGCTTCAACATTTAAGTCGTCGCCTTGTTCAAGTCGTTATTTTTAAGTTCTCGCCCCCTTTTCACTGCTCCGAAAAAGGTGAATCCTATTCCTTTTATTTCTTCTTCTTTTGAATGTGCTTACCTTCTGTATAAAACATATAAAGATTGATTATTGATACTGTTGTTAGCTAGCGTGTTTAGCTATGAAAATGGAAATCTTGAATCAGTAGTTAGAGTTAAAATTAGTTAAAAAAGGGTTTTGAACATCATGTACATAAAACTTTAATATTTAATGTGCTCGTCGAGTAAAATCTTGTCTATGATCATTTGAACCTGTGTTTAATGGTAAAAATGGCTAAGATAGCAGTTTCGAGCTTCTATCTTTGGTTAAAGTAATGTCTTTTCTAGTTTGTGTATTGATATGATGTTGTTTTAGAAACCTCAGTTCATTGGTAAGTTTTAACAAAGTTGTTTCGAACTGAGGATAATAACTTATCTGAATTTGAAGATTGTTGGCTTAAAACTGGTGTCCTATTAGTTTAAAATGATAGAACAAGCATAGGAAATCTCTGATTGGGTTGTTCTTGCTGAAAGTTTGAGTCGTTGCATATTGTAGAGTATAAAATTGAATATTATGCTAGGGAAATAGAAAGTCTCTGTCTTGTTTATAATTTCTTCAAGTCTGTATGTGCTTAAATTAGTTGAAATAAGTGTAGTCTTGCAGTCTGATTTTAAAAGGTGGCTTGTAAAGTTGTTTGGAGGTTCTTGGAGTGTTTAGGAATTCAGGGTGTTTAAGGGAGTTGAGAGGGAGCTTCCAGATCTGGTTTTGTTGTAGAAGGGCTCAGATTTTTTGAGTTGAAGGAGTAAAAAAGGAAGTTGTAGTATAGAATAATTCTTGGTGAATGGAGGGAGTAGGCAGTGAAGGAGTAGTAGTGCAGGGAAGTGAGGGAGTATTTTGGAGGTGTGGCTTAGTTAGGGGTTATTTTCAATGAGGTGTATGAGTGGGCGTAGGTGATTGCTATAGGTTCTGGTAGTTGGCTCAGGGTGGTATAAGCTGTTTGCAGGTAGGGGTTTTTAGGTCTGGTTTGTTTCTGTTCAGAAGGAGTTCTGATTGTGTATAGTTCGTATTGTTAGCTTCCTGGTGGTCTTGTAAGTGAGTGAGGGAGTGTTGTTTTCAGCTCTGGTTGGTGCAAGTGCAGATAGGTTCAGGGGTGAGCTATCCAAGTTGGTTTCTGGTAATATATGGAGGTTCAAGGCGGTGCAGTGTGTGTTTTTGCTCCTAGATGCTTGTGAGTGTTAAAAGAGGGAGAAGTGAGGTGATGATGGGTGAGCTAGTAGGCTGGGGGGAAGCAGCAGGGGAGGTCTGAAGTTTCTAGGCATTGATGGAGCAGTTTCAGGTCCATCTTTGACTTTGAAAGTTGTTTATTCAAGTGGTTGAGGCAGGAAGGTCCTAGTCGTAATGGAAATGGTCTGGGTTCTTGTTCCTCTTGCTAGAATCAGATCTTGTGTATGTGAATGTATGTGTGTAGTTGTCTGTTGAAGCAGAAGCAGTGGTTTAAAGGGGTAGTGTGAAAGTTAGAGCATAGTAGTAGTATAGGGTGTAATTTTGAAAGGGTTCCGAGATCCCGTTTCTTCCTTGATTCTTGAAATGATTGAAATGTCTTGAGAAGTTTTGCTTTAGTTTGAATTCATGACTGTTTCTAAGTGCTTTAAAATCGTGCCCTTTTGATAGCATAAAAAATGTTCAAATTTTTCTGCCTAAGATTGGCTTCCTGTAGAGTGCTTGCTTGGCCTGTTAAAAAACATTGTTTAGGCCTTAAGGACGCAATATAGCGATATTTGATTTATGACTCTGGTAAAACTTTTCTCTAATCAACTGGTGTATAGTTGTGTTCCTTCTTTGGAAAACGTTTTAAAAAATTAGAAGGGTGTTCTTTTTTGAAATATCAGTTTGTTTCTTTTCCTTCTTTTAGCTTTCTTTCATGCCTGCTTGGTCTCTAGTCGAACTTGCTTTCTTTTAATTTATTTTAACTAGTTTTTGTAGTTGTTTTGTTTAGTAAATCAAAAGTATTAATTATTAATTAATTAATGGTTTGTTAGAGAATCATTCAGTCTGGATATTTCAATTATTAGTTGATTAATGGTTTATGCATTAGGATTTATTCATGTTCATTGTTCTTTCCATACATAGCAAGTTTTGACTTATTTTCCTATGATGACCAGTAGTTTTGTTTTGATAATACAAATGGTTAAATTCATCAATTGATATTCAATTCTATTGTACTATTGTTTAGCACGTTAAATACACTGTCAATTAAAAAGTTAGAGTAGGAGAATGAAGAAGTACAACTTTGTTCAATTAAGTGAATGTTCTAGCGAACTCTATGGTGGTCTTCATTAGCTTTAATTGAATACATTCCTTCCCATGTGGTAATCTTTATCTCAGAAAGTCATCATCTAAGATCTTTTAACTTCTCATTTTTCTTCCATGCCTTGTTAATGTTAACTTACTGTTAGTGATATTTAAGACTATAAATTAAATGAATTCTATCCTGAAAGCCAATGTCTGAATTATATTGCTTCTTGTTTTAGTAAATACAGCTTATTACATTTCATTTATGCTCTGTACACATCTTACTTTGACCCTCATTAGTTTATTGATCACATATTATTTTATCTGCTTCTTGCATTCGTTTAAGCTCTTCTTCACTTACTAATCCTTATATTCTGTTTTGTTTAAGCTCTTCTTCACTTACTAATTCCTTATCTCCTTTATTTCTTTGGCATGAAAACACCTTGTGATCGAGTTGACTAAACTCAAAACTGGAATGGCTATTTGCATTGGAGCTGTTCGAATTCGCTCCGCATTTTCGGGACTTGAGATCCCCGAAAAAATAAAAAATAAAAACTTATAAAATTCAAGGCTCAATGATTGAGTTTGCTAAATCCGGGTTCTACCTTCTAAACTCCTTCTTTTCCTATTCCCGTTAGAATCCATGTTATAGGATCCCTGAAAACCGGACTAGGACTAGGACTTTGCATGATAGAAGCTTGGTAGGATAGCCGCTCTAGTAAAGATATTATCTTATCGCATGTTTAGAATTTTTTAAATAATCGCTCATCCCGTTTCTTTGGGACGCGCCAATTAATTTAAGGCGATAGGAAACCTCTCGTCAATTATTGAGTGCAAAAGAATTAAAATTTACTTACAATTATACAATCTTCATTTATTATTTATATTAAATTAATTATCTATCTATTATTTATTATTTACTTATTTATTTATTTATTCATTAGATTAATTAAGTGGTATTTATTATTAATTTGTTTAATCAATCAATTTAATTATTTAATATTAACTAAACATTTATTGTTTAATCAATTATAATTATTTAGTTAATTAATTAATCAATTGTTATTCATTTATTTCTTATCCAATTGAATTCACATAAGTATTTACTTATTTAATAAAGTTTTTATTTATTTTATTATTCATCTATCCAATCATTTAATTAATCAAATTATTATTATTATTTATCTAATCATTTATTTTATTTATTTACTTTATTTTATTTAGCCCTTATTAATTTAACTAATTAATCAATCAACCATTATTTAATTAATCTTAAATTGGGTCATTTATTTATCTAAGTATCGGCATAACTAAAATCTTATCTTATTTCTATTATCTTTATTAACTTTATACTTATTATCCTTAACAAATTCGTGAAAACTGCCGGAATAACCGTATTTAGTGAATTTTCGAAAGTGCTTCCGCAAGGGACCTTCTTTCAAATTTAATTGAACCACTTACTCAGAATCTCTGATTTTAATAAATTCCTTTTAAGTAAAGGGAATAATTGGTCTTAACCGCATTTGATTAATAATTTGATTAATTAAATGATTGGATAGATGAATAGCAATGAATGTTAGAGCAAAATTATGACTATGTTGCGAATGGAAGATTATGGATAATATGGGATGAGAAGTGGTATGAGGTGCAGGTCTTAAGCAAAGACGCTCAATACATTCATTGCTGGATCAAAGGAAAAAAAATCAAATGTGAACACCTTGATGACAGTGATTTATGGGTATAACACAATTGAGGAGAGGAAGAGCTTATGGGCTAGTGTAGAACAGATAGGACAACAGGTGAATTTGTCTTGGATCATGTGGGGGGGGGGGGACTTTAATGTTACCCTCAATATCCAGGATAGACTGCATGGCACCCCTGTAAGCCAAAATGAAGTAAATGACTTCAATAATTGTGTCCAGAGCCTATGCTTAAATGAATTACCATAGAGAGGGGAGTATTACTCATGGACAAAGAGACAAAAAGGTGTTGCAAGGGTTTTCACCAGAATAGATAGGGCACTAGGGAATACTGAATGGATGCAAGATTATGGTCATCTGACTACTAACTACCAGCTTCCCAACATTTCTGATCATGCCCCAATGATGATAAAAGTGGGAACTTTGAGGCAAAAAATGGTTGTCCCCTTCAGATTCTTCAATATATGGGCAGGACATTCAAGATTTTTAGACACTGTTGAAGAGGTGTGGAGGCAAAAATATGATAGATGGACAATGAGAGATATATGGATGAAATTAAAAGCATTGAAGCCACTGTTTCAACAATTGAATAGGGAGGAATTCTAAGGCATTGGTAACAAAATGACACGAGCTAGAACTCATTTAGCAAATATCCAGCAGGACATGACACTGCATTACTCAGATACCCTTGCTTAGGGCTATTCATTTTTCGGTTTAAACCGATAAACCGAATCAATAAAAAGTTATTAGATTATTGGTATTGGGTTATCGGTTATTTAACGGTTTGCAAAATTATTTTATTGGGTTATCGGTTCGGTTGTCGGTTTTGCACATTTTCTTATCGGTTAAATCGATAACCCAGTAAGATTTTTATTAATTTATTATTTTGCCCTTATGAATAATAGTAGTATACTCATTTACTCTTACTAATATGTTTGGATTGTTGAATGTTTATTTTCTACTTAGCTTTTAATCTACTATTGCATAGCTTTGAAGTTGTTGCTGCATACTTTCCATAAAATGTGCAGTTTATATATAATTTACCGATTCTTTCATTGCACGAAGCAAACTGCTACTGCTTAGACCACATGAAGAAGCATGTTGCTGCTTAGTTTAATATATTTTTTCTGCCACTTAGTTTAATATGATGATGCTGCTTAGTGTAATATGCTGCTGGTTTAATCTGCAATTGCTAATAAGGCTTAAGTTTTAGGCATCATGCTGCTACAATTGTTAGGCTTGATGTTTCTTTTAAATATTCAGTTGTCTCAGAGGCAAATACTTTACAATTGATGGCCTTATAATTTTTAATGGTTTAGCCGAAAACCGAACCGATAATAATTGAAAACCAATAAATCGAAAACCGATAAGCGATACCTTATTGGTTTGGTCATTGGTTTAACACTTTGACAAACCTAAAACTGATAGTCCTAACCGATAAGGTTCAGAACCGAATCGAACCGACCGATACATACCCCTACCCTTGCTGATATGGAGGAAGAGACTCTCAAAAACTTGGAGAGATGGTCAAATATTGAGGAAAGTGTATTGCAGCAAAATTCGAGAGCAACATGGATTCAACTCGGAGACTCAAACAACAAGTATTTCACTGCAGTTCTACAGGAGAGGACCCAAAAGAAAGTTATCACTGAACTCACCTCTGTGGATGGCATAAAACTGACTTCTCCTACTTAAATCAAAGAGGAGATAGTCCAATTTTATAGGTTATTAATGGGGTCCACTGCAGACTGTCTACCAGCTGTGCATGTTCAAGTTATGAGGAAGGGCACTAGGCTAAATCACCATTAACAAATGCAACTATGTGCGCCCATAACTGAATTAGAGATATAAGCAGGCTTAAAGTCCATTGGAGATGGTAAGGCACTGGGATAGACGATTTCAATGTTTTCTTCTTCAAGAAGGTATGGAATGTGATTAAACAAGATGTCTATGATGTTGTGATGGATTTCTTCACTACAGGTAATCTATATAGGGCAACAAACTGACAGCCATCACCTTGGTCCCAAAAATAGAAAAACCAGTGTCGGTAAAAGAGTATAGACCAATTACTTATTGTACTGTTATATACAAGATTATATCTAAGATCCTTGCTAACGGATTCCAACAAGTTATCCCTTTTTTCATAAGCGAGGCACAATCAGGCTTTATACCAGGAAGGAGGATTGCTGACAACATCATCCTGGCTCATAAGCTTGTCAGAGCTTACTCTAGGAAACATATATCACCTAGAGTCATGATCAAAGTTGACCTGCAAATGGCCTACGATTCAGTGGAATGGGATTACTGAGGCAAGTTATGGATGGTCTGGCCTTCCCAAATAGATTCACATAATGGGTGTTCAGCTGTGTGACCATAGTCAACTACACAATCAACATCGATGGTGAATATACAGAGCCTTTCAATGCTACTAAAGTGCTAAGGCAAGGGGATCCGATGTTCCCTTTCCTTTTTGTTGTTGCTATGAAATATCTCAGCAGAAACTTGAATGAATTAAAAGGGGAACCTGAGTACCAATTTCACCCAAAGTGTGCTAAGTTGAACATTACCCATCTCAGCTTTGCGGATGATCTGTTAATGCTTGCTAGAGGTGACCTGAAGCCAGTCAAAGTACTCCATGACAAGTTTACCATGTTTACTAGATCATCAGGCCTACAAGCAAATCTCACAAAGAGCTCAGTGTACTTTGGTGGAACAAAATAAGAAGACAGACAACAAATCCTAGAATACTTAAGATATACTCAAGGTGAGCTACCTTTTAAGTACCTTGGTATTCCTCTGGATACTAAGAGACTAACAGCAATACAATGGAAACCCCAGGTGGAAAAGATTGTAGCAAGGATATCCTCATGGACGGCAAAGAAACTCTCTTATGCTGGGAGGGTACAGTTGGTTAAGACTATCATCTTTGGCATCCAATCCTATTGGGCTCAACTATTCATCTTGCCTGCAAAAGTAATGAAACTGATAAAAGCCTATTGCAGGAGCTACATCTAGACTGGAGGGAATGAAATCAAGAGAAGAACCATTGTTGCCCGGGAAAAAATGTGTCTGCCTAAATCAGCAGGAGGCATTGGCCTGATAAAGCTTAAGGTGTGGAACAAGGCAGCCATTGCAAAAACATGTTGGGATCTAGCCAACAAAGCGGATAGGCTGGTGATGTTTGACATTTTATGCCAATGTTTCCTTAATATTTCCGCATGTTTGAGCTCTTTATTTGCCAGTTTTATAGTTTATGAATGTGGTTTTGCACTAATTTTATGTCGTGTGTATGTAGGTTGTTATGCAGTGCAATTGGAGCTTTAAAGAGCATGATCGAGCAAGAAAAGATTGAATTTTGATTGAGGATTGGATCAAGCACACGAAGGCACGACACGAAGCGAGCAAAGGAAACAGGAAATTGCACTGGCGCTTTGGGGCACGTGGGGCGCCACTTATAGCGCCCAGTGCCTGGCGCGTTTTCCCACGTGGTGCGCTCCAAAGGCGCCCAAAGTTCGACGTTCACTGGTTGTTTCAGCGCGATCGTGGGCGCGGGGCGCCCGTTATAGCGCCCCTGGAGCGGATTTTACTTCCTATTTCGTCTAGGCTTGGGTCTAACTTATTACTAGGTGTTTGTAAACCCTATAAATACTCTTTTACTTAGTTTTTTAGAAGAGTTCAAACTTTGGAGCAAATTGGAGAGCTCATAACATCTTGAACAAGGGTTTTTCTTCCTTCCATTAATCTATTACACCATTATTTCATTATTTCATCAAATCTTTGTGTTGTTATTATGAGTATGCGTAGCTAAATATCTTGTTCTAGGGTTAGAGTATTTCATGAAGGTTGATGTTTGAAGATTGAATTCCATTAATTGAATCCCATAACGGGTTACTTATTCTTTCTTGATTTCACTTGTGTAATTGTCAGGGTCCGATTATTACGCATTATCTATGGTTTTTAGATTGAACTCGAAAGAGGGAATTTAATTACGTAATAAGAAATAATAGGACTAGTTTGTGAACCCGGGCATCGGGGAACCAATTTGTGAGTAGGATAGACATATACTTGCTCGCCTAGTTTAACTAATTACAGAATTCGTTAATGCGTGCACGTGATTCAACCCATAGACATATGGGGATTGAAGTAGCTTGTATAGACTGTGAAGAACTGAAAGGTTTTCACAGTTACATTTACTCTGTCAGTTAGTAACCCGGGATTTGAGAAGTGGAATCAATTGGATAACTCAACTGGATTGTTCATAACTCTGACCCTGGACCGTCTCCTTATTACTGATAACAACCAAGTTTCGCTCTATTATTTGAATTCACTTCTACCATTTTAATTATTATTTTAGTTAGTAAAATCTCAACTATTGGCAAAAGATCCCTGAATAGTTTATAGAAATTGTTTGCTAGAATTCAGTCTGAATAGTCCTCGTGAGAACGATACTCGATTTATCACTTTATTACTTGTCGACCACGTATACTTGCGTGTGCGTTTGGGAGCAACAAGTTTTTGGCGCCGTTGCCGGGGACTAAACAATTAACTGATTTCTTTTTGAACAGTTTATTACTTTCTATTCATGTTTAATTTTTGTTTTGAGTTTTGTGCTGTTTTAGGTATTAGGTCCTGCTTGATGTTTACCTACAGGAATGGCAGCAGAACTAGCTTTAGTTGTGCGAGATGTTGCTCTCCCCAGCCTGGAGGGGGTAGCGTCTAGCATAGTTAAGCCCGCTATCACCGGGCACTTTGAGATTAAGTCCGGCATGATTCGGTTGCTGCATATGACTGGACAATATGGTGGATTACTTCATGAAGATCCGCAGCAACACATTCAGAATTTCCTGGAGATCAGTGATACTTATACACCAGCGGGAGTTCCAACTGATTATGTTCGCTTGACGTTGTTCCCGTTTTCACTGATTGGGGCAGCAAGGAAGTGGTTAAAGGCTGAAAAGTCTGGGTCTATCACTACTTGGGAGGATTTGGCTAAGAAGTTCTTGGCTAAATTTTATTCATCTGCCAAGACAGCCCGGCTGAGGAGTGAAATTATGTCCTTTAGACAATTAGAATGAGAGTCTTTGTATTCAGCCTGGGAGCGATTTAATGCTTTATTGAGAGATTGTCCACACCACAACCAATCCAATGAGGTTGTTGCACATACTTTTGTTGAGGGGTTGAATGCGCAAACTAAGATCGTGGTAGATGCTGCTGCTGGAGGCCAAGTATTAGCCTTAAATTTTGACCAGATCTATGATTTGCTAGATAAGTTTTCGCAGAGCAATCCTGATTGGCAGGGAGATGGTAGAGCTATTACGCAGAAATCTGCATGGGTACTTCAGTTAGATGCAGTTTCAGAGCTAAGGGCGAGGATGGATGCTATTTCCAATCAAATTAGCAAGTTAGCTCTGCCAAAGACTCAGCAACCAGTGGCTCCAGTGCAACAACTCCAGAATTTTTGTGAAGTTTGTGGTCAAGACCATGCTACAGAGGTTTGCGCCTCTAATCCAGAGTCAGTTTAATACGTGGGTAATCAAAACAGGCTGTAGGGTCAAAATCAGTTTGGTAATGCTTATTATCAATGCAATACGAGAGCCCCGAATAATTACCACCCACTTCCAGCTCCACCACAGCAGGTTAGCAATTCAGTTGAAGATATGCTAAAGCAGAAAATGGCGCGCCAGCAGAGAATGATAGCTGATACTGCAGCCCATGCAGTGGCCATACAAGATATTGCCAATGCTCACAAGAACCTGGAGCACCAGTTGGGGTAGTTGGTGGGAGAAATAAGCACTGTTAAAAAAGAGCCTGAACAATGTCTTGCAGTGACTTTAATTGAAGGTGGAGAGCTGATGGCCAAGTCTGAGGAGAGAGCTGAAATAGAAAAAGTTGAAAAAGTGGAGAAGGTAAAGAAGAAAGAAGAGAGAAAGGAGGCACCTCTGCCGCCTCTACCATTCCCGCAGAGACTTATACCACGGAAGGATCTGGCCCAGTATCAAAAATTTGTGAGTATGTTGAAAGAACTTCAAGTTAATATTCCTTTGATTGATGTGTTTGAATTGATGCCATCCTTTGTGAAGTTCTTAAAAGAGATTTTAGTCAAGAAGAAAAAGCCTCAAGAGATAGATACAGTTGAGTTAGTTGAGGAGTGTAGCACAATCTTGAGCAAGCTACCTCCAAAACTTCAAGATCCTGGAAGGTTTACTATTCCTTGTACCATTTGAGGGCATAATATCACTGGTGCATTATGTGATTTGGGTGCGAGCATAAATCTCATGCCTCTCTCTGTCTGCAAAAGGTTAGGGCTAGGAGCAATCAAGCCCTCTTCAGTTACTCTTAAGATGGCAGATGGATCTCCCACTCACCCTGATGGTAAGTTGGAGGATGTGTTGCTTAAAGTTGGTAAGTTTACATTCTCTGCTGATTTTGTAGTCCTAGATTATGAAGAAGACCGAGAAGCTCCAATCATTTTGGGGAGACCATTCTTAGTCACCTCGAAGGCAATTATTGACATGGAGCTGGGTGAGATGACTGTTAGAGTGCATGGAGAAAAGGTTACTTTCAAGGTGTATACTGAGAAGGAGCACATAGCTAAGGTTGAAGAGTGCTCTATGATCGAATGTGTCAGACAAGAACATGGAAGTACACCACATGTGAAGTTGAAGAGGGGTTCTATCAAAGAAGGGAAGAGAGCAAAAGTTCGTCGTAAGAAGAAAAGATGTAAATGCTGGAAGTCAGCTAAAAGTGTCGTCGTGCCACGCCATTAACTAAGGCGCTTCTCGGGAGGCAACCCGAGTTTGTACTTGTATTATTTTATGTATAGTGTCACGTAGTTTTTATTTTTCCTTGGATTGCAGGTTCATGTAATGTCGAGGCTAAGTGTGGGGTGCCCTCACCCTTGCCTAACATTGATGACCTGATGAGGGAAGTCTAAGTACCTCATACTATATGGAAGCTTGGAGGATGCTAGCACCAAGGACTAGAGTCTTCAGGGAAGTTTTCTTTACCTTGCACTCTCTTATTTTTAGCACTAAGGACAGTGCTTAGTTTAAGTGTAGGGTGGGGAACTACCCTTTTATTTATTTTTGAGGTTAGGGATGCATGTACCGTAGGATTTTTCTTTTGTCACTTTTTATTTTGATTTGTTTCTTGCTTTAATATATGAAGAAAAAAAAATTAGAAAACCAATGAAAAATTTCAAAAAGATTTTCCTTTTAGTTTTTATTAGTGGTACATGTCATCCACCCCGTGGTTTTTCTTATGGCCTCGGTTTTTTTCCACGGGGGGGCCTTTGAACCGGGTAGTTTGTATTTTTTTAGGATTAGAGTAGTTAGTTATAGGTGATCCTAGACAAAGAAAATAGGTAGAATGTTAGGTGCCTTTGATTTGTTTGATACCGGTGGACTTGAACTTGTTGCATGTGCTATTTGTGGTGTCCTTTGATTTTAAATTGTAATGCATGCCTAGAAAAAATGGAACGACCCCCCTTGAGATGCTTGAGTCCACTCACGTGACTTTGTTGTGAACCTTTATGCATTAGTGCTTAATTTTCCACAAGTTGCACTCTAAATGCTTGATTGAGACTTGTTGATGAAACCTTGTTTGTGTGGATCATGTGCAGTGTGTGTGAGGCATATTCTTGTTTTCTCCATGTTTGCATATTGGTGTCTAGAACTTGCCCCGTGTGTGTGCAAAGCGAAATCATATGTTTGCTCTAGTCGGGAAATGATACGGGCCTTCTTTTGATTTGCCTACCCTTACATATACACCTTGGACTTGATTGTTGTGAATTCTTTGACCTTTTTGTTGGCACCCACGCCCCCAAGCCTACCCACTTGTTCTAAATTGTTCTCTTTTGGCCCTTTACTCCTTAAGCACTTTAGTTGATATTGTGATATTATTGTGGAGTTGGGGTTGAATTTTGGGAGGTTTTTGAGTGGAACTAATGAAGGGGAATACTTGAATGAATTGTGTAGTAGTTGTTTATGAGCATTGGCAAGGTTGGAAAATAATAAAATTGAAAAAGAAAAAAAAGAGTAAATGAAAAGAAAAGAAAAATTGTGGAAAAAGAAATAAAGAGAAAAGAATAACCATCCCTTGCTAATGTATGCTTAAAAGAAAATTGCTACTTGTTGAGAAGGTGTGTGTGAAAGTTGTTGATTGGGTGGCTTTGATGAGAATTGTGATTGAAATAATTGTGATGTATTAAAGTGCTTAGGGAGGTAGTCACTATTACCCATATGTATCCTACCCGCCCCTTAGCCTACATTACGACCTTTTTAAAGTCCTAGTTAATCCCGATTGGAGTAAGCTTACATTAGTGGAGTCCTACACTACGGGCAAGCCTATGGTACATTGCGTGTGACATGTGAGACTTTCATGAGAGTGAGTGAATTAGTTTGTTATTGTCCCCGTTCTATTCATGATATTCATTGTTGTGTGTGATATTTGGGGGACACTCTTTTGCTTCATGTTGGTGAGTGCACATGGTTTGCATGAAATAGGTGAAGTTGATGGCTTCTTGGATGAGTAGATATGTGTAATTTTGTGGGAGCATGGTTGCAATGGATTGAGTTTGTGCATTTAAGCTATTTTAGGGTGGTTGTTCTCATATTTTTGAGTTTGATAAATTGTTGGCATGTTTGTGGATCCATAGTAGTCATGTGTGCAGTTGTTCAATGATCGGTATCAACCATAGTCATAGGCAGACCTGTTTTACCTAGGTTGGGAAGTTAGTTATGACTTGCTCGAGGGCGAGCAAGGGTTCAAGTGTGGGGTGGTGATGTTTGGCATTTTATGCCAATGTTTCCTTAATATTTCCGCATGTTTGAGCTCTTTATTTGCCCGTTTTATAGTTTATGAATGTGGTTTTGCACTAATTTTAAGTCGTGTGTATGTAGGTTGTTATGCAGTGCAATTAGAGCTTTAAAGAGCATGATCGAGCAATAAAAGATTGGATTTTGATTGAGGATTGGATCAAGCACACGAAGGCACGACACGAAGCGAGCAAAGGAGCAAAGAAAATAGGAAATTGCAATGGCGCTTTGGGGCACGTGGGGCGCCACTTATAGCGCCCAGTGCCTGGCGCATTTTCCCACGTAGGGCGCTCCAAAGGCACCCAAAGTTTGACCTTCACAGGTTGTTTCAGCGCGATCGTGAGCGCGGGGCGCCCGTTATAGCGCCCCTAGAGCGAATTTTTACTTCCTATTTCGTCTACGCTTGGGTCTAACTTATTACTAGGTGTTTGTAAACCCTATAAATACACTTTTACTTAGTTTTTTAGAAGAGTTCAGACTTTGGAGCAAATTGGAGAGCTCATAACATCTTGAACAAGGGGTTTTCTTCCTTCCATTAATCTATTACACCATTATTTCATTATTTCATCAAATCTTTGTGTTGTTATTATGAGTATGCGTAGCTAAATATCTCGTTCTAGGGTTAGAGTATTTCATGAAGGTTGATGTTTGAAGATTGAATTCCATTAATTGAATCCCATAACGGGTTACTTATTCTTTCTTGATTTCACTTGTGTAATTGTCAGGGCCCGATTATTACGCATTATCTATGGTTTTTAGATTGAACTCGAAAGAGGGAATTTAATTATGTAATAAGAAAGAATAGGACTAGTTTGTGAACCCGGGCATCGGGGAACCAATTTGTGAGTAGGATAGACATATACTTGCTCGTGTAGTTTAACTAATTACAGAATTCGTTGATGCGTGCACGTGATTCAACCCATAGACATATGGGGATTGAAGTAGCTTGTATAGACTGTGAAGAACTGAAAGGTTTTCACAGTTACATTTACTCTGTCAGTTAGTAACCCGGGATTTGAGAAGTGGAATCAATTGGATAACTCAACTGGATTGTTTGTAACTCTGACCCTGGACCATCTCCTTATTACTGATAACAACCAAGTTTTGCTCTATTGTTTGAATTCACTTCTACCATTTTAATTATTAGTTTAGTTAGTAAAATCTCAACTATTGGCAAAAGATCCCTGAATAGTTTATAGAAATTGATTGCTAGAATTCAGTCTGAATAGTCCTCGTGGGAACGATACTCGAATTATCACTTTATTACTTGTCGACCACGTATACTTGCGTGTGTTGTGGATAAGATGGGTTCACAGTTATTATATTAAAGATAAAACGTTTGAAGAAATGCCAGTGCCACAAAAAATGAGCTGTATGGTAAAAAAGATATGGAGTACTAGAGCAATTTTACATCAAGTCCAAGCTGGGGTGACAAAGGCAGGGAGCTTCATAGGTAATATATATGCACAACTACAGGGGCCAACTACCAAAACCAGCTTGAAAACTCTAATGTATAAAAATCAGGCAACACCTAAGTCCACTTTTACTCTGTGGATGCAGCACCTTAGAAAGCTTTATACAATGGACAAGCTCCAGAAGTGGGGATATAATTTTGATCCTTTATGCAGCCTATGCAAAGGCAAACCAAAGAATGATGAGCACCTATTCCTAGAATGCCCTTATGCTATCGTAATATGGAAGAAGCTGCTTCACTGGATTAACAAAACTTATGTGTAGACAACAGATTGGCAGCATCACCAAGAGCACATCTTGAGAGAAACCAAAGGGAGAACAAAGCAAGCACAAGTGATGAAGATGGTCTACACGAAATACATCCATCTTATTTGGAATGAAAGAAATAATAGAATCTTCGAGCGAAAAGAGAAGAACTGGGAGATAGTAGCCAAGGAAATTGCTTATGTGTGTGTTGTAAGAGCTGGAGTTCACCTCAGAGAAGAATTGCAGAAATGCAAATTTTGATAGCCAACTGTACTCTTTTGCTTATTCCCAATTTTATGTAACAAATCTATAGATATAAAGAACAGTGGTAGAGACTAGATAGTGATAGTATTTAGATAGCTGTTGAGAAATAGTAGCTCTGCTTTGTAACGAGTTACTTGGTAATTAATAAATTCAGTTAGTTACAAAAAAAAAAAAACTTTTGATATATCATTTAAATATTTGCTTGCAAGACTTAGATAAATTTTTGATAAATTTGAATATAAGCTAGCTTAGAACGACGTCTCGTTCTCGAGCCGAGCCATAAATAAAAATTGGCCTTCATGCATTAGATAAAAGAGAAATTGAATCAAGTTTTATTCCATCGATGAGTTCGAGGCGATTTACATAAACTTTTAGTCGTACTGAGACTTAAGCGAATTACGAAGCCATTTCAAGTAATGAATAGCTAGGCTAACTCTCTAGGGAACAGTCCCCAGTGTATGGATAGCCGTTCAGAGTTCTTGGTTCTCCTTGCATCCCCCTAGTGTTCGGGTGTGAAGAATGAAGAGCCGAGCACTTGAGCCATTCGACCCGAGCATTTCGAGCACTGTCATACAGATGTCGTGGGTGAAGGATTATGCTTTGACGAAGGGTAAGGTTCCTTAATGTCAAAAATAATAATGTTTTAAATTGGAAACATTCCAATTCAAAGGCTCTTTGATGCCTCCCAGGTCCTCGAGTTGATACGATCATTTTTCTGTGACGGCTTTAATTCGATATGGCCCCTCCCAATTTACAGCCAACTTTCCTGTATTTTTCTCCTTTTTCATTTGGTTCGAAGCCTTCAATACATAATCAACAACTTTAAAGGTTTTAACCTTTAATCACCAACTTTAAAGGTTTTAACCTTAGCCTTTCTATTCAAATAAGCTTCAATCTGCCGCTTTTGAGCAGCCAACGAACCAAAGCCAAATCCCTTCGTCCTTCGAGCAAATCTAATTCCACACCATATATTACTGGTTTGACTCCTCGGATACATGGGCATATCGAAGACTAGGCTGACCAACCTCAATAGGAATCAACGAATCGATCCCATAGGCAAGGGAAAACGGGGTCTCCCCAGTGCTATTCTTCTCAGTCGTCCTCATTTCCTAAGACACTCCGGGCAACTCATCGGGCCATGATCCTTTAACTTCATCCATTCTCTTCTTAAGATTATCCACAATTATCCTGTTCGAGGACTCAGACTGCCCATTAGCACTGGGATGGTAGGGCATCGAAACCACCCCTTTAATCCCCCGTTTGGCAAAGAAGGTCGTCGCCTCAAACCCAATGAACTGCTTGCCATTATCACACGTTATCTCCCTTGGAACTCCAAACCTGCATATAAAGTTTCTCCAAATAAAATCAAACTTCCTTCTGCCAAACCCTGGAAAACGACCCTGCCTTGACCCACTTGGTGAAATAGTCAGTGAGCACGAGATTAAATTTCACACCACCCTTTGCCTTCGGAAATGGGCCTACGATATACATTCCCCAATTCATAAACGGCCACTACGATACAATCGAGTTCAATGGCTCGGCTTGTTGATGGATCAACGAGGCATGTTTCTGACACTCATCACATTTTTTGACAAATTCCTTGGCATCCTCACTCATCTCGGGCCAATAATAGCCAGCTCATAAGAGTTTACGTACGAGGGCTTTTCCTCCTGAATGGTTTCCACATTCGCCTTTGTGCACTTCTCTCATTATGTAGCTATACACTCCTGGGCCTAAATATTTAGCCATCGGTCCGCAATAGAGCCTCTTGTCCAACTTCCCATGTACGAGCGAGTATGGAACAATTTGCCTTCGGAGCTTCACAGCTTCCCTTTTGTCTACTGGCAAAGTTTCTAAATCCAAATAAGAGATAAATTTGGTTCGCCAATCCTAATGCCTATTGATCGCGTTAACTTCCAGCTTCATTTTTCCCATAGCGGATGTGAGTACCCGAACCTCTGCTTCAGTCCTCCAGTCCCTAGTTTTGTGCTCGAACCACGAATTGCTTCATTCTGGGCTCTCGAGCCGAAAAATTACAGAGGATCTGAATTACCATTAATTGCGAGTCACTTTATAACTCGATCCTTTCAGCCCCCATTTTCTTAGCCAATTCCAACCCCGCTATCGCAGCCTCGTACTCAGCTTCATTATTGGTTAATTTTCCAAATTTCATCGAATGCCTCAGCTTTTCCCTCGTTGGGGTTACATGCACTATTCCTAGCCCCAAGCCATTGGAATTTCGTCGCACCATCAGTGAAAAGTTTCCATACTCCATCAGCCGGACCCTCGAAAGAAGATTTTCTTTTTCTGCCTCAGGGAGTATCCTAGCACTGAAGTCGGCTATGAAGTCTGCCAAAACATGAGATTTTATGGTAGTCCGAGGCTGGTATACAATATCGTATTCACTTAACTCAACTGCCTGCTTAGATAACCTCCCCGACAATTCAGGTTTATGCTATATTTTTCTCAAGGGGAAGGTTGTAACTACAACTATGGGATGACATTAAAAATAATGGTGAAGCTTTCGAGCTGCCATAATTAATGCAAGAGCTAATATTTCTAAATGAGGGTACCTTATTTCAGCATCGCGAAGAGTTTTGCTGACATAATATATTGGTTGCTACTTCACGTATTCTTCTCGAACCAATACAACACTAACATCCACCTCGGAGACAGCTAGTTATACCAACAACGTCTCCCCATCCTTTGGCTTTGCGAGTAGTGGAGCGTTCGCCAAGTAGTTTTTTAGTTCCCTCAATGCCTCTCTACATTCAAAAGTCCACTCGAAGGTTATGTTCTTTTTCAAGACAGAAAACAACATATGGACGCTCGGATGACCTTGAGATGAATCTACTCAGAGCAGCGAGTCGACCGATCACACGCTGGACTTCTTTTGGGCTCGTCAAATCCTCGGGAATTTCTTGTATAGCTTTTATTTTATCAAGATTTGCTCGATGCCTCGTTCAGAGACAATAATCCCTAAGAATTTACCCGAGCCAACCCCAAAGGCATATTTTTCAGGGTTCAGCTTCATGCAATATTTCCTTAAGACTGCAAAAGCTTCCCTCAAATGATTTAAGTGATCCTCCAACTGAATCGACTTTACAAGCATGTCATCTATATAAGCCTCCATTGTTTTTCCAATTTAGTCTTTGAACATCCGACACGCCAATCTTTGATAAGTCGCCCCTACATTCTTGAGACCGAAGGGCATCACCTTGTAGCAATACGTTCCTTCATCAGTGATGAAAGATGGTTTTTCCTCATCGCTCGGTTCCATTAGAATTTGATTATACACGGAATATGCTTCCAAGAAGATCAATAGTTTATGTTCAGCCGTGGAGTCTATCAACCTATCTATCTTGGGTAAAGGATATGAATCCTTTGGGCAGGCTTTATTCAGATCAGTGTAATCAATGCACATTCGCCATTTGCCATTTTTCTTTGGTACTACCACCACGTTGGCGAGCCAATCGGGGTATTTTACTTCCCTGATATAGCTGTTGTTGAGTAACCTCTTCGTCCCATCTTGGATTGCTTTCTTCTTTCCACTAGCATGTTGTCTTTTCTTTTGCTTCACCGGGGGAAGTTGTGATCCACATTCAACTTATGCATCATTATTTTAGGGTTCATATCTGCATAAGACCAAGCAAAGCAATCGTTATTGGCTTTCAACAGCTCAACAAGAGCTTTCTTTGTCTCGGCATCCAGCCCTAAGCTCATGAACACCTTCATTTCTGAAAATTCCTCTGATAGAGCAAAAGATTCTAATTCTTCGATGGTGGAGTCCTCTACTTTTTGCATCCGAGGTTCTTGTATGAACACCGGAGCCTTTTCTATTTCTTTATGAGGAGCAATTTTGGAAGCCGAGGTCTCCCCCTCGTTGGACTCTGAGTTGGCTAACTGCAACATGGATGAACCTCCCAGGGCGATTCCTCTTTCGGCGGCAATTGAATAGCATGTCCGAGCTATTCGTTGTTCACCTCATATTTCTCGAACTCCCCATGGAGTTGGGAATTTAACAGCTTGGTGCAAGGTAGATTGACGGCTTTCATTTCATGAATCCATGGCCTACTAAGGATCACATTGTAAGCCATGTCCTCAGTCATTACCTGAAAGATAGTCTTCTTACAAAATTCTTCAGCAGTTCTGATGAGGGTGACTTCCCCCAGCATTTTTTTCGTGAAGTTTTTGAACCCCTTTAAAGTAATTTCTTTCGGGACGATGAGGTCCTCCAACCATATTTTTTTAATAGCTCCATAATTGATGATATTTACCGAGCTGCCAGGATCGACCAGGACTCGTTTGACATCACAATCATTGATTCTCAATGTTATTATTAGAGCATCGTGATGGGGAAAACTTATCCCCTCGTTGAAGTGGGGCATACTACCTCAAGTGCTTTCACTAGAAGTCAAGCCAAGTTGATTCAAGACACTTATCTCCACTTGACTTGGAATGAGGCTCCGAGAGCGGCTTGAAGATCATGAATTGGAGTACCATGGATGGAGGACCGCTTGGCTCCAAGGGGAGCCACCCCAAGCTCATTTTGAGCCTCTTTCACAAGTCCCAGAATGAGGCGGAGCGCCTCACAGAAGAGGCGGAGCACCTAACAAAACTCAGCTCAATAGACTTTTGGAGGCGGCCGCCTAGCTGGGGGAGGCGGACCGCCTACCCCCTATGACAGCATTGTGGGATTTTGCTTAGTTTTGTGTGAAATTCCAACTATAGCCCTGCGTGGTCTTACTTGTTTTAACCCACTTTGGGGGTACTTTAGGCCTTTCATTATGTCTAAGTGAAGCCTATAAATACTTCACTTGTCTTCGTTGAACCTTAGCTTACTTTGAATATTGTTGAATGATAAATAGAGTTGAACTCTTGTTTATGAAGAAAACCCTTTGGTTGAGTTGAATTCACTAGCGGATCCTAGTTGATTATCGAACCGAAACCCGATCATTCTACTTGCGAGTTCTGGGTGCGACTCGAGGGTGGTTTCTTAGGATCTTCTTGACACCGATACGAGGGTATCACGAAATAAGTTCTTCGTGGTTACCTTGTAGGGAGTTCGAAACGCGTCTCGTTCCCTTTTATCGTTCTTTTTGTCTTTTGATTTCGATCCTTATCATCTTGGTATTAGAGCAAGGCTCGGGTATTGTTTCTACAAACCCCCGACCCTTGATTCTTCGTGCCTAGGTCGGTTTCTACTTTAGTTTTCTTGTTGTTGTTATTGAAAAGAAGAAAAACACAAAAAAATTGAAAAAATGAAAATCACCAAAAATTTGGCCTATCTTGTTCGTTGGATTGATTCTTGTTATGATTGATATTGGGGTTTGTTCCTTGTTGGAAACCCGTTCTTGTGGTACCCTAAACACGAGATTTGAAGTTGAAACACGAGATTTGAAAATTTGAAACCCTTTGAAAATTTGAAAGTTTGAAACCCTAGTTTGAAATTGATGAACATGGTGAATTGATTGTTCTTGATTGGGGTTGGATAAAAATCATTGAGGTTTGATCCTTGTGGTTGAATATACGTTTAGGTACCTTCGGATTGCTAAAACAACGTGAGAATTGTTGGATTCTTGGGTGCAAAACCAAGAAAACTCGAAGTGAAATTGTGTTGAAAATCGCAGTAGGCGGACCGCTTAAAGTCTGTGAGCTCTCTGGATTTTGTGAGGCGGAGCACCTCCCCAAAGAGGCGGAGTGCCTCCTCACTTCTACCTTGCTCTGGGCGGCCGCCTACTCTGCAGATGCGGGGCGCCTAGTCCTGAAGGTATTGGTTTTGGGTAGATTCTTCTAGGATCTCTTATTTCTTTGATTGCATTGCATCTAGCTAGTACTTCTTTGAGTAATCTTTCCTACTTCAATTGTGCTAGCCCTTCAAAGCTATTAGGAAACTCAAGCCTAATTAGGAGAGTATAATTCGAAGAAGATTCGTAGTATCTTTTGGCTCAAGTCCGCACTTTAAAGAGCTTATCGTTCCAATAGAGTCATATCAACTCCACTCACCCCGGAGTGCATTTGGCTTGTGAGTTGAGTGATTAAGTTGAGGTTTTTCGATCAACTTAGTGAAGCTTTGGATTCAAGCTTGAGTGAAATATCCACCACCACTAAACGAGTGAACCGAGTGAAACACTTGTGAGGGAGTGAGTGAGATTATTTTACTAACGTTTGCTCATTTTGTAGGTACGATGGCCACCGAAGGAGATGATTTCACTAAGAATGCCTTTGCTACTATACTTGCCAAATTGGATAGTATGAACTTAAGGATTGAAAACCTTGAGAGGGTGACATCAAGTACCCTAGTTGAGCAAGGGACTTCCAATGTCCAATTGGAGAAAGGGACCCCGAGTGTCCAAGTTGAGAAAGGGGCCCCGAGTGCCCAAGTTGAAGCCGTTGAGGGCACAAGTAGTTCAACCTTTACCCTGGAACAAGTTGTTAAGTTACTTAGACAAAAATGGGTAAAGGAGGATCGTGATCGAATTGAACAATTGTTGGGAAATACCCAACGATTGACCATTCCTAACCTTATGGGCAATCCCCAAAGGGATGTTCCACTTCCCGGACCTATTCAAAACGTTCAACCTCTTGAGCAAGTTGCACAAGCTCAAGAAGGGGAGGAGGATGGTTATGGTGATGGTAGGTATGATGCTCATTATCAATTTAGGGGTCATAATGTGGATAGGGGTAGAGGCCGAGGTCGAGGGCCACCCATGGGGTGTGTTGGAGGGAATGCTAGGAGGGATCTTGGTGGTTATGGAGATCACTTTGGAGGCCAACCGGAGCTTTACCAAGGGGATCGAGAGAACAACAATCTCAATAGTGTGAAGCTCACCATTCCTTCTTTCAAAGGAAGTAGTGACCCGGTGGAGTACCTTGAATGGAAGTTGTCCATGGATCGGATATTTGAAACCAATGATATGTCCGAGGTGAAGAAGTCCAAGTATGCAATATCTTCCTTTGAGTCCTTTGCTTCTACTTGGTGGGAGTCAATCAAGAGGAATATGAGGAGGACGGGGATGGCTATCAATCTTACTTGGGAAGAATTGATCCGTGTGATAGATGAGAAGTACTTGACTAACCAATACCGTGTGGACCAATACAAATGTCTCTATGAGTTGAAACAAGGTTACAAGACGGTTGGGGAGTACTTTAATGAATTTGAGCAAGTCCGGATGGCCCTAGACTTGGATGAGTTAGAGAATGAGACGGCCATGATTCGATTTAAAGGAGGTTTGAACCGAGACATAGCTTCACAATTGAAGTTTCACAAGTATGATGATCACTCCAAGCTATGTGAAGATTCGGTTGAAGTCGAGAAATGGCTCAAAGAGGATAAATCCATTCGCTACAAGAGTAGTACTACTACTCCCATGAGCAAGCCAAAGGAGTGGAAAACTCCTACTACAAATGCAAGATTCCCAAATGCAAGTGGTGCAATTGCTAGCAAAGATATGAAGAAGCCTTATGAGAAGTCTACACAACATGTGGGAGGTAACTCTAAAAATCACTTGAGCAATCCTACTTCTACTTCTACTCAATACTATAAATGTAAGGGTTATGGACATATTGCCAAAGATTACCCTACCCGGAAAACTATGGTTATTGTGGGTGAATTGGTGTATGAACAAGATAGTGAACCCGAGGATGAGGGAGTAGAATGTGATGAGGAGGTTGATATGGGGGAAGATGCAATTGAGGATGATGATCCCCATGCTTTCCTTGTTGTGAGGAGGAATTTAGGTGCCATGTTTGTGGAGGATAGTGAGACTTTGCAAAGAGAGAATCTCTTCTATGCTAGATGCCGAGTCATGCGTATTGTTTGTTCCATGATTATTGACTCGGGAAGTTGTGCCAATGTCATTAGCCAATCACTAGTTTCCCAATTGAAGATACCCACCTTGAAACACCCAAATCCTTATCGTTTGCAATGGCTTAGTGAGTGTGGTGAATTGAAAGTGGTAAAGCAAGTCATGATCAAGTTCAAGATAGGGAACTATGTGGATGAATACATGTTTGATGTGGTACCTATGCAAGCATGCCACCTTCTCTTTGGAAGACCATGGCAATTTGATAGACATGTGGTTCATGATAGCCGTGCTAACACCTACAGGGTCAAGAACGAGGGAAAGAAGTTTGTACTTAGACCCTTAACTCCCAAGCAAGTTAGTGAAGATTACAAATGAATGAGGGAGTTAAGAGAGGCGGCAAAGGCTAAGTCGGTTGTTGAGATTAGTCCTTTGGCCGAAAGCTTGGTGGTGACTCCACCATCCTCTACCGGTAGCATATGTGCCATGATGCAACCGTGTGAACTTTTGATAGGAAATGATGGCACCAAACTACTCATATGCCTAATGCACAAAGGTATGATTCTTACATCCGATCTTGATTTTTCCACTAACCCTTTGCCTAGTGCTTTTGAGAATGTTTTGAAGGATTTTGAAGACATGTCCCCGGATGAAATGCCAAATGGTCTACCTCCCTTGAGGGTTATTGAGCACCAAATCGACTTTGTCCCGAGGTCTCAAATCCCAAACAAACCGGCTTATAGGAGCAATCCGGAGGACACAAGAGAATTGCAAAAGCAAGTTGATGAATTGCTCACTAAAGGCTTGGTGAGGGAGAGCTTGAGTCCTTGTGTCGTGCTCGTGATCCTTGTTCCAAAGAAGGATGGCACTTGGAGGATGTGTGTAGATAGTCGTACGGTCAATAAAATCACGGTAAATTATCGACATCCCATACCTCGCTTAGATGACATGCTAGATCAACTAAGTGGTTCTAGTATCTTTTCGAAGATAGACCTTAGGTCCGGTTACCATCAAATCCGGATGAAACCTGGGGATGAATAGAAAATTGCATTCAAGACCAAGTTTGGTCTATATGAATGGTTTGTGATGCCTTTTGTCCTCTCCAACGCACCTAGTACTTTCATGAAGCTAATGAACCATGTTCTAAAGCCATTCATCAACAAGTTTGTGGTCGTCTACTTTGACGATATTTTGATCTATAGCAAATCAATAGACGACCATGTTGATCACCTAAGCCAAGTGCTTGAAGTGTTGAGAGCCGAAAATCTCTATGCTAATTTTAAAAAGTGTGCCTTTGGTGTTGAGAAGGTAGTCTTCCTTGGGTTTGTCGTGAGTGCCCAAGGAGTGGAGGTGGATGAGTCCAAGGTGGAGGTCATTCGTTATTGGCCTACCCCTACCACCGTGACTCAAGTGAGGAGCTTTCATGGTCTTGCTAGTTTTTATAGACGATTTGTGAAAGACTTTAGCTCCATTGCCGGTCCACTCACCGAATTGGTGAAGAAGGACAAGCCTTTTGTTTGGGGAGAGCCTCAAGAGAAAGCCTTCCAAGAATTGAAAAGCAGGTTGAGTACCGCCCCTCTATTGCAATTGCCCGACTTCGGAAAGGCATTTGAGGTTGAATGTGATGCCTTGGGGTGGGAATTGGTGGTGTTTTAATGCAAGATGGCAAACCAATAGCCTATTTTAGTGATAAATTGAAGGGTGCCTCCTTGAACTACTCTACGTACGACAAGGAGATGTACGCCTTAGTGAGAGCTCTTGCTCATTGGCAACACTACCTTTGGCCTAGAGAATTTGTGATTAAGAGTGATCATGAGTCACTCAAACATCTTAGGGGCCAAGAGAAATTGAACAAGCGTCATCTCAAGTGGGTAGAGTTTATTGAGTCTTTTTCCTATGTTATCCAATACAAGAAAGGGAAAGACAATATTGTGGCGGATGAACTTTCTCAGAAGTTTGCTCTGGCCACCACTCTTGCCTCCAAGCTCATGGGTTTTGAGAGCATTAAGTTGATGTATGCTCAAGACCCTAAGCTAAAGAGCATTCACGAAGCTCTTGAAAAGGGGGAAATAGTTGAGAAGTACCAATGGGTTGAAGGCTATATCTTTAAAAGTGGTAGAGTGTGTGTTCCCGAGTCCTCTTGGAGAAACAAGACCTTGGCCATTCTCATGGAACAATTCCACTGGCCAAAGATGGGGGTGCAAGTTGAGAAGCTTTGCAAAAATTGCCTTGAGTGCAAGCATGCTAAATCTAAGGCTAACCCCCATGGTTTGTATACTCCTCTCCCTGTACCTACTAGTCCGTGGATAGATATTTCTATGGATTTTGTTATGGGATTGCCACGGTCTAGGGGGGGACATGATAGCATTTATGTTGTCGTGGATAGGTTCTCCAAAATGGCTCACTTCATTCCATGTAAAAAGTGTGATGATGCACAACATGTTGCTTCTTTGTTCATTGATAATGTCTTAAAGTTGCATGGTGTGCCTCAAACCATTGTGAGTGATAGGGACACCAAGTTCCTTAGCTATTTTTGGAGGAGCTTGTGGGGTGCTCTTGGCACCAAGTTATTGTTCTCTACGTCCCACCACCCAAAAACGGATGGACAAACCGAGGTGGTAAACCGAACTTTGGGTGCTCTTCTTAGAGCCATGACCCGAGGTAAGACCGGGACGTGGGTTGACAAGTTACCTTTTATGGAGTTTGCCTATAGCCGTACTTTGCATAGTTTGATTGGCATGACTCCATTAGAATGTATTTATGGTTTTAATCCCTTGATTCCCCTTGATCTAACCCCTTTGCCAAGGGAAATGGTTGCCAATTTTGAAGGGAAAAGCCGAGCAAAAGCTATGATTGAGCTTCATGCTAAAGCCAAGAAGAACTTGGAGGAAGCCTATGCAAAGGTTGCTTCCCAGAAGAACAAGAGAAGGAAGAAGCTTGAGCTCAAAAAGGGAGATTGGGTGTGGGTGCACTTCCGCAAAGAAAGGTTTCCAAACCTTAAGAAAGGGAAGTTGGCACCCCGTGGAGATAGACCGTTTCAAGTGCTTTCCAAGATCAACAAAAATGCCTATGTGATTGATCTACCGGGTAAGTACAATGTGTCAAATACTTTTAGTGTGACTGACTTGACCCTTTTTGATGTAGGGGATGGTGATGCAGAAGAGGAGGAAGCCATGGTTTCGAGGACGAAACCTTCCCAAGAAGGGGAGGATGATGTGGGGCATACTACTTCAAGGCCTTTCACTAGAAGTCAAGCCAAGTTGATTCAAGACAGTCATCTCCACTTGACTTTGAAGGACATGGAAGAAGGCTCCGAGAGCGGCTTGAAGATCATGAATTGGAGTACCATGGATGGAGGACCGCTTGGGCTCCAAGGGGAGCCACCCCAAGCTCATTTTGAGCCTCTTTCATAAGTCCCAGGATGACGCAGAGCGCCTCACAGATAAGGCGGAGCGCCTAATAAAACTCAGCTCTCTGGAATTTTGGAGGCGGCCGCCTAGCTGGGGGAGGCAGACCGCCTACCCCCTGTGACAGCATTGTAGGATTTTGCTTAGTTTTGTGTGAAATTCCAACTATACCCCTGCGTGGTCTTATTTGTTTTCACCCACTTTAGCGGTACTTTAGGCCTTTCATTATGTCTAAGTGAAGCCTATAAATACTTCACTTGTCTTCATTGAACCTTAGCTTACTTTGAATATTGTTGAATGATGAATAAAGTTGAACTCTTGTTTATGAAGAAAACCTTTTGGTTGGCTTGAATTCACTAGCGGATCCTAGTTGATTATCGAACCGAAACCCGATCATTCTACTTGCGAGTCCCGGGTGCAACTCGATGGTGGTTGCTTAGCGTAGGCTTTTCTTGACACCGATACGAGGGTATCACAGAACAAGTTTTTCGTGGTTACCTTGTAGGGAGTTCGAGACGCGTCTCGTCCCCTTTTATCGTTCTTTTTGTCTTTTGATTTCGATCCTTATCACTCGTAGTCATCTTCGTCGAAGGTTAATTCATTCTCCGCCCCATCAGTTCGGGCCCCCCTTCGATAGTGACTGATAATTTGGCAAATTTTTTTTGTGGAAGCGAGGTTAACACTATTTCACTTCTAATCCGCCCATTATAACGCTCAATGTCTTCTAAAGAAATTGTGCCCCAATCATCATAATCGTGTTACAAGAGCGCAACTTTGGAACAAACTTTATTGCTAGATCCCCACAGACGGCGCCAATTTGTATTGGCCTAAATCTGATCAAAACAACAATCGAATTTATATCAGGTTAACTAGCAATTATTCATATCAAAGCCACGAAAAAGACAAGAAATTGAACAAGTAAATCAAGACAAGAAATTGAAGACAAAGTATTTGTGTGTTTGATATATTTTTGGATGCTTTACATAATCTTTACATGGCTATTTATAGCCTGTAGGGATAGGAACAACAATAAATATACTTTATGGCCATTTATCCCACGTTCTGATTGTGGCTGACCCACGATCTCTCCATTAAATGTTTAATCAACGGTCGTCAGTTACAAAATGTGAGAGTTCGTCCGTCGTAGGGTAACATCTTCCTCGAAGAGTGAACCTCATGCCTCGTGATGGTTGTCTGCGTATTGCCTCGTGGGAAGGCTTGTGGCCATTCTCCGTTTCAAGCTCGAGGCAACCGGCCTCAGGGGTTGAACAAGCTGTCGAGAGCTCGTAAATAAATCATTCAACCTCACCAAGCTCCGAGCCCTGTCATTTAAACCTCGTTGGTTTTTACACAATACAAGCACTAGAAAAGAATATTTTGTTAGGATATCAATTAAAAATCTTGAGGAAGTTTCATCCTACAAATCGACAAAATAGATGCCATTAAAGTAAAGAAATACTAGTACAAGTTTAAAATGACAAAAGACACAAAACAATAGTGATTCCCAATTAGGTTAGAGACAATCTTTTTGTAGAAATATGATACCGTAAGCAATGGTTTGCTTTTCTTCCCGCGCTTAATAGGCTTTTGCGAATGCCCTGTTAAGTTTAATTAAAAAAAAATAGATGAAAATACCTCAGTCAATCTCTTGGCACGTGGCCAAGACTTGTCTTTGACCCCTCTATATTTTCCAACACTTTCTCCTTAAACTGTTGGCAAAAGGCAACACTTACCAGCACTTGATCGTAAGTGTTGGCAAAAGACAACACTGCCCCTTTCAATATCTTTCTGCATTCTCTCCATATAACTTCAAGTGTTGGCAAGATAATATTTGCCCTTTAAGTCTTGGCCCCATACCAAAGCTTTTAAATTTGTGCCTTGAAGTCTTGGCCATGTACCAATATAAGAATATTTTGCTAAAATATTATTAAACAGGGGTAATTTTGCAAAATCACTCCTTATGGAGAGCACTCAGTGAAATATTTTATCTAGAGACAAGTAAGAGGAGAGATGGCCCATGTCATCGGCAACAAAGTCAAACTTTGAGAGATGATCTATTAGTGCATGTTTGATAGATCTAAAGGATTTCCTCACTTATCAAAAAGAATAAAGTAAAGGAAGAAACCAACATGATAAATTATAGAAGTAGTTAATTAGATCGAGCATGTTGAAATTTTAATATATACGACCTAATAAATTACCAAATTAGAAGAATATTTTACTTGTAAAATGAAGTAGAATAATTCAGAGGCAAAACTCGTGCATTCAATAGAAAAAGTGTTAGTAGAAATAAAATTTATGTTAAACCATTTAGGCATTAGTTTGCCTCACATAGTGTATTTAGATTATGCAATTTGAATATTCAAAACAGAAGTCAAACAAATAATATTCGACTAAATCAATAAATAAAGCAAAAAAGTAAATTGAAGTAATAAAGATGAAGAATGTAACAAAACAATGTCGTAAGCTAACAGCGTATAGAAACCAAGAAACTGTATAATTTAATTGGTGAAAATCATGAAGTCAGGGAACATAATTTTGGGGAAAATTTGTAGAACCAAAGAATTTACATAACGATTTTTTGGTTGGGAAACCAAAACTCTAAGACAGTATTTGTGTAAAACTCTATTTCAGCTGGATCACTTTTTGCGGGGTTAATATGACCTTTGGGTGATATTTCTATCAATCAAAATATCTACATAATAGATTAAGGATTTTTTACATAAAAATACAAGTTTTAGAACTTAATTAAAATATAGCAATATTTTAGCAAAATAACCCTATATAGAGGACAACACAAGTTAATTACAAATATAGCAAAAACATAGCAATATTTTTTCATAATATACCAAACCTTAATATTCTTCCTCCTATTTCCCCCACTATCACTTTTGCTTCTCCCATTTCTCTCTATTTCACTTTCCCTCCCACTATTTCCCTAAATTTCATTTTTATTCCTATCATTTCCCCCAATTTCACTTTTCCTTATCCCATCCTCGATGTATCTCGTTGTATCTCACCATATCTCAACTGTTTCTGCACCGTTTCAACTGTTTCTGCAGCACCGTATCTCAACTGTTTCTGCACCGTTTCAACTGTTTCTGCACCGTTTCAACTGTTTCTTCAGCACCGTATCTCAACTGTTTCTGCACCGTTTCAACTATTTCTGCAGTACCGTTTCAACTGTTTCTGTACCGTATCTAACTATTTTTGCACCGTTTCAACTGTTTCTGCAGCACCGTATCTAACTGTTTCTGCACCGTTTCAAACTGTTTTAGTGCCGTTTCAGACTGATTTTTTCACCGTATCTAACTGTTTCTGCATCGTTTCAAACTATATCATTATTTATGCATTGTATCTAATCGTTTCTAGACTGCTTTAACATTGTTTAATCTTATTTGTACGTTCATCAATAGTATTTTTTTCTTAAAGTAGTGTGTCCATGTGAAAGCCAACGGATACAAACACAAGAAGTCCAGTATATTTAGTCGAGAGAACCTTTAGAAGCAGTACACTAGTAAATCCTAATGAATTCACACCTTTACCACAATTCATGTTTTTAAGGATAAATTATTCCACTATTCAAGCATACACAACTAACCTTGTTGCTTTACCATTTACCAGAGAATGACATGGCTACCATGAGGAATTGACAAGGCACATTCGCAATTTCCATTACTGTACTCATCTTCGCATTAGTCAGCACCCAATTCTCAACCCAATTCCCTCGAAATCATATGCACCATAACTCAGCATTCCGAATCCTGTTTCAACTCCATATCCTCCTTACCCGATCCCGAATCCAAACCCGACCCGGAACAGTACTTGAATCTTTCAATTCAAGCAACGGTTAAAGAACTAACAAAAGCTTCTACGCTACCGAAATCACTGATTCCCAAAGTCAATGACCCGAAAACTGTGTCCGCGTTGAAGGATTGCACGAGTTTGTTTCATGACGCGCTGAGTCAACTCAATGAGTCGATATGGGGCCTACTGAGAAGGGGATGTTGAATGAGATGAAGGTGAATAATATGCAGACATGGATTAGTGCAACGATGAGTGATCGGAAAAGAAGGTATTAGCCGACAGTTTGTGGTGGTTGACGGTGGAACCCGGCGCGTTGAGAGAATCCGGCGGGTTACTTGTAACTCCCTGGTGTATTGCCATATGTATTCTCCTGTTTTTTGTTTTGGCATTTTGTTATGTTGCATTTGATTGATTTTTGAAAAATTTGAAATTTTGAAAATTATTGCTAGGAAAAATATTGTTATGTGGTGTAATTTATATAATATTGCTATTTCTTTGTAATAAGGGGTGTATATTTGTATATATTTGTAAAAAACCCATAGATTAATGACAATCCAATTAAGATTTGTATGATGGTCGATCAATGGATATTTACCAAAGGAACACCACTAAAGGATGATTATTTGTCATAAGTTCATATTCCAACTCCAATTCGCACTTCCTGTTATAATCCTTACTGAAATAATATTTAAAATATAATTTATAACAACATAGCCCGCTAGTGATATCGTCCACTTTACGCTTAGGCAGCCCAGCCCGTTAGCGTATTGTCTGCTTTGGGCCTAGGCAGCACAACTTTAAAATGGCGTTATTTGCTCTAGGGTATGCTTACTCATACACCAGTACCTCTCATGTGCTTCGTCGATCTCCTAGCTGGGATGTCACATACACCTCCTCTAACGGACTCGCATCATCGCTAAGAAAGTCTAACTGACTGATTTGGACCGGACCGGACCATTTCTGGACCAGTAACAGGATCGGACCAGTCCTAATCGAATTGGCAAAACCTACCCTAGACCCCGATCCAATCCGAAGATTTCCATTCAAATCGGCAGGATCTGAACAAAAGGGAGTAGTACAAGACTAGACACACCAAATTGAAAAAATTGAAAAATATTCTATCAAACTAGTAGTTGCCAATGGCCAACGTATGAAACGACCATATTATCCCCCGATCCCTCCTCCCCTCCCCCCCCCCCCCCAAAATGACAGAAACTATCATATTATCCCTATACCCTCTATACCCCCCCCCCCCCCAACCTCCCAAAAGAAAAAAATCCATACACCCAAATTATTTTTACCTAAAAGTACTCCCATATTTTATCATTTAGTCACACCAATTTCAATTCTTCACTAATTCTCTCTACTACTCTCTAATATTGCTATCTATTAGCTATTTACTATCAAGTATAAACTATTAAATTATATATTAGTTAGAGTGAAGTGGGAAACTAGCTGAGTCAAGGTTCATCTTCTATTTGGTAAACTCGTTCCAACTTTTTATTTCCTCGTCACATTATTTTTAGCATATTGTATTTTTTGCTTGCTTTAATTATAATGTTTGGATTTATTAGAGCATTGGACTTAGAGCACGTGGGCGTGTGGGGTTAAGGGTAAAACACCAGTTAGTAGTTCTAGTAATCCTTATAGAGATGAAAACACTAATGTGGATGATTCTCAATATTATCATGATATTACTGAAAATGACCAACTGATAATGAAACACTTGAAGCACAATACCAAGATTTTGACCACTCAATGGGTTATTCAATTGCAATGTACTCCACCTAAAACTCGATTTGAAATACCTCCTATGCCTCCTATTAAGCTACTAAAGTTCGAGTACCATTAAAAGATAGATCAGATGTGTGGGAATTTATTATGAAAGATTGTCAGAGTCGGAAGGCTAAGTATTGTGCACCAAGTTTTGGATTTTAAAACTGAATGAAATGATGTGGTACGGGAAAGTTGAGAGCATGTTTGGAAACTCACCACTAAGTAAATTGGGATAAAAAGCAGGGAGTCAAGTATTTATTAGGGGGGAAGAGCTCCATGTTAGGGTTTTGTTGTTCAACATGAACTTAACTACACAACAAGAAGGTTTTACCGTTATGATAAGAAAAAAAGGAAAAATATGACAAAAATAGATGTGGTAGAGTCCGATATAATTGAAACCGGCTTTAGTACCATCTATCTATAATAGCTCAGTCCGCTAGTGATATTGTCTATATTGGTCTATGCCCTCACAGTTTAAAATGTGTCATTAAGGTCTAAGGCATACATATTTATATATCCAGTATCTCTTCTGTGTCTTACCAATGTAGGATTCTCTTAGCTGGTGTATCACATATACCCCCTCCTATAGACTCAGCGTCTTCGCTGAGGTTTGCCCCACCTTCATAGGATTTGCTTAAACTCAATACTGAGATTTTCCCCGACCTTTCAGGGATTTAGCTTAACTCAGTTGAACTTTGTCTCACATTACACAAGGTTGCATAGGAGTGGCTCTAATCCCATCTGTAATAACTAGCGTGCTAGCAATGTCATCCGCTTCGAGCTTAGTCTCGCACGGCTTAAAAACGTGAAGCATGCAAATTTATATACCTAGTATATATCTTGTGTTATACTGATGTGAAATCCTATTAGTTGGGTGTCACATATACCCGTTCTTATGGACTTAACATCCTTGTTGAGGTTTGCCCACCTTCCTAGGATTTGCCTAGACTCAAGACTGAGGTTTTATCCAGTCTTCTCGGGGTACATCTAAACTCATATGAATTTTGTCCCATATCGCGTAAGGTTACACAAGAGTGGCTTTAAATTCTCATTATTTCCTTTTATTTATTATTTTATGAGATTATTTGGTAAACGATCTTCATTATTTCCTTATACATTGACATTAAAAATGTTATAACGCTTCTTTCCATATTTTCATTTTTTTTAATTTTTTAAATTTTTAATATTTTAGAACTTCAAATTTAAATACTCAATTATTTATATTAATAAATAAATTTGTTTACAACAATATCCAATATAATCTATTGGAAACACATAGCTATCATCTTAGTAAATTGAATTTTTTTTTTAATAAATCAAAAAATCGTCTCATGTCAGCACAACTTAGCTAAAGAAACTAGATGACCTTATGTTCAAGAAGTTAAGGTGATAGATGTCAAGCTGTCCATGAACTTGATTAATACCAGTAGTCAAGCAGTAAGCAACAGTACAAAGTAAAAATGAACGAAAAGGCACAACGGTAGCAGTACAATTTAAAAATGAACAGCTAGCAATAAAACTGTAAAAGAGTCTCCATTATGCTTCAGTGAGTTGCACTGGATTTGAACAAGTATTTCTATGTTCTTATCAAAATTGACCAATTGGTTAGGATCCACCAGTCTTATCAAACCTTTTTGAATCTTAAAAGATAAAGGTGAATTCATCATGAACAGCTTTCTTATCTTTTTCCTCCCAAATAATACGGGTAATTTTCCTTTTTCTTGCTTTTATCTTTATGTTCCACCACATCAGATGGTAATTCGTCATCGAAAGCTTTCAAAGAGTTTTTTAGAGTCTTTAAAGAGGCGATTCTATTTCTGTTAGCTCTAGAGTCTTCAAAAATAGGTGAGGGTGCATCAATCCCTGCAACAATTATAGCATTATGGAAACCCCATCCAAAGCTAGACGTTGAGCTTCCTCTTTTTATCGCGAAATAAGTCAACACCAGATTTTCCTGTAATGGATGGGGATTTCTTGTCATTCAGAGAGTTTTCAGGTGTGTTAGCTTTATGTTCCACTTCAGCAGCCTTCCTATCATATGAGGCTTTCGGAGAGTAACCAGTTGCAGCCCGATTCATGTCTTTCAGAGAGTTTGTGTTACCCTTAGATCGAAAGTCTTGACGACCATATATTTAATTTTATAACCAAAAAAATAGGGAGCGAATCAACATAAGTAAGTCCTGCAATGGATGAGGCCTTCTTATCATTCAGAGGATTTTCTGGTATGTTACCTTTATATTCCACTTCAGCAGCCTTCTTGTCGTCTGAGACTTTCGGAGAGTAAATCTTTGTAAATTGAATTAATTCTTATCACTATAAATAGATATTACTAACTAATGTATGTTTAGAAGTTAAAGGCTTTATGTCTATGAACCACAAATATGAAATAGTAGAAAGATAATAAAAGTTTTATGAAAACATTTAACCTTTGTATTAAAATTTGGCTTTAGGCCGCAATTCTGTGGAATCCTCCCTGGAAACACCGATGGCGTTGCTGGGCTAAAACAGCCCAAGGTGCTCTTAACATGGTGTGATACTGTCCGCTTTGGACTAAGCCCGCACGGTTTTTCCAAAAGACCTCACACCATTAAGAGATCCCTACACCTTATAGGTAGGTTATTTTCTTTACACTAGTAAAAATACAGCATTTTCAGACCGAAATTCGGTTGGAGGCCTTCGTCCGACCGACGCGGTGGGATAATTCAATGTATTTTTATTAAATTTTTTTTTAACATAACCGACCGCCGCGGTCGGGCAGGAATTAAATTTTTCTAGCCGAGCGCCGCGGTCAAACGTCGGTCGCCAGGCAGAAACTATACCAGACGGGCATAGCAGCCCGTTTTTTTATTTCCCCATCCACTACTATCTCTCTCTCTCTCTCTCTCTCTCTCTCCTTTCTTTCTTTCTCCCATTCTTACCCGACCCTAAACCCAAATCTATTAAAAAAATACTCTTAATCTCTAATCAACAAGGTTTAACATCAATTCCATTCCTCTACAACTTGGTAAGTTTAATTTTCATAGTTTTCTTCCTATTTTCCCCAAATCCGAAAACTCTAACTTTTTAATCTATTTTTTTGTAGTTCTTCCATCTATCAAAGTTGGGGATTAGTAAATCAGTGGTGGTGGTGGAGTACAAAACCGTCCCTTGAGGTGAGTTTTATGGTGAAACACCAATTTTTTTTAATTTAATTTCAGCTCGTTTTTTTAATTTTTTCCTATTTTTGAATGCTAGCTCATGAAATTAATCCATGACATAGTAGTTACTATTTGGTTGTGAACTAGGTTACATAGTGTTGTTGTTTGGTTTGGGAAATGTTTAAGCTAGTTTGATATTTTAGTTGGTATTGTAAAAATTAGGTTGATTGGAAAAGTGGGTGTTGTTAAAAAAATGATTGGGTTATTGAATGCACATTTAGAAGATGATAAATTGGAAAGTAACACATTGAATGGGTTGTTGTAGTGAAAAAGTTGGTGTTCCATTGAGAAGAGTACACTTTGAATGGTTGTTGTTGATCAATGTTGTTGATGGGTTCCTTTAGTAGTGTTGTTGTTGTTGTTGAATGTTGTTAATGGTGTGTACTAGTGTTGTTGTTGTTGTTGTATTGCTTTGAGAAAGAATTGTTTGTGTATAGTGTAGTTTGGTAGTTAGATTCTTTGAGGCATTTCATCAAATAAGTGGTGAGCAACAAAGACATAATAGGAACTAGGCATAATAGTTATACATGCTCTAGTCTAGTAGTTTGGTAGTATTAGGCCTATAACTTGAATTCAAAAATTTAAGTTGAATAGTTTGCGAATAGTTTTAAATTACTCCAACTAAGTATAGATAATTAAATAGTTTTATCATTTTGAATAAATAGATATAAGTTGTAAATGAGAAGTGTTATTAATTACTAAATGATAATCTTAGAGAACAAATTAGTTAGTAATATAAAAGTAATTGACTTAGAAAACTATACAATTACTTAATCTTATGAAAATTGGTAGTGTATCAAAGAAATGTTTGTTTAAATATTTACAATTTAATATGCATCTCAAACGTGTAATTTTTGTGTAGATATGATTAATGAAAGTCGTAGTCGGATGTATAATAGAAATAATCCCGGCCGGCGGGAGATGAGGGCAGAATTTGCAGTAGGTGTTGAAGATTTTATTGAAAAGGCGAAAACACTTGATGATTTTATACGGTGGGACCAGATTAAGTGTCCTTGTCTGGACTGCAAGTGCATAAAAGGGAAAAATTTGGAAGATGTTGAAATGCATCTTTATAGGAAGGGTTTTATGCCAGATTATTTTATTTGGGTTTATCATGGAGAGTCTAGGGATGTGGGGGGTGATGTTTATTTTCAAAATGCTTATGTCGGTGGGAGTGGTCTGATCTCAAACGAGGATGATCTTGATAATTATCGAATGAACGATATGGTTAATGATGCTTTTGGAATGTACCCAGAGGAGCCGTCCCAACCAGGTACATCGCAACCAAATGTTGAGCACATTCCTAATGATGAGGCAAAACTCTTCTATAAACGGTTGGAGGAAGCTAGTCGTCCATTGTACGAAGGCTCAGTGCATTCCAAGTTGTCAGTTGCTGTTAGATTGTTAAGTATTAAAATCTGATTTACTATATGTCAAGCAGCCATGGATTCCATCATTGACCTTATGAATGATCTCAATCCGACTAACATGGCATTACCAACTAATTATTACCACACTAAGAAGTTGGTTTCCACGTTAGGTCTTTCTGCCCAGAGAGTTCATTGTTGTGTCAACGGTTGCATGTTGTTTTATAAGGATGATGCAGAATTAGATAAATGTAAATTTTGTGAGCAGTATCGTTACAAGCCGGTTTTAAACCCTAAAAAGAAGCCGATACCTGTTAAGTCGATGCATTACTTACCCCTTATACCTTGGTTAAAGAGGTTGTATGCGTCGATGAGCTCTGCTCCTCATATGAGATGGCACCATGATCGTACGAAACAGCAAGGCATTCTAAGCTATCCGTCAGATGGTCAGGCATTGAAACATTTTGATCAGGTGAACCAAGAAACATAAGGTTGGGTCTATGTTCAGATGGATTCACTCCTTTTGATGTCTCGTCTACACCTTATTCTTGTTGGCCCGTATTTGTCACGCCGTACAATCTTCCGCCCGAAATGTGCATGACTAGTCCTTATCTGTTTTTGAATTGCATTATCCCAGGGCAAAAAAGAGGCATATATGCAGAAACAAAAAAGGAGAGGAAGTGTGGGTCGAAGACCGCGCTAAAGAGCTATATGTAAGTTATTAAATTCAATCTTTTAAAGTTATTAAATCCGTCAATATTTGTCAATCTAATTCTTGTTATTATATTTTTTTTAAGGAAAAAGGCTACGGCGGTCTATGAAGAAAGGATGTCGACTCAGGCATCCGAGTCTGGTAGCAGTACCCCAGCTCAAATGACACTAGAAGAGGAAAGCGCACTATGGTTGGAGGTGAATGGCGGAGTAAAGAAGGGAAGTGCTTACGGCCTTGGATCACAGTATGCCTCAGAACGTCTAAATCCAGGTTTGTTTGGCAATTACACTCCTCCTGCTAGTTCAATATTAATCCCTCGGTGGAAGCCGCTTTGTGCAATGAAATCGAAGAGCTTAAGAAAAAGAGTGAAGAAGAACGTTTGCGCAATGAAGAAAATATGAGAGCCATGCGGGAAATGATACAGAACATTATGTGTGGTGGTGCGGACAAGGGAAAGAAGGGCAAGGGCAAGAGCAAGACCAAGAGCAAGAGAAAGAGCAAGAGCAAAAGCCGGGAGAAAGGCAAGAGCAAACGTCAATACAGCTCTGAGTCGGGTTCTGAGTTTAGTTCTGAGGCAATGGAGTAGTAATAATGGATTGTTGATGTCTTAGACTTGTTTTAGACATGTATTAACTTGTTTGGATCACTATTCGGATTGAATATATTATGTAAATTGTTAAACTTTCAATTTAAAGGCAATAAGCCTTGTTTAGACTATTAATAAGGCTTGAGAAGCCTAATCTTCTTCTGGGTGCTGTTTTTTCTGTTTTTTACAGGTGGTGTAGCTCTAATTGCAGGTTTTGTATTGCAGGTATTACACTGTCTACCGACCGCAGTGGTCCGAATCCGAAATCTGGTTAATTCATTACCCAAAAATAAGAAATTTCCCACCACGTCGGTCGCCCTAGCCCACCGCCGCGGTCGCCCAGTTTCTCATTTTTTCTGCAATCTCCCACCGCGTCGGTCGCCTAGTTCAACATTATTTTTTCCACCTATGAAATTAGGCGACCGCCGTCCGACCGTATTTCGGTCCGATGTCCGACCGCAGCAGTTGAAAAACTGTGGGCGACAACTATTTAGCCGACCGCCTTGTCTGGTCGGACAACGGTCGCCTAGCCGACCGTTGTCCGACCGGATGGGCGGTCGGAAAAGCCCTAATTTTTAGTAGTGTTATCAACTTTCGATGTGGGACTTGGTTCGCACACCCAAACAATTTCCCCCTCGAACTAAGTTCCACATGGGACGTCACTGCTTATTTGGAGATTCATTGTACTGTGTGTCACCCACATCAACAATCGAGTACCTTTGTGTGCGTCTTTGAAGCTATGCCAAAGGTTGTAAATCGGCCGATAGACGGGCAAAGACATTAACCGGGCCCTCAAAGTTATGGGTAAAGGCAAGCAGTAATCCGGACCACAACGGGTAAAGGCTAAGTCGGGCCCCACGCACTCACTCCGTTGCATACTCGTCTCGCTGAACCATTGGCTCTGATACCAGTTGTTGGGCTAAAACAGCTCAAGGTGCTCTTAACATGGTGTGATACTGTCCGCTTTGGGCTAAACCCGTACGGTTTTTCCAAAAGGCCTCACACCATTAAGAGATCCCTACACCTTATAAGTAGGTTATTTTCATTGCCAACTTTTGATGTGGGGTTTGGTTCGCATACCCAAATAGGCATTACATAGCTGCAGGTTAAGCAGAGTAGAGTATATGAATTGGCTCAATCCTATCTGTAAGGAATATCATGTTTCCATTCCTCTCTCATGTATGATGCATCCCTTGCATCTCGAGTGTTTATGCTCTCTTGTACAATGTTACGCCTTAGAACGTTGTTTATCCTTTGCATAGAGGGATACATATCATTTCCTACTCAAATGCCGTTTAGATTATGTGGTGAATTTCAGTACTTTTAAACTTTAATATCTACCCACCCAAGGCGTCGCCCGCTTCTTGTGAATATCTATTGTTGGATAATTCTAGAGTTGACGTTGTTGGACTACATTGCCTCATCTTTTACACGCTAGCTAATTTGGGGGATGGTACTAGTCAGGAGCTCATCAATCAACCTAAATCTTGTCTAAAGTGTCAATATTGATGGCCAAGTTCGAATTGTGAATTACTTTTGTTAAGGGAGGGGTAGAATTTGTTGGGATCAAAATAATATGGTGTATGTGGAAGTTAACAAAGCAAACTTTCATTTGAAAGTGGTCTGGACAGTTGACCTACATAGGGAGAGATTAAAAATTACTACTAGTAGAAAAGAAAAATCAAAACTTAAAGTCCCCCATTTATCATCAGTCTCAAATTAAAAGACTACATTGTAAGGAGTTGTTATTGTTGTGATTTTGGAAAGCAGAGATCTTTAATTTATAAATGTCCAGATTTTTCCTCCAACTAAAAAGATAGGCATAGAATGAGATATATTCCTTTTAAAACTCTTTTTATTCTTTTAGAAAGAGAGCCATAATAGGTATGAAATTCAAAGCAAAATCCTAACAATTCTCTCCTTGGCCTGAATTTTCTGGCAAAATAAACTCGATCTTTCTTCTTCACATGATCTTTAACATATAATTGTTGCTTGTTTGGTTGAAAGGAGCCCAACAATGGGTTAAAATAGGAGACCATGCGTCAAAAATAACCATGTGTACTAGTATTGGTTAAAAGTAGCCAAAACATGGGTTAAAAGGAATTTTATTTTAAAGATATGGCAGCATCACTATTGTTGATAATATGGTTGAAAATTTTTTAGCATCAAAATTTTTTTTGGATAAAAATCTTCATTATCGTCATATTGGTTGCATCTAGAACTGAACCCGTCTTGAACATGTCTTCAATCTCGAACCATTGACTGAACCATCGACTCTGATACCACTTGTTGGGATCGAAATAACATGATGCATGCGAAAACTAACAAAGTAAACTTTCAATGATAATAACTCAAATACTTTTATTTGAAAGTGGTTTTGTCAATTGACCTACATAGGAAGAGATTAAAAACTACTAATAGTAGAAAAGAAAAACTAAAATATAAAGTCTCTCCCTAAATATTCCTCTCAAATTAAAGACTAAATTGTTGGAGTTCTTGTTATTGTTGTGATTTTGAGAAGCATAGATCTTCAATTTATAGATGTCCAGACTTTTCCTCTAAGTAAAAGGATAGGCATAAAATGAGATATATTTCTTTTAGAACTTTTTTTCATCCTTTCAAGAATTAAAGTCCTAAGAGCGTCTCCAACGCTGATGGCAAATGCCATTATGCAGTTGGATTTTGGAGAAAATCCACTACAATGGTGCTATATTTTTTACTCCAAAATGGGGGATGAATAGTGTCACCCCAAATTTGGAGTGACACTATTCATCATCTCCATTACTATTCCCTATTATTTTATTATTATTTTTATTATTTATCTCTTTTAATTTATCTCTTTATATACACTTAATTATGTTTATGTAATAGTTTTGTAATATTTATTTTATATCTTAACTTAGGCGTGTAATTTTGATAAATTAATTTTTGTGCATTTCTTATTTTTATGTAAAATTTTAAATAAGTTATAATTGTACGAAAAATATATAATCAACTCAAAAAATGAATGATGAAAATATAAAATATTAAATATTGCTAAAATTGAAAGGTGCAACATAAAATATTAGATGTTACTAAAATTGAAAAGTGAAAATTGAAAAAATACATTAAAATTGGAAATACATTAAAATTGAAAATACATTAAATTAAAATACATAAAAATTGAAACTACGGTAAATAGTATAATCACTTAGTAGGGAGGTATGTCGTTTCAGATACACCAACATCATTATAGTACTGAGTGAATGGGGTTGAGGATTGTTGTGCTTGTGGCTGTGAAAATTGTTGACTTCTTTTATATATTATTCGATGTTGTTCTTGTCGATAAAATTCACGACGAGTCGGATCGGCAATAGAGTCCACATCGATGAGCATAGTTTTATTCTCTTCTTTCAATTCTTTTAGTCTTATTTTTTCTTTTTGAATTTCTTTTTGAACATACAAAACTTCTTTTTTTGTCTCAGTTGCATTGTTCATTGCCTCTACAATCCGAGTATTTTCTGATTGGATTATATTCATATAATCGAGGATGATCGTGATCTTAACGCACCTATTCAAGATGATTGGGAAGGTCCACTTCCAGAAGTTGAAATGGCAGTAGATGAAAATCACCGATTTGAACAATTTTTAGTTCGGCGCAACATAATCACGAACAGTGATGCTCATTCTGCACTTCGTAATACATTAATAGATCATTTATGGGAGCATACTAGAAGTGAAAATTGAATAGTTATGTAGTATTTCGAATGAATTTTACCGTAATGTAATATGTATCTTATTATATTGTATCGCAATGATTTCACTTTTATTTGAATTATTCGTTAATATATTTAATCTATAATATTTTTTACAAATTACTATAATATTTAAAATTTTATGGTATAAAATAATTTTATATTGAATATCAATTATATGTGATGAATATGTAAAAAAGAAAATAAAAGATAAAATTTGTTTAATGGAAATAAGAAAATAAAATTGAGATAAAGATAATAATATAATATAGAAGAGAGAGAAGAATATAAAAAGTAATATTTTTTTTTTGGAGGAAAAAATGGGGGAATGGTTGGAGTAAGTTTACCCCCCATTTTAAAGATTTCTCCATTTTGGAGAAGAAAATGGGGTTGAGGGTTGGAGATACCCTAATAGGTATCAAATTCAGGGCAAAATCCTAATAGAATTATGGTAGGTAAGTTAGGTTAAAAGGAAATAAAAACTCATATCTATGTTGTTTTTAACATGTTTTTAACAAACACATGTTCTTCACAATTAAATTTCTAACGTCAATTATTTTTGTTTAGATCTAAAAGTCTGGTTTGAATGGCTTCGAAATTGTGTCAGATATCTCTTTACTAATAAAATCTGTGAAATAAAAAAATTGATATCTGAGATTCTCTCATTAAAATTATCTTTTTGGAAAGTGATTCATTGAGAAAAAAAAAAAAATTGGCATCCCAATGAAAAGTTTTGAAGAATAACAATTTAAAATTTTAAGGAATTCTTGCTTCAACTCCACTCCAGTATCTATGTAAGTAAATTTGCATGGTTCGACAAGCAACTACCATGTTGCGTTAGTCCTTTAAATTTTGATTATAATACAAAATCACCTTCTAGTTCGGGGGAAATACTTCTTATGGTCTATTTTTTGCGCTTTTATGGTTTATTGCTAATGTTATTTTTCATATAAGGTTTTTCCATGAAACTAATAAAATATAACACAAGAATCATAAATAAAATATAAAAATCATCGTAGGTTCATTTTCTATTATTAAATTATAACTACCATTAGAAAAGTACATCATGACGTTGCCTATTTATACAAGCTATTGTCATTTTGTAAAAATTATATACCTTAGTCCTTCTGAAAACTTCGGACCACGAGATTGAAGTTAGCTAGCGTTTGTTTATAGTTTTTGGGGTGTTTTTGGGGGTATTTTTTGGAGATTTTTTGGGATTTCCCAAAAAATCCAAAAACTGGTTGAACCCAGTTTTTGGGATTTTTTGGGAAATCCCTCACAAACTTCAAATATTGTTCCAAATAAAATGCATGTCCAAACAAAATTTCAATTTCCCAAGTTTCAAATCCCAAATCCCAAATCATGTCCAAACGGGAGCTTAGTCTTCAAGTTTAAAGTTTGAATTTTTGAACTTTATGCTTGTTCTGTAAATGCTAGGCTAAAAGCAGCTATTTGTGCACTTCCCATGTTAGAAACCCAAAAAGTAAGACACTAGGCCTGCTATTACTTGGGTAAAAAAATTATTAGGCAGCCTATTAAGCTAGATCCGATTAAGTTGTAGTTATTTTTAAAAAATTATTACAAGAGCAACCACTAAAGTTCATGCCATCGTAAGTTGTTTTCAGACTATCGAGAGCTGAAGTTAGCCAATTTTTGGTCTGAATTTCCAAAAATTTAATTTGTTGAGTTGAATTTGAGTCAAATTTGGATCAAACATGTGAAGAACAACAACATATCTAGTGTTATCCAACAAGTGGGTCGGAGAAAAATGAGAACGTACGGTGACCTTACCCCCACCAAAGTGGAGAGGCTCTTTCGATGGACCTTTGGCTAGAGAAAAATATTTAGAAAATATGTTTGAAAGGCAAAATGGAAAAAACGTGATAAAGAGAATAAGAAAACTAAAAAATACCCAGTATAATCAGATAACACCAGTAGTGATAAAGGCGAATACTAAGATAGAAATAGTCTATATAGGACTATTATTATAGCTTATAAGAGAAAAGACACTCGACTACTATCTAACCTTCTACCCTAATCTTCAACCTCCACACTTTATTATCTAGGGGCATGTCTTCAGTGGATGTGAGTCATGTCCTGTCACGCTCAACTTTTGAATTTGTGTGTTTTTCAGTGGCCAACACTCCATCTCATACAACATAATTGGTCTAACGACCATAGAACTTGCTTTTGAGCCTTAGGTTCCCATCTCTTATCACATAAATTCAAACCTAATAAAATCACAAGATTTGACATTTTGACTAAAGTGTGGCCAACTTCAGCACCCAATGGCCTAAACTCGGGAGATACTTCACCGATTGTCTGAAAATAGGCAAATCTGAATCAAGTGGCTAGCCTTTACAAACTACCCACATAGGAGAAGTGCACAAAAGACCACTTTTTCCACTAGTCTTTGGGCACATGCCACTAATACCAAAATATTTACTTTGTAGCCACTTTCATTACACCCACCAAAAATGAAAAAACAGAAAAGACTAAATTACCCTTAAGTACAATATATAAACGTTACACTTCGCCTATTTCTTCATCTCTCAATTCTCTGTTCCTCTGCTACTGCTCAATTTTCTCACTTCAATTTTCTTAACCAATTTCGCTTACAATTTCAGCTATTATCTTAAAAAAAATTTGAGTATTCTTTATTTCAATTTTACGTTATGCTGCATTAGAACTGAATTTGAATAAAGTTCAATCCATGTAAACTGGATTTTAGAGAATACCTCGATGAGACGTCAACGCCTGAACTTCAGTTTTTAAGGCCTGAATATTCAAATATAAAGTGAAAAACTACCTTAGAAACTAAATCCAATCAATCGAAACTGAATTTCAGTGAAATTTATTTAAATTTTAGGAGTTTTAATACCTCGATGGGATGTCGATGGCTGAACTTCAGTTCTTAAGGCCTGAAAGTTCATTTATAAACTGAAAAGCAGCCTCAGAACTTGGTGACTACTTATCGCCACTCTCACGTGAAGTATCAATATACTAGCACTGAAGTTGAACTAACTTTAATCCATTAGGATTGAATATGTAGTAAGTTCACTCCATTAGAACTAACTTTCAAATAACTTCAATGCTTAAGAGACCTGAAAATGCATATATAAACTTGGTGATGCATTGTCGCATATTTTGCATGAAGGATCAGAAAATTAGGACTGGACTTGAACTAAATTTAGTCGAGTAGGACTAAGTTTGAATTAGATTCACTCGATTAGAGTGAGTTTGAAGTACATTAAGTTGATTATGATGGAATTTTAAGTACATTCAGTCTATATGGAATATTCAGTACTTAAAGCCTAACTAGGACTAAGTATGAAGGATGTTAGCTTGCAGTGATGTAAATGGGAATAGAAGTTCAATCTTTATGGATAGAACTTAAGTCATATATGGACAGAAATTCAATCCATATGGACTTAAGTTCTATCCATAGGGGGGAGAGCTTTCAATAATCTTATGGATAGAAGTTCAGGGCCATACAGATTGAAGTTAGTTCAATCCTTATGGATGGAACTTAAGTCCATATGGACAAAACTTCAATCCATATGGGGAGAGCTTTCAACAGCCTTATGGATAGAAGTTTAAGGCCATATAGGTAGAACTTCAATCCTTATGGATAGAACTTAAGTCCATATGGACACAACTTCAATCCATAGGGGGAGAGGCGGAGAGCTTTCAACAGCCTTATGGATAGAAGTTCAGGGCCATATAGATAGAAGTTCAGTCCTTATAGATTGAAGTTCAGGGCCATATAGATAGAACTTTAAGTCCATATGAAAAAATTTCATACTAACACAATTCTTTCTCTGGTTTACTTATTCAATTCAGAATGACTACAGTTTGTCTGGTTATTACTTTCAATGGGAATTTGACACAAGATTATAAGTACCTGGATCATGAAACAAAACTTCTACTTGTTAATGAAATTATTGAATTTAGAAGTTTTATGGAGAAGATTTATGAAGCAACACATTTCACTGGAGATATGAATATATGGTTTGATATTAGAATGAATTCGAGCAAAGGAATGCTTGTCACAAAAGAAGAAGAACTCATGACATGTATCCAATTGTTGAAGAGTAATTCATCTTTCAAGAATAGTCATTTTGTCATCGACAAGTTAGAGAATCAGATTGTTCCATCGAGGTTCCACAAGAATAGGGGAACTTGATATGAGATCGACTACAATCAAGCAATTGAATCGCCTGGCATTGTTGAGAACTTGCAACCAAATGACAATTTTAGTCACCAGCGCCAACACTTGAATGCCCTCCTAGCACATCGGCTGCCAAGAAACAGAAGGAAAAGGTCCAGGGTAAAACAGGAACAATCTCCAGCGATGATATTAACAGGAGATGTATCATCGAAAGATATAGCAGCCTACTTAATATTTGACAACAAGGAAACCATGATGAAGTGTTCTGTCAAGACGTCAATCAAGGAACATTATGAGTTCAAGGTTATTAGATCAAATAGAACAAGATATGGACTAAAATGCATCGATCCCAACTATGATTGGAATATTCATGCCAGAAGGATAAAAGATTCCTCACTGTTTAATGTAATTAAGTTTCATAATATACATAAATGCCCTGTTGAAATTAAGAAGGCTGATCAGAAACATGCCACGGCAATATTGATAAGTGAATACTTTCTCGAAAACATCCGACAGCAGAACTGAAGTTAGACCATCATTTATTGTCAATGAAATGAGAAGAATACATGGGATTGAAATAGGATATCACAAGGCATAGCGTTCAATTCAAAAGGCAAACGTATTGATTAGGGGACGACCTGATGAGTATTATCATCTCCTCCCTTCATACTAACATGTGCTGAAAGAGAGAAATCCAGGCGCGCACACTAACATAAAGATAGACAGTCTTAATCGGTAAGCATTTCTCAAAAATGAATTCAATGCCTTTATGAAATTCAAAACTTTCTAAGAATTAACTTTGTCCTATGTTAAGACGTTTCAGGTTTATGTATATGTTTGTTGCTTTCAAGCCATCAATTGACGGTTGGAGGTATTGTCTACCAGTGATAGCAGTAGACGCAACATTTCTAAAGGCAAAATATCTAGGTGTTCTCATCATTGCTATAGAAAAAGATGCAAACAATCAACTGTTCCCTCTAGCTTATAGAATTGCAGACTCTGAACTTGTGTTTCTGTCAGACAGAAACAAATCAATTGCGCACGGGATTGCAGAAGTTTATCCTGATAGCCACCATGGTATATGCATCTACCACTTTGAAAAGAACCTAAACCAAAGAAATGTGAGAACCACAGTGATAAGTCAGTTTCAAACTGCTGCAAGTGTTTATAACCATGAAGACTTTCATAACCTCATGTCGCAAATAGAGGAAATTGATAGAAACACATTCAACTACATAATGGAAGAAGCACCTGAAAGATAGGCTAGATCTTACTCACTGAGGCGACGATATGATATGCTTGTTGACACCCAATTTTGTCCCTCCTATTTTTAAAGCATCAGTTTTTAAATTTTACACGCACTCGTGCATTTATCCTGGCCCCGTCCATTCTTTCAAATTATCCTTTCGTAATAGTCTGCCAATCAAGGCCATTTTCAAAGGCACCATCTCAAACCATAGCCGTTTTTACAAGACGTGCGTTTCCATTTTAAATTATGCAATTACCTCTATTTTTTGATAAAATTACCCAATCCATTTTAAATCCCAAAATACATTTTTATATGCTCCCCTTACCAGTTTTATTGCTTCAAAATTAATTCCCTAATTTTCCTATGTTTTATACCTATTTTATACATTTCTAAATCTATTTTATTATTAAATTATGCCTAATATACACTATTTATCCATCATATATACATAAATATATATACACATATTACACCTCATATTTTATACACATTACACATATTTTTTATACCTCGGCGCTTAGGTGGATTAATCTCAGCCACCACGTGTGACATCCGACGGCTGAGATCAAATCCTCCACTCATTCCCCTAAACGACCCTAAACCTTCCCCCTACCCTTATTCCCTCCTCACATCCCCGATAATCTCTCTCTCTCTCTCTCTCTCTCTCTCTCCCTCCCTCTCTCTCTCTCTCTCCCTCCCTCCCTCCCTCCCCTCTCTCTCTCTCTCTCTCTCTCTCTCTCTCTCTCTCTCTCTCTCTCTCTCTCTCTCTCTCTCTCTCTCTCCCCGTGGCAAAATGAATCGCCACTGCTGTCACGGTTATTTTCGGTCAATTTGCCAGTAAAAATTGGGAAATAGTACCATTGCACTCCCCTTGTCATCCGCTACAAAACCTATATACTTTTGATGACATTTGGATGAGGGCTAATCTTGACCCTTTTTAACTGAGTCACCACTACCAGGAAACGTCTCCGGCGGGGTTCAGGTTGTGTTGAACGGTATTATCATTGGAAAAAGGGTAAGAATTTCTCCATGCAACCCCAATTTGAGACGGGTCGATGTGACTCGACCCGGTTCGAAAATAGGTAACCTTTTCTTTTTTCTGTTATTCTTTGGACCTGTGTGCTACCCTCGCCTAGTTTGCCTAGTTCTTTCTACGTTTTAACATGATTAATTGTTGTTCGTCGATTGACTAGAGTGAAAATTCATGAAATTATTTGCTCGCTTCACTAGTTTAAACACTGACTTGATTTCCTGTGTGTTTGAGTTTAGTATAATCACGACTTATATCCTAGACTACTTCTTTTAACCTATAAATTTAAAGTCCATGATTGTTTTGAATTGATCGTGCTTATCTCTATTTGTTATAATGAACCTATCCTCACATTCTGTCGAAGTAAACTATCTCCACGATTGTATGAATGATAATCTGACTCAGCATGACTAAGAGGATTTTAAACTGTTTCAATTAGAGTTTTGATTGAGTTCACGAATGGAAGTTAGCTATTTGTTTGATCCTGTGCCAACTAAAGCTTTTCAAAATCTGTTGAGTTATTCTCGAGCCTAAAATAGGTCTATGCAATTGATTTCCTGAACCTAGACTATGTTATGTTTAAAGAGAAGAAACTATATCTGTCATGGATTTGCCTTAAGTTTAAGGCCTTGATTGGTCTATACTTGGTAAGACAACCTAGATGACTATTTTTAATTTTAGGAGACAATATTCCTTGCCTTATTATTTTTTCACCCGTTTGAAATTGAAAACCCTCACCTCACACCTATTTAAACTGGTATTCTTCACCCTACACAACACACACAGAAGCACACAGTTTCTATACAAAAACAAAAGTTGCAGAACACTTTTCTGAAGCTTAATCTCCTTCTCTGACTTTATTCTTCTGGAAAACAATTGCTTCACTTAGTTATTTGGCTCTGTCTTGCAAGTCCTGATCAATCTACACACTGTTTCTTTGCTCTTTTACTGTCAAAAGGTACTTCCTTTTCTTCCTGGCTACCTACTGCATATGTTTCTCTATTTGTCTATGCCTGGATAAGTTTGTTGTTTCATCCCACCTCTGTTTGGCTTAGGTTAAACAACCTATGCTTAAACATTGTATGCTTAGACTCTGTTTTTGTTAATCCACGTTAAGGGATCCAATAGGATCCTACCAGTTTTTGCTAAGGACAGGGGCACTGGTTGCACCTTATTGATAAGGTTCTCCGCAATCCTTCTTGATTTGGACAAAGCCCCAATCCAGACTTCCCTTTTCCCCTGCTAACCTTGTGCTTGCAGCTTGTTTTGGATGGTCTCAGACAGACCATGCTATGTTTCTTTAACTTCAGATCGAGCCTTTTTAAATTGGTTCTGATACTGAGGCAAATCTTTGATGGTTAATAGTAGTTTTGATATTAATCCTTAAAGGAGTAGGACACCCCTTTGACCATTGTTGTTCCCTGTGATTTGTCCCCTAGAAACTGTCCCCTGTTATGTAAATTTAATTAGAGATCCTGTTTGTAATCAGTTAAGACAGGGAACACATCTACTAGGTTGTGTATTGGCTACCCAGGGGCCTTCTCCTAACTTCTGCTTCTCTGTGTTGCATCATGTTAGGCTTTAACGTTCTTAAAACCAGTTTGACGTGTGTATAGTTAATATAAAAGTCATGCAGGCTGCTTGTAAAGCTTTTTGAAACATCAATATTGCTTGGTTAATCATCTTATACAGATTTCAGAGTCTAAAATTCGAAAGTATGTTTGTCCTATGATTAAAATCTGGAATTTCTTTTGAAACAGGGGCTATTTGTGTTATAGTTGTCTAAATTGGATTGTTTTTCTGAAAATTAGTCAACCCCTCTTTGCATAAACAGCCCAGGGCCAAAACTATTTTTTAAAAAAGGGTCTTTTACGTGTATTAAATCAATTTTTAAACCACTTGACACTCCTATACACTAATCTAATAGTGTATATGGGTGTATAAAGTAATCGGGGTCATTTATAGACTTTATATGTATTTTTCTAAATTTATAACCATCACTTAGTCATATATTTTCATGCTTATAACTATACATATATACGTTACGTGCGAAAGCCTTTGATTGCATTTCCGTACTTATGTGAAACTCATTTTATAAAACAGCCTTTTTCACATATATACTTCCAAAATTGACCCCTAAACCAAAAGGCCATTAAGGATAGGACTCGACAATTAATGGCGAGTCACACCGACCCTAAATGGCCAATATTTTATTTTATAAACAACACCCATTTTGTTTTGGTACAAATCTGAAATTCGTTTACAAAACAGCCCATTTATAAATACTACAATTACACAAATAGGCTGAATTTGAACACCCTTGCATATTTGAATTATACATGTGGTTAGGCATTCTCACTGGAGGCCATGAAATACGATTAGGCTTAAATATAGGTCATGTTTGAAACTTACTTTCATATGTGTGTTAAATTGTATCGGTACATATATTCCCTACATGAACTAGATACTAAAGTGACCTCCTAAGTTAGTATTGTATGATAATATTCACCATTTTTATCCCAAAATATAGACTCGGGCGGAAACCACCTTTCGTGGGACTCAGGGGAGTGCCTAACACCTTCTCCCCCGAGTCATTTGGACTTCTTACCTTTTCAAATATCTGAAATAGAATAGTGCGGCTACTAAACTTGACCTTAGACACTTAGGTGGCCTAATACACCTTAGAAAACTATATTAGGTGGCGACTCCAACATTAAAACTCAAATAAATTACCCAGTCAAATCCGAAACCCGACTCGCCTCGAGTTGAGTCCAAAATCGGGTATGACAGAATGGCGACTCCGATGGGAATTTTAAAGTCCTAACCACAACGAGCCTTTATTTTGGGATTTTTATTGTTTATTATCTTGTTATTTATTATTATCACCCGGAACTAACTTCTTTCTCTCTTTTTTTTTCTTTTGTTTTATTTTAATTTTGGTTGTAATATCTTTTCAATTTTGTAATGCATTTTATTTGATATACCTCCCCATCAACGTTCACTCGTGCGATATACTTGGAAAAACAAAATGGTTGCGTCGGTTTGACGGCCGTTCTCACTCCTACAAAATACCCTTCGGAAAAGTTTGGGATAGGTCTAGTCTGTGGTACAACCGACGTTCCCAAAACTTTTCCACCTCCAAATTGTCCGTTTGGGGAACCATGTCTAAACCAAATCTTAGTAGAGACGAGAGGAACTCATGCATCATGATATCCTGTTAGTTGACTTGTTTCCAAGTCTCGAATAGGCCAACTTGTACAACATTCTAAATGGGTTTTCAACCCCAAAGAGCGTTTGGACATGATTATTTGCATTTATGGAAAATAAACATGTAACGGTTAATATTGTTCTCAAAATGAGGGTGGGTTGTTTATTTTTACTTTCTCGTTTATTTGTAGGTCTTTATGACTCAAAAATATTCAAGGCTTGGTATGGTTATGGGTGTTTCCTTCTCTACTGGCACGATGGTGGAGTAATTTAGGGAGTCATGGCCGTTTGCGGGTTCATAAGTACTTGGGACATCTACTTTTACTATTGGAAGTCGAACCATGTCGTGGGGTTATCGATTCGGCGATTACGTTTTGGGATGAGGAAATGAATGTTTTTAGGTTCAATGGCGTAGAGTTGACACCGTTGTTAGAAGAGATAGGTGGTTTTATAGAAGATTCGGGTATGATCAGAGAAAAGCGTACATGGCAAGAGACGGTAATCATCATCCCAAAGTTTCCTACTTTGAGTGACTTTCGCAAGTTGCTTGGCCTTGCTGGAAAAGATGCAGTGACATTCATACAAAAGGGTGGTATACCTTTGTCCTTTCTGTATGAAAAGTTTGGTCATGATAGTGCTTTTGACCAAAGGCGTGAACATTTCACTTGCTACGATGATTGGCATAAAGGAAAGATTTTCACCTTCATAGTTAGTTTTTTGGGCATTATGGTGTTTCTTGAAAATTCAAAGCATTACATTGGGTTACGATTGATCAAGGTAGTAGAAGCTGTGATGAACGGGGTTGACAAACGAGAGTGCACTTTGGTACCTATGATTTTGGCCGATATTTATAGAGCTTTGGGGCTTTGTAAGAAGGGGGCTAAATATTTTGAAGGGTGCAATTTGTTACTACAACTCTGGTTTAAAGAGCATTTAGAAATAGTGAGAGGAAGCGCGGAAATACTCAAACCATCAGGCATTAATCGTATAACTACACCACGTTATGGAGTTAGAACCTTGAAATAAGCAAGTACCGCTGAAGGTTGGTTGAAATTCTTTGATAGCATAACAGACGACACTGTGCAATGGATGTTCACTTAGTTCCCGACAAATGAATTCACAATTCGAGCCAATGCCACTCCTTTTTTTACTCTAATGGCGCTGTGAGGCCTTCAACCATACATCCCTGGAAGAGTCATAAGGCAAGCTGGTAGGAAATAATACATAATTCAAATGGATTTCATCGGACGATACCAACTTGATTACACTGAAAAAAAGATTACTTTGGCTGGGAAAATCATCGATAGTTGGAAAAATCGTCGTAAAATGGGTCCAAAATTTATAAAACGAGATCGGTATAGAGCAGGTTGTGAACCACACTACGCAGACTGGTTGCAAGCAGAGTTAGGAGGGACAATTACACCGGGACCAAATAGGAGCGACACTATCAAAGACAAAGAAGTAGAGGCGCAAATTAAATACAAATGGCTAATGCGGAGAGTATCAGAATCAGTAACGGAGCACCAAAAAGACAGAGACATGGAAGAGCGGGCATTGGAAAAGCTCTCGAAAATCACACTGCCATAACTGCTTTGGTCGAAGCGGCTACACATTTCTAGGACTACAAAAGGAAGGTCTTTCATTTCAGTGGTCTAGAGTTGGCACCAATGTTGGAGGAATTTAGCGGACTAGCAGGTTTAGAGCCTAGACCCGACACTATGATTTACCCCCGAGACGTGGACCCTAAGGGGTTCATTAAATTGTTGGACGCTCCTTACGATCCATACGTCGAAGGGGTGCATGATGGAAAAGTTACGTTGGAGTACCTGCATTCTCGGAATCTCGGTTTAGGGATCCAACACTTAGGCATGATTGGACTGAGGTATGCGAAATTCAAGACTAGGAGTGGACTGAATCCAATGCTTTCATCGTTGCTTTTCTGGGAAGCATGGTTTTCCCCGAGAAGGAAGGAAAGATTGACATAAGGTTGGGAAGAGTGGTAGAAGGGTTACGCAGAGGTGCATTCAAGCATCAAGTAAGCTTGGTTCCAATGATTATGGGGGAAGTTTATCGAGCTCTAACCAAATGTAGGAGAGGAGGAGACTTTTTCGAAAGTTGCAATCTGTTGCTACAAATCTGATTGATAGAGCATTTTCACAGTGTCCCTATCAGTCCGATAGCGCCAAAACTGTCATGGAGAGGAGGGATCCGCTCACATAGCACCCGTATGGCTGGAAGAACAACATGGGAATACCCTGCAAACATGGAGGGATGGTACACCAAGCTCAAGGAATTGAAAGAGGTGCAATGGGTGATTGAAAATTGTGCTGGCTTCACTGTTTCCATACAAGGTCAAGACATCACTTTCTTGACATTGATTGGGTTCCAAGGGACTCACCATTATGTTCCTCTAAGAATTATCCAGCAAGTAGGGATGACACAACAGACCCCGCAGTTGACTGAAGGAAGAAGCTTCAATGTTGATATGAAAGACATCGAACATCCAATGGTGGGGACTATCTTGACAATATGGGAAAAAAGGCTTACTATGCAATTTTGTCGTGGTCGAGACAATAGGGTGAACCCTGCGGCTACTCTAGTCTATCCTGAATGGCTCAGCAAAGATAAGGCAAAGTTGTGTTCAAAGACTACACTGAAAAGGAAAACCAAAGCTCCCAGTGTCGACGAAAAATACAAGAGGCTGCGACACGAGTTTGATCAAGGGAAGAAGGAGTTGAGGGTAACACAAGAGAGGGAAATGAGGAGACAATACAAGGATAAGATCAAAGGGGATGAACTCAAGTATTGGACCGGTAAGGTCATGGCTGCAAGGCAAGCTACTGAGAATTTGCAAGATCTGCTCAAGGGATGGGGAGAGTATTTTAAGTCAGTACCACTAGAAGAGAAGGAAGCTAAGGGGATAGAAATCTGTGAATTCTTCACGAAAGCTCTGGGTGACATGGAAGCTGGGAAAGATCCAATGGAGATGTTCGCCGACCCTCCACCTATGATCCTAGTTCACAAGCCTAAGGAAGAAACCAAATAAGATTCTGGAACTGATGCTTGATTCAAAACCTCTTTGCTTGGCACATTAGTCTGGTCTTCCTAAAATCGAGTCGTCTTTTCTTTTTAGCATTGTCTTTCGTTCAGTCGAGTCTTTGCTTTAAGTCAGTGTTTGGAATAAAACCAAGCAAATTAAATAAAATTTTAAAATTTTTGGGTTTTAGGCTTGTGTTGATTATGTTTATGCAAACTAACTGATGTATTCTGTGCGAACATTGCTTCGAATCCTCGATAGGCATACGTCTGGTACAAAAGAGGTCCCTTGCATGATAGGATGCAATTTGTTTTAAACTAATATATACTCACCTTTCTTCTTTGTTTTGATATGAAGGTCCCCAAGTCCCTGATAGTTTAGTTTGTGCATTCTGGTCGTGTCGTAATACCGGTTGAGATCCAGAGGATCAATTCCAACACCTCCCCCTTTACCTACAAGGACAAAGACGAGACGAAATATCATGGATGAGTTTGACAAAGTCGGAAATGGAACTCCTGAGAAGTAAGGTGTGGTCGCCTATGAAAACTATGCTAAGTTGGAACAGAGGCTATTCGAGTTGAAAAATAGGGTCCCTCTCGCCAATATTGATGAGATCATTGAACCAAACAAAACTACCCATCCTCACGCCAAAGATCCACTCTACCCTGAAAAAGACATTCCTTACCCTACCTATACTGCGCCACCAAAAGCACCGCAAAACAACTTACCCTCTTTCACCGTGGAAACAAAAACCATCACATCACCCACAAAAGATCATGAAATGTATGCATGGACCAAGGAAGACCCAGACAACACCAGAGAGCAAGTCCAATGGCTGGTAGAGAAGTTCAAGCAACTCCAAGACACCAAAGGAGCCCGAGGGCTAGCTTATGAGGACCTCTGTTTGTATCCTGACTTGAAGTTGCCCGAAGGTTATAAGACACCCAAGTTCAACATGTTCGATGGCAGTGGGGACCTAATGTCTCATTTAAGATCTTATTGTGACAAGTTAATTGGAGTTGGACATGACGAAAAGATCCGCATGCAACTGTTCAACCGCAGTCTGACTGGAGATGCGCTGGTATGGTACTCTAAGCAACAAACAAAGAAGTGGACAAACTGGGAAGCAATGGCTGGGGACTTTGTTGACAGTTTTGGGCATAACATTGATGCTATGCCTGATCGGTTCTACTTAGAAAAACTGAAGAAGAAACCCACCGAGAGTTTTAGAGAATTTGCAACTAGGTGGAGGGCTGAAGCAGCCAAGGTCCAACCTCCCATGGAACACGCTAAGATAGTGGCAACCTTCATCCGCATACAAGAAGATGTCTACTTTGACAAGATGCTGAATCTGCAAGATAAAAAGTTTGAAGATTTGATCAAGATTGGGGATATGGTCGAAGATGGACAGAAGACTGGAAGGATTGTTAGCTTGGCTGCACTACAAGCCACTAACAAAGCCCTACAAGCTGGTAGCACTACCACATCAAGAAAGAAGAAGGACGATGTCTCCTTCGTGGCCGCATCACTTGACCACTCTCCTACCCATAACCACTACTACCAAACACCTCCTCCATCCTACCCATACATACCACCCACATCCACCTACCCAGTCTACAACACTGAGCCCATGTACCAAAACTCACCACCACAAAGACTAACATACCCACAAAGTCCCAATTATCGAAACACCAACACCTATTCACCAAGGCCTCACGCCAATAACAACCCAAGACCCAAAAGAAACTACACCCCACTGGCTGAATCTCGCACTCAATTGTTTGAGAGACTCAAAGCAGTCAGCCATATACAACCCGCGCCATTAAAAATACCCGATAGAATGACACCCTATTTTGATCAAACCAAAAACTGTGCCTATCACTCTGGAGGACCTGGTCACGATATTGAAAACTGCTACGCCTTGAGGGATAAGATACAAGACTTGATCGACCAAAAGGTGATACATTTGAAGACTCCGAACGTGCACAACAACCCCCTGCCTAATCATGGAGATAATAGGGTAAACTTGATCGAGTTGGATAAGGAATGCAACTTGGAAGGGACCATTGTTAAGGCAAAGGAAAAAGTACCAGCAACCGCTTCAGTTTCTCAAGCCACTGCAGCACCATAGCCTATCGAGGTGGAAGTGGCTCCAAAATTTTATGTCGATGTGGTTCCCCCATACTGCGACAAGTCGGCGCCATGGGATTATGAAATGGAGAAGAAGAACAAGTCAAAAGTTGAGACTGTTGCTGCACAAGAGATGACTAGGAGTTGAAGGATTTACACTCCCGAGCATCTTGTTCAAAATAGATGGGGCATCAGCGAGGAGGAATCCGAAGGGCTGTGGAAGAAGGTGCAAGCAAAGGAATACTCTGTAGTTGAACACTTGGGTAAGACTTCAACCCAAATATCTGTTTTAGCCTTACTCCTCATGTCGGAGAGTCACCGAAATGCTTTGATGAAGTTGTTGGACGAAGCACATGTTCCGGTGGACACCTCAATTGAAAATCTGGCTAGCATGGTTGGACAAGTCATGGAGGCCAACTGAATTGCTTTTCACGAAGATGATTTACCACCTGAAGGGTTAAGTCACAACAAAGCTTTGCACGTCACTGTCAAATGCAAAGATTGGTTCGTAGGAAGAGTTTTGATCGACGGAGGTTCTGGTCTGAACATATACCCGTTCATCACTCTGAAAAGAATGGGAATTTACCAAAGCAAGATAAGGGAGAGTGACATGAAATTGAAGGCGTTCGATTGATCACAAAGAAGTACCATTTTGGAGATTGACCTAACTATCATGGTCGGTCCTAGGGAGTTCACTGCTGAATTTCATGTCATGAACATCTCTGCTCCCTATAATCTGTTACTGGGGAGGCCTTGGATCTACATGGCTGGTGTGGTGCCTTCTAAATTGCACCAAACAGTGAAGTTCGAGTGGGACCACAAAGAGGTGGTAGTGTTCGGTGAAAGGAACAACTCCATTTACAATGAGCAAAACATACCAGCAATCGAAGGGAATGCTCCTGATGGGCAAACCGTCTATACTGTAGAACTCGTGGGAGTAGTGCAAGGAACTCGAGGAGGACGCCGTAAGAACTAAAATTCAAGTTGGAATCCTACAGACACGGTTCAAGGAGGTTATACTGCACACTTCACTCCCAAGTTGGTCACCACATCGCCTGGGGTTGAAGAAAGGAAGAGAAACTTTTACAGCACCTACTGGGATGGCAGAGGCAAAGGTTATGAAGGGAGGAACTTAGTTTGGGAGCCCGTCATATTTGATTGGAGTGTACCTTAAGACTTTGCCGGCTAAGACCGAGAAACGACCAATGTATTCACCCAATGCTCGTCCCAATTGGAAGCGCATCTCTAAAGAAACAAGAGGAAAGAAAGTGTGGATACCTAAGGCACCTGAACCTATGGAGGTAGTGATCGAAGAGCCATATGTACTCCCACAACCTGCAAAATAGCCCGGAGACTGGGTCGTAATCATCATGATTAAGCAAGGCTATGAACCTGGTAAAGGTTTGGGCAAGAACTTGGATGGCATGGTTGAACCGATCAAAATTGTGATGAGGCCCGACATGAGAAGGCTAGCTGATACGGATCGAAATAAAGACAAGAAAAACGATAAGAGCGAGACTCATCTCGAACTCCCTACGAGGTATCCACGGAGAACTTATTCCGTGAAACCCTCGTATCGTATCAAGATTTGCCTAACGCTAAGCAACTACCCTCGAGTCACACTCGGAACTCGCAAATAGAATAATCGGGGCGGGGTTGAAGGTCAACTAGGTCCACTAGAAGATTCAAGTCCCAAACAAAGGGTTTCATTCAATAAAGGAGCCTTTCTCTCATGTTCTTCATTCATCAAAGTTAACTAAGTAAAATGAAAGACTAAGGGCCCTTTTATAGGTGCCTCACACACATAGTGTAAAGTCTAAAAGACCCCCAAAGTGAGCTAAAAAAATATAAGCCACGTAGGGCTAGAATAGGAATTGCATAACAATTAAAATAGAATTCCCGTCATGCACTTCAGTAAGTAGGCACGCCCCGCCCATAAAGTAGGCGGCCCGCCTAGTTGGCCAAATGCTGAATTTCACTAGAGAGTAGGCACCCCACCTCTGCACAGGGGCGGACCGCCTGGTGAACTTCATAGAGTTGAGGGGGCGGTCTGCCTAGTAAAGTGGGCGGTCCGCCTCTTCCTGTGGCTTCTTGAAACGCCTCGAAATGTGTCCTAGATGCTCCTCCTTCCATGGCGTTCCAATGCATGATCTTTAAATGCTCTTCCTTGGCCTTGGATGGTGCTTTGGATGGTTGCTCGATTTGCCCCGCATCATCCTCCCCTTCTTGAGAAGATTTCATCCTCGAAATCATGGCGTGTTCTCTCATGGCAACATCAACTTCTCGGGGTGGCCAATTCTCTCCTCCTTTGACTTTCTTGAACGTCACTTTGACATAGGTTTCTTCCAAGGACTCGCTTGCCTTAGCATGGAGCTTAGGACCTACAAACAACGACAAGCAAACATAAAGCTCCCTACTTTGAAAGTAGGTTAGTGCAAGAAGTGTGGAAAACACACTCTTGTGGTATATCCAAGCATCAATAATAAGCACAAAAATCAAGTCTCCAATGAGATCATCAAGTACTTGGTTCAATGAAATAATGCACTCAACACAATTATGAGCAAATAGATCATGGGGACATGGAAAATGCAAGATCAAGCTATCAAAATCCCCTTGAACCTTAAGCTCACGATCAACACACCAATTCATCCTCAAAGTGTGATCAACATGTAGAGTGGAGTGAGTCAAATAACCCAATCTACAAGTAGCATCAAGTACTCCACTCTCCTTCTTTAGAGCATACTTACTCACACCAAAGGATTCCTCTTCACCTCCAATTTCATCACCTAAGAAAGCCTTCTCAATAGACAAGCTCTCAAAGAAGGTGTTGACAATGGCTTATTCTTCATCATAACCCCAACAAGAAATAGTAGGGTCACTCGAAGAGTCATTTACCTCACTCAAATTCTCACTCCATGGGTTGCCTAGGGAGTCAAACCCTTCACACCATGGATGTTCTATTTTACTAACAACCCTAGTCCGATACAAGTCACTACCACAAATTAGGATACTTTCAAACAATGGACTAGTAAAAACATGTATCTTAATTTCATGATTAAGCATAGATAAAATATCAAGACTAGTTTCATTTCTCTCACTTAAGGAGTCATCATAGACAACCTTGTCCAATTCATGCAATTTGGTCTCCTCAAGGTCATTACCATCCTTGCCATAACACATAGGCCCACCAAATAGAAGCATATTAATAAGGGTATGATCAACTATCTCATCTTCCCCTTTGTCAAAGATTGGTGGTGTGTCATAGCAAATGTCACATTCAAAGTCAACCATCAAACCTACACTAGGGAGAGGTTCATTGAATAATGAGCTCACATCATGATGTGGCATAGCATCCCTCTCAACTAGTGTTACACAAGCACACTCAAGTTGACTACTAGACTCTTCACTAGTGGCATATTCACATGATGCATCACAAACTCCAACTAGTGTTGAGTCATCACAAGACAAATAACTAGTAGGCTCATGAAAAGATGAAGCAACACTTACATTTGAAGCACTTCCTTGATCACTCACAACGCTTGAAGTGTCATATGCAACTCCTCCTTCATGAAGCTTACATTGAAGATTTTCCTCCTCTTGTCTTTCCTTCCAAGCACATGGTTGAGGCTCCAATGGCTTGTCTTCAAATGTACCTACGCAAGAGCTAACACAAGAAAAGTAGAAGATGAAGAATAGTTAGAACATTGGGTGCTCTCACTCTCAATTTTTCTTTCCTCACCTCTCTTCTCTCTCAATTTTCCCTCAAGGTTAGGTGTAGTTTGTGGTGACAATCCACTCACATCACTCCTCAAATCCTCTCCTTTTTCCTCTCTTGAATTGCCACCGGTCACTCCCTCACTTCTCTCTTTCTTTAGTCTCTCATTTTCAAGTATAATGGGATGAGACTCAAGATTATCATCATTTGAAGTAGAGTGACTCTCACTTTCATCATGCAATGTCAAGACAATAAGATTGTTTGCTTCGGGATCAAGTACAATAGGTGACTTTGCTATAGCCGCTCCCCTCAACTCCTTCATACGCTTGTAGTCTTCCCTTACTTGCATTGGGGCCAAAGGTTTAAGCACATACTTCTTTCCATCTTGTTTGACCGTATAGGAGTTGGTTCGGCCATCATGTACCACACACCTATCATATTGCCATGGTCTCCCAAACAAAAGATGGCAAGCTTGCATCGGGACTACATCAAACATGATTTTATCTTTATAGTTCCCAATGCTAAACTCTATCAACACTTGTTTCACCACTTTCAACTCACCACACTCACTTAGCCATTGTAAGCGGTATGGTTTTGGATGCTTTAGAGTGGGTAATTTCAATTGGGAAATTAAAGTTTGCTCACTATGTTGGCACAACTTCCCGAATCAACAACCATTGAGCTCACTTGCCCCATCACACGACATCTAACATGAAACAGGTTTTCTCTTTGTTCATTTTCCACCTCTTCTTCTATGAATATGGTACTCAAGCTCCTCCTAACTACAAAAAACAATTAAGGATCTTCTGCTTCCTCCGTAGCCTCTTCACAAGAAACTTCTTCATCTCCCTCTACTCCCTCATCCTCGGGTTCACTATCTTGTTCATACACCAAATTACCTACCACAACCATGGCCTTTCGAGTAGGACAATCTCTAGCAAAATGACCATAGCCCTTGCATTTATAGTATTGAGTAGAAGTAGAAGTAGGATTGTTCAAGCGAGTTTTAGAATTACCTTCCACGTGTGGTGTAGACTTCTCATATGGCTTCTTCACTTCTCTACTAACACTTGCACCACTTGCACTTGGAAGATTTGCATTTGGAATCTTCCATTCCTTTGTCTTGCTCATGAAAGTATGGAAGTAGGAGTGTTGCTCATGGACTTCTCTCCCTTAAGCTAATTCTCGGCTTCAATTGCGGCTTCAAAGATATCTTAAAGTGAGATATAAGAATGTAACCTCAATTGAGAGGCTATACCATAGTTCAAGCCATTCTTGAAATAGATCACAACTTGTTCTTCACCTTCAGTATCTATATCCAATGCCATCCGGATCTTTTCAAATTTATCATAGTACTCATGAACCATCTTGTCACCTTACTTTAGCTCATAAAGCTTCTTAAGTTGCTCTTGACCATACCTTGGAGTCACATACTTGGTATTCATGAGACCTACTCATCCCAAGTCACATTCACATGTACTCCCATTCTTCTTCTTGACCTCTTTATGGACTCCCACCAAGTAGAAGCATAGGTCTCAAAGGTTGAAATAGCATAGGTACCTTTTTTCTCCTCAGTCATTTCATTAGTGTCAAACACTCTCTCTATGAGTAGTACCCATTCCATGTATGCTTCCGGATCACAAGTTCCCTTAAAGGTTAGAAGATTGAGCTTAACACTATTGAGGTTGTTGTTGTCACGACCTCTACGGTGAGGCTCCGGTTAGCCTCCATAGTGGTTATCATAAGCAACATAGTCCCTCCTAGCATTCCCTCCAACATACCCCATGGGTGGCCCTCGACCTCAGCCTCTACCCCTCCACATTACGACCCCAATTCATTGCTTGCCTAGGTTGATAGTGAGCATCATACCCATAGGCATCATCTCCATACTCGGCTTCCTCCCCTTCTTGAGCCTCAACAATTTGCTCAAGTGGTGGAACATTTCAAACCGGTCTTGGAAGTGGAGCATTTCCTTGGGGATTGCCCAAGTTGTGGGGAATGCCCATTTGTTGGGGATTTCCCAATACACACCCTTGTGGAGCTACATCATCCTTTAGCTCATATTTCTTGGCTATCTCCGCAAAGTGTCCGGGAGCCATAGGGGTGCTATGACTTGTGCCTTCTCTGGATTCAAGAGGGACGCTCGGGGGTCCTTCTTTCAACGATCTCAAACCTCAAGGTTATGTCCTCCAATTTGGCCATGATGGTGGCCAACGCATTCTTAACGGGATCATCTCCTTCATTGGCCATTGTACCTACAAAATGAACAAACGTTAGTGAAATCACCTCACACACACCCTCACTTGTGTTTCACTCGGTTCACTCGTTTAGTGGTGGTGGATATTTCACTCGAACTTGAATCTAGAAGCTTCGCATTGTTGAACAACAATCCTCAACGCAATCACTCAATCCACAAGTCAAGTGTACTCCTGGGTGAGTGGAGTTTATGTAACTCAATGGACGATAAGCACTTTGAAGTGAGGACTTGAGTCAAGAGATTCTACGGGTCTTCTTCGAATTCTACTCTCCTAACTAGGCACGAGTTGCCTAAAAGCTCAAAGACTAGTACCAATTAAGTAGGAAAGTTACTTAGAGAAGTACTAGTTAGATGGTATGCAAGCAAAGAAATAAGAGAACCTAGGAAAAACTACCCAACCCACACTTCACAAAAACAGGCGCCCCACCCTTTCTCCAATGGGCGGTCCGCCCTATTTTCTGCAGAGGAAGGTGGGCGGTCCGCCTCTATTACTAGGCGCACCGCCTCCTAATATTCAGAGAGGTCACAAAAAAAGTGGGTGGTCCGCCTCTGTGTTCAGGTGCCCGGCCTACTGTGTTCTACAGCACAGTCCAAATTTGTGTTTCTTGGTTTTAGCACCCAAAAATCCAATAAATATTGCGATGTTTTGTCAATCCGAAGGTACCCAATCGTGGTTTCAACTATAATAATCAAACCCCAATGATTTTTATCAAACCCTAATCAAAAACAAACAATTTTCATTGTTCATCAAGTTCATAGCAAGGGTTTTCAAGAACAAGGGTTTCAAATTTTTAAATCTTGCAATACAACTTCAAATCAAGATTTGTTGGTACCAAAATGTTGGGTTTTCGACAAGGATCAATCTCCAATAACACCCATAACAAGAATCAATCATACCAACAAGATATGCTAAATTTTGGATTTTCAATTTTTTCAATTTTTTTGTGTTTTCTTCTTTTTCAACAATACTAAACAAGAAACTAAGATAGAAACCAACTTAGGCACGAAAAACAAAGGTCGAGGGTTTGTGGAAACAAATCTCGAGCCTTGCTCTGATACCAAGATGATACGGATCGAAATAAAGACAAGAAAAATGATAGGTGCGAGACCCGTCTCGAACTCCCTACGAGGTATCCACGGAGAATTTGTTCGGTGAAACCCTCATATCGTGTCAATATTTTCCTAATACTAAGCAACTACCCTCGAGTCACACTCGGGACTCGCAAATCGAATGATCGGGGCGGGGTTGAAGGTCAACTAGGTCCACTAGAAGATTCAAATCTCAAACAAAGGGTTTCATTCAATAAAGGAGCATTGCTCTAATGTTCTTCATTCATCAAAGTTAACTAAGTAAAATGAAAGACTAAGGGCCCTTTTATATGTGTCTCTCACACATAGTACAAAGTCTAAAAAACCCCCCAAAGTAGGCTAAAAGGATATAAGCCACGTAGGGCTAGAATAGGAATTACATAGTAATTAAAATAGAATTCCCGTCATGCACTTCAGTAAGTAGGCGCGCGCCGCCCATAAAGTAGGCGCCCCGCCTAGTTGGCCAAATGCTGAATTTCACTGGAGAGTAGGCGCCCTGCCTCTGCACAGGGGCGGACCGCCTTGTGAACTTCAGAGAGTTGAGGGGGTGGTCCGCCTAGTAAAGTGGGCGGTCCGCCTCTTCCTGTGGCTTCTTGAAACGCCTCGAAATGTGTCCCGGATGCTCATCCTTCCATGGCGTTTCAATGCATAATCTTGAAATGCTCTTCCTTAGCCTTGGATGGTGCTTTGGATGGTTGCTCGATTTTCCCTGCATCACTGGCATAGGGTACGTTGGACCTACGAGAAGAGCATGGAAGAAGCATCACTAGACTTCAAGTTCTATAAGAAAAGCACCAAGACTCTCTTGCATATCTTTGTCTCGTCTTGATACTTAGATGGCCAAAAAGAGGAGGTGTCTGCAGCACAAAGGGTGGAGCCGAAGATAGTTGATGTTGAAGAGGATCTACTGCCAGGAGTGCAAAATCTATTCATATTTGATGAAGACTGCTGTATGATCTTGGAAGAACATGTTGAACCTCCTGGACTGAAAAAGGCTGGATCTGGAGCGACATTGAACAACTGGATCAGCAACCGAGCCCGAGCTTACCGTGGACCTTGGTAGAGCTGAGGGGATAAAATTTATTTTTATGCTTTCTAAAATAAAATCCGACTTTGAGTCGTGGAATTTGCATTTTTGCTTTTTTATTGCACATGTCTTCCTACAAACTTTGTTTTGCAAGGATTCATAAATAAAATCTCGTACTATTTCTCGATTAACTTTTGATTTAATCTTTTAAGTTTGCAATATTTTATTTTTTAAGCATTCAAAATAATAATCCCATTGGGTCCATAATCACAACGTGTAATTAAACAATGGAGCTTGAGGAAACTGGAGTTGATCCTGACGATTCTGATGAAACCACACAAGAAGAAATTGAGAGATTTGAAAACAAGCCTAAGCAAAAACTTAGAGGAAACTGAGGTGATAAATTTACGAGATGAGGAAATTGTGAAGGAGACAAAGATCAGTGTGCATCTCACCGCCGAAGATAAAAAACGATATACTGAGTTTCTTAAAGAATATGAGGACGTATTCGCCTGGTCGTATGATGACATGATTGGCATAATCACGGACGTGGTAGCTCACAAATTACCTATAAATCCGGGCTTCCTACCGGCCAAGCAAAAGGCCCGACCTTTCAAGTCATCGGTTCTGTTGAAAATTGGTGAGGAGGTAACCAAGCAGCTCAATGTAGGGATCTTGAAAACGGTTGAGTACCCAACTTGGTTGGCCAACATTGTCCCAGTGCCGAAGAAAGATGGGAAACTCCGAGTTTGGGTGGATTATAGGGATCTGAATAGAGCAAGCCCGAAGGATGATTTTCCTTTGCCAAATATACATAGCCTGAGGAAGATACCATCTTGGGGGGTAGGGGGTCAAAAACAGTAACGACAAACTTCACAGATTCAACAGTACTTTCAACAAGTTGAAAGTTAACATAATTGTCCGTCTTTAGATTGTTTGTTGTTACAATTGTTGCTTACCCCTTGTTTAACCTTCGTTGACCATTTTTTCCACTAATAAGCTTCATAGACCATTGTTTTTCATCGCGCTATAGAATGACAATTTTTAACTCATGAGGAAGATATCCACGGATATCCGTTGGAATAATCAGCGAAAAAACAAAAGTATACATTAAATGACAATTATTTAAAAATTTACTTTAAAGAAAATGTAAAAGTTCAAAGGCCAAAGTTAACTACAAAATCATCGGTGAGAGTGTATGAATCTATGAGAGTAGTTTCAAAAGCTGGGATCCCGTTTGAAATATAAAAAAATCATATTTTTGTTGTTTTTCATGGAGAAAATGAGGGTGGAAGAAGAATAGAGAAACTAAAGAAGGAAGAAGAATGACAAAAATTAGGGATGCGGCTTAAAGAAAATAAAATATAAGAGTAATATTTAGGGTTAAGAAGAGGAAGACATCATGGGACCCAGTCTGCTTAAATAAAATTGGATGGCTCAGATTAAAGGAGAAGTTATTACATTAACTTATGTCATCAAGGATTGAAGTTAAAGTTAACCTATAAAAACTTCAATCCTTGAGGATAGAAGTTAATATTGGCCTATAAAAACTTCAATCCTTGAGCACAAAAATTAATATTGGTCTATACAAACTTCAATCCTTGAGCACAGAAGTTAATGTTACCTATATAAAGTTCAATCCTTAGAGGCTGATATTTGGTTTTTGCATATTAGCACAAGTTAGGACTGAATTTTTCTACGTCCATTAGAACTGTTAAGCGATTTTCACTTTATCTCTAAGAAAACTTAAACTTATACTATTAAGTGATTTTAGTCCATTAGAATTTCAGTCGATATGCACAGAAACTTCAATCCATAGGGACAGAGGTTCACAATCCTTATGGATAGAACTTCAGGCCATATAAATTGAAGTTCAATACTTATTGACTCAACTCAATACTTAGAGACAAAAATTCAATCTTTTATGGACTACTGTTTCACTTCACATGTGTGCTAAGAAGTATAACTTCACTCACTTTCTTAAAAAAAATACTCCTATAAGATATGGCAATAAAATAAAATACATTCATACTAAAAAACTATCACTACAACAACATGTCATTTACATAAATCTGTGCATAATATCTGTTCACCATATATTACATAAAACTTTACATAATACTACTAGGCAGTCTAAAGGTAAAAACAAAAGTATTTATAACTGACACATGTCTTCATCATATTCTCCATAATCATGGTTAAAAAATTTTGGTGGAGTTTCAATCCATTCCTAGCCTTTGCACGGCCATGAGCCCAAAGCTGACAAGCAAACCGGCTCTAACTATCAACTAGATCTTTGAATATCTTGAACATCTCTACCCCTGATCAATTGATCAGCATACCATATTTCAAAAGCGACACAACTAGTCGTAAAAAAAATAAGCAAAATAAAAAGTAAGACATATAAGTAGTCAATAGCTTCTAAATTCAGTCCATTATATCTAATTTGCACTAAAACTAACACGAAAATGACAAGACTTACCCATCTAGTTGATTTGGTGATTGTATCCACTCAGTTTTAAAGGCCTTATTGAATTTATCTCCTTTAAACGAAGCATATAGGTCGCCAAACTTGAGATACTTCAACATATATGGGAGCACAACAGCATAACCCTTCATGTGGTCCACTGCTTTTGCTCCTGGCTTTTTTGGATTGGTGACCATCGAATCATATACACATATATTCTTCTTGTGCAAATAAAAAACTATCAAAAAGTAATGTGTCACCGTTTGACCAGGTGCTGCTTGGATTCGGCATGGAAAATAGACTTTATCAACTCCAGCCCATGAAATTGATCACCTTCGTTCCTTGCCAAAAACATAATTGCACATGTACATTCCAACACCATCGATCCAGATCCGATCATTTGGTTTTCTCTTTTCGTCTTTGAATTTTAACTTATAAATAGAGCAAATATAACTATCAAAATCTATATCGGTAATTGAAAGTGTATATGGAAGCTGGAACAAATGCTAACATGACCTCTTTCTGAGATAATACATAGCGATATCGACATGCTGTAAAAATGTATAAAAAAAAAGGGGGAACCTGTTTACACAACACACAGACAAGTAATAAAGAACACAGAACAAAACAGAAACAGAATGTGCATTAACATTAGCAGTCAGAGGGTAGACAGTATTTACGAATTCCAAAAACCACTGCTTGTCTGGCTTGGCAGTGTCCAACTCATATGGATTTCCATCATAATCATTATCGGGTATAAAAGCAGCACGGTTGTCCCTAATTAAAATATACAAAATACAAAATATGTTACTTTTCCCATATAGAATGAAGTTCAATCCATAGGGAATGAACTTAAGAAACTCATAGGCTATGAAGTTCATTCCATAGAAATTGAATCCTATGTGGACTGAAATTCATTCCATATGGAATGAACTTGAGAAACTCATTGGGTATGAAGTTCAATCCATAGGAATCGAACTTCATAGCTTATGGACCTTTGAAGTTCATCCCTATTGGACTGAACTTCAAACACTATTTTCCTATATATGGACTGAGGTTCAATCCTTCGGGGAATGAACTTAAGAAACTCATAGGCTATGAAGTTCAGTCCATAGGAATTGAACTTTATAGCTTATGAGTTTTAAAGTTCATCCTTAATGGACTGAACTTCAGACACTATATTACATTTTCTATGTGGACTGAAGTTCATTCCATGAGGAATGAACTTGAGAACTCATAGGCTATGAAGTTCAGTCCATAGGAATTGAACTATGAGTTTTGAAATTCATCCCCTATGGACTGAACTTACTAAACTACAGACAAGAAATCATAAAACGATAAATAGACTTACATTCTAAGTACAGTGCCATTTCTTTGAAGTTCCAACCAATTTGTGACTTCTTCCAACACTGCTGGATCAATCTTCAAGTAGTGGAATGGACAACTACATATATAATTGTCCTTCCAGTCAGAGATCTTCTTTTTAGTCTTTTCAATAAAATATGGAGATGGAAACCACTGACTAGGCTTTCGTTCCATTTTCCCTAGAAGATGATGCCGCTCCGGCCGCTTCTCGACTTGGATCAACTGTTCTCTGTCTGTTGGATGACTTGCCTCTGGATTATCCTTATTACTTTCAAGAGCTTGTTGTTGTTCAGCCATGTGCTCTTGTACTCTTGCTTGATGACTTGTGTCAGCATTCTCCATAACAATCTGAAGAAGCCTCTCTTGTTCATGTGTCATCACTTCTTCTTTGCCCGCTTGGTCGTTTGACTGCCCTTTGTCCATAACAGTTTCAGCATCCTATTGTTGTTAAGTTAGGTGCTCTTTTCTTCCTGCTTGATGACTTATGTCAACATTCTCCATAACAATCTAAAGAGGCCTCTCCTGTTCCTGCATCATCACTTCTTCTTTGCCCGCTTGGTCGATTGACTGCCTTTTGTCCATAACACTTTCAAAAGCCTGATGTTGTTCAGTCAAGTCCTCTTCTCTTCCTGCTTGATTACTTTACTCAACATTTTCCATAACAATATCAAGAGGCCTCTCCTGTTCCTGCATCATCACTTCTTCTTTGCCCGCTTGGTCGCTTGACTGCCAAGTCCATAACACTTTCAAAAGCCTGTTGTTGTTCAGTCAGGTCCTCTTCTCTTCCTGCTTAATTACTTGCCTCAACATTCTACATTACAATATCAAGAGGCCTATCATATTCCTGAGTTGTGCCTTCTTCTTTTCCCAGTTGATCAATTGAATAATCTTTGTCCATGACATTCTCAATGCCCTAATGTTGATGCTCTGACATATCTTGCTGAATTACTTTGACCCTTGGTGTATCTTCAACATCAAATGAACCTTCACTACCACTTTCTTGACTTGGTGGCAAGAGATTAAAATTAAGCATAACAGGGAAATTTGTTTCTTCAATTTTTTCTTTTTTCTTTGATATGTTTTTGTTTGGACAGGTGTAGAAACTACATTTGATGACAACTCAATAACATGACGACTCGACACGTCAACAATAGACATATAAGTTTCACCTCCTTTCCCCACACTCATATCCTGAGGAGTGAGACGCTCTGTTGACAGAACAAGGTCTCCACTAACAACTTGCAAGGCAATTTCAAGAGCTTCCTTCTCTGCCTCACTCAAATCACCAAACATGTCTAATTCACCTCCTGATTGTGCATGCAATTTAGTAGGTGATTTGCTGACTACAATGCCACGACTGAGTTCTTTTCTTACATCTGGAGGAGACTTTCTCTTCCCCAATCGACTATCACCAACTCCAGTATTAACATCTCCACCGCTATAAGCACATATGTCTGTCCTTCCAATACTAGCATCACCTCCATGTGAATACAAGTTTAAGGAATCACTATAGTTGCTAGATTGTTCCTTATCCCTTCTTACACTTCTACTTTCCGCCAATTTTCCTACTTTTCCTCAAATTTTTGCCCCACTTGTTCACAAAATCCAGAACACAGTCAACCTTCTTCTCTAGACCACTAATATATACCCTAATGCAGCATCGTGACTACGTAACCTCTTCCGAACTTTCACATTCACCTTCTACAAAAAATACAACAATAAAACTCATAAAAATAGTCAATTGAGATACAAACACATAATTATAAAAGATGAATGTACATAATACTTAAAACTCACTTTAACAATTGCATCAACTAAATCTTGATCAAACTGTACACCATAAAAAGTATCCTCACTCTATTCAATAGTATCATCAACTTCTTTTCCTTTTCTTTCTTTCAATGCAGCAGTATCAGCCACTTCTGTTACCACATTCAATTCCACCGACCTTTTTTCTTCCCCAGAAAAAATAATTGGAACCATTTTAAATTTGTCAAAAATCTATTAAAAAATAAACCATGAAAAATATATTAGCACTTCAGTAAAATAAGAAGAAAACTTCTATGTGCAGAGATAGAAGTTCAGTAATAGGAGTAGAAGTTCAATCCTTATGGATAGAACTTCAATCCATAAGTGTAGAGCTTTCAATAGGCTTATGATAGAAGTTCAGGTCCATATAGATTGAAGTTCAATCCTTATGGATAGAACTTAATTCATATATGGACAGAAATTCAATCCATATGATGAGAGCTTTCAACAGGCTTATGGATAGAAGTTCAGAGCCATATAAATAGAAGTTCAATACTTATGGATAGAACTTAAGTACTATATGGACAGAACTTCAATACATAGGTACAGAACTTTAACAACCTTATGGATAGAACTTTAGGGCCATATAAATTGAACTTCAATCCTTATTGACTGAGCTTCAAGCAAACAATGAAATATTTACATATATAGAAACTTACATTAATCTTTTGAAAATAATGTTCAACCAAAGTGTCATACTAAGGATTGTTGAACTTAATAAAAGTCAAGATCCTCGGAAAGCCATCACTCTTAAAGTTAGCAAAACTATAACAGACTTTTGGAAATAACTCAACAAATCAAGTGCACAACACAAATGGGAATCCCCCAATGACATAGTACGGATCTTTCGCTGAACTTTCAACAATTTTAAGAGGTGCCTTCACGGTTTCAATCGGGTCATTCTTTAGTATGCCCAAGCTTGACAATAGCTGTGACTCAACAAGTGTTTCAAAACTCGGACTACCCCACGGATAAGCTGCACAAAGATCGTCGTTATCAATTATGTCTAGATAACGAACACACACCACCTTGTTTTTCTTACAACCCAATATAATTGACTTGAGAACATAAAACTTTGCAATCTTTACTGCATCGTCTTTGTCCTGCACAACTGATGTGCCACTTGAATTGGATACTATAAATGCACGAATGTCAGACAACTGAACCTTCTCCTTGCCAGCAAAGTAAATCTTGAGAAACCTCCTATCCATATTCTCAGCTGATCTATCAAATAGATCCGTGCGACTTGGAGAAAATCTCAAATCAGTGAAAATATGGTATCCTTTAGGACCGAAATGAATTACGCGACCAAAAACATCAAAGCTTAATACGGTTGGATCATTGGTCAAATGCGAGACAACAGTAAACAGTGTAGTAACCTTATAGAAGTTTTGTGCGACTGTAACTTCACAAAGCTACCAAACACACCATTTGAAAGCTTCGTATAATGTGCTACACTTAAGAAGTTTGAAATTAATTAATCAAACTTGTGCTCCCCGTTCCAAAATGGATTCAAATTGAACTATTTTTCAAATGGATACACTAGATTCTCTGTCGTTCCAGCATTCATATTTCAAAAAACTAGCAACAAAAACAAACTATCAGTCACACATACAAAATTAAAATAAAAAATGCAGCAAACTTCAAACCAAAAACCTCGAATTCAATACACAAAATACAGTATAAAGCCACAGACAAATTGAATAAAATAATGCGTATAAGTATCAAACTGATCTTCAGTAGAAATAAATAGAACTTCAGTACATAGGGGTGGGGGAGTTCATTCCTTGTAGATAGAACTTCAAATCATAGGGGTAGGGAAATTCAATCCTTGTGGATAGAACTTCAGTATATAAGGGTAGGGAAGTTCAACCCTTGTAGATAGAACTTCAGTAGCATAGGGAGGGGGTTTCAACCCTTGGGGGTAGAACTTCAATACATAGGGAAGCCGGGGAGTTCAATCCCTATGGATAGAACTTCAGTCCACAAGGGTAAGGAGGTTCAAGTAGGGGAGTTTAATCCTTGTGGATTGAACTTCAATCCATAAGCACTAAAAATACAGTACATAATTCAATCCTTCTGAATTGAACTTCAGTAACATAAGGAGGGAGTGGGGGAGGAGTTCAACCCTTGGGGATAAAACTTCAGTACATAAGAAAGCGGGGGAGTTGGATCATTGTGGATAGAACTGCAATCCATAAGGGTAAGGAAGTTCAATCCTTGTGGATAGAACTTCAGTCCATATGATTTGAAGTTCAATCAGTAGTATTACAAACTTCAGTCCAGTACTGGGACTGCACGTCAATACACCCAATCCACACACACGCGCGTAAGTGAGTTGCGTGGCACAGAATAATCATGAAAAATTTTGGCCGATGTATATGGCGACTGGCATCAAACAAACAGTCTATATTTTACCCAAATCACAAACATACAAAATATCAAAAGTAACTACTAACTATCAAACATACAAATCTCTAAAAATTTAACAATTTTTTTATCAATCATACAATTAACCTTCTCCACTTAAACTTAAGCCATCACTAATAAAATCAAACTAAAAAACAACACAAAAACATACAAATTTAAACTTAAATAACTTAATACATACAAATTTACACTTAAATAACTTAATACATACAAATTTAATACATATGTTTTAAAAAAAAAAATACGAAAAAACGTCATACCTGATAGAAATTTGATATTGCACCTAACACCCCAAGTTTCACAGTGAAAAAATTATAATATATTTTTTGATTTACATAGTACAGTTACGAGCACAAAAAATATTGATTATACAAAGAAAACGGGATAAAAATCAAAGAAAAAGTTAAGAAATTGAAGCAAATATGGCAGTTTATGCATGGCAGCACAATAAAAACTTTTAGGAACGGTTTTGACAAAACTCTGGGAATACGGAAAAACATAGGGGTAATTTAATCTTTTGTTGTTAGGCATATTTAATGACTTTATTTAGTAAAGAGCCAAAAAGGGCCTCTATTGTAAGACCAAAGAAAAAAGTGGCCTCAAAACAGAGACCAGCAAAACTGGTCTCTGTGCGAAATTTTTACACCAAAAGACTGGTAAAATTTTCGTCCAGTGGCCAGTTTTGACACTGGTATTAGCTTTACGGCCACTATTTTCTTTGGACTTACACTTGAGGCCACTTTTGGCTCTTTACTAGATAAGGTCGTTAAATACGCCTAACTGAAAAGACTTAATTACCCCTCAGTCTGATCTAATTACTTGACTGAAGTTTGAAATACTACTGATTGAAGTTCAAACCACATGGACTGAAGTTTTATCCACATGGATTGAACTTCTCTGTCCTTATGGACTGAAGTTCTATCTGCATGGATTGAACTTATCTACCTTATGGATTGAAGTTCCATCCACAGGGATTGAACTTATCTACCCTTATGGATTGAAGTTCCATCTACAGGGATTGAACTTCTCTACCCTTGTGGATTGAAGTTCCATCCATATGGATTAAACTTGTCTACCCTTGTGGACTGAAGTTCCATCCACGGGGATTGAACTTCCCTACCTTTATGTACTAATTTCTATCCACATGGACGGATAGATATATTTGGGGGGTAATTTAGCCTTTTTTGTTTTTCTATTTCTAGTGGGTGTAAAAAGTGACTATAAACTAAGCTAGCGTTTGGACATAGATTTGGTTGAAACTTGGGAATTTGAGTTTTAGGAGTTGAGTTGAAAAATAATTTTTGAAACTTGAAGTTGTGTTTGGACATAGAATTTACTTGAAAAAATAGTTAGAAGTTTTGTGAGTAGTTTTTCAAATTTTCCAAAAACAGCCTTTGAGCACGTTTTGAGTTTTTGGAACTTTTTGGGAGAAGTTTTGATGAAATAGCATAAACAAATAGTTTTTCTCCCAAAAACTCCCAAAAAATATCTACAAAAACTATAAACAAACGAGGGCTAAATGTTTTGGTATTAATGCGTGGCCCGTGCCCAGAGACCGGTGCCAAAAGTGGCATTTGTGCACTTCTCCCAATAGACTGCCACTGCTTTTCCCCATCACTTCAATAAGCCCAAACAGGCGCAGACAGTTACAGTGATCCCAATTTGTAAATCCTTCTACTGCTGATTGGTCCTCTGTTCAATCAAGCAATGGCGCTGACCAACTTCAATGGAACCGGGGTGGGCTTTGGTATTAGCTTATCTTTGATTCTTTACTTTAGCTTTCCCTTTTTCTTTTTCATGTATCACTGATACAATATTGGATTATTCTATTTAGGTGCTGGCATTGGCTGTGGTTTTGGTGTAGGTTGGGGTTTCGGAGGTTTGCTTCTTTCACTTTCCAACTTTTCAACTTTGAATGGTTTTATTGTTTTTGCACAACACTAATAATTTACAACGGTCTAACCCTGTATGCTTCGTTGCACTGGATTGGAAATTGTTTACAACAACATACCAGTAATATTCCACAAGTGGAGTCTGGGGAGGGTAAGATTTACGGAAACCTTACCTCCACCAAGGTGGGGAGGCTATTTTCCATGGCCCCTCAGCTAAAAGTAAATGAAAATATGCTAGAAAAGAAAATGCACGACGAGAATACCATTGCAAAGAAAATATCGACATAATATTTTAAAGATAACCGGAGTAAACACAAAACACCATTAACAATAAAGGCGAAGAATAAAATAAAGTAGTATATGTATGGATAATACTAATACTAATACTAATATATCTACAAATTGCACGAGTACTATCTAAGCTTTTAACCGAATCCTTGACCTCCACGCTTTCCTATCTAGTATCATGTCCTCGGTAATCCGGATATATTAGGATCTTAGAGCAAGATTGGTTTTTCTGTGTGTTGCATAGTGGTTCTTGATACTAATTCTACTTAGGAATGCCTTATTCTTGGGGATCGTTTGGTTCAAAGATAATTTATACAAGGATTATAATACGTAGATTAGTAATACATGGATTAATAATACAACATACCTATTGTGATCCCACTAGTGGGGTGTGGGGAGGGTGATAATACATGGATTAATAATGACGAGACCATGATATTTCAAGTGTTATCGTTTGGTAGTCAATCTCCATTTTGTTTGTCGGGTATCTTTCATTTGTTCAAAAGGCGAAAAAAGGTCATCTTTATTGACTCTCCCATTACATGACTGTGAATTGGGGTATTGATAGATTCTCAAGCCGTGAAAATATGGTATTGCAGAAAGGACGCTACTAAATCCTTATTCTTTGGCACTAGTTTGGTAGGTTATGAACGGACAGATTGAAGGACTGTCCGTGAAATGATATGATTAGTTAGTCATGCATCCAAGTGCGGAATTTCTCTAGGTTATACTGCACGGAGGAAAATTAGCATGTATTCAAGAAAATCTGTGGCACACTTATGTAGAATATGTTCATTGTTGCTGGAAATGCACAGGAATTTTGAGGAATAAAATATAATGCATGCGCATAGACGCACACAGTAAAATGTAGTTGTGAAATCTTCTTTTTCATTGCAAACTGGAAACAACTTTAGGTCTAAATGAAGATAATGAAATTTCTGGAAGCATTACATCTGTAACCTGTACAAATCATCCAGCACCTCCTTGGTGCACCTTCAATATGGGAATAAAATACTTTTACCTATCAAAAATAGATAAAATTTGTTACCAGATCTCTTTGCAATACAAGTGCTGCACATCATAGAGGTTGAGTAAGAATTGTTATATTTGATTTGAATTTGCTATTTGATTTCTTTCAAGATATGAGATTCTGAAGAATATAATTTTATTTTCTTGTTGGTATATACTCTATAATTGTTGCAATATGAGTATTGAGGAGAAAGAAGTGGTAAGAGTGAGATTAAGGGAGGGATAAGGACTGAGGACTGCTAGCATAAAGAGGAGAAGAGCTTTTCCGCACTTCACTTGGTGTTTGAGACTTTTTTTATTAAAACTGCAAGCACTAAGATAGTGCTGGTAGTTAGGGATAAGGTAATCCCCTCTAGACACAAACCTCTAATGTACTGTGCTAATAAAATCTATTGTACTATCTACCTCATATACATTTTCAGGTTACCAAGAGAGCTAACAATCTTAAACACCTATGTTGAGAATATTTAGAGCAGTGGTTTTGCCGTCACTGCATCTCTGATTCCTTTCTCTCCATAAAACCCAAGACTGATGCTGGAATTATTCACATAGCTTCAGCTCTTTACTACCCTTAACAGTTAGTGGCATCGCCTGCTTTATCCTAAATGTGCTCTGAACCAAACCCAAAAGTTGTTCAGCAACAGAACAGTGTCAAAACAGATGGTTGCTGTCTTCAACCTCTTTCAAGAGGAATCGGCTAAAAGGAAAGATCAGTACTTTTTTGCATCTGCTTTGACCGGGGAACTTGTAGAGGTGTCTATCCTCATGAAGAGGATCGTTTTATGATAGTTTCTATATTAAAGGTGCATTGAGGAAATTAAGAAATCTACAGATTTACGAAGGAATAAATGGACCTGAGTAGCTTTTGCAGCATTTTTTCTTGTGAATAATGTCAACCTAAAAACTGCTACTCTTTCAGTAAGCTGAGGTTAAGGCTAGGTCTGACAAAGGGATCTAGACAAGCCTCTGCTCTAAGCCTCCAATACGTGATCTCCAATATCCGTTGCTGATAGATGATGCCCACTCTCCCTTGCTTTCTCTAGAGCTGGGCATGTATAAATGTAGCATTAAAAATTTCATGGAGTTTGTAGCAGTTAGCTGATAAAGATTTTCCTTATCTATTGTTTTAGCACCATGTAAGTGGTAGAATTGGGACAGAAGTCCTTAGATATCGACGTTTTGCTGTTGGTGCCAGCCTAGAGCATGGGAGACTGGTCCTTGGCATGATCTGGTGCAATTTGTAGGGGCAACCTTTGGTGGGGTGGTTGATATAGAGAGAGAGCTATGCCATATTGGCATCATTCAAGATTATTGCTCCACCTTGATTGTTCAGGACTTCCCAAGAAACGGTGGAAATATTTGAATGTTCTATATGTCTCAACGGTTGTTAGTTCTTCACAAGGATCTCTGTCTGCTGAAAATCATCCCTTTTACTTGTCTCTAGTCACAGTTCTCATTTTTTTCGATGTCCCTTTTGTCTGATTGTTGACATGAAAATTTGTTACCAGTATCATGATTCATGTGATATGTTTTCATTGGCTTTTGTTATCAGTTCTCTTTGTTTTTTTCCCCCCCGAATACTCCTTTCTGATAGCATCTGCTAACTAAATGATTTATCTTTTGTCCAGGCATGCCTTTGAATTTCTTGGGTCTTGGTGTAGGTATAAACTAAATTAAAGCCGTGTTTTTTCTTTTTTATTTCTGGGATTATACCTGTGTCCAATTTTTTGATGATATGTATTATAACTGTTATTCATAGGTGGGGGCTGTGGGGTTGGAGTAGGCCTTGGATGGGGATTCGGCACTGCCTTTGGCAGCCAGTACAGGAATTCTAGAGTTACATTTGATGGCACAGATTTTGTCAAGAAAGACCATAGTGAAGAAAGAGATTCAAATGTTCTAGTGAAAGGCACTGGAAAAGTTCCTGCTTCTCAGTAAATATTGTTACACATTTCTGTTGATATGACTACTTGTATTGGTCAAATTTGTACCATCAGTTCCATTTCAGCTATCAATTGGAAATATATTAGTACCATTTGATAGCACTCTTATGTTCTGTTTGCACAATTTGTTTGCTTTTTGGTGATAGAGAGTAAAGCAAATAACCTGTTATAACCGGTTAAAATGCATTATCAATACATATGAGTATATAACTTATATCATTTAATGATAGAATTGGCTTGCAATTGACGGAAGAAAAAGTTCACACAAGCATATTGATGAGTTCATGGCACACCTTGATCCTGCCTACTTGAGAAATAGATCAAGCTACATCTGGAATTGTATAATTTATCTGAGTTGTGATGTGAAGTATACTCTATGTTTCATCTGGTTTAATAATCCCTTCATCATCCACTTTCAATTTTTTGCCTTGTGGCCCTCAAGCAATTTTTAATGGAGCATTGCATTGGATCACACATGATGATTCAGATAAAAAGGGTCTCCCTCCTTGTGCAAATGGAATCATGGTTTTTCGAATGGATAAAGAAGAACTCTCTGCTATGCCTCATCCTGGAAGTGTGCGCAATGAAAAGCTAGAGCATAATAGGATATTGAAGGATCGAAACTCTGTCTTTCGGCCACTTGCTTGTCTCTAAACAAACGGTGGATATATGGATTTTGAAGGACTATGAAATGTAGGAATGGAACAAAAGTATACGGTTGGTCTCTTTAGTGAGGGAAATCGCACTTTGACTTTGACTCACAACCTGGAAACATATGGGTGGATACAATTTTTTTACATCCAAGAAGGTGAATTTGTGTTTAAATATGCTTATGAAGGTGTATTTTTGTTGAGATATAATTAAATAATAAAAGTGTACTACGATGGTCACACAATTCAACATGGTATTAGAGTAGACAGAGGTTCTGGGTCCGAATCTCGCCGCCACCCAATATTAAAAAAAAATTTCATCTGCTTGGCTCATGATAAAAGAATCAAGTTCGCATGTGAAGGGCCGTGTTGAGATATAAAAGTGTACCACATTTCAACAATTTTTCTATAATTTAGATCATAAAACTGTGAAGACATTCTCAATTCCCCTAGAGATTTATTTACTTTCTTTTGGGAATTTTGTAAAGAGCCTACCGGCAATAGCTTAACTCCCTTGCTTTTTTATTCTTATTCTTTACTTTTTCTAATGTTCGTGTTCTTTAAAGTCATCTAATGATGTTGTAGTTGAGTTTGTAGTATTCTGCATAAAGTAGTTTAAGCTTGTAAAGATCCCATTGAAAATAGCTAATAATACTTCGGGTTGCCAAGAACACTTTTTCCACAACAATGAACTAAAAGGATTTTCACATCTCTTCTGTTGTTCTCACGCTTTGATTACTCTTAAATAACCGCATCAAAGTATGTACTAGAAACAAAAGGGGCATATATCTCACAATGTTAACACACTTGCTAGATACCATATTCTAAGGATTAAATGTATGACTCACCCAACTAATTTTCGAGTTTAAATTTTGTATCTGCCTCTGACTGTACTCAATGATCACATGTATACATTTGCTATTAGTACGTGATTTTAAGGATGAATTGTTTGTCTCGCCCAGCTAGTTCTTCTTAATTTAGTTTGTTGAATAGGCAAAGAAGCTCTGGGATGCAATAACAATAGGTCCAACTCTCCTATCTTTTTATCTTGACAAACGAGTTGAAAACGATTAGGAGTATGATTAGGGAAGTAACAAGAATTGTTTTTGCCTTAATACCCCTAACGAATATCAAGAGAAGCAATTATATTAATCCCACCAATTAATCTCTAGTTGTGGAGGAGACAGGTCAGTCTTTCTTTGACTGTTGAAGATCAGGTAGAAACATGAAACAAAATGGTAGATAATCATCACATGTGAAGAAACCTACCTACCTTTCCTCACTTTCTTTTCCTTGCTGACCAATAAATCCCCACTTGTCACTATAAAATACTAAAACTGCTATTATTACATACCTCAACAAAATGGACAAACAAAGAGTGTTTACACTTTCTCAAGTCGCAGAACACAAGTCAAAGCAAGATTGCTGGATTATCATCAATGGCAGAGTATATTACTGCCCCCTCTCCGCTCCCCTCCCCCGGGCCCTCTATCAATATAGAATCTAGAGTCAACGAGTTCAGAATATGCTTATATGTATACATAGTTCAAGTCGAAAGCAACAAGTTCAATTGAACCTACACAGCTCGTCCTAGATTCTCTACTCCTATCCCAGATTTATACATGCAAGACATTACATACAATGGCTACATCTAAAAAGTTTTAAGTTATATATCTTTACACTATCAATGCTATTTAAGAGGATATTGCAGGTTTTTTTTCTTTCTTTTTTTTTTCAAAGTTACTCTATGAGGCTTGATATGGAAAGTTGCGGGTTTTTGTATGCCATCTTAATTAGATAGTGTAAAAACTCTTTGCGTTATAAGTGCTTAGAATATAAAATCATATGTAAATATGTGCAATGTTTTCTTCAGGTAGTAGATGTAACAAAGTTCTTGGAAGAACATCCTGGAGGAGAAGAAGTGTTGATTGAATCAGCTGGAAAGGATGCAACTAAAGAGTTTCAAGATATTGGACATAGTAAAGCTGCCAAGAACTTGCTTTTCAAATACCAAATTGGATATCTTCAAGGTTACAAAGCCTCAGATGATTCTGAACTTGAACTCAACTTAGTCACTGATTCCATCAAAGAACCAAATAAGGCCAAAGAAATGAAAGCTTATGTTATCAAAGAAGATCCTAAGCCAAAGTATCTGACTTTTGTTGAGTACTTATTGCCCTTCTTGGCTGCTGCCTTCTACCTCTATTATCGCTATCTCACTGGAGCTCTCCAGTTTTGAGCTCAGAGAACAAAGGATTACACTACATGATTATTGTCAGTATATTCTCACTGGAGCTATCGCATTGTTTGAACCTTAGAAGATACTTGGTGATTCTGGAAAAGTGTTTTCTTTATTTATTTTAATCTTCAAAGAAAGCTGGAGTTACTTGATTGTTATTCTTGCTTGTTCATTTCAGAACTACTGAACAGTTTTCCAACCCACTTTGAGCACAACTCTTTATTCTAACCTTGATTATCTTCCCTTAATTCATACATGTTTAACCGTAATTTTGTTTTATTGGGTTAAGTCACAATTAAATTTATAAAGCGGAGTCACGGTCAATAATCGAGATTAAATGCTCTTTATGAAAAGATATAAACGACGATAATAAATGCGAAAAAGTAAAGATACAATCAATGCGATGTAATAAATGAATATTTGAACAAAAGGAACCGTGCTCAGGCCGTATAGACTTGATCAAATTCCCTTCCTCGTACTCTTTATGATATTCAATCAATGGAACAATAAATGAGATCTTTCGATTATCAGTAGTAGTAATAAATATTCACTGAAGATAAAGAATCGGATGTTAGTAAATAGTTGGAATACAAGTGTATGTTCAGAGAAGCATTCGATTTTATGCTTGTGACTCAAATTACAATATATAGATAACTACGTGCCCGTTCACAAGCACTTGTAACTCTTTAGTCGAACGGTTACGTTGCTTATGGATAAGATTTCTATTTTGAACTGGCTTGTTTGATGAGCTGCGACTTTTCTGGCCGTGGCGACTGTTCATCTGTCCGTTGTAACTGTCCACCTTCGATCCTATCCATTGCCTTTATGTCCATTCACAGCCACGTGTCGTCTATACGTCGTCCTACGTGGATGCTTAGTCACCAACTTTGGTGACGACGGATTTAACCCAATACAGATAGTCCCCGCACTACTCGGGCAGAGAATCTGGTCGAGGAGTGGAAAGCGAGTTTTGAGCGGGAAAGAACTTTTTTGGAATTTATCCCAAGTAACATATTTGAATCCTTGTACTCGTATTTGGATGCGGCCCGTTGAACTCTTCATAGGCTTTTGATTGAGTGACGTTTTATCAGTATGAGCATTAAATGCTTCGCTAAAGACAAAACGTGCAAGTTGTCAATTCCATTCCACTTTTTACTGAGAAAGTAACTGTTGCGCGTTCCGAGACTGCAGGTGTGATGATTAAACTGCGCCTACTCACGTCTTGCACGTCCCAAGGCAAGAAACCGTCACTCCGATTTTTATTTCATTATTTTCTTTAACGGCTGGATTTATTCACTCCTTGCGCGGATGTTTGCCACGTGTAGGGTGGGTTGGGTTTTACCAACTCTATAAATATGATTTCCACCATCCCAAATTCTTTTACTGCATTCCAAATCTCATTCAAATCTTCAAAGCTTCAAAACGCTCTTTTAAAACTCTCTAAAACGCAGAGAATTCTTCCAATTGTCTGGTTCAAATGTCTCCAAAGGCTAAGAAAAGCTTGAACATGGATGCTGTGGCTACTAGTTCTTCAGCAGCAGCTGGTCAGTCTACGAGTTCTCCGACTCCAGTCGCTGACGTGATTCCGAAAATCTGGGGAAATCTTGAAAATGACTGTTCGATCAGCTCGTTCAGTCATTATGGCAACATAAGGTCGTGGCCTTCAAGTCGATTTAAGAGTTCGATTACCCCTGACCTTTTGCCTAAGGTTAAGGAAGATTGCGGCTGGAATGACGACGTTACAGTTTCTTGCCCCTTTCCGACGGAGAATATTACTTCTACGAGAACTGGGTGGACGGCTATATCAACGTACCCATTCACAATAGGTCACACGCTCCCGTTGCATCCTGTTATAGAGGACATTTGTAAATATTATCTTATCTGCCCGGGGCAGCTGTGTCCGAGTATTTATAGGATTGTTTCTTTGCTACAATGGTTTGCCGACGAGACTGAGCAGGACTTTAATTTTAAGCATTTTGTCTCTCTGTATAGCCTTCAGGTCGCGAGAGATGGATATATCAATGCCCGTATGAGGGGAAGAAAAGCTCTAGTGAGCAAATCTGAAGATACAGGGGATAGAGGTTGGATGCATAGGTATGTCTATGTGCAGTCCAAACTCCTCACACGTGGCAGCAAAACTAATCTCCGCGAGGTGTGGAACAAAACTCGTAAGTCCCCGAGCCTTTGTATTGAATATCCTCCGAATTACGTATCTGCACTTTCTAATTTTCACTCTTTGTTGGTTAGCTGACAAGATTCCTTACGATGGTCTGATTTCTGAGGAGGAACTGTCTGCTTGGGTTGAACCAATTCTGGCAGAGTTCACTCACGAGCAGAGGCAGTGGTCTCACTATGCTTCCTTAAAGCATTTATCTAACCCCAGCACCCATGGTAAGCTGATTACTCGAATTCCTGCTAACTTATGCAGAACTCATTACGGTATTAATATGCCTCTATTCTCAAGTCTAGGTACTGGTGGTAGCTATTTCCCTGCTCCTCCTCCTGAGGAAGTGATTGTTGATCCTGTGGCTGAGATCAACGAGGAGGCGGCTGCTATTCTTCAGACTGCTGCAGCTATCAAGGCCAGGGAGGGTGGTGAGGAGGTCCTCGCGAATTTAAAGAGAAAGAAGTCTGACTCGGAAAAGAGCAGACCTAAGAAGAAAACGAGGACAGCCTGTAAGACTCCTCAGCCCTCCGAAAAAACAGTCGAAATCAATGCTGCTGCTGCTGATACGCCCAAGTCTGGGCAAGAGAGTGTCAGAAGCTCGGCGGCTGCCCCTGAATCTGCTGGGCCTGTAATTTTTGATATTTCAGATTCAGATGCTCCCGACGTGAGCTTGACTCGGAGGAAGAGGGCATCTCTTCGGGGTGATAAGAAGAAGGATGTAGAGACTTCTTCTTACGCTTTCGAGGAGAGTCCCCGAGTCAGTGGTGAGAAAGGAGATAGGTCTGGGGAGGTAGGGGAAGAGGGAGTGCGTGAAGACTTTGCTTTTTTCCCTGAAGGCCCAGAGTTGGATGAGCCTGTACGGGTTGGTGGCCAGCAGGGCGAGTCTGAGCAAGTCGGCCACAGGCGGCCTGGTAAAGAGCCGGTGAGGGAGGAGGATAAGGAGGAAAGCGAGGAGGTTGGTGAGCAGAGGAAAACTGAGGGGGAGGATGAACCTCAGGTTTTTCATTATAAAGACATGATGAACTTGGCTGGTGATGGGGTGGCGCCAGTTTATCTGCAGGAGTGCGACACTCTGGGCCCCGACGAGGCAGGTGACATCGAGATCTCTCGCACTAAGCTTACTAGGCGAGTATCTTTAGGAGGGAAGGTTGGGGCGTATTCTGTCAAGGGCATACACCACAAATTTGGTCCCCAATATCCCTCTGAGCAAGTGAGGGAGCCCAGGCCGTGCATAAGGGAATGTGACTTTTCCATTTCCCCAGACACAGATTTTTTGACGAAGCCTGGCCACTTAGTTAAAGTGATGTCCAACCTGATTGGTCCTCGCGAGGAATGGAACATGCGCAGTATGAGCGACGAGCAGCTGGCTTATGCAATCGCTGAAGATACTGCTCGGGTAATGTTTCCCCCTTTACTCCTTTACTTTTATTGATACCTTAGTTCTAATTACTTACGCATTTTTACTTGTTGCCAGGCAAGCATGATGGCTGCCGAGATCATATTCCGTTCCAGGCTGAATAATCAGGAACAAGTACTTGGCCTTAAGAAAGATCTTTTGAAGGCTCTTCGGGACAATCAGGCTTTAGAAGGGGAAAAGCAAGCTCTGATCGGGGAGAAGCGGGTCCTGGAGGGGAGGCGTGGCTTCCTTGAGGATAAGATAGACAGGTTGGAGAAATCCAACACTGAGGCTAACGACAAGATAAGCACACTCCTCGAGGAGAGGGACCGTCTTCTGGATGAGAAGGAAAGGTTTGCGTTATCTTTTGAAGATCTGAAAGCTAAGATGGATGAGCAAGGTCGTCAGATTTCCCAACTTGCCCATGAGCTAATATGAAAGAAGTTACTCTGGAGAGTATCCGCAACGCTTCCGACCTGATGTTGAGGAACATGAACAAAGCTGAAGCTGAATCTCAGGCTGCTCGAGGAGAACTACAAGAGGCCAAAAATCGGGCTGTGGAATCTGCGAAGGTCCAAGAGCTACTGACGAAGGAGTTGGCGAATTTGCGGGATCGTTATACAATCGACTCCAAACTGGAAGCTCTTGAGGCCAAAAAGAAGTTGCTTATCCAAATGCAGCGCGGCCAGATTAATGTTGACTTAGTCCTTGATCAGACCATAGCAGCCATCATCAGTGTCAAGCAAGTCTTGGGCATGGAAGTGGGGGCTGACGACGATGATGTCGAAGAGGACGATGAAGGCAGTGAGGACAATGAAGATGAAGAAGCTGAAGATTTAGGTGGGGATCCGACTGATGGAGCTAGTGCATCAGGTCGGGATCCTGGCCAAAATGACGATTGATGCCTCATCTAGTCCTTCTTGTAAATTCATTGGATGTCGCTAACTCTGAATATTTGTTAACTCATGAATGAATGTATATTTTGGTTATTTCCTTTTTTGTCTGACTGGTCGAGGCTTGACGACCATTTTTGGTCTCTCGAGTTTCGCTTATATGAATGCTGTTGTTGTTTATTGCTTAATGAGGTTTTCAGAGGTCAAAATTATGTTTCAAATCTTAGTGTCTGAGTTCCCTTTTTGGTGTTAATCTGCGCAGATGTTTTGAAATAAAATCTGATCATAACCAGGTTAAGCTACCCTTAGTTAAGATGACTGAAGTCAGGCCCCCTGGGCTGGACGAAACCAGGCCGTTTAGGCTGACTGAAATTTGGCCGTGTAAGAGGGTTTTGCGATAAACTTTGCTTATCATATTTGACAATTGAAAGTTTTCGCAGAAAAAATTTGGTTTGGTTAAGGTTGCCCTGTTATTTCTATTGAAAAGGACAGGTAACCCAATGACCAGAACGCAGGATTGTTTGGTCGTAAATCAGAACACAAGATAGTCTGGTCGTAAAGTTGTGGGATTTGAGCGAGTACTGGCCGCAAAATGTAGAAAATAACGTAGCACAAGTAAAATAGTTCTATTGAACTTACTTGATTTTGCTTAGCCGTGCTTTTAGCGAATGACCTTGCTCTGCTCGAAGATCACCTATGTTAGCCGGGACTTTGGCCTACTGGGGCCCTTGCCACCCCCTGTTTTTATGTTGAAATTTCGTAATTTCAGACATAAAAAGACAATGGGTGAAACGCTGAGTCAGAGAACACATATAACCAAAAGAGGAGTGTGTCCGTTGCGGGATTTGAACCCACAGCCGCGAAGCCCGAGGACTTCGAGCTCTACCAGTTGAGCTAAACGGATCTGGCCTTTTGAAGACCGTTAGTACCATTTAGACAAGGATAAGAAAACAAAGCAACTTAAAAGAGAACGAAGGCAGGTAAGCAACATAAAATGGATAGAAACACTAACCCCTGTACCACTTAGAAGTAGTACCTCTTCAAGTGAGTCACGTTCCAACTGCTGGGTAGAAGCGATCCATCTAGTCGTGCCAAACGGTATGAACCCTTACCAACGGATGCAACCACCTTGTAGGGCCCTCCCAGTTTGGACCAAGTTTGCCAACGTTTGCCTCTTGTGTATTCTGGGAGACCCTACGCAATACAAAGTCCCCGACTTCGAAGTTAAGTAGCCTCAGTCCCCGATTATAGTATTGCTCTACCCTTTCTTTCTGAGCCACTACTCGTATAAGCGCTAATTCCCTGCGTTCTTCTAGAAAATCCAATTCCTCGGAGAGGTTGACTGAATTAGATTCTGCAGTTGCATGGGCATATCGTAGACTTGGCTCGCCGATTTCGACTGGAATCAATGCATCAGAACCATATACTAAAGAATAGGGCGTCTCCCCGGTGCTCATTTTTTGTGGTTGTTCTATATGCCCAGAGAACCCCGGGGAGTTCTTCCACCCAGCACCCTTTGGCCTGCTCGAGACGCTTCTTGAGTGAATCCACTATTATCTTGTTGGTCGATTCTGCCTGCCCGTTTGCCACTGGGTGATATGGGGAGGAAGTAATCCTTTTAATATGCAGATCTTCAAGGAACTTTGTGACCCTCTGACCGACGAATTGGGGACCGTTATCCATGACAATCTCTTTGGGTGCTCCGAATCGACAAATGACATAACGCCACAGGAAATCAACTACTTCCGTTTGACGTATCTTTGAATATGCTGCAGCTTCAACCCACTTTGTAAAATAATCAGTAATTATTAACAAGGAACGTACCCCTCTGGGTGCAGTGGGTAGTGGCCCAACGATGTCCATTCCCCACTTCATAAACGGCCACGGGGAGATGATTGAATGCAAGGGCTCCGCTGGTTGATGGAGGAGATGTGCAAACCTTTGGCACTTATCACATTTTTTGACAAATTCGTTAGTATCTTTTTCCATTTTGTCCCAATAATAGCCTGCTCGTATAAGTTTTCTCGCAAGCGCCTTTCCTCCCAAGTGATTTCCACAGCATCCCTCATGAACTTCCCTCATCACATACTCTGTTTGGCTGGGACCTAGACATTTGGCAAGTGGGCCTGCAAAAGTCTTACGATAGAGGGTGCCATCTATAATTGTATACCTGGCAGCTTTTATCCTCAGTTTTCGAGCAGCCTTAACGTCCGAGGGTAGGGTTCCATGCAGTATATAATTGATTATCTCATTCCTCCAATCCCAAGTCAGATTGGTCGTGTTGACCTCCATTGCGTCTTTATCGATTGTTGTACGCAGGAGATGAGCTACGACCATTGAACCTGCTGCTCCAATCTCTGCGACTGAACCCAAATTTGCCAAAGCATCGGCCTCATGATTCTCCTCTCGTGGGATCTGTGTGGCTTCCCAATTGTTGAATTGTGCCAGCAAACCAGTAACTCGGGCAAGATACCTTTGCATACGAGACTCCCTTGTGACGAAGCCTCCAGTTATCTGGTTGACGACCAGGGCAGAATCACTCTTAAGATGAATCCTGTCTGCTCCATAATCTCGAGCCAATTTCAATCCTGTAATTACGGCCTCATATTCGGCCTCATTATTGGTAATAAAGGGACATTTTATGGCCTGTCTAATGGTCTCCCCCGAGGGAGTGGTGAGGACTAAGCCTAACCCTGACCCTTTTACGCTCGAGGACCCGTCAGTGTGCAAGGTCCAAGTCCCCGACTCCGATCCGGCGAAAAGAACCGCCTCACGTTGAGCATCAGGGTACATGGTGGCGCTAAAATCTGCGATAAAATCTGCTAGAGCTTGAGATTTTATGGCTACCCGAGGTTGATAAGATATATCAAATTCACTTAATTCTACTGCCCATTTTACTAGCCTGCCCGAGAATTCAGGTTTGTGTAAGATATTGCGTAAGGGGAAGGTAGTGACTACAGCTATTGAATGACTTTGAAAATAAGGTCTTAATTTACGGGCAGCGATTACCAATGCTAGTGCTAATTTCTCCAAAGGTTGATAGCGGGTTTCAGCATCTAATAAGGATTTGCTAATGTAATAAATTGGTAGTTGCTTACATTTGTCTTCTCGAACCAAAACTGCACTTACCGCGGACTCAGACATGGCCAGGTAGAGCAATAGTTGTTCACCTGGTTGTGGCGTTGAAAGTAAAGGCGGGCTTGACAAGTACCGCTTCAAATCCTTAAGTGCTTGCTGACATTCAGGGGTCCATTCGAACTCCTTGTTCTATTTCAGCACGTCGAAGAAGCTTTTGCACCGATCAGATGAGCGGGAGATGAATCTCCTCAGCGCTGCTACTCTCCCGGTTAGCCGCATTACATCTTTTCTGTTATGAAGTACGTCGGGGATGGCTTCTATCGCTTTTATCTGGGCGGGGTTCACCTCGATCCCTCGCTGGGAAACGATGAAACCAAGGAATTTCCCTGAACCCACTCCAAATGCGCATTTCTCCGGGTTGAGTTTCATGTTGTATTGATCAAGGATTCGAAAGGCCTCTTCCAAATGAGCTAAGTGATCCTCTGCCCGTTTGGATTTGATCAGCATGTCGTCGATGTAAACCTCCATGGTTTTGCCAGTGTGGTCGTGAAACATCCGGTTGACTAATCGTTGGTAAGTTGCACCTGCATTTTTAAGTCCAAAAGGCATTACTTTGTAGCAATACGTACCTCGGCAAGTAATGAAGGAAGTTTTCTCCTGGTCGTCGGGATTCATTAAGATTTGGTTATAGCCTGAATATGCATCAATGAATGTAAGCACTTCGTGCCCGGCTGTCGCGTCGATTAGTTGGTCAATTTGAGGTAGTGGATAAGAGTCTTTCGGGCAGGCTTTGTTCAGATCAGTGAAGTCGATGCAGACCCTCCACTTGCCGTTTTTCTTTGCCACTACGACCACGTTGGCCAACCAATCTGGATACTTGACTTCTCGGACGGAGCCAATCTTGAGCAAGCGGTCAACTTCGTCATTTATGATCTGGTTCCTGAATGCTCCTTGTTGGCGCTTTTTTTGCTTCACCGGGCGGTAGTATGAATCCACGTTCAACTTATGAGAGATAATCTTCGGGGAGATTCCTGTCATATCTTCATGTGACCACGCAAAGGTGGTGTGCCGCTCCTTGAGGAAGTGCAAGATATCTTTGCGCAAGTCTTTGTTTAACTCTGCTCCCAAATATACCTTCCTTTCTGGCATGTTGTCGAAAAGTTCTTCTGGTTCCAAAGCTTCAATAGTTGGCGCGTACTCTTCTCGTGCATCCAATTTTGATATGAATTCCGGGACTTGGTAGTTTGATGCTCCATTGCTTGATTCTGATCCCGGGTTCTTTAATTGCTATTTTGCTTCCTCGGGGAGCTTGACTGCGACTGAGTAGCAATCTCTAGCGCAACGCTGCTCTCCCCAAACTTCTCGTATTCCCCACTCTGAAGGGAATTTCATCACTTGATGATAGGTTGACGGGACTGCCTGCATATCGTGTATCCATGGCCTCCCAAGAATTATGTTGTAGGCCATGTCTCCATCAATGACATGAAACGTTGTTCGTCTCATGACGCCTTCGACCAGGGTCGTCAATGTGATTTCTCCCAACGTTTTCTCGCTGGAATTGTTAAATCCCGAGAGAACGCGAGAAATTGGTACAATCCCATCGTATAGTTTCAACTGCTGCACGAACCGAGACAATATGATGTTTGCTGAACTGCCTGGATCAACGAGTACTCTCTTGACGTCGAATTCCTCCACTCGTAATGTTATCACTAAAGCGTCCATGTGAGGAAATTGCAAGCCATCTGCATCTGCTTCTTCAAAAGTCATCGTATCCTCAAGACGCGGTCGTTTGGTCTTTGTAATAGAGACCTTGGCGTAATTTCTTGCTGTGTACGTGACTGCATCAACCTCAATTCCTCCAGAGATGACGTTGACTGTCATTTTTGGAGATGATACTCGGGGAGGTCCTGATTTATTTTGCTGGGCCTTCGCGTGAGTTTGCTTTCCTTTTTCTGTCAAGTACTCCTTGAGATAGCCCTGTTTCAATAAATTAGCAACTTCGTACCTTAGAGCCTTGCAGTCATCCGTTGTGTGGCCGTGATCGCGATGGAATTCGCACTATAAGTTTTTGTTGTGCTTGGTGGGGTCACCCTTCATATCCTTAGGCCATTTGACCTTTTCGCTCATCTCCTCGAGCACTGCTACAAGTTCGACTGCTCCGATGTTGAAGACGGGCAGGGTTGGAATTCCACTGGAAGTTGAAGTGGAATCATTGTTCCTTGCCAGGCCTTTTTTGTTACGACCGCGTCCGTTTGAGTTGTTACGCGACCGACTGGGATATGGCTCATGCCGTGCGTCCGGCCTATCTGTTTCGATCTTTCCTCCAGCGCCATTGGTGCGAGTTTGGCTCCGTCCTCGGGTACCTGTGCCAATCAATTTATCTTCGTCTATACGTACCTTTGAATTATAACGGTTGTAGACATCCGACCAGCTCGCCGCAGGGTATTCTCGCAGGGATTCGTACAGTCGCCTGGTCGCTTCAGAACTCTTGACGTCCAAGCTGTTTGTGAATGCAATAGCCGCCCATCGATCTGGAACTTTTGGCAGCAACATACGTTCGCGCTGAAAGCGATCCACATACTTCCGGAGAGACTCCCCGGGCAGTTGCTTGATTTCAAAGATGTCCTCAACTCTTGTTTCTGTTTTCTGAGCGCCTGTGTGTGCTTTGACAAATAACTCCGCCATCTCGGCAAAAGATCCTATTGAATTTGGCGGCAGCATTGAATACCACCGTAGAGCGCCATCCGCTAAGGTTTCTACGAACTTCTTCAATTGCACTGACTCGATTTCCTCGTCGGTGAGATCGCTCGCCTTTATGAAATTGCTAAACATCATCAAGTGGTCATTGGGGTCAGTTGTTCCCCGGTATCTTGGTATGTTTGGCATTTTGAATATTTTGGGGATGGCCTTTGGTGTTGCTTCTTTTTTCCAAGGCCTCTGAGTATACCGTTGAACGTCAACTTTCTTCAAAGTGGGTGGTGCGCCAGGGATCTGCTCAATCCTCTCATGAAGAGAGCGCTGCAGGGCCTCCTGGCTCTCTTTGAACTGCCTGGTGAGGGCCTCCATGACCTCGCTCATTTCTGTTGGCACCGCTGATCCTGCATTCTGATTTTCAGCGCGCCTTGAGGCGTGAGAGGGTGAAGCATCCCTTGGACGTCCCATGGGTGGATTCCCTATGTTTGGCAGGTTTTGTCCTCGTAGGCTGTCGATAGCTTCCCGTATTTGCCTGTTGATTTCAGCCTGTTGCCGTATGAATTCAAGGACAGCGTCTTGAGAGTTCCTCGAATTCCCAGGACCATTGGGCCTTCTAGATCCTCCAGGCCCTTGGTCGACGTTTCCTCGGCCAGGATGGCGGCTATTTCTGCTACCTTGCTGACTGTGCTCGTTTTCCTGTTCCGCTGGGAGTACGTTCTCGTCCTCTGCAAAGGGGATCGCGTCGTCGTCTGCAGGAAGAACATCTTGCTGCTCGTCCCCGGCTAAATGCAAGTCTACCTGCTCCGCAGCGTTGAGGTCTTGTTGTCCGTCAATGGGAGCGTTGTTGTGCGAGTTGTTATCTGCCATTTTGACAAAAAGAAAACGAGGAGAACCAGCGAGAGCGAGAAGAAAACGAATAAATAATAAAATACGATGAGCAGTCAACCTACGGAAGTTATTGACCGGCTCCCACTGTGGTCGCCAAATTGTTTAACCGTAATTTTGTTTTATTGGGTTAAGTCACAATTAAATTTATAAAGCGGAGTCACGGTCAATAATCGAGATTAAATGCTCTTTATGAAAAGATATAAACGACGATAATAAATGCGAAAAAGTAAAGATACAATCAATGCGATGTAATAAATGAATATTTGAACAAAAGGAACCGTGCTCAGGCCGTATAGACTTGATCAAATTCCCTTCCTCGTACTCTTTATGATATTCAATCAATGGAACAATAAATGAGATCTTTCGATTATCAGTAGTAGTAATAAATATTCACTGAAGATAAAGAATCGGATGTTAGTAAATAGTTGGAATACAAGTGTATGTTCAGAGAAGCATTCGATTTTATGCTTGTGACTCAAATTACAATATATAGATAACTACGTGCCCGTTCACAAGCAGTTGTAACTCTTTAGTCGAGCGGTTACGTTGCTTATGGATAAGATTTCTATTTTGAACTGGCTTGTTTGATGAGCTGCGACTTTTCTGGCCGTGGCGACTGTTCATCTGTCCGTTGTAACTGTCCACCTTCGATCCTATCCATTGCCTTTATGTCCATTCACAGCCACGTGTCGTCTATACGTCGTCCTACGTGGATGCTTAGTCACCAACTTTGGTGACGACGGATTTAACCCAATACAATATCTATGTTAGGAAAAATAACTCCTTAAACCTGCATCATCCAAGAATAATATTATTCAGTTTTAAGATACTAGAGATTAATATGAGTTTGCTTAAATTGTATAAATTTTACCATGTCAACTGGACACTAAAGGAGGGTTCTAGTATTCTGGAGGTCGGATATCTTTGGCAACTGTTAAGCAATGTCATGAAACATATATTCCAAAAAAGAATGGTACAATTTTATGTATTAGTAACAATTTAACTTTAAACTTCTCATGTAGAGTAAGATTATTTATAGCAACAAAAATTCCTGTGGCTCGTTTTAGACTATCAGTTTCAAAATATTCTTTTCTTTTTAAACTTCGTAGACTGTCAAACATCGTCACATAAATTGGAATAGAGGGAGTAGTCATTAGCTCCATCATTGAGTTACAAAAACACATTTGTGAAATCGCTTAAAAGTAAGAATAGCAACTTCAGCCACCAGCTGAAATGCATGCTAGATATTCAAGTCCCCTTAACAGGTAGTCTCGGATTTGAGTCCCAGAGTTGGAGAGCTTTTACCCCTTTGTGGGTCTACTCATGAAACGACCTCGGTCAGTCGTTTCGGAAGTTAGGACTCCGATTGGCGAGTCGATAATTTTAAAATATTCGTAATGTCCATTAAGACTTGTCTGTAAAATTTGAGCTAAATCAGACCTCGTTTGGTAGGCATCGGAAGAAGGTTTCAGTTATTACTGTCAATAAACATTAAAAAGATATTTTCGAGCTCGGTTTTGGCGAATGAGCTCCGATTCAAAATCCGACAGCGTTGTTAGGTTCGTATGATTATTTTTGACTTTTGTGAACTTTCGAAAGTGAATTTCGATGTTGTTCGGCTAGTTTCCGCTAAAATGCCGAAAGTTAAATAATTTGACTTTTTCTATTTAAATTCGCATCGTGAGTTTCAGGAGTCCAATTTGAGATCCGCCTTTGCGAGTATGTTACATATAATTTGTATAACTGATATGCAAAAGTTGAAATTAATTCGAATATTGTAGAGTTCTTTTTTAATTTTCATCGCGAAAAGAGAAGAAAAGAAAATAAAAATGAAAAAAAGAAAAAGACAAAAAAAAAAAAAAAAAAAAAAAAAGGTAAAGAGCCGGTGGCCTTAAGGGATTAAATCCCTTGGTTAATCCCTTGGCCTACCTCTGGTCAACTATATAGAAACAGGGAGAAAACAAAACATAAACGTGAGACAAGAAACAAAAACGGGGAAAATAAGCGAAAAAATACCAGAAAATGAGAAAGGTGGTCAGAGAAAAAGTAGAATTTCACCCTGAAACATTCAGGTAATGATCCTAATATATTCTTTGAGTTTATTACGTGTGTTTGAATATATTTTAATGGTAAAAATTGGGATATTATACATCGTTTTAATAAGTTCAATTAATAGTTTAAAGGGTCAAATGGACCCCGATAATGGAATTGATTATATATTCGTACTCAGTAAGTTATGGGCAACATATAAATGTAATTTATTTAGAGTTGGTTATGTGACTTTGAACCCTATACATAGGCCTGGCCTGCGTATTGCGTATGCGAATAGGGTATCAGGTTCCTACCTGGATTGCCCTAAGATGTGAGGAATGAAGCCTTTAGCCTAATTTGGTATATTTTTCTGCTTATTGAATAGAGTGGGATCGTTTGGCAATGAAACCAAAGGATAAACCGGTTGTTGACTAGCAATGCCAACTTTTGGAAGAGGTAAGTGTTTATATCCATTTCTTTGGAGGCACCTGGCCTCGTGTATTTTCCACCACGTGTTCCTTACGTGTGTAGCTGCCGATATGCGTACTCATTACGCCTTAGCTTTGAATTTACATTGTATATTATATGTTATGTCATGTTGTTGGTATTGCATTGAGGATCTGAGCATTGTACTCTGGCTGTGAGTTGACATATACTTCCAGGCAGTCGATGAGAGTCCTGCGCCGGTGAAGGGTTATCATTGCATCATATTGAGGGTAGGAGGATTCCGCCCTCGGAGCAGGAGGATTCCGCTCCATTGCATCATATTGAGGGTAGGAGGATACCGCCCTCGGAGCAGGAGGATTCCGCTCCATTCATTTTGCACATGTTACCCTTTGCATCATATTTCATTTCATTTCATTTCATACCATTGTGTAGACTTATGGTACATAACTACCGTTCTGCTTCTACGTGCATTGCTTATTTGCCTATATATTTCTGGCTCGTATTCTGGTTGCGGGGATCGGGTTGCACGCCGCAACGTTATAAATATATGGATCGGGTTGCACGCCGCAACAGGATGTATTTCTGATTGTTGATGAGTTCGGGATACCTATATGTTTTGGTTATCTTACGTTCCTGGTTGTTGATGAGTTTGTCATTCCATACGTGTTTCTAGTTATTATCTGTCTCTACTTTTTTATAATTTAAATAAGAGGAATTTTGTTTACCTGTTTTTCCTCCCTGGCTAGCTATCCTATTCTTTGAGGTGGCTAGTCTGCCCCACTATTGAGTCTTTTTGACTCACCCTTGTTTGTTGTTTGTTCTTGTCTATCTATTTCGTTTCGGTAGGTTCGCTCCGGGATTGAGTTCGCCACGTTGTTCAGGAGCGAAGACGACTTCAGCTGTCAGGGTCAGGGTGAGTCAGCTTTTATTCCGGATGGCCACCAGTTTATTGGTTATCATTTCAGTTGCATTTTACTCCCTTCAGGAGGTATCTGTCTTCTTTTGTACTTTTAGATGTCTAGTCTGGATAGCCCTAAACCTAGTGTGTCGGGTAGTCAGCTGTAATTTCTTTTGTACAACTTAGAGGTATCAGTATGTCTGTGTTTTATTTTAAGTGTTGTCCTTATCTATGAATTTTTATATTTATTTTCCTAATTTAATTGGTAAGGGTTCGCTCGACGAATCTAGGGGAGGATGACCTAACCGAATTTCGGGTCATGTCAACTCACCACCAATATAAATTAGTTAGGTTAGTGAATTTCAAATATAGGATGAAAAACAAGACAATGTGTTTAGTTTGCTTGGACGTGAGCATATGCACAATTGGCAAAAGATTCGCAAGAGGAGTTTTTCTTTTTTTTTAAAAAAAAAAAAAGGAGGGAGGAAAAAGAAAAACACAATCTTAGAAACATAGAGAATCACTGGATAATACAATAATATACATGATTTGGCAAGTCAAATAGACCTAGTCTCTTTCATTTCTGAGGATACAGGACTGGATCAACACCACCTGCCATCCACAAGATTCATATCACAATACAACAGAATTTGGCCTCCACTAATGGCATCCTATGTGAAAAGCCAGGGAAGAGGTTAAGGTATTAGTACAAGTGTGAGAGATACCAGCACCAGGTCTCCAGCTTTGCGTGACCTGAACAAAATTACCCCTTCACCCTTTAAGGGAATACCAGATATGATTGCACTGGGTCATCTCCTCTTAGCTTTTCCACACTGCAAGCTTATAGATTGCAGCGACAGAGGTTCGTCACTCAGATTGTATGGAATGCCACAACTGCAGCAGGAAAAAAGAATAATTCAAGCACTCAACGAGCAAATGAAACGCAGAGATATGTCTGACAGACACAGTTCCAATATGTGCTAACAATGTATCACCAATACGAGTATACACTATACAATGCCAATTATTGCTAAAATATGCAGTAACATGACTCAGCATAGTATTAAAATGATGCACACTGGTACTACAGCTTTTCAGCTCCACTCACCATATATAACAGTAAAAGCAGATTAGGATTCCATAAATTGTCATTAAGGCAGTGAACTAGTTACAGTGTTATCCAAAAAAGGCACCATCAGACTATAATAGGCTGGGGTATACCAATTACTATCCAGAAGAAATGGCAATATAACAGTCATCCTACATTTTCCTAACCTGTAGCTTCAACAAGACTATTAAAGAGAGTGACTTCCATTTCTTTCAACCAACACGTGGCTGAGAAACTAGAAGGAAAAACCAAGACAACCCGCAGATAATCTCATTGCGTAGTATAGACTATAGCGAGGGTTTAAAGTCTGTCCAATCCTAATTGTGTGATTTAAACCCAATACCTAGGTCACCATTCAGAGCAAAATGGTTACACTAAAGTTATGAGTTCGAATTTTATATTTCTTTGGAATAATGGGGGAGAGACTAGCCACCAGACAACTCAATCAAGAAAAATCATACATCAAAGTTTAATGAGCAACGTATGCAAACATGTCCAAGTACGATAAACAGTGATGATATGAGGTTGATCTCTGAGGTAATTGGGAATGTAATTTCTGCTCCACCGTACTTTGCATCAATATATTAATGATGATTTGTAGTCCTGTTGGGGGGAGTTGAGAAGGAAGGGAGAAGACTCAATCACATATTGGTAGATTGGGTAGTTGGGATCTCATCACAGATGTGGCGGTCATTTTTTAAGTCAATGCCTGTAGTCTGTGGCTGCTATACTATGAAGGAAAGAACGCATGCGAATCTGAAAGGAGGTACTTTTTTGTTCTTTTTCTTTCTTTTGGTTGAAAGGAGCGGACATAAGGAGAAAAAGGTTTTTTGCTCAGTAGACCTCTCAATGGCAGGATATCTATTCAGGATAGCAGCAAAGGAAGAAAAAAAAGGAGAATCTTTTCCGGAATGGTGGTGTCCGGGCAGCTTACATGCACCTCGACTAATTCCACCGGGTACATACTACCTCCCCCAGCACAGGTACCAGAAAACTATGTCAACCAAGGCTATCAAAAAAGGCGATTAATTTTTTTTTTTTAAAAAAAAAAAGCTGAATCCAGTAAACTTACAGGTATCAAAAGCGTAGTTACGTTTTGACTAACTTCCTAATCCTATTTTTATTAGAAGGTAAGTAAAGTTTTTATTGAGAAAAAGAGCAGCCTATCACCAAGCAGGTGTTAAGGTATTACAAATTTTAGAAATCCTTCCGAACGAAAACAAAAAGAAAGAATCCTGCAGAGAAAGTCCTAAAGCTTGCAAAGATTCGCTACCATACTATCTACATTCTTTACATTCTGTAGATAACACCAAAAAGCCACGAGCTCTAAGTAATTGAATTTAAGCTGCTATACACAACTGATTTTCTGTCAAAACATCTGACATTTCTTTGTGTTGGAATGTGTGTGAGTTGGAAGTGGGAGTGTCCCACATTGGTGGTTGAAGGAGGAAAAATGCCCCATATAAACTTTGGACAATCCTCCAGCCTTGAACTAGCTTTTGAGGTGTAAGTTAGGTCCAAGCTTATGTGTGCGCCCGCGTGTATGGGTGCCCGTGTGATGGGTGCCCGGGTGTGTGGGCACCCGGTGCCCGGTTTTATCATGGTATCAGAGGTAGGGAAAGACCTTGGCCCCGAAGTAGGCAGACTGTATCTGGGTGGAACCCCTTTGAGCACATGGTCCACGGGCAACCCATGTGTGTGGTCTGGCCCGGGGGAGGGGGGTGCGAGATAGATCCAAGCTTATGTGGGCGCCCGTGTGTGTGGAGGTGCCCATGGGCGCTCGGATGTGTTAGTGCCCGGGTGTGTGGGCGCCCGGTGCCCGGTGCCCGGTTTTATCACTTTGCTTACATATACTCCAGCATCCTCTTAAGAGGTCTAACTTTTGACAAATTTCCTAGAGCTTTTTTTTTTTTTGTTCTTCTTGGAAGACTAATTTTATAGCTCTGTTACTCAGTGCACGTGCCAAGGTTCTAAAAAAGATTATCTATGTTTCACTTTTTGTCCTCCTTCCTTTATTCCTGAAACTTTTTTCTCAGAAACCTCCCCATGTTATCTTTCTTCCGTCTTTCTCAAAACATTATGTACGAACAAGATGTAATCAGGAATTCATTCCGATTATCACTAGTCATACTGTGAGGAAAAGGGAAGTTATCCTCAGAAGAAGAGGACCCTATTCACAAACTCTAAGCAGACAATAACTACATAGCTGATCCTACAGAAAAGAAGTAAAGAACATTATACTCTTTGAAAACATTTTCCTTTTTATAGTGAAAGGAAGATCTGGAGAGAGTCTTCGCGTAATGGTAGATTTGCTCTTGTGGTAACCTATAGGTCATGTGTTTGAGGCATGGAACAGCTTCTTCACAGAAATACAACACTAGAAGCTAGCACTTCAGGCACAGGGTAATCCAGTTTTAGTAGAAGATAGTTGTGAATGCTTAATAAGCTCTGCCAGAATGGCTCTTTTATTTTAACAACTGTACCTAGGTATATGCCACTTGAAACTTTATATAAAGGATAGTTCTAGATCGTATATCAATAACTCCTTTTACTGGAAAATAAAAGAATATGAAATTAAAAGAATTATCACTGCAAACAGGCTCGAAGCAGGGAAAAATTAAAATAAAGCATCAATAGCACAGACAAAAGTTATTAGTGTAGCTACTCAAAATAGGATCAGAAAACTCAACTATGTCCATTCATAATTTTTTTTAATCCAGAGAAATGAAGGACCTCAGCAGCAGATAAGGTATGTTGTAAGGATTTTTATTTTTTTTCCTATATTTCTTTCAAATTCTTTATGGGGTGAAAGAATCAACAGAAGGTTAGATTGATAAAACAAGGGGTCACTTAGCAGACTCACCAATCAGGAAAATGAGAAGAAACATGGAGAAAACTATTCGAACAGGTCGACGATACTGCATGTAATACTGAGACCTTTGCAGCTGGCGCTGAATGGCACCATACCAACCATAGAGTTGCTTATCATAACAGTCATCACAACCATCAAGGCAACTCTTATTTCTCTCATAGCATGTGTTCATGCCCTGCATGAAAAGCACTTGATCTCATTAGATTAACATTAAAATATAAGACATCTTCTGGATCATTGACAAATACTCCACTCGTGCGACTAATTTTACATAAATTCTTTTATCAGTCCAACTGAGTTTATGGAATTTGGCGCTTTACGTTAAATTTTAAAACTGTAATCATGATCTTTAATATTTTTATGGAATATATTTCAAGTCTATATTCATTATTCTAGCCAGTTATCTTAGTTTTACCTGTCCCAGTTCCCTTTTACAAATTTTGAACCAATTGATATTAATTACAACTCAAAAATGAGCATTTTGAGTCTTTGACATTGTAATCATGAAAAGCGGTCCAAAAAGAGTAATATACTACAAATTTGGATACTGTAAGAACAATACATTACCCTGGTCAGTGGCTGAGTCCGTGGCAATAAATTATCAGAGTCTTGAAGATAATCTTGGTTCAACTTCAACTTCCTGTAACCATTCTTGGACAATTTTAACTCCTTAACAGATTCCACAACATTCAACAATCCTTGGTAACTGGGTATTCTGCGAGGAGGTGGTGCAGGTTCTTTGATGGAGACATCATCACCTACTGCAATCTGCCATGCACCAATATCAGCACTAGCACTTGCTGTCCTCCGGTGGCCGAGAAACTTATCGTCCCTGGCCTCACTTCGAACACCATCCACTGAAGGAGAAGGATTCTCAGAACACCCTAGCACTGATTTATTTACACCCTCTTCCCACTTGGCAGTTTGCAGCTCCATTCCATGTACTTTTGCAGAGGTTTTGTCTGTGGAAGAGGTGGACGGCCCAGAGAGAAATGCAGCAAGTTCATTGACTTCTCCCTCATCCAAGCGAACCCATGGAAGTGGCGGTTTGCCTTGTGAGACAGATGATTCATTAAGACAATTTTCAACTTTCTTAATCTGACTATCGATTGCAATAACAAATTCATGGTGTCTATCTCTTGCGTCATCAGCTGAATTAGTATTATAGCTCGATCTAACTGCCCGTTCAAATTCCTCTAACTGCATTGTAATGCCATCCAACAAATTAACTCAGCTCTTAGCATTTATGCACATACACCAATAATATCTCATACACAAGATAAATGCTTTATTTTCTTCTAGGGGGTTGAGGAGTTTCTACCTGCCATTTAGTAGTGCCAAGGGTAGTCCTAAGGTCCCTACGAAGTGCATCACAGTTCCAACTACCAGAAGTATCCTTCAACGCATGAATCAACGTCCTATAAGTCGATTCCATTCTTGAAAATGAAAACAAAACTATGTCAATGAAGAAAACAAAACCCCACAAATCAAAACCAATAAAGTTTTAATCTTTACATAACTAACCATCAAGGATTCATTCATAGATAAACCAAGCAAAACCCCGAATATCAAAACCAATAAAGTTTCAATCTTTAAATTACTAACCATCAAAGGACTCACAGATAAACAAGCAAAACCCCAGAAATCAAACCAATAAATTTTCAATCTTTACATAAGTAACCATCAAAGGATTCATAAAACAAGAAAAAACCCACATGTCCAAACCAATAGAGTTTCAATCATTAGATAACTCACCATCAAAGGCTTCATATATAAAACAGGCTAAACCCAACATATCAAAACCTATAAACTTTCAATCTTTACATCACTAACCATCAAATTATAGATAAAAACAAGCAAAACCCCACAAATAAGATACAATAAAGTTGTTTCAGAATAACGTGCTACCTATGCTGGTGTGAGGTAGCAGGAACCCGTGGAATTAGTCGAGGTATACGCAAGCTAGCCCAGATACTACTGTTATCATATACAATAATACTAATAAAGGTTCAATCTTTACATCACTAGCCATCAAGAATCATTTTGTATAAAACAAGCAAAACCCCACATCTCAAAAACCAATAGTTTCAATCTTTACATAACTAACCACCAAAGTTTCAATCTTTACATAACTAACCATCAAGAAATGCATAAATAAAACAAGAAAAACTCAACATAAATGATAAATTCTGACAAAATTACAAAAAAATTAGCAATCAAAAAGGACAAATTACATATATTAACCTGTCAGCAGATTCTTGAACCTCTTCTGCAGCTGAAAAGAATGGATCTTTCTCCCATCTATCAAAATGTGTTGCCATACTTTCCAAATATATTAATATTTATCACCAAAAATAGAAACTTTCCCAGATCAACAAATCATGGAATAATGAATGATTCAAATCCAGATTCAAAAAATCTTCTCCCTTTTTCTCTTTTCCTTTTTAAAATTATGATATTGTTGGTAAAGAAGGTATTATGAAAAAAAAATGATGGCTAGAAGGAAAAGGTCAAAAGTAAGAGACAAATTTAAGAGATGATTAATAGTTAAAGGTGTTTGTGGCGCACGCTTGGAAAGAGAGGGGGTTATTTGTGGAAAGAAACATTGTAATTTTGTGGAGAAGTAGGATTTGTTGAAAAAATTAGGAAATTTTCTAAGTTGGTTTGACTTTGAACTGTAGATTGAAGAATGTTCCACTGGCACTTTGTGGTTGCTGCTTAGTTAAGATCAGCTGACTAGGAAATCTATTTAACACCACAAGTAAGCCAAGTTGTCTAGGACAACAATGCTACAACAAAAAATTGTTTTTCATATAGGATCTAATACAAAATGACATCTCTAAACTCGTTTTGGGACTGACTAATTTTAATATGCAGATAAAATATTGTCTATTAAATACGACCTTATTTTTATAGTCCGCAAATTAGATTGGTTCTTACCAATCCACCCGTCTTTGGCAGTGAAATCTTTGGTTAATAGTACTTTATACTAGGCTTTAAAACAACTTTGACAATTCTCGTTGTACCAGCAGTTTTGATTTCTCTTATCTTATGAGTCAATAATGGTTACCTGTCAATGACTAATTTGGGGCCCTCAGGCCTCATGTTGGAGCTGAGAGTGAAAAGAAAAAATCAAAAGTCTTATTGGAGTATGAGATGAAATCTGAGCAAGTACATTTTTCTATCCGTTTCTAAGAAAAATGAAAACAAATGTTGGGTTTATATGGCGAGAAATTTGCTTGGCATCTTGTCAAATTGGCATCATCCAAAAAACTATTCTTTCTTTTTTGTCTCAAAAGCTTTATGAGGTTCCAAAAGCCATAAATGTAGTACACTTTCTCCTCCTCCTGAAAAGGAGTAGAGGGCATCTAAATCAAACAAGATAAGTATACTTATCTCACCTGGATAAGTGTCTTTACCTGAATTTATTCAACATCTTTGTCAACTATGATTGACTTGAACGTTGAGACGGAGAGAAGCATACTGTACTTAATATTTTAGGAGCAAACTTAAGTGGCTCTATAATAGGTATGCATAGCAATGAATGTTTAAAATAGTTTCTTTGACTTGTTATCGTGACGAAATACAATCGTATCATCATATTACTATAAAAGCATGTTCTAGAAAAAACAAAAGTCATTTTACCTAAATACCTCTAACATAAAACTTAGTGTCCTTTGGATTTTAAAAAAAAAAATCTATTTGCAAGGTGGTCTCTAAAACAAACAGACGCTGCTCACATTCCTCTTCTCACTGAACGACTTCTTTCTAAACAGTGCCTCAATGTTCACACACCCTTTTGATCCCATGCATGGATATATATATTCTGTTTTCTTCCACCTATCCTTTTAACGGTTTCTCCCATTTGAAAGATTGCCACACAATTCTTATATATCGTCAATCAGCTATTATCATCTCGCCTTAACCAAAAGGTCTGAATATTTTATTTAGATTTGCATGTAATTTGATTGCTAGTAGTAGATCGTCAATCAGCTATTATCATCTCTCGCCTTAGCCAAAAGGTCTGAATATTTTATTTAGATTTGCATGTAATTTGATTGCTAGTAGTTCTTTTGTACAATCTTCAATTTTGGTGAGTTGTCGTTTCAATAATACTATCTATTTGAGTATTTGTATTCTTTTTTTAATCAATTGTGTATCGAACAGTGACCAAGAACTTAGAAATTTATGAAAAATGCTATATCTGAGGCGCTATAGTGATGAAGACTCTCTCTCAGGATGTAACCATATGACTTATAATCCAGCTATTATATGTTTCTTGCTCTTGCAGACAAGAATTTATATATATACTTATTTGAGAAAGATGGAATCACACATGCATTTGCCCAATGTTCCGTTGCTTTTACTTAAGAGCATTCCTGAACTATATATTCCTTACAATTGTGTAATATATTTCAACAAAATTTGGACCATCTCACAGAAGTAGATGGACAAAGCAACTTCAAAGTCCATCATTCTCTTAAATGTATACAACTCTCTAAATCTAACTGCCAATTAAATTTGTATTTACATCTCGAGTTTATGTTGCAATTTCTATTTATTTTTTTATCAAATTTATGCTGCCTTCATTTAAATCCAATTTAGTTAAATGGTTAGAGCATGCAGAGTTGTACACTTGATAAAGCTAACATGAAGAAAGGGCCATGCAGGTCGGCCAGCTCTAACATTTACTTGATTTTTCATTAATTTTGTTTGATTTGACTATCTTTATTCCTTTAAGTAGAATTGTTTAAAACGGGGCAATTAGACCTTTCATATCCACTAATGAGATTATTGATGTATACATTAATTTTACTTATAGATGTATGTGATGAAGTTGAAGATTTTGTGTATGACATGTACACTAGAATAGAAAAGGCGAGGCTTGAACATTTTAAAAAAGTGCAATCAACCTTGAGAATAGAATTATTCCAAGCTACAATTAACATTGTTAAAGCTGAAGGATGTAGAGAAGTTAAAGTTGGTCAACTAACTCTGCCTTCACCATCATTTATTGGAGCAATCAAATTTCCAAAGGAAGAGATATCAAAGTTTAATTGATAGAATAATGTCCTACAAGAACTGTGATCAAGTTGAACAGAGGATAGCGAGTATGTCATTTCACTTTATTCATAAAATTAAAGGTCCTTTGGTTATTCGAGCTTTTGGTATATTTCAGTATGTAATTTATAGCTACAATAAACATTTATGGAGTATCTATGAATCTTGTAAACTTGTACACAGTTCAAATTAAGGTGTAACCCTGTAACCCTTTGTTTTGATGATATATCTTTTGTTAAGACACACTATTTATGAATGCTATGTTAGGATAAACTACATGATATTCACGTGCCACGCACATGTCGAGTAACTAGTTAAAATAAACTTAGGTCTTCTATCTTAAAGGAAGTCAAGGATTTCTCATACTAAAGGATTGATATCTCAAAATTCATGAAAGCCAATCTAATAAATAAAGTAAGGTCGTACTCTAATCCAAAATGCACATGACTTGGATGTTGGAAAAGGTTTCTACTACTGAGACCAAATAAAAGCCAACAAATTGTCCAATTAAACAATTCGTATTAGACAAAACGCATATTATACGTGTTTGACAAAATGCAAAGTGTGAGTACATTGTATATTCCCTTTTAAAAAAAAAAAAGATTCCTGCAATATGTAGTAACCACTACAAATTCACAGTTCAATCCAACAGTAACGGAAACCAGGGCACATGTTTATATTAACTGATGAGAAACGATTACAATATTCGAAGATTGAAATCAAAATATGAGTAGAAAAGTAAGATAACGACATGAATTTAAGATAGAGATAAGGGAAGGGAAAATAGAGAAATAAAAGAAAGTGGGTGAGGGGCTAGACTGTGCTTTCGCATAATTGATTTTTTGATCGTTTTAACTAATGCTCTGATGCTTTTAACACTCAATTCGAATCCCATAAGCTTTCCAATACTTGGGTTCAACCACAGTCTAATGCCAAGCCTAGGTCCATTAGTGATGTCTTGCTATCCTGCTGCTCCTTCAGGTCCATAACAGGGATCATAACAATATTCTGCTCTCAATAAGAACCTTGTCTGCAAGGTTCGAGTATAGCGGCATCAAGATCATAGTGGCAATTTGGCGAAATTGTGGAGCTGACACTATATCAACAAGATATAGATCTCGACCACAACTAAAAAACTGATCCTACAACTAAGACTTAATATTGGAGCTGACACTATGTCAACTAGATATGGATCTCGACCACAACTAGGAAACTGATCCTACAACTAAGACTTAATAGTGGAGCCGACGCTATGTCAACAAGATATAGATCTCGACCACAATTAAGAAACTTATTTTACAAGGAGCCGATATTATGTCAACAAGATATAGATCTCGACCACAACTAGAAAACTTATTCTACAAGGAGCCGATATTATGTCAACAAGATTATCTCAATATAAGCACCAATATAGTAAACACTACTACTTCACAGCTCAATCCAACAGTAAAGGAAAAACAACACTTGTTTTATATTAACAAATGAGAAAAGATTATAATATAGAATATTGAAATTAAAACAGGAACATGAAAGCAAGATAACAACATGATTTAAGATAGAGATAAGGAAAGTGAAATGAGAGGAATCAGTGTGAAAAGAGGTTTAGGCTAGACTTTGCGTCGCATGATTGATTTTTTGATCGTTGTAACTCATATTCTGATGCTTTTAACACTCAATCCGGATACTATATTAAATTTTTGTGGGATTTTTACCCCACATAACCATTCCCAATCCTTATCCACTTTTTGTAACCATATTTTGTCCTTTCTTTCTTTTCCTAGCATATTTGTTAAATATAATTTGATGACATAAATATTTAAAAAATATAGGACAAATATATATGTGTATAAAAGGTATATATACAAAATATCAATCTATTATATTTGATATTTTAATTATAAATTAAATTTTAAATATAAATATTGTGACTATATTATGTTAGTACTAAATGACTTGTTAATATGAAATATTGTGGGCTATTTATGTGGAAACCCCAATTTTTATTGGACCGTCTAATACCTGGGCTCAACCACATTTAATGCAAAGCCCAGAGCTAACTATCATGTTGCTCCTTCAGGCCCATAACAAGGTTCATACCACATACTACATATCAGAAATATCGAACACACATTTACCAAATGGGAGCAATATTTTGCATATTTTCAAATGAGTTTTACAAGGTAATTGTGTTTTTCAAGGAAATGCCGCTACGTAGTCACTCTAAAGTATGGGTGTCAAACGGGTAGGGGTCTACCCGTCAAAATCCGGACTCATTAAAATCCGACCCCATCCGGACCCGCAAAAACCCGGACCCGAACTCGTAGACCCGCTAAAATACCCCTACCCGAACGAGTTTTTTTTTTCTTAACAAATACCCGTATTCGTTAAGACCCGTCAAAATTATGGGGTATTAATGGATATACCCGTACCCATACTCGTTAAAATAAACTGAGTAATAAAACTTGTACGTGGAGAGAAATGTATACACGAGTTTTTCACTCATGGTTTAATTTCTTTTGTGTCCATATTGTTAGTAGTAAAATATGTTTAAGAGAAACAAATTATTTATTTAATTAAAAAAATACTTTATATTCCATAATAAATCAACACTTTGAAGTTTGAATATATATTACTCTAATATGGTATAGAACTTCAACTATTAATTTCGATATATACCTCAGAAAATAAGCTACTTGGAGTCGGACAAAGTAATTATGGGATCGTATTTATTACAAAGTAATGGCACCTACACCGGAGCATGATGGAAATGACATGGAAGAAATTACACAAAGAATTAGGCATATTTAAATTTGTAATTTGAATTTTCATTATAGTTTTGATGTTGCACTTTTTAAATTTGGAAGTTTAATATTTAAGACTTTAATAGTTCAAGTATCTTAAATAAAGTAACTCTTTGAGTTTTTCCTATTGATCTTTTTTTAATTTGTTTTAAGTATTTAAAATAATATTATTAAAAAATAAAATTATAACCCGTAGCCAAACCCGATTTGTTAAGACCCGACCCGTACCCCTACCCGCTAAAACCCGACCCGTACCCCTACCCGCTAAAACCCGACCCGTACCCCTACCCGCTAAGACCCGAACCCGCACGGGGTTTTTTTTTTTTTTTCTAGCCGAAACCCGTATCCGTTAAAAACCCGTAATTTAAACCCGTACCCGGAACCTGTGGGGTTACAATTTTACAACCCGAACCCGGACCCGTATACCCGTTTGACACCCATACTCTAAAGGCTGCTAATTACAATTTTCGCCACCATGTCTTGTAATTTAATTTTTAGCTCAAACATTTTTTACTTTAGAATTTGAGATTGCCCTAAGAATGTGCCCTTCACCTTACAAGTCCCATTTGTGTAGAGTTTAAGAAGGCACATTACTTATATTTGATTTTCAGAAGTCAGCATTCGTAAATGCATCAAGTCTCATTTGAATGTTTTACTAAAAATCATTTGTTAAGAGGGTGTTTGATTAAATTTATAAGAGTGTCAAATTAATTTTATAAGCACTTTTCGAATTATATACGTTTTGACAATTATTAAAAGGCTTATAAGCTAAAAGCTATCATGAATCCTAAGTTGATCATTCCATATTTATTGCCCCTTTTGTTTCAATTTATGTGTCCCTATTTTACTTATTAGTCTGTTAAAAAAATGGTAGTATCTTAAATTTGATAACATTTTAACTTCAATTGACAGTTTTTTTATTAATGAAATGATTTATAATCATACAAATATTTATATTTTATTTTAGATCATAAATTTTAAAAGTCTTATCAAATCGAGTCAAAGTTAACTACTACACATAAAATATTTATGAGACAGAGTATTAGCTAGCTGAAACAAGGGCTAAGACAACAAAATATAATCATTCCTAAAACCCTTGTCACAAAAACCACCGCAAAAAGCAGAGATGGCGAACGAAGAAGCACTGTGTGAAGCAGCTCGTAACGGCGACATTAACACACTCAAATCCCTAATCGATTCCGGCGCCGACGTAACTCACTTCGACAGTAACGGCCTTACTCCGTTAATGCACGCCGCCAAGCAGGGCCATGCTGACGTGGCAAAGGCTCTATTAAATGCCGGTGCCCCGTGGAATGCGCTGTCTCCTTCAAATGTATCTGCTGGTGACTTCGCTATGGACGCCGGTCATCAGGACGCTTTCGACGTGCTTCTCAATTCCGGTATGTATTATTTTGTGCGAGATAGAATGTGAATGTAATAATACGGGTATTAACATTACAAATGCTACTTGTTTTTAGTATCACATTTCATGTATAATAAAACAAGGTGTTGTTGTTGAATGCACTATAATTAGTGTTACTTGTTATTACTCCATTTGTTCCAATTTACGTGATATAGTTTGAATAGGCACGGAGATTAAGAAAGAAATGTTAGAGTTTTGAAACTTGTTATCTGAAACATGTTTGAACTCTGTGTTAATAATACAAAGTGTGGTTTTCGGATATACAATTGCACATTATTAGTGATACAACTCCGGTTGCTAATACAATGTTCGGATTCCTATATACGCCTCTCCTTAAGTAATAACTAATGAGAGATAATGTGTTTTTATTATGCAAGATAAAATGTAGAATAATAATGTTTGCATTGGATAAGACGACTTAAATCACAGAAATAATGTTTAATGCTAGCCATAAGGAGAGATGGAAGTTAATCCCAGGTTGTATATGGTTGATAGCTTGGAAGGAAAGAAATGCAAGATGTTTTGAAGACAAAAGTAGCTCCATACAGAAGATCAAAATGGATTGTCTTTATCTATTTTATTTTCTGTGTAAAGAAGAATACCTAGAAGATGTAGGAGATTTGTTAGATGTGATAGGAAACTTGTAAGTAGTTCAAAGACAATAGTTTCCTTTTTTGGCTCTTTTCTGTACATATGGCTTCAGTACTGCCTTAGTGCTGCTAATTCTAATATAATGCATGTTACCGTTCTCAAATAAATAAATAAATAATGGGACTGTTTTTGATATCACATTTCCTGCAGATTGAACCCTTGTTATGTAATGTATAGTAATTCATGTATTAGGTGAACCAAACGGCCTGTCATTCTATCTAATGTAGCTCTATCATTATTCTGTTCTAAGCACAGGTAAAATATGTCATATGTTCGTTCCATTTTATATGACAGTGTTTAATTGGACAGTAGTTTAAGACGTAAGTGTGACCGATAGGTCATGGGTTCAAGCCGTGAAAACAGCCTCTAATGCTTGCTTTAGGTTAGGCTGCGCACATCACACCCCTTGGGGTGCCCCTTCCCCCGACCCCGCATGAACACAAAATGCTTTGTGCAACGGGCTGTCCGTTTTAGTTTAAGATATAAGTTGATGCTATATTGTTTTAGTGGTAGTGAAAGGATGTATTTAAGTAATGGTTGAATATTTTGTTTGATAAAAAATGTATCAGTTTGATGGTGTCAAACATATTGGAATATCAACAAAATGAAAGAGTGTCATATAATCAGGGAGTGAAGAAATAGTTTATAGTAGAAGGATTTGATGTAGAAACTATTAGTTAGAAGTAAATAATTTTTATATTGTTATTCAATACTTTTTTAGCCAGTAGTGTATTATTATCATTATTGTGTTATCTACGTTCCTCGATATATCTGAGAGTCAACGTGATATCAAATATTGAAATTTGCAGATGAAAATCTATTAGGAAGTGCGTTTGAAACGATTACTCCTTTTCATATATTGTGTAGTTCAACTAAATTTCCGAGGTTGTTTACCTTAATATGACTGATCAAACATGTTCACTATTCAATGTATAGCACTCCAGGCAGAATTAATCCTTGGAACAATAGCAAGGAAGGAAAATGCAAAAGGAAGCTCAGATGGGGACTATTTAGAAGATAGAGTTAGTTTCAGTGAAGATAAGATTATGGATGCTGATAGCAAGGCTGTTATGATGGCTTGGGAGAAGCCATTGATGGAAGCTCATGCAAAGGCTGTCTGCTCAAATGGTGGCCACGTACTGAACATTGGATTTGGGATGGGCCTCGTTGATACCGCCATACAGCAGTACACACCTTTATCGCACACTATCATTGAAGCTCATCCAGAGGTCTATGATCGCATGATACGTGCTGGGTGGGGTGAGAAGGAAAATGTGAAAATCATATTTGGTCGGTGGCAAGATGTCATTTCTAAACTTGAAACTTATGATGGTAAATTTCTATTAATACCCTTCCCAGCTCCAAAAGTAGAAAGAACCAGTTTACTCAACAGATGCTAGTAATCCACTTGCTTTTGAATTGTGTTGGGTTAGTTGTGTTGCTTGTTTTGATCATGATTTTTTCCCTACACAATTGATCTTCTGGCAAATGAAACAATCACTTTCTCTCATTATTATTATTATTATTATTATTATTATTTTTTTTTTTTTTTTTTTTTGGGGGATAAAATAATAATCTTTTTTGATGAAGGCCATAAATCACATGTATGAAGATGTATACCAAAAAGTAGAAAACCTTACAAAAGGATATGATTTTCTACAATAAACTTGCAATCTTCCATGCAAAGTGGAATCTCATGAGTGCACCTAAAAGAAATTGCACCAAAAAGAAATAAGGGATAAGAAGCTACTCCTCAAATGAACAAAATATCTCTTTATCCCTTCAAAAGCTCTCCTATTTCTCTCCCTCCATCTAAAAAATAAGTGCTAGTGGGACAATAGCCCATGCCCTACATATTCTCTTTCATCTTCCAAGGTTCCAGCAAAAGATAAATTCTTTTACGGTGTCAGGCATCACCACTAGACCCCAAACCAGTTTAGTACTTCCCATCACACACGAGAAACAACCTTACAATGTAGAAGGAAGTGGTCCACATCTTCACCCGAGCTTTTACACATGAAACACCAACTGACATAAGTAGTCTTCCTCCTTAAGTTCTTAGCCGACAAAATCACCTCTCTTGCAGTGACCCTAGTGAAGAAACAGACGTTTCTTGGTACCCTAACGATCCATACCGAGGAATAAGGAAAAGTTTACTCCTCCCTAACCGAACGCTATAAGATTTAACAGAAAACCTGCCATTATTCTCGGCTTCCCATCACCATGCATCATGACTATTCTATGTAAAACTTTGTTTGTGAAGAATTACAACAACCTTTGGAAGTCTGCGATTTCCCTGTCTTGCAAATTCCTTCTAAACCTTAAGTGCCAAATAACTTCTCCACCTTGTAGCCTCAGTACTTGTTGAACTGGCATCTCTTTTTGGCAAGAAATCATGTACATCTTTGGAAATGTCAACCTCAATCTGTTGTCTGTGCACCAATTATGTCCCCAAAAGCTCACCGTTCCCCCATCACCCACCTTAAAGGAGATGCTCTCGTTAAACTCATCCTACCCCTTCAGAACTTTTTTCCATAGACCACATCCATAAGGGAGTGTGACTTTTTTAGTCCTCCAACCCCCTTACAAAAATCCATACTTCTCCACGATCACTCTCTCCATTAAGGATTCTCCCAACCCAAACCTCAAACCTTATTGGCATGCCTATAAACTACGAAAGGACCATGAGCATATCCTACTTCGAAGTTTAATTGCACTTAGTTTAGCATGGAAAACATGAAAACCTTATATGAGGTAGGGCCTTTCTCGTAAATGTTTATCTTCATGAGGAAGTAATTTCCTTATGAGCTAATAACTATTTATTTCATATGCTGATTCTTGCTTTCCAATGACGTTAATGCCTCACAACCAACAACATGCTCTATAACTTTGCTTGCTAGCAAAATCAATAACACAAATAATAAAAGGCATACGTGCATCATAGATCGTCAAATTGGTCTGCCTCTATAATTTGGTGAAGCGAAAAGTTATAGATTTCCGTTGTTGCAACTTTTGATCATGTCTGTTAATAATTCAAGCTCAGTTCTCTTTTGCTAGGTTGATGTTCACTTCTATCTTTTGCCTTCTTTTTCCACAGGCTTTGTGATTTTCTCTTAATGTGAATCTACTCTGTTCTGCAGGCATATTTTTTGATACTTATGGTGAATATTATGAAGATATGCGGGAATTTCATCAACATCTTCCTAGATTGTTGAAGCCTGGTGGTATCTATTCATTTTTTAATGGTCTATGTGGAGGTAACCCTTTCTTTCATATCGTTTATTGTCAGTTAGTCTCTCTAGAACTTGAGAGCTTGGGATATTCTACGCAGCTGATACCATTACCGGTGAAAGATTGTTTAAGTGAAACAGTTTGGGAGGGTGTTAAACAGAAATACTGGCAGTTGGATACATATTACCTTCCTGTTTGTCAGTCTATGAGTGAATCAGAATGATATTTTAGTTATGGAGCACTAATGATGTGGCGTCATATGAATGTCTCCCAGGATTTTCTTCTTTCTTGTAATGTATGCATTTTGTTACAAATATAATAGTCTTTTCACTTCTTTTCCTTGTGTGGATTTTGAGTTAATGTTATGCTGCTTCTATTTTCTTGGTAATTTTGAATGTGTTTGTGGATCAAGCATTGATGCTATGGCCAAGAGAGAAAAACAAAGAGAGGAGTCTGAAATTTGGCTCTTTATTTACTACTTCCAGAACTACCTATTCTCTAAATCATTAAGAACATGATTTTTTTTTTACTTTACAAATCCATTAAAAGCTTCTTCCTCCCTAGGACCGGAACCCCCTTGCTCCACATAGAGAAGGAAGGGAAAATACCGGGAAAGGGGTTCGAGCTAGAGAACTTGTTGCGTGATCAGTGAGCTCTTTGACTTATTTCATAGAAAAAATTCCTAACTTATTTTAAGTACCTCAAGAATCAATCATGTTCCTAATAACTTCTACTTCCTTTAAATCCATGCTCTTGCCTTCAATCTTCTTTCCTTGAGAGGAAAAGAGGTTGCGTATTGGCCTGTTCTGTTGCTGTTTGAACTAAGTTGAGCTCTGATAGAACAAATAGCTCTCTGAATCCTAACAATAACTAGTGAATGATTGTACCGTCTTTGTGCGCTAACAGCAATGTTGTTTACTTAGTTAAAAAAAATTAAAGGGTTAAGAAACTCTCTTTTTCTAATATCCTTCTCTTTGGTGGGGGAAAAGTAGAAAGGTTCTGCTGGTTCTTTTGATGGAGTCTAGAAAACCTGGTAATGTTAGTTTTCTAGGATTGACTGTTCATAATATTTTACCCTCTTTTGTCCTTCTGAAATCATCTGTCAAACTTTAAAGACTTGGTATTTTTTTACTACTTGAATGAAGCGAAATGGTCAAAACTTGCAAATCAAATAGTTAGATAGGCAACTTTGCATTTTAAAATTTCATCACTTACCTGTCAAAAAGAACTTTGCATTATGGGATGGGTTCCGAACTCTTTCTGAGTCGGAAAATAGTTCTAAGTTAAGCAATAAGAACTTGAATAGTCGAACTAGTTGAAATTACAGAACAGGAGTGGAGCTAGAATGTTTCACGGTTTAAAAAAAGTTGCTCAAGTAATAGGTATCAGAACGATTCAAAAAGAGCATCAACTTGAACCCCTCGATGCCTAATAGCAGCAACAACTTAATTCTGGAACCTGGATTTACCTGCATTAAGGTGCATATCTCCTGTCAAAGGCCATTTTGATTTATTCAACCTTTATCTTTACACCACGCTTAAACCTCCCTACAAGTTAGGATAAACTAAAATTGTATTAACTTTCATTTGCCTTTTATTCAGATAGCTTAATACTTTTTTTTCCTTTCAAATTAGCTTCATACAAGAGAATTTATTGGCCTTTGATAGCCATTGGAAGGTAAAGATTGTTCCCTCTTGATTATGTTTGTCAGATAACATGTTTCATAAATCTTTCTAGGCCATGAATGTGTCGTCACTCCAAGGGGATATTTATCTCTAATTTGAAGCGTAAGAGATTAGTCAATGAGTGAGATTAAAGCCAATTATATACCCAATATTATGTGGGTTGGCACATAATAATATCTGGCAAGTGCAACACCAGTCTTTTGCTGGACAAATCAACCAACATTTTCCTTATCTAGAATTGCCTAGGCCTCTAAATTATAGGTCAGGGATACTTGCTCAGTTGGTGGAATATTAGAGGAATAACTGCTTCATACTAGTAGTATTTTAAAGGAACTTTGTGCACTTGTACATTTGCAGTGAATGACTTAGAATTTGCAGAATCATGTCCAGCTGAAAGCAATTGGGCTAGCAACGACGTGCTGTCCATCTGACCATTCCAGTCGAGCGAAGCTAGTTGTGCCTGATGGCATGGAACTAGCCGTGAATGTCACAATGTAGGTTTTCTTTTCGTTCTTTCGACTGAAAGTAAGCGTTTGTGGCTCAACCAGGATCTTCACTTCCTGTGTTTCAGAAGAGGCTGAGGCCTTGTATGTAGCTGGGTTTCCCACGTTTGTCAGAGTCCTTGTGTATTTGATCACCGTGGGTGTACTATTTTCTGCACGTTCACCCCATGCCGTTTCCAAAGGAATGGCAAAAGACGGGTAATTAAGATCAGCAACTCTATATTCCTTATCCTTTTCACAGGAGATCTCTCTCTTTACGATGACCTTGATCATACTTGGGCTGTAGTCCAAGGCACAAAGGAAGTTAATATAGTCATCGACTGTGAGATCATACACTAAACCTGGATTGAGAGCTGCTGCTGGATTCACATGCCCAGCGCCATAATCAAATGGTGTTGCTGATGTTCCTGTTGCAACATCCTCAATTGTCTTCCCGTTCTTGTATGTGCTGTAACTTGTAGTCATCAGTGCTGACCTTATAGCTGCTGGACTCCATTCTGGATGGGCGGCTTTGAGTAGTGCTGCTAGCCCACTTACATGTGGACATGACATGGAAGTTCCAGATATGATGTTGAAACCTACATTCCTGGTGTCTTCTGGCAAACCAGTTGGTCCTACTTTTCCTGTCCAACCAGCGAGAATATTAACACCTGGTGCTATCAAATCAGGTTTAAGTATATCTGGTGTGATTGGGTTTGGCCCTCTGGAGCTAAAAGCTGCAACAACTGGTGATGGTTGAACTCCCAACTTGGTACCTCCAAATGCAATTGTGGCAGTTGGATTACTGTCAGAAGCAATGTACTGTTTGATCAGGTCGCCTGCAGTTTGACCAACTGCAGCTGTAGGTATGAGGTGTGCATCAGCAACCAACTCATCTCCATAAGAATCGGTGTTTGCAAGAATCATCCCTACTCCACCAGCATCTTTAACGACCACACCCTTTTGTGCCCTTGCATTCATCCCGCGGTCACATATGACAATTTTTCCAGCTACTTTTTCTTGAATCAGACTACCACTTGTGCATAAGTTGCCGTTTGATGATGTGCTGGCATTTCCAGCATATACTAACGGCACCACTGAACTAGGTAATGCTTTTCCACTGTAAAGTGATACTCCATTGAATTTTTTTCCATTTCCAATGCTAATAAATGCTGGAAATTCACGGTCCATGGTCCCTGCACCTACTGTAGTTATCCATGGTGCAACGTTGGATAGGGTCCCAGAGCCTGGACCTCCATTCCCTGCCGAGCATGAGACAAAGATTCCTTGAGAAGCTGCGGAAAAAGCTCCAACTGCAACTATGTCCCTGTAATATTCAGAAATTGTGCCACCAAGGGACAGCGAGAGTACATTTACACCATCCTTGACGGCCTGGTCCATCCCTGCTAGTATGTCGCTGCTAAAACATCCTCCGGCCCAACATACCTTGTATGCTGCCACTCTTGCGTGTGAAGCCATCCCACGTGCTGTACCGGTAGCATAACCAAAGAGGCTAGCTCCGGTTACAATCGAGCCAGCTGCTGTTGTGGCAGTGTGTGTCCCATGGCCATCGTCATCCCTTGGCGACTTAGATTCTGTTTTCTCATCAATTGCTCCAAAAGCTGCTTCATAACCTTGTGAGAAAAACCTCGCACCAATGAGTTTTCGGTTACAGTTTGCTGCGTTGAAGTTCTTGCTGATTTGACACTCGCCCTTCCAGCTCGTAGGGACTGGACCTAGTCCGGTGTCATCAAAACTTTTTGATTCAGGCCAAACACCAGTGTCCAACACACCAATAATGACCTCACTCCTTGTCTCAGCCTGAAGAAAGAATGATTTACCTTCACGGCCCTCGAGTCCCAGAAACGTAGGGGATCGAGTGGTGTGAAGCTCGTATCTCACTTCCTCATGGACTGAGAGGATACCCGGTTGTTGTTCAAGTGATTTGGCTTGATCAGCTGTTAGCTGTGTTGAGTAGCCATGAATGACATTGTTGTAGGTGTAAAGCATGTTAGCACTCTTGGATACTGACTTTAAAGATGAGTCATACCACTGAGTATGATCATCAAAATCAGCAGGCATGTTGGACTTGTCCATGTGGATTATGTAAGTCTTCTTCTGGTTCTGGTTTGCGTCAACAAACACATGAAACAACACTAGGACTAGTGTTGAAAGAACCATGAGCCTGAGTATTTCCATCTTTCTGCAGGGAACCAGAAAGTATAATTAAGTTATGTTTGTGAATGTTACTAAGAGTAAGGTGGCCGAAAAGGAATTGTTTTTTTTTCCCTCAGGTGGTGGGGTGATAGGTGCTAACTTGCTATCATATGTATTGTGATAGTGGTTCAAGTAAGGGGCACTCATGGGAGCTTATTTATAGAGTAGCTAAGGAGTGTTCATATAGAATATCTTGGCTTCAGAATTTGTATGTTTATCTAGGTCCCACTTAGTTGACATAATTGAACCATGTCAAAGATTCATCTATTTAATTTCCAAATCAGATGATGCAGCCTTTAGGAGAATCTTTTTTATATCAATTTGGGTGTGATAATATTGTTTTGTACTATCTGTCTGATGCAGAGTGTCATCGAGTGGAAGGTAATATTGTACGCTGTCTATCCATCCACTCGTGTGTGTAGCCTTTTACCTTTGTACTAACAGAGTAACATTGGCCTCCCAATTTACTTTATAGTCCTCTGTTGCGTATACAATTATTATTGAAAGGTTGTCTAGTAGACTAGTACAGAGGAAAAACAAATGCTTGAAAGTAACACAGGATTTTCAGTGGACTAATAATTGAAAGGTGTAAATTCAAAGCAGGACTTGGGACAACCGTTTCTTGTATGGTTCAAAGTGCTCTGCATTTAGGAAGATTACGATAAGAATCCTGTGAACTATAACTTGTAAGAGAGGGATGTTTCCTAAGCAATGCAGAAATTAAGGCGGCCTTTTCTGTTTTAACAGTGTGTGAAATGCTTCGTAAACTTAGTGAAATTTATCATTCGTATGAAGTATTGTCTAAATTATTTTTCCCAAAATTTAAAAGAAAATAGTTGTCATTTCAAGGACATCTGATAAAATTGTAACGATTTAGAAAAGATTGGCATGACTTCTGAGCAATGATGATAGAGGAGTAGAAATGGTCCAATTGAATAATGAAAGATGGAATAAAGCATTATTCTTTTGGCACAACAATCTGATCTGGTATTTGGTATCTATTAGCTTGAGTAATTTGATTAATCTAAATTCACGCTGGATAAGATCCATCAAAGATGGAAGTGCTCCATACTATGGAATTCTCCACATTCAGGTCTAATACTCGGGACTAACAGTGGATAGATTTCATCAATTCTACTACACTCCTTAGCGGTAACAAAAAAGAGTTATGTTTTCATTGCTAGTGAGTAGTGACTAGTTTAGCTACCAATTCAACTATTCAACTGATATTGCCATATTTTCAGTTGCTCAAGCAGACGTTCTTTGTAATAAATCTCAACTTTGCAATTATTCGCGAATGTGAATTTGCACACTACAAGGGGAAAGGTATATGCCCTCCCCTCCCCCCCCCCCCCCCCAAACCCAAAAAAAAAAAAAAAGAAAAGAAGAAAAGAACAAAAGGAAAAAGAGAGATGCGCCGCATATCTATGATAATTACACATTATATTCCACACAACTGAATCTTTTAATTTCCTTTTTTCACTCTTTGGGGGAAATAGGAATGGAGAGTAATATGATATACTCACTCGACTTGATTTCAATGAAAGGCTTAGCAAAGCTCTTATGACCCACGGAAAAACTAGCAAAATCTTTTGAAAATTGTTTTTTTTTTTTTCAAAAAAAAGTTTGTTTGGAGTGAATGCCAAAGAGGAAAAAATTATAATAGTCCTATATTGGTAGAGTGCCAATTGCCTTTCTCGTTCGCCTTATTTTAATTGTGATTTTTGAAAAGAAATAAGAGCAGAAATTTGGTATTGGCGCCCACAAACTAGAAGATTATGTCGCCTTGGAAGAGAAACGAAAAGGAAAATGGATAAGAATACGTGATAATGCTATTTCACAAATCTCCAACTAATTAAGGAAAAAGATGTATATATTGGCTTGTTTTGTTTTTTCTGTCACGTTAAAATATCAGTAGGGATAAGAAAATTGGGTCCAAACAAGATTTTGTTAATTATATAATGCTATGACCAATTGCCTGTTAGGCTTCTCTTACGCTGAAGACATAATTACCCAGCAGGTTCCACTATCATCATTCTTATAATTATCAATATCCAGCAGCATTTGTGCCCAAAGATTTCTTTTTCTTCTCTCTTTCAAGTCAATATGGAGTATCATTCCGTACACCACTAAGTTACAACAGTGATGTATGCAAGATTTACGCAATTATTATATGAAGTATCATAATATTCCATATATACCATTATAACTTCTTTATGCTGAGCTTTGTAGGATAAATTGGTAACCTACTGATACGGTTTTCATTTTTACTTAGTTTACGATGGTCATGTGTTCCTCTAATGTCTTTAACTGAGTGTATACTGTATAGATATTTACCAAATACGTAAATATGAAAACTAATATACTAAATTACATGAAAAATATCTGAACAAACTTTAACCTCTTCCAAGCTACTAAACTATATCTCGGCTTTTGGTGTAGGATCCAATTACTAATAATTCCTCTTACTCTTGTACATAGGAAATAAACTAATAATCCACTTGGCCTAATGGTAACTCCACTAATAATCAAAATAGTTGAGGCGCCGAAAAGCAGTAAAATTTTGAGCTTATTATGCAATTATTGGTTCCTGCAATGCTTTTCTTAGTAGTAGTAATTCGGCGCACAAATTGACTCTAAATTCCATGCTACTCTTTAGTGAAACGGATATGAAAATATGAAAGTGATTGACAAGAAAACCACTTATTTATCCTCTCTATCTTATGGCAATTAGCTGGAAATGGGCCTACCACTAATAATTGCTGTTGCTGTGAAAAAAACAATTGTTTCTTTTTACAGTGTTTTCAAGATGACTAATGGACCATTAACGGCCATTTCTTTCATGTATATTTTATTTAGATGATTGATTGGTGATTGACCAAACAACTAACGGGGATCTTGATAATTGTCTCATGTTCTACAAAAGTAAAATCATGTCAAATAATTTAGTTTATGCAGATTGTTGATGTGGTTTCGAGTAGAAATCATTGTCGTGTATTTTCTTTTTAGAGTAATTCCACCAACTTGCTAGCTTGGTTAGTGTTGCCGCTATGATGAAGACTCTGTATATATGTATATTTCAGAGTTAGTAACGCGGCTATAAAAAAGACACTAAATATGTAATATGTACATTGACAATGTAAAAAAATCCAAGTTATCATTAATTTAACATATTAGAGCATCATGAACATGTTATTTTTTCTATTTTTTGAGTTATCTTATTACGTTGTTATATTAATTGTTGCAAATAACTTAACAAGATTGTAAATTATATTATGAAACAAACTTATTTATATTCGTATGCAGGATTAAGAATGGTTCATAGTCTATTTTCATGGAATAATTTAAGTTTGGAAATGTGAATCCTCAGGAAAATGAACATTATATTGACACGAACTAAAATAAAAAATAAAAATAAAAAGAAGTAGAAGAAGAAGATTATAACCTGAGCTGGAGAGCGTTCTAAAAGTTCAGAGAATTACTATTTGTTCTCAGTAAATTAAGTTATTTGATTCACCTGTCTCTTATTTTATATGCTAAATTAAAAGATTTCATCTTGTAAAGTTTATCAGCAATTTGCTCATTTTTCTTTAAAAAACTAATTCAAAAGATGGCCGACTCTTTTTATAATTAGGTTGCTTTGTGATAAATCATCATACTAAATGACAGCAATAATGAGATTGATAACAATTGGTGAACTGCTGAAGCCAGCCTCATTTATTTAGAGTTTGGACCATTATTACTCCTATCCCGTACTATATGTTCCCTACATATATCATTTTCATGTTGTAATCACTCTCATTTTCAACATTAACAGTGACAGCTGCTGCCAAAGAAGGTAGGGATTGGAAACCTTGGATAAAGTTTTATTAGTTGGCATGACTTTGATGAATCTTCTGAAATATGTTCAAAATATGATTCGTGATACGTTTGGAATTTGATTGATTAATTCTTAACCTCATGTTTAGAATTTGATTTTACTTTTAGTGCATATATTAAATATTACTCCCTCCGTTTCAATTTATGTGACAACATTTTCTTATTAGTCTGTTTAAATATGACATCATTCTAAATTTGGTAACCATTTAACTTCAAAATGCTAAATTTGGTAACCATTTAACTTCAAAATTACAGTTTTTACCATTACAACCGCACAAACATTTATGACTCATTTTAAGGTCACAAGTTTCAAAAGTCTTATTTTATTTCTTAAATTTCATGCCGAATCAAACTATGACATCACTACTAGAAATCACGCGTTTGCCGAGGGAGGTCGGCGAGGGACTTCTCTCTCCAAACACATGATGGAGAGGGAAGTCCCTAACAAGTAGTCCCTCAGAATTCGGCTCGTAGCAGAGCATTTTTGGCGAGGGAATGGCTTAGCAAGCTGTTGTGTAGGCCCAATTTTATATATTGTGTCAGTTTAACACTGCTAAGGATTTTCCTCGCCAAATGCAGGAGAGAAAATTTTTTTTACTGCACTTTAGCTAGGGAATTCCCTCTCCAAGTATAAAAATTATATATTTTTAATTCACTCTGGCTATGAAATTTCCTCTCCAAGTACAATAAAAATATTTTTACCATAACACTTGGCTAGGGAGTTCCCTCGCCAAGCGTAGTATACCTGAAACACAAAAATCAGTAACACGATACAAAGCAACACAACAACAACAACATCATAACAAAGCAATTACAGCAGCACCAAAACATCAAAACAATTCACAACATAAATAGCACAGAATTACACAGCACCACCATTACAGTGTCACCACAACCTGTCTAACATACTAATAAAGCTATATCCGGGCAATTAAACAAGTGTACACACTTGTTTCATATCAACTAACACAAACAAATAAAACACTAAAATAATTCTTAAAAGTACTAAACACGTCCCACTTTCAAGTTTAATTCGACACAAAAATAACAAACTACCGAGAATCATTAATAGTGGTATGGAAGAAATATGTCCAACATTTTTTGTATTGATTTCTTTGAAGAAATATGTCCAACATTTTTTGTATTGATTTCTTTTTTTCTTCAACATCTTCATCCAAGTCCAATTCCGGTAAATCAACATCTTCATCCAAGTCCGATTCCGGTACCATATCAATTGAATCTTCAATCGTATCTTGAACGATTTTAATTGAGTCTTCGATTGACTCTTGAGCAATATCAATTGAGTCTTTGAGGTTGATATCCATGATAGATCTTGATGGAGGGGCTGTAAATTTTGAAAAAAAGTTAAACCCGTTTATGTTTAAATTTTACTAAAAAAAAAGTGAAAAAAGCAGGAAAAACTTACCAAACTTACCTTGCGATGGGTTGACGAAGAAATAAAAATGGAGTCGCCGGAGTAAGTGGCGTCAACGGTGTAGCAGTGAAGGAGACGACGAGGCAGTGAGGGAGATGCGTTTTGTTTGGTGTGGAGTGTGCTATATATTATTTACACTGAAGGAGTATAAAATTCTCTTTCCTGATTGGCTAAGGAAGTCCCTTGTCCCTTGCCAAACGCCTGACAGATCTGCAGCTTTTGATTGGCGAGGGAATTCCCAAGCCAATCAGGAAAGAGAATTTTTCTTGTTTTTGCTTGGAGAGGGAATTCCCAAGCCGTATAGGAGAGAGAAATTTTAATTTTTTTGCACTGTCGAGGGACTTCCCTCTCCAATATCGAATTTTTTTTTTTTTTTTTTTTTTTTTTTTCACTTTTGGCGAGAGAAAGTACTTGTTTGGAGAGGAAAATTCTTCTCCATTTTTTTACTTGGAAATTCCCTCTCCAAACAATCCCTCGGAATTGGCCCAATTTCTAGCAGTGCATATAAAATGGAAAGGAGAGAATACACTCTTTCTCGTTGATTAAGCTTTTCACAAACGAACATATGTAATACTAATATATATACCGGCAAGTGACATAAGCAAAACAAGTGAAGTAAGAAGAAGCTTTGAAGTTCTCAATAATTTTTTTTGGGTATGTATGTTGACAACGTCAAAACAAAAAGAAGAAGTTTTAGTGAATCGTCATTTTCTCACCAATCACGATTAAAGATAAAGGAGATGCAGGAGACGCATAAAAGCCAGTTATCTACTGAGTCGGATAAACAAAGAATTGTTAAACTCCTGTCCTAATTACTTGTTAAATAAGGTTATTGAATTTTTTTTATATTTATATTAAGTATAATACTTAAATAGGTTGAAACATCAACATGGTCCACGTATTTAAGAGGAATGTGGTTGAGTTTGGTAGGGGAAGTTCATTGGTCATCTCGTTCTCTAATGTGTAGGTCATAAATTGCTGAAAAAGCCTGTTACGTTGTGGACTTCTTATGATGTGAGCTTATGTCTAACCAACTACGAACCTTATTAAATGCTCAATTAGCACATAAATCCAGTATTAATACGTACTTGAAATATTTTTCGTGCAAGATACAATTACTACGGAATATGTATCGTTATATTATCTTGTGTGTGATTTATGTAATGATATGATGCATGAGATGGAACCTAGGTTGTTCAACTTATGGCTGTTATGTATCGATCGCTCGTACGTAGACACAAGGGACGAGATAGAGCATTCAAAGTTCCATGATTCTTCGTATATTTTGTGGAATCTTTCGAAGAATAAAGGTATCCAGTAGTGGTGTGGGTTAAATACTCATCTTAAGAGTCAAATGCATCAATGAACAAGCAACTTTAGAATTTACTACATACTACTATTATTCATGACAAGAGGAGTTGGTTCAGTGGTAAGTTTGCCTTCACGTACCACTTTTGATCTATCAATCTAAGGTAACTGTTGATCTTTCGAGGCAGGGAGAAAAAAATCAGCATTATTCAACAAAAATTTCACCTTAGTCTTGGTTACAGGAGTCATAAAAAACTTATTGCATTAGGTATTTACATTTAACCAATAGGTGCATGATATGTTATCACTTAAAGTTGGCAAGCCAAATTAAAGTCACCAATTTTTCAAATAACCTTCTGTATTTAACTTCTAAATGTAACACCCAGATATCTACTAAGGTGATGTAACTGATAAAGAGTATGGACATCCCAAAAACAGTGCGTGTTCAGAGTTGGAGGCAACCATGTTTGATAAAGTTGCCTTATGGGCTAGCCTATTGAGCCAAATTGGTTGAAGCATGGTGTGATTATCAGAGGCAGGTTCATGATTTTAAGTCGACAAGTTTTAAGAATAACTGATATCATGTTAATATATTTATTTTATGCATTTAACGTATATATAAAGCTTGAACTAGAATTCGCACCCACTGTTGAAGGCTACATTTGCAATTGCCAAATGAAATTCATGTTTCGCCAACTTTCTTCCATGCAAAATTTGCAGCATTGAACTGCATCAAGCATTTGTCAGTTATTATACATCATGCAAATTGGCTTGACTACCTATACCCTTCATCATACTCAACAGCTTGCACAGATTTCTCATACTTATCTGCATATTTATATGTTAGTGAAGAGAAGCAGCAACCAAGAGAAGCCAACATCAACTTTCTTTTCTGTCCCTCCTTTGAGTTCTTTGCATACGTGAACTACTGCACCACATTCTCTATGTTTTGCTAGTTCTTTAAAAGGCTTTTTGATATAGCTTTTAAAAAATTTCTTGGCAAGTGATCTTATTCAAAATCAAAATTGTTGTGCAAAAAGCTTGAGAGAAACAACATGGGAGAGTGCAAAGTCTTTTTATGGAGTCTCAGTTTCTTGTGTTTGCTGTGTTTTGGGCTTTATGGATGTGTACAAGTTGAAGGAATCCGCGAAGGGAAGTTGCTAACTTCTCGGGCTAATAACAGGGATAAGGCTGCAAATGTAGTACTTACTACAGGTGGTTATGGGAAAGGGGTTGGTGGTGGCATTGGTGGAGGTGTTGGTGGTGGCATTGGCGGAGGTGTTGGTGGTGGCATTGGTGGAGGTGTTGGTGGTGGTATCGGTGGAGCTGGTGGTGGGGGAGGGTTAGGATATGGTGTTGGAGGCAATAATGGGGGAGGATGTGGAGGTGTCGGTGGAGGCATAGGAGGAGGTGGCGGTGTAGGCTACGGCTCTGGTGGTGGCTTTGGTGGTGGAAATGGTAACTGTGGGATGGGTGGAGGATCAGGATTTGGCCAGGGTGGTCCTTATGGTGGAGGTAATGGTAATGGTGGTGGCTTTGGCGGAGGAATTGGTAATGGCGGCGGCTTTGGTGGAGGAAATGGTGGCGGATATCCAGGTAATGGAGGTGGAGGTTTTGCTGGTAATGACAATGCTTCACGGTACAGAAATACTGGCAATGAGCAAAGGCAGCTGTTCAACAAGTGAATAAAGGCCTCACCAAACACTTCACGCCCCTAGGAAGGCTCTCACGGACTTCTTTCCCGCAGGTCAACCCATAGTTCCCCTCTTTGGGAGAAGTGGAAACTATATTTGCTGCCCTTGCAGACTCTTCTTTTGGTTTTAACAACATTAGAGATATGTCATGTAGAATAAGGACAATGTTTACTACTACATCTAGTTTATTTGTAAACAATGTATGCAGAAAATAAGGTCCAGAACCCAAAAGGTTTTAATAAGATCCGAAGAGATTATTATTAACTTCATATGATGAAGGGCCACTGAAACAAAGAGATCATTGTTATCTAAATCTGGAATTGTTTTTATTCAGTGGAAATAGCTATTTACATGTGCAATGTAGATGCATAATCCAATTAGGAAATATTAGGGAGAACCAAGTAGTGTTATGAACTGCAAGGACCTCAAATTTTGAAGCAGAAATTGCAGTACGCCCGCTGGTGGATTCTTCTCATTCTTTATCCTGAAAGGAACATATGAAAATAGCAATGAAACAAGTTTCATCTGCTGCAACTAGGTACAGATCTTTTCAATCAAACATATTGGTAGGTGTAAGTTCGTTATTTTCAGCCCGCCCTAATTATGTTGAGAGACTATGAATTACTAAAGAACTAAGTTCCATATCTTACTTCTGAAAGAAAATTTAAAAGCATTAGGATATCTACTAAATAAACATCCATAAAAGCAAATAGATTAATGCTCAATGATAAGTAACATTCAAGTCAAAGCTGTAAATCGAAACTAATGTCCCACTCAAGAGTAGGAGTTTAAGTGACCTGTAACTTCTGCAGATAACAAAGTTCTCTTTTTTTTAACTCATGAACTCTTGCAACTTAGTCTATTGTCATAGATCAATTAAAAGTATATCAGAGGTCCCAAAAATTTACAGCTCCAACACCATGTTGATCAGTTTTTTTAGCCACACTTAAGACTTTGAGAATGTTAGCACCCTAACGTTGTTCAATCATTAGGCATGGAAGCTATCACTTTTATTTACCACATCCTCCGATTCATCACCTTCATATTTAACTCAAGCAATGTTGGGGAAGTCCTTTGTTTTCCAATATGGCTGCATTTTTGTCCCTACCCCGGGTATGGGCATATCTTGCTAAGTATACATGTCTGTTTCAGATGGAAACTGGATTTTGCTGGACCAAAATTTAGTTCTCAAGACCTACTCAGTTTTTTAATAAACTTGTCTTTAGAATCATGGTGGATGATAGTAAATTGGTTTTCTAGAATCTGGTCTCATTTTCTTTCCAAATCAAGAGCGCTTTTCCTTTACAGACTTATTTTGATGGAGATTTAATTATGAAACACCAAAAATATTAAGAGCCAGCACCTTTACTAGCTCTAAAGTTAGGTTTGACATTTGAAGTTACTAACATTATTATATCAGTGTCAAGAACCTACATAAATTTGAAAAAGTGGTATAAAAGATGACAGTTGCAAAAGTATTCTTCCAGATAGGTAACAAGGGAGACATCAAGATAACATATTCAAAGCAACAGAAGCCAAAAACAGGATGTTATGTTTTCTCTCAGGTGCTTGGATGAGTTGGTTATCAGCAATTCAACAGCTATAGATGGATGGATTTTCTAATAGTGTGAAAAAACCCAATATCCCAAAAAAACTGGACTAGGAAATGGATGTTCTAGTGTATACTGAAAACGAATGTCCGCTAGACGTTTGAACTTAAAGAAGATTGTGAAAAGGACAGGAAGATAGATCCAGAATCTGGAATTTAACAGAAGCAAATATTTCTTTAACCCTGATTAGCCAGTACTTATCCCAGAAGTGAGCATACAGATAGTAGAACTTGTAATCATCCAAGAAAAGTCAAGTCACCTGAGTGTTTTTCGTTTTTGCAACAAGAGAATCACTTTAAAAGGTTCCATGTACATTTAATGTTTTCACTAGTTTCGAAGTTTAAACAATTCACTCTACAGCAGGTTTAAAGGCCAAATTCAACAGCATGGAACGTGGCTCATTTGGATTCACCGTACCAAACAAATGAAGTAGTGAATAACACAGCTAAAAGCTTCAGAAGAAAATCATTTTAACACACTGCAGCACAAAAGAATAAAAATGAGCTATGAAAGAATATCAATTACCTTTTCACCTACAGCACAATCAGCTGCCTCTGCAGCATCGCTCATTTCCTGCGTCCTGTAGATATGCAAAAGCTAGTCAGAAAGGCAAGATGAGCAAAAACTATCAAGAATTGGAAAAGAAATGAACTCTTGAAGTTTTCGGAGGACATAATGAGGAAATGGAATTAGAAGTACCTTTTATCTTTGTATGTATTACTAAAAGAATCTGAAATGGTATCTGGATCTTCAGCTATTTTAGTTTCGGAAGACCCCACTTCATGATCATCCTGCATAGTAAACCATCAGGAGTGAGCATTTCACTCATGCATTGACATTTCATGAAAATCTACGAGCAATATATCCAGAGAACTTTAGGGATACATTTACTAACCTTACTATCATGCATCCACTCGGGAACATGGTCCGCCAAAAGCTTAATATACTGCTCCATAGCCACCTCCGGACTCGTGCTTCCCAATCTTTGCCACGCATTCCTTGCACAATGGAATTATTGTCCTCCATCACTTAAAGATAGCAGCTTTCATTCCTGTTGTATAACTAGCAATCAAACTACATCCCCAGTGTAGTTTCAAGGTCTTCCCTTAACTGCTTACGTTATAATTCTAGGTGTCTTATTCTAATACGATTTTCTTCTGGTAGAAACGTGTTAATTATCATGCTAATTTCCTGTCTCAGTCTTCTAAATTTCACTACGATGTTCAGGCTATAGAAAATTTTCTAGTTTTAGGTCGATCTAACCTCTGCTAACCATGACTCAGGAATTGATTTAAAAAAAAGCAAGAAATGCTACTATACAAGGGGATAACTACTTTAGGTAAGCTCGTCCAACAAAGTCGAGGAATCCTGATTAAAAAGGTAAAGAAAAAATTCTACTATCCAAGGGGATAACTACTTTCGGCAAAGTCATCCAACAACATCGAGGAACCCAATTGTGAATGATTAGACTCGTGTCGATAGACCTACATGTGCGATGGTGTATCTTTCCCATTTTCAGCAGCATTCCTCTCCTACAAAAGGTTCTACTCATCCAATAATCTTTAAAGTCAAAACCTCATTTGATCAATGCACGCACTTGCTACGCGATCTTTAATTTATTAATTCAAGCAAATCAACAAACATTTGAAAGTATGCAAATAAACTAGGAGTTCTAACAACTTGATAAAGCTCATATTTTTTCACAGTAAAGATCAATACCATTTGGCGCGGGCAGAGAGTTTCAACGCCATTGGTTGAGGCTCATAACAAGGCCCTTCCATTGCAATTTTCTGGAGTCCATACAACTGCATCATCAATTCATTCCCAAAATTCTCCAAGCCACCATCCACAAATTTAACAGCTTTAGCAAATTCCTCCTCCAATTCACTTCTCTCAATTCCCTCCCAATCATCATCACTATCCTCATCCATCGCCATCGCTATTTTGTCTCTCTTATCATCCCCTTTACTCAATTCTCCTCCTACCTCAACCACCTCATTTTCACCTAACTTGACTTCATTATCCACTAAACTCGGTTCGAAAACTTTCTCATCATCAACAACCAAACCACTAACTAAATCTTTCTCCTTTACCTCATCATGATCATCATTCACCTCCCTTTCACCACCACATTGCTCAATTCCCTTAAAGTCATCACCTTTCTTTAAAAAGTCCTCAACTTTGTCCTCAACAACCACCCTTTCTGAATTTTCAACCACACCCTTGTCAGATAATTGATCAACTAATCCACCAACTTCACATAACATTAATTCAACACCATCTTTATTAGAATTCTGTATTACAACATGATCAACATTCTTAACAACTCCTTGTTCAACAAATTTGACTCTTTTCTTGCTTTTTCTACTCTTAACAACCAACTTATCAGTAATCTTGGATTCCTCCACAACTTTGTCTTTATGATGATCAATCTTTTGATCATCATTTGACACAATAACTGATGAAACCATTTTAACAATTATGCATGAAAATATAAGAGCTGCCATAGCAGTAACAAAGAATTCTTGAAAATCCATGTTTTTAGCAATTGATAAGATCAAAGATTGTTGAGATAACAAGAAGAAGAGTTCAAATGAATTTTGAAAAGGATAAGAATGTTAGAAAAATGAGGGAAAGAATTAATGATGTGGAATATTACTATGGTTTAAGTAACTTGTATACAATATATAATATGGGGTGTTTATTAATCAGAAAGGTATATTTGTAGCTTAGAGTAAAGTATATTCCGTTATTCTGTTACAATAATTAGGAGAACTAGTTTTGTGTTTGATAACTGTTTAACTAATATACTTGGACGGTGTAAATTTTAATTTTTTTATTGTAATATGTTTTAAATTAGCCGGCGGTAAAAAAAAATCTATATCATTGGTGTATATTAGTTAAACTCTTCAATAAATTACCTATCCGTTTCAATGAAACTATTTTTTTAAACCCGTTTCAGAAAAAATAATTTCTTTTAAATGTGGAACAACTTGATTTCAAATTTAACACTATATCATTAATAAAGTGATAAGTTTTTTCAAACTAGTTCACATAAATTAAAACAAACATATCTATGTTTTGTGTTTCTTATAGGTATGCATATATCTATTTTCCTGGTAGGTCCCAAAGCATAGGCAGCTTTATCTGATAATTGGTTATGTTGAGACGAAAAAAGTGTTAAGTAGGCCCATCCTACACGTTTATTCATGTGTTTTCGCCTATCTTATCGTCTCCTTCCATTTCTGACGTGTCGTCTTCAAGTCAAATTTTGTTTCTTTTATGTTTAGGAACCTAGGCCCCGCTATAATAGATCGCGTCCCCTACAACTCATAGCCCATAGGGAAAGCGCTCCTTATTGAGTATTTTTCCTTCTAAAGATTTACTTGCAACGGGTAATTAAAGGTAAAGAGATCCTTTTTATTTTGTAAAAACGGATACACCAAATAAAAAACTTAAGTCGAAAATTTTTTCCTTTTATTAATAAATGAATTTCCCTATTTATACAGAAAAAGTAGAAAATCCTATCTTGGGCACCAATTATACTTCTAATGGGCTAAACCCAACTAATTCTACAATTTACTCTAATTATGTACACCTTACACAAATAACCTATCCTACCTATACAATTACGCTATTTACCCTTAATATATTCTAATACCCCCCTCCCAAGTTGGAGCATGAGGATTTCTTATGCCCAACTTGTTAAGGAAATACTCGAATTGTGCCCGTCCCAGTGCCTTCGTGAAAATATCGGCCAGTTGTGTGGTCGTAGGCACATAGCTGGGACGGATGGTCCCTCCGATAGTCTCATTCCGAACAAACTGACAGTCGACTTCGATGTGTTTAGTGCGCTCGTGAAAAACAGGATTTCGAGCGATGTGTAAAGCTGGTTGACTGTCACACTTCAAATGTATCAGAGAGTTGTGTTCGATCCCTAGGTTCCATAAAATCCCTTTCAACCACTTCAATTCATACACGGTCATTGCCATCGACCGATACTCTGCCTCCGCTAAAGACCTTGACACAATCTGTTGCTTCTTCGTTTGCCACGATATCGGTGAGTCTCCTAAAGATACATACCACCCAGTCAATGATCGACGTGTCAACGGACAACCTGCCCAATCGGAGTCACACCATCTGTGCAATCATAGATCACACTCAGAACTCAGTACGATGCCTTGTCCAGAACAACTTTTCAAATATCAAACAACTCTAAGCGCCGCATCCATATGCTCAACACGGGGACTCTGTATAAACTGCGAAAACATATGTACACTGTAGGACAAATACGGACGTGTAAAACACAAGTAAATCAATCTTCCAACCAGTCTCCGAAAGTGTTCGGGATCTTTGATAAAACGATTAGTCGCAAGCGTCAAACGATGGTTCTGCTCTATTGGTGAACCAACCGGTTTTACCCCCAACAAACCTGCTTCCGATATGATATTCAAAGCATACTTCCTCTGACACAAGAAGATCCCTTTCGGAGCCCTTGCAACTTCAACCCCCAAAAAATATTTCAACATGCCTAAATCCTTCATATGAAAATATTTCGAGAGATACAATTTGAAAATCCGAATTGCTCTCGAATCATTACCAGATATAATCGAATCATCTACATAAACAAGCACATTCAAATACACATTTCCCTTTTTCATCGTAAATAATGAGTGATCCGAATATGATTGTCGGAACCCATATTTCTTAAGAGCAGCCGACAACTTTGCAAACCAACACCTGGGAGCTTGTTTTAAACCATACAAGGATTTTCGGATGCGACATACAGTTCCTTTCCCGTTCATGCAATGCCCCGGAGGCAACTTCATATATACTTCTTCACGAAGATCACCATGCAAAAATGCATTGTGCACATCCATCTGATGCAATTCCCAATTTTAGCTGCAGCCACAGCTAGAAAAACTCGGACAGTCACCATCTTTGCAACCGGGGCAAATGTCTCCGTGTAATCGACTCATTCGATTTGATGATTCCCAAACATCACCAGTCATACTTTGTACCTTTCAATAGTTCCATCTGAGTTATACTTGATCTTATATACCCATCGGCAGCTGAGGGCCTTCTTTCCCGGAGGCAAGCGAATGATCTCCCAAGTCTTGTTCGCTTCCAATGACTTCAACTCTTGCTCCATGGCCGTTCTCCACTTTTCTTTTTTCACCGCCTCCGAATAGGAGGTAGGCTTATGTCCTTGCATTATAGCTGCAAGAAAACTCACATGCTTCGAAGAAAAATTATCACAATTGACATAATATGCTAGAGGATAAAGCTTACCAGAGGGTTGTTGAGAAACAGATGAAGAATCAGACTTTCAGATGCCAGACGATACCCGGTGACTCAACTTTTGGACCGTATTAGTAATAAAGTCTCTCAACAACACACTTTTCTTCTTAGTCCGTTTTCCACGGCCTAACTTGATGCAGCCCGAACACGTGCTGATCAAGTGTTCGATCCACCGAGGAGACCGATGACAAGAAGCCAAGCCAAGCTGCTGCACGATGTGCACATTCCCTTAGCCTGGCCGAAGGAAAATAATTGCTCCGAAGCTGAGTGGCCGGGCTCAAGAACCGAAGGCGTTATCTTCAGATTTGAGCCCGAAGGTAAAGTGACCGAGGACAATGAGCTCGAAGACAATTGAGCGTCCGAGGACAATTAGTTCGAGCAAGCAAACACGCACCGAAGTCAAGGCTGCCGAACACACAATTTAGCTCAGCCCTGCGTGGCTTGTTTTTATTAGTCACTTGTGACTATTTACTACTTTATCCTTAGTATAGCCTATAAATAGTCCATTTCCATTTCATTGTAGGATATACAGTTTTGAGTTTATGAAAAACATAGTAAGTGCTATTGTGAGTCTCCAATGGAGCCGAACCCCAACGAGGGCTTTTAAAGAACTTGTGTCAACCGGTGTTATTCGTTTGAACAATTTCTTCTTGATCATTCAATTTGCAAGAAGCGGGTCTTTCTTGAGGATTGTTGCATAGTATAGGTGCGTCTTGATTTCCCTTCAATCGAGCTTTGAGACAGGTTCCTCACTGTTCTTTTGAATCGAAGCAAGATTTGTCTTGCTTCTATCTTTACTTTTCTTGTCATTTTCTTCCGCGTTTCGTGTCTAGCATTTCCCTTGGGTTTGCTTGCACCATCTTTGTATCAGATACAACCTCAAATCCTGTTCACTTAAATCGTGCTTGTGTCTTCAGTTTCAGCTTTCTTCCATGTGTTTGATTGTTGTTGCTGAGCGTTTATTAAAAAAAAGAAGTAGAAAACAAAAATTCAAAAATTGTGTTTGATTGTTGGTTGTTTGGATTAAACAACCATTGATTCTTGTTCACCGTTGTTTCCTGATTCTAACGAGTACCCGACGTACCATTTTCGTGACTAGGGTTTCTTGGTGAAATTTGGGACTGTTTTGAGCTTTAATGGTGACTGGAATTCGAACCCCATCGTGTTTGGTTGAAACCGATGAAGATTGGTGGTTCTTGAGTGATTTGGGTTTGTGTTGTGCTTGAAAGTTCGAAGTTCTGTGTTTGAATTGTTGTCCGTACGCCGGAAAATTATTACAAGATTGTAACAGCATACGACACGAAGGAGCTGAAATCTCAGCTCAAGAACTTCGACTGAACTTCTTCCGTTGTTGTTGGAACCGGAGTTGAAGAAGCAACCCAGATCTTGTTAAGTTCGTGGTCAGTGAACCGAAGCTGATTTGTCCGTACGCCGGAGCAAAGCTTCACTGTTCCATTGAAGAAGAAAGGGGTAAAGTGTAAACATCAAAACCCCAGGTGAAAAGTTGTCGGCTGAGAAAAGGAAAGTGGATAAGGTAAGACCCTATCCGTACCAAGGAGGGACCACTGTACGGACAAGAGTTGGTGTGTTCGAAAAAGATTCCAAAAGGGGAATCAAAGGGTAGATTCTCCTAGGTTTTCACTTTCTTCTGCCCGAAATTCTAGTTAGTGGATCTTTTGAGTAATTGTTCTACTCGAGGTCGTACTAACTCATTTGAGCTGATAGGAACTCGTGCGTGGGTGACCGAAGTCCAACTTCGTAGAAATTTCTTTGACTTCCTGAAGCGCAAGAGTAAATAGCTGTCCGTTCTATTGAGTCAAATCAACTCACTCTTCCCGAAGTGAGACAACGAAGATTGTCAAATTCGAAGGAATTGAGAGAGGTTGATCAACCGAGGAAGCCATTGGCTACAAGTTCTTGAGTGACCAAAACCGAACCCATAAATTGAGTGGACCCGAGTGCCACCCATCAAAGGTGAAGGAGTGTGTGAGGTGATTTCTAACCTTAACATTTTGTTTGGTCTTTGATTTGTGCAGGTACCATGGCTGGGAATGGAGGCGATGGCAAAGACATTGAGAAGCCCGAAGTGTCGTTAGCCGATCTCATGGCTGCGATACAAGGCGTCAGTGCCGAAGTAAGAGGAGTGACTGCTCGAGTAGCTCAACTCGAGCAAGGAAGCGCGTCCGTGGCCATGAATGGGTCCGGCGCTGGAACTAGCCATTCCACTCCAATGAAACCTGAGCTGTATGCTGAGCTTGTTCGACAACATCAGTTGACGAGTGAAGCAATTCGAAGAGAACTCAACTTGGGCAATCCCCAAGCGCAACAAAACTTGGGCAATCCCCAAGCTGGCTATCAAAACTTGGCATTCTTATTTTCACATTGATCTCAACCATGCTCGGGAAATCCTTTTTCAAATTCTATCAAGATTTCCCTCCTCCAATTCTTTATTCTTTGAGAAAAGAATCCTCATTGCTGGAGTAATTCATGCTTTCTCCAGAGCGGGAGCAGGCTATCGCGTTCGGTCTCGCTTGATGTCAATCCAAATGGAATCTCATCATCCATACATAACGAATTGATGTGGTATATGTTGCAAGGCCGCAATTAGCCCAAAAGAAGAAAATCAGAAGCTTGAAGAAAAGAGAAAAGAACCCAGTTCTTGTATTGGGCGAACCCAAGCGTTAAGTCGCTCCCGGTGACATTAGGCACTACCTCATGGCATTCCCCGAGGAGAAAGGATACCACTTCCAAAGGCCCGAAGAGATCTTGGAGCCATTGTCGAAGAGATTGTTGTAGAGGAATTTCTCGAGGACGAATATGAGAATGAGCCGGCATTCGTTCAACGACGGCAAGCTCACCGAGCTCGTGGAAATTTTCGAGGTCGAGGCGCAAATGTTGAAAGAAATATTGAGCGTGAGGCTGATGATCGTGATAATGAGTACCCCGGACAGGTTCGTGGTGTTCGAGACTCAAACTTGAACAGTGTCAAGATCACTATTCCACCCTTTAAAGGAACTAGTGATCCAGATGAATATCTTGAATGGAAGCTTAAGATGGAGCGCATCTTCGAAACCAATGAGATGACCGATGAGAGAAAAGCTGCCCATGCCATTGCTTCGTTCGAAGCTTATGCATCAACATGGTGGGAATCTGACAAAAGGCATAGAAGAAGAAATGACTATCCAGTAGTCAATACTTGGCCACAGTTGATGAGAGCAATGGATGCTAAGTATTTGAGTGCCAAGTACAGGCAAACTCAAATGCAAAAGCTCTATGAGCTAAAGCAAGGGTCCAAGTCAGTTCAAAAGTACCATGATGAGTTCGAAAAGGTTCGATTGAATCTTGATCTGACCGAAGACGAAGAACAAGCCATTATTCGATTCAAAAATGGCTTGGCTCGGGATGTGTCATCTCAATTGAGGCTCCACGTGTATCACACGTTGGAAGATTTGTTCGATGCTGCCACTGTAGCTGAAAAATTGGTGAAGGACGATAGGACAGACCGGTGTCGAGGAGTCACTACTTCTACTCCCTTGAACCGAGGTAAAGAATGGAAAGGTCGGAACCAAACAAGTGCCAACACTGTTCGAGATTCGAAGAGACCCTTCGAGAGGGGTGTGACCGTTAACCAATAAAGAGAAGCGGGAGGTAAAGTTCAACTCAACTCTCCTAGTGCTTCAAATATTCAGTGTCATAAATGCAAGGGTTATGGTCACATGGCAAAAGAGTGTCCAACTCGCAAAGTTATGTTTCTGCTCGAAGATGGAACCGTCCATGAGCAAGCGAGTGACACTGATGAGGAATTGATCGAGGAGACCGACCGAGCTGAAGGTGATGATGATCATGAAGCTACCGAAGCTGATCATCGGGAAATGTTTCTTGTGGTTCGAAGGAATTTGAGCTCCATGACTCTTGAAGAAGAGGACAACCAAAGAGAAAACCTTTTTCATGCCCGATGTCGAGTAAGGGGAAAGGTGTGTTCGATGATCATTGATTCTGGTAGTTGTGCAAATGTAGTGAGCCAAACCTTGGTTTCACAAATGGGACTTACTACTTTGAAACATCCCCACCCTTACAAATTACAATGGCTGAATGAGTGTGGAGAATTGAGAGTTGTCAAACAAGTGTGGATCAAGTTCAGAATCGGAGAGTATCAAGATGAAATGATATTCGATGTGGTGCCGATGCAAGCTTGTCATTTGCTATTGGGTCGACCATGGCAATATGACCGAATAGCTGTTCACAATGGCAGATCCAACACTTACACTGTAAAGCTCGATGGGAAGAGTTTCGTACTCAAACCCTCGTCTCCAAAGCAAGTCACCGAGGACTATAAAAGAATGAAAGAATTGAAAGAAGCGGCCAAAGCTAAGCTTCCGATGGGAGCAAAATTAGGGCCCGAAGAGACAAACTCACTGCCCGAAGTAAAAGGAATCTGTGCAATCATGCAACCGGGTGAGTTACTACGAGGCAACAACAACGATCAGATGCTGATTTGCCTCGTGCACAAGGGTATCTTTCTTAACTCTAATGAAGATTTTTCTAATGATAACCCTTTGCCTAGTGCTGTACAAGGTGTTTTGCAGGACTTCGGAGACATGTTCCTTGAAGAAATGCCAGGTGGATTACCTCCGATGAAGAGCTCCAACGGCAGGTTGATGAGTTGTTGAACAAGGGTCTTGTTCGAGAGAGCTTGAGTCCTTGCGCCGTACCTGTTATACTTGTCCCAAAGAAAGATGGAACATGGCGAATGTGTGTTGATTGCCTAGCAGTCAACAAAATAACGGTAAAGTATCGTCATCCTATTCCTCGATTAGATGACATGCTAGATGAGTTAAGTGGTTCTTCATGCTTTACGAAGATAGACCTCAGGTCCGGTTACCACCAAATCCGAATGAAACCCGGAGACGAGTGGAAAACCGCATTCAAGACCAAGTTCGGTCTCTATGAATGGTTGGTGATGCCTTTTGTCTTATCCAATGCACCGAGCACATTCATGCGACTGATGAACCATGTGCTCAAACCGTTCATAAATAAGTTTGTTGTCGTTTATTTTGATGACATACTTGTTTATAGTAAATCTGTAGATGAACATGTTGAACACCTAAGGCTAGTACTTGATAAACTTAGGGAAGAGATGTTATATGCTAACTTCAAGAAATGTGCCTTTTGTGTCGAGCGTGTAGTCTTTCTTAGATTCGTTGTCAGTGCTAGTGGTGTTGAAGTCGACGAGTCGAAAGTCGAAGCCATCAAAGATTGGCCAACTCCAACCTCGGTATCACAAGTTCGAAGCTTCCATGGCTTAGCTAGCTTTTACCGAAGGTTTGTTCCTGACTTTAGCACCGTGGCAGCTCCTTTAACCGAGCTGGTTAAGAAAGACCATCCATTTGTGTGGGGAGAGTCCCAAGAAAGGGCTTTCCAAGAGTTGAAACGGAGGCTTTGCTCTGCCCCGTTGTTGCAACTCCCTGACTTCGGCAAAGCATTCGAAGTCGAATGTGATGCATCCAGAGTTGGGATCGGAGGAGTGCTGATGCAAGAATCGAAGCCGATCGCTTACTTTAGCGAAAAGCTTAAGGGTGCAACTTTGAATTACTCGTTGAATTCATTGAGAGCTTTCCTTATGTAATTCATTACAAAAAGGGTAAAGACAATGTTGTGGCCGATGCGCTATCAAGGAAATTTGCCTTAGCGACCACTCTCGCCTCTAGGCTCATGGGATTTGAAAGCATCAAGTCGATGTACGAAGACGATCCCAAGCTGAAATGCGTTCGAGATGCGATCTTGAGTGGCCGAAAGGTTGAGAAATATCAGTGGCACGATGGCTACCTCTTCAAGAATGGGAGGGTTTGTGTGCCGGTGTCATCATGGAGAGAGCTCTTAGTTCGAGAAGCTCACTCCGGTGGACTGGTGGGACACTTTGGTGTCGACAAAACTCTTGGTATCCTGACCGAGCAGTTCCATTGGCCCAAAATGCGACGAGATGTTGAAAAGCTTCGCAACACTTGTCTCGTTTGCAAGAAAGCTAAATCGAGGTCTAACCCTCATGGTTTGTATACTCCGTTGCCTGTGCCTGATCAACCTTGGGTTGATATATCCGTGGACTTTTGCTAGGGTTACCGAGGTCGGGAGGAGGACATGATAGCATCTTCGTTGTGGTTGACCGTTTTTAAAAAATGGCTCACTTTATTCCTTGCAAGAAGTGTGATGATGCACAACATGTAGCTACATTGTTTGTTTCTAATGTGTTGAAATTGCATGGTGTACCTCGTACTATTGTGAGTGATCGAGACTCAAAATTCTTGAGTCATTTTTGGAAGTGTTTGTGGGGTGCCCTCGGCACCAAATTACTATTCTCGACGTCTCACCATCCTCAGACTGATGGACAGACCAAGGTAGTTAACCGAACCTTGGGATCTTTGCTTCGACCAATGACCAAAGGCAAGGTTGGAAACTGGGCTGATCGTTTGCCCATGATGGAGTTTGCATACAATCGAACGGTGCATCGAATGATCAATATAACTTCGTTTGAATGTGTGTATGGTTTTAATCCTTTGATTCCACTTGATTTAACCCCATTGCCTTGAGATTCTGTTTTTGATTTTGAAGGTACTCGACGAGCAGCTGCCTTGATCGAATTGCACACAAAGGTGAAGAAGAACCTCGAGGAAGCCTATGCAAAGGTTGCCTTGAAGAAAAACAAGGGGCGTAAAAAGCTGGAATTAAAGAAGGGAGATCGGGTTTGGGTTCACTTCCGAAAGGAACGCTTCCCGAACCTAAGGAAGGGAAAGTTGGCTCCTCGAGGGGATGGTCCATTTCAAGTGTTGACCAAGATCAACAACAATGCTTACGTGATCGACCTCCCTGGTGAGTATAATGTGTCCAACACCTTCAATGTTGCTGACTTAGTTCCTTGTGTTGTAGGTCAAACTTCGGAGGACGAGGAGGGCTCGATTTCGAGGACGAAATCTTCTCAAGAAGGGGAGGATGATGCAGCTCGAACACGTGCTGATCAAGTGTTCGATCCACCGAGGAGACCGATGACAAGAAGCCAAGCCAAGCTGCTGCACGATGTGCACATTCACTTAGCCTGACCGAAGGAAAATAATTGCTCCGAAGCTGAGTGGCCGGGCTCAAGAACCGAAGGCGTTATCTTCAGATTTGAGCCCGAAGGCAAAGTGACCGAGGACAATGAGCTCGAAGACAATTGAGCGTCCGAGGACAATTAGTTCGAGCAAGCAAACACGCACCGAAGTCAAGGCTGCCGAACACACAATTTAGCTCAGCCCTGCGTGGCTTGTTTTTATTAGTCACTTATGACTATTTACTACTTTATCCTTAGTATAGCCTATAAATAGTCCATTTCCATTTCATTGTAGGATATACAGTTTTGAGTTTATGAAAAACATAGCAAGTGCTATTGTGAGTCTCCGATGGAGCTGAACCCCGACGAGGGCTTTTAAAGAACTTGTGTCAACCGGTGTTATTCGTTTGAACAATTTCTTCTTGATCATTCAATTTGCAAGAAGCGGGTCTTTCTTGAGGATTGTTGCATAGTATAGGTGCGTCTTGATTTCCCTTCAATCGAGCTTTGAGACAGGTTCCTCACTGTTCTTTTGAATCGAAGCAAGATTTGTCTTGCTTCTATCTTTACTTTTCTTGTCATTTTCTTCCGCGTTTCGTGTCTAGCATTTCCCTCGGGTTTGCTTGCACCATCTTGGTATCAGAGCAAGGTTTGAGTTTGTTCTTACAACCTCAAATCCTGTTCACTTAAATCGTGCTTGTGTCTTCAGTTTCAGCTTTCTTCCATGTGTTTGATTGTTGTTGCTGAGCGTTTATTAAAAAAAAAAAAGTAGAAAACAAGAATTCAAAAATTGTGTTTGATTGTTGGTTGTTTGGAGCCGTTTCTTAGCTCTATTTTTCTGTCTCATCATCCGTAGATGCAAACGGAAATTCCTTTTCGTAAAATACTACATCTCTTGATATCAAAAACTTCTTTGCCTCCAAATCATATACTTTCCACGCTTTCTTCCCGTTTGGATATCCCATGAATACACATCGATGACTTCTACTCTCAAATTTATCACCTGTTCGTCCTTGATTGCGAACATAACATAAGCAACCGAACACTCTCAAATGGTCGTAATTCGGTGTCACTCCCATCAAGACATCGTAAGGTGTCTTACCACTCAACAACTTAGTGGACGTCCAGTTAATTAAGTAGCATGCCGCCATCACATATTCTCCCCAAAAATCGATCGACAAATTAGCTTGAAAACGTAGCGCCCGTGCTACATTCAAGATATGTCGATGTTTTCGTGTGACTCTGCCGTTTTGCTGTGGTGTCCCTACACAAGAAGTCTGGAACAATATCCCTTATTCGATAAAATATCCTTTCAAACATACAAACACAATTCCATTATCACTCCGGACGCACTTAACCCGTTTATTAAATTGTCTTTCTACCATCACAAAGAAACTTTTCAACTTCTGTCCGACCTCTTTGTTATTGATTAACAAAAATACCCATACACCTCGTGAACAATCGTCAATAACAGTAAAAAAAAATATGATGCTCCTTAAGAGGATTCAGTTCTATAAGGACCCTACAAATCACAATGAATTAAATCAAAAGGTTCGACAACTTTATTATCACTTAAAGGAAATACATTCTTAGTTTGCTTTGCCCGAAGACATACATCACATAGTTTTTCCTCTAAGCTACCTTTCCTAATCCTATCTTCTAGTACTGAAAGAGATTTGGTTACCTGCATCGAAGGATGTCCCAACCTTTGATGCCACAAGTCCATCACATCTGTCTTCATTGCCTTCACTAAGGGTGCCGTCCGAAAGTAGTAGAGTCCGTTCATTTGTTCACCCGCTCCAATCAACTTCCCTGTAGCCCGGTCCTGCATAACACACAAATCATTAGTGAAATTTACATTGCATCCTAACTGATTAATCAATTGAGACACCGAAATCAAATTGCAAGTCATTTCAGGAGCATATAACACTTTCTGAAGAACCATGTCTTCGTTAAATCTGATGGACCCTTCTTTCATAGCCATTGTACTGCTTCCATTTGGTAGACCTACCGGACACCGTGCAATTGTCCGTAGATCCTCCAAATACCCAATTGACCGATCATATGATTCGACGCTCCCGTGTCAATAATCCACGGAAGTCGAATTTGCTTACCAATCGATGATTCACTTGTTCTTGTCTTCTCCTTGTTTAGCAGCTCGAACAGCATCTGCAACTGATCACTTGTTATTCCTGACAAGTTAGTTTCTTTTGGCACAGTCATGTGTCTGGTCTCTCCACTGTCGGACTCAGCTTGAGCAGCATTTGCTCGATTTCCACCACGTCCTCGACCATCATCTGAACCATACTATTGATGTCCACGACCTCTGTTACCTTCAGCTCTTCCTCTGCCACGTCCACTACTCGGAGAACCTTGTATCGGATAGTGAACCCAACCCTCCGGATAGCCAATAACTTCAAAGCAGCGTTCCAGAGGATGTCCACCTCGGTCGCACAAGTGACACTCCTTATAACCTTTCTTCGGTGGGGGCGACCGTTGTGCGACAAAAGCTGTCACCTCCCACCCGTTCTTCTTGAGTCCGTGCTATCCCCTTGACCCATTCATCTTGAATTACCTTTGGTAAACCTGATTCATCGATGGCAACGGATCTTGAGCCAAGAGATTGGGACGGATGGTTCCATAGAGACTTTCATCCAACCCCATAAGAAACAAATGGACCCTGTCTTCTTCTCTCTTCTTCTCTAGTGAAACCGTGAGATTACACGAGCAATTTCCATACAAACACGTTGGAAACTTTTCGTAGTTTCCATGTTCTTCCCACAGCTTAGCCGATTTCCCATAGTAAGCCGCAATGGTTATTCCCTTTTGCTTACACCCGGCCAGAGCAGCCTTCAATTCCTGAATCCGAGGTCCGTTTCCCACTGAGAAACGCTCTCGAATGCTCTCTCACAAATCCCTGGCAACCTCCATATGTGATATGGTGGTCCTAAGGGTAGACTCAACGGAATTCCTAATCCATGATACCAACAGAGAATTGATAGTCCACCAATCCTCATAATCGACTGAACCCTCACCTGGCTTCTGAATCGACCCATCGACGAAACCAAACTTTTTCCTCGCACGCAACGCCGTTCTAACGGACCGTGTCCATTCCTCATAGTTTTCTCCAGTCAACCGAACCTGTGTGATAATCAAACCAGTGTTATTGTTCGAGGTGATGTCGTACGGAGAGATGGTCTTCCGTACGACGGCAACTTCACCCCCACTCCACGAATAACGCCTCCACCAGCACCGTCGGTCGGAGCTGCCGTCACTTTACACTCACACGAAGAGTTTCACAGTGGCTCTGATACCATGTAAAAATGGACACACCAAAAAAAAAAATCTTAAGTGAAAACTCTTGCCTCTTATTGATGAATGAGTCCCCTATTTATATAGAAAAAGTAGAAAACCCTATCTCGGGCACCAAATATACTTCTAATGGGCTAAGCCCAACTAATTCTACAATTTACCTTAATTATGTACACCTTATACAAATAACCTATCCTACCTATACAATTGCGCTAATGATCCTTAATATATTCTAATACATTTCACCATATTAGGTGGTTGTGGCGGAAACCACATTTTAGAAGAAGTGCTCTTTACCTAAGGTAAAGCTCCAGGCCCGCTGTCTAGATTAATTTTATTTTTATGTTTCTCTCCCGTCAGTTGTAAACTATCAATTACTGAGGAATACTTAGATCTAGAGGGTGATTCCTTTTTTCGTGTAAAAATAATTAGAATCCGAACACGCAGTGCTTTATTGAAAGAATCAAGCCATGAGAACGAACATACAGAGCTGCCACCTTTGGCAAGATCTTCCAATTCACAATTACAAACACAGAAGGTTACTTCATAATTTCCGAAATAGTGTTTCTTTCATAATACTTCTTATTATATTTATTTTTCTTTTTATTAAACTAATGCTACGTACATAAATATTCTTTAATCTTATACGACTATACCTTTATATGTTGAACAAGTTTTTCATTGCGAATTGCGATGGAGTGACACTTTAATAATGGACCATTGGTTTCGTGTCCGTTCTTGTAATCATTACCAAGTTAACTTTTCTATATGGTGTTGAAAAAATTCCTAAATGTGATTTACTTTGGAAAACTGTTATCGAAACCGATATTATACGTGAGTTAAAGGTTAATGTAAGTAACCAATTCCAACAATTGTGAAAAAAAAATGACCATACGACCCAAAACTTTATAAACCAATGTGTGGAGTGATCATGAATTATAAATTGTTTTGGTGCCCTTGCAACCAAAGTGAGCCATTTGAGAGGAGGAAACATGAGTGAGCTATTTGAGAGGAGGAGAGGATGTCCAATACTAGGGAGCGTTTTAAGTAGGAGAAATATTAGACTCTAACATGTTAATAAGTGGATTTGGAGCAGTTCGATGAATTGATATTTGAGAGAGAGAAATGTAAATCAATTACATGGGCTAATTGCAGAGAGAGAAGCCCGAAAAAGAAAAATTTAAGAGAGCGGTATCGGTTATGCATACGAGCTCGCCAAAATTTGGCGATGATACCATGTGAAAAATGTAAGCATCCAATCCAAAGGTAATTAGTAGAGTTGCCCAGAACATTATAAATTATTTTTGGTACCATTGCACAATTAATGTTGAACAAGTGCATACTCTAACAATAATAGCAAAACATTGAAGAAGGGCATATGTAGAAAAATAGTGTTTAAATGAGCTAAAATAAGTTATATTGAGCAAGAACTTAGATGGTTGTAGAAAACAAAACATACGTTTATCATATTGTCGTTGAGTAGTTTTCTTTAAGCAAGCAATTCAAGATTAATCAAGCAATAATACCGTAACATTTTTTAATCAAGAAAACATTTGTCATTCAGAAAAACACTAAACTGTTGAATTCCTAGGATTTTGCAAGTTTATTCTCCATCTAAAGATTTGCATCTTCTCTTCGTTATTTCACATCTAAGAAAATCTAAATAGTCGTTTCCCGTTTCATAATTTTCTGGTCCGTATTTCTTTTTTAAAGCTGAACTCAATATTGTGGCTCACTATGTGAAGAGACATTTTAGTTTCTAATTTGTCATAATTACGTTACATGTATTTAGCTATTTAACTCTGTCTTTCATTCTTCTGAAATGTTTATTTTTAAAGTTTTTTTAATATAAAGGTACGCTTGCTACCAAATTAGCGTACCAAATAGGGGCTTAGGGGATATATACTTGAAGTACGATTAGTGGGATACTTGTTCAAGTTAATTAGGATGAAAGAGGTTCTAAAACAAGTTATTCCATCATATCTTATTCTAATAATGGTTCATAAGTTACGTATATATTATCCTATTTTAACCAATGGTAATTGAATAAGACGGTGATTCGGTGTGCTAAATATAACTTAACCATTTTAAAAGAGAATCAAGTACAAGCAGCAGGTTCCTGCCTAACTAAGGTTTCGTATGATATTACTTGAATATTCAGTTGTTATGTCATGAATGTTTTCTTTTCATGGTTCTCCGTTTCCTTGTAGAATTGGACACACCTACAAGTACAGCAACTAAAATATATAGAGTCTACTTTTACAAATATCTCAAGTTTTGAATCATGTGTAATTTTCTACTTATCATGGTATGCTAGAACACTACTTGCCAAAACTCTTAGACATTAGATTATCTTTGATTTGCAAAAGAGATATAAATTAGGTAGATTAGGTCTGAAATTCTTGGTCCTCTCCATAAATTGTTTGTGTCACGAGTGATGTGCTTACATGGCCCTCTCCATAAAATGTTTCTCTGCTGGAAAAAATATTTTTAACCAAAAGACAGTTTGCCTATGAAAAAAGTTATATACACATTATTGAATATTGATGCCAAGTTTTCATAGTAAGTAAAATCATAAGCTGAGATATAAGAGCATTTTACTTTTAATAGTTGAAAATGTTTTCGTTCATCCTATTGTTTGATTAAATTCAATAGTTGAAAATGTTGTCTACATGAAAAAGCGGCTAGTTATTTAATGAAGAGTTTGGACAGGCTTTAAAACCTTTGACACAAAGCTAAAAAATATACAATTAAACAGTGAACAAGTAAATAAATACTATACTTTGGGTTCCTTGATTGTTTGTCTAGGCATATATTGACTTTCGTGAGCAACATTGACATTGTAAACCAAAGCAACATGAGCAAAACAAGGCAGATTATGATACTCGGTCAAAAATCCAGATATTCTGCCAATTATTGATGTTCTATTTATAGGGCAAACGAATTGGCTGGAACTTTACCTGAATTAACGGGCCCTGACTATTCTCAATAATCAATACTCCATTATGTATCTTCTTACGTATTGTTAGAACAAAAATATTTACTCAAAACCAATATTTAAACTAAATTAATTAACTTAATCTTTAAAACTACGGAATAAAATTTGAATACATACGTATATTCAACGAAAGAGGCAAATCTCTAGGATTTTAAGCTCTAGGATTTTAAGCTGATGGATTCAATTTTTATGTTTCGCAACATTGAACTCATTGTAATTCTAAAATTATTACTTTAGAATTTCTTGAATTTGCTATTTTTATGTATAGATATAAGTTCATCAAAAGCACTAGGTTCAAGTAAATTCATTCTTTAAAATCTGCATTGGGTTCTAGACAAACCACATGTCTTTCATTTGTAGTTGATTTAATGTTAACATTGAACGCAAAATCCATGTTTTCTCCCAAAATCTTTTTCTTTTCTCCACCTAATTAAGTTTGGGAGGTTTACAAAGATACCCATCATAATTAAAATATTGATTTGTCCCTATCCATAAATTTCATATTTATCCGTTTTATCCATAAATTATTTACTGCCCTACCCATTCAGACTTGTATATAATAAATTATGCACGTATACGCCCATAAAGTATAACAAAGATATAGAGTAATAAATATATAGGTCAGATAAATATTTTTAATTTCATGGATAGTATAATTTTTAATAGGTATGACGGATTAATACTTTAGATTTCAACGAGTTCATAGTATAAAAATACCATTAAATTTCGCCCTAGGGACTTTTCTCAATGGTAATTCTTTATAATTAATCTGACAAGCTTATGGTGTCTATACACCTTAGTTGTCAAAGATGACATGATTAACAAAAACGAATCAGTTGTTAACAGACTCAACACCTACGCTTACGCTGATCATTAGTTGACCTTATTTTTTCACTAGTTCTCTTTTCTTTTGCCTGCAAAACACTTCAGCTATTGAATCTGTGTACCTCAGTAATTATTTAAGCTGGGACACAGATAGGTTGAGTTCATACTCATAATAACTTCTCTCTCCCCTAACGTGTAATTAAACCTAATCATTCCATTAGGTCAAACGCAAGTTTTATTTCCTTCGTTACGTTTTAGGTGCTATAACTAGACTGTGATAATGTTACCAATTCGGATTACACTTGTGTATTGGGTAGAAAATCAATGAGGCCTTGACGACACGGTTCGATGTATAACATGATAGAATTTTTTGGAAACGATCTCTCAAGGCTGCTCAACTCCCGAGGCTAGTTGCCTCGGGCAAGGAATGAATCTTGACCCCAAGTTGTCCCTCGAGGCTATTATAAGGCAACTATCACGAAGCGTGCAATCCACCTCTCGGTGAAGATTCTCTCTTCGATAAATGAACTCATATTTTCTGTAACTGACAACTGTTGCTCGTACATTTAAGGAGGAGATCATTGTTATACCACGACTGAACGTGGAGTAATGGGCCACTAAACAGAGTAAATGCTACTTTCACTCCTGTATACTATTCTCATAAAAGAATAGTGAATGTTATAATGGGCGGATCAGAGGTGAACAAAGTTAGCTTCACCATTGCAAAAAAATTCGCCAAACTATCAGTCACCATGGACCAATGGGTCGGACAACGAAATAATCTTCGACGAGGATGATTACAAGGGGATGATGTTTCCCCATCATGACGCTCTAGTAATCATGTTAAGGATCAACGACTGTGATGAGCGAGTTTTGATTGTACCTTGCAGTTCGGTAAATATCACCAATTATGAAACTGTTAAAAAATATGGTTAGAGGACCTCGTCGTCCTGAATACAATCATACTGATGGGATTCAAGTTTTCCGCATAAAAGATGTTAGGGGAAATCATCTTTACCACAACTGCTAGAGGAGTTCGTAAATAGATCGGTTTTCAAGTAATGGCTGAGGATATGACTTACAATGCAATCCTCGAAAGACCTTGGATTCATGAAATGGAAGCCGTTGCATCTACTTTGCACCAAGTCGTTAAATTTTCAGCTCCATGGGGAATACGAGCCATCCGAGGTGAGCAGCAAGTAGCTCGGGAGTGCTATTCGATTGCTGCAGAAAAAGGAATCGCTTCGGCTGGATAATCCACGTTGCAATTAATCAGCTCGAAACCCAACGAGGAGGAGACCTCGGTTCTTGAAATAGGCTCTCAAGGAGAAATATAGAAGGCTTCAGTGTTCCTACAAGATCCTCGGAAGCAAAAAGCCAAGGACTCCACCATCGAGGAGTTGGAATATTTTGCCCTATCGGAGGAGTTTCCAGAGAGAAAGGTGTTTGTGGGCTCGGAGCTGGATGCCAAGTCAAAGAAAGCTCTTATTGAGTTATTGAAAGCTAATGACGATTGCTTCGATTGGTCTTACGCGGACATGGTAGGGATTGATCCAGAAGTAATGACACACAAGTTGAACTTGGATCCCAACCACCCCCCAATGAAACAAAAAAGGAGACCGCATGTTGGGTGAAGAAGAAGGCAATTCAAGACAAGACGAAAAGGCTGCTCGATAATGGCTTCATCAGGGAAGTAAAGTATCTCGATTGGCTTGCCAACGTGGTGGTGGTGCCAAAGAAAAATGGCAAGTGGAGGATGTGTGTTGATTACACTAATTTGAATAAGGCTTTCCCAAAGGATTCATATCCTTTACCCTAGATAGATAGGTTAATAGACTCCACGACTGGACATAAACTGTTGACTTTCCTGGATGCGTATTCGGGGTATAATCTAATTTTAGTGGAGCCAAGTGATGAAGAAAAAACTTCCTTCATCACGGATGAGGGAACATATTGTAACAAGGTGATCCCCTTCGGTCTCAAGAATGCAGGGGCAACCTACCAGAGGTTGGTGTGTCGAATGTTCAAAGATTATATCGGCAAAACAATGGAGGCTTACATAGATGACATGCTAGTGAAATCAATTCGATTGGAGGATCACTTGAATCATTTGAGGGAAGCTTTTGCAATTTTAAGGTAATATTGAATGAAGTTGAACCCTGAAAAGTGTGCTTTCGGGGTCGGCTCGGGTAAATTCTTATGGTTTATTATCTCTGAATGAGGCATCGAGGCAAATCCTAATAAAATAAAAGCTATACAAGAAATTCTCGAGGAACTGACGAGCCCAAAGGAAGTTTAGCGTCCGACCAGGCGACTTGCCTCTGAGTTAATTCATCTCGAGGTCATCTAAGCGATGCCATAAGTTCTTTTCTGTCATAAAAAAGAAAACGAGCTTCGTGTGGACTACCAAATGTAGGGAAGCACTGAAAGAACTAAAAAATTACTTCGTGAACGCCCCACTGCTCACTAAGCCAAAGGACGGGGAGACGCTGTTGATGTATTTAGCCATCTCTGAGGTAGCTGTTAGTGCCATGTTGGTTCGAGAGGAAGATGAGAAACAACAACGAATATATTATGTCAGCAAAATGCTTCTTGACGCTGAAACGAGGTACCCTCATTTAGAAAAATTAGCGCTTGCATTAACTATGGCAGCTCGAAAACTTCACCCTTATTTTCAATGCCATCCCACAAACTGTAGTCACGAACTTCCCCTTAAGCACAATATTGCATAAACCTGAATTGTCGGGGATGCTATCTAAATGGGTGGTTGAGCTAAGTGAGTACGACATTGTATATCAGCCTCGGACCGCCATAAAATCTCAAGTGTTGGCAGATTTCGTAGCCGATTTTAGTGCTAGGATACTCCCTGGGGCAGAAAAGGAAAATCTGCTCTCAAAGGGTCCAGCCCCCCCGGTGTGGAAACTTTTCACTGATGGAGCAATGAATTCCAACAGCTCGGGGCTCGGAATAGTGCTTGTGACCCCAACTAGGGAAAGGCTGAGGCACTCAGTAAAATTTGGAAAATCGACTAACAATGAAGCTGAGTATGAGGCTGCGATAGCAGACTCTGAGTTAACTAAGGAAATGGGGGCTGAAAAGATCGAGTTAGAAAGTGACTCACAGTTAGTGGTGAATCAGATCCTCGGTGATTTTTCGTCTCGGGAGCCCAAAATAAAGCAATACGTCATTCGAGCACAAAAAGCCCGCGGAGAATTCCAAGAATGGAAAATCCAGCAAATCCCTCGTGAAGAAAACACCGAAGCTGATGCGTTGGCTGACTTGGCTTCGGTTATCGAAACCGGGGACTCAAGGACTGAGGCAGAGGTTTGGGTGCTCACATCCACGGTAGGAAAAATGAAGTTGGAAGTAAATGCAGTAAATAGGCATTGGGATTGGCGGACAAAATTTATCTCTTATTTAGATTTGGGGATTTTACCAGCGGATAAAAGGGAAGCTGAAAAGCTCCGAAGGAAAGTTGTCCTGTACTCGCTCGTGCATGGGCAATTATACAAAAGGCTCTATTATAGCCCGATGGCTAAATGCTTGGGTCCAGGGGAGTACAACTACATATGTAATGAGAGAAGTTTACGAGGGTGAATGTGGCAATCATTCCAGAGGGAAGAACCTAGTATGGAAGCTCCTTCGAGCTGGCCATTATTGGCCCGAGATGAGTGAAGATGCCAAGGCATTTGTCAAAAAATATGAAAAGTGTCAAAAGCATGTCTCATTGATTCACCAACACGCTGATCCATTGCACTCGATTGTGTCGCTGTGGCTGTTTATGAAATGGGGGCTGGATGTTGTAGGCCCATTTCCTAAGGCGAAGGGTGGTGTGAATTTTTGTGCTCACTGATTATTTCACCAAGTGGGTTGAGGCAGGATCTTTTGCAAGGGTTCGGCAGAAAGAAGTCATCGATTTCATTTGGAAAAATATCATATGCAGATTTGGAGTCCCGATCTAACGTGTGATAACGGCAAGCAGTTAACTATTTTCTTTGCTAAATGAGGAATCAAAAGGGTGGTTTCAACACCTTATCATCCCAGTGCTAATGGGCAAGTTGATTCCTCAAATAGGATAATTGTAGACACCCTTAAGAAGAGAGTGGATGAAGTTAAAAGTTTGTGGCCTGATGAGTTTCCAGGGGTATTGTGGGCATTGAGAACGACTGAGAAAAATAGCACTGAGGAGACCTCGTTTTTCCTCGCCTATAGGATCGATTCGTTGATTCCTGTCGAGGTTGGTGAACCCAGCCTTCGGTATGCTCATGCATCCGAGGAGTCGTATCAGCAGGCTATGCGTGTGGAACTGGATTTGCTCGAAGGACGAAGGGAAATGGCTTTGGTTCGGTTGGCTACTCAAAAGCGACATATTGAAGCCTATTTGAATAGAAAGGCTAAGTTCAGACCCTTTAAGGTTGGTGGTTACGTCTTGAGGGCTTCAAATCAAACGAAAAAAGAAAAGAAAGAAGGTAAGTTGGCTGCTAATTGGGAAGGACTTTATCGAATTAAGGCCATCACATGAAAATGATCGTATCAACTCGAAGACCTTCGAGGAAATCAAGAGCCTTTAAATTGGAATAACTCCAACTTAAAGCGCTATTATTTTTTACACTGAGGTACATTACCCTTTGTCAAGAATAATCCTTCACCCACGGCATCGAGTGGTCAGCGCTCCAACGCTTGGTTCGAATGATATTTCTTCACTCGCTTTTTCAGGAAGCAAGGAGAATGATACATAGTGTTCGGTTGTTAGATCTTCACACCGGATCACTCGGGGATCCAAGGGGAACCGGGGACTTTGAACGAAATCCGAAAACTAGCTATCCATACATCGATGACTGTTTCCTTAAGTGTTAGTCTAGTTATTTTTCGTCCAAAGTGGCTTTGTAATAAGAATTTGCCTAGGTCTCAATACGACTATGGGTTTATGAAAATCGCCTCGAAACTCATCAATGGAAGAAAACTTGATTCAATATCTTTTTTATCCAATGCATGAAGGCCAGTTTTTATTTATGCGTTGGTTCGAGAACGAGACGTCGTTTTAAGCTAGCTTACATTCAAATTTTATCTAAGTCTTGCAAGCAAATGTTCAAATGACATATCGAAAGCTTTAAAAAACAAAGCAAAATTAACACTGCGAAAAACGTTCAAATTCATTAAAAGGCTCGAAGGCCAACATAAAAGTATTTACAACGGCTCAAGGCCTAAGCAAAAATAAAAGGTACATTGACAAGACATCATTCTTCGGCCCTAGAAGTTGAAGCATTAGAACCCTCGTTTTCCTCCTCGCTCGAGCTCTCACTGCTCGAGGGGAGTTGGTTCAACAATTGCTGGGCCTTCATGGCTTCGCTCTCAGCCTTGGCTATCTCTGCATCCAGATTCGCCCCATCTTGGCATTGTTTGAGGGTCGTTAACTTCTTTTGGATGATAGCCCAATTCTTTTCAACCTTAGCTCTTGTAGCTCTCATCTTTTTCCTCGATGAAGAAGAAGCTATCTTACCCCGAAGGGTTACTATTTTAGCCTCGAGACGGTCATTCTCTGCAGTCAGCTCGTTTATCTTGAGGGAGCTCTCCTTCATCATAGAATGATATTTCTCAGTATTTCTGCTAAGGATGGCTTTGGCTTCATCAATTATCCTCTTTCCCTCAGATTTGAGCTCAGCCTTCCAGGTCTTCTTCAGACAAACCATTCTAGCTTTGGTAGTAGAGGCAACTTCATGGGTCTTGGCTGCTTCATGGTCAGACTTTTCAGCAGCCATCCGAGCATCATCCAACTCGATCTTGGCATCAAGGAGTCGCTTTTCCAAGTCGACTATTCGAGACTGGAGGCCATCTGATGCAGCCCGATCACGTGCTGATCAAGTGATCGATCCACCGAGGAGACCGATGACAAGAAGCCAAGCCAAGCTGCTGCACGATGTGCACGTTCACTTAGCCTGGCCGAAGGAAAACAATTGCTCCGAAGCTGAGTGGCCGAGCTCAAGAATCGAAGGCATTATCTTCAGATTTGAGCCCGAAGGCAAAGTGACAGAGGACAATGAGCTCGGAGACAATTGAGCGTCCGAAGGCAACAAGTGTGTTCGAGCAGACAATCGAGAACCGAAGCCAAGGCTTACCGAAGTCAAAGTCTGCCGAACACAATTTAATTCAGCCCTGCGTGGCTTATTTCCATTGGTCGCCTGTGACCTTTTTACTAGTTTACCCTTAGTATTTCCTATATAAACCTTGTTTCCTTTCATTGTAAAAACTAGTTTTTTGAATATTGATGAATTGAATGAAAGTGCCGAGCACATTTCTTCTTGTCTCCGTCGTGAGCAAAACCCCGGTGAGGGCTTTTAAGGACTTGTGGCTTTCGGTTAGTCCGATTGAACATTCCTCTTGATCATTCAGTTTGCAAGAGGCAATGTTCTCTTGAGGATTGTTGCATAGTATAGGTGATCCTTGTATCCCTTTCGATTGAGCTTTGAGACAGGTTCCTCACTGTTATTTCGAAAGAAGCAAGTTTTGTCTTGCTTCTATCTTTTATCTTCTTGTTTGTTCTTCCGCGTTTGTGCTAGCAACCCCTTCGGGAATTGCATTGCACCATCTTGGTATCAGAGCACGGTTTGGGCTTGTTTCTACAACCCCAAATCCTGTTCACGTTATCTTTATTTTCGTGCGTCTGTGTCTCTGTTTTCCGTTTCGAATTCTGATTTGATTTTTGTTACTGTTGGTGTTGTTATTTTACAAAAAAAAAAAAAAAGTGTTAAAAAGAAAATTCAAAAATTGTGTTTGATTGTTGGTTGTTTGGGAAAAACAACCATAGATTCTTGTTCACCATCGAGTTCCGAATCTAACAAGCACCCGACGTACCAATTTCGTGACTAGGGTTTCTTGGTGAAATTTTGGACTGTTTTGAGCTTTAATGGTGACTGAAAACTCGAACCCCACTGTGTTTGGAAGAAACCGGTGAAGATTGGTGGTTCTTGAGTGATTTGGGTTTGTTTGTTGCTTAAAAATCGAAGTTCTCAGTTTACAATCGATGTCCGTACGCCGGAAAATTGTTACAATTGTAACAGTGTACGACTCGAACGAGCTGGTTCTTAGCTCGAAGAATTTGAACTGAATTCCTCCAATGCTGTTGAAACCGGAGTCGATAAAGCAACCCAGATCTGTTGAATTTCGTGGTCAGTGAACCGAAGTTGTTGTGTCCGTACGCCGGAGCAAGGTCACTGTTCCATTGAAGAAGAAAGGGGTTAAAATTTTAACATCAAAACCCCAGGTGAAAATTGTCGGCTGAAAAAGGAAAGTGGATAAGGTAAAACCCTATCCGTACCAAGAGGGACCACTCTTGTACGGATAGGAGTGGGTGTGATCGAAAAAGATTCCAAAGGGGAATCAAAGGGTAGATTCTCCTAGGTTCTCACTTTCTTTCGTGTCAAATTCTAGTTGGTGGATCTTTTGAGTAATTGTCCTACTCGAGGTCGTACTAACTCTTTTAAGCTGATAGAATTCGTGCGAAGGGGTGACCGAAGTCCAAACTTTCGTAGAAATTCTTTTGACTCCCCGAGCTCAGTTAAAAAGCGTCCGTTCCATCGAGTCGAACATCACTTCACTCTTCCCGAAGAGGCAGTGACTATTGTCGAACTTGAAGGATCATAGAGGACCGATCAATCAGACGAGCCACTGTTACAAGTCCTTGAGTGATCAAAAACCGAACCCATAAATTGAGTGGACCCGAGTGCCACCCATCAAAGGTGAGGGAGTGTGTGAGGTGATTTCTAACCCTAACATTTGTTTGAACCTTGACTTGTGCCGGTACCATGGCTGGAAACGATGGCAAAAGCATTGAGAAGCCCGAGTTGTCGTTAGCCGATCTCATGGCTGCGATACAAGGCATCAGTGCCGATGTGAGAGGAGTGAGTGCTCGAGTAATTCAACTCGAACAAGGAAGTGCGTCCGTGGCCATGAATGGGTCCGGCGCTGGAACTAGCCAAACCACTCCGATGAAACCTGAGCTGTATGCTGAGCTTGTACGACAACATCAGTTGACAAGTGAAGCAATTCGAAGAGAACTTAACTTGGGCAATCCCCAAGCTGCTTATCAAAACTTGGGCATTCCCCGAGGAGAAAGAATACCACCTCCAGTGGCCCGAAGAGATCTTGGAGCCGTTGCCGAGGAGGTTGATGAAGAGGAATTTCCCGAGGACGAATATGAGCGTGAGCTGCCATTCGCTCAACGAAGGCAAGCTCACCGAGGTCGAGGAAATTTCCGAGGTCGAGGCCGAGGCGCAAATGTTGAAAGAAATATTGAGCGTGAGGCTAATGATCGAGATGATGAGTTTCCCGAACAGGCTAGAGCTGTTCGAGACTCAAATTTGAACAGTGTCAAGATCACTATTCCACCCTTTAAAGGAACTAGTGATCCCGATGAGTATCTTGAATGGAAGCTTAAAATGGAGCGCATCTTTGAAACCAATGAGATGACCGATGAGAGAAAAGCTGCCCATGCCATTGCTTCGTTCGAAGCTTATGCATCAACGTGGTGGGAATCTGACAAGAGGCATAGACGAAGGAATGACTATCCCGAAGTCAATACTTGGCCACAATTGAGAAGAGCGATGGATGCTAAGTATTTGAGTGCCAAATACAGGCAGACTCAAATGCAAAAGCTCTATGAGTTAAAGCAAGGGTCCAAGTCTATCCAAGAGTACCACGATGAGTTCGAAAAGGTTCGATTGAATCTTGATCTGGTCGAAGACGAAGAGCAAGCCATTATCAGATTCAAAAATGGCTTGGCTAGGGATGTGTCATCTCAGTTGAGACTCCACGTGTACCACACGTTGGAAGATTTGTTTGATGCTGCCACCGAAGCTGAAAAATTGGTGAAGGACGATAAGGCAAACCGGTATCGAGGAGTCACTACTTCTACTCCTTTGAACCGAAGTAAAGAATGGAAGAGTCCGAACCAAGCAAGTGCTAACACTGTTCGAGATTCGAAGAGACCCTTCGAAAGAGGTGTGACCGGTAACCAACCAAGAGAAGCGGGAGGTAAAGTTCAACTCAACTCTCCTAGTGCTTCAAATATTCAGTGTCACAAATGCAAAGGTTATGGTCACATGGCAAAAGAGTGTCCAACTCGCAAAGTTATGCTTCTGCTCGAAGATGGAACCGTCCATGAGCAAGCGAGTGACACCGAGGAAGAAATTATCGAGGAGACTGATCGAGCTGAAGTTGATGATGATCATGAGGCTGCCGAAGCTGATCATCCGGAAATGTTTCTTGTGGTTCGAAGAAAATTGAGCTGCATGACTCTTGAAGAAGAGGACAACCAAAGAGAAAACCTCTTTCATGCCCGATGTCGAGTGAGGGGAAAGGTGTGTTCGATGATCATTGATTCTGGTAGTTGTGCCAATGTAGTGAGCCAAACTTTGGTTTCACAAATGGGATTACCTACGATGAAGCATCCCCACCCTTACAAGTTACAATGGCTGAATGAGTGTGGAGAATTGAGAGTTGTCAAACAAGTGTGGATCAAGTTCAAAATCGGAGAGTATCAAGATGAAATGATATTCGATGTGGTTCCGATGCAAGCTTGTCATTTGCTATTGGGTCGACCATGGCAGTATGACCGAACAGCTATTCACAATGGCAGATCCAACACTTACACTGTGAAGCTAGATGGGAAGAGTTTCGTACTCAAACCCTTGTCTCCAAAACAAGTCACCGAGGACTATAAACGGATGAAAGAATTGAAAGTAGCGGCCAAAGCTAAGCTTCCGATGGGAGCAAAATTGGGGCCCGAAGAGACAAACTCACCGCCCGAAGTGAAAGGAATTTGTGCAATCATGCAACCCGGTGAGATCTTACGAGGCAACGACCGCGGTCAGATGATGATTTGCCTCGTGCACAAGGGTATCCTTCTAAACTCTAATGATGATTTTTCTAATGATAACCCTTTGCCTTTGTTTGTTCGTAAAGTTTTGCAGGACTTCGAGGACATGTTTCCCGAGGAAATGCCAGGTGGATTACCTCCGTTGAGGGGAATCGAGCACCAAATTGACTTCGTGCCAGGGTCTCAAATCCCTAACAAACCTGCATACCGGTGTAATCCCGAAGAGACCAAAGAGCTCCAACGGCAGGTTGATGAATTGCTGAACAAGGGCCTCGTTCGTGAGAGCTTGAGTCCTTGCGCTGTTCCAGTTATCCTTGTCCAGAAGAAGGATGGAACATGGCGAATGTGTGTTGACTGTCGAGCAGTCAACAAAATAACGGTAAAGTATCGTCATCCTATCCCTCGATTAGATGACATGCTAGATGAGTTAAGTGGTTCTTCATGCTTTTCGAAGATAGACCTCAGGTCCGGTTACCACCAGATCCGAATGAAACCCGGAGACGAGTGGAAAACCGCATTCAAGACCAAGTTCGGTCTCTATGAATGGTTGGTGATGCCTTTTGGCTTATCCAATGCACCGAGCACATTCATGCGATTGATGAACCATGTGCTCAAACCGTTCATAAACAAGTTCGTTGTCGTTTATTTCGATGACATACTTGTTTATAGCAGAACCGTGGATGAACATGTCGACCACCTAAGGCAAGTACTTGAAAAGCTTCGAGAAGAGAAGTTGTATGCCAACTTCAAGAAATGCGCCTTTGGTGTCGATCGTGTAGTCTTTCTTGGATTTGTTGTCAGTGCTAATGGTGTCGAAGTCGACGAATCAAAAGTCGAAGCCATCAAATATTGGCCAACTCCAACCTCGGTATCACAAGTTCGTAGCTTCCATGGCTTAGCTAGCTTTTACCGAAGGTTTGTTCGTGACTTTAGCACCGTGGCAGCTCCTTTAACCGAGCTGGTGAAGAAAGACAATCCATTTGAGTGGGGAGAATCCCAAGAGAGGGCTTTCCAAGAGTTGAAGCGGAGGCTTTGTTCTGCCCCGTTGTTGCAACTCCCTGACTTCGGCAAAGCATTCGAAGTCGAGTGTGATGCGTCTGGAGTTGGGATCGGAGGAGTGCTGATGCAAGAATCGAAGCCAATCGCTTACTTCAGCGAGAAGCTTAAGGGTGCAGCCTTGAATTACTCAACGTATGAGAAGGAATTGTATGCCCTCGTTCGAGCACTCGCCCATTGGCAGCATTATTTGTGGCCTCGAGAGTTTGTGATCAAGAGTGATCATGAGTCTTTGAAACATCTCCGAGGTCAGGAGAAATTGAATCGAAGTCATGCCAAGTGGGTTGAATTTATTGAAAGCTTTCCCTATGTAATTCATTACAAAAAGGGAAAAGATAATGTTGTGGCCGATGCGCTATCAAGGAAATTTGCCTTAGCGACCACTCTCACCTCTAGGCTCATGGGATTCGAAAGCATCAAGTCGATGTACGAGGACGATCCCAAGCTGAAATGTGTTCGAGACGCAATCTTGAGTGGCCGAAAGGTTGAGAAATATCAGTGGCATGATGGCTACCTCTTCAAAAATGGGAGGGTTTGTGTGCCAGTGTCATCGTGGAGAGAGCTCTTGGTTCGAGAAGCTCACTCAGGTGGACTGATGGGGCACTTCGGTGTCGATAAAACTCTTGGTATCTTGACCGAGCAGTTCCATTGGCCCAAAATGCGACGAGATGTGGAAAAGCTTTGCAACGCTTGTCTCGTTTGCAAGAAAGCAAAATCGAAGTCCAACCCTCATGGATTGTACACCCCGTTGCCTGTGCCTGATCGACCTTGGGTTGATATATCCATGGACTTTGTCTTGGGGTTACCGAGGTCGGGGGGAGGACACGATAGCATCTTCGTTGTGGTTGACCGTTTTTCAAAAATGGCTCACTTTATTCCTTGCAAAAAGTGTGATGATGCACAGCATGTAGCTACATTGTTTGTTTCTAATGTGTTAAAATTGCATGGTGTACCTCGTACTATTGTAAGTAATCGAGACTCGAAGTTCTTGAGTCATTTTTGGAAATGTTTGTGGGGTGCCCTCGGCACCAAGCTACTATTCTCGACGTCTCACCATCCTCAGACCGAGGTAGTTAACCGAACCTTGGGATCGTTGCTTCGGGCAATGACCAAAGGGAAGGTTGGAAACTGGGCTGATCGTTTGCCCATGATGGAATTCGCATACAATCGAACGGTGCATAGAATGATCAACATGACTCCGTTTGAATGTGTGTATGGCTTTAATCCTTTGATTCCACTTGATTTAACCCCATTGCCTCGAGATTCTGTTCTTGATTTTGAAGGTACTCGACGAGCAGCTGCCTTGATCGAATTGCATGCAAGGGTGAAGAAGAACCTCGAGGAGGCCTATGCAAAGGTTGCCTTAAAGAAAAACAAGGGGCGTAAAAAGTTGGAATTAAAGAAGGGAGATTGGGTTTGGGTTCACTTCCGAAAGGAACGCTTCCCGAACCAAAGGAAAGGAAAGTTGGCTCCTCGAGGGGATGGTCCATTTCAAGTGTTGACCAAGATCAACAACAATGCCTACGTGATCGACCTCCCTGGTGAGTATAACGTGTCCAACACCTTTAATGTTGCTGACTTAGTTCCTTGTGTTGTAGGTCCAACTTCGGAGGACGAGGAGGGCTTTATTTCGAGGACGAAATCTTCTCAAGAAGGGGAGGATGATGCAGCCCGATCACGTGCTGATCAAGTGATCGATCCACCGAGGAGAACGATGACAAGAAGCCAAGCCAAGCTGCTGCACGATGTGCACGTTTACTTAGCCTGGCCGAAGGAAAACAATTGCTCCGAAGCTGAGTGGCCGAGCTCAAGAATCGAAGGCATTATCTTCAGATTTGAGCCCGAAGGCAAAGTGACAGAGGACAATGAGCTCGGAGACAATTGAGCGTCCGAAGGCAACAAGTGTGTTCGAGCAGACAATCGAGAACCGAAGCCAAGGCTTACCGAAGTCAAAGTCTGCCGAACACAATTTAATTCAGCCCTGCGTGGCTTATTTCCATTGGTCGCCTGTGACCTTTTTACTAGTTTACCCTTAGTATTTCCTATATAAACCTTGTTTCCTTTCATTGTAAAAACTAGTTTTTTTTGAATATTGATGAATTGAATGAAAGTGCCGAGCACATTTCTTCTTGTCTCCGTCGTGAGCAAAACCCCGGTGAGGGCTTTTAAGGACTTGTGGCTTTCGGTTAGTCCGATTGAACATTCCTCTTGATCATTCAGTTTGCAAGAGGCAATGTTCTCTTGAGGATTGTTGCATAGTATAGGTGATCCTTGTATCCCTTTCGATTGAGCTTTGAGACAGGTTCCTCACTGTTCTTTCGAAAGAAGCAAGTTTTGTCTTGCTTCTATCTTTTATCTTCTTGTTTGTTCTTCCGCGTTTGTGCTAGCAACCCCTTCGGGAATTGCATTGCACCACCATCCCTTATTCGGTCCCATTCATCCTTATTTTTTACATAATGACAACTCGATGGGTTTCAATCTCAGTAGCCCTAATCGCATGTATATATCCCTGCAAGGGATTAACCAAGGGGTTGAAGCAAGAAAAGGGGGCAGTAGGATCTAAAGAAAAGACAAGAGAAATAAAAATACTTGAATAGCATGCTGGGCCGCGTTAGCCATCAACTCAGCTATAGGTGACTTCCTAAGGCGCTCTCGCTCTAGCGGCCCGATGAGCCCTCTACAGTTGATGGGTACCACCACGTCGTTGTCTAAGAGGCAGAGGTCATGTGGAAGTTCAACTTTCCTAACCAGCCTTCGGGGAGTTTAGTAACGAATGAGCTCAGACGCAGCTCGTGAAGCTCCTTCCTCGGTGCAAGGAGTCTTATCTACACTCTTCCCCTTGTTTGCTAATGGAGGAGTTGCTTCTTCAACTTTATCAGCTGGTCGAGTCAACGCCTCAAGGTCGGTAGTCTCGACCCCCTGTTTGGCCCCAGCAGATTTCTTCGTAGATTGCCTCTTTCTTTTTGGAGCTTTAAATAAAAAGGAAGAAGATGTGTTTACCTTGGCCCGATGACCCCTTTGGAAGTGATTTTTTCTTTTTTCCGTAGGATCCAACCAGATCCTCGAGTTTATTCAAAGCTTTCCCAATCTCGGGGACTTTCTTCTTCTTGTCCTTCTTTCTCTTCTCCTTCAGCGCAATATTACCCCTACTAGGGAGACCTGTAGAAAGTGTGGGGTAGTAAGAAAAAGACTTAGGAGAATGGGTCAGCAGAAGGGAGCAATAATTAACTATGGCGGTTGCATGCCCATTGGTTTTCGTCCAAAGCAGCTAAGATCATCCACAATCTTTTCTCTCTTGGCTTAGCCTTTATGATGGCTTGCACCCAAACAGTCAGGTCATCGGGAGGTATGGTCGGAATTGATTCAGCTGAAAAAAAAAAAGCGGAGTTGAAAGTTAGGGATATAAGAAAAACAATGGGTTAAGAATTTATCAAAAGTAACCGAAGCAAAAACTTATGCTTCCGGTTCCACCGCTCGGGGAAACTAGGCTTCAAGGATAGAAGGCTAGTGGGCAATAGAACGAAGCGCTCGTTCCATCCTCGGTCTTCAGTATCCTTGCGTTTTGTGATTAACGAGAACATGCCTCGTTTATTGAGTTGTAATAATCCCATCCTTATGCAAAGTGGAAGAGAAGAGATAAATAAAGTGATCAAAGGTAAAGGGGAAACCATCATCTTTACTCAAATAATCAAGACATTGGACAACCCTCCAGAAATCGGGTCCAATTTGAGCTATGCACACATTGTAGGTTCAGCAGAAGGCATCGCCACTTCGTAAATAGGAAGAGTAAATCCTATTGTGAAGGGGTGTCGACGCCCATTTTTACCCGAACCCCGCTTAGGGTTCGAAAAAGAGCTCGACTTATTGGGACTCGCGGGTATAGACTTGGAGTCGCCACCTAACATATTTTTTAACTAGGCGTATTAGGGCACCTACTTTGTTTCTAGCCAATTTTAATATTAACTCCGATACTTGATCTACGAACCGAAAATTCTGAGTAAGAGGTTCAAGTTAACTCGAGAGGAAGGGGTTAGGCACCTCTCGAGCCCCACCAAATGTGGTTACCGGCCGGACTTCATGTTGGGATTAAAAACAAGTAATAAGCAAATAAACTGATTAAAAGATGATTTAAATACTATGTGTATTATACAAAAGATACGAGTTTGCTAATAGGCTACTTCTTTAGGGAATTAAACCTTGCAAAATAAAGCAAATTAATCAGTTTATAAAAATACATATTAAGTGAAATAATAGCAAGTAAAAGTAGAAGTATTTTTTGGAAAGTCATTTTGAAGACATTATCCAAGTGTGCCTCGCAAAAAAAATAGATGAGGTTAAGTTAGTGAATAATAATAAAACAATAATAGTAATAATAAGTAATAATGATAACAATAATAAAAGGTCCTTTTCTTCAAGACTATGCCGTCTTCCATCCGAATTTACCTCGCAAATATAAGAAAAGAGTTAGTAAATAATAATATTGATAATAGTAGAAATACAATAATAATGATAATAATAATATTAGTAGATAATAATAATAATGAAAATAATGATAATAATAATAATTTAAATATAATAATAATAATAATTTTAAAATAAAGGGGAAGAGAATTTTTTAAAGTGCAGGCTCAGAATATGTATTGCGTCAAGCAGAGGTTAAGGATGCCGGTGCGGCTGCAAACACGGAGCCGGTCGTGTTGCCACGCCAAGCGCCTTCAATCCCACCACTCCACTATCGCTTACTTTGCAAAGTGATATGCATCGTCATAGCCTTTTTTATTTATTTTTTGGGACACATAAGAGACGGTAAATACGGATCGGGACTTGTATTGGCCTCCAAACGTCATTGGTCGTGTAGTGTCTTGTTCAAATCAAATCTATAGTTGCCCAAAATTCATCATCACTATACGATTTTGTTCAAACCAGGAGCTAAATCAACACCAAACTTCAAAGCGAATCATGGGCCAAATTAATACCAAACATTAAAGCAAACACAAGAGAATAAACAGCAAATACAGTAAAAAGGTAGTTAACGCAATAGCTAAAATTATGTAAAAGCAAACAGAGTCTCCCGTCGAGGAAATGGTTAAAGAAACGAGAACATCCATCTCCATCATGGAGACGACCGAGGTGGCAGTGAAGACCAAACGAACCGGGGGTTTATTTCCCAGTAGTGACGCCGGTAGAGGCAATGCAGAGGTCAAACGGAAAACGGGAATGGAGGAGCGACGCCGCTCCGTTCGCTGGTAGCGCCGCTACCACTCCACCCCTTTTTATCTTCTTGATTTTCAGTCATTGATGGAAGAAAACAAAGGTCCGGCCATGGTTCTCCGGTGATAGACCCCCTTTTCCAATCTGTTTGGCCCCGTTTCTTCTCCCCTGTTTCCGATCTGTTTGGCCTCCATTTTTCCCTCTTTCTTGGATGTGTTTCGGTGATGTATTTCCACCGTTTTTGGTATGCATGTGTGTGTATATTATGCTCTGATTCTGGATTTGTGTGTGTGGATTGACGGGGAGAGTGAAGAGGGGTAGTGGGGTTGTCGTATACTGATTGTATAAAGGGGATGTGTGTGTAGTGGAGAAGTGGAGAAGAAGACCATGGAGGGGAAATGAAGTACTGGTTATTCACTGTTTTTCTGTCCGTGTGTATTGCTTTTTTTTTTTCCCCCTCATGAGGATTGTGAACATGAATTTATAGTAGGGAATTGGGGTGTTAAGAATGGTAGAAAAAATATTGATGGCATAATTCATGGGAATCTTGTATGGTAATTTTGATTAGGAAGAAAAATAAGAATCTCATAATAAGAAAGATGGACTAACGGCTAGTAGAAAACAATGGAACAAAGATGTAAACAAATCGGGTGGAGGATATTACAGCGTGATTCTTGTAGCTGAATTTATCCAAGATCAAAGCAAAGCAAAAATCATGGAAAATAAACTATTTAATTGGCTGATGAAATAAGAAGGATAAACTAACTAGGAGCTAGCGTAATTCTACGCATCTGTGATCATGGTTGTGTGATTTGGTAATAAACTTGGCTGAATTTTAATTTGAAAAAATCACTACTAGATGAATGTAAATAAGTGAAAATAATCCAGGAAAAATGTGACTTAGTACATTAAAAAAAAGAGCTAAAATAATATACTAATTAGTTATAAATAGCAACATATAATTATAAATGGTATTAATAATGCAAGAAATTGTGTAAGTAGTGTCTAGACACATGTTAAGGAAATAATCTAAGCAATGCGATTACGCAAAATAGCCGCATTTAAACAGATATTGTATGAATATAGAATAGCACAAATAAATACATTCATTTCTATATATATTTTGTTTGAAAATTACTAATGTTTAAGTTAATTATAGCCAATTATGAAAAAAGGAGGGACAAAATTGGGTGTCAACAGCTGCCCCTCTTTGCCCGGGGATGATGAAAGAATCTTCAGGCAAAGATAGTTGACGGAGTAGCCAATTTTGTCGCGACGGACAGACAAGGAAAATGAGAGTTTTGGGGGTGTTTCGGCCGAACCCCGGTCTCTGAGTTGCCTACATATCTCGGGTTTCACGAGAATCAGGCCGTGTGTAGTTCTAGAATGGCATGTTGCCTCTTTGAGATGTTTATGACGCACGATTTAGATGTCAAGAGTGAACTTGTCGGAGTATGTAAGGTTTACATTTGAATGTAACAGCCTTTTGCCGAGTTAAATGAGGAATAAAACAGAGACATTATCGAAACTGAGATAACATCAATAGATCGAGCGTGGGAAAGAAACTTGTAATCATCCTAGTTATGAAAATGTGGTGCACGACACACCCATAAAGAGGAGTTTACACTTACGTAATTTTCACTTCATCTCGATAATCGAGTCATCTTGTCTTTAATATTGTCTTGACCAAATTGGTGAATATTGAAAGGTGAAGCACGATTCAAATAGATGGGCATGGTTAAGCACGAGGACACGCACGATTGACACAGATAGGCCTGACATCCAATCAGGAATGAAAGATTAGGGGGATCACTTGCGCGAGTAGGGAATTGCAGCTTGGAACTTGGCAAGATAGGTAGCTTGCGGGTGTAGCAAAAGCATTGTCTGTGAGATTAAGCTTCTTGAATGGTGTTCTAGAATGGTGCATAGTATGCATTTGAGGTTTTGCGGTTGCACAATTTCGTGTGCGATAGTGATTTTCTGGGGTGCAAGTGTAAGGGTATGGGAAATGGTGCGGGGTTTGTCGAGAGATCGGGGAGTGACCTGCAATAAAACCAAGATGAATGCTAATAGAGATAAAGGTCTATAAAGTAAACTTCCCTGTTGAGCTGAGCTATCCTTTGTCATGTAGTTGTCTAGTCTATTTCCATGTGCTTTGAGTGTTAGAAAATATATGCTTTTCCTCTGGGGATATTCATTTATGTGCATCTTGTCAGGAGATAATTGTTTGTCGTGTCAGGTTGTATACCTTGGAACACTGTCCTGTTGTTTCCTGCAATTAAGTGTGAGCTTTTGCAGATAATATAAAATGGACTTTCCTGTCGTTGGATTGTCAACTGTTAATGTGTCGTGGTCTCTTGTCGTGAGACATTTGTGTATCATAAGTGCCTGCCCGTCGGGAGCTTATTTTGCCTGCTCGTCAAGAGCTATTTTGCCTTCTTGTTAGGAGCTTTTGTCTGTCGCTCCGGGCTGTGTACCCTGCGAACAAAAAGTAAAGTGCCTGTCGCCGGGCTGTGTACCCTGCGAACAAAAGTAAAGTGAAGTGCTAAAAATAAAATGTCATTATCATGTCTGTAACACCGCTAGGAAAGTCGTCGTTTTTCTGCTTTTATAATGCTTTCATGAATGTTGGGCCTTTGGTCAAGTTTTCTTCGGAGAATTCCCAGTTTCTGTACTTCGTCTCTCTTGAAATTTTTGAGGGGACCTCAAAAATTTCTGCCCCAGTGTCAGCTTGCGTCTTTTGGGAATTTTTGAGGGGATCCTCAAAAATTCTGCCCCAGTTTGTTGCCTTTGATAGATCATCATATCATGGTAGTGCCTGCAAAATAAACAACAATACGTGTGTATGTCCAATTCTAAGGCGGACGAGCCTATTATAGCGGTGCCTGCAAAACAAAATATATGAGTTTGTCCTATTTTAAGCCGGACAGAGCTGATTATAGTAGTGCCTGCAAAACAGAAAGAATGAGTATGTCCAATTCTAAGGCGGACGAGCCTAATTGTCATATTCTAAGCCCGACTGGGCTAGCCATCATATTTTAAGCCTGACGTGGCTGATCGTCATATTTTAAGCCTGACGAGGCTGGTCGTCATATTTTAAGCCCGACGTGGCTCGTCGTCATATTTTAAGCCTGACGTGGCTGAAGTGATATCTTGTCTGTTGTGATTGTCTGTGAATCTTGTGTTTGTATTGAAAAATCTGCTCTCAAAGAAAGATTCGTTAGTCGAAACAAAGTGGTTGCATTGCACTGAACACCTGTGTATCGGCTTGAATTTGCATTCATCTTTTAGTGTGATGATTGATGACTCTGATTATGTGGGTACTTGCATTCTCAGGCTGAGGTTGGATTTGTCGGATGTGAAGGTTGTCCCCAAAATTGTCTTTGTCTTGGGTTGTGCTAGGTATTTTGCGGTGTTACGTTATTTAATGTTTGAGTAATAGATCTCTAGGGAGTAGTTTGTTTGTTGGTCGCAATATCTTTTGTTTGAGCTAAAGGAGTAAGGGTGTGAGGTTTTGTCTTTTTGTATGTCCTTGATTGTGTTTGATAAGGTTGTTGTTGAAAGTTTTGACAGAGGAAGGTTATTTGTTGTGTAAGTCGGGTGTAGTGTGAGGTTGTGAGTTTCGCCAGTTTTGGTTGTATAGTGATTGGATTTGTTTCTTACGACTCTTGTGTGAGTATATTGTGAACTGATTTTGGTTCGTTCATACTATAAGTTGTACGGAAGTGGAATTGGGATTGTCTGAGTTTCCTCGGTGTCATATGCTGGCGGTTCAAAAGACTTTGTTCCAGGGGAAAATGTTTTCAGCTCGGCTTGCCGTTTTTAGATTTTTCTGAATGCAGATTCTTGACCGATTTCAGTGTTCAGATGCAAAGCGACCGTAATAGAGTGATAAAATGCACAAAACTGTGTTAGGACATTTAGCAAAAATTTGATGCAAAAACAACACATATAGCTTAAGAGAATGTCTAGACCGCGGATGATACATTAGCACTTGAATTTCAGAGACTGACAAATTATATAGAGGTTGAAAGATTGCTTGGGTGCTTTATGTAGCAGTCAAGACAAGGATTTTTTTGTTAAATGACTGATGCTCGCTTGAGTAGAAGATGGGTCTGGTTAGATTTCAATCAAAAGTTGACAAGGATTCGAGTAAGGGATATATATATGGCTGAAAAGGAAGTTGGCTTTTGTCGAACAGTGCATTTGTCATCCTTTCTCGCAAATTTGTGTGTCATGATACCCATGTGTCTTTGAGAGAGATACTCAATGTCTCTCATACTTGTCAACCGACTGCTGCAATTCAATCTTTGCCTCAACTTTTGCTTGTCAGGTAGATTTTGTTGCCAAGAGACCGATCCTGATGTATCATATATATTCTTAGATCGGTGCTTCAGTCAGGGCCGTTATCAAATTAATTCATAGTTTTGTAAGTGTCTCAAATAGCTTCATCTTGAGATCATCGGCTCGTCCTACACTTGCTAGTTGGTAGGGATATGCTTCCAATACTCAGCAAGAGCTTCTAACTTCGTCATATAGTGGAGTCTTTGTTACGGCGCCTTTGTATTCTTTTCCAAATAGAATCAACCTCTTAATTTGGTTGTTATGCATAAACCTTTGTATCATCAAGCGTGTTCCGATCATTTCTCACTTCCTTATTACCTTGTGATAACACTTTGAACGTCTTTTGGCCATGAAAAGGTGCAAGTTTAGAAATATTTTGGATTGCCTTAAATGTATTACAACATGGACTAGACCGACAAAATAATCCTCAGACATTGTGTCAAAACGAAGTATTTTGCTAAGTCATGTGTGCCTTTGAGTTTGACCAACAAATCTCTTGTCCTGCCAATTTCCACTTTATGTGTATAGTGCCTGCTGTTACAAACCCTTCTTGTTTTGAAAAATCCTTGATAAGTGCACTTTGCTTAACCAAATCTTCTGCCTTGGTATTCAACTTAAGCCAACCTTTTGGATAATAGGTTTTGAGTTCATAAAGGATAGGGAATTATCAAGACATGCAAAAGATTTCTGATATCATGATTTAGGCATAGAGTAGGGAGATGAGGTGTCTTGGTAGGAGATTAGATTTGGGAAGGGATTGACTTAGGTAGAAGGAGACCTAGAGCAATCAAGCAATTCACATAATGCACACGCATCAGATAAAAAATGCATTCTATAATGTAAAGGACCGTTTTACGCACGATGATTTGAAAAGTGCTTTTGTGCCACATGTATCATTTCATTTGCTATAAAATTCGCGGTCTAAAAGAATACTGCATTTATTTGACATTGGTCTTTATTACAATGGTTGATATTGAAGGAAAAGACTAAACATTGTTGGGAGATTAAATCATGGCCAGTTGAACATCTTTCATGTTGATCCATCCCTAGAAAATTCATCTTCTTCCTCTTCGGACGAATCTTCGCTAGACGAACTTGCCCCTGACGAGTCTCCTTGGAAGATGATATTGTCTGCGTCAGTTAAGAGCCGGGATATATCGAATGTGAAGTTTTTCAACATTTCCCAAGCCTTCCTTCCTTTCTCCTCCATTCCTTTATTTGCCATAGAGTCTATTCCTTCGCTAGCCCACACGCCGATTGACTCTATGCGTTTTGTCAGGAGTTCTGCCTTATTGCGCCATTTGTCTTTTTCTTTGTTCTTTGCTTCGACCAAACTTCGCTTTTTCGCTATTTTCTCTCGTGCCTTTGCCAGTTGTTTGTGTAGCCTTTTGCACTCAGATTCCGATTCATCGGCATTTCTTTTCCTTTTCTTTGTTGCTCTTGGTTGAACTGCTTTTGCTATGTCTCTCCTTAGCCAGTCTGGGTAATCTTCATCATAGCCTGCATCAAACCTGTCTCGTCCAATAGTCTCGAACTCCATTCGATGCCTTGCTTTCCAAAGTTCTAATATCTTGTCTTTGAATGGTATTACCCCTCCGAAAAAATCAGCTTTGAAACTTCTGATGTCTGCTATTTGGGGTACAATCTGCTTTCTCCCCGCTTGTCTAAGTGCCCTTAAAGGAGTGTATGGGTAAACTCCTCTAAAGCCCACCAAGATGAGAAATGAGTCTCTTTCGGATCGTGTGATTACTGTTGTGCTGGGAAAGTAATCAAACATCCATTGTATGTCTTCAGATGTCAACTGAGAAAGCCTGTGGTGCCACCCTTCGGTGGTTGTTGGCCGGTCCCACTTTTCAAGAGCACTGTCCATGCGGGCGATATGCGTTAAGATGTAGTTTTCTCTTGGTATGGAGTGGAAGCCTTGGTCTGTGTTGTTCACCTTTTGCAAATGTTCCATCAACCAAGTTTGCAAAAGCAAATTGCAACCTTTGAAAAAGCTAGCGCCCTTCTTGCATCTTTCTAAAGCTCGGTAAAGCTCTGCAACGATCACAGGTACCAAAGTGTATTTCTTGTCAAAATCTTTGAGTAGGACATCAGCAATTGATACCATGCAAACATCAACTCGTCCCTTGTGTTCTGGAAACACGACGGTTCCTAAAAAGCTGGTGACAAACGCAAGTACCCTCCGCTCTTGCCAATCTGCCTGGTCAATGTTGAAATAGCCTTTAGATTCTTGAAATGCTTCTCCATATCCAAATTTGATGTATAGGGAAGTTAGAGAAATTCCCGATTGCCGTATATTGTCTGTGCATAGTTCGGGCTTAAGCCCTACCATTTCGAAGAACTCCTCGGCTGTAGTGTTCTCGGGCATCAAGATTTCTTCACTTTCAAATGGTAATTGAGTTAACCCGCCTATTTCCTCCAGTAGTGGTGTCAACTCTACACTCCCAAAGTAAAAAACTGCTCGGTCTGCATCCCAATAGTGTACTGCTGCTTCTACTATCCCTTTCATTGCCGTGTGCTCCATTAGTGAAATCAAGTTCCCCAATACTACTTTAACTCGGTCTTGTTGATCTATGCTTAAGTTTCTCCACCAATCTCTTAGCAACTGAGGGACTTCAGCAACCATGTCAAATGTTCTAGTGGCCATGATCTTTTGGAAAAGGTGAAGGAAGGAGAAGAAAAGGAAGGAATATGCCTAAATTTTGGTTGTAAGCAAACGATTAACGTATGGCACGAGCTTTTGAAAATGATGCAGTATGAAATATGAAGAGAAGTGTCGTTATAGATTGAGAACCCTTTAGGCACTTTAGAAGGAAATTGCTAATGGACTTTTAACAAACCACGGATGGCAAGTCTTTATATAATGCCTAAAGGATAAATGCGCATTATGTGTCATCCCGTCTATCAAACGGTCATTTCTGCTTCATATTGGGCCTTTAATGCCTTTTCGGTTACCCTTTGTGCGTTTGAATAGCATTGAATACAGAATAATTCCAACCGCTTAGGAATAAACAGTCGTTTCTGATTCAGTTTCGGCTTTGATGCCTCTTGGGTTACTATTTGTGCCTTTGAATGGCATTGAATGCAGAATAATTCCCATAAACGGTCTACATTTGCACGTTCAATCCTTTAAGTATATGCCAATAAATCATGCTTAACACTTTTTAAGGCCAAAACCCGTTCAGATTATTTGAACAAGTTGGCTTATTGGACTTGAGAACAAGTCGCCTAATGATATGTCATGATGCATGATTCCTAGCATTACTACTAAAGAATGGAGTTAGCTAGACCGAGTTTTATTATCCTCCTAAGCGGACAACTGAGGAGTGGATCGGGCCAAATAGGTTCTAAGTTGTTCCTCTTAAAAGGAGACTTTTGTGAGGGAAGAGGTGGTCGTAACCACCGCACGATTTAGAAACTTGCTAGGAGCGGCGGAAGGTATGCATGATATGTACAATTTTAAAAAAAAAAATGCACAAGTTTTGAAAGAAATGCATATGTATTGTAAAATGATGCACACATATTGAAGTATTTCGTAAAATGATTTTAGAAGGATAAGAACAAAACAAATGCGTTAGTTTCAAAAGATATGATTAATATAAACTAGACAATATTAAAAAATCATGAAAAAGAAAAAATGCACATATTAATATTTTACAAAATAAGTTTTTAAAAGGGATAACAAAACGAACGCACATTAGTTTTGAAAAATAGAGTTAATAGAAACTAGACAATATTAAAATAAAAAAAGAATTAAATCAAGTGAAACTGTTTTTTAAAAAGATTTATCAATTTTATAGAAAGGGTGCACATATTGAAGCATTTCAAAAAATAATTTTAAAAAATGAGTAAAAAACGAAACAAACAAGTTAGTTTTAAAAAATAGAATCATGGAAACTAGACAAAAAGGAATTATGAAGTGAAATTGTATAAAAGAAAAAGATTTTGCAAAATTTATGAAAGATTAGAAAATAGTAGAAGTGTTGGACGCTTTGTAAGAACCTTCCAAGAGTGGGTTTACTAGACAAGAACATGGTTCCCCAAGCGGACAACCAAGGGGCTGGAACGTTTAGAATTGTTGGTTGTACCACGGACCAACTTATCCCAACCGTCCCCCTAAAGGGTTTTTTGAGAGTGAAACGGCCGTGAGATCCACGTAACCGTTTATGGTGTGTGCAAGTGTAAAAAAAAAATCCAGGAGTGGAGGAAATATAAATAAAATAACAATTACAGTTAAGAAAACACAAATAAATTAGAAAACTAAACTTCAAACCTGCAAAATGAAAAGAAAGAAATATTAGTTTTGAGAAATAACGAAAACGAGAAAATAAATGCAAAGAATCCCAAAAAGTCCGTTATGGTTTGAACTTCGATACCCCAGCGGAGTCGCCATTCTGTCGACGCCCATTTTTACCCGAACCCCGCTTAGGGTTCGAAAAAGAGCTCGACTTATTGGGACTCGCGGGTATAGACTTGGAGTCGCCACCTAACATATTTTTTAACTAGGCGTATTAGGGCACCTACTTTGTTTCTAGCCAATTTTAATATTAACTCCGATACTTGATCTACGAACCGAAAATTCTGAGTAAGAGGTTCAAGTTAACTCGAGAGGAAGGGGTTAGGCACCTCTCGAGCCCCACCAAATGTGGTTACCGGCCGGACTTCATGTTGGGATTAAAAACAAGTAATAAGCAAATAAACTGATTAAAAGATGATTTAAATACTATGTGTATTATACAAAAGATACGAGTTTGCTAATAGGCTACTTCTTTAGGGAATTAAACCTTGCAAAATAAAGCAAATTAATCAGTTTATAAAAATACATATTAAGTGAAATAATAGCAAGTAAAAGTAGAAGTATTTTTTGGAAAGTCATTTTGAAGACATTTATCCAAGTGCGCCTCGCAAAAAAAATAGATGAGGTTAAGTTAGTGAATAATAATAAAACAATAATAGTAATAATAAGTAATAATGATAACAATAATAAAAGGTCCTTTTCTTCAAGACTATGCCGTCTTCCATCCGAATTTACCTCGCAAATATAAGAAAAGAGTTAGTAAATAATAATATTGATAATAGTAGAAATACAATAATAATGATAATAATAATATTAGTAGATAATAATAATAATGAAAATAATGATAATAATAATAATTTAAATATAATAATAATAATAATTTTAAAATAAAGGGGAAGAGAATTTTTGAAAGTGCAGGCTCAGAATATGTATTGCGTCAAGCAGAGGTTAAGGATGCCGGTGCGGCTGCAAACACGGAGCCGGTCGTGTTGCCACGCCAAGCGCCTTCAATCCCACCACTCCACTATCGCTTACTTTGCAAAGTGATATGCATCGTCATAGCCTTTTTTATTTGTTTTTCGGGACACATAAGAGACGGTAAATACGGATCGGGACTTGTATTGGCCTCCAAACGTCATTGGCCGTGTAGTGTCTTGTTCAAATCAAATCTATAGTTGCCCAAAATTCATCATCACTATACGATTTTGTTCAAACCAGGAGCTAAATCAACACCAAACTTCAAAGCGAATCATGGGCCAAATTAATACCAAACATTAAAGCAAACACAAGAGAATAAACAGCAAATACAGTAAAACGGTAGTTAATGCAATAGCTAAAATTATGTAAAAGCAAACAGAGTCTCCCGTCGAGGAAATGGTTAAAGAAACGAGAACATCCATCTCCATCATGGAGACGACCGAGGTGGCAGTGAAGACCAAAAGAACCGGGGGTTTATTTCCCAGTAGTGACGCCGGTAGAGGCAATGCAGAGGTCAAACGGAAAACGGGAATGGAGGAGCGACGCCGCTCCGTTCGCTGGTAGCGTCGCTACCACTCCACCCCTTTTTATCTTCTTGATTTTCAGTCATTGATGGAAGAAAACAAAGGTCCGGCCATGGTTCTCCGGTGATAGACCCCCTTTTCCAATCTGTTTGGCCCCGTTTCTTCTCCCCTGTTTCCGATCTGTTTGGCCTCCATTTTTCCCTCTTTCTTGGATGTGTTTCGGTGATGTATTTCCACCGTTTTTGGTATGCATGTGTGTGTATATTATGCTCTGGTTCTGGATTTGTGTGTGTGGAATGACGGGGAGAGTGAAGAGGGGTAGTGGGGTTGTCGTATAGTGATTGTATAAAGGGGATGTGTGTGTAGTGGAGAAGTGGAGAAGAAGACCATGGAGGGGAAATGAAGTACTGGTTATTCACTGTTTTTCTGTCCGTGTGTATTGCTTTTTTTTTTTCCCCCTCATGAGGATTGTGAACATGAATTTATAGTAGGGAATTGGGGTGTTAAGAATGGTAGAAAAAATATTGATGGCATAATTCATGGGAATCTTGTATGGTAATTTTGATTAGGAAGAAAAATAAGAATCTCATAATAAGAAAGATGGACTAACGGCTAGTAGAAAACAATGGAACGAAGATGTAAACAAATCGGGTGGAGGATATTACAGCGTGATTCTTGTAGCTGAATTTATCCAAGATCAAAGCAAAGCAAAAATCATGGAAAATAAACTATTTAATTGGCTGATGAAATAAGAAGGATAAACTAACTAGGAGCTAGCGTAATTCTACGCATCTGTGATCATGGTTGTGTGATTTGGTAATAAACTTGGCTGAATTTTAATTTGGAAAAATCACTACTAGATGAATGTAAATAAGTGAAAATAATCCAGGAAAAATGTGACTTAGTACATTAAAAAAAAAGAGCTAAAATAATATACTAATTAGTTATAAATAGCAACATATAATTATAAATGGTATTAATAATGCAAGAAATTGTGTAAGTAGTGTCTAGACACATGTTAAGGAAATAATCTAAGCAATGCGATTACGCAAAATAGCCGCATTTAAACAGATATTGTATGAATATAGAATAGCACAAATAAATACATTCATTTCTATATATATTTTGTTTGAAAATTACTAATGTATCTTTAAGTTAATTATAGCCAATTATGAAAAAAGGAGGGACAAAATTGGGTGTCAACAAGGGGTAGGTATAAACAAAAGAGCTCTCGTCTACTATGTCACAGATTCGCCTCTACGGAGCGGGGATGCTAACTTGGACTTCGGGGCCCCATTTCCAATCCACCCGAACCAAGCGAATATTGGCTTGTGTGATCAGGCTCAAGGTGACTCCCACTAGATTGTTCCTATTTCTTCTGATACCGGCTTCGGTTTGGACTTGCATCATGAAGTCGTTCCATAGGTCAAGCTTCGAGGGAATGACGTCCTCAGGTGTTAGTTCTTTCAAAAGAGAGTTTTCTCTATTGGGATATGGAATTTCTGACTCAACACCACCAACCTCTGCCGTAGTATTCCCTTTCTCGCCACCCATCTCTTCAATATTGCCACGGTTAGCGGTGGCCTTGTATCGTCGGGGAATTTAATCACTATGGTGCGATGTTGCTTATGTGTTTTCATTGTCACACCCCTTTTTTCCCAAACCGCTTGATTCTCGGCTAATAGCGCTTATGGAATTTAATTTTTATTTTTTGCGCTACTGGTTAAGGGTTTTCCATTTAAGGAAGTGACGGTGTTCAAAGGGTACCAAATTATTATTTTTACGGAGTCGCCACTTGACAAGTTCAAAGGGTGTGCCAAGTCACCAAAGGTACCTTGGAACACCTTTTGACTCGTCAAAGGCCTGCGTTTTGAGATTCGGGTAAGGACCTCGGTTGATTCTCGGGAAGGTGTTAGGCACCCTCGAATCCTGTGCCAAGCACATTTGCTTTACTTATCGCATTTGGACTTTTTGAAAATATTTGTTGCAGTTTGCCTGGTTCTGTTACTCTTTGATATTTTTTTTAAAAAAGTTTGATATTAACAAGATTAAAATTCATTCTAGACTTAAAAATTAAATAAATAAAATAAATACTGTAACGTTTTTAAAAAAAAAAAAAAACAGCAGCACTATTTACAAATAGAATAAATAGCCACCCTTTCAGCTTCCTTTCATGGGATGGCTAATTTTCTTTATTGAGATTTAATTTTAAACTAAAGGCCAAATCTTAATTGGATAGCCCTTACAATCTGGCCCAACTCTCACACGCTTTCTCTTTGATTTTCAAGATGTTTGTTAGCAAACAGCCATTATTCTAGAAAAATATTGTCATTGGCCTTATATCTTAAATTTAGGACCCCAACTGAAGAGCTCTTCGAAAACAGATCACTTTGTAAATTTCATATCATGGACTCATTGATTCTCTGCCTACTGCTACGCTTTCAGCGTCATTCTCTTTCCACTTTCAAGCTTGTAGTACTAAGCTCACTCTTAACTAAACTTACTTATAAAAAAAAAAAACCAGACTTGAAACCAAACATATATCATGTTATTTCCAAGATTTGCACCATTACTCTTTCAGCTTAAGATGTTTCAGATTTAACAACATGTCTCACATTATTTAACAGGAGGGCTCCTTTCTTAATAAATTGAAAACTTGATTTAAATAGATAGCCTGAAACTATAATACATTTCGAAACTATACATTCTATCTAAAATAGTTTCATAAGTTTAAAAGACAATTTTAACTCTAGAACACGTACGTTTCTTTTAAAAAAAAAAATTTTGCGCTCACAGTCCCTTTTAACTTTTAGTTTCAGATCTGGCCTTTCTCTATTTACGTAGCGCGAGGACATGACTAAGGCTAGAAATGGCAACAGTAATGAACAATAACATGCTTCATTCACCATCAAGTTCTAATTATACATGGTCGAAATCAAAACATACAAAGGTTAGGATAAAATACCTAATAGCACAAACTCCAATAGAAATAGGTGAGTCCCGAACCTCAACAGAGTCAGCAACAACAGCAACTAAGCGAGCCAGACAACGAACAATCAGCCACAAGCTTACCCAACCTTGAGCTTCAAACACCCAGACTGAACTTTATTTCTTTTTACTAATCTCTTATCTCTTTTCTTTACTTTCTTTCTTACTTCTTCACTTTTCTTACTCAAAATATTTTCTTTCCAAAGAAACTCCCTAGTGCTGGTAGTTTTTCTTGTATTGTTAATGTTCTCTGTTGTTTTTATGTTCTGATGCTCTCCCAGATCTGATTTTAGTTCCGTTCTCTTCTTTTTAAAGAGAGTCAAGGCTCTCAAAAATAGAAGAGGAAGTGGGGTTTGTGTACCAGTAAAGTACCAGCCCATGTGCCCCCCAGCCTTAGCATTTCAGGCCATTATTTCATTGCCTGCAGAGCTGTACCAGAACCCAAAAGGGGGCAGAACCCTCTGCTGCCACCCTTGTACTTCCTTGACTCAACTTTGACATCTCATTTGACATCATCAAGCCTATGTCATTCTCAATAAAACTTGAACAACAAACTACTAAATGGACTTGAATGCAATGGACCTAAAGTCCAGACTCTCAAAATATCCTAGACTTTAGACTCATTCCATCCCAGGTGAAGCTGCACCCTTTTGAGTTCAGAGATGGCACAAGATGAACCATTTTGAACTCTCAGACACTTGACAAATCAAACTAAGGGGTTAACCCAAGCGGATCAAGCTAAGCCATTGCAAATTACACTAAACTGAACTCCCCCTGCTCTATACAATCAGATTTCAAAAAGTTCATAGCTAACACAAGGTCATAGTTAACAACAAAACAGCAGTATCTATGCAGCCCACACACAATCTCACAGACCAAAAAAAAAACTCACAATGAACTAATTAAAACCGTTACTCAGCATCAAAGAAAAAATCAACACAGGTTCTAAACTAGATCACAATACCAGAAACACGTTTTCATGCTCGACATAAGTTAACCTCACAATGATTCCAAACAATTCAATACGAATAGAAACTATTCAATGCTTTCGAAACAATAAAACAAGACGGAACAGAGATAGCACACTAGTATCATGTTTGAAGAACCAAACCAACTTGCTTAATCAAAAATTTCATTGAACAGGAAAGCATACATAAGTGACAACACTTTTCTTAACATCAGACTCAAAATTACAGAAAACAAATTGGTAAACGAAAGGAAGAAATTAAGGGGTTCGCTTCACTGCCTAACCCGTCAAGCAAATGGCTAAAGCGCCATTGAAACTGCCTCGCCATCAAGTCGAATGAATCAGCGCCACTGCCTCGCCTCAACCCCCAATGCCTCGACATTGTTCGCCTCGGATCAGCTCTAAAACCACCATCGACACTGCCTCGGATCAGCCTTTATCGCTGCCTCGCTCATCCCCACAAACCCTCGTCACTGCCTAAAACAACGCTAATGAAGCAAAGGTGCTTAAAACTGCCTCATCATCGTCGTCTCAACATCGCCATCGCTGCAGCATCGTCGTTGTCAAACCAACAGTTCTTGCTATCGCCTCACCATCTTTCCAAAAATCCCAAGCACATATCCAACCCCGTGACTCTCTTTTCTAACTGGAACGACCCTTAATAGGATCGTCTCAAGTAGAAAAAGGAGAAACAGGGCCAAAATTTGCCTCCATACTGCTCCAACCAATATCACCTCGACATCATTCACCACTGCCATAGCCGAACCACCGCTAACAAACAACACAACAATTCAATACCACCACAGCCCTAGCTTCCTATGGACAGCCCAAAGCAGCATCGAAACAACCCCTATCACTGCCTATCGTGTCAAACTAACTGGTCGTCACCACACCATGATCGTCACTGCTGCGCTCGGATCACCACCACTGCCCGAAAACCATAACCACAGTCCCGCCCGACAACACCTCCATAACTTCATCACGACGCAAAATAATTTGAAACAGCCCTTCACACCGTCACTACCACCGTACCACCACTAACCAATCCACCCGACCTATATCGCCATCAAATCAGCCAACATCGATCGCCATTGTCCTCGCCATAACAGCCCCAACCCATGTGTAAAAGGAAATGGAAAAATACCTTCAAGAGTTAGTAGAGGAGCGGAACAAGTCTATGGGAGTAAGAATTAGCCGGAATAGTCCCACAGTCGACGGAGTAGGTTTCCACCGTATTTGAAACTTCGATCTATGCCAAAACGGCTTAGTTTTTGGAGAAACCAAGTCAAGAAAACGAGAAGACAGGCTCGACTCGCGTCTGAACATGTGAAATTCTTGGCCGGAGGCGGTGGCTTACGGCGGACCAGCGGCGTGATCCGGAAGGGGTCAAAATTAGGGCATAGTTCCCTTTAGGTCTGATGATTTGGGAGAAAATGAGCAAAAATAGAAAATTTTGTTTTTATATGGTGGTATGGGCCGGGTCAAGACTTGGACTGGGCTATCTTTCTTTTCAATTTTAGCCGGCCCAATGGTATTCTTTCAAAATTAGCCAAGCTTAACCTTGGTTAACTAGCACCAACTCAATTAACTAAATCTAGAAAGATCCCACAAAGTCGAGATATATTTAATTAACCAAATAACTATTGAACACAACAAATATTATTTTTGGTAATTTTTTGATATTTCTGTCCTAATTATACAATTACAATAGCTAAACAAAGGATAAAAATCTAGCAAAAATACAAGATAATTAACGCCATTATTTCACATAATTTTTGTATTTTTGTGCCAAAATTAGGTGATTACAGCTGCCCCTCTTTGTTCGAGAACACGAAGAGTTTTCGGACAAAGATGTAATCAACAACTGATTTTGGCTTTTCGGTTCTAGGCGAGATTCTTGCAAAATTGTGACCGTACCTTGACTTTTCGGTTCTAACCAAGAACAAGGCTACCTACATATCCTCGGACTAAGGAATCAGGTCAGTGTAGTTCCTCACGTGCGGTAGCTGGGATAACCGCATTCGAACAGACGCTAGACTCTTCTAGACACACTAGGACTTACTCTAGACGCTACTAGACACAACGGGACTAACTCTAGACGCTTTGAGACACACTAGGACTGACTCGACATTTCTAGACTTACCCGGACTGACACCTTTGACATACTAGAGCTGTTTCTGCTGGTCACTTGTTGCTGGTTGCTGGCTGGTGATCATTGCTTTACAAAGAAAAACGAAATTACAACATTGAAATATAAAATTACAATTTTTAAGCTAACTCTTCAGGCTTCCCAAGCTGATAAACTGGTCTGAAGCTCCCACTACCAAGGTAATCTTGAAAACTTGAAATTGCCGCTCGGGCGCGCTTGACTTGAAAGTTGAATTTGCCGCTCGAGCGGGCTTTTGACTTGAAAGTTGAAATTACCGCTCGGGCGGGCTTTTGACTTGAAAATTGAAATTGCCGCTCGGGCGGGCTCTGACTTGAAACTTGAAATTGCCGCTTTCACGGGCTTTGACTTGAAAATTTAAATTGCCGCTTTGACAGGCTTTGACTTGAAAATTGAAATATCCACTTTGACGGGCTTGACTTGAAAATTAAAATTGCCGCTTTGACGGGATTTGACTGGAATGCTGAAATTGCCGCTTTGACGGGCTTGACTTGAAAATTAAAATTGCCGCTTTGAATGGAATGCTGAAATTGCCGCTTTGACGGGCTTGACTTGAAAGTTGAAATTGCCGCTTTGGCGGACTTTGACTTGAAGGATAAAACTGGAACCACCACTCTGGTAGGTCTTGCTTTTGCTGAAAATTAAAACCATCTCTCTGATGGGTCTTGTTCTTGCTGAATTGAAAATCATCACTCTGATGGGTTTTGTTTTTGCTGAAAAATTAAAACCATCTCTCTGATGGGTCTTGTTCTTGCTGAATTGAAAACCATCGCTTTGATGGGTCTTGCTTCTTTACAGAAATGGATTCCCTCGTTCTTCAGGTGGGCGCCTAGCCTTCTTCAAATGTATTCCCTCATTCTTTAGGTGATTGCTTCGACTTTCTAAATTACTCCCTCATTCTCCAGGTGGGTGCCTCGACATTCTCTAAACTACTCCCTCATTCTCCAGGTGGGTGCCTCGACATTCTCTAAACTACTCCCTCATTCTCCAGGTGGGTGCCTCGACATTCTCTAAACTACTCCCTCATTCTCCAGGTGGGTGCCTCGACTTTCTCTAAACTACTCCCTCATTCTCCAGGTGGGTGCCTCGACTTTCTCTAAACTACTCCCTCATTCTCCAGGTGGGCGCCTCGAATTTCTCTAAGCTACTCCCTCATTCTCCAGGTGGGCGCCTCGACTTTCTCTAAACTCTTCCCTCATTCTCCGGGTGGGTGCCTCGACTTTCTCAAAACTACTCCCTCATTCTCCAGGTGGGTGCCTCGACATTCTCTAAACTACTTCCTCATTCTCCAGGTGGGTTCCTCGACTTTCTCTAAACTACTCCCTCATTCTCCACAAGCTGATGAACTGGTCTGAAGCTCCAACTAATCCAGTGGATCTTGAAAACTTGAAACTGCCGCTCGGGCGGACATTAACTTGAAACTTGAAATTGCCGCTCGGGCGGGCGTTAACTTGAAAGTTGAAATTGCTGCTTGGCAGGCTTTGATTTGAAAGAAATTTCTGAAACTTGAAATTGCCGCTCGGGCGGGCTTTGACTATTGAAAGCTTGAAATTGCTGCTTGGCAGGCTTTGATTTTAAATTTAACTGCATCTTGAAATCTGCATATCTTTTGATGATCTCCTTCATGGTACACTCCTTAGTGTGGCATTCTTTGTGCCGATGTGAAACATTAGGGCTCCAATTATCTAAGTTGGTCCTGACTTGCTCTAGCACGACTATGAAACTTGTAAACGAGCTTTGCGAAGCTTTCTATCGCTCGGAAAGAAATGAGAAGAAAATAAAATGAAAGAATTTCAAGAGAAGACATTGAATGAAAGATGTCTCCAGAAAAAGAAGAACTTATCCGGAGGTGAAATGACGACCTTATTAAACATGACATGCATTTTGGAATCAACTCTTCATCCGTTCACACGATCTATCCCTGATTTTGCTCCCATTCTTCAAATCTTGTTTGATGGCAAATCTAACGACCCTCATTCGACTAGTAGTGCCCCTCGGGGTTTTCACCGACTAGCCTCTCTCTTTGTTCTTTTAACTCACCGTTGTCTTGCAGCGCCCTTTCAGGTTTTCACCGACAAGACTTCACTTTTTTTTTCTCTTTTTTTTCTTTTCATTTTTGTCATTTTTCACTCTTTCCCAATCGACCTCCGATCTTTCCTTACTGCTCGACCCCGTCTCTTTTTTTTTTCTTCAATTTTGGCCTTTATCTTGATTCCTCGGAGAATTTCTCCTTTAATGACCTTGGTGCTCCCAGCTCCCAAATGCGATTGTCGGCTTATAAGAATGCGACTTTACAGCGTGGAACTTATCCCTTGATACCCTACTCGGCTTGACATTCTCAATGATCGGTCAGAAGGGTCTTTATTTGGACTGTAATGTTTGGTTAGGCTATAAAGAAAAGATTCAGCATAAAGTTCAAAACATCTCATGAGTCGACTAGCATGAGCATTACACGATTTGAAATCACCGCTTTTGAAAGATAAACCAAACTTTTCCCCAGTTTAGGCAAATTGGGGATTCCTTCTTCTTTTTTTCTTTTTTCCCTTTTTTTTTTTTTTTTTTTGCTTTGTTTTGAAGAGCGGTATGAAAGCATCTCATGAAACGACTTGATAAAATATTACAACCTTTGGAATCATTTCTTTTAAACTAATAACTAACTGAGACCCCAATTTATTGAAAAACCGAGGAATTATCTTTTGAATTTTCTGATATGTAAACATAGGGGATATTGAGACTTTTCCCCGTGATGAAAACAAAGAAAGCAAAAGGAATTGACTTTTTCCCTTTCTTTTTTTTTTTTTTAAAAAAAATAAACTAAACTTCTGCCCCAGTTTAGGATAAACTGGGGCGCTTTGAGCTTCTTCCTCGGTTCCGAGACTGATATCTCATGAAACATATGAATAGATGGTACAAAACATAGAAGTTTGTTTTTATTTTATTTTATTTTTAAAAAATAAAATAAAAACAAACTTCAGCCCCAGTTTAGCATACATTGGTGATTTGAATTTCTTTTGATATTGGCCGCAAACTTGGAGACAAGATTTTGGGTCAATATGAGACAGGGGAAAAATGAACTTTCCCCTGTTATGACCGCACCAGAATGGTTACCTATGTATCCTTTTGAGAGAAATCAGGTCAGACGTAGCTCTACCACTGAGGTAGATTTTCTGTTGTTTTTTGTTTCCTCTTTTTCTTTTTTCTTTTCCCTCTTTTTTTCTCTTTTTTTTTTCTTTAATCACATCAAATTGATTCCAAGGGAGGGTAGGCCAAAGAAAAACCAAAACAAGGCTAAAAAAGGACTGACAAAAGGATATAGTGTTTGGGTAGAAGAAACGAAAGCCATTCGTCATCCCGACCTGAGAATGCCTCGCACAAATAATGGTTCAATCAATTGACCTGGATTGATCCACACATGTCCTCAGCTTCTGCTTCAATGATGTTTCTCAAATTGGTATATCAAATTTGGTCGAAGCGACCGTGCACGATTTGAACTTCTCACCGATCTCCCTTATCGGATGACTACTGATTAATTCCCAACTTATTTCAACTCCCTCTTTTATCCCTCTTTACTACTCAAATAGCTCACAATGCCAGAGCGCGTGTTTAGATCAAGATGTAAATTCCGCACGCATGTCATGTTATTAAGGTCGACAAAACATAAAACAGAATACTAAGAAAACAAGACCAAGAAAATAAAAGAAATAATGTCGAGACGAGAAAAAGATCTCGCTTTTCATTGAATTAAAGATAAAAGGGTTTGAACATCAAAACTAGCAAAATAATGCACTTGGGTTACAACCCTTGAATAACCAAGTACACAGAAAGATTAGCAAAACAAGCTACAACATTTCACAGTCACTCAATTGCAAGTCACGGATAGTTTTCCTGTGTTAGGCATTATTGAGCCCTTCAACAAAATGTACCATGTTGATATCAAAGAAAATCCCTGAATCTGGCAAGATCTTCTGCTTTTACTCATTTTGTCCAACTTCCATTGGGGTAGACTTCACTTCTTTGGGACTGATGAATGGAATTGGTTTCTTGAGAGACATGTTCATCCTCTTCATTTCTTCAACCCTTACTTTGTCTGCCACCCCAAGCACATTCCCAGGAACACAGTTCATTGTCACTAGCATTTTGTTGGCCCCAACTGACACCTCACCAACAGATATTATCGGCATTGCAGATTCAACTCTCAAATCTTCTACACCCACCATTCCCACCATATACACATCATCATGGACGGGCAATGAGTTCTGGTTGTCATCTGGCGCATCTGAGCCCTCAATTTGGATCTGACCATTATCTATCAGAGCTTGGATCGCCTTCTTGAGACTACGACAATCATCTGTGTCGTGCCCTGGCATGTGTGAGTGGTAAGCACATTGACGAGTATGGTCTACCTTCGCCATTGGGAGGACATTTCCAGCAATTGGCTTCAGCATATTCAAGTTCTTCAGCTTTTGGAAAAGGCTGGAGTAAGATTCTCCAATTGACGTGAACCTGTTCCTTTCTTCCTTACGCAGCTTCTGATGATAAGCACTTGGGCGGAAAACAGTAGACCCCTCTGGCCGGTAAGAAAGATTTGATGGAGCTTGAAAATGATTATGTGGAGCTTGGTGAGTGGGATATGTAGGTTGTGGGGCAGGAGCACGCCATCGCGGATAGAAAGGTGCTGGAGCATATGGCTGTGCTAGATGGACTGAGTATTGTGGTGGAAGAGTGGAGTATTGTGCATTTTGTGGTGGGTAATAGTGTTGTAAATGGGGTGTTTGTGGAGCTTGGTATGAATTAGGTTGACTGTATCGCTCATCATTCCACCTTCGTGGACCCGACCCTACCATGGCCACATCTTCTTTCTTCTTCTTACCGAACCCTGCTGCCCCGGTCTGCACAGCCTGTGTGGTCGCCTTCAGTGTAGTCTGGCTCACAATCTTGCCAGCTTTGACTCCTCTCTCAATCATTTCTCCCATCTTGACGACTTCACTAAACGGTTTCGCAAAGGCGGCGATCAATGAACCATAGAACGCCTCATCTTGCGCCTCAATGAACAAACGGACCATGTCATCGTCCGGGATTGCGGGGCTCACTCGAGCGGCCTGCTCACACCATCTGAGGGCGTATTCCCTAAAGCTTTCACTTGGCTTCTTTTTTATCGCATCCAAAGAGGATCGATCTGGCAAAACTTCAATGTGGTACTTGTACTGGTCGTAGAATGCCTGTGCCATATCCTCAAATGACAACCATTTGGTTAGATCCTGCCTCATGAACCATTCGGCAGCTGCGCCCCCCAAGCTTTCAGAAAAGTAGGCTATCAACAGTTTGTCTTTCTTGACCCCTCTCATTTTGTTGCAGTAGGTTTTCATATGAACCCTTGGATCTCCTTGTCCGGTGTATAGATCAAACTTTGGCACTATGAACCCATCTGGCAATTTCAATTCAGGGTAGGGGCAAAGATCCTTGAAAGAGATGTTAGTATGATCTCCATATCCTTGAATGGTCCTTACTGCTTGTTCTAAGCCCTTCATCTTTCTCAGAACCTCGCTCTCATCAAGCTTTCCTGATCGATCAACCTCAACTTGAGACTCGCGATGGAACCCCTGATCATATGAGTCACTGTGTCGGAAATTGGGTTCATGGTGCTGATCATAATGATGATCCCAAGCCTGGAGATGTGGTTCACTGTTGGATCTGGCCATGGCAGGCCTAGCTGGGCCCCGAAAAACTAGAACCTATGGGGGAGGTGGTCCATACTGTCCCTGTGGTGGATGTTGTCCATACTGCCCTTGTGGTGGAGGTGGTGGTTGCGGCGCATAAGGGCGCACTTCAGCTTCTTTCGTTGCACCACGGTTAGGGCCAAAACCAGGGGGATAGGTCGGATCCTCGACCGCCGTAGATGTGCCTGGTGCTCGCTGGCTAGCTGTTGGCACAAGCCATTCCAGGAGGTTTGGCATGGGAGGAGGTGCCCGTCCCGTAGTTATCGCATGATGTATGTCTACCAGGAATTGCTTCAGAGTCAGGGCCTCTTCTGTCGTCCTATCATTTTCTTCGGAACCGGCATCAGATTTGTCTCCTTCAGTGGCCATGCTACCAAATGGAATTTCAAGTCCCTTTGAGTTAGTTGTGTGAGAGTGGGGTAATGCCAGAGCGCTGCACCAAATCACTGGTAATCTAGTCTTGTCTGCAAACAAAACAGGTTAGGAAACACGATATTTATGAGCCAAGCGCGCCTACAAGCCTAAAGTCGTCATGCATCATCCCGAATCAAGGCAAAGCGGGTCCTCTCTTTTCTTTTCTTTTCTTTTTTTTTCTCCTTTTTCCTCTTTTTTTTCATTTTTTTTTTCATATATCTTTCAAATGTAAGAGGGGTCCAAAATCATATTGAAAAAGAAAGAAAAAATGCATTTAAGATAATAAAGAGACACAATTTTGGATTTTCTGATTTCCTTTTCATAAATGCCGAAACAGTACAATATAAAAAGCCCGCCGACAACATGGGGCAATAGTAGTACTCCTACAAATTAAAATAAACAAACTAGACCGACTGTTCGAAATAGAAATACCAATACATAATAAAAGCTACAATCTGTCCAAGATGCTAAATGAATGACAAAAAGCAATGAGCTGCATCATCTCAGACTGGCATATATCTGCTAAGGTGATCCGGGCCCTGCCTCAGCTGGCTCCTCTGGATCTGACTCAAATGGCTCGTCGAGATCTTCCTCTGGTGGCTCCTCGGGATCTGCTGGTGGGCCTTCCACCAAAGTGCGGCGCAATCCAGTCAAATTTTCTGCAACTCTGGTGACGAAGGGAAGCACATGTGGAAGTAGGTCCTCCGCGGGCAACCTCCTATAGTCACTGATAGCCTGTGCAACATATACAGCAGAGTCATAAACCTGCCGATAAACTACACTGATAGTCTGTCCTGCAGCCTGTATATCCTGAAGTCGGCTCTGTGCTAGCTCCCTGAGCTGCTCTCCCTGCTTCAGTGCCCTGTCGAGTCGAGCTCGAGCATCCATGGCATCCTGACGATGATAATCCTCCCTTCTCATGCTCTCGGATAAAGCTGCCCTATCGGCATCCCTCGCTGCCAATACCTCAGAGTGCAACTCATGGAGTCGTCTAACTGTATCTAGGTGCTGGTGTGCCAAACCATCACTCTCAAACTGGGCGGCTCGAGCGGCATCCCTCTCCGCGCGAAGACGGTGGACCAAAGTCGAGTACTCCTTCTCAACATCTGCTCTGTGCATCGCCATCCTCACCTCTATCTTGCACTCTTCATCATAGGGTCCTTTGATTGGCTTTGTAGGCAAGGCTACAAAAATATGTTGCCGACCATACCAGAAAACATACTCAGGGGTGACCATGCCCCTGTATCGATCCGAGATCTGTGTGGTACGGGGCATACTCTTCATATTCTTCCAGAGATCGCACCACTGCCTAGCTTCAGGAAACTCAAAAGTAATAGGCTCGAAGGAGTACCTACTCACGTCCTCAACCCTTGGGACATCCTGAACACGCCCCAACTGTCGCAGCACACGTGTAGGGCAATAAGGCTCAGTACCTCTATGACCAAAAAGTACAAGAAATAGATGGTTCCTCCTATCATAATCGACACAACCATAAACTACCTCTCCCGAAGGGAACCAGCTAACCTGCCACCGGATGCTCTCTGAAGTAAGCGCCTCCACATATTGTGTCCAATCATCTACACTCACCGGTAAGACAACATCTCTAATGCGCCAGTGATGGGTGCCCAAATGACATTTGGGCGCATCGAGGAGTAGTGCAGGGTCAGAACGTCCCAGTAAGTGCTCGATGAACCAAACTTGCAACATCAGGTTGCAACCCTAAAAAAATCGGTCCTTTCTCTCTTTGCATCGGGTCAAAGCACGGTAGATACTACCCAGAATCATGCGCACAATAGTGACATCTCGCAATCCTCCAAATAAAGCTTTCATCACCCAGCTGAGATGGATAAATATTTGTCCATTTCCCGACGGAAAGACCATAGTACCTAAGAAAGCGAGAACAAATGCATTTGCCCTGAATGTAAGCCACTCCTTATGCCCGCATTTGAGATCGAACTCTGGTAGATATGTCGTGTAACCGTCAGCCTTCCCATAACGAGCAAAAAGATAGTCCAAACTGATAAATCCTGACGATACATCAATCTGTGTATCCTGGCGCAGATGCATGTATGTCAAGAACTCCTCCCTACGTACAAATCGAGGCACTATGCACTGCTTGCCCAACTCTTTCTTAATCAATCCTGCAATCTCCTCTAATGTGGGGGTCATCTCGAAACCATGGAATACAAAGGTGTTTTGAGACGGCTCCCAATGCTGAATCAAGACATTAATTAGTTTTCGGTGCGGGGGAAACCCGGGTCTCAAAAGATGCGACATCTCACCCATCCTACCATTGACATTCATCCGGTTTGAATCGTTCATATTATACCACCAGTTCCTCAAATCGAGAGGTGCCTCATCAACCATCCTAATGGCTGGTGGCATAGAACCCTCGGGAAATTTCCTCTTCCCTACTCTAGACGACGATGCAGTCATGTCACCTATTTTTATTAAAAAATAAAATAAAATTAGGACTATGCAAACTTGGACAAATTGTAGAATAATTTGAAAAGGGGCGGGCAAAATCCAACAAAAATATTTACACAATTGACTAGTCCGGACAATAAAAATTCATTCATCATTTTTTTTTTTGAAAAAAGTTTGCCATTATAACGACACTAAATATACTTGCCGATACTCTCCCTTTTTTTCTTTTTGGTTAAAATTGGCTATGACAATGACACAAAAATCCGGATTGAATTTACATGAACTTGGTCATCATAACGGCATGAGAAATTGACTCAAAAAAAATTTGTCAATGAAAAGGTGACAAAATAAAACAATTACTAAAATTTTCTTTAAAACAAAAATCTGAAATTGCCACTCTTAAAAAACAACCTCCTTTTCCCTCATTTTCTTTTCTTTTTGTCCCCTTTTTTCATTTTTTTTTTCAAATAAGTCCGCTTTCCTCGACTAACGGTCAGCATAACGCCTTTCTAAATGCAACACATAGCATGCTTGGGTCCTGAAAGCCCACTCGAACCGAAGGAGTCTGCCTAGACAGGCACAGTACTTGGGAGTACCGTACCTCACCAAATCCAATGATATGCAGATAATTCGGCCTAAAATGGAGCGGGTCAAACTCTAGGTGACTCAATGGGTTTATGATCTAATGATTCGGCCATTTGGAAGTGCCTCGGGGGTACCGGTCGACAACGTCTAACGGCCTAACCCCACGCACCTCCTCCTAAAACAGGGTTAACTTTTTGTGCCCGAAGACACGACAGAAAATTCCAGCCGACAAAGCGAAACTGGCGTGCATGTGTGCAGTGTTCCAGAAGACTCAGAGGTGTACGAGAGAAGACAATTGTGTATATTTACAATTCAAATAAAATCAAAACAGTAACATTCAAGGTTTTTCATATCATCACGGCAACATAACAACAAAATAATTTAAAAAGCCAAAAGCGACAATTTATTAAGCCTGAGGTTCTCAGTTTTCACTTTTTTCCCCAGCGGAATCGCCAAGCTGTCACACCCCTTTTTTCCCAAACCGCTTGATTCTCGGCTAATAGCGCTTATGGAATTTAATTTTAATTTTTTGCGCTATTGGTTAAGGGTTTTCCATTTAAAGAAGTGACGGTGTTCAAAGGGTACCAAATTATTATTTTTACGGAGTCGCCACTTGACAAGTTCAAAGAGTGTGCCAAGTCACCAAAGGTACCTTGGAACACCTTTTGACTCGTCAAAGGCCTGCGTTTTGAGATTCGGGTAAGGACCTCGGTTGATTCTCGGGAAGGTGTTAGGCACCCTCGAATCCTGTGCCAAGCACAGTTGCTTTACTTATCGCATTTGGACTTTTTGAAAATATTTGTTGCAGTTTGCCTGGTTCTGTTACTCTTTGATATTTTTTTAAAAAAAGTTTGATATTAACAAGATTAAAATTCATTCTAGACTTAAAAATTAAATAAATAAAATAAATATTGTAACGTTTTTTTTTTTAAAAAAAAGAAACAGCAGCACTATTTACAAATAGAATAAATAGCCACCCTTTCAGCTTCCTTTCATGGGATGGCTAATTTTCTTTATTGAGATTTAATTTTAAACTAAAGGCCAAATCTTAATTGGATAGCCCTTACAATCTGGCCCAACTCTCACACGCTTTCTCTTTGATTTTCAAGATGTTTGTTAGCAAACAACCATTATTCTAGAAAAATATTGTCATTGGCCTTATATCTTAAATTTAGGACCCCAACTGAAGAGCTCTTCGAAAACAGATCACTTTGTAAATTTCATATCATGGACTCATTGATTCTCTGCCTACTGCTACGCTTTCAGCGTCATTCTCTTTCCACTTTCAAGCTTGTAGTACTAAGCTCACTCTTAACTAAACTTACTAATAAAAAAAAAATAAACCAGACTTGAAACCAAACATATATCATGTTATTTCCAAGATTTGCACCATTACTCTTTTAGCTTAAGATGTTTCAGATTTAACAGCATGTCTCACATTATTTAACAGGAGGGCTCCTTTCTTAATAAATTGAAAACTTGATTTAAATAGATAGCCTGAAACTATAATACATTTTGCAACTATACATTCTATCTAAAATAGTTTCATAAGTTTAAAAGACAATTTTAACTCTAGAACACGTACGTTTCTTTTTTAAAAAAAAAAAAATTTGCGCTCACAGTCCCTTTTAACTTTTAGTTTCAGATCTGGCCTTTCTCTATTTACGTAGCGCGAGGACATGACTAAGGCTAGAAATGGCAACAGTAATGAACAATAACATGCTTCATTCACCATCAAGTTCTAATTATACATGGTCGAAATCAAAACATACAAAGGTTAGGATAAAATACCTAATAGCACAAACTCCAATAGAAATAAGTGAGTCCCGAACCTCAACAGAGTCAGCAACAACAGCAACTAAGCGAGCCAGACAACGAACAATCAGCCACAAGCTTACCCAACCTTGAGCTTCAAACACCCAGACTGAACTTTCTTTCTTTTTACTAATCTCTTATCTCTTTTCTTTACTTTCTTTCTTCTTCACTTTTCTTACTCAAAATATTTTCTTTCCAAAGAAACTCCCTAATGCTGGTAGTTTTTCTTGTATTGTTAATGTTCTCTGTTGTTTTTATGTTCTGATGCTCTCCCAGATCTGATTTTAGTTCTGTTCTCTTCTTTTTAAAGAGAGTCAAGGCTCTCAAAAATAGAAGGGGAAGTGGGGTTTGTGTACCAGTAAAGTACCAGCCCATGTGCCCCCAGCCTTAGCATTTCAGGCCATTATTTCATTGCCTGCAGAGCTGTACCAGAACCCAAAAGGGGGCAGAACCCTCTGCTGCCACCCTTGTACTTCCTTGACTCAACTTTGACATCTCATTTGACATCATCAAGCCTATGTCATTCTCAATAAAACTTGAACAACAAACTACTAAATGGACTTGAATGCAATGGACCTAAAGTCTAGACTCTCAAAATATCCTAGACTTTAGACTCATTCCATCCCAGGTGAAGCTGCACCCTTTTGAGTTCAGAGATGGCACAAGATGAACCATTTTGAACTCTCAGACACTTGACAAATCAAACTAAGGGGTTAACCCAAGCGGATCAAGCTAAGCCATTGCAAATTACACTAAACTGAACTCCCCCTGCTCTATACAATCAGATTTCAAAAAGTTCATAGCTAACACAAGGTCATAGTTAACAACAAAACAGCAGTATCTATGCAGCCCACACACAATCTCACAGACCAAAAAAAAAACTCACAATGAACTAATTAAAACCGTTACTCAGCATCAAAGAACAAATCAACACAGGTTCTAAACTAGATCACAATACCAGAAACACGTTTTCATGCTCGACATAAGTTAACCTCACAATGATTCCAAACAATTCAATACGAACAGAAACGATTCAATGCTTTCGAAACAATAAAACAAGACGGAACAGAGATAGCACACTAGTATCATGTTTGAAGAACCAAACCAACTTGCTTAATCAAAAATTTCCTTGAACAGGAAAGCATACATAAGTGACAACACTTTTCTTAACATCAGACTCTAAAATTACAGAAAAAAAAATTGGTAAACGAAAGGAAGAAATTAAGGGGTTCGCTTCACTGCCTAACCCGTCAAGCAATTGGCTAAAGCGCCATTGAAACTGCCTCACCATCAAGTCAAATGAATCAGCGCCACTGCCTCGCCTCAACCCCCACTGCCTCGACATTGTTCGCCTCGGATCAGCTCTAAAACCACCATCGACACTGCCTCGGATCAGCCTTTATCGCTGCCTCGCTCATCCCCACAAACCCTCGTCACTGCCTAAAACAACGCTAATGAAGCAAAGGTGCTTAAAACTGCCTCATCGTCGTCGTCTCAACATCGCCATCGCTGCAGCATCGTCGTTGTCAAACCAACAGTTCTTGCTATCGCCTCACCATCTTTCCAAAAATCCCAAGCACATATCCAACCCCGTGACTCTCTTTTCTAACTGGAACGACCCTTAATAGGATCGTCTCAAGTAGAAAAAGGAGAAACAGGGCCAAAATTTGCCTCCATACTGCTCCAACCAATATCACCTCGACATCATTCACCACTGCCATAGCCGAACCACCGCTAACAAACAACACAACAATTCAATACCACCACAGCCCTAGCTTCCTATGGACAGCCCAAAACAGCATCGAAACAACCCCTATCACTGCCTATCGTGTCAAACTAACTGGTCGTCACCACACCATGATCGTCACTGCTGCGCTCGGATCACCACCACTGCCCGAAAACCATAACCACAGTCCCGCCCGACAACACCTCCATAACTTCATCACGACGCAAAATAATTTGAAACAGCCCTTCACACCGTCACTACCACCGTACCACCACTAACCAATCCACCCGACCTATATCGCCATCAAATCAGCCAACATCGATCGCCATTGTCCTCGCCATAACAGCCCCAACCCATGTGTAAAAGGAAATGGAAAAATACCTTCAAGAGTTAGTAAAGGAGCGGAACAAGTCTATGGGAGTAAGAATTAGCCGGAATAGTCCCACAGTCGACGGAGTAGGTTTCCACCGTATTTGAAACTTCGATCTATGCCAAAACGGCTTAGTTTTTGGAGAAACCAAGTCAAGAAAACGAGAAGACAGGCTCAACTCGCGTTTGAACATGTGAAATTCTTGGCCGGAGGCGGTGGCTTACGGCGGACCAGCAGCGTGATCCGAAAGGGGTCAAAATTAGGGCATAGTTCCCTTTAGGTCTGATGATTTGCGAGAAAATGAGCAAAAATAGAAAATTTGGGTTTTATATGGTGGTATGGGCCGGGTCAAGACTTGGACTGGGCTATCTTTCTTTTCAATTTTAGCCGGCCCAATGGTATTCTTTCAAAATTAGCCAAGCTTAACCTTGGTTAACTAGCACCAACTCAATTAACTAAATCTAGAAAGATCCCACAAAGTCGAGATATATTTAATTAACCAAATAACTATTGAACACAACAAATATTATTTTTGGTAATATTTTGATATTTTTGTCCTAATTATACAATTACAATAGCTAAACAAAGGATAAAAATCTAGCAAAAATACAAGATAATTAACGCCATTATTTCACATAATTTTTGTATTTTTGTGCCAAAATTAGGTGATTACATTCATCTAACGGCAGAAGAATATTTAAGGGTACCGGAACATTTATCAATTCATTTCCAACCATCATGGTGGCCACTTCAGGAGTTCTTTCCTCAGAAGGTCCTGAGGAGTTTTCACAGAGTGAGTAGCGGACATTTTTGCTGGATATGTGAAGATGTTCTGCATCAAGAAGGAAGCATTCAAAGAGCAATATCACTATGGAAAATCACTGTCAATGGGGAAGATGAAAGTGAAGAGGAAGAAGAGCAAGTTGGATTATTTATAAGGGAAAAAAATCATCATTGTGTTTGTATGGGGAAGGAGGAGCGAAAAGTGGCGTCCAATCAGCGGATGGCGTGTGTGATGGATGGGCAATGGAGTGACAACCACCATTTTCGAAATTCATGGCGCACGAATAGCCACGTTGATCTCCCGGCGAATTAATTCCACCCCTCGGACAATTCTGACTATTATTCGAGGAGTGGGGGAACGTCTTTATTGGGTAGAAAATCAACGAGGTCTTAACGACAGGGCTCGATGTATGACTTGATAGAATCTTTTGGAAACGATCTCTCAAGGCTGCTCGCTCAACTCCCGAGGCTAGTTGCCTCGGGCAAGGAATGAATCTTGACCACAAGTTGTCCCTCAAGGCGATTATAAGGCAACTATCACGAGGCGTGCAATCCATCTCTCGGTGAAGATTCGCTCTTCGATAAACGAGCTCATATTTTTTGTAATTGACGACCGTTGCTCGTACTTTTAAGGAGGAGATCATGTTTATACCACGACTGAACGTGGAGTAAAGGGCCATTAAGCGCAGTAAATGCAACTTTTACTACCCCTGTATACTATTCTCATTCTTTTATCTATAAATAGCTATGAAAATATTATGTAAATCATCTAGAAATATATCAAATACACTTATCTTTTATCTTCAATATTTTGTTTGCATTCCTTTATCGAATTTCTTGTCTTTTCGTGGCTTTGATACAAATAATTGCTAGTTAATTCAAAATAAATTTGATTTGTTACTCTAGTCAGATTTAGACCAACACAACTTGTTGAAATAAAAGATAACGGAATAAGAAAAATATCTATTATTATTATAAAAGTACGAAGACCTTAGTGAAATGTCACTCGACTTTTTTACTCTGTGTAAGTACCTTTTAGGCTGGATAAAATTGTCATTTCAATTTGATTAATAGAAATTATTAATTAACCAACTTTAAATTCCTTTTCTTTTCAATTCTTTCTTGTTTAATCAAACCTTACGTCACAATAACTTTCAAAATTCCTTTTTTATACTAACTCAAAACGTTCCGTCAAAACACTCTCTCTATTTGTATTGTGTTCTAACTCCAACGATGCACATCAGAAGGATTAAATTATAGTAGTATATGTGATTTCAAATACTTTTTTTGGACATGCATGATTTAGTATTAACTGGCCCCTGTACACGGGGAACAATATGAGTAAAAATTCTGAAAACTCATTTTTGAGCGCTTGGACAGGTTTGTTGCTAATTTGGATTGGCTGCATCTATTTTAAATATTCTAATATTACTCATCTTCCTAGGACTAGATCTGACCATTGTCCCTTGCTCCTAGACCTCACCCCTAGAAGTGGTGCTGCAAATTCACTTTTTAGATTTTGGTTAAATCATCCTGATTTTCCTAGATTAGTTAAAGCTAATTGGCATGGTCAGTCTTACTATCATATTGCCTTAAAAAATGTCCTTAAATACAAAGGATTGAAATAAAAATACTTTTGGTAATATATTTTATAAAAAAAATATAGTCAACAGTAGAATAGCGGGTCTTCAGAAAATGAATCCTGAAAATAAAACTTCCTTCATTTTAATCTTGAAAATGATCTTATTAGTGAGTATAATAGCATTCTTAAAAGTGAGGAGGACTTTGAAAGTTGAAATCCCGAGTTCAATGGCTTAGTTAAGAAGATGCTAACACAAAGTTTTTTCATACATCTACCCTTGTTAGAAGGTGGCGCAATAAGATTGTTGCTCTAGTATATTCTGCTGGTAATTGAACTTATGATTCAAACCAAGTTAATAATATTATTATCTCGCATTTCAAAGATGTCTATCCAACTGACCTTATCACATGTGATAGAAACTACTAGCGGCACAATTTCAACTAGTCAATCGAACCTAATAGAAGCCCCTCTAACCAACCTTGAAATTAGCAAGGCCATCAATTCTTTCAAGCCTCTAAAAGCTCCTGGGCCCGATGGGCTCTACCCAATATTTTTCCAAAAATCTACAATGATACCAAATATTCGGTAGAAAATATTTGCTTCAATGCTTTTGCTACCTTTAAGATCGAACCTAACATCAATAGAACCCACATTACCTTAATTCCTAAAATCCGATATCCTAAAGCCATTACCCGTTGTAAACCTATAAGTCTTTGCAATACTGTTTACAAAACTATTACTAAAATCATTGTCAATAGAATCTGTCCCCACCTGAATTCTATTATAGGGTCCTATCAATCTAGTTTCCTGCCTGGTAGAAGAGCTTCATATAATTCTATCATTGTTCAAGAAGCTATTCACTCTTTCAAAAGATCCAAAGGTAGGAAAGGTAAAATGATGCTCAAAATTGACCTGTAAAAAGCCTTTGATCGGCTCGAATGGTCCTTCATTAGATACAGCGTATACTTCCTAAAATTTCCAAAAATATTATCAATCTCATTATGGACTGTGTTTCCACTACTTCCATCTCTATCATGATTAATGGGAAACCTACTCAATCCTTTGAGTCTTCAAGAGATATAGACAAGGAGACCCTTTATCTCCTTATCTCTTTATTATTTGCGTGGAAGTCCTATGTAGGGATATTGAAATGGCCGTTGCAGATAAAAGCTGGCTCCCTTTCAAGATATCCAGATCAGGGCCTAAACTTTCTCATCTTCATTTTGCAGATGATCTCATCTTATTTGGGAGAGCCACAAACTCCAATGCTTCTACTATACCAGAATCCTCTCCAACTTTGGCAGACTCTCTAGCCAAAAAGTTAACTTTATGAAATCCAAACTCTACTTCTCCCCCAATACCTAAATCATTACTCAAAACAACATTTCTATTACTCTCAACATGGAAATCGCCAATAATATTGGGAAATACATAGGCCTTCCTATCACAAATAATCACCCTAAAAGCAAGGATAATCAATTCATCCTAGACACTATGAATCATAAGCTCTAAGGCTGGAAGACAAAGTGTCTCAACATACCTGGGAGAGCTACTCCGATTAACTCTGTTCTTGCCTATGTTCCCACTTACTCTATGCAGGTTAATCTCTTACCTGCCAAGACCTTAGAAAATATATATAGAATCTAGAGAAACTTCCTATGGGACTCGAGCCCTGATAAGAGAAAAATCCACCATGCAAATTGAGACCTTGTTACCACCAGTAAAAATAAAGGAGGTCTTGGTCTCAAAAGCCAGGTGTAAGAATGGAGCCCTCATTTCAAGTTTAACTTGGAGACTATTCTTCCATAATCATTCCCCTTGTCTCAAGTTCTACCAGCAAAATATAACAGCAGGCGTAATGGAGTCCTTCAGAAGGTACGTCATGGAATATAGGTTCTGGTAGTAAAGTCAATCTTTGGAGCGACGAATGGATTTTTCCCAATTCTAGTCTGAGATCTCTCATAAGTGGCCCAATTCCTGAAACCTATCTAAACTATAAAGTCATCCATATTTTATCTCGTAATGCTTGGCACTGCCAAAACCTACCATTTGAACTCCCCTGCTATTTCCATTCTCATCCATAATACCTATCACAGTGTGGATCCTAATGCACAAGACAAGTGTTTTTGAAATCTAACATCGGATGGTTCCTTCTCCACCAAAACTGCTTATCATCTTTGGAACACACACTTCAATTACTCTACTCCTAACAACCCCTATTCTAGTTGGGTTTGAAAACTTAATATCCCTAATAAACTTAAATTTTTCTTATGGTCCTTTAGCTCTAACAAACATCCAACTGGAGCAAACTTGTTCCATCGCAACATCATCCCAAACGACCATTGTAAGCATTGTCCTCTCTCTCCGGAAACTATCCAACACATCTTTATTGACTGTCCCAAAGCCTCTCAAGTTTGGCCCATCATTCAACTCAGACCAAACCAAGATATCCAATCTTGGGCAAAAGAAAAATGCAACTCGTCCAATTCTCTTGCTCACTGCACAGGTACTCCCCACACTGTCATTATTCCTTTTGCTCTCTGGGGCATATGGATTAATAGAAATAAAAACCTGTTTGAAAACAAAAGCAAGATCACTGCAGGCCAGGATATCATATCTCATGCCTCAGAGTATTTTTTCTTAACACTACCACTAAAACCCCACACGTATCCAAAATCACCTTCTTCAAATGGAATCCTCATGATGTTAATATGTTCAAACTCAATATTGATGGTGCTTATTGTGAAACTATCAAATCAGGGGGGTATTGGAGGTGTCATAAGAGATCACCTTGGTTCCTGGAAGGCAGGCTTTACTAAGCACATCCCTCGCAGTTAAGTGACATACTTAGAAAGTCAGGTCTTATTTCATGGCCTTTGCCTAGCAAAAGAAAAAAAAACTCGTTCCTCTTCAGATAGAATGTGACTCCTTAGCCATCATTCGGATGTTACGAGGATCTAACGAAATATATGCAAATTTGCTTTTTGATTGCAGGTTATTGCTCGCTGATCTATGCAGGGATGGCATTAGACATATATATCGGGAGGCAAATTTTGTGGCTGATATCCTCGCCAAGCATGGCTGTATAGATGCTTCCTTAGCGGATATTATGTACTTTGATTATGCCCCTTCTTTTGTAATCAATGAACTGCTATTAGACACTTCTTCCCACCTTAGGAAAAGAAGAGTCTCCTTTTGTACAAACTAAGCAGTTATTATTATGTTAATATTATTATAGTCGGTTCAGCAAAAAGAAAGTTTTTTTGAGTTTGAATTCTAGAAATCTTCTACTTCTATATAGATATACATATGTAGTTTGATCACTATTAAACTTGTATTTAAGATGCATTTTAATTAATGATTAGATCACTCTTTTACATCGAATGAAAATTTATTATGGGTTTTGAACGGTTTGACATGATCAATAAAATTGTCTATGGTCTACTTCTTTTCTTTTTTGTCCTTTTACTTGGTTATGATTTAATCCTTTCCTCATTACACTATAATTCTTTTATTGTTTTGGTTCTTTGCTTTGTTCACTGTAATATTTATTGCGTTGATTATAGGAGCTTTAAGTACCTGTTGTCTGGTCCGAAAAATAATGACCATTACAGATAAATTCTAGTGTGATGAAAGATGAAACCTGAAAATAACACTTTATATTTGTTTGATTGCATTATTGAAGAAACTCAAGTAAGTATTACTTCTTTTTTGGCAAATTAATTATTTCTGCATTCACTTAATGTTTTCATAGTATAAGAGTAGTTTTATTGGATCATAACACGACTCGTGTTATTAACACAACTAACAAAAAGTGATAGTGCATTCCCATTAATAGAGGCCTTATAAAAATTACCTCGCGTTCAAGTGTTTATCCCAACTCCTAAAGGCTATATTCCCACCACAAATACAGACCCTTTCAAGTATACATAAAAATGCTTGGTTTATATCTGCAATATGTTTTCTAATTTTTTGGTGGATTACCACATAATGTTAGTATTTATTTTAAACTAAACCCACGAGCTTAAAGTTTGTTTTATTAAATAATTTTTTCATTAAATAACCACCTAAATGAGTGCCAAACTAAAATTTTGTTTTTTCCCGAATTAAATATTTTTTAGTAAAATTGTGATAAAATACTTTTATAACTTGATGGACAATTGCATGTCAAGTTTAGAAAACAACACAGGTTAATTTTGGTAACAGGAGGCAAAACCATAAACACAAGGCATGAAGACTTCAGATAGAGTCTATTTATCTTTTTCAAGGAGTTATACTTTTTCATTTTTATTTCATAACATATCCGTATTGTTTAGTAGTATTTTCGTATTGTTTTAAATTATTATATTATTGATAATGTACACGCATTAAATGCGTACACAAAACTTAGCAGTATTTAAAAGTTTATGAGACGTTTAAAAAGCCAAAATAGTATATAAACTAAAATATTTTTTTCAAAGTTAAAATAATTTGAAACACATAAAAAATAAATACATTTCATAAATTATGATGGAATAAGCACTTAAAACATAAAATTATTAACGCAGCAACTTTTTCACAAAAAAAACAAATGCGTTGCTTGAGTCCAGGATAATGAGAGGGTCGGTAAAGCATCGAACATCATGATTAAGTTGAAGTAGGTGATACATTAATAGCAAATTGTTTGAATTTTTTTTGTTACAGATTAGTCTTAATTGATTTGATTAATTTAAATTTTTATTATGTATGACTTATAAAAAAGGAAAACATTCATTACCATAAAATTTTCTATTACCTTGACCAAAATTCATTAATTGGTGCTTCCAATCATTTCTTTTGGACATTATCCGCCACCCCACATTAACCCTTTGGCAAAGAGGTCTTCAAAAGCAACTACATAAACCTTTTAAACTAGAGTTATAATTAGGACCTTTTCTTTTCTTTTCTTTTCTTTTCTTTTCTTTTCTTTTCTTCTTTCTTGCTTTTATCGTTATTAACACATCAAAATTAAACGCTATGATGTTTCCTTTACTATATATATTAGCAAAAACATTCAGGTCCATAGATTATATATTTTATTTTAAAATAACAATCACTTTTTTGCAATTGATCACTAAGCTAAGTCATTACTTCATAATGACATTCTTCACTTGCAAGTCCATACCGTTCGAGCATATGTAAATTTGACCATCTCCATTTTCCAGGACAATGCTTGAATATTAGCGACGGTAAATTTAAGATAAGATAAGAAATAGAAAGGATCCGAAGGATTAAGAAATTTAGCATCCAAGAATTAAAGACACAAAAGTGCTATTTTGAAATATTAGTGAAATCATATCATTTAAAACTATGTTCTATTTAGTACTAGGAAATCAGCTTTGTATTTCAACACAAGAATGATATTAGTATTACACAGATAAATCCAAAGAGAGATCTTTAGAAAAATTTCTTTTGTTTCTTAACAAACGTTGTCGCCCAATCTACTCAACTCTAGGTACCTTCGAGAAACTGTTGGATTTGCGTACATTTTCAATTCCCATTTTGCAATACTTCTAATCTCATTTAGAGGCAAAATATACATGGGAGGATTCACCTCTTCTCTAGGGCATGGTGCATTCTTGTATTCAACTAAGACTGTCTATATAATTATACAAAATTATTACCAAGTATTACGAAAATAATAATACGTGACGCGTTTAGCATAACTTCTAAAGAAAATAAAGTTACAAAAAGATAAAATTTTAGTCAATCCACAAATTCTTTAATTTGATCAACTTCCTTTCGTAAAACATAAACCCCGTTGTCACATTACAACTACAAGTCGTTAAAAGAGAAATATTCTATCACTTATAAATTTTAGAAACATAGCCAATACTTATAAAAAATACAAAAAATCACAAGTTTTTTTCTGAGACTTTAAACTAAACTCCTTCAAAATCTCAGAAAATTTTCTTGGGGAATGCAAATATGAAGTCTTAGGAAAATATCCCAGGATTTTGAATTAAAATTTATGAAGTCCCATGTAATTTCCTGGAGCTTTGAACGAAATCCTTAAAAATTATTTCCTCGAGTTTAGTTCAAATTTCCTAAAAATTATATTATGACTAACAAAATGCGTGTTTTTTTAAATTTGGTTACATTTCAAAGAGATTGTAACAACTGACTGCTTCTCTTTAAGCGGCTTAAAAACTGGCTAGTTATGAAAATTACACATTTCCTTTGCTCTCAATTAACTCAACTAGAGTTGATAGTCCGAAAATTGACTAAGAGGGATAATACTTTAAATATTTTTTATATAGTGACTATTATTTAAATGTGGATGTGCAAATAGGCTAGCCCGTGAAATTTGCTCTTTTAAAACTGGAAAGTGCACAAATAGCCTATTTTGTGCGCCATTTAGCTTTTAACAAGTTTTATAAAATTATTTAATTTTAAGCAATTGGCATGAACTTCAAACCTTTGATTCTAAGCTTTAGACCTTCCGTTCTTAACTTCATTTCTGAAGGTCTGAACTCAAACTTGAAGGTTTGAAATTATGCATCGCATGCTTTCAACTTTAAACCTGAAGATTTGAAGTTATGTATAACATCTCAAACCTCAACATTAAAACTTTAAACTTGATTATTTGAACATGTTATATATTTAAAGTATACTGATAGGCTAATTTGAGTTTGTGACGGAAAGGTTCTTTCATGCCGAATAAAGCTTTCATATTGAAAGGAACTTCAATATTTTTAAAACTCAAACTAAGGGGTCGTTCGATTGTCTATGTATAGCAGTAAAACCAGCACAAAATCCAGCACAACGTTAGTACCATGTTCGGTTAGTTTTTAGAAATTTTAATGCTGGGTAATAAATTAGTACCATGTTTGGTTACACTCTTATATATAATACCCATATAACTTAACGAGGAAATCTATGTATATTTTATGTAGGATAGAAGGTGGAATAATAATGCGGGTATTAATTATGCGGGTATTAAAATTATAAAATGAAAAATTAACCCTTAAAATAGTAAATATTTTTTTTGACTTATTTGAAGAATAAATAAATACTTTTAATTGTACATTCTATATTAATTTATGATTTTTCATTTATTCAAAAAAAAAAAAAAAGAATCCCCGCATTGCAATGCATGCATTACTTCTTATTTCTACATTATAATCTCTGCATAGTCAATACCCGCATTATTAATACCAGCATTACTAATACTCTCGATACTAATACTCATATTTCTAATACCCGTATTAATTATTAATACCCGCGTAAAAGCACTTGTAACCGAACGACCCCTAAGGGATGTAATTAAAAGATGAACTAGTCAGCAGATGTACTCCTTGACACATATGTCAGCCGGAGAAGGGACTTGCTATTAGACTACTTCCTCACAAAATTAATTTTACTGGCTAAAATCTAAATGGTGAAAGCAAAAGTGGCTTTCGGGCGAAACTTTTACTATAAAACTCCCGTTTAAATGTGAAAAATCGATAACTAGCCAATTTTAGATGTCCTAAGTGACTTTATCCAATGTTTCAAAATTAATTGAAACATAACCAATTTTCTGGCCGCACACTTACAGTACATTACCGTTGAAAAGCACCTAGATTAGTTCCTGGGACTTTGAACTAACATGTTCAAAGTCCTAGTATTTTTTACTGGAATTCATGTGTAAGGGATTCATTTATATTAAAGTCCTATTAGTTTTTACTAGGACTTTGAAATACATGTTTAAAATCTCAGTATTTTTTATTGGGATTCATGTTCAAAGTCCGGAGCTTCATATATGAAATCCAAGTATTTATACTAGGACTATGAACTAACATGTTCAAAATTCTAGCATTTTGTATTGAAATTTATATTTAAATGATCCCCGTATAAAATACCAAGATTTTGAAATTTTATTCATAAATTTCAGTATAAAATACTGGAATTTTTCTGGATCTGACTAGTTTTGAAAGAGTTTTGCGCTGCTGGTTGATTTTCATTTTCGCAGTGGTAGAAAAGATGCGAGAGGCAAGGCTGAGATGGTTCGGATACGTAAAGAGGAGAAGTCCAGATGCTCCGGTTATGAGGTGTGAGAGGTTGGTAATGTTAGGTCTACGGAGAGGTAGAGGTAGTCTTAAGAAGAACTGGGCTGAGGTGATTAGACAAGACATGGCCCAGATCCAGATCACTGAGGACATGACCCTAGATAGAAAAGCTTGGAGGTCAAGGACTAGAGTAGAAGGTTAGATTATGGATGAGTGTCTTCTCGCCTATTAGTTGTATATTATGCCTATATAGATTATTTTTGTCTTAGTCAGTGCCGTTATATCTTCCGTTACTATATGTTTAGTATGGATATCCTTTAGTTTTATTATTTTCTAGCGTGTTCTTTATGTCTTATTTTTCAAACGTGTTTTCTAAATATTTTCTCCAGTCGAGGGTCTACCGGAAACAGCCTCTCCACTTTTATGGGGGTAAGGTCTGCGTACATCTTACCTTTTTCAGACCCCATATGTGAGATAAAACTGGGTATGTTTTTGTTGTTGTTGATACTTCATGGAAATAACAGGGCTTTGACACAAATATGACTAAAGTTTTCTCGGAGCGGCCAATTTTATCCGCCCGATTTAAATTCTAGTTACTTTTTAATAACTGTTTGTATGTGTAGCTACCTACATTTAACCATCCGGGTTGAAGTCAAATATTCAACTTCAATCGATGCTTTAAATTTCACTCAATTTAAATTTATTTGTCTGAAAATGATTCATATTAAGATAAAAAATGTGAAGTTAGACTCAACAAATCAAATTAAAACCAAAGATTTGAAGTTGATGATAGAAAGAAAAAAAAAAGCATATTTCAACTATAGACCTAAAGGGGCTAAAGTTCGCTTAAACTAATTTGAAATTCAACCCCAATAGTCTGAAGATAGACAACGTGTCTAGCCATTGCATAAAGGCTGAAACTGCAAAAGGGTCGCAAAAATTGATTATTTCTAGAAATAGGACACATTCGCTTCATTTTCCTATTTCTGGCTCTCATTAAAAATTAATTTTTAATTTCTAGCTTTTGTACGTAGATGTTGCAGATACACATGGCGAATTGCCGGGTTTGGGCCAGGAACTCATGTACTTTCCTAGCGTTTGGACATAGATTTGGTTGGAACTTGAAAATTTAAATTTTGACGTTGAATTGAAAAATAGTTTTGAAACTTGAAGTTGTGTTTGGTCATATATTTCAGTTGACAAAAAGTTAAAATTTTGTAAGTGGAAAAAATATTTCTTCCAAAACTCCCAAATACTACTCTCAACCAGAATTTGAGAATTTGAAATTTTAATTTTAAAATTATACACAAATTCTATAAACAAACAAAAATTTGAAGTGATATTTCAAATATTATCTCCAAATTCTATGAACAAACGGCCTTTATTTCTGGCGGGGACCTGACGATTTGCCAAGTTTGTCTGCAACTAAAACGATAAGGTTAAAAATTTAAAACATTTTATATAAAGTTCTGACGCGCCAAAAGGCTACTGTGCATCAATTCTTGAATTTGATAAATATGAACACGTTATTCCAAGCCCGGCCCTCTCCTAATGCGAGTAAAACCACCGCTTTAGGCCCCGTATTTGTAAAGGCCCCATTTTTTGTTACACATAATAGGTTATACTACTTCTTCTTTTTCTAATAAGTGTTCATTTTTATTTTTTATTTTTGTCAAACTAAGTGGGGATTTTTGGGTGAGAGAGACTCCTAAGTCTTTAAATAGTTTTCATGAAGTAAGAGAGAGAAAGAAGAGAAGAGAGAGAATTAAATTTGAAATAATTTGAAATATGAGAGAGAGTGTAAAAGTAGGTGGGAAGGAGGGAGATTGAAAATTTGAAAATTGGGGTGTTTTTGTAAATCCGAAAATATTTATTTTGCCCACAAATTTTTAAGTACTACACTTCAGTCCTCACTTAAATTAATTAAAGGTTGACTTGGTCTTGTCTCTTATCCTTATTTAAAGACTTGGCGGGTCCTTTCCCCTCTTTTCTCTCAAATAAGTGTCACTTTAGAAAATCAATGTAAATTTAATTATTCTTTTCTAATCTTATCCATGCAATTGAAAGATGTAGGAAATGAATAGTTGTATTTAAGTTTGGTACGAGAGATTAGTAAATTAAGACAATGTGGTACAATATATATTCCATCCATTTCAATTTATATGAACTTGTTTGATATGACACAATCTTTAATAAAGAATGAAGACTTTTAAAACTTGTGGTCTAAACTAAGTCGTTGGTATTTGTGTGTATATTAATCATTTTGTTAACGGTAAGGGTACAAAAATAAATTTGGGGTTAATTTATTTCCGCATTTAGAATTAGGTCGTTCTTTTTTTAACAGACTAAAATAAAATTGGTTCACATAAATTGGAACGGATGAAATAGTGTTTAATATTTTCTTCATGAACATAAAAAAGAAAAGAAAAGAAAGTAAAATGGACACTTAAAATGAACTGAGGTAGTATGTAATTAAAAAAAGACATCATCTGAAGTGAAAAGGGAATATACGTGGAAAGTTACATAAAATTGATCAAATCTTATCTAAGCTAGCGTTTGGACATAGATTTGGTTGAAACTTGAGAATTTGAGTATTTGGATTTGAGTTGAAAAATAATTTTTGAAACTTGAAGTTATGTTTGGACATAGAATTTACTTGAACAATAGTTTAAATTTTGTGGGTAAGATAAGACAATTTTCTCAAAAACCCCCAAAAAGTGGTCTTTTTGATTTTTCAAAACTCTTTTTCAAAACTTGACCAAAAATTGATCGCAAAGTATGTCCAAACAAAAATTTCCCCAAAAATTCCCAAAAAGTGCTCCCAAATTTTATAAATAAAATGGGAGCTTAAGAATCTAATATAAACAATGTCTCGAGAGAAATTGAATGGATTGGCTATATTATCAATAGAGAAAGACTTATTAGAAGTAATTGATTATAAAAAATCTATAAGTAACTTTGTATCTCAAAAGCTAAAACAATAGACTTCAAATTTATATATATTAGTTTTTTTTTAAAAAAATTAAGACCCCGTATTAAAATTTGGCTTTGGGCCATGTGTTGGTCATATTAGAGGTCGAACTTTCAATGATATTATACAACTCCTTCTAACAAAAACACGTATATTTGTCCAGTTCCAGCATATACCTTCAAGAAATTGTCACAGTACCACATCTTAGACATTTGGATTATGCATTATAAAGAAACTTTAAGTTCTAGCTATCCACCCAAAGAATTAGACTCTTGTTGGAATAACCATTCTCTAAACGTTAATAGCTCCTAATGTTCTATAACTGCAAGTACAGGTCTCGATTACTAGCCTAGTATGCAAGCACCTAAAAGATTATGATCATCAAAGTCAGCATTCAATTGTCTTTATTTAAAGTATACACTGCTCGCATTACCACCCTTTCAAGCCCTCAAATACTGAGAGCTTTGTGTTTCTTGGCTGAGTTGTTCTCGTGGTTCTTTGAGGCACTATGTCCAAGGAACATATATAAAAAATTATTGTCAACTGTAATAAATGAAGTACTATATTAAACTCATTATTCTAGAGCATAAAAAGACAAATCTTTAAACACTTAAAACTCATCAAAATTTGAATCGACTATGCATGAAAGGGTGTAAAAGTTTTGAATGGTGCTCCAAAGCAGTAGCGGATCTAGCATTTTAAGAGTATGAGTTCATCATTATTAAAAGGAGTTACAATGTCTTGAGAGTAATCGGCGAACAACTTTTGTCGAAAAATTATATTGTGTATATACGTCAAATATCATTTTATATGATGATATACAACATAAAAAAAATATATTAAATGATGTATATATAGGTCAGATATCATTTTATATTATAATATATTAAGAAAATGACATTTAAATGGGCATCAATCACTGCTATTGAGTGTATAGTAAATCATCGTCTGATTAAGTAAACTATTTAAATTTTCAGAGTATCGATTTTCAAACATCATACTAAGTATAATTTGATAAAAATATGTACATAATATATCTAGATTCGTGGGGAGACTATGCATTCATGTGAACCACGTTATTAGGTATAGATCCACCCCTGCTCCTAAGCTAAGCCACAATTGATGGATGGTTTAGGCTATGGCCTGTTTGGTGGATGCTCTGTTTTCTTCCACTATATTGTCAATGGGGTGAGTACCCACGAATACGATCCACCTAACTTTCTTTTAATGTTGGCCTAAGCTTCAACGACATGATGCCGCCATTTTTCTCCCAATTTGCACGGCTAGTGACATCTAGCTGTATACAGTTTATCCTTAAAGTCCTTTCATTTTTTTCCTATTTATATTCTTTTATGTTTTGTTTTGTTTTGTTTTATGAACTCCAATTTTCTTTTTAAAGAAACAAAACCATTTTTGAAACAACGATCACTATGTAACATGATATTTTTGTGAGTACAAAAGAGTATTTCACAGTTACTGTGCTGAATAATTGTCTCTAAACCATACAGGATTGAGTAAGCCACGTGTTTAATTCAGATCACTTCCTCAACATATATGAGATTTAACTAATAAGAAAATAATACTTCACATAAAATAGAACGGAATGTCATCTCTTAAAATCAAATTGATAAGTTTTCAAACTGGAATGAGATAATATTTACTTTATTAGCATTCAATATAAAACTTAATTTTTTCGAAAAGAAAAAAGTACAATATCCATCGCTAATAACTGGACTTTCTTTTTTCGATAGGTGTTACAAATTTAATAACTGGTTGACTCAGAAAAAGAAAATAATATACTTTATGCTAAGATTTGGGGATTCTGATGAACCCTAAATTGAAGAGAACAATGTGAGGAAGAAGAAGAAGTTGTGGGAAGTTGTAGATTATTTCATTAGGTAAAACTGTAAGTGAATGAGAGTACATAGGCAGCTTTATATATAGCTGAGATCAACTAGAAACTGATTAGGAAAAGTTTAACTAACTAATAACAGAATTTTAATACTAACCGTAATTAGGACTAGCTGAAATGACTACTATGCCCCTGAGGCTTAACTGCTTTTAACTGCCTATTCTTCAACACTCTCCCTCAAACTAGGAGGGGAGAAAATATTAACTACTCCTAGTTTGGAACACAGATAGGGATGTTGAGTACGATTAAGGCCCTTGGTTAGGATATCAGCTGGTTGCTCCTTTGTGGGATTATACACAGTCTTGATCAATCCAATTTGAATCTTTTCTCTAATGAAGTGACAATCAATCTCTATATGCTTAGTTCTTTCATGATACACTGGGTTGGCTGCCATTTGGATTGCTGATTTACTGTCAGTAAACACTTTGACAGGAAGCTCAATTTGTACTCCAAGTTCCTTGACCAAACCAACTAGCCAGGTTAATTCTGCTAACAGTGTTGCTAAGCTTCTGTACTCAGACTCTGCAGAACTCCTAGACACAGCGGTTTGTTTCTTTGATTTCCAGGATACCAGAGAATCTCCTAGCTTAACTATGTAACCAGTTACAGACTTTTTTGAAAATGGACAAGCAGCCCAATCAGCATCACAACAGGCTTTGATTGACTGAATATTGTTGGAGGATAGTAGTACTCCTTGACCTGGCTGATTCTTCACATATTTCACAATCCTTAGAGCAGCCTCCATATGTGACATCTTTGGTTGTTGTAGAAACTGCTAAGAGTTTGAACACTGTAGACTATATCAGGTCTTGTGATTGTAAGATGTAGTAATTTTTCAATCAGTCCTTGATAAGAAGAGGGATCATACAACAGTTTATCAGAGGTCTTAAGCTTCAACTTCTTGTTGACAGAGTCATCATATTCTTTAGTGGTTAGTTTGACATTTAGTTCCATGGGTGTGTTGGCTGGTTTGGATCACTCAATCCAGTCTCAGAGATGAGTTCAAGAGTATATTTGCTCTGATGCATTAGCAACCCCTTGCCTGATCTAGCAAACTCCAGACCTAAGAAATACTTCAGCTCAGCTAAATCCTTCATCTTGAAGGCCTGCTGCAGTGGTTTTAGTTTCTGTTATTAATTCCAAGCTATCACCAGTTATCAGCATATCATCCACATAAACCAAGATAACTACCATGCCTCTGCTGGTTCTTCTTGTGAACAAGGAGTGATCCATCTTACTCTGAACAAACTGAAGCCGCTTTATTGCCTCAGTCATTTTTTCATTCCATTGTCTAGGGGCCTGCTTCAGCCTATATAGAGATTTTATGAGCCTACACACTTTCTCCCCTGGCTCTTAAATCCTTAGGGCAATTCCATATATATTTCATCATACAGATCTCCTTGTAAGAAGGCATTATACACATCCATTGGATGTATATGCCATTGTTTTGCAGCAGCTACAGATAATACAGTTTTCACTGTCACCGTTTTCACTACTGGAGAGAAAGTCTCTTGGTAGTCAATACCTTCCTTCCGGCTATAGCCTTTGACTACAAGCCTTGCTTTGAATCTTTCCACTTCTCCAGATGCCTTATATTTGATTTTGTACACCCATTTGCAGCCTATTGTTTTTTTCCTTTAGGTAGGCTGACTATGTTCCATGTATTGTTTGCTTCTAAGGCTTGTATTTCAGCTTTCATGGCCTCCACCCATCTAGGATCAGCTGCAGCTTCTGCATAAGACTTAGGTTCAGTAGCAGATGAAATGGCTGCAACATAGGCCTGATAATTTGTAGTAATAGTATCATAAGAGAGGAATTGGTCCATAGAGTAAGGTATGTCTTCATGGATGCCTAGGGAAATGAAGTATTTCATCCATATTGGAGGATTCTTGCCTCTTCTGGGTCTGTCTGTGTGTCCCTGAGAAGGTTGTGAGGTTTTGATATTTCAGGTTATGCATGGACTGGTACACTAGGTTGTACTGCAGGTGGTACACTGGGATCTGGAGCATTAGGTGGCATTGAGGATGAGTCAGTAGGTTGAGTATTATCAGTGACTGTTGGTGTAGTATCAGTAGAAGTGGGAATGTCTGGTATGTCTTCATACAGAATGTCAGTGTTTAAAAAAATATGAGGTGAAGTTTCTTTCTGAAGAAATGGAAAGGTGTCTTCCCTAAATATCACATCCCTATTGACCAAGAAGGACTTTGTTGTCATATCATACAACACATAACCTTTTTGTACTTCTGAGTAGCCCAAATGAATTGCTGCCCTGGTTCTTGGCTGTAGCTTATCAGATTCATGTACTATCTTAGCATAACATAGGCAGCCTATGGCCTTGATATGAGACAAAGATGGTTCCTTACCATACAACATTTCATGTGGTGAACTATTGTTTAACACTGAAGATGGCACCCTATTTATGAGATGCACTGTAGCTAATATACAGTGACCCCAAAACCTTATAGGTATATGAGCTTGGCATCTGAGTGCCCTGGTTACTTCCAGGATGTGCCTGTGCTTCCTCTCAGCTACTCCATTGTGCTGAGGGGTATATGCACAGGTTCTTTGATGGATTATGCCTAACTGGTTAAACATAGAAGTACAGACAGAATTAAGAAACTCTGCACCATTATCTGTCCTTATCACTTTAACAGTCTTGTCAAATTGAGTTTTGACATAGTTGAGGAAATTTCTTAAGGCAACACAAGCACCAGACTTCAGTTTGAGTAAAAACACCCAAGTCATTCTGGTGTAATCATCAACAACAGTCAGGAAAAATCTATTACCATCAAAAGTAGAATGTTTGTATGGTCCCCACATATCTATATGAATCAATTCAAAATGATGTACACTTTTGATACTGCTAGGTGGAAAGGGTAGCCTGGTTTGCTTTGCACAAGGGCAAACCTCACACTTATTTAAAACTGAACTAGTAACTCCATATTCTACTTTAAGTAATTTGCTTCGTACTTTTGATGAGATATGACCTAGCCTCTTGTGCCATACTCTGATGTCTTCAGCAGTGTGTGTTGCAGCTAAACTTACTCCTTCATCTATCTTAGCTTGACTCCTCAGTACATATAGCCCATTAACCTCTTTACCAATCATCCTCACCTTCCCACTGGAGAGATCCTGAAATACACACAAGTGAGGAAAGAAGGTGACTGAGCAGTTTAACTCCTTGGTCAGCTTGGACACAGACAATAGATTGTATTTAAATTGAGGCAAGTGAAACATATTTTCTATTGTGTTTCTTCCTGGCAGCTGACTTGAACCAGTATGTGTGACTAAGGCTACTTCACCATGAGGTAGATACACCCTCTTAAAGTGACTATTATCAAGCAGTTTTGACGATCAAGCATTGTAATATCTGACACCATATGGTTGGTGGCTCATGTATCAATGATCCAGTCCTGAATAAGATTAGAGGCTAACGTTGCAGTGCTCATACCTGCTGCATTTGCAGAAGCTGATGCTGAAGAGTTGCTGTAGTTGTTGCCAAACAGCTTTAGAATTTCTTGATACTGTTCTTTGGTAAAAGTGGTTGAACCCTGACTCATCTGACTGGGTCCTGTTCCCTGTGCCTGATATGCATCTGGGTCACTATAACCATCAAATTCTCCTACAACATTATAGGCTGCATTGTTAGGTTTTCTTCTCTTGTAATCTGCAGGATATCCCTTGATCTTGTAACAGTCCTCAGTATTGTGATTTCTCATCTTACACTTCTCACAGTACAAATTCTTAGAGTATGGCCTTTTGTACTTCTGGTTACCACCAGCCTTAGTGTACAATGCAGTTGAGTCTACCACTGGTGGTGCAGCACCCAGAAGTCCTGTTGTATTTGTCACCCCTTTTTGACTCTCATCACTCATAATCATAGCATATGCTTGATTAACAGTAGGTAGAGGGGACATCAATAGAATATGACTTCTAGCTTGCAAATATGACTCATTAAGCCCCATTAAGCCCCATTAAAAATTGGTACAACTTCTTTCTCTGCAAGTAATCCTTGAAATCTTTAGACTTATCACAACTACAACCAGGGGGTGGCACTAAGGCTTCAAATTCATCCCATAAGTCTTTTGGTTTTGTGAAATAACAAGCTACAGAGGTAGTTTCTTTAACCAAAGTTGCAATTTCTTTATGAATGTTGAAGGTTCTTGAGTCATTCACCTTATTAAACCTCTCACACAGATCCTCCCAGACTACTTGTGCATTAGATGCATATACAATCCCACCTAGTAAACTGCTAGATACATAATTCATTAACCAAGAGAGTACAATTGCATTGCACCTCTCCCATTGAGTCCATAGGTCTTCAGTATACAATTCTTTCCTACAAGTACCATCGATCAGACCTAGCTTATTTCTTCCGAGTAAGGCAATTCTCATAGACCTACTCCACAATGAATAATTTTCAACACCAGTTAATTGAACTGAGACTAAAGAAATCCCACTTACATCATTTGAGTGCAAATAGAGGGGATGATTGTGATCCAGTGCCTGAGAAACAGTTCCATTGTTCTGGACATTTGCCATGTTCTTTATCAGATTCTTGAGACTTCTTGAAACTCTAGAAATGAGAGGAACAGATCTTGATAGTGAGTAGAATGTTATTTCTGGATTCACAAAATCGATTACACAATCAGACTTGCTAATCGATTTGTTCTGATACCATGCTAAGATTTGGGGATTCTGATGAACCCTAAATTGAAGAGAACGATGTGAGGAAGAAGAAAAGATGTGGGAAGTTGTAGATTATTTCATTAGGTAAAACTGTAAGTGAATGAGAGTACATAGGCAGCTCTATATATAGCTGAGATCAACTAGAAACTGATTAGGAAAAGTTTAACTAACTAATAACAAAATTTTAAATACTAACCGTAATTAGGACTAGCTGAAATGACTACTATGCCCCTGAGGCTTTACTGCTTTTAACTGCTTATTCTTTAACACTTTATTCTTTAGTTAATCCTTGAGACAAGATGTGTTGCATGCAATATACTGCAATGATTAGCCAGTTCGAGGACTTAATTCTTTTTGTATGATTTCCAGTTCTAATACTTGAGATATTTGAAGATGGAGGTTCATTAAACTAACAAGGTGAAGTAAGAACAAAAGTTTTCTCAAATTTAACCCTTCGTACACCTTTCAAAGAGGCATTCTTATGAACAATGTCATGGAAAGTGTTTTTGCGGAGTTTCAGTTAAAGATGAATAGAAAAACCAACTTCCGTAATTATATCGGTTGGTAATTTGCCAAAGTCGACTCAGAGCTAAGATAACTTACCAAACTAACCCATAGTACATATAATGACGTGTGTTTGTCCATCCACTTTTTTTATTTAACTAAAATTAATAACATATATATTAACAACCCACTAATTTGGTTTTAATCATGATAAGTTGGTAAACTTGATATGATCACTTAATGTACGGATAATATAATCCCTCAGAAGTGACCTTACTTTCACCTAATTTCGCCGAATTTGTTTTATTTCCACCTAATATTGATGGTTGATAGTATGAACTGATCCCGTATTAAAAGGCATGCCAATTTTGTGATACATTAATTCTTGAATATATAGCTTGATACAGTTACACGTCATTTCCATGCATTAATCTTGAGACTTTTTGGATACCTATTACGTTGTGCTAAAATTTCAAGACGGATTTTGTTGGGGGTTTTGGAATAAATAGAGTGTGAATGGGAAATGGGTGGGAAGGTGAAAAGGTTCATTTTAGTAAGGAAATGCACCTTCTCCCATATTGGTAGAGGAAAAGACTTTTGTTGGGTTTAAATAAAGATTCACTTCTCTTAGCTCTTAAAAGGGTTTGAGAAGAAGGGAAGCCTCGCGCCGTCGTTGTCGCTCGTCTCGGCTTCGGGTTGACTTAATTTTTTGGACCAACAAAATTAATTAATTAATAATTTATTATTAATATTTAATATTAAATCTGTTTGTGTAGCAGAAATCTGAATGGATTAATCAGATTAATCCAGATTAATTATTCCTCCACGTTCTCCTATTAGTGGACAATTCATTACTGACATTTAGTGAATTCAGCCATTAGTGGCAGTGAATTCAGATGCCATTAGTGGCAGTGAAGTCAGGTGTTAGTGGCCATTAGTGGTGACTCTTCATACTCTTTCCAAAGGCTATATAAACTGGTCAGTCTTCAACCTTTGAACATACACTGAAACACAGAAATATAAAACATCTTACTGCATTCCCTCTCTTTTCTGCATACTAAGTAAGTCGTGTGATTTGCTCCGTTTCTTTGAGTTCGCAGTGTTCTACTGTTTGAAGTGCCGCTACAGTAGAACTGTTATCCCGTTCCATCCTGGGAGAAATTAACCCGTGAACCTTGGGCAACTGTGAAGGGGTTAGATTTCTTAAGGAGACACAAGCAAATTGTGGGCTCGGGATCGTCCAATACCAAACTGATAATATACTTCTGTTTTTCTGTCTTTTCTGATTTATTTGGTTGCAGGAATAACAAGCTTAAGAAATCTGCTGTTATTTATTTTCTGCACTTAAATAAATATTGTTTAAGGAGACTAAAACCTTTGTGGTTTTCTACTACTATATTGTATATTAATCTGTTGTGGAGACTAAAACCTTTGTGGTTTTTCTACTCCTAATTACTGACAAATAATCTGTTTGTGGAGACTAAAAGCCTTCGTGGTTTTTCTACTCCTACTGTTTAAACAGTTTATTGATATTGTTTCTGCTTGTGTCACTTGACAGAGATGACAAACGGAGTGGAACAAACTGTCCCTGCTGTGAATACTAATGCTACCGCAGTTTCTGGTGCTGCTGGGCCTAGCCGTGCTGCTGCAACGGTTATGCCACCTGCAGAAAAGCCGGGGAAGTTTTCTGGTGTGGACTTTAAAAGGTGGCAGCAAAAGATGTTCTTTTATCTGACCACCTTAAGCCTGCAAAGGTTTATCAAGGAGGATGCTCCAGTCCTGACTGATGAAACACCTGAAAACGAACGCTTCCTTGTGATTGAGGCTTGGAAGCATTCTGACTTCCTATGCAAGAATTACATTCTAAGTGGCTTGGAAGATGATATGTACAACGTTTACAGTAATGTTGAAACGTCTAAGAAACTGTGGGATGTTCCAGAAAAGAAATATAAGACTGAAGACGCTGGACTGAAGAAATTTATGGCTGCCAAATTTCTGGATTATAAAATGGTGGATAACAAATCTGTTGTCTCCCAAGTCCAAGAACTTCAAGTCCTTATTCATGATCTCCTTGCTGAAGGTTTGATCCTGGTTAATACTTATGTTAAGAGTATTATTTATATTGTTGCTAACAAACTTTTCTTTGAAGGTTTGAAGATTAATGAGGCGTTTCAAGTAGCAGCCATGATTGAAAAGTTACCTCCATCATGGAAGGACTTTAAAAATTACTTGAAACACAAGCGCAAGGAGATGACCCTTGAAGATTTGATTGTACGCTTGAGGATTGAAGAGGACAACAAATCTGCTGAAAAGAAGGCTCGTGGAAGTGCTGCAATAGCGGGAGCAAATATTGTTGAGCATACTCCAAATCAAAATAAGAGAAAGAAGTCTTCTGGAGGGAAGACCAACCCTAGTAAGAAAAAGTTCAAGGAAAATTGCTACAACTGTGGCAAGAGTGGACATAAGTCTGCCGACTGTCGTGCTGCAAAGAAGGACAGGAAAAAGGAAAAAGGTCAAGCAAACATGGTTGAAGAGACTAAATTGGCCCAAGGAGTGCAAGACATTGATTTATGTGCTATGATTTCTGAATGCAACTTAGTTGGAAATCTTAAGGAATGGTGGATTGATTCAGGAGCCACCCGCCATGTTTGTGCTGTGAAGGAAGCCTTTGCTTCATATGCTCCCGCTGGACCTGATGAGGCGCTCTCTATGGGCAATTCTGCAACGGCCAAAATTGAAGGATATGGGAAGATATTCCTCAAGATGACGTCTGGCAAGGTTGTGACTCTGAACAATGTTCTTCACGTTCCTGAAATAAGGAAGAACTTGGTGTCTACTGCACTTCTTGTTAAAAACGGGTTTAAGTGTGTGTTTGTTTCTGACAAAGTTGTAATAACTAAGAATGAGCTGTATGTAGGAAAAGGTTACCTGACTGAGGGCCTTTTCAAACTCAATGTAATGGTCGTTGACACTATGAATAAAATTGCAGTTTCTTCTTACTTACTTGAGTCAAATAATTTATGGCATTCTCGTTTGGAACATGTCAATTATAAAACCTTGCGAAAAATGATCAATTTGGAAGTATTGCCTAAATTTGATTGCGCTAAGTCAAAATGTCAAATATGTGTTGAGTCTAAATATGCTAAACACCCTTACAAGTCAATTGAAAGGGATTCTGAACCATTAGACTTAATTCATACAGATATTTGTGACATGAAGTCAATACCATCTCGCGGTGGAAAGAAGTATTTCATAACTTTTATTGACGATAGCACTCGTTACTGCTATGTTTATTTACTTAGTAGTAAAGATGAGGCAATTGACGCATTTAAGCAATACAAAAATGAAGTTGAAATGCAACTTAACAAAAAGATCAAAATGATAAGAAGTGATAGGGGTGGAGAATATGAATCTCCTTTTGAACAAATATGTTTGGAACATGGCATTATTCATCAAACAACTGCCCCTTACACGCCTCAATCCAATGGGATTGCGGAAAGGAAAAATCGGACATTAAAAGAGATGATGAATGCCTTGTTAATCAGTTCGGGTCTACCCCAGAACTTGTGGGGGGAAGCTATATTCATGGCTAATCAAATACTCAATCGAGTTCCCCATAGCAAAACACTTTCCATTCCATATGAAAAGTGGAAAGGAAGGAAGCCCAACTTGAATTATTTCAAAGTGTGGGGGTGTTTGGCAAAAGTGCAAGTGCCAAAACCCAAAAGGGTTAAGATTGGACCGAAAACAGTTGATTGTGTTTTCATTGGGTATGCTATAAACAGTAAAGCATATCGGTTTCTGGTTCATAAATCAGAAAATCCCGATATTCATGTTAATACGGTGATGGAATCAGATAGTGCTGAATTCTTTGAAACTATATATCCGTATAAGAAGGAATGTGAGTCAGTTGGTGAAACATCCAAATGACCTCGGGAAGGAACCAAAGGAAATTCACCAAATGAGGAAGAACCAAGACGGAGCAAGCGTCAAAGAACTTATACTTCATTTGGAGATGACTTTGTCACTTTTCTTTTGGAAAATGAGCCTCGGACGTTTAAAGAAGCAATGTCTTCTTCAGACTCTCCATTTTGGAAAGAGACAGTCAATAGTGAAATAAAATCTATTTTGAGCAACCATACTTGGGAGTTGGTTGATCTTCCTCCTGGAAACAAACCATTAGGTTCTAAGTGGATTTTCAAAAGGAAAATGAAAGCTGATGGCACTATTGACAAGTACAAGGCAAGGCTTGTTGTTAAAGGCTATAGACAACAAGAAGGTCTTGACTACTTTGACACATACTCGCCGGTAACCAGAATTACATCCATTCGAATGTTAATAGCGTTAGCCGCCGTGTATGGTCTGGAAATCCATCAAATGGACGTTAAGACAGCGTTCTTAAACGGGGATTTGGAGGAAGAAATTTACATGGAACAACCTGAAGGGTTCGTGGTTCCAGGTAAAGAAAATATGGTGTGTAAACTTGTTAAGTCACTTTATGGACTGAAACAAGCACCTAAACAATGGCATGCGAAATTTGATCATACAATGTTGTCAAATGGCTTTAAAATTAACGAGTGTGACAAATGTGTCTACATTAAGAACACTCCTAATTTTATAGTCATTGTTTGCTTATATGTGGACGACATGTTGATAATGAGCAATGACATTGCCAATGTAAAGGCTACAAAGCGCATGCTGACTAGCAAATTTGATATGAAAGACTTAGGAGTTGCGGACTTAATTTTGGGTATTAAGATCCATAGAACTCCTCAAGGTATGGCGTTGTCTCAATCTCACTACATCAATAGTGTGCTTGAAAAATTTAAATATTTGGATTTTAAAATTTCAAAGACTCCTATTGATGTAAACCTTGCTCTTAAGAAGAACAAAGGTCAAAGCACGTCGCAACGGGATTATGCTCGTGTTTTGGGGAGTTTGATGTACGTCATGAATTGTACTCGACCAGATATAGCTTGCGCTATAAGTAAACTAAGTCGATACACGAGTAATCCCAATCAGACCCATTGGATGGCAATGAAACGTGTTTTAGGGTATTTAAAATACACTCAAGACTTTGCATTGCATTATAACAAGTATCCTGCAGTCATTGAAGGATATTGTGATGCCAATTGGATCACCGGAACAACTGATTCTAAGTCCACAAGTGGATATATTTTCGCACTTGGTGGAGGAGCGGTGTCTTGGAAATCGTCCAAGCAAACGTGTATTGCCCGTTCTACTATGGAAGCTGCATTCATAGCCTTAGATAAAGCCGGTGAAGAAGCTGAATGGCTTCGGAACTTTTTGGAAGACATTCCGTTCTGGCCTAAACCGTTGACACCAATTTGTATACATTGTGATAGTCAATCGGCTATAGGACGAGCTAGGAATGTCATGTATAACGGTAAGAATCGTCACATACGACGAAGGCATAAAACTGTTAGGGACCTACTCTCTAGAGGAATTATCACCATTGACTACGTGAAGTCAAGGGATAATGTATCGGATCCGCTTACAAAAGGCTTAACTAGAGAGGCGGTTGAGTGTTCATCGAAGGGAATGGGACTATGGCCAAGGACAAGTCATCACGGCGGTAACTCTACCTAGGAAACTGGAGATCCCAAGAACTAGGTTCAAGGAGAATACAAAGTTGTGTTTGACGGTCCAACATTGTCAGTTAATGTTTGGTCCATTCTCATGATTAGACAATGTTCAAGTACCAAGGGTAAAATGCTAGAGGCATTTTTTAATGATTGTCTAAGGTTGATATTTTAATTATCAAACAGTGTACATCTATAGGATTACACGTTTAGAAATCACCTATATAAGTGTGAAGTGGAAGCCGCTTCAAGGAGAATTCGGTATGGCAAGTTCTCTAAGTACTTATGAAACCAGACGGTGTTCATGGCTGAAACGAACATAACAGTGAGAACCAAAGACGGTTAAGGGTTAGTTGTGTGACTTACGTTGTCTAGGTATACACCAAAGCTCAACGGTTCAAAGATATCAAATCTACCGATTGACCGAGTATATCCGATGTATGTTCACTACGGAAAGTTCAAAGGGAAACCTACTTATCCCGATGCAACTAATTCTTTCTTGCAAATCACACAAGTCTGTCATGCATATTTCCAATATAGCCATTCCCCATTCATGTGGGGGATTGTTGGGGTTTTGGAATAAATAGAGTCTGAATGGGAAATGGGTGGGAAGGTGAAAAGGTTCCTTTTAGTAAGGAAATGCACCTTCTCCCATATTGGTAGAGGAAAAGACTTTTGTTGGGTTTAAATAAAGATTCACTTCTCTTAGCTCTTAAAAGGGTTGAGAGGAAGGGAAGCCTCGCGCCGTCGTCGTCGCTCGCTCGTCTCGGCTTCGGCTTCGGTTTCGGATTTCGGATTTCGGTCAATTGATATGATTGATTGACTTAATTTTTTGGACCAACAAAACTAAAAAAAATATATTAATTAATTAATAATTTATTATTAATATTTAATATTAAATCTGTTTGTGTAACAGAAATTTGAATGGATTAATCCAGATTAATTATTCCTCCACGTTCTCCCATTAGTGGACAATTCATTACTGACATTTAGTGAATTCAGCCATTAGTGGCAGTGAATTCAGATGCCATTAGTGGCAGTGAAGTCAGGTGTTAGTGGCCATTAGTGGTGACTCTTCATACTCTTTCCAAAGGCTATATAAACTGGTCAGTCTTCAACCTTTGAACATACACTGAAACACAGATATACAAAACATCTTACTGCATTCCCTATCTTTTCTGCATACTAAGTAAGTCGTGTGATTTGCTCCGTTTCTTTGAGTTCGCAGTGTTCTACTGTTTGAAGTGCCGCTACAGTAGAACTGTTATCCCGTTCCATCCTGGGAGAAATTAACCCGTGAACCTTGGGCAACTGTGAGGGGATTAGATTTCTTAAGGAGACACAAGCAAATTGTGGGCTCGGGATCGTCCAATACCAAACTGATAATATACTTCTGTTTTTCTGTCTTTTCTGATTTATTTGGTTGCAGGAATAACAGATTTCTCTATTTGTTCAATTTGTTTCACTGCTACCTTGTGGTGATGAAAAATGTTACTGTATATTTAACTTTTACATAAAACTATTTTAAAATGAACGGTGCAATCTCTCTTATACTGCATGCTAAGATATACAACTATACCTACTGATGAAGTTGTTTTTCAATATATTATAAGCGAAGTAAAATAGTACTCCCTCCATTTTAAAAAGGATGAATCTTTACGGAGTACGAGGGTCAAATTGACTAATTCTGACCGGGAATTTGCACATCGAATTTTTAAATTTTTTAAAATAAAATTTACATATTTGGAAACTACATGAAAAATACTATAAATCACAATAGTTAACAATTCAAAATATTTAGAAAATATTGTGGTCAAACATAATATTGTTTCACCCTTCAAATAGTAATAGATTCATCCTTTTTGAAACGGAGGGAGTATAAGCCAATAGAGAATAAGGAAGAAACACTAATGTAGTATATATCTTCAACTGTTTTACCTCATTTTGTTTTTCTGAATCTAATTGATTTCAATCCGTTCAATACTCGAAACATTTAATCGCATTCACACTATATTATTCTCCCCCCGTCTTATATAGTAGGGTAATAAGAGCCAATGTTCTTAAATTTGACTATAAATTTGAATATAGATTCTTTTAAGTTATTTTTAAATAATATTTGAATATTTAGAAACTAAATAAAAAGTATAATAAGTTACAATAATTAGCATTTCAGATATTTAAACGACAAATGAAAAAATTAGCATTGCAGATATTTAGACGACATATGAAAAAATTACGGTCAAATAAAAACTCGTTTGACTATCAAAATCCGAGTTTTGCCACATAAATTAAATCATAAGGAGTAATTCTGTAATCGGTAATATCATAATATATAACCAACGACATTCACTTAAACCAACCTTCGTATGGTATTTATACATGTATGATATGTGTTTGTACATAGACTTCTCTAATTTAACCATGGTTAGTTAACTAATTATATTTATTCCCTCATTAAATAACTTAACAGTTTGGGATCGTTGTCGCAAGAAAATGGACTGATAAAGGAAGATGTTGCTCATAAAATTAAAATCGGATGGCTGAAACTGAGAATTGCTATCGGGGTGCTATGTGATAGAAAGATGCATATCAATGTGAAAGGTAAGTAAAGCGGAACAGTTTTAAGACCAACAATGTTATATAAGATAAATGTTGAGCCACTACTTAAAGTCCAACATATCCGCAAGATAAGTGTTGCGGATATGTGATGCTAAGATGATGTCCGATCACATTAGCTTATATAAGATTAGAATGATCACATTTGACAAAAGGTATAAGTAGCATACATTGTGCAAAATATAATAGAATACTGATGAGATGATTTGGTCATGCCCTACATCGACTTGCAGATGCACTAGTTTGTAAGTGTGAAACTATGGTGCGTGAAGTGTTAATGGCACTAGATAGACCTAAAATCATATGGAAGGAGATGGTCTCAAAAGATCTATAATTCCTTGAAATCAACGGAAACTTAGCTAAATAATAAGACACAATGGAAGGAAAAAAATTTGTATATGTTGCACGCTGAGATAAACTTAGCTTAATTGGAGAAACATGATCAATGAGGATTCATATATCCGACCCCAAATTGTTTGAGAACTAGGAGTAGCTATTGTATTGAGACTATGATACGTTGATACAATTATTTGATTTAAACACTCGATACAAGTAAGTTTTTAGCATTTATTTAACCCTTAATGTGGTGGAAAGATTTCTAGCTTCTTAATATTAAAAAAGATATATATTTAAGACTAAAAGTAGTAAGAATTCATTGGAGTTAGTTGATAAAGTAGCTGATATGAATCACATTTGGTATAAAATACTTTTGGTTATTGAAGCTGAATTTAGAAATACTTATACTCTTTATTAGGAGTTTTGAAATTAATACTGCTTATACTTATTATGTTAACATTACTAAAATTTCCTTGCATTTTTCTATAAAAAATATATGTCTAGCAGTATTTTACATTAGAGGGTTTAAATTTACAAATTTTATTTTGAATAGATACTTCAGGGATTCAAAAATATTAAGAATAAAATTGAAAAAATTTGGTCAACCCCAATGTGTTTATAAATTCAAAAAAACCCACAACTTCTGAGTGAGCAATTTATCAAATGGATTGATCTTGTCTTATAAGCAGTTGACTTATTTTTAATGTGTACGTAAATAAATCAAATATTTATTTTCAACCAATTTAATTAGCTTATATAATTTTCAAACACAATCTAAAATCGACGGAATGAATTCTTCCTACAAAAAGATTATTGATATTTTAATTGTAGCAATAAGATACTACTGCCATCCCATTATAAGTGTTCATTTTTTTTTTCAATTTCACGTCCATTAAAAAAATACTAACTACTGTATATATTTTACCTAGTTAGTTTTATAAATTTTATTGTTAAACGTGAGAACAATTGTATGTCCTAAAATTTAATTCAGGTATTATAATCAAATTTTTATCTAATTTAGCCACAAATGATCTTTTATATCGATATTTAAAGGTTAGAGTTAAAACCTATATCTAATGAGTTTGGTTAATTATGTAATTCAAAGAACCAAGTAGACAGTGATTAGCTAGTAAATTACGAAATCAAATGTGCAACAGAATATAGATAACTGCACTTATCAAACGTGCAATCAAATAAGAGCAACAATGCTAGTATGAACGGAAATCGTAATTAATAAGCAGTTATAGTAAATGAAAGCAATAAATCTTATTGATTAATGAGAGCACGTGCTCTAGTGCAGAAGGTGAATTTCGTCTCCTCCAAAGTAAAGCCACAATAATGTAATAGTACAAGAGAAGTAAATACTAGTAAGTATTTTGTTCAGTAGAACGTAAATCATATATAATGGGTGTAGGGGATTATTTATAGGTAGAGAGTCCCACTTCTAGTCAAGTTCCACCCTTCCCACATTTCTCCATAATCTGATAAGGTCTCCATCCACTACCAACGTCTTCCCCAAAATAGCAGAGTCATTTAGAGATAATATTTATCTTTTTCTTGTAGCTGAACTTCTTGTCTCCGGAGTTGAAGTGTCTAATCCCTGACCCGGTCACTCGTTTACGCCTCTGGTGTTGTTCAACCTTCTAATCCGAGTCTCCGTTGACTTGTCTTTGATTTTTACTCCACATTTGCCACGTCACCAGGCACGTGTTATTAGGTGTCCGGCCAAAATTTTACTAATGCAGATAGTCCACCTACTTGTCGAGGAAGCATCCGTGTGAGCTTGGTAAGTGGCCTGAAATTTTAGGCGGGAAAATACGTGGACTCATCTTAGCCGCGTATTTTGAAATGTTAACTTGTCACTTCAACTTCTAGTCACGACACGTGCATGCAATCGTGCGGACGTCAATTTCCACTGGTTACCAAGGTAATCATTACCTCCCTACTTATAAATATGACGTTTGAGTTCTCATTCCAAACTTTACATCTTCTTGAAAACTCCTTCTAACCCAAATTCTCAAGGAACTTTCCCAAGTTCTTCCTGTAATCAGTGTTACTAATCACAATATTCACGTAAGTAGACAACCTCTTTTGATATTTTTTCTGTAATGGCGTCTGAAAAAACCCCAATTTTGCCAACTTCTGACATTGGTGTTGCTGTCACCACTGCTCTTACTGGTTCTGTCGTTGTGGCACTGGTCCTTCAACCCAAGGGGAATGGCAAAAAGAGGACGCCCAAAGGGTTTGGCCCAGAGAATTATTACACCGAAGTTCTCTCCAAAGAGTTCAGTTATGACGACGACTGCAAGGTTAGTACTCAGAGTCCGTCTCAAAAGATCAGAAAAAGGAATATCCTGATTGACACAACTTTTTGGGTTGTCACACCAGGTTCTATGCAGCGCCTTCAAGAGGAGTGCAAGTGGGACGACGACAAAGTTGAAGTCATTTGTCATTCGGATAACCATTCGGTCGTTCTTAGTTATCCCTTTACCATCAGATTCACTCTAACACAGTCCTTTCATCGAAGAATTTTTTCATCTTTACAATGTTTGTCTTGGTCAAATCTCTCCCTCGATCTAGAGATTAATCGTTATGATAGGGTGTAAAGCCAAGAGGAAAAAAGTGGATTTGACCCTTCGATATATTCTTCCCTTTCATTCCCCTCGAGTTTTCAAAGTCGGGGTGATGACTTTGCAAAAACAGAGGTAGAGGGATTTTATCTCAATGAATGACTACGATCTCTGAGCCTAGGCTCAACCTTTTGTTGTTATCCCTACAGCACAGTTGACTGCTCCCGGGACAAAATGGAACCAAACACGTAAGTGACCGTTCCAATCCTCTTTTTCTTTCATATTAAAGTCCCACTAACTGTTTTTCCTTGCTCGACCAACAAAGTCAAATTTGAACTAGTTCCCAACATCGAAGAGTGGCTGATCACTCTTTTGAAGGAAACCACAAACGAAGGGAGGACTTGGAAGTACATCTCCGCGGATCTTAAGTTGAAAGCCAAGAATCACGGTAAGTCTTATTTTCGTCAATTTGTTTTCCACTCTTCGTGAATTAAAATGAAATTTGCAGGCATTACTAGCACCGGTCAGGAGTCGAGTGGTGAGCAGGACGGTGCAGAGGCAGTCAAAGGGAAGAAACCCGAGGAAGGGGCGCCTAAGAAGAAGAGAAAAATGACTTACCATGATGCAAGGCTCAATTATTGGAGAAACAAGCACTTAAACTGAAGGAGAAACAAGAAAAGACGGCCACAGCGGCCAAGACAATTGAGGGTATCATGGGCGGAGCGGTTGCAGCCGTTGACACTTGAACGCGGTGATGAGAAAAGTATGATGGTTGTTTACTATGCCTCCGAAAAGGACGCCGCCGAAGAGTCAGCTACTGAGCAACCGTTGAAGCGTCCCAGACGGACAAAGAAAGAGAGAATGCTGAAGGTTGCAGAGCACGTGAAGCTGATTGACGAGGACGAGTCCACTCCAGTTATTGAGTTTTTGGTAGAAGCGTTGCCCCTGGGCCCATATCCATTTCCTTGGGCCCCGTTGTCTCCAGTTATAGAAGTCACATTGGGCATATGGGGTAATGATGGTAAGGAAGTGTTCAATGCCGCCCCCCCGAGACCTATGCCCATTGTGAAGAGGACGAAAATCCCTCTGGATCGGGAGGTTGAGCCCACCAAGTCTAAGCACACTGAGAGCTCGGGCTCTTCATTTTTTCCTTGGAACACGATCAGCCTTTGGCCCCTCTACTAAAGGGTGATGATGCGACAACTTATGCTGCATTGAAGAAAACCTCATTAGCAGGCAACGCGGGGGAGCGAAAGGTTACTGTAACTGTTCCCAGAAATAATGGTCTGCTCAGATCCCCTAGGTATTTCGTCGACCATTTTTATGATCTTACTGGGTCCATGGAGTGAGCCCGAATGAACCATTGTGATGACCTCCCTCTAGTCTCTCACGTCGCCTATGACGCTTTTCGGCTAACACTTCACTTTGACTAACCAATCTTCATTTCTTTATTTTATCTTCTTTGACCATCTTTTCCTTTGTTTCAGGCAACTATAATGGCGATCGAATCAGTTAATCGGATTCGATAACTCAAGGCCGAAACTGTAACGACCTTAAATAGTCGTTTCGGGAATCGGGACCTCGATTTGCGTGTCGATAATCCCAAAAGCTCCGTAAGGTCCATTATGACATGCCTGAAATTTTTTAGCTAAAACGAACTTTGTTAGATAGGTATCGGAGAAAGACATCCGTTTCGGATATTCGTTAAGGCTAAAAGAGGTTTCGGAGCTCGATTTGAGCAAATTAGCTCTGATAAGAAATCTGAAAGTTGCGTTAGGTTCGTATGGTAATTTATGACCTGTAGCAACCTTCAGAAGTGAAAACGGACCTCGTTTGATAGGACTTTTGATAAAGTCTCCGTTACGGAAGTTTAAAAAGGTTAAAAGAGGTTTTCGAGCTCGATTTGAGTAAACGAACTCCGATGAGAGATCTGAGGGTTCTGTTAGGTTCGCATCGTCATTTGTGACTTGTGGCAACTTTCGAATTTGGATTCCGGGGTCGTTTGATTAAAATTCGCTATTTTGGCGAAAGTCGAAATTTGACCCTTTCCCGTGGGACCCACTTTTTGAGTTCTAGAGATCCGAATTGAGTTCCGTCTTGACGAGCATGTCACACAAGTCTTGTATGACTTGTGTACAAAATTTGGGATCATTCCGAGCTTCATAGGGTCCCGTTTGGACCCAAAAACAGTGGCTGATCTGGTGCAAAGCCAAAAGCTGCTGAATCTGTTTTTTTTTTTACTGTTCAGCCGGAAATAAATCAATTTTTCAGATCAATCCATAAGGAATTGGAAAAAAGTCAAAACATGAAAGTTGTAGCTCTTTGAGTTGTGGTTCTAATGCCACTAATTTAGTATCATTTGGACATTTGTACGAAAAGTTATGTATATTTTACCGAAAGCTGTCCAATGAGGTACAATTCAGACAGCATGTGGTACAACTCTTTAAAGCTGCGGGCTGCTATATATTCTAGGGCGGGCATTCATTTTTATTTTCATGTTTTGAGCTTCTAAAAGTGATTCCAAGGGGAATTTGAAGTACCAAAATCATTCCTAAACACAAGGTAACTATTCTTACCCATTTTAACGCTTTAATCCGAGGATCAAAGTGACGATCCTTGGAAAGAGGGTTTGAACCCTAGATTTGTGAAATGGGAAAAATGACCGAGTTGGACTCGGGTATGTACAATAACGGTACTTTTGGACTCGTGGGAGTATGGGGAGTCCGGAAACATAAATTTTACGGGTTTTTGGGTACGTCCGACCCGGGGGTATTTTGGTAAATTATCTCTTAAATTGCGTAAGGGCTTAGAATCCTTTCCTCACATGCTTACAAATGCGACACTATTTCTTTGGCTCAGAGAGGAGTCTTACGGAGGCACATCGTTTGGGAAAGGAGGTCGTTCTTTAGCCACTTGAGCCGATTTTGAGGTAAGTGAGACTTGACCACTATTTTGCTTGCGGATAAGATTTGATCTTGCTAAGTAAGATGTCGAGTACTTAATTGACTAGCATTGTCTAGTAGATAGTATTATGTACTACTCGTTATATTTATACAAAAAGGAGAAAGCACAAACGTGACTTGTGTATAGTCGATGTTGTGTGCCGGTGTATTATTAATATGCTCTAGGGACAGAGGCCGGTGGTGCGTTATGACCTAGAAGCGAAATTACATCTAGGGACAGAGGTCGGTGGTGCGTTATGACCTAGATGTGGAGACTTATAGGGACAGAGGCTTGTGGTGAGTTATGACCTATAAGTAAAGTTGTTTATAGGGACAGAGGCCTGTGGTGCGTTATGACCTATAAACAAAGCCGCACAGGGTGTGTGCTTATGCTATGTGCTAGGTATATCATTACCTATGTGGTATGCGAGATATATCATCGCCATGTTGTGTGTTAATTATATTACTGCTTATGCCATAGTATCAATATAATATTGTATATGTTGCCTATATTATGTATCTTTATATTATTGACTATGTTATGTATTCGCGTATTATTGCTTGTGTTGTTGTATAATTATATTATCGTATGTAATGTTTATGGGTTACTGTAAAGGTGTGGATTGTACTTCCGTTATCTGCTTATGCATTATCAAAGACTTGTCCCGAAAGGGTAATTTAGCGGGCCTGTCGATGATCTTACTGGGCTTTGGCTCATAACTTACTGTTTAAATGTGCAGATCCTTCTACTAGTCAGACAGCTGGACTTATCTGATCCGTTCGAGGCTGTGGCTATTTTTGCTTGAGGTGAGCCAACCGCATGGTTCGCGGTGGCATACCGTCTGATCCACCTTAGTGTTTAGTCGCTTCCTACATCTTGTATTATATATATATATATATATATATATATATATATATATATATATATATATATATATCGGATGTCAGAATTCGTAGATGCTCTATTGACACTGTATTTTGGGTGGATGTCTACACCTACATTTTATTGAAATATTTCTATCTAAATTATCATTTTGAGTCAGTTTAATTATTCGTGGTTCGCTTAAGGATGTAACACTTAGGTGCCATCATGGCCCCGAAAATTGGGTCGTGACAGAAACAGCTCATTCGCATGGGAAGGCCAATGTGCCGGCTGCTGCCAGGAGCGCTTTTCATCAAAATCTCAAAGTCCTCAAAAGTTAAGTGCTCTCAGCTTGAGGTTGAATCGAGCAACCATGATGCTGCTCGTACCGTGTGTGAGTCTGAGCTCGAGTTACAGATTTAAATTCTAAAATAGCAACTTGATTTGAGGAAGCAAGTTGAGGCCGACAATGAGAAAAGGTGTGATAAGTTGAGGTTTGATTAGGGTTCTAGGGACTTGGAGATCACATGCTGAAGGATGATCTTCGAACTGTGCTAGACGACAAAGCCGCTCTCGCTATCCAGAATAAAGACTTGGTAGATAGAAACCGGACTCTTGTGAAGCAAAATGAAGACTTAGAAATTCAACTAGTTGTTCAGAAGAGGATGCTAAAAGATGAGTTCGAGGACCGTATGGGTTGGGTACTGGCCGAATCAAGGCGCGGCATTCTTTGTGAGATGTCCGAGCGCAAGGTCAATATGGAGCTCGAATTAGAAGATGCTATAAAGACTGTAAGGTTGGCTCAGGATGACCTCGGTCTCCCTATGAGTTCCTTCGATGAAGAGGGGAAATCGATGATGAGGATGCAGAGGCCGAAGAATGATTCTCCTTCGCTTCAGTGGAGCCAACCGTTTCAATACCTCTAAGGGCCAACCTTTAGGCCATTTTGTTTTGGCCAGTATCTTTCCGATTTCTCCATTTAGCTTTGCGACTTACTTGGCTGTTTTTAATGAATTTCTGCCATTTAGTTTTATAAGTGTTGGTGCTCAAAAATATGTTTTTATCATTTGAAGTTCAACAACTCGATAAAGTATTTTTCGGAAAAGAAATAAGTAATTGGGCCCAATGAGTTAATGCATAATGAAGAACAAGCTCTCATTTTCATGTAAGTGCATTGGTTCCTCGAACATTTAGTTCGAGATAGAACACTTAGCATAAAAGGCATTCAAGACTTAGGCATTTAACTAGCATAATAAAAGATGCCAATTTTCACGCGTGAAGTCGTGTAATTTCATTCATAATCAAATCGGCCGCTATCAGGCACTACCTACATAGTATTTTTGAATCACTAAACGGTGCCCGTTTGACGGCACTTTGAAGTATTCTATACTTGGTCACTACTGGACCATTCATACAACAATAATTAATTTTAAACACGAACAGTCCTTAGTATGGGTGTGTTCGATTGGTCTTGGACGGTCAATCCCCAGTGTCTTACTTCGATTACATCTTGTTGTCAACAAAATTTTGAGAATTTGTTCAATCGCGACCAGTCCCTGGTATCTGAGCAGTCTCCAGTCTTCAAATGATCGATCAATTTCCATCTCCTTCATCCCTCGTAGTGTTCGGGTGCGAAGTATGAGGAGCCGGACACTAGTAAGCAAGTTCCATTGTATATCCTTCTGAATTACTTTCCTGAAATGAGGAAGTATGGAAAGGAAATAGGATTGACTTAAAGATGAAGACCGTGTTAGAACGGTTCGTCAAACTTATCGACCTAGAGTTCGGAGAGTCTAAGGCTCATATTTTTTTTTGGGTGATGTGTGTCATCATTCAGTTCAAATTATGCCTATTATCTAAAAGTGTTACTACCAAAAAAATAATAATAAAATTGTCCGAATCGAGATGAAGTAGAAAAAGACAAAATAAAAAGGATAGAGTATATGACACCGTGCGCTTAGAAGTAATATTACTTCAAGTGTGTGATCTTCCAGTTGAATGGAACTTCCTTCGAATCCAATGTTTCCAATTGGTAAGCCGCTTTATCGACCACCTTAGCAACTCGGTAGGGTCTCTCCCAATTAGCTTCGAGCTTGCCCTATTAGTTCCCCTGGTCATGGCACTTTCTTCTTCAAAATACCTGCTTTAAAATTTCAGTACCTTGCTTTTTTGGTGAGTTAGTACTCCATTTATCGTTTTCGTGCAGATATTCGAATAAGAGCCATCTTACTTTTCCCTTCCAACAGGTCCAATTTAATCAACAAAGCCTCATCGTTTGATTCTTCGGTGGAATGAGCGAACCAAAGACTTCGCTCGCCGATTTCCACCAGAATCAAAGCCTCAAATTCATAGACAAGTGAAAAATGGAGTCTACCTAGTGCTGTTTTTCACCGTAATTCGGTGATCCCACAACACGGTTGGGAGTTCCTCTGGTCAATTACCTTTTGTTTTTTCCAACTTCTTCTTTAGATATTCGATCATGGTCTTGTTGGAAGACTCTGCTTGTCCATTTGCACTTGGATGATAAGGAGCTGATGATATCCTTCTGATCCCTCATTTTGCAAAGAAACTTGTAATCTGCCTCCCGAAAAACCGTTTTTCGTTGTCGCAAGCTATTTCTACGATCCTTAAGCGGCAGATGATGTTTTCCTATATGAAGTTGATTATCTCCTTTTTCCTTATCTTCGATAGTGCAACTATTTTCACCCATTTAGAAAAAAAGTCAGTTAAAACCAAAATGAATTTTACCTTACCAGGCGCAGTTGGAAGAAGCCTGATCAAATCCATCTCCCACTTCATGAAAGGCCATGGTGATGTGACCGAAGGAAGAGGTTCTGCTTGTTGATGGATGAGGTTTCCATAGCGTTAACATTTGCCGCACTTCTGGACTAAAGACTTGATGGCGAAGTGGTTGTTGCACTCTCCTTCGTAAACTTTTCTCATGATGTAATCAATTTGCTCAGGACTCAAGCATTATGCTAAAGGGCCACTATACATTTGCCTATAGAGCTCGTCATCCATGAGGCAATGACCGGGCAGTTTTCTTATCTTTGGGAAGCGTACCTGTTTACAAGAAAGCAATTTGTTTCGCCACTACCAAATCCAATTAACGGTGTTTACCTCGTTTCAATTTTGATTAAGCGACAGATCGAACAATTGTATCATCGAACCATTGAGTTTGTCTTTTATCTCGGCCGCTGACCTAAGATTGGCTAGGGCGACATCTTCAACATTCTCTTCTCTTGGGATTTGCATTATCTTCCCCTCCTGAAAAGAAGTTAATAGATTCTTTACCTTTGCCAAGAATAGCTGCATCCTTGGTTCCCGGGCTGTGATATGTCCTTAGATTTGGTTCACGACCTGTTAGGAGTCACTTTTGATTTCAAGTCTTTCGACTTTTAATTTCTTAGCTAATTCAAGACTCGTAACTATGTCCTCATATTTGGCCTCATAGTTAGTGGAAACATACAATTTAATTGAATGCCTTAATTTCTCACCTCTCAGAGCCACGAGCACGAAGCCTAGACCAGCCTCCTTCACGTTGGAAACACCGTCCGCGTAGAGGGTCAACACTTTTGGGTCCGAGCATTTCATCATCGTCTCTTCTTTTTTTGCTTCTGCACATATGTTTGCGTTGAAGTCGGCTACAAAGTCAGCCAACTTGTGACTTGATGTCAATGCGAGGCTGATAACTGATGTCATATTCACTTAGCTCGACCACCCACTTCATTAGTCTTTCGAATAAATCTGACATGTGCAAAATACTCCGAAGAGGAAAAGTAGTAATAACATAAATAGAATGACATTACAAATATGGCCTTAATTTGCGTGCAGCTATAACAATTGCACGTGTTAGTTTTTCTAAGTGTGGAGATCTAGTTTCTGCATCAAGCAATGTTTTACTAACATAATAAGTAGAAATTTTTTACCTCCGTCCTCTTGATAAGTTGGTATTTTACCAACTTAAAGACTACTTTAAGCTTTTATTTTTTAATCCAAAAGCAACATTTGGTGTTATTAATGTCGTAAATTGCTTAGTTTCAGGGTATAAGTTTACAAGAGTCAATGACTGAAAATTGAAGCTTAAGAGCGATAAATAGAGCCTAAGCAGCTGAAATACAACATATCAGAGAAGGGCGCTCCGCTCTGAGTTGAAGGCGGACCGCCTTGGGAAGTTCAGAGAAGTGCCAAAGTCTGAAGGTACGAAGGGCGCCACGCCAAAAAGGTGGACCGCCTGAAGAAGCTAAAGTCAAGAAGGGCGGACCGCCATAGCAATTAGGCGGACCGCCTTATGAGATTCAAAGAGTTGGAAAATTCTGGAGCTAAGAGAGGCGGACCGTCTCAGGAACTAGGCGGGCCGCCCATTACCTGCACAAAAGAATAAATCAGTCACCCAAGTCTCCAAGGGGCGGACTGCCCCTGTCTTTGGGCGGGCCGCCCAAGCCAAGATTGCAATTTTGTAAATGTTTTCCTAGCGTAGTGTAAATAGAACAAGCTAGGTTTTTAACCTAATTCTTTTCCATATTATACTTTTACTCTTAGAGGCAAGGGTGAAAAGACAAGTACAAGGTTCCCTTTGATTTGTAAGCTTCATTAGTTGTACTTTCGAATCCTTAATCATATGTCAAAACACAATTCATGTTTGATTCCATTACTCTTTCATTACATATTTTTATATTTGATTCAAATCCCTAGTATGAGTGGCTAAATTCATAACTATGGGTGTAAACATGCTATAACTGGTAGAAGATCAATGGGTGTTGCTTTGATTCACCAACTATAATGCGAGTAATGATTATCCAACTCTCATTACATTAATATTAAAATCTTAGTATCCATGATATTAGGGTTTCATTTCTACTTTGCTAACTAAAGACTCGGGAGAGATTAGTTAGTGTAGATTACCGGAGTTGGCAAGGATTTGATTTTTGTTGGCTAATTACTTAGCCTAACCTATCTAAAAAGAGTTACACTTGGAAGAGGTCTCTTTTCCTTGGGTTCCTGAGTAGAGCGTTATGCGCTTAACAATAGCTTTGGCGAGCGTAGTGAGGTCGATCTCTCTTAGGCTGGGACGATTCTAGGGATTATATTAAAACGACTCGACCATAATGATACTTGTTTTAGGAAGGTGAAATTACTCTACCCATTGATTGGAAGCCACTATTAGTCGTTTATACCCTTAGCCTCTTAATATAAAATCAATTACTTGCTTTATTTACATGATATGTAGTTTAACATAGATTTACAACAAACAACCCCACTTCTAGGAATCTAAACTAAATATCATTTGACTTTCTATTTGCGACTCTCTTAATTGAATGGCTAGTTCTCTTGAGAAATCAACCCCGACTCATATCGAGTATTATATCTTTGACTAGGAGTGGAATCGCTCCTTACCATTAATGGTGTAGGATTGAGCGTGGATCACCTCTCAGACTAGGAGTGCACTTTAGGCCTCTTCAGAAACGGAAAGGTAGATAAGTAAAACCTCCCCGTCCACTGGTTTTAAAAGCAGTGTAGGGTTTGATAGGTAGTGTTTCAGATCCCTCAAAGCATTCCGACACTAAGTTGTCTAGTCAAAGTCTGTATTTTTCTTTAGGATGGAGAAGAACTTATGGCACCATTTGGATGACCTCGAGATAAACCTGCTGAGATAGGCCACTCGACCGGTCAAGCGTTAGACTTCTTTCACTGCTGTCAGCACCTCGGGGATGTCATCAATTGCCTTGATTTTGTCCAGGTTTGGCTTAATTCCTCTTTACGACACGATAAAACCCAAGAACTTGTTAGATCCGACCCCAAACGCACACTTTTTCGGGTTCAGCTTAATGTTGAATCGCCTAAGTATTGCAAATGTTTCAAATGACCCAAATGATTATTTTCTTTCAAAGACTTCACTAACATGTCATCAATATAAACCTCCATCGGTTTACCAAGCAAATCCTTAAACATACTTGTGACCAACTGTTGATACGTAGCCCCGTCATTTTACGCCGAAAGGCATGACCGTATAACAGTAAGTCCATCTGCCCGTAATAAATGACGTTTTTTCTTGGTCTCTTGGCTCCATTAGTATCTGATTATATCCCGAATATGCATAAAAAAAACTTAACAATTCGTATCCCGCCGTGGAATCAATCAGCGGATCAATGTGTAGAAGCGGGAACGAATATTTCAGACAAGCTTTGTTTAGGTCGTTGTAGTCCACACACACCCTCCATTTTCCATTTTTCTACGGGACTACAACTGTGTTAGCTAACCATTCTGGATATTTCACCTCCCTAATGGATCCGTCTTTGATGCAAGCCAAATCGAGCCAAGACACCAACCATCAAGAGCCAAGCTTGAAGGACGTAAGGACAAGAGCAAGAAGAAGCGACCAAGAGTAAGGAGGAGCGCCCGAAGGAAAGGAGCAGCGCCCCAATGAGATTTTGAACATCCTCCACATGCTCCATGATGAGGCGGACCGCCGACCCATCTTAGCCCCAAAATTTGTCTAAGTATGGAATTTTGGATATTCTGCCTCCCTTCCCAGGCGGACCTAGGCGGACCTCCTAGTAGGCGGAGCGCCTAAAGCTCAGGAGGAGCGCCTAGACCTGTTGACAGCATGACGGGATTTGGTGTCATTCCTAGACTATTTCCCATTTTGACCATGCGTGGTCTTTATTTCTTTAAGCCAAATTGTGGATATTTTAGACATTAGATTTCATGAGTAAAACACTATAAATATCTCATTAGGCCTTTCTAGTTCATTAGTTATCTAATATTGACTGAGAATAGAAGAATTGAGAGAGGCAAGGTCTTCTTGAGAAGCTTGAAGCTTCAACGTATATCCTAGCTTGGAACTATGTGGACGTCATCCTAGTATGAATTCTTGATTAGATTCAAGTTTCCTTTCCTTCTATTGAGTATTCAATTCATGTTTTGAATCGTTTATCCATTCTTTCTTCTATTTTTGTTCTTTATTATCTTATTGATTCTATCATTTACCCTGTATCAATCTTCAACAACTTAGTGACCTCTTCATCGATCACATTCTTCTTAAATCCCACATTCGGTCGCTTCTTTTGCTTCACCGGTCAATAATATGGATTGACGTTCAACTTATGATTAGTAAACTTTGGGTCTATTTCCACCATATCTGCATGTGACCAAGCAAAATAATCTGAATTTTCTTTTAGGAAAGAAACTATTCTTGATTTTGATTCAGGCTCCAACTTTGACCCGATGTATACTTTACGATCTGGCTGATCTTCGAATAATACCACTTTCTCCATGTCCGCTATGGTTGAGTCTTCGATCTTTTACTTGTTCGGTTTTCTATGCAGGCTAGAATCTTGGCGAACTCCTTATTAGTAAAACTTAGTACCCTTTCACTTTGCTCGGCCAAGGATTCCGGTCTCTGTGATTGCTATTGTTTGGTGTCCAAATCGACCCCACTCTTTACTTCCACAGAGTAATATCTACGAGCAGTCTTCTATTCATCTCTAATTTCGTTCATTCCCTATGGAGTCAGAAACTTCACACTTGGTGCAAGGTGGATGGTACTGCACCCTGAAAAACAGTCTCATTCTCAACACCCTCCGCGTATGTTTTCAATACTATCTCTCACAAGGTATTCTCACTTGAGTTGTTGAACACCAAAAATACGGTAGACTTGGCACCATTTTATCCGACAATTGCAACTGTTCCACCACTCTAGACTGAACATATTAACCAAACTGCTAGCATCTATTAATACTATCTTCACATTTGCATCATCAACTCTCATTGTTACAACCAAGGCATCATGATCGGGAAGTAACCTCTCGTCGAAGTCGAAGTCCCAAAACACGATATCATCATTCATTTCTCCCCGTGTCCGTTTATCGTGCATACACGAAACCTTAGCAAACTTCTTGGCTATGTAAGTCACGTCGTGGACCTCAGCCACTCCTGAAATTGCATTCACTATTTTCCTCGGAGCCGGGGTTTTTGGAGGTTGAGGTCCACCCCTTTTCTTAGCAAAGTTTTCCTTTCCTCTTTCAGTAAGATATTCTGTCAATTCACCTTTCTCAAGCAAATATATCACCTCATAATGCAATGCCTTGCAGTCCTCGGTCGTACGACTGTGATCGCTATAAATTGCACACTACAACCCCGTCTCTATTGGCGGGGTTGGGTTTTCATCCCCTTGGGAAATTTCACTACTTCTTCGCCCATCTCTCTTAACACATTAACTAAACCAGTTGTCAAAAAACAAAAGTAGTATTCTAAAATCTTTGGGAGGGAGTGGGTCCTTTGGAACCAAACATGGACCCGAAGACTCATTTTTAGGTTGACTCTTTGAACTTCCGACCTCATATCCTTTTTCGGTCTGGAAAAGGAATTCGTAATGTTCAAATCGGGCCTTAGGATTTTGCCTGCCAACTTCCACCCTTCGTGAAGACTCCGAACGACTGTAACGTCTGTTATAAAAAATCCAGTTGTAATTCTTCATCCTCTATTCTAATTTTTTGGTTGCACTCTCGATGGAGATCGTCCCATATGGTCGGAGTGCACTCCTTTAACCTCTCTCTCAACTTTCTACAAGACTCTGATGCGTTGCTATTCAAATTATTCATAAAGGCCAAACATGCCCATCTCTCCTCGACCTGAGGAATGGTCATCTTTTCCTTATTAAAATGGTCCATGCACTCCTTATAGTTTCATTTGGTCGCTACTTGATGTTCAATATATCATTTAGTCTCCTTTCTACTTTTTTAGCCTCGTATGCGCTCTAATGAATTTTTCTGCCATTTCATCAAAATTTTCAATCTCATTTTCGAGCAATTGAGTATACCACGTCAAGGCTTCTCCCCTGAGGGTTTCACAGAATGTTTTCGAACATACCGAGTTAATTTATTCATCTGTAAGATCATTCACATGCACTGCTGTTACGTACATAGCTACATGATCCGTAGGGTCAGTGGTACCATCATACTTCCACAGATTTTCGGGCAACTTGAATTTTTTGAGTATTGGTAGCGGAGCTGCTCTTCCCTTAAAGGGCCGCTTCGAAAATGATTTGATAGTCACATCCTATGTTTGCTTTGGTGCTCCCCGAAGCTTTTCCATAAACGACTTCATTTCCTTGAAACTTTTATCCATTGAGTCATTCAACATCATCTCAAGTGTGACCATCATCCTAGCTTCTGTCATGACAACAGTCGGAGCTCCCGGAACCACGACGGCCATACCTGACCCTCCGGATCCGACATCTGCTTTAGGTTACCCTATTACGGTGCCCTAGGAACCGAGATCAGAGTGTTCGCGTGGAGTGTCTCCGGGAGGGCATGCGCTCTTTGGCTTGTAGAACCAGATAGATCTGCCAACTGTGAACTTATCTTCTCAAAGTGCTTATCCTGTCTCTTAATATACTTCATCAAAAAAATATTCATATCGTTAGAGGTGGTTTCGACCGCAATTTCCTTACCGAGCCTCTGACCACGAGGCGAATTCAACTGTGAACATGCCGAAGTGTGATCCAGAGTTGGATCTCATTCCCTGTGTGACGTATCTCCGTCTGTTAGAGTGTTGGCCCCATCAGTGGGGTTGGGTGGCAATATATCATCTGTGTTGACTGGAGGCACAATTCTGGTAGTGTTACCTTTTTTATATGCCATTGCACACGAACGGATAGAAAGTGAGTAGATTTAAACTAACAGCAAATCTCGAAACAAATAGATTGTCTGGGCCCCACGGTGGACGCCAAATTGTATATCTTAAAATTTAATTCAGGTTTTACAATTAAATTTTTATTTAGTTGAGCCATAGACGATCTTTTATATCGAGATTCAGAGGTTAGATTTAAACCTACGTCTAATGAGTTTGGCTAATTATGTAATTCAAAGAACCAAGTTGACAGTGATTAGCTAGTAAATTACGAAATCAAACATGCAACAAAATATAGATAATTGCGCTTATCGAACGTGCAATCAAACAAGAGTAACCGTGCTAGTATGAATGGAAAGCACAAATAAGAAGCTATTATAGTAAATGAAAGTAGTAAATCTTATTGATTGATGAGAGCCTGTGCTCTGGTGAAGAAGGTGAACTTCGTCTCTTTCAAAGCAAAGCCAAAGTAATGTAACTGTACAAGAGAAGTAAATAGTAGTAAGTATTTTATTCAGTGGAATGTAAGTCTTATACAATGGGGGTAGGGGATTATTTATAGACAGATAGTCCCACTGCTAGTCAAACTTCACTCTTCCCACATATCTCCATGATCTGATAAGGTCTCCATCCACTAGCATCGTCTTTCTCGAAAATAGTAAAATCAATTGGAGATAAGGTTTATCTTCTTCTTGAGTCGAACTTATGGTCTCCGGAGTTGAAGGGTCCGAACCCTGACCCAATCACTGGTTTACGCCTCCAGTGTTGTTCAACCTTCTGAGCTGAGTCTCCTTTAACTTGCCTCTGATTTTTACTTCAGGCTTGCCATGCACCGGACAAGTGCCATTATGTGTCCGACCGAAATTTGGCCCATACAATAATAAATCATTACTTGTTATCTCTTTAATAGCAGGACAACATTGACAAATAAAATAATTTTTTTTTGATATTCTAAATTGAACTTATTTTGAGACTAAAAAATAAAAAATAGCCTTCTATTTTCACATAGAGGTCGTATAACATGTCTAAAAAATTCTAGACAAGTAACGTTTGCTTAGAGTATCAAAGTGTTCGTACAGTAGAAGAAGAAAAAAAGACATAAAAGTAAGTTCGAAGGGGGTGTTTTGAAGCAACAAATAAAGTTGTTTTCGTGCGACCTATAAGTCATTGATTCAAGCTGTGAAAATAACGACTCATATTTGCATAGGCTGCGTACATCCATCTTTTGGAGTGCGCCTCTTCTCCGAACCCTACGTGATAGCGGAATGATTTGTGCACCGACTGCTTTTTTTTTATGCAAAGTAACGTTTGCAAATTCGCATAAAAAAAGTAACGCGTCTTTCACAAGAGATACAGTGAATTGCAGTTTCGTGTGGCTTTCATTGATCAGTCTTTTTCTTTTTCTTTTTCTTTTTCTTTTTCTTTTTTAATTATAGCCCCTTACCCACAATTCCATTAATTTCACTCCCCCAACCACCTTAAATTCTTAGCAACTCTGTATATATAAAGGGTTTTCTCTAAAAGCCACTCCTCAAAATAACCAAAAAAAAATTTGTATAGAGAAAGATCAAAGAAAAAACCCAAGCCATGGGTGGAGGTAATGGCCAAAAAGCAAAGATGGCTCGTGAAAAGAACGCTGAAAAATTGAAAGCTTCAAAGGGTATATTTATTTATATGAATTATGATATTAGTGAATTTCAATATCAAATTTTTAGCTGATTTAAGATTATGGTTTTGCTTATTTTTGTTAATTATGTTGATTTTGTGAATTTTGGAATTTCAAAATCAAAGTTTTAGCTGATTCAAGATTATGGTTTTGCTTATTTATGTGAATTACTCTGATTTTGTGAATTTACGGGTTGGAGCGGTGGAAACAGCCACTAATGTTTGCATTAGGGTAGGCTGTGTACATCACACTCCTTGGGTGCGACCTTTTCCTGGATTCTACATGAACACATGATGCTTTGTGCACCGGGCTCGCCCTTCTTTACTTTGATTTTGTGAATTATGAAATCTCAAAGTCAAATTTTAGCTGATCAAGATTATGGTTTTGCTTATTCATGTGAATTACTTTGATTTTGTGAAATTCTGAAATTTCAAGATCAAATATTTAGCTGATTCAAGATTATAGTTATGCTTATTCATGTGAATTATATTGATTTATTGATTATTTGGAGTTTCAAGATTAAATTTTTAGCTGATTCAAGATTATGGTTTTGCTTATTTATGTGAATTACTTGTGATTTTGTGAATTTGTGTAATTTCAAGAAAAAATTATTAGCTGATTCAAGATTATGTTTTGGTCAGGAAGCCAACTTGAGGCCAATAAGAAGGCTATGAGTATCCAGGTTTTTCTGAAATTTATCTTATACACTTATTTTGGATTAATTATCTCTTATCTGTGTGATTCTGCTCAATTAGCTTTAAAATCTAGGTTCCCAAAAGGGTTTATTTTTTGAGCTAAGAGAAAGATTTTTATTGACTTTGACTTGCTAAAGTTTTGGATTTTTTGTAGTTTAGACCAAAGTTTGTTTAGATCTCGTGTCTATGACTGTAAAGGGGATTTTGGGTGTGCGGATTAGAAAAAGTGTGCTTTTCCTTTGCAATTTCCATAGGTTTGTCTGATCTGGTTCTTGTCAAACTTTTAAAGCAAGATGTCGTTGCTGGTTTAGTATAATACATTCTTGCAGCTTACGGAATATGAAAACTTCTTTGTGTCACAGATAGTGTAGAATGAACCATGGTATTCTTATTTAAATTAGCAGCAATTAGTCTTTGCTATTCTTGTTTTCTGTTACCTCAAACTCTCTGTCTTAGTTCTGTAAAGAGAGTCGAGCAGGAGAGTGTACATATGTTGCTGAATATGGTTGCTCTGTGTTTAGAATTGACATAATGTGTCTGAAAAATATTTTCCTGAAACAAGTTTTTGTTGCCTCAGTGGAATATATTTTTGGGGGAAACCATTTGCTAAAGATTGATAATAATGTTAGCAAATTGGAATGTGTTTAAATGAAACTTTTGAGTATTAAAGATTCAGAATAATGTCTAACTGGTGTTGGAATTGTGAAATGAAGGTAGGAGTTGAGATAGTTGTGATATGAAATCACTTCCGTCCATAAATGAGGGAACTTATTTTTCTCCTTTCGGTAGAAACATATTCTTAATGAAACACGAAGAATGACTTAATTTTTTCCCTCATGTCAAACACATTTGCGCTTAGTTTGTTTTGTTGAAGTTTTGGAAAGAAACAAAAAGTCAAAAAAGTTTAACCTGTGAAAAGGGATGGAAGGCAGCTAATGAAATGGAGAAGCAGTGCCATTTGGTTTTTAATTTTTAAGATCTTCCACGATGGGATGGGAGCTTGGGACTTTGTTGGTCTGAATGGGAATAATCCTGCTCAATAGAAGAACTAATTCTTGCTGAAGTTATCTCTATTCCCACGCGGCGGAGGGAATAAACAAGGAAGCTTTTACCTAAACGCTGTTATTCATTTATCTTAATATTTGCTAATTGTGAAATACAGTGGAATAAAGAACAAGATGGTAAACAAGGAAATAGTTATCTACAATGCTATTCATTTGTCCTAATGTTTGGTAATTGTCAAATTGCAGTGCAAGGTTTGCATGCAGACATTCATATGCACCACTTCTGAAGTTAAGTGCAGAGAACATGCTGAGGCAAAACATCCCAAATCAGATGTCTATACATGTTTCCCACATCTCAAGAAATGATTTCCATATCGAAAAGCCGGCTGGCTACATGTTTCCAACTATGTTTCTAATCTGTTAACCATGATAAAGTTTGAATATGTTCCGAAGTTGTTGCTTAGACTCTGCTTCAAACTGTTGATGGCTACTTAGTTTGGAACTCTTTGTGGAACATGTTATATAATATTTGCCTCCTATCAAATTTTTCTCTGCTTGATTTACTCCGCTTAAACCTTCTGAATGCCGACGGTGTATTTTACTATTGCTAGCTAATTCTAACATTTATTATATGGTGCTCAATCTCAATAGTCCAGTGCGTCCTTAACTAGTGCTAATCTTCTACTCTTTTCTTGCTTCTCTGTAGGAATATATTCAACTGCTTCTGCTATTGAAAATACCATGATCGCAAAATCCTTATGACTTCATTTAAATGAGTTCCCAAAGATGACAGCTTTGATACTTAGATTTGGGTCAATTAGGTTCAATGTTATAACAGATCATTAGTGTTACTTCTAATTAGTAAACTAGTGATTACAACTTTGACATGCATAAAGATATAGCTTTCTTGAAGTATCATAATGCCAATACTTCCGTGTCGCCACTAGCCCGTTTGAGGTCAGGTTATATTTTTCATTTTAAACCCAAAGCATTTCTATCTTACATTGAACGTTGACTTATCATATTGGTGCCCACCGTGAACAAATAGGGGGGATGACGGCCACAGGTTGCACATAAGCTGCCACACAAAAGAAAACCCAACATAAAGATGCGCAACTCCCTATTTGTATCTCAAAATGGGTCGTTAATGGTGGAGTGTTGAACGATATAATGGACGCAAAATTACGGTTACATCAATTTAAATAAAGTACTGTTAGGGGGTCGTTTGGTTCGTGGGATTGGACTAATAGTTCCGGAATTAAATTTGGGACTACAACAATCCCTTGTTTGGTTGGTGGGATTAGTTAAAGTGGAATAGCTTTTATACCAAATTCATGGTATTATTTTATCCCATGTAGGAGGTGGGATTGTTAATCCCAGAATTATAGTTGGTGCGATTATTTATAGTGGGATAGTTTTTATACCAAATTCATGGTATTATTTTATCCCATGTAGGAGGTGGGATTGTTAATCCCGGAATTATAACAATCCCAAATTTATGGGATATCCCACGTTTTTAGTCCCGCCAGCCAAACGACCCTTACAGTTTTCATCACTCCGCCTTAGCTATAAATTTAAGAGAAGACTATAGCTCGCAAGTATCATATTCTTAAAATTCTGTACATGTTAACATGGTTTATTGGCCCATCAATGTTGAATAAATACTCAAGAGTCATCGTGGTTGTGAGACTACGCTGTAGTCAACTAGTAATTTTTACACAATTGCAACCCAACAATATACGATCACTTTACTCAGTTGTTTTCCAGCTGAAGGGCACCACCACCACTTATGTTATTCAGCTGCAATGGAAAATACAAGAACGTAATACCAGCAGATAGAAAAATTGATAGAAACTCGAACACTTAACAATTGGAAAGTAAGAGAAAAATAGCAAATATATAACAAGAATCGTAAGAAAGAGATTTTCTTATTCCCTTTCTTCAAATGTGTATTACATATGAATTACAAAATACAAAGTCTATGAGCATAGAGATATACGGGGTTGTTGTGGAGATTGAATATTATAAACACCAACATTATGTAGTGGGGTTATAAGCATCCCTAACATATACCTACGTCTCATTTTAAGTGTCTGGATTTGACTGGAATTTAAGAATATAAGGAAGACTTTTAAATCCCGTAGTTCAAAATTAAATGTGTAACGTGTGCCGGTGCCTTTAAATCTTGTCGTCCAAAAAAAAAAAAATCTTGGAATTATAGAATTACCAAATATGGAAAGAGACGCTCTTTTTGGGACAAACTAAAAAGGAAAGATAGATAATTAAATTGGGACAAAGGAAATAATTCATTTACAAATAGGGCACCTGCTTGCGTGTGTATCAATGAATATCTCACGAAAACTTTACGAGGAAAAAACTCTACGCGAATAAAATCCTCGTGAAGTAAAAAGAGTACATCCTCCATTGTACCCATCGCTTAGTGCCTCATTAAAAACTTATCAAGAAAATATGGTGGAACAAAATCTTCATTAGGAATTATAAATGTGTTAGAAGTCTTATATGTCAGGGATGTCCAACACAACTCCCAATAATCCGTTTGGGGCAACTCCGTATGACCAAGCACTACATTTGAAACTTGGGAATAATAGGTCCGCCCTTCTACCCTTTTCCACTACAATAGTGGGCTTAAATCATATGGCACAGTGCTCAAACCAATAATCTATATTTTACAAGTCCCTCAACCTTTGCCACTTGAACTAAGCTCCTATATTCCATGCCTATAAATAAGCATTGTAATTCATGTTTAAGACACTTGAAGGAAGAAAATAAGAGAAGTTCTTTCTTTTCTCTTCCTTTCTTCTTACTTATAGCTATTTCACTCATAATTTTTTGGGCAGGTACAACATTGTTTCCGCAACTATTTCTCACCTTTTGCTTTAAATGGTGATAAATAAGGACAGCAACTAATAAGGTGGGAAATCAAGATGTCGATGGATGAAAGTTTTGTTTGGTGAGGGCCATAATGTCTATCAAAGATGAAACGAGAGAACATTCACTTAAACAAATGGAGCCAAAGATGAAACCAAATGATTACTGATAGGAAAGCAGATAACTCATATATGGCCAACAACATTTACCCTGTCGTCCTCAACTGCTAGTCTATTCGATGATCATACCAAAGAAACTTAGCAAGAAAATATATGGCCTGATCAGCTTAAGAGGAAACAAAATAAGGAAAAGTAAATCGTAAATTGACATAAACAGCAGCTGATTCCGAAGTGCGAGAATTGAAATCAGGAACAAGTACCTACAGGTAACCTAAGTTGCTCGGACTCAGGTGCGGGTATCCGATACGGGTGCGGATTCAGAGGTTGGATCCTTCATGATTTAAATTTCAAGATTTGAGGGTATGGATCCAAGTACGGATACAGGTGTGGGATTTGGCCAAAACTTATATCAAATATAAAAAATTAAGATATAAAAAATGCCTAAATTATGATTAAGCAGAAAACTTACATGTATTTTGTTAGAGTCTAGCAAGTTTCTCTTTTATTCAAAAATTTGTAGGCGGATATCTAGACACTCTCCAGGATGCCATGCTCTTAGACTTGGGACCAAAAATATAGTAGGCTTATGACCAAATTTTGTCTCAAATTTCTCCTATTTTGTGGTCAAAGTACCCAATTTAGTTTGACAAAAATCCGGTACGGATCCGACACCCGCACCCATGTCGTGTCGACACGGGTGCGGCACCAAAATTGAAGAATCTGCACAACTTAGCAGGTAACTAAATGCTCGTTATCTGGATTTAAAAAATATATACCAGGATCTGCCACTGTCTATAGAGAGATAACTGAATTAGAATAAATCTTTAAATGAAACTAATCTTGGAAGGTGGTCTAAGTTATGAACTTTCATTATAATTGAATTGGATATTTCGCCAGTTACCTTCCAAAGCTCTCGAGTTAAGGATCCAGCTGGAGATTATACTTGTTCAGACAAGCATTTATTATTATGAACCAACAACTCAATGTAACAGTTACATGGGATATATGTAACCTCACTAACACTAAAGGTGATTACAACAGGAAATTGCAATGATTAAGATAAGAACGTAACCTAGATTGGAGAAGAAGGGAGATGAGAAGGCTCAGAAGAATGGGGGATTATGAGAATAAACTTTGTCTAAGCAGATTTCACAATTTCCATGACCTTTTCTCGCTAATGCCTAATTTTTTTTAACTAATTCCTAATTGGGCCTGGATCCCAAATTAACATGAAGACCTTCTAGCCTTAATGCTCCTTCTTAGCCCAATAACTACTTGTGTCACATTCCAACTGGGAAGAAAAGCGCATTTCAATTTTTATTACCATTGCGATGAACTATATGATGTGGTTCACTTGTATCGCTAAAGCGTGCAAGTAGGTTTAATTAGAAATATGGTTGCTCTAGTCTATGGCATTTTCTTCTATTTGAAACTTGGAGATTATAGTTGCATTTTTGGTCTACACCTAGTGGTTGATCTGCAAATGAGTTGCTCCCAGAGACTTAACAAAGGTCATGGCTGGTTGTTCTTAAGAGAGCCCAAAATAAAAGCTATAGCCTCAGCTCTACAGTATGGTGGTGATTTTAGCTACTCCAAATTGCAACAGACCCATGCCAAAGAACATAAAGTGCTACATTATAATGCTCATAGCATCTTTCTTCAGTTATGTGATTAAGATTTGTTACAATAGAAGGGAATGAAGGACTTAAGATACATGGTAGAGCTGGATGAGCTAATCTCAATCTATGGCTGGCTGTTCATAACTCTGTCTCATTTTTTTAGTTGAACCTTAACGGCAAGGTTCTCATTACCGATATTGGCATTCTTATGAATTTATCCCGGCCCAACATGGATACCATTACAGATGTCAGACAAGTGGCTATTGGACCAAGAAGAAACATTAATTAGGGAAAAGAGACCCTCACAAAGGTTAATTTGGGATCCAAGCCCAACTAGAAATTGGTCAAAAAGGACTAGACATTAGCAAGAAAGGTCAAGCAACCTTTTCTACTCATTCCCAATTCTTCCAAGTTTCTCATCCCCCTTCCCCTCCTATCTAGGTTACCTTCTTATCTTGCTGTTAAACTGAGTTGTTTCATAACTTTTTGTCTCATCAGCCCAAAGAACCAAATTTTTGAGGTAGAAAAACTAATTGTACCTGGTCTTCTGCTAGCATATGCACGCGGTTGAATTAGGCAACGGTTGGGAGGAAAATGTATGACATACAAAATAAGAATAAACTGGATTCGAAACTGGATCGTAAATAAAAGTATATATTAAGAGTATAGAGATTGTAAGATCATATTAACACCGAGGAGCCGCAAAATATGTTCTTCAATTCTAACGACAATTAGAAAGATTTTTAGTCTTTGTCAAAAAAAGCATGGAAACTTTTTACAATAAATCCCGGCGCTAGATTAATGATCCTACCTTCAATCAAATAGCACAAGAAACTACAAACGAATATAGGTGTTTACCACTTGTATGTTTCAGTTACAACAATGTTGAAAGATAAAAGTCAAGCTACTATGCACTTGCACAAATAATATAATCCTTCTATCAAATACTTAGAAGATTAATCCAATTTATGAGGGCAGCCGGGAAGATCTTTTCCTTGTTTTTGGACTCCCATCCCTTGAAAAGCCTATCATGTGCATAAACTTTCTCAGCTTTTATACTCTTAAGAATTCCAATCTTGAGAAATTCATTACTTTTGGAAGCTTAACTGTTCCAAATGAACTACATGTCACTATTGCAAAAACTGCTTCCAAGTTCCAGCCATTAAAGGGCAAGGATGATAATTGCATATGACATCATGCATTATGATCAAATTATCATCCATACTCACTAACAAGAAACAATTTTTGAGCTTGTTAATCAGCTAAGTATCTTAATCTTAGCCAAGCTTCTTGAGGATTATTAGCTCCTAGAAACATACTCAAACTCATACCACGTCCAGCAAAACTTTCATGAAGTACAGAGTGGTCTTTTTTAATTTCAAGAAAGACTACTCCATCCCCTGGAAAGTCTATCCCAATATAGAGTTATTTATGGGAATAACAACAATGTAGATGTACCTTCCTAGCACTTCACTACCTAGCAGCTTCAAAGAATTATAGACGTTCTCAATCATGTGACATTTCCGGAAGGACTAGTTTTTTATTCTGCAAGTGCATCTAATCGTTACTTTTATCTTCACAGCAATTGATAATGCAAGTGGTAAACTCCCCCACACATTTTTGCTAATTCTGGAGCTATCTAATCATTAAATTTCCTAAGGCAATACAACAACAGCAAACCCAGTGAGGTCCCACAGGGACGGGGAGGTGTACGCAGACCGTACCCCTACCTTTGTGAGTGGTAGAGAAGTTTTTTCCGATAGACCCTCGGCTTGAGAAAAAAGTTTTTGAAAACCGATTTGGAAAATAAAATAGTAAAAGCAAATACAAAGATATGGAAGAAAGAAACACGTTTGCCAACAAAATAGTGATGAATAGCGAAAATAGAAGAAGCAACATCAGTGATACACAAATGAATAAGCAGATAAGGTACCCTGAAAAACCTCTACTGCTAGAAGATTCTGACTAATAATAGTACATATAGAAGGGAGAACACGTCATGAACTCCTATCTAGGGTCATATCCTCTTCCTGCCTAATCGCCTTTCCTCAATTCGTCTTCAGTCTACCTCTACCTCTCCTTAGACTTATCACTGCCACCTCTTGCACCTCCTCACTAGGCATCTGTGCTCTCCTTCATTTCACATGCCCGTAACATCGCAGCCTCGATTTCCGCATCTTATCCACCACAAAAACCACTATCACATTGTCCCGTATATCCACCACATAAGCCAGTGATAGGTCTAAGGAGAGGTACATGTAACACTACCAATCAAGACAATTTATGGATAAATGATAGAGCAAGAACATACCTGAGTCTTTCGTAAAATATACTTCTTCCCAATCAAGATGATCTTCTCAAAATGAGATTTGAGTATATCCTCTTCAATTGGCCCGTGCAAACGCTGACACAGCTGTCTGGCACTTCCCTGCATGAAGTGGGGCATGTTGATTCAAGTTCTCTTTTTTTTTCTTTTAGAATGTCAAGTTCTACTTATTTACTTGATACGAAGCTCGAAATCAAAGAAACAAAGGAGGGTCACGATCTTAAACCTCGGGAATGCCAGGTAATGTTGTAGGATATGTTTGAGAAGATCCTGAATCTTCAGCGCTATCCGCACCATCAACACTAGTTCTGTCCATTAGTAATTTATGGTGCTTCTTGCATTCATTAGGTTTGCGATATTTACACTGCACGTATTGGACATGAGTGAAAGGGTGATAAGAAAAGCTTGGATAAATGGAAAGATGTTACACAATAAGAACGTCAAATTGGGACATTTGAAAGCGAGTACTGAGAGAATAGTCTAGCTAAAAGAGAGTATAAGAACACATAACTACCGCTCACCTTGAATTGCAAGGTACTGTTGATGGCATCACTTACAAGCTCCCAATTTGGACCCATGTCATGCACCAGGACGACAAGTGCCTACATTTGAAGTCAATTTCATTTACACACATGCTACCATGAAGAAGTAAAGTACATAAGAAGGAGAAGGTCCATAACATAGGCATAGGAAACCGACCTGCTCCTCAAATAGTGACCATAGCCTTCCTGAACCAGGTTGTCTAGCAGGTATCTGCATAAGAAAGTAGATGATAAAGCTTTGTTTTCTACGTATGATCAAAGTCATTTTTCTGCCTCTCCACCTTGGTGGGGGTAACGTCTGTGGGGGTAAGGTCTGGATACATCACACCCTCCCCATGGGATAAGACTTGGTATGTTGTTGTTGATCAAAATCATTTTTCTTTAATCAGCTAATTCATCGTATTTGGCATTCATACAAACAAAAAGGAAACACACATGCTAGCATGAAGAAGTAATGTAGAGAAGAAGCGGAAGGTCCATAACATAGGCATAGGAAACCGACCTGCTCCTCAAATAATGATCGTAGTCTTCCTGAACCAGGTTGTCCAGCAGGTATCTGCATAAGAAAGTAAATGATAAAGTTTTGTTTTCTACATCAAAGTCATTAATCTGCCTCTCCACATTGGTGGGGGCAAGGCGTACGTCTCACCCTCCCAGACTCCACTTGTGGATAACACTAGGTATGTTGTTGTTGTTGTTGATCAAAGTCATTTTTCTTTAATCAGCTAATTCATCATATTGGCATTCATATAAACAAAAAGGAAAAACTGGAAAAAAGGAAGGAGATTCTAGCTTAACTAAGAACAAACACACTCTATATCAAGCTACGAAGCTGATGCAAGTTGGAATAAGCTATACCACTGCTACCATTTGATTCAAGTTGATGGCTCTTCAATCTCTTTACGGAATGATCCCTCTGAAATCAAAGAGTTCATGATAAACAACAAGTACATAAAAATGTAACATCTAAATACACACAAAAATATCTGGTATCAAGACAATGTACATTAACACTCTCATTCTTAAAATATGGGGATCCACAAGAACTGAAAGCTCTGGATATGCATCAAGAGATGACACAACTTCTCTAACCTGCTTTGGTCTGATAAGCCAATGGCACGAGATGTTTATCAAAATCATAGAGCTTCCTATGTCCCCAGTTCTAAGGTGAAAACAAGGAAGCTCACAAACACTTTCCAGAAAGCAGTACTAATCTTACTAGTTTTTCAGTACATTTTTTACATCTGATTTTAGTTTTAAGTATGACGCCCTACCTGTTGGGTTTTCTGAGAGTTTGATTTTAATTGAAGAATAATTTCTCACCAATCAGAATGACAAGAAATCATATGGCTCTCCAACAAGGCTTCCATAGTACAGAGGGTACACAACCACTATCAATAATAAAATCTTTTGCTTAGCAATCAAAGCAAAATACAACTGCGGCCAAAAATGTATGGCCCCAGCCATTTCCATACGCCTAGTAGCATTCATGCTTCAAGACATGATTATTTACTATGGGAATAAAAGGGCAGGGGCAGCCCGGTGCATGATTCATCCCACACTACTGCTGTAGAAGTAATGTTACCTTCAGCTTGTTTGGATGGCTGTTAGCAATTGTATTGTATTGTTAATTTAAATACAATGTTTGGTTTATTTTTTACTTAATATTTCCATTGTATCTAATCCACCATCACGTAACAATGACAAAGTGGCACTTTATGTAATGATCGATTTAGTGAGATCAAATCGTTACCTAATTTTTTTCTCTCCCCTTGTCTTAGTAATTTTATTTTATCATTTACCCGCCTTTTCTATAGCAGCTCTACCCGACCCTACTTTTTCTTCACCACATTGTAAGTTCATTCTTCGTATTGATAATGCAAGGTACTGCGAAACTACGAGTAACAATACAATTTATTCAAGTGTTGTACTCACACAAATAATACAATACAATACATTATGAAATGATATATAACAAAGGCTCATATAGTAGCACCAAATATGAGTCAGTAAAAGTTACCTAAGGTATCTCACTGTAACTTCCTGTTCGTACTTCCAAACAACCTCAGCAAGCGCTCAATATTTGTACTGTTAACATATTTCCTGTAATTAACATGAAAATGTGAAACCCTAATGGGCCCGTAATGATTCCTTCTTTAAAGTTGGACTCTGGCCCAGAATCTTTTTCTGGGTGGAATATGATTGTTTTATATGAATGCTTAAGAAATCCAATTTTATTTTATGTAGTTAGGTTTTTTATTGTTACATTATATCCTCAAGTCATATTATATCCTAATTTTATTTTTGTTGTTGTCGTCGTCCTCCTCCTTTCAGGCACGTATAAATTGCTTGACAATGAAATTTGGACCGGGCATATGATTTAAATAAAGACATCTTTTTATAGTATAATATCACCTAGTATAAAATGAAAGTAACAATTTATTACTATCAGAATTGATTTAATGTACATATATATTCTACTGATTGTGATGAATGAAACTAATTTAATCAGAAAACTATGTCAGCTGAAATAATGCATACTAAACATGTCTTTAGTAGGTCGGTAAACATGTACATATGTACTCATCACTTTCGTTCTTTTTATCATTAGTTGAGAGGAAAAGAGGACTTGAGATTATCAAATCCGGATGAAAATTGACATGTATGGTCAAACCATATGCTGAACTGAATCACAAAATCTAGAGAATGGTTTTGTAGCATTAATAACATGACTTTCAATTCGATTTTGTTAATAATTGAGTTAGTATTAAAGTAGCTCATTTGCTAACAATCTAAAAAAGTTTAAGCACTTTCTGCAAAAGCCGTTGATGTCAGTCCAAATTCACGACAATCCTCACATATTTTGCCACTCTTTTCACTTTTCATAGACCTATCTATGCAAATCGCCCTCACCAACTCTGGTTTGCAAGAGTTGATAATAGGATCGTTGACGTTAGAAAGCAAAAAATTCACCATCAGAAGAACGTTTAAAATGTTTTTATAAACTATATGGCAGGCTAGTTAATACTATATAGGTTCTTTTATTGTTCCCACCGGCAAGTGTAGTATGTTGATAAAAAATATATCCATCCACTTTGAATTTGAGATCATGAGTTTAGGTATTGAAAGAAGAATATTTCATCATTTCGCAGTTAAGTGCTCCTCTCCATCACGTTTTGGACATATGGAACCATTTTCCAAAAGAGCTATTTTACCGCCGGTGATCAACTGCAACAATCACCATTTCCAAAATAGTACTGAGATTTTCGTCTCTCTTTAGCTGGCTCGCTCGAGATATCCTCGCATCATTCTGACATTTTCACCATAAGATCCTTTAGGCTGATTCGAAAAGTGATTTACTAGTGGTACCTATCGCTTTTCTCCAAAGGCTATTGAATGTTGCAAGAAGTACTGCTATTGAATGTTGCAAGAAGAAGTACTTGAGTTTAAACAATTTCTTCCTCATTGCCATGATATTATAAAATCTTTAAACCAAGAACAAGTTTTACTACAACCTTAACAATCAAACTGGAACTTCACAATCCACGTGCTCATCGAAGAATCTAGGCTACTGGTTATTACACGTAACTTCACAAGAAACCGTTCCCCCAACTCCATGACCTCCTTTTCTGCATTTTGGATTCGTAAAATTCAGTATTGCAAATACGTATGGAATGCTGAAAAATACTTTTAACCCCTAACGTGTCTAAAAAAATGCTGAAAAGATAATATATTACTAGTAGTAACAATAAACATACTCCAATTAAGAATGGTCACCCCGACGGAAGCATACACTTCACTAATAGCACTGTCATTTTTTATTTACATGCCAAAAATGCAGCTGTAATTTCTCTTCCCCGTGACTATTTACACAGATTTGATCCCACTTCTCAATACCCCACCTAAAAACATAAAATTCCAATACCAAATTTACATATCTTACATTAAAAAAACAAAGTAAAAAATCCAAACCACTCAGTTTACTCTTTTGCAAAATTGGACAAATTCTAATGAGCTGGATATTGCTGAGGAAGCCTGAACCGAACCTGAGAAGCAGGAGATCTAACAGCAACACCATGCCAACATATGCCACCTCGACAGGACTCATCGGAATGATGACGTGGCTGGTGATAAAGCTGCTGATGATGATGTTGACGTGTCAAAGCATACCTAACTTTACGTGACACATCCCACGTAAGAGTCAAGATCAGTAATAAACCAACTATAGTTGTTGATACAATCAGCACAAATCCTCCACCGTAGCTTTGTCCACTCATTAATCCATATGCCTTCATACTAGCTATTACAACTAAGTACAAACTTGTTAAGTTACCAACTATAGTATCTGAAATAGCCATTTTTAACTATCTAAAATAACAAAGTCTAGTGATAATATAGGTTGTATTTAAAAGGGTGTTGGGGTGGAGTGAGAGTTAAGAAAGGTGGGGTGGGTGTAAGTGGGGGGGGGTGGTGTAAAGATAATGGTATGGGTTTTTGAGCTTATCTACACTTTTTATTTATTTTGGACACTTTTTGAGGAGAGGTGATTCAGTTACCAACTATAGAGTAATAGAGAGTAGAGACTGACTCTGTTGGGTGGTGCTTTTTGATAGGCCAAAAATAATAAGACGTGTGTCTAATTGTGGGTGCTCTTAAAATCATCACCATATGTTACGTGGATGTACAACATTACGGCTTTTAAGACACCCAAGTTGCCAACCATGTCGTCATTTCCATTTTTGTTCACTTGAGAGGGCGTAGAAAGGTAGTAGTAAATCTTAGCAAGTACGTCCAATATTAGTACTTCGAGACTATAGTTTTCGATCTCAATTAAGTTGAGGTCTAGTATATAATTTTTCGTTAAATCATTATTATACGAAATGCAAAGTAGTTTTAGGACGGTCGTATATGAATTGACTCGTGCACATTAATATTATTCTATCCGTTCCAAAATAGTTGTCATAGTTCGGATTTCGAGAGTCAAACGAGTTCATTTTGACCGTGAATTTAAACATATATATTTAAGTTTTTTGTAACAATATTTATATATTTAGAAACTACATAAAAAGTACTATAAGTCACAATAATTAATAATTCAAAATATTTAAAAGACATATGAAAATATTACGGTCAAAGTTAAATTTGTTTGACTTTCGATCCGAACTATGACAACCATTTTGAAACGGATGGAGTATATCAGTTTGTTATTTCTTATCAGCACATTATGTTACCAATAACTTATGTTGACCATTAGGGTTTAGGAAATAATTGTGGCGGATTCAAAATCGATGTAATTCAATTGAATTTCTCTCGTCGAAAATTCATCTCAGTCAAAACTCGATAGAGGAATACATCTTCGTCTCTTGGTACTGATGAATGTAATTTTCAATAACAACTTTATCTTTGTTGGTTTCTGCGTTCAAATAAAATTAGAAGATACAAAAACCTGCAGTAAATAATCTGTTAGTATAGGACGATCCTGAGCCCACAAGTTACTTGTGTCTCCTTAAGAAATCTAACCCCTCACGATGTCCAAGGTTCACGGGTTAATTTCTCCCAGAATGGAACGGGATAACATTTCTACCGTAGCGGCACTTCAAACGGTTAGAACACGACGAACACAAAGGAACAGAGCAAATCACACGACTCACTTAATATGCAGAAGGAGAGGGGATGCAGTGAGATGTGTTTTCAGTCAGTGATTTTCTCTGCCCGAGTGTTTCTATCCTCTGCCCGAGGTTTCGAATCCTCTGTCCGAGGTTACGTCTCTATCAGTCCGAGTTTGAGTCTCTGTTGAGTCTCTATCTCAAAGCTTCAGTCTATGTCTTTGTCTATCTGTGTATGTTCCAAGGACTTACAAATGACCAATTTATATAGACACCCAAGGGCAGACGAAGAGACACAGCTGGTGATTAATGAGAAAACGTGGGAGACTTAATTGTCCACTAATGACTGACCTTAATGTGGAGGAATTAATCTACCACTAATGACTGACTTTAATGCAAAAACGTGGAGGAATTAACCGGTACTGAACTCACTTCAGCTGCCTGTTACACAAACGGATTAAAATATTGATTAATTAATATTATAGCTTTGTTGGTCCAAAAATTTAAGTCAATCAAATCAATTGACCGAATCCGAAACAAGCGACGACGGCGCGAGGCTTTCCTTCTTCTCAACCCTTTTAAGAGCTAAGAGAAGTAAATCTCTATTTAAACCCAACAAAATCCTTTTCCTCTACCAATGTGGGAGAAAATGCATTTCCCTACAAAAGAGAATCTTTTCACCTTTCACCCATTTTCCATTCACATTCTTCCATTAACCCAACAATCTTTGTCTCTTGGTACTGATGAATGTAATTTTCAATAACAACTTTATCTTTGTCTCTTGGTAGGGGGTCTTAATTGGGAACTTTGCTTTTGTGTGACGTTAAAGAGTGTCTTATTCTCCTTAAAAGGTGTGATATTTGTTTATCTGTATTCGTGCAAGGGAAACGGAAATCAGACTTGAGATATGCACCTTTTCAACTCTCTTTCGTTCTTTTCCTTTTTTGGGCTGAGAAGTGAGAATGACCTTATGGATTTTTTGGCTTTTGGTTTTCGTGGCTTGCGGTTCCCTTAAGTTTCGAGATGCACTAAAATTGAAATGTATAATACAAAGATAAAGTAGAAAAGAAGTTTCTGTAACAATGGTAGCACCATCAAATTATAACAAGCAACAGCTAATAACATCTACCACTTTGGTTAGTCTATAATTTCAACCGTCTACATCACACTCTTACAGAAATACTCCTAATGTGTACAATAAATTGAATATAATTTGACCCTTCTCCAAATTCTAGTTATAGTAAAAGTTTGGCGCATTCCTTCAACGACAAAAATAAGTTAGGTTAGTAACGGCACTTCATTGAATGTCGTGCTACTCTTCTAATGTCAGCTACCGAAATGAACAACTACTAAAATTGCGCGCGTCAAGGAAGACAGGTAAATGAGCTGTAATTTAGTTGACATTAATTAATGCTCTGCCTAAATGTTTCCTCCCCAGAAACTTCATGAACATCCCAGAGTAACAAATAAGATATGCTGCACTATATCATGTTTAGTCTGCTTTCATTTTTTTATAAGCAAAAAGAGTTTATTTTTATGCAACGATTTCCAGTCACAAAATTTAATGACTGACCACAAAGTTTCTTTCTTTCTTAAACTTCATACCAAGTCAAACACCACTACATAAATTTTTGGAAAGGATGGAATAGTTGGTAATAGTGTCTCATTCTATAGTAGCACACAGACTTTATGGACCACGGTTCAATTTCGTTTTTAATGCAGATAGAGTACACCATTCAACGTGCCTTTGAATTTAATCTTCAAAGAAAATGAATAAATTGTTCTATAAGTAAACAAAGATATTCTAAGATCTTGAAAGTTATCTTATCACCTACTTTTACATTCACACAGATTGTAGGACATAGTTATCTAATACAAATAGTTACATGAGGCTAGTTAAAGATTTAAATTTATGCCAGGAATCAGGATGATTCAGCTGAAGCATTGGCCCGAGCTTTTTCATACAAGCGGTATATCAATGTAGACTTGGACATTTGAGGTTCTCTTTCTAAGACAGCGATCACATCCTTGACAGTAATACTGCGAGCAATCCTAGTCTGAGTTATCGGTTGATTTCTCCCAGCTCTCCTAGCAGCACCTACATGAAAGGAAGTTGTTCAAAGAAATTAAGAGAAATTGTCAAAGGTTACAGCAGCTAATAGTTAAGTGAAAGCAATGATATAGGCAACTTGATGGGTTCAATCTTAAATTCTTACAAAAAATCAATTGCAGTTCTAAAATTATGGGTTCTGAAATTAATATTTGTTGGATGTAACTTTCTACACACATATATTAGACTCCACGTTCAAAATACTCCATTTAACTGAACTAAGTAAACCGGGCTCCATCCACCTCCGATGAGAGGCTAAAACCCAGGAAAGCACACTAAACAAGAAATATCAACATATGTTCTGAATCAACAGAGGAACAGTTAAACCACATTCCAGGAGCAGAAACACTTCACAGATGCACAAAAACAACCATCTAAAACGCAAAAACCCTGAGCTCGCCGCAAGATTGCATGGGAGGAATTTTATCACGTTCAGTGCAAGGGTACTCTTTGCTGATCCAAATACCCAGAGGTCTCATTCTAGGATTTTTCAAACCCCCCCCCCCCCCCCCCCAAAAAAAAACCAACATCCTAATTAATTTTATTATACTGCTATAATAACTGTTCCGGGAGCAGAAACACTTCAAGCATTAGAAGTTTTAAGAAGCATCTAAAATGCAAAAACTCTGAGCACGCCACAAGATTGCATGTTTTAGTTCTGAGTTCAATCTAGTCAGGATGGCTGCAGTGGTTAAAAGATCTCGATCATCAAGAAAGTCCGGAAATAGTTGGTGCGCTTACACACATCAAGCAAATCCAGTAGTAATTAATAATCCCTCAATTCTAAAAATTATGACAGAATTTAAAACCTTCTCTAAATATTTCCAAAAGGAAAAATATCTCAAATTCTGAACTTTCTATATTTCAAATCTCTGAATATTTGTTTCAAATGATGATCTATCTAAGTCTAACATTCTTCCAGGATTTAGTCAATTTCACTCTCATGGAGCATAAGGCTGCAAACATTAGACAGGAGTAATTATAGATCAAAATTTCTACTTCTGAGGATAATGTTTAAAAAAACCTAATTTGAAGATGAAATAATGAAGAAACATAAAGATGCCCTTAAAAACTCCATTACACCATTAGAATGGCGGAAGACAGATAAAGGCATAGCTTGCAGTATCTTCCCCAGCATTAAGAACCACTCGATTGATCAGGCACTTCTGACAGATACTTCAAATTACTACTAAATGTGAAGAGCATAAATAATGATTATTCGTTGGAATATGTGGAATGAGAGTACTAATATACAACCGAAGGAGAACGACAAAAATAACAAATTGCTCCACCAAATATGGTGATTTATGCAAAAGAAAAAATATGATTCAACCATGTGTGATTCAGGACCAATATTAATCATGCTAACCAAAGTCATAACTGCATTTAAACAACCTTACATAAGAGAAAGATCATCCACATATAGATTGCTAGTCAAATGAATCTCTGAACTGGGTCCAATATAGATAATCATCATACATACCGGGTGTGACTATGGCAGATGACCGGCTTTTTTTCTCAGCTTCTTGATTGTCCCTTGCGCTTCTTGTGGGAGTGGATAAATTCTTCCGAGTCGCATCTTTACCAGGCTGTGAACCAGAAGCCACATCAACTCCCCCTTCACGCTTTTGCCTGGCCTTCTCAGCCATTAATTGCCACTTTGACAACATGTCATCTCCTCCAACAGCAGCTCGAGCAGCAACATTTGCAGCTGTAGTTCGCATCTTATCATCCTCTTCCTTGTTTACCTTCAAAGATAGAATGGGAAGGATCAATTTTCTTAACTTGCTTTAAAATAAAGTGTTAGAATCATGAAATAAATGACTTGTGATACTTTTTTTGGATCTTACAGCTAACAGGAGCGAGAGCAAGGGAGAGTAAGTACCTTAATTGATTTCCCGCGACCTTCATCCTTATCCTTATCACCGTCAACTCCAAAACTACCCTCAGGCTGATATCCAAATCATTAAGTTACACAGTTCTAAAATAAACATTGACGGTAGAAAATTAGTTGCAGTACCAAAGAAGGATAACTCACGTCATTTGCCCTTAGGAGTTTTTCTGCATCAGCCTGTTTCTTTTCCCATTCTTCCCGAGCTTTTCGATTGATTGACATGATCTCTTCACGAACATCTGAGGTGACAATTGTTCTGTGTCTCGACTTCTCAATGTCAACTCTCTAGTAAAACAGAAGTCTACCTTAGGTTCATATTAGAAACTTATAAACTTTTCAAGTAACGTATTTTAGGAAAATATAAAACGAAGCGGAATGCTAACCTGCTTTGACAGTCTGATGAGACTACTTATAAGTCCACGCATTCTTTCCTCCACACACTGGAAGTTGAAAGTTTAGTGGCACAATCATTTTCCAGAATTTTTAAGACACCAAGGAAAGAGCATATCTCACCAAGGACAAGCATTTTTCCACATCATTGCTCATATTCTTTAAACCGCATTTTGCCACTGTCAGACACAGAAACAGGTATGCAATAAAACGCCGTGATTCAGCATATATAGAAGATAACCAAATCCATCATGTAACTTTATAAAAGAAGTTGTATATCCAAAAGAGTAAAGAATAAAAGAGGGATTTAACTGATTTCAGTCAATTTTTTCTGAAGTGGAATTTTCTGCAAAATCAGCTTTTCCTCTTCTTCTTGCACAACTCGACGAGATGCTTCAGATACTCGACTGTCCTCCTTGGGCCCAGAAAATAGTTGTTCCTCCTCTTCCTGTTTTATGCATTATAAAAAATACCAAACTAGTTATGAATACATCTAAATAACTGATTCCAACTTCTTCTGATGAGTACAAAACATTTTCCTGTGGGACATCGAGGGAGCTATTACCCTTAGATTAACTCCACTAACAGCAGTAACATCATTAAGTTGTTCAATGCTTTGATCTAAAAAGCCTCCCGACACCTTTTGCTTCTTTCTGTGAAATGTACAAGGATAAAATAATATTAGGAAATCAATACTACAGACACAATACTGAGACACTACACCAGAAAAACATCACAGTAGAGGTGCTCAGAATAGTATGTTTACCCTGAAGGTGGAGGTGAGGAACCTAATGTATCAAGGGGCTTCTTCTGTCCAACAAAAGGCTTTTTCACAGGAGTCTTTCCGTTGTTTCCTGGCCCAAGGAGAGATGTCACAGGTGGTGCCCGAGAACTTAACTGATGCAACAATAAGTGACAGTGAGAAGCATGGAGTCAAACAAAATGCATCAAATCCACAACTTCAAAGAAATACCAGCAAGACAAAAACGTGAAAATTCAGAAAGGAGCTCAGAGACATGGAAGCAAAAATATTGCAAGTAAGATATATGATGACTACTGAAGTGACTGCCAGAAACAGATCTCATGTTGCCAGCTCTGGCAGATACAAATTTTCTGACCCACAGTCTTGAGGGCTTTGTCAAAACTATCAATACTTTCTGCTTTAAAAATTCTCATATTTGTTTTAAAATCTGCAACATATCAGCACGTGAAAAGTCAATAAATCAAGCCAACATGCAAACCAAGAAAATTACCAATGTGCTAGTGTCCATCTGAGAAGACATGGAAGACGAGACAGAATTTGAAGGTCTCATGCTAGTAGTTGTTGATAAACCAATTCTGGAGGTATGTTCAATCGAATCATCCTTTGAACTCTCCGACGTGGACTTTCCTTGCTCCACTTGAACAGAGGAGAAGGGTGACAACTGGGACCTTTGCAGCTGGTCATGGAAATGATCAATTGGTTCAGGCTTTAGATTGGTCATTGGAGACGGAAATATACTTTTCTGCTCTTTATTAGCAGACAGTTGCCTTTGAATTGAAGTCTGCTGGATTCTTGAAGTACTTGAAATATTAAGACTCCCACCAGATAGTGCTTTGGCTTCACCAAAAGTGTTTTGCTTTTCAAGCTTAGGGCCACTCATCATTCCCATGGCCTGTGTTGGCACTCCTAACTGAGTTGCATTTCTGTTTTGTTGAACTGACATTTGTCTCATTTGTGCATTATCAGATTGCTGTTTCAGAGGTGTTGCTGTTGAAGAGTTAACATTAGATGCAGAATATGCACTATAATTATTCCCCGTATTTGGAAACGTGGGAAAAGATGCCTGTGAGAAGTGCAGATGCTGCTGCTGTTGCCTGTTAAGTCCCTGGATTGGGAATGGTGAGCGATCCCTTTCTTGTTTTACAGCAGTCAAACTAGAAGAAGGCATCTGGCTTCCTTGGGCTCCCCGCAAATCTGCTTGGTTTTCCACCTCGTGCAACTTTTGAGCATTGCTCTCAACAGCCAAATTGCTAGAATCTTAGCAGCAGACAGAAAAATAAGATCACTGATAAGCTGGGATCTTGCTATAAGGAGAAATCAAAGAGGTTCGGAGATGAAAGGTACCACCAATTGGCATCTGCGGATGTTGCTGTTGTGGAGTCTGAGACTGAGGAGGAAATTGCGCGGGAGCAGTCTGTGGGTTTCTAGCTGCCTGAATAACTTTGATGTAGAGTTAATACATAAAGACAGAGAAACTTCATCTTTGATGTAACACCATAAAAATTTGCTTCTTCATGTACCTGAGATTGAAATTTATATACAGCCATTTTGAGCATCTGGTCACCAATTATACTTCTCATGTGTCTCACGAAACCTTCCTTAGAAATTTCATTTTTCTGAACACATTCCAGTTGTTAGCAAAACTAACATAACAGAAAAGGCAAAATGATGTAAAAACTAGTCAGCAATAATTTAATACTTTGAGTTTAAGATAAAGTGTCTGGAGTTGCATTGCCCTGTCCTTGTCAAGTTGGGGTTGTATGTGAGGAAAAAGCATGGCAAAAGGCACTTGTTTTCCCTGTTTAGCTATATTCATTCCTGCTTGGCTACTCGACCCAGTTGCCAAATCTGACTGATTACTTGCATCTGCTGCCATTTGTGGTAGACCACTAGCCCCTGTTGTCATAGGCTGCATGGATTGTTGATTACTCTCTCCCTGTAAGTTTAGATGTTGAGATTCTGGATGCTGAGTACTCTTTTCAGGATTCTGCACATTCACTACTTTAGAAGCATGAAGTGTATCTTGTTCAACATCTGCAGTCTCATGAGTATCCTGGGATGGTATGTGCTGCAAAGGGAGGGAACTGATCTCCTGCGAGGAGTCATTTTTTTGCTGCTGATTCTGAGAATCTGCATCTTGTTGCTTTAGCTGCATATCAGACAAATTCCCCTCCTTTTGCTGCATGTTCTCCGACTCTTGAAGACTCTGACGATTGGCATTTTCGTCATGGTTAGAAGTTTGCCATGGGGCAAACTGATTTGAGGTGTAACTGCTTCCTTGAGACAATGGTACTGGTCATTAAAGTTATGCAAAAGATAAGATTTTTACCAAGGGGAAAGAGAAAACTGCTGAAAGAAGAGAAAAAAGCAAGTGAAAAAGGTACAGTAGCTTTCTAAGACAGAGTGTGGACCACAATTACGAAACGCATTCACACTTCAAACAAATAGTTTAAGCTCACAAATTCGCATGCAACTCCGACATGTTTGTTCCGCTGATGTATGAAACATATGTGAGTTTCCAAACTGGCTCTTTTGTAAAGGCAAGGGAGGATAGCCTAGTCAAAAAAGCCCTCCACCAACAACCACGAGACTAACTGTTCGAGCCACCAATGGAGCAAAGTAGGAAAGCCATTATTTGACTCCTCAGTGTAAGGGGTTTGAGTGTGGGGTTTACTGATCACTGAAAGAAGAAAAAAAGAACTTCGACCTTAGTAAGTTGCATCTTCTTGCTTTCTGAATGTGCCCTTGCTTTTCGACTGGAGCCTACAGAAGCAGCCAGTTGTCGGTGATTTCAAGGAAGACAAAATGATACTACTGATACTGACATGATATACTTTCTGGGTTGATGAAGTTTTGAAGATCTTCGGAGCCATCAGACTATGGAAATTTAAGCGAATGTCTTTTCTCATGTCAATCCCATGGTGATTTTGGTACAACTACTGGCAGCTACCAGGTCTTTATCCCTCTTATAATGGATTTTGTGAATTTAGTCTTTTAGAGGAACCTGGCATCAGTTCAATCCGCATTGAACTAGGATAGTGCATGGTGCCCTCAGAGTTGAGTTCCAAGCAACTATGGTATCTGTGGCTTATGGTTCTAACACGAAATATCATAAAGCAGTTTTCTTCTTTGATCCACTAGGTTGCAACGACTAGCTGATTCCACGATGCTCAAAAATAACGACAGCTGCCAGAAGATCTTGGAGCAACTCCATCGAATAAAAAGGACTACAAACGCTGACCTTGAGGACAGGGTCAATTTTCAAGCAGCAGGGAATGTCATGTTCCAGGAAAGTAGTATATAGGAAATCTGAGTTAGTTAGGAACTAAGCGAATTTGGTAAAGGCATCGATTGGGTCCAACTACCTCATCTGTTTATAAAAACATACGGGTAACGATGCAGAAGAAAAGTGAGAAGTCTAGAACTATCTCATTCCTAATTCTCCTAATTCCTTATTCCCTATTCTTCCTCTTTTCCCTCTCTTCTTATCTGATTCTTTCTCTTTTTTCATTACAGTACATTTGTTCTTCATCTCTCTGAGGCTACGGATTTGTACTTACAAATATAAATATAATTACCATTTTGAGGCCTAATTCTAACGGTACTACTGAGTCCATTACATATTCCCAGGCTTCCATGTACAACAATCCATTGCTGCTCTCTCCCCATTACTACTATTGCCATGCTAGTTATGCCCATATATCACAACTTTTGGGAACCAACCATCTATAAGCCTACATCCAGTAGAGGCAATCTATAAGCTCAGTATCCAGAACCTTGACTAATCTTGGCAATTGGTAATAAACTTCATTGAATCAACATATACCACAAAGTTTACAATCCATAACAAATTTCGACAAAATTTATTGCTCCCTCCTTTTCATTTTATGTGTCTTAATTTGTCTGAGCGTGTTGTTTAAAATGCAACGAGCTCTTTTGAATCTCGTGGTCCTAGTCCGATAAGTGAGTGTCACTGAGGATAAATTGGGAACATGGGAATGAAAAGCTTACAAAATACAGAAAGATCACATTTTTGTTGAAACAAAGAAAAAAGGAAAGTACTCCCTCCGGTCCATTTTATTTGAATTTTTAGTCTATTTTTTTTTTTGTCCACAATATTTGATCTTTTCGGAAATCAAGACACAATTTTACAATGTCACCCCTTGCTAATAAATGATTTTAAACAAAATGATAAGTAATAATAGCTTGAATAAGGGCTAATATAGTCAATTATATTGCTAATTAATGCTAAAAATGTGATTTTCTTAATATGCGTGAAAACACCCCAAAAATCAAATAATATGGACCGGAGGGAGTAAGACACATAAGTTACAACATAGGGAGTACAAATTAGTGACTAAAGATCCACCATTCACGTGTCTTAATTTGATTGAGCACGAAGCTTAAGAACGTAAAGAACACTTTTTCAATCTTCTGGTCTTAAACATGCCATGTCATTTCAATAACAAAGAGAAATTAAGGGTAAACTGGGCGAATCACAATTAAAAACTTACTACTCCATCAAACATACAAAGATGACACTTTTATTGAAACAGACTAAAAAGGAAAGTATGACACATAAATTGAAACAGAGTAACGATTATGAGTTACCGCTATCGGAATCTGACGGCTGAGATTGTGAATTATCTCCACCACCAATATCCCTGTTTAGGGCAGCAGTGAATGCCTCCACATCCGCCCCAGAATGCATTGTTTCATCCTATTCATATCAAAATTCATACAATTTACATATATAAAAGGGCTAATTTGAAAAAAGGGACAAAAATTAAACGTACCTCATCTTCTTCAAGGAGTTTCATGATAGAAGGATCCATTATATTACAGTAATTGGTGTGTGTTATTAATTTATATCAAAACAAGAACTTGGGAGATCTATTAATTGATTAAATGTTGAACTTTTATGAAAAAGTGGCTTATTTTTGAAATAAAATTTGCAAGATTTGTGACAGGAAGGTGTTATTTAGAGGAAGAAAAAGAGGTTTGTGTTTGGTTAGAGGAGGATGTTAAGGAGACGAGGAACAAAAGTGAAAACGGTACCTTCACTATACTACTCCTCTTTATAGAATAGGACCTTTCTTTTTCCTTTCCCTTTTTAAGTTTTTTTTTTTTTTTTTTTTTTTTTTTTTTTTTTGTGTTAATCAATTTTGAATATGTAGGATGAAAAATTGTAAAGGATCACAAATATGTCTTCAATCTATGCTTTGATTAATAGTTTTACGTATAAGAAAATCGTGGATATTTGTATTTTAATGACGTTTTTTAACCTTTTACTTTTTGTTATTGTCTTTTTTTTAATCAAATGGACATAGTTTATTATATTTTATGAAAATCAGATAAAGAATATAGAACAAAATAAATCAGCCAAACTTCTACTAAAAAATGGAGAAAATCAAGGAAATTTGATTATTAGTTTATCATATAAATACATAAGTATGACCACATGGAATCACAACATATCTTCATTCTAGGTTTAATTTAATTATTATACGTTTAAAAAAATTATGAATGCTTGAAATTTAATAGGTCCTTCTAAAGATTTCTTAAAAGTTATGCATAATCAACTGATAAAAATATAAATAAAATACGAGCAAATTGTACTCATTCAACGTGTTGCATTAAAAACAATAATATTTAATAATTCTCAAAATGTTACAATTTGGAAATTAGACAAAATTATTAAAAGCTACTATGTATCTTAGGAATAAGATTGAAAATTAAACAATGGAATTGAGCAAATGAAAATAAGATGTCAACTGAAATAAAAGGGCCAAGGTGTAACTAATCCAATCTTTTGGGGCCAAAATGTAATATCCAAATCTGCAATCTCCCCCGCTCCAGAATCATTAAACCCCAACTAGTTTTGGAATCCGAAAAAAGGCTATATTTTACCCTCTACTATGCGAAATAGGACATTAAGGATCTTTGTTGTACTATTTTGGCGTCCTTGACCCTAACATTATAGGAACCTTTGTTTCTGAGCTTAACTTAACGGAAGAGCCACGTGGTTGTGTTACATACACCAACACCACTAATTATACATTCATTTCACACTTAAACCCAACTAATTAAGACAAACCCGACCCAATAATATAACCAGCCCCAAAAATCCTTAGCATATAAAACACCAACCGTTTATTTTCTGTCTAAAAAACCCTCAGTTTCTCCGTTGTTCCAAAGAAATGACACACTGCTTCTCCTTGTGAAGCGTTGCTTTGACTGTCGTGTGATTAAGGTAAAATTCTCCCCTAATTAAACATTAGATATATCTACTGCTACTTTATTTTATATTATTTTCGCAGATTTAGGATTCATGAAAATTAAGGTTATTTGATTTACTGTATTAGGGCTTTGTAGTGGCCCCAAATTTATTTCGGTTTAGGGTTTTAAAGTGGTATTGTGGCTTAGGGTTTTGATTTTAGTATGGTTTTTGTTGTATAGGGTTATAAAGTGGTCCCCTAATTTATTGTCATATCAATAAATTATTGACAGTGTATGAGCATTAACTTACCTTTCTATTGTTAAGTGACTCATTAATAAACCAGGGCCCTTCCATAGTTATTTTTCATGTTTGTTTGTTGTTTAGGGTTTCTGATATCTTTTTAGGGTTAATAGTTTATGATTATATTGGTTATTGTTTAAGATAAATTGTTTATTGTTCAGTGTTAATTGTTTAATGGTTAGGGTTAATTATTTAATATTTACTGTTAACTGTATATTGTTAAGGCTAATTGTTTAGTATTTGAGGTTAATTATTTATTTCTTATGGTTTATTGTTTAGTATTTAAGGCTGATTGTTTATTGCTTAGGGTTTTATTTATCTGATTTCTTTTTTCTTTATCTTTACAGTTATTAGCGATGGTATTATTGGACTTAAAGTGTAACTATGGAGGTGATTAGATCAGAAGCCCTAATGCATTCTATCCAAAGAAACAATTAGTTCACCTTTGGAAAAGGTATGACTCAGACTTACTACCTTATATAGACATATGTAATGAATTCACAAATATATATTGGGGTTTGTGGGGGTTCAACAACTTATATTTGCTGGCCCTTCTGGTAAATTATATGAGGCAGAGGGGGATGAGGGCATTAGAGTTTTATTGGAGCTTGTTGGTAAACATTATTCTGTACTCAATGTGTATGTTGTGGATGATAGTGAACTGCATATTGATAACATCCCTAGTATTCTAGGTCATAATGAATCTGATTTTGTTGCTGATGATGTTGGTACTGACTGCACTAGTGAATCTGATAGTGAGAGTGATTATGATTCTATGAGTGATTTTGACTCTGAATCTTTAGGATATAATTCTGAAGAGTTGGAATTATTGAATGCTCAAAAATAAGGAAAATAACATAATGACTCAATGAGTATAAGGAAATACACTTAGGAATGTCATTTAAGGATATATCTGAAGCTAGGAAGTTTATGAACTTGTATGCAATGACAAATAAAAGAGGACTGATTTTAACGAAAAGTGATCCTAAGAGGCTAAGGTTTACCTGTCAAGTAGGTTTCCTTTTTGTCTGTTTAATATCTAGGGATGAGAGATCAGGAGGGGTTAGTGTCAAGACCCTAAATGGAAAAAACCTATGCAATATTGCATATGACAACACTAGGGCTGATTTTATGACTATAGCACATTATTTTAGGAGGAAGTTGCAAGGTGACCCAAAGTATAAAATAAAGAGATGAGGGTTGATTTGAAGGTTGTATTTGAGCTTAATGTTTCCTATGGAAAGTGCAAGAGAGCAAAAAGACTGATTTTAAAGAAATTAGAAGGTTGTTTCAATGATGAGTATAACAAACTTGAGGCATATGCCATTGCTTTAAAGGAATCTAACCAAGGGAGTGATGTGATTGTTAACATATCAAAAGATGCACCAATAGAAGGGAAGAGAAGGTTCTTAAGGATGTACATCTATTTTCATACATGCAAGATGGGATTCAACTTAGGGTTGAGATCTTTTATTGGTCTGGTGACACTTTCTTAAAAGGCAAAGTTGAGGCGCAACTGTTAGTAGCTGTTGGGCAAGATGCTCAAAATCAGTTTTACCCTATAGCATGGGTTGTTGTTGAAAAAGAACCTAGACTTGGTTCTTGCCTTTTTGGAAATGCTGAAGATGTCTTTGGACTTAAAGATGGGTGATGGAATCACTTTTATGTCTGACATGCAAAAGGTACTACCTATCATTAACTTTCAGCTTTGTCTTAACTGTTTTCATCACTTTATTTGATTGTTCATTTTTTTTAAATGGGGACCAACAAAAGCAATGAAGAATGTTCTTCCAGAAGCACACCACAGGTGGTGTGTAAGACACATAGAAGCAAATTGGCAGAAGACTTCAAAAGCTGGAGAGATGAGGAAGCTGCTTAGGTGGCTTGCTTGGGCTAGCTATGATGAGGATTTTAAAGACAAGCTAAAAGACTTGGGTAAGTTGGATGAAGGTGTTGCCTCTGACTTGATTAAATATCCACCACAATCATGGTCAAGAGCTTACTTTGACAACACTTTGTAAGAATCAGTCAGTTGACAACAACTTTACTGAGTCCTTTAATGCTTGGATATTGGAAGCTAGGTACAAGCCTATAATCAAGATGCTAGAACATATTTGAATCAAAGTCATGAACATGTTGAGGAAACATGATGAGGCTGGTGCAACATGGGATAGTGACTGGAGTCCTTATAGCATGAAGCTGTATGGGCAATATTTGAGGATTGCTAGTAAGTGCACTATTGACTTCAATAGTGATGATGGATGATGTTTGGCGCCAAACGCCTATTATTCTTTAATATTTCCTCACAATTTTAGGACTTTATTCGTTCCTTTTGTGTATAAATGCGGTTTGCACATACTTATTATGTTATATGGTTGTAGGAAATATTTGATTGCAAACGAGATGAAAACCGGCAATTAATGGACAAATTGAAGAGGCGTTGTTGACACTCAATTTCGTCCCAAGATTTAAATTAATGACTGCTTACCTAAATAAAAGTCAATTGTCAAAATTAATTGATTAAAATAAAATTTAGTTAATTAAATTAAATCAAATTAATTAGTTAAGTTTAGTTAAAGCATTAATTAATTTCAAAGGGGAAAGCTAAATGCGCAAAACATAGTTTTAAATTAAGCCTACGCGTGCAATTCTTGATTTCCTTAACCTATCCTAAATAAAGTGGCCAAAAACGTTTAAAGCCTAAAATCAGGGCTACTCGCGCAACCCACATAACTCCAAACCCGGCCCAAATCCCTTATCTCCCCACCATCAGATATTCCCAATTCCCAATTCCCATTCCCTTACCCTTAACCCATTCCCTCACCCGCGACCCGAATTCCCAATTCCCCAAACCCGTTTCCCTCGCGACCCCTAGCCCTAAATCGTCAATTTCCCCCAAATTTCTCCCTCCTAAATCAACAAGAAGCCAAAATCATGGCGTCACAGTGGTCCCTGGGTATATCCTAAGCGACGTCGGATTGCTTTCCTTCTCTCGTTTATCCAGTACAATCACCTTTTGTGCTGGACAAATGAGGGAAGAGGAAGTACAATCCTCAAAATCTCACCCATCCAGTCTAAAAGATTGATTTTCCACCGTCGGATCAACAAGGTAAATTTCGTTTCATTTTTACTCATTTTTTTTCACCTGTTTCAGCATATATATAGGTTTATCCCACATCGAAATCCAAGCACTTTGACACTCTTAAAACACCTATAAAAACCCTATGCACAGTAGAGAGGAGGGATCTTTTTTTTTTCAGGCTTGAACAGTAGTTCTGGAGCCTAAGAAACCCTAAGTTTTTTTAAAGTAAAATTTATCTGCTGCGGATTGATACAAGGCTGGTAAAAAGCTTTCTTTGCTTGTTCGAACAGTAAAGAATTTCGATCCCGGGTCCTAGTTCACTGCACCTCGCAAGGTCGGTGTTTCCTTTGCTATTATTGCTATTTTCTTGATTACATGTGGTTCTCTTATCTGCTATCATTAAGTAGTTGAGAATTTAGTTCGCAGTTTGTTTTTTTTTTCTCTCGTGTAAATGACATATTAAAACAAAATAACAAATAAAGTCTCAATCAGTTTTGTGTGTGTAAACCAAGTATAAAGGACCTCTGACATTGGCCTAAGCTCTATGAGAAATTTGGGTAATAAAACTAAGGCAAACACTGGTTAAAAATGGTTCTCAAGACTATTTCAAGTTGAATTAAAATTCATCCCACCCCAAGATTGAGAATATTAGGAGTTTAGCTTCTTTGTTTTTCCTCTCAATTCCATTAGTTAATGATTGATGTTTTGAATTGATGCTCTGTTTCTGTTCCTGCTTGGATGGTGGTGTTTGGAAGATGTTTAAGGAGAGTTTGAAGGGTGTTTTCTGGATAGTATGTAGGCTGATTAGTTTCAGGGCAGTGAGGAGAGGATCTGTTATGGTGTAGGTTAAAGAGGAGGATGATGTTTATGTCTTGTGAGCATGAGGGAGAAGGGTGTTAGAAGCTTAGTGTAAGTGCAGTTTGTTTAGGTGGCATTAGTCAGTGAGAGAGTTGATTGGGCAGTAGAGGTAGATGTTATGTAGTTCAGTGAGGGTGCAGTTGTCTGCAGGAAGTTCAGATTTATTAAAGAAGATAAGGGCTCTAGGCTCTTTTTCTTGTTTTGTTTCTGGTATAGGGCTGTCCTAGTAGCTGGTATGTGTGCGTGGAGAAGTATTTGCAACCTATTTCCCTTTTGGTTTCTGCCTGCATCTTTTCCCTCTTCTGGTCCTTGTTGCTTAAAGGGAAGTCAGGTGGTTAGGCTCATGTTCCCTAGTAATGTTCAATATTAGTTTGTGTAGCAGGTCTTAGGGAGTGGTGATAGAGTGAAATGAGATAGCAGGCTGGTTCAGGGTCAGTTTTCTGTGAGTGTGTGTATGAAAGGTCTGTTGGTTTCATGGAATTAGAAGAGAAGTTTTCAAGGGTCTGTAGTTGATTCTTTGCTAAGCAGGGGCTTGAGTGAAGTTCTGGATGCTGCAATGGCTTCAGTTTAGGTAGTGGAAGCTGCAGTTTGTTCTTTAAGAAGGGAAGGAGCATGTAGTGGATGCTGAAGGTTGTTAGGAGTCAGTTTGAAGGTCTGAGGATAAGCAGGGTGTTTAGGTGCCCAAAAAGGGGTTCATTCCTGGTCGATTCAGTGAAGAGTCTGTTTGTATGAGTTGTGCATGTTCATTTGCATATGTGTGTGTATCCTGCCTATCTGCATGTGTCCAGTAGTGTTTGGAGGCCATCGGATTTGGAAGAATGAGGCATCAACTAGACAAAACATCACTGTTTTTGCTATACAGGGAACTATGAAGTCTAACATCTGATCAATACAATTTACTGAATCAACTTTAGATCAAGAATGTAGAAAATACATACAAGTATACTTAAGCTGATGCACTGATTATCTAATTGTTATAAGACCGTCTTCTTCCTCTATTTTTTAACTAGTCTATAGCTGGATATGTCTTCACACGTGTATATTTTAATCATCTGGAAATAAGATGTCATCTTTTCCATATTCCAACTGTTATGCTATGTGGAGTGCTACTAGTTCTGGTATAGGCTTAAGTCAATGAAGCATGAATGTTATTCTTTGTGACTTGGTCTTTGGAGTATTCTCTTTGTTCTATTAGACATGTACTAATTCCTTATTTCTCTATTTCTTAACATGTAACACCTCTTGGGACGAGTTTGAGTCGGTAAACTCACAATTGGGACGGCTTGCATTTGGAAGTTACTTGAATCGCTCCGCATTTTCGGGACTTGATATCCCCGAAAATGTAAAACAAACAAAAATGAATGAATGAAAAGCCTTGTGAAATACAGGGCTCACATTGAGTTCGCTACTCCGGGTTCTACTTTCTAAAACTCCTCCTCTCCCGTCCCCTTTAGAAGCATGTTTTAGGACCTCATGAACTGAATTAGGACTTTGTACGACTAGAAGCCTGGTAGGTTAGCCGCTTTAATTGAAATATTATTGTTTGTCTAAGATCGTTTATAAATTGCATATCCCGTCTCTTTGGGACTCGCCAATTAATTTAAGATAGTAGAAATTTTTAGTTAATTATCGAGTGCAAAAGAAATAAAATTAAAATTGTACCTATATATTCATTATTTATATTTATTCAATTATTTATCTATTTATTAATTTATTCATTAATTAAATTAATTAAGTGGCATTTATTATTAATTTATCTGTTTAATTTTAATTAACCATTTATCTGCCTAATCAATTATAATTATTTATTTACTTATTTATTTATTTATTAAATTATTTAAGTGGTATTTATTTATTATTTTATTTATTTATTCTATTTTATTTATTTAATTAATCAATTCCAATTAATTATTTATTTGTTTAATCAATTATATTCATTTATTAAAATAGTCAATTATTATTGTTCATCCCTCATCTAGTTGAAATCATATAAATATTTATTTATCTAATTAAGTTATTTATCTACTTGTTTATTTAATTAATTAATTAATTAATCAATTATCTAATCCTTTATTAATTTATCTTACCTAGCCCTTATTTATTTAATCAATCAATCAACCCTTATCTCATTATCCATTTAATCAATCTTAAGTTTTGTTCAAGTATTGTTATAATCAATTTTATCTTATTTATATTATTCATTATTTATTTATTTATAAATTAAATTTTCAAGTAAAATTCGTGAAAATCGCCGGATTAACCGCTTTTAGCGGATTTTCGAAAGTGCTCCCGTTAGGAACCTTCTTTCGAATTTAATAGAACCACTTACCTAAGAATCTCTGAATTATTTTCCTTTTAAATAAATGATAAAATTGCACTCTTTAGTTAACTTAGGTTCCTAATAATCCTTAAATTAGGTGGCGACTCCAAAGAAACCCTTTGGAGTCCCATATTTTTGAACATTATACCCGAAACCTATCTTTTTCCTAAACAAGTGGCTAGTCATCAATGAAAACCTCTCAAAGTGGCTATCTATTATAATTTGCAAAGTTACATGCGTTAGTGGTGGCGGAGCTTTGACTTGCGCACGTCTAAAACAGAATGCAATTTGGATTATTATGCGAACATGCACGCGACGCTTGCCTAACAGCTTTCAACCACTGATTTTCAATTTCTCCCAATTAATTTAGGATTTAGAAATATTATTTTATTACATTGTAAATATTATAAATACATTATTACTAGGTTTTTTTAGGGAGGGGGATGTGGAGGAGTGATACAGGGCAAACTACGGAAGCGATAAACAATGATAAAGAACGAGACACAACAAGAACACTTACGAAGTAGCACCAAGGAACGAGTCTTGATCACCCTCGATTCGAGTCAAGAAGCACCTACGCTATGCAACTATCCTCAAGAGACATTCGGCTCAAACAAATAGAGTGATCAAAGAGGATTGAAAAGCAACTTGGATTCATCCAATTGATTCAAGCCAAAATAGATTACAAGTGTTTGGGAGCAATACTTATCAATGTTAATATTCAAGGTAAGTTAATGGAAATAAATGATGAAGGGTGTTATTTATAGCACCCTTCTACAACCTATTGAAATGTCAGTTTAGTCCTTAGCTAGATAGAAATACAATAGAACTAGCTAGGGTCAAAATAGGACGTTTACACAAAAAGATTGGCAAATCAGCATGTTGGGCGCTCCACCCTGGAGCTGGGCGCTCCGCCTGGTGGAGGCATGACCCAGGGGCTCCGCCAATGGGTCAGGCGCTCCGCCTGGTGAGCACCACTGTCAAAGTGGTGAGGCGCTCCGCCCTATGGCTGGGCGCTCCGCCCAGTGGCTGCTTTTGGGCGCTCCGCCTAAGGCACTGGGCGCTCCGCCTGGTGCCTATAGCCTTCCATTCCTCCTTCCAACGAACTAGAGTGTATGATCTTCCAATGGTCTCCGGAGCTCGTGTCATCAACGCCCCTCCAAATCAAGTATAAGTGAGCATCATGAAGTACTTTGGCTTGGCTTCTCGTAAAGGGCCTTGTGGTGGTAGTTTGCCCCGCATCATCCTCCCCTTCCTGAGAAGATTTCGTCCTCGAAATTGAAGCATCAACCTCCACGACATCATCCTCCACGGCATCATCACCAACATCAAAAGGAGCCAAGTCACTAACATTAAAAGTGTTTGAAACAGCGTACTCACTTGGCAAATCGATCACATATGCGTTGTTGTTGATCTTGGAGAGTACTTGGAAGGGTCCATCTCCCCGGGGTGCCAACTTCCCTTTTCTAAGGTTTGGAAACCTCTCTTTGCGGAAGTGCACCCACACCCAATCTCCTTTCTTGAGTTCCAACTTCTTCCTCCCCTTGTTCTTCTTGAAGGCAACCTTTGCATAGGCTTCCTCCAATCTCTTCCTCGCTTTGTCATGGATTTCAAGCATGGCTTTAGCTAAGTTTTCACCTTCAAAATTAACAACCATTTCCTTTGGCAAAGGGGTTAGATCAAGTGGAATCAAAGGATTAAAACCATAGACGCACTTAAACGGAGTCAAGCCAATCATGCTATGCAATGTACAGTTATAAGCAAACTCCATAAGAGGCAACTTGTCAACCCACGTCCCGGCCTTATGTAACGACCCTCAAATAGTCGTTACGGGATCTGGGACCTTGATTTGTGTGTCGACAGTCCCAAAAGCTCCGTTAGGTCATTTATGACCCGTCTGTGAAATCTGAGTCGAAACGGAGTCCGTTTGATAGGTTTTCGAGAAAATGATCCGTTTATGAAATTCCGGAAAGGAATTTGGGGTTTCGATAGGTCGTTTTGAGTAAACGAACCCCGATGGAAAATCCGAGCGCACCGTTAGGTCCGTCTCGTCATTTATGATATGTAGCAACCTTCAAAATTGAAAACGGACCTCGTTTGATAGGACTTTTGATAAAGTCCCCGTTTCGGAAGTTTAAAAGAGTTAAAAGAGGTTTCCGAGCTCGATTTGAGCAAATGAGCTCCGATGAGAGATCCGAAAGTTCTGTTAGGTTCGTATAGTCATTTGTGACTTGTAGCAACTTTCGGAATTAGATTCCGAGGTCGTTTGGTTAAATTTCGCTATTTTGGCGAAAGTCGAAAATTGAACCTTTGCCGTGGGACCCACTTTTTAAGTTCTGGAGGTCCGAATTGAGTTCCGTCTTGACGAGCATGTCATACAAGTATTTTATGACTTGTGTGCAAAATTTGGGATCATTCCGAGCTTCGTAGGGTCCCGTTTTGCCCCTAAAACAGTAGAAAATCTGGTGCGACTTTTCTGTTCTGTTTTGGCGCAAACAGCCGGATAAAAGCTGATTTTTCGGCCAATCCGTAAGGGATTAGGAAAAACTAAAAATATGAAAGTTGTAGCTCTTTGAGTTGTGGTTCTAATGGCACCGGTTTTAGGTCATTTGGACATTCCTATCAAAAGTTATGGTTTTTTTCAAAAGAAGCTGTCACAGAGGCAAAAAAAAAAAAAAAAAAAAAACTGCTATTAAAAGGCCATTTCGGGCCATTTCGGTTCATAACTTATAAAAATCATTTGGTGAGCTCTTGAGGCGATTTTTGGGTATTTCTTGAAGACCCAATCATACTTACACTTAAGGTAAGCCCTTTCAATCCATCTTTATGTTGATTAACACAAGAATCAAAGGGTTGATTCTTGGAAATGAGTTAGAACCCTAGATTCTTAAGAATTGGGGAAAGACATCGAGCAAGGCTCGCATGTGGAATCTAAGTGTACTTTTGGACTCACGGGAGCGTGGGGAGTCCGGAAAAGTACATTTTGTAAATTTAGGGCTCGGCCCTACCCGGGGGCATTTTGGTAATTTTTACCCTAGGATGCCTATAGGCTTAAATAGCTATAATTGAGCACTCATATGTGCTATATCTTGTCTTAATAGACCTAGTGGAGAGTCCTTCGCGGACAAGGCGAGCGGGAAAGGAGATTCTTCCCGGCATTTGAGCCCGAATTTCGAGGTAAGTGAGACTTGACCTCTATTGTGCTTGTGGACTCTTCCTTCATGCTAGTATGCTTCATGTACGCATATATATACCTAACAATGGTTAGGATTAATGATGTGAATTACTTGCTATTATTGTTTATTATAAATAGCGAGATTGTGACTCGACCGAGGTATGTGCCGTCTAAACGCTACGTCGAGGTAGCTTAAATTTATATCGTAGTAACGCTTGCTACGCCATGCTTAGATAGCAAGAACTTGGGACATGGCCGAGGATGTTGCCGGCATGTCATGATAAATGTCTTGCCGAGGATTTTGCCGGCTTTTGTATGATATTGGTACTTGATTTGTTCACGTGCCGGGTTGGGTAGTGATGTCTATACGTAACCTTGGGTTGGACGACATGGGAGTAGGGATTGTACCCCCAAACTGTGGTCGGGTTAACCTTCGCCTTACGTTCAGCTAGCATAACCAACATGGGTTACGGTGACTGTGAAATATTATCGTTATTAATATTTCTGTTATTGTTTCTGTTATTGTTATTAATGTCGTGGATATTAATACAGTTAGAGGGACACTTGACAGGGGGTGTGGTGTCGCCTATACTATGAGATGTGTCACACTTGACATGGGGTGTGGTGTGGACACTTGATCTTTGAGATGTGACACACTTGACAGGGGGTGTGGTGTGGTCACTTGATTTATTGAGATACGACGCACTTGACAGGGGGTGTGGTGCGATCGTAGACAGATTTGAGATGAGCCAACGACTACGGGTCGTTGGTCTACTTATTCATGATTGTGATAGTGACTTCGGGTCACGGTATATGGTTGATACTTAGTAGTGGTGTTGCTAGTCCATCGTAGGTCTAGGTTAGTCGGCACGGGAGTAGAGATTGGACCTCCAAACCGCCGCTGAGTTGACCTATGCCTTACGTTGGATGGGCATAATCCTTGAGACTTCTGGTTACTACTTGTGTGTATGGAATGTGTTACATCTATTTGTGATTTCACTACTTTATTGTATGATTACTATAGTATGTTGTTGCTTATGATGCATGTAGCGACTTGTCCCGCAAGGGTACCTTAGTGGGCCTGTCGGTGATCTTACTGGGCTTCGGCTCATAACTTACTCTGCTACGTGCGCAGGTCCTTCATCCAGCCAGCAGCCCGGACGTTAGCGGTTCCCGAGGCTTCTGAGACTTTTGATTGAGGTGAGCCGACCACACAGACCGTGGTGGCATACCGCCGGAGTCACTTAGAGATAGGACTCAGATTTCTTTGATGTATATTCATACTTTATTGAGTCACTCTTAGAATGCTCCAATTCTTTTGTGGATATATTCTTTTGGACTTCACCCTTTTATATTTATATATCCATTTATGATCTTTTCACATTATTGTTCTTTTCCGCATCTTGTTTCATTGGTTCGCCTAGGCAAATGTTTTTTAGGTGCCATCACGAGCCCTTGGAAATTGGGTCGTGACGCCTTACCTCGGGTCATGGCTCTAAGAAGAGCACCCAAGGTTCGGTTCACCACTTCGGTTTGACCATCCGTTTGGGGGTGGTGGGACATAGAAAATAACAACTTGGCGCCAAGAGCACCCCAAAGACACCTCCAAAAATGGCTAAGGAACTTAGAGTCCCTATCACTCACAATTGTTTGAGGCACACCATGCAATTTTAACACATTATCAATGAACAAAGAAGCTACATGTTGTGCATCATGACTCTTTTTACAAGGAATAAAGTGAGCCATTTTGGAGAACCTATCCACGACAACATATATGATATCCTGTCCCCCTTTAGACCGTGGCAAACCCATAACAAAATCCATCGAAATGTCCATCCACGGGCTAGTAGGAATAGGGAGGGGAGTATACAAACCATGGGAATTAGATTTGGACTTAGCATACTTGCAATCCAAGCAAGTGTTGCAAAGTCTCTCAACTTGCACACCTATTTTTGGCCAATGGAATTGCTCCATGAGAATGGCCAAGGTTTTGTTCCTCCCAAAGTGACCCATCAAGCCCCCACAATGTGCTTCACGAACAAGCAACTCCCTCCATGAGGACTCGGGCAGACAAACTCTTCCATTTTTAAAAATGTAGCCATCAACCCATTGGTATTTCTCCACCCTCTTCCCACTCACTAGAGCATCATGATTGCTCTTGAACTTTGGGCCATGTTCATACAATGATTTTATATTCTCAAAACCCATAAGTCTAGAAGCAAGAGTGGTAGCAAGGGCGAACTTCCTAGAAAGCGCATCGGCTACAACATTGTCTTTATCCTTTTTGTAATGAATTACATAAGGGAAGGACTCAATGAACTCCACCCACTTGGCATGTCTTTTGTTCAACTTCTCTTGGCCTCTTAGATGCTTGAGTGACTCATGGTCAGTCTTGATCACAAATTTTCGAGGCCATAGATAGTGTTGCCATTGGGCTAGAGCTCTCACGAGGGCATACAACTCCTTGTCATACGTGGAGTAATTCAAGGTTGCGCCCTTTAACTTCTCACTAAAGTAGGCAACGGGTTTCCCTTCTTGCATGAGAACACCCCCAATACCCACCCTCGAGGCATCACATTCAACCTCAAAAGCCTACCCGAAGTCGGGCAATTGTAACAACGGGGCGGTACTTAACTTATCTTTTAATTCTTGAAAAGCCTTCTCTTGCAGCTCTCCCCACACAAAGGATTTATCCTTTTTCACCAACTCGGTGAGTGGTGCGGCAATAGTGCTAAAGTCCCTAACAAAGCGCCGATAGAAACTAGCAAGACCATGGAAACTCCTCACATGAGAGACGGTGGTGGGAGTAGGCCAATCACTAATGGCTTCAACTTTGGACTCATCAACTTCTACACCATTGCGACTAACAACAAAGCCCAAAAAGACAACCTTTTCAACACAAAAAGGCACACTTCTTAAAGTTGGCATAGAGCTTTTCGGCTCGTAGCACTTCAAGGACTTGACTCAAGTGGCCAACATGGTCGTCTATAGACTTGCTATAGAGCAATATGTCATCAAAGTAGACGACCACAAACTTGTTGATGAATGGTTTTAACACGTGGTTCATTAGTCTCATAAAAGTACTAGGTGCGTTGGAGAGGCCAAAGGGCATCACCGACCATTCATATAGACCAAACTTGGCCTTGAACGCGGTTTTCCATTCATCACCGGGTTTCATCCGGATTTGATGGTAACCGGACCTAAGGTCTATTTTTGAAAAGATGCTAGAACCACTAAGCTCATCTAACATATCATCCAAACGAGGTATGTGATGTCGATACTTTACCGTGATCTTGTTGACCGCTCGACAATCCACACACATCCTCCAAGTGCCATCCTTCTTTGGAACAAGGATCACGGGCACGGCACAAGGGCTCAAGCTCTCCCTCACCAAGCCTTTGGTAAGCAATTCATCAATTTGATTTTGTAGCTCCCTCGTGTCCTCGGGGTTGCTTCTATATGCCGGCTTGTTTGGGATTTGAGATCCCGGGACAAAGTCGATTTGATGTTCAATACCCCTCAAGGGAGGTAATCCATCTGGCATCTCATTCGGGAACATGTCCTCATAGACCTTCAAAACATTTTCAATGGCACTAGGCAAAGGGTTAGGGTAAGATAAATAATCACTTTCGGAATTTAAAACCATACCTTTGTGCACTAGGCATATGAGCATCTTGGTGCCATCATTACCTTTCAAATACTCACCCGGTTGCATCATGGCACACATGCGACCGGTGGAAGATGGTGGAGTCTCGGCCAAAGGTTTGGCCATAACCGGGGACTTGGCCTTAGCCGCTTCCCTCAACTCCTTCATGCGCCGATAGTCTTCACTTACTTGCTTTGGAGTCAAGGGTGTAAGCACAAACGTTTTCCCCTCATGTCTAACCGTGTAAGTGTTAGCCCGGCCATCATGAACCACTTGTTTGTCGTATTTCCACGGCTTACCAAATAAGAGGTGGCAAGCTTGCATTGGCACCACGTCAAACATGTGTTCATCTTGATAGTTCCCGATCTTGAACCTAACCAAGACTTGTTTCACTACCCTCAATTCCCCACACTCACTTAACCATTGCAAACGGTAGGGACTTGGGTGTTTAATGGTAGACAATTTCAATTGTGAAACCAAAGATTGGCTCACCACATTTGCACAACTACCCGAATCAATGATCATGGAACACACTTGTCCCTTCACTCTACACCGAGCATGGAACAAGTTTTCCCTTTGCTCATCTTCCCTCTCTTCACTCACCATGGCTCCCAAAATTCGACGCACCACAAGGAACATATTAGGATCATCCCCCTCCGTCGCTCTCTCTTCACCCTCACCCTCAACTTCCTCACTCTCCTCCTCAACATCTCCCTCGGACTCACTTTCCCCCTCATAGACCAACCCATCATCCATCACAATCATTGTTTTCTGGGTAGGGCACTCTTTGGCAAAGTGGTCATAACCCTTGCATTTATAGTATTGGAAAGAAGAAAAAGAAGGAGTATTTAAAGTAGTCTTAGATACCTCCAACCTCTTTGTGGTCGCTTCTCGGGGTAGCCTTCTCAAAAGGCTTCTTCACATCTCGACTCCCACTTGCACCACTTGTGTATGGGCTCTTTCATTCTTTGGGACGAGTTGTTCGAGTGGTAGTGGTGGTACTCCTATAGCGATGAGCCTTCTCTTCTTTGAGCCACTTCTCGACCTCAACCGCGGCATCACAAACATCTTGTAGAGAATGGAAGATGTGTAGCCTCAATTGGGAAGCAATCTCCCGACTCAAGCCATTCTTGAAACGGATGATAGCTTGCTCCTCATCCTCCGTTTCCATATCAAGGGCCATCCGGTTCTTCTCAAAGTCATTGAAATACTCATCAACGGTCTTGTAGCCTTGTTTCAATTCATAGATTCGTTTGAGTTGTTCTTGTCGGTACTTATCACCTCTTTCAACTCTTCCCAAGTAATGTTCATCCGCAACCCAACTCGTCTCCTCGACCGCTTGACGGATTCCCACCATGTAGAGGCATATGATTCAAAGGAAGCAATGGCATATGTAGCCTTCTTCTCCTCGGACATATCATTCGTGTCAAAGACCCGCTCCAATTGAACCTTCCATTCTAAGAAAGCCTTCGGATCACTAGTCCCTTTGAAAGGTGGGATAGTGATCTTCACACTATTGAGGTTATTGTCACGACAACCATGATGTGGTCCCGGATGACCCCCGTAGTAGTCTTCAACCTCATCATACTCTCGTCTCAAGTCCCTTCCCAAAAAAGCCCTTGGAGGTCCTCGACCTCGCCCACGACCTCCATCTATTCCTCGGCCTCCATTCATCTCCCTCCTATTTGGATAGGGAGCATCAAAATCATCATCTAGTCAGAGACCCTCCCCTTCTTGAGCTTCATCAAGTTGCTCAAGGGGAACCACATTTCTTCGGGGCCTTAAGAATGGAACATCTCCTTGGGGATTGCCCAAGGGTTGGGGAGTGCCCAACGATCTTTCTCTAGCAAGAGCCTCATCCATCAACCGTTGTCGACGAACTAACTCCGCATATTGATCCTGTTTCATGATTGAATCATCACTTGTGCTTTCATTGGCATCCTTTTGGACACTCGGGGTCCTTTCCTTTTCAAAAACTTCCATTCTAAGGTTCAAAGTCTTCACCTCGGCCAATAGACTAGCCAAGACGTCGATGGGAACCTCAATGGTACTTTTGGCCTTCTCGTCCGCCATTGTACCTACAACAATAAAAAACAAGTAAAGAGATTAGAGTAAAAGTCCTCACTCCCTCACTTTTTGCTTGTCGCTCGGGTTCACTCAAGTTGGGGGTTAGGTTCAAACAAGCTTGAGATCAACGGCGTCCTCGTAATTGCGTAGCTTCCTCGATAATCAATCCAATTCACAAGAACTAAATGCTCTTCGGGAAGAGTGGAATTAATGGGACTCGATTAACGCTAAGCTATTTAGTGAGCACTTGGAAGCAAGCAATTAACTATGAGTCTTCTTTGAGATCTACTCTCATCTAGGCACGATGTTCCTAATCGCTCAATGAATTAGTACTAATCGAGTAGGAGTGTTACTCTCAAAGTACTAACCGGAATTAACCTGAACAAGCAAACACGAAAACCTAACGAAATCAACTACCCGGAACCCTTTAGGATTTTGGGCGGTCCGCCCAAGGAGGCAGGCGGTCCACCTGGGAATTGTCAAGTTTAGGCAGTGGGGAGGGGGAGGCGGTCCGCCCAGGGGTGGGGCGCTCCGCCTGGACCTGTTTCCACACCTTCACCAAAATGTGATTTTGGTGTTTTCAAGTAATTTTTCCAACAAATCCAAGGTGTTTTTTATATTGAATGATTCCAAACTTGTTTTATGCTAGAACAAACAAACCCCAATGGTTTAATCCAACAAACAACCAACAATCAACTTGTTTTAAGAATTTGGAGCAAGTTCTTCAAAAATTTTCAAGAACTTCAAGATTTCAAAAATTCGATTTTTATTCCACTACTCCAAATTATGTTATGGGGGTATCAAAACGTCGGGTTAACTATAAGGAACAATCCCCGATACCAAACAACCAATAATTCATAACATCAAACAAGTTCTAGCAAATTTTGTGAAATTTCAACTTTTGAGATTTGATTTTCGAAAATTTGATTCACAACTCCAAAACGTGTTTTGTTGGCACCCAATTGTCGAGAATATGTAAACAATCAATCCCTGATAATTAACTCCAACAAAATCGTAACAACCAACGATTTCTAGCAAATTTTTGGATTTTTCAAGTTTTTGAATTTTTTTGTTTTCTTCAAGTTTTTCAAGAACAACAATAAGAACAAGACTAAGGCACGATAATAACACTACGAACAAGGAACGAGGGTTTGTAGAAACAACACCCGAGCCTTGCTCTGATACCAACTAATAAGGGGCAAACTACGGAAGCGATAAACAATGATAAAGAATGAGACGCAACAAGAACACTTACGAAGTAGTACCAAGGAACGAGTCTTGATACACCCTCGATTCGAGTCAAGAAACACCTACGCTATGCAACTACCCTCAAGAGACACTCGGCTCAAGTAAATAGAGTGATCAAAGAGGATTGAAAAGCAACTTGGATTCATCCAATTGATTCAAGCCAAAATAGGTTACAAGTGTTTGGGAGCAATGCTCATCAATGTTAATATTCAAGGTAAGTTAATGGAAATAAATGATGAAGGATGTTATTTATAGCACCCTTCTACAACCTATTGAAATGTCAATTTAGCCCTTAGCTAGATAGAAATACAATAGAACTAGCTAGGGTCAAAATAGGAAGTTTACACAAAAAGATAGGCAAATCAGCATGTTGGGCGCTCCGCCTGGTGGAGGCATGACCCAGGCGCTCCGCCCTATGGCTGGGCGCTCCGCCCAGTGGTTGCCTATTTTGGGCGCTCCGCCTAAGGCACTGGGCGCTCCGCCTAGTGCCTGTAGCCTTCCATTCCTCCTTCCAACGAACTCAAGTGTATGATCTTCCAATGGTCTCCGGAGCTCGTGTCATCAACGCCCCTCCGAATCAAGTATAAGCGAGCATCATGAAGTGCTTTGGCTTGGCTTCTCGTAAAGGGCCTTGTGGTGGTGGTTTGCCCCGCACCATCGTGGAGAGCAGAGGAGCTCTAGATGTCTTCTAAAGGATTTTTTTCTCTCTTTCTCTTATCATTCTCTTTAATTTTATAGTTTGTTCATTCTAGAATTAGAGCAATTACATGAAGGTTGATGTTTGAAAGTTGATTTCTATCTATTGATTTACCACTACGAATTGTTTATTCTTTCTTGAGCTTAATTGTTTGGTTATTGAGGCTCGATAATTGAACACTATCTACGATTTATAAGTTGAACTCGGCAGAGGGAATTTATGAATGCACATAAGAAAGAATAGGGCTTGATTGTGAACCTGGGCATCAGGGAATCGATTTGCGGGTAGGATAGACATATACCTATTCGCCTTGCTTAGCTAAATACAGAGTTCTTTAATGCATGCATGTGATTTAATTCCATATACATATAGGCGTTAGAGTATCTTGCATAGAGTCGTGAAGAATCGACAAGTTTTCACGAATATATTTAACCTGTTAGTTAGCAATCTAGGAAATCAAGAAGTAAAGTCAACTGGAAAACTCAACTGGATTGTTCGTGCTCTAATTCTGGACCATTTATCTCTTATTGACAACAAATCACAACTTGATTTCAATTACTTGCTTTTAATTATTGTTTCCTTTAGTTAGAAAAATACAATCACAATTGAAAAGATCCCTGAATAGTTTTTGGGAAATTGTTTGCTAGGATACAGTCATTAACACTAGTCCTCGTAGGAACGATACTCAACTTATCACTTTATTACTTGTCGACCACGTATATTTACGTGTGCGTTTGGGAGCAACAATGGATTTGAAATCTTTGTAGGAAATGAAAAGCACATTATCAAGCTTGGTGAGAGGTCTTGCACATGCAGGATTTGGGACCTCATAGGAATCCCATGTCCTCATGTTATTAAGTCTTTGCTGCACCTGAAGATTGACCCTGTGACAAAGATGAAATTTTGGTATAGTAAGGAGGCATATGCATTGACTTATCAAAACAAGATTCAACCAATCAAGGGTGAAAAATTCTGGAAGATAGAAGTTTCTCAAGCAATGGAACCACCACCTAAGTTTACCAAGGCTGAAAAGCTTAGAGTGAAGAGAACCAGGGAGAAAGATGAGGTCATTAACAGGCAAGCTGGATGGGCTGAAAGTAAAAGAGGAAGACTGATGACCTGTAGCAAATGTCGACTACCAAACCACAATGCAAGAGGATGTGATAAGGTAACTATAGTCTAGCTTGTAATTCTTTACTTTATTTGGTTATTTAATCTGCCTTACATTCTTATTTCTATGTAAAACAACAAGGTAAGACCAAGATGACATTGAAGAGGAAGAGAAACAATCGTGGAGTCCAACTAGAAACAATTCATGAACCAATAGCAGCTGAACCTGAAGAAGTAAACTTGACTGCACCACAGTTCAGTCAAAGCAGCAGCTAAGGCAGTGGTTTTGTGTTCATGCCAACTCCATCAATTTACACCTCTTCAACTGTTAATGCAACAGTTCTTGAGTACCCACATGTTAATGAAGACCCTGCTTTAAGGCCAAGGACTGTTTCTGAGATGAGAAGAATTCGAAGTAGACACCAACAACACCAAAGACAAGTTAATGGACCAAGGGAAATATCCTTCACATGAGATAGACAAACTGGTGTTGGTGTGCCAACTAATCTGCCTTACTCAGCAAGGTCGCTAACATGGATGAGAAGAGATGCAGTGACAGGAAACAACTTAGAACTCCAAAGGCAAACAAGGATCGGGAAGCTTAAACCATGGAAGGGGAAATGAATTGTGATTTCATGATATTTTTGTTGGATGTTTTATGTTTTTAATCATGCGCTGTGACACTATTATTGTCTTATGTCTTGGTTAGAATCGGAGTTGGATATCATATTATGACTAAGTGGTGTAAGTTTTTGTGTTAAAATGTGACATCCGTCTCACCATCTTAATGTATTTGACAAATAATGTCTTGAGCCATTTGACTTTGAATTCAAGTATTGCTGTCATCTATTTGGCTTTGAACTCTTGTATATTTTGTGTCATTTAGCCTTAAATTCAAGTATGTTGTCATCTATTTGGCTTTAAACCTCTTGTATATTACCAGTTGTTTGACTTTGAATTCAAGCTCAAACCAATTTTTTGCAAATTAAATCCAAAGAATCAACTTCTAAAAAACTTGAATCCAAACATATATTACAACAAACAATGGGATCCAACAAACATTCCATAATATGACTTCCAAATTCCAAATTCCATAACACTGGCATTAATCAAACTACATAAGATGTGATCATCACATTACATTGCACATAACCCTAAAGTAACATCACCATTGTGTAGATGATAAAGACAAAAAATACTCATGATAATATGAGGATCACCCTTGTCTTAAACAAATCTGCCCTCGTCTTCAATAGCTTGTCTCTTTTCTTCAATAATTTTTCTTTCAAACAAACAATTTTAGCTTGCTTATTAGCTTGATTACTAGCTTCCATGACTTCTATTTCAGGATTAGCTTCCATGTCATGTATTTTTTTCAACAAAATTTTCTTTTCAATCCTAGACAAATCTAACTTTGACTTCAAGGATTTTATTACAACCACTGCTCTATCAGGGAGAATTGCATCATCCCATTCTCAATAGCCACACGAAATATTCCGCCATTACAAACTAAAATTAGTATTTAGTTGCCTTTTACATAAAAAAAATAGTGAATGACTTGAGCAAATTTAAATGAAAAGAATATCATTCATTGTTCCTAATCAAGATACTTCACTTACATCGGGTTGAGGACACTTATAAAATCTCCTTCCACCATTTTCATGAGTATAGGCAGTGAAATAATTCACAATCAAACCACATCGACACTTCTGATGTGATGACAAGCTACCTTCAAACATGCACTTTTTTAGGAAAAATAAATGAAATTCTAAGAACCCTAATTTTTTTAGGAAAAATGCAGCACTTCAACAAAGAAGATGAAGTGCTTCACATAGTTAGCTATTCAACAAAGAGGATGAAGTACTTCACATAGTTGTTAACAAATTTTAACATCAAACAGTTCCTCAATGTTAGCTATTCTTGTAGTAAGTAAGGGTATTAACTAGTAGTACTGCTTGGACTATAATCGATCCCACTTAACATAACCGACCAAATATAAATGATTACAAAAGATTTGATTGATCTATTTCCTAGGTCTCATAACATCATGTTGGTCGTCTTTTTTGCACAAATTGAATCAAAATGCTCAACCAAGAATATAATCAGGATTATAGATTATAAGTGCGATGATTAATCATCTAAACATGTTTAAAAGTTTTTATATGAAATGTGAAGATTGTGCAAGAATTAAAGGGACAATATTACTCCAGAAAAGCTTGTCGTCAAACGTTGATTAAGCTGGGTTATTAACAGTGAATAGGAATGGCTTGGCAACTTATGTGCAAATACTATTTTTAATGTGAAAAATGTGAATATAGATTCAGCGATGTAACACCTTAAAAACACATCAATGTCAAACTTAAGTAAAAATTTAATTATACATTCACCTTTAATTTTAACTACTTTTCAAAAATTATTTGCAAATATAACAACTAACTTTCAAATCATCAGGTCATAAGTTTTTTGGTATGAAAATGAACCAAAATTTAGACGTAAAGTGTGAAGTTGGGCTAAAGTTCAATCCAAATTCGAATCTTTTAATTTGATGTTGAGCAAAAAAAATAATAGTGAACTTCAACTTCAGACCAAAGGGACTGAATTTAGCTTAAATTAGTTTGAACTTCAACCCAAATGGTCTGAAGATAATTAAGGTGGCTAATTTTGCAAATATGCTCCCATAAGTGGCTGAACTATGCGCAAAAGTGGTTATTTGTGCACTTCACCTCAAACTTGAATATGAGAGTTGCGAATGCCTTTTGAATGGGACAAAATCCAAGAATTGGTGAAAAATTGATAACTAGCCAATTTTGGATGCTCTAAGTGAGTTTTATCCACTATTTCAAAATTAATTGAGAAATAGCTAAATTTCCATGCGCACACTTACGGTCCATTAGCATTGACAAACACCCAGATTTAGTCCCCGTATTTTTTACTAGGACTTTGAACTAACATGTTCAACCTCCTAGTTTTTTTTTACTAGGATTCATGTGTAAGGGATTCATTCATATTAAAATCCAATTATTTATACTGAGACTTTGAACTAACATGTTCAAAATCTCAGTATTTTATATTGCGATTCATATTTAAGTGATCCCAGTATAAAATACTGGAATTTTTTCAGATCTGGCTAGTCTTCAAAGAGTTTTGTACCGCTGACTGATTTTCATTTAATGTGGTGCAAACAGGCTACGGGACCAAAATTTTATAAGAATTGTTGACTTCTAATATGGGCCTGCTGCTCCTTATCCAAACCAACTTGCTAACAAAGATTGCTGAGAAGGGCATCCTCAGAGGTGGTCGTGAACTTTTGGCCCCACCATAATTTTTTTTTATTTTTAAAAGGATATGTATGGGCCTAAATCGTTTTTAGGTACACAAATCGAATTTGGATTCGAATATAAGCAAATCTCTGTATCAAAGCGGTAAATAATGTGCGAAACAGATGAAAAATACGTAAAATAACTTGGTTTCAATATATGGATGTTCAGTACAAATTTGGGCAGAGTTTCGGTATCAATTTCTGGATCCCTATTACATAAAATGAAATACTATTTATAGGTATAAGCTTTGCACACGATCTCCACTATCTGCTACCATGTTGTCCACGATCTTGGTGTGTAGTGGCTGTGTTAGTGGGGTGAAGTAGTGGGCCGCAAAGCCGCTTGAACCGAGGGGATCCACCGAGGTGAGAGCTGACGACCTCGGTGGCGTGGTCCTGTTGCTTGACCGAGGTGAAGGTTACCGAAGCTCAGCTCACGGCTCGCCTTCGGTGACGCATCCTCGATTTCAAGGCTTCGGCGATTCGCTTAGCCGCCTCGGCGACTGCTTAGTCGCGACGTGCTCGGTCGTTGAGACTTGCGTGACCGGGGCAAATCGCCGTGGGTCGATTTTTACCCAATACAGATAGTCCCCCCACTCCTCAGTTGCCTACCGAGGGGACCGAGGAGTGGAATGAAGTTTTAGCGGGAAAGCGACGTAGCTCAACCCTATCCAAGCGTTTCAAAATTTTTGTCAACGGTTCGTGTCCCATCAGGTCTCTTCTCAATGACACGTGGCGCTCATCCGTGGTTTGACCGAACCGTCGCGCCGAAATTTTTGTTTTCTCCAACGTCTCAATGATGACGCTGACGTCACCTCCTTTTCAAATTCCATACCTATAAAAAGGGGGATCCGCCAAGCTGCCTATTCACTTGTTTCAGAGCAATCAACAGTAAAAACTTACGAATTTCCTCAAACTCCTTTCAATCTTCCAACCTTAAAGAGAAATTTCCAATTTTGAATTCGCCACCATGTCTACCACCATTTCTAGGCAGGATTCCAGCGACTCAGGTGAGAGAGTGCGAGTTCTGCCTCCGACCGCAGTTGCTGTCAGTGGTGATGCCGCCGCTGCTACGCCGGTGACTACCACGGCCGTGGTGGAAGGTGGTGAAGTATCATCAGGTGTTGGTGGCGTGAAGCGCCGTAAGATGAGAGCTATGCGCCAGCTGGCGGCGGAGGAGGAGGTTGCCTCAGGCGAGGACGACGTCGTGCTGGACGACGCCGCCCTACGCAGCTTCAGCGACGCTCTCCTTAGAGATGATGATGATGGAGGGGATGGCGAGGGAGTTGGTACCGAGGACGTCGACGCCGAGGGCAGAGGCACCGAAGCTGTAGATGTCGCCGAGGGGGGATCCACGGGGCCGTCTATTCCCCTCGAGCAGGAGCTTGAACCACACCAAATTATTCCCTCCCATTTTGATAACTCCAAGGACCTAAAACTACAGGCTCGGACGGCTGAGCAGGAGGGGAAACACAGAAACGTTCCCGTGAACACTACCCCAACTCTCATTACTCAGGCTCACACTGAACGAGTCCGGAGGGAGTGTCAATTTGCTGCCGAGGTCAAAGTTGTTATCCCCGACCCAACAAGCAGGGTATGCCACGATATCGAGGGTATGTCTTTTGCTTATACTTATCCATTCACCATCGGTTTCACTCTTCCCGTACACAAGGTCATCGACGACTTTTGCCGGGCTTACAATTTGTGCCTGGCCCAACTTGGTCCCGGTGTCTGGAGAGTCGTTCAATGCATGGACTGGTTAAGCAAGAAAGCGAAGGTGGACTTCACCTTTCAACATCTTATCTCCCTCTACTACCCTTACTTCCACAAAGCCGGGGTGGTGGCGCTCAACAACCGGGGCAAATTTGCTCTTCTTCACAAGAGTGAGGATCACGGGGACCGAGGCTGGAGTGAGCGGTTCATCTTGCTGGAGACCAAGGTCTTATCCAGCGAGCCTGATTTTCCCGAGCAGTGGAATAACACACGTAAGCACATCGCTTTTGTCGTTTTTTCCTCGGTAGTTTGCCAATATTAACTGATTTTGCTATTTCTTCAGCCAACAAGGTTGACATCGTGCCCCCGGCGGGTTTGACTGAGTGGGTGAAAGCGATGACTAACGCTCGCACGCGCCCCGAGAGGACGTGGATGAACATGGCTGCCGAATTTGGTTGGCAGTGCAAGAGGCATGGTGAGTTTTGATAGTGTTTTAGTAATGGTTAATTTTGGGAATTTTCTGATTTTTCCCTCCCTCGGTGTCAGGTTTTCCAAATCGTGCCGCTAACACCAAGAAGAGCAAGAAGAAGAAGGAAGAAAAGAAGAAAAATGATGAAGAGACCGAGTCTGACGATGATCTGGCTGCGGTAGCCGGGGAGTATAAAGGATTGAAGGCTTCCAAGTCTTCAAAAATCTCCAAGGGAGCCCCCGATCAAGGGACTTCCAAAGGTAAACGTTTATCCTCAGTACGCGTTGTTAAGCGTCGTTTTCTTTCTATCCTAATGTTAAAATTTTTCCTTCGCTTGTAGGTGTGAAGCGGAAGAGGGCTACGTCGAAGAAGTCGTCCCGTTCGGTAGCTCCTCGTACCGAAGCGGAGACACTTCGCCAGCCCGAAGCGGTGGTTGAAAAACGCCGAGGGCTGGTGGACGAGCCTGAAGATAAGGCAGCCGACGAGGCTTGGTCCCGAGGAGATGTCGCTGTCGTTGATCTCGAAGGCCAAGAGCTTGAGCCTGATGCAGCTGCGGAAAAAGCCAAAGGTAAGGCTAAAGTTGCCGAAGCTGGAACCGCTGCATTCACCGGAGATGCTGGCTCTGGGTCAATGAGGGCGCATTCCGAACCCGCGAGGATTTCTTCCTCGGTGGGAACTTATCGGAAACTCGAGGTGCCTATGTCTTCAAATCTTCTTGGGTGCAACCCCGAGGATCTCCTCAGACTTACGCCCCTGCTAGGGCCAATCGAGGATAGGCTTATGCAGGAGTTTACCCCGGGTCAACTATACAGCACCTTGGCCTCCAACGCAGTAAGGGTAAGTTTCGTCATATTAGGAGCTCTTAGGAGACCAAAAGAATTTAACTTGCAACTTTACCTTCGGGTTATTTTTGACTTCGGTTTATTTGGCCTTTGCTCAGACTTTCATCCTTTCTTTGAAAGCCATCGAGGTTGAGTCCTCGAGGACCGCTGAGGTTCGGCGCGTGGCCCGCTTATGGGATCAGCAAAAGGATAAATTCAATGCTCAGATAGCTTTGCTGAAAGCTGATTTAGCCAAGTCCCAGGCCGATTTACGCGAAGCTGAGGCGAACTCCGAAGCCAAGATTAAGATCCTCGGTGATGATTTTGAAGCCGAACGCTCGAGGCTTGGAGAGGAAGTCGCGAGGCTGAGCGATGAGCTGTCACGAACCAAAACCGAGGCGGTTAACATGGCCAAAAAGCACCAGGATCAGCTGAGGGATCATCTGCTTCACATTAAGAAGCTAGAGGGCGAAACTTCCAAGCTTTCAGCCAAGGATGATCAGATCGCTGCCTTGAAAGATGAAATTGCGGCCCGAAAAGATAAAGCTGCACTCAAGGTGAAAAGGGCCGAGCTCGACAAGCGGTGGGCCATCATCAAGTCTCGATTAAGGTTGCTCAAGCGGTGTCGCGCCGGGGAGCTTAACCTTGATGAAGAGATTGAGAAGGCCGAAGCTAAAGCAGCCGAAGCCCAAGCTATCATAGAGGATCTTCCTTCGAGTGAGGCCTCGAGCGGCGATGATGAAGATGAAGAAGACGAAGAGGCCGAAGAGGGCTCCGGGGACGAAGGTGGTTCTCCTGAGGCCTGAATTACTTTTAGCACTTATTTTTGCAAGCCTTCGGGCTTTTGTGTTTGTACTTTCGACCTTCGGGTCGTTTTTGGAATGTATATATTCAGCCTTCGGGCTTTTAGTAAGAAAGAAGTATTTGCATCCTTATTTTGTGTAATGGCCTTTTAAGCATATCGAACACTTTGATGCAAACTTTACTTTAATCTTGCAAGATTTAGATAGAGTTTGACCGATGCGAACCTAGGACGACGTCTCGTCCTCGGGTCGATGCATTACGCGGCTTTCAAATGTAAGATTTAAACAGATAAAAATGGGTGCAACCGAAGTGATTCTTATTGATATCGACGAGCCAAAAGGCTGTGTACATAAAACAAAGCCGAAACGGACCTTGGGTAAAATTTCGAAATAAAAGCAAACTGACAAAAAACGCCGCTACCGGGCTAATTTACAATGTACTAAATCTAGTCCTCGGGCATTAGTCCCCGGTTGTCGGATAGATAAGCTTGGGTTGGGAGGCTCGATGCGGACCTCGATATCAACCCCTTCTCACTCCCTCCCAGTGTTCGGTTGTGAATCTTGATGAAGATCCGAGCACTGGAATCGGTTCGGTTCGCTTCCTGAAAAGGTCAAGCAAAAAGGCGGAACGAGGGGTAAGTTAGTACATTTTCTGTTAATGCCATGGGAGCGGGGTTCGGCTCGGGGCTGTTTGATTTAAAGGAGTTTGAAGATATTTACCTCGACTAGAAGTAGTACCGCTTCAAGTTGGAAACATTCCAATTTAACGGTTCAGGCTCTCCTTGCAAACTTTCGATTTGATAAGAACCTTTCCCAACAATTGCTTTGACCCTGTAGGGTCCTTCCCAATTTGCAACGAGCTTTCCTCCGTTTTCTTCTTTGGTTGATTGCTTCACGGTTTTCAGCACATAATCCCCGACCTTGAAGTCCCTGAATTTAGCCTTTCTGTTGAGATATGCTTCAATCTGTCTCTTTTGAGCAACCAGCCGAACCAAAGCCAATTCCCTCTTCTCCTCGAGCAGATCCAACTCAATGCGCATTGCTTCCTGATTTGCGTCCTCGGTCGTATGGGCATATCGAAGGCTTGGTTCGCCCACCTCTACGGGAATAAGAGAGTCCATGCCATACGCCAAAGAGAAGGGAGTCTCCCCGGTGCTGCTCTTTTCAGTCGTTCGCATGGCCCACAGAACCCCGTGCAACTCATCGGGCCAAGGAACCTTTTTCTCATCGAGCCTTTTCTTGAGATTCTCAATTATAATCCTGTTTGAAGACTCGGCTTGGCCATTGGCGCTTGGATGATAAGGAGTCGAAGCTATTCTCTTGATACCCCACTGCTTGAAGAAGTTGGTGATAGCAGTGCCCATGAATTGTTTGCCATTGTCGCAAGCAATTTCTCTTGGGACCCCGAACCTGTAGATGATGTTCTTTCTGATGAAGTCGATTACTTGCTTTTGCTTAACTTCGGTGAGAGCCGCTGCTTCCACCCATTTGGTGAAGTAATCAGTCAATACCAGGATGAAACGAACACCACCCTTTCCCTTGGGCAATGGTCCAACAACGTCCATTCCCCATTTCATGAAGGGCCATGGCGACACCACCGAGTGAAGAGGCTCGGCCTGTTGGTGGATTAGCCGCCCATGGCGTTGGCACTTGTCACATTTTTGTACAAAATCCCTCACATCGGTACTGATAGTGGGCCAGTAATACCCAGCTCTTAATAGCTTTCGTACCAAAGATTTTGCCCCCGAGTGGTTGCCGCACTCGCCTTCATGCACTTCTGCCATCACGTATCTTGCTTCATCGGGGCCCAAACATTTGGCCATCGGGCCGCAATACAACCTCTTGTATAGATTGCCTTCGATCATGTGATACGAGGTAGCTTGGGTTCTCAGCTTCTTCGCTTCTTTCTTATCTTGGGGGACAGTCCCCGAGTCGAAATAGGAGATAAACTTACTTCGCCAATCCCACCGGTTGTCCACCGAATTGACTTGCAGCTTCATCTCTCTCATCTGTGCAGATAGTAGCCGAACCATTGAGTCAGTCCCCGAGTGATCTTCATCAATAGCCGAACCCAGATTCGCCAAGGCATCAGCCTCGGTGTTCTCCTCCCGAGGTACTTGTTTAATTTGCCATTCTTGGAATTGGCTCAAGATCCTTTGTGCCCGATCTAGGTATAACTGCATTCTGGGCTCGCGAGCCGTGTAATCACCGAGGATTTGGTTCACCACTAATTGAGAGTCACATCTCAATTCGATTCTTTCAACCCCCATTTCTTTGGCCAACTCTAAACCCGCTAAAGCCGCCTCATATTCTGCCTCGTTGTTGGTTACTTTTTTGAATCGAACCGAGTGTCTGATTTTCTCCCCGGTGGGTGCTCTTAAGACTATGCCCAGCCCCGAACCTTTGGAGTTAGTTGCTCCATCGGTATAGAGTACCCATAAGCCCGGAGTTGTTCCTTTAGCTTCGGCGTTTTCTCTTTCAGCCTCGGGTAAGATTCCAACGCTAAAATCTGCCACGAAATCCGCCAAGACTTGGGATTTAATGGCGTTCCGAGGCTGATAGGTGATGTCATATTCACTTAACTCTACCGCCCATTTTGATAATCTTCCCGACAACTCTGGCTTATGCAAAATATTTCTCAAGGGGAAGGTTGAAACTACGGCTATTGGATGACACTGAAAATAAGGCCGCAATTTCCGAGCGGTAACAAGTAAAGCAAGAGCTAGTTTTTCCAGATGTGGATACGTGGTCTCAGCGTCGAGGAGTGTCTTGCTCACATAGTAAATGGGCTGCTGCTTTCCGTCTTCTTCTCGAACCAGCACAGCACTTACTGATACCTCGGACACTGCTAAATAGACTAGCGATGTTTCACCTTCTTTTGGCTTGGCAAGCAACGGTGCGTTAGCCAAATACTGTTTCAAGTCTTTCAACGCTTGCTCGCACTCCGGTGTCCATTCGAAGTGAGTGTTTTTTCTCAAAACGGAGAAGAATTTGTGGCATCGCTCCGAGGACCTTGAGATGAAACGACTCAAGGCAGCGACTCGGCCAGTCAAGCGTTGGACTTCTTTCACCCCGGTAAGCTTTTCGGGGATTTCTTCGATAGCTCTGATTTTATCAGGATTAGCTTCGATGCCCCGTTCGGAGACGATGAATCCCAAGAATTTGCCAGACCCAACGCCAAAGGCGCACTTTTCAGGATTCAGTTTCATGCCATATTGTCTCAACACGGCGAAGGCCTCCCTCAGATGATTCAAGTGATCCTCCATTTGGATCGACTTGATGAGCATGTCGTCTATGTAAACTTCCATAGATTTTCCAATATAATCCTTGAACATGCGACATACTAGCCTTTGGTAAGTTGCCCCGGCGTTTTTGAGACCGAAGGGCATAACCTTGTAACAGAATGTACCTCGGTCAGTGATGAACGAGGTTTTTTCTTCGTCCTCAGGGTCCATGAGGATTTGATTGTAGCCCGAATACGCATCCAAGAAAGTTAATAGTTTGTGTCCAGCCGTAGAGTCTATTAACCTGTCAATTTGTGGCAACGGGTAAGAATCTTTGGGGCAAGCTTTATTCAGGTCGGTGTAGTCTACACACATTCTCCACTTGCCATTTTTCTTCGGCACAACTACCACATTTGCCAGCCATTCGGGGTATTTCACTTCCCTGATGAAACCATTTTCTTGCAGCTTCGTGGTCTCATCTTCAATCGCCTTCTTTTTAACCCCGGCGTGAGGTCTCTTCTTTTGTTTCACCGGGGTGAATCTTGGATCTACATTCAGCTTGTGAGTCATGATCTCCGGATCGATACCCGTCATGTCTGAATGAGCCCAAGCGAAACAGTCATAGTTGGACCTTAAAACTTCCATAATTGCGTCTTTCGACTTCGGGTCCAATTCCGAGCCGATGTGCACTTTCCTTTCTGGGAACTCTTTCAGTAGAGTGAAAGAGTTCAGCTCTTCAACGGTGGAATCCTCGGCTTTTTGCTTCCGAGGCTCTTGCACGCATGCCGGGATCTTTTCAATTTCATCTTGGAGGCTCGCCTCGCTTGACCCCGGTTGCGTTGGTTGCTATTTTTTGGGCCCGCTCGGGGCGACTCCACTCTTCAGTGCAACCGAGTAGCATTCCCTCGCTACTCGCTGCTCCCCCTTAATTGACCGAACCCCCCAAGGCATTGGGAATTTGATCACTTGGTGTAAAGTGGAAGGAACAGCTTCCATGGAGTGGATCCATGGCCGCCCGAGGATTACATTATAGGCCAGGTCCTCGGGCATCACTTGAAACAGTGTATCCTTGGTGACACCCTCAGCGAATGTCTTCAGCGTGATTTCACCCAACGTCTTCTCCGTTGAGTTGTTAAAACCAGCCAACACTGTTGATTTGGGAACGATTTCCCCCTTTAGCCACATCTGCTTCACCGCCCCGTAGCTGATGATGTTTACCGAGCTACCGGGGTCAATCAGCACTCTCTTGATGTCGGCGTTGTTAATTCTTAGCATGATGACTAGAGCATCGTGATGGGGGAACATCATCCCATCACAATCATCCTCATCGAACACGATATCCTTGCCCAAGCCTCCAACTCGGGTCCTTTTCTCCATGGTGATGGAGAGCTTAGCAAATTTTTTAGCTGCGGCGAAGTTCACACCGTTTACTTCGGACCCCCCGGTGATGACGTTAACAACTCTCTCCGGGGGTGGAGGCCGAGGTGGTTGCCCATCCCCCCGGTTCTTTGAAAAATTGTCTTTCCCCTTATCAGTGAGAAATTGAGCCAAGACTCCTTTTTTCAGTAGGTGAGCTACCTCGAGGCGCAAAGCTTTGCAGTCCTCGGTTCTGTGACCATAATCTGCATGAAACTCGCAATGCAGATTCTGATCCCTTTTGTCTGCCGGGGTTCTCATGTCTTTGGGAATTCTAACCCCGGCTGTCCCCTTAACGACGTCGACCAGCTCAGAGGTCGATATGTTAAAATTATAATCTTGGATCCGGGGGAGATCCTTTCTTGGGACCGAAGCGGAGCTCGAGGGATTCCTTTGGTTCATATTGGTTTGAACCTTCCCTCCTAGCCTTTGGCTTACGTGAGACGCCGGGTATGAGTTACCGGGGTTGTTTCCCAATCTTTGAGTAACATGTTGCCTCGGCGAAGTATAAGGTTCATACCTCCCTTTAAAATTATTTCGCGGCGCCTCGGCGCGGTTTGACATATCACCTCGGTTTTGATAACCTCGGTTTTTGAACTCCGCCTCCTCCAATCTGATTTTGGAGTAAGCTCTTCTATGCAGGTCCTCCCACGTCAGGACCTGATATTGTTGCAACTCTTTCCGCAATTCGGCAGCAGCATTTGAATTGCGACCGTTGATACCTTTTTCAAAGGCCATGATAGCCAAGGTATCATCCATTCGAGGCAATTCCATACGTTCAGCATGGAATCGCTCGAGGAACTCTTTAAGTGGCTCACCGGGCCACTGTTTCACTTCACATATATCCTCCTTCCTCTGGAGGATCTTTTGCGCGCCGGTGTGAGCTTTGACAAAGGCGCGGGATAGTTCTTTGAACGAGGAGATTGACCCCGGCGGCAAGCATAAATACCACCGAAGTGCACCCTTTTCCAACGAACTACCAAACTTCTTTAAAAACATGGATTCAAGCTGCATGGACGTCAAGTCGTTGCTCTTCACCATGGACATGTACTCCCTAACATGCTCCTTGGGATCAGTTGTCCCATCGTACTTTTTGAGGAATGTGAGTTTGAAACCCACAGGAGTTGGAGCTGGTGCTGCCTCGGGCTTATAAGGCTGTTCCCTATATTGCTCGATGTCGAGGTCGTCATCTTCCTCCTTGCCTATCCCCGGTACGCGTTCGAGGCGCTTTTCGACGCGCGCCTCGATGCGAGCCTCGATTTCTCTACTCATTTTTTCAACGTCAACCGATGACGTTGTTTCTGCCATGGAGGGAACCGTCCCGAAGTGTGGCATGGAAGATGGACCACTCCCCGACCCCCCAGACGCGGTTCCGTTGTGAGGTCCCCCTGTTGTCGCGCCCTGAGGAACGAAAGGGCGGGGTGCCTCCACCAGGAGCCGAGGGCTGGGTGCCGTTTGGGGCGGCACTGTTTCGCCCTTCTAGTGAGGCGCGAAACTCGGCATTGATACTAGCCTGCTCATCCTGTTTGTTTTGGAGAGCTCTTAGCGTGGTGACAACGTACATTTGAAATTCTTCGGTTGTCATTGGGGTGAAGGATTGTTGGTTCGTCGGAACGTCAACCCGATCACCATTACCACCATCGTTGTTATCAGCCATAGCGTTAGATCACAAATTTCTTGACGAAGAACGGATTTCGAACTTTGGAACAAAGCGTTATTGCTTATATCCTCACAGACGGCGCCAATTTGTATGGGCCTAAATCGTTTTTAGGTACACAAATCGAATTTGGATTCGAATATAAGCAAATCTCTGTATCAAAGCGGTAAATAATGTGCGATACGTAAAATAACTTGGTTTCAATATATGGATGTTCAGTACAAATTTGGGCAGAGTTTCGGTATCAATTTCTGGATCCCTATTACATAAAATGAAATACTATTTATAGGTATAAGCTTTGCACACGATCTCCACTATCTGCTACCATGTTGTCCACGATCTTGGTGTGTAGTGGCTGTGTTAGTGGGGTGAAGTAGTGGGCCGCAAAGCCGCTTGAACCGAGGGGATCCACCGAGGTGAGAGCTGACGACCTCGGTGGCGTGGCCCTGTTGCTTGACCGAGGTGAAGGTTACCGAAGCTCAGCTCACGGCTCGCCTTCGGTGACGCATCCTCGGTTTCAAGGCTTCGGCGATTCGCTTAGCCGCCTCGGCGACTGCTTAGTCGCGACGTGCTCGGTCGTTGAGACTTGCGTGACCGGGGCAAATCGCCGTGGGTCGTTGACTTCTAATATGGGCCTGCTGCTCCTTATCCAAACCAACTTGCTAACAAAGATTGCTGAGAAGGGCATCCTCAGAGGTGGTCGTGAACTTTTGGCCCCACCATAAATTTTTTTTTATTTTTAAAAGGATATATGTCGTCCACCAGACATAATTTCAAATTATAATGTGCATAAGTTAGTTTTGCCATAGGAGGAGTTTGGGGGCATTAAGAAGTTAATAGAGAAGATAGTGTAAAATGTATTGGGCAGAATTTTTAGTTGTATTGATTTATGAACAAATGAGCAATACAAATTTTTGTCGTTGTAGTAGAACTTGATATGTTTACAAGACAGTACTATTGGATGTTTGCATGAGAATTTTTATATATGTGTGCGCGCGTGTGTTTGTCTTAGAAGGGAGATATTCGGTTCTCTACAAATAATTTAACTAATATTTGTTGTTATTGTAAATATGTTTTACGCAATCAGATGAACTTAACCGGTGATAATTGGTTACTATCTGATTTTCAGTTACTTTTTTTTTAATATCGAGGTCCCTATTACCTTTTCTATCTCTTTTGCCTCCTTAAGCTATCGATCTCATTGTATTGTCGTTCTCCAATATCCCTATGCTCTTCATCTATGGCATCAGATATAATTTTTTGAAATCATAAAAATCACCCGTCATCAGAACTCAAAATTGCAGGTTAAAGATTATAGCACTTGGTTTTGGGGAGAAACTATTTTAGATCCTTGGCATTGAAGTAAATGAATATATGCTTTAAAAATCTTATTCATATTCTTACTTCTTTGAGTTGTTGATATTCCAACACAGATATAGTATGTACATACGCTGAAAATCATTTCTCATGAATTATATGTATCTTCTAAGCAACCAACTATTTCCCTCCAAATTGTATATTTTCATCATATCAGTCAAAAGTAATTTCAAATTCCTTTGCGAGTGGTTGTGTCATATAAGTACTTATTAAACTTGCTTTTGAAATCATTAAATCCATGGTACATGTGACTTATATATTCAAGAATCTTCTTCTCGACGTGCACATACAAAAGTTAAGTGCTATGAGGACCTTAGTAACTGCATTTCTTATTGCAAAAACTTGATATGTGATAATTATACAAGGGACAACACCATATTGTGCTTCTTGCCAAGTACGAAATAACCACTAAGAAATTTCTTCATTTTCATCACACAAAAAAAAAAAAAAAGAAAAAAAAGAACAACCAATACTATAAAATGGATATGTGATGGTAATTAACTCTTTTAGATGAGACAAAAGGCATATTGTATTTGTTTATCTTGTTTGTAGGATATAGAAAGACAGCCTCTCAAAAGTTCTTATAAGTTATATTCTAGACTTAACATCAATCCAGAAACAGTTAGCTAAGTGGTCTTTGTATATCTATTATTATTGCGTAAAAGAAATTATGGCGGCTTTTACATTGATGCTTTTGAAAGTATTTTATTGTCACAATGTGCATCTCCTTTCTCAAGAATTTGTTTTTCTTTTTGTCCTCAGATAATATTTGATTATCGCTTCTAGTTAAATTGAGGTTCTTTGTACTCCTGACTTGATAAACCAACCGTGATAGAATTTTACTTGTATGAACACGACAATTATCAAGTAGATTAATATTATTTTTCTAAGCATATGACTTTTTTCTCTTTGATCTCAAGAATTGATGGTTATGCGGAGAAGCAAATTCATGATTATGGTTTGAGACAAGCTAAGGTTAGTAACAACCTAAAACTTTTTCTTCTTTCTTGACAAATATATCAACATTTCACTTTTCTCTAGTTTCATTTCATTGCCTATTGCTCTCGATACTTATCTTTGAATAAAATTCTTTCTTTAGAAAAGCTCTCAACCAATAATCGATTTATCTTTTCTTGATCTACTCATCCAATTTAATGCACACTAAGGTCATTACGATGAGCATAATCCAGATAAAACTTAAATGATGTATCAAAAAATCATATTGCAGTTAAGTCATGAGTAAAAAGGATGAGATCATCTAGATAAATAAATGAATGAAAGAATTAGATAGGACCAAGGATGAAGCAATTAATTATAGAGGGATGGACTGAGGTCCGAGCAGACAAGAGGAAGACGAGAAAGAGAATGGCAACAAGGCGTATCAATTCTCTTGTGTATTTTGTTCCTATCTAATCAAATCAAGAAGATTACCAAGAATATCAAACACTTTATGTACTTTGGTGAGTCTTTCTCATTTACGTTTTTAAGCACTTTGTATTTTCTTTAATTGCTTTACCTATCTTTTCTAGGCATAATTGATATAATAGCGAAAGCTTAGTTTTGATGACTAGCTAAAACTCATATTGTCGTAGGTTTTTTTTAACGAAAAATATAATTGGCCAAACAGATTTTGCCCAAACATCCCAAATGATGTCATTGTAGTAATTTCACGCCCACTTTTAATAAATTCTTTTAAAGCGTATGTTCATTTCTTGAGATCAAAAACCGCCATTTTGCCAAGATAAGTAAGTTTTGCGACATTTCATTTTCATTCGTTAGATTTTTTGAGTGGTTTACGTTAAACTTTGGGGTGTTTCTGTATTACAATGTACTGTGATTTATTTTTGTAGGCATGGAAGGTGAAAGTAGCAACTCGTGACCAACAACTAGCAAGTATGAAAACGTATTTTGTATGAAAAAGTACGTGCGCGAATGTGCTGTAGACATACAGTGCAAACTTGAGGACATTGAAGAGAAAATCTTGGTACTTGAGAGAAACCATACCAAGATTATGAAAACCCTAGAGAGGATTGAGAAATTAGCAACAATTGTTGTTGGTGGTGCAGACATTAATGCGTCTGAATTGGTTTCTCATCCTTCCTCATGCATTTGCTAATTTAGTTAGTATATTGATGAAACCACGCATTCCCTCAAACTCCCGTTATGTACTTGTTTATGAAGTGCGGGTAGTTGATTTTGCTTTTTGTTTGGGAGGATTTTATTGGAGGGGTTTCATTATGTTATGCATGTTGGTGTTAATTCAAGACTTGTTATTGTTCTTCAATTAATATATTGTTAAGTTAACCTATACTCTTGTGTTTATGTTGTTTTTATTGTTGTTTACACTATTGTTAAGTCTATATAATCTCATAAAACAATTAAGCAATTTCATATGTACTAAAAACTAGAAAAGGCAGATTATATCTTCAAAAATTATAGTATACTCAAAAAGTGATAATTTTAATTTGAACCAAATTTTATTCCTATTTTTTATAAGAGGAAAATGATATATTAAGTATTAATACTTTTAATCACTAAAATCCAGAATAACTATACTAAGATGTAGAAAATTACTTAAATAATTAGGCAATTTCATGTATTCTTAACCCTAAACAAAATGCAATTTACATTTACATTTTATGACAATATTTTAAAGGTAGAAATTTTCTCAAATAAACAACTACATTTCGGAAAGATAATAGTAAGATGAAGGGAATTAATGATATCATAATCAATTAGAGGCATTCTATATTGATGAGTAATATATAGTTGATTAGAAGGACAAAGGTTAAAAATTCTTAATTTAACTGCTAAAATTAAAAAAAAAAAATGTGTTAATAAGATTAAGATAATTTATCCTCTCATAATTTAGAACGTTAAAAATGTTGAAATGTTAATGATTTGATATTTTGTTCATGTCTTGCAAAGGTGAAAATGATAGATTAAATATTCTAAATTTAAAAACTAAAAAATGAAATAATTTAACTAAGATTAAGAGAGTTCATTATCTCAAAGACTACTTTGAAATGTGATTTGAACCGATCAGTTAGAACAAGTTAGGGTTTAGGTCAGTTTCAGGCATTAATAAATGTGAATGTGTGTACATTGGACATAGCAAAAGACATAAAATTGGTACATACCCAAGACAAGGCACCGCTCCAATTGGTTGGGCGTGCATGGTTTCTTGTAATGCATGCATCAAATAATGTCTATTTTGTTTACATTACCCAATGCACGTCCTATTTAAACCCTAACACATTTCCATAATCTAATCATCATCATCATCATCATATAACATATCTTTGACTGTCAAATTCAAATCTTTCCATGTATCATCATTTCTATCCTAACTCTACAAGACAAGTCAGGTCAGTAAACTCCCACATAATGTAGAATATATTCTTCTTCGATGTCAATTCTTACATCACGTTTTGGAATATGCAATAATTCTTATTCACTTCTTTTTAATATTCTGTTTCTTTTTGGCAAGATGAGCACGAATTATCCTTTTCCAATTGTTACTTCACAACATATTTTGAATATCAACTGGGCATTGAATAATGTTAATTTTCAGGTGCAAGACTGCGTGGTGAAATCGCTAATCTTAGTTGCCTAGTAGATTAAGTTAAATGTAGCCAGGAGATGATGATGGTGTGTATGGAAGCTGTCGCAAGTAGGATTGAGAGAAATTACCAATCTGCCAAACTTGTTATTGAACCCCCAAGCTCAAGTGGTGTAGGAATTTTTTTTTAGGTTTTTTTTTTTGTTTTTGCTTAATGGGTTCTATGTAAGCAAGACAGTGTATGAAGGCTAGTTTCTTCATAAATCAAATGGTCCATGATGTTTAATATTTATGATATCGAAAATATTTGTCTATGAATGATATTTTTTGACTAATTACAATTTATTTACAAGTTATTAATTCCCAATTGATATGACTTGACATTTGATTCGTCATGCAAATGTGAAAAATATAGACTGAATATTCTAAATTTAACAACTACAAAATAGAATCTGGGCTTAAACCCAAGACTTAAACAAGTAAATAACATGGACGAATTCCCAGGAAGTACATTTCATTTTCAGGAATCTGGACAGTTCTACAAACTGTACATCTGATTTTAACCTAATATTTTTAGAAGTTGCAATTTCAATTGTTACATTAGATAAATTTAATTTCTTATACAAGTATGCCATATTGTTATTTACAATAGTTAAACATAGATGAAACAATATATTCAGCATAAATTAAACGTACAATAGTTAAACATAGATGAAATAATATATTCAACGTAAATTAAACATATATTAAACGTAGATGAAGAACATTGTTCAACCGGCCATATATCAAGCAAAATATACATACACTGACCATTTCTGATAACTTGGTATTTTACCAACTTAAAGACTATTTTAAACCTTCGATTTTGTATCCAAAGGCAACATTTAGTGTTATTGACGTCGTAAATTGTGTAGTTTCAGGTTATAATGAGTTCACATGAACATTGGTTGAAGATTGAAGCTAAAGAGCAAGAATTGGAGCCAAAGTGTGAGAATCAAGCCACCAGGAAGAGGCGCCCCGCCTGTTTCACAGAGGCGGAGCGCCTAAACCAACTTCAGAGAGTTGGACATTTTGATTCAGGAAGAGGCACCCCGCCTGTTTGACAGAGGCGGAGCGCCTAGTTGAAATTCAGAGAGTTCCAACATTTTGAACCCAGCAAGAGGTGGACCGCCTACTCTGCCAGGCAGACCGCCTCATTCTCTGTGTCTACAATTTTTTCCCTTTGTATAAGTAGCAAAAGCTAGGGTTTAATACTACCACATTCCATATTACATTCTCTACTCATTTGAGGTGATTTTGAGAGCCAAGCAAGAGTCTTAACATCAATTTGTAAGATTCTTAACTTGTATCTTTTGAATCTTGATTCATATATCAATCCAAGATCTATGTTTGAAATTATTTGATCATTTCGTTACATTTTGATTGCTTTGATGCAAACCCCCCATTATGAGTAGTTAAACTCATAACTAGTGGTATAAACATGCTATAGTGATAGAAAATCAATGGGTGTAGTTCCATTTCATTACCCATAACACAAGTATCGATTATCCAATTCCCCATTGCAATAACATCAAAATTCCAATATCCATGATAATTGATATTTCTTGTCTACTTTGCTGGCGAGGATTTGGGTTGATAAGCTATTCGTAGACTAACCCATCTAAAAGGAGTTATGCTCGGAGGAGATATCCTTTCCTCGGGTCCTTGGGTAGTGCTTTAAGTATTCAACTAAGGCTTTGGCGAGTGGGTTGAGATAAATCTCTCTTAGGCCTGGAGGATTTTGGAGATTACATTAGAACGACTCGGCCATAATTACACTTGTATTTTGAAAGTGAACTAATTACACCCGTTGATTGGAAATTTCTATTAGCCGTTTACTTTCCTAGTCTCGTAATATAGAATTCATTTACTTGTTTAATTTCATATGCATTATAGTTCATTTTCAACTCTTTTACTTTGCAAGCCAGTTCCTTTGGGATATCGACCCCGACTCACATCGAGTATTATACTTTGACGACTGCCCATCACCATTAATGGTGTAGGATTGAGCGTGGATCAAATTTTGGCGCCGTTGCCGTGAAACTACGGTTTCAATATTGAGTTGCATTAGTTAATCGAAATTTTTTAGTTCGCAAGTCCTAGCATTTTACTTTTTGATTTTACCTTGTGTAGGTGAAACATGGCTTATAGGAGAAATCCTAATCGGGAACAGCGGAATCCCAATTACAATCATTATTATAATCAACAAACATGATAATCCGCAAGGTTATGAAGAAGAATACGATGAAGCGTTTCATGTAGAGCTCAATGAAGAGGGTTATCCATTTCATGTCGAGCAAGTAGATGATGATGATCCTCAAGTAGAAGCTAATGACCCATAAGTTGAAAATGCAGTACCTCAAGGTGATAATTCTTTTGTTCAACCAAATGGGGGTGCTCAAGCTAATAATGTAGGGGTACAAGCGGATGGAGAAGGAATCTTTGGGGAAGATGCTGGTGTTGTGGGTAATGCCAATCGGGGCTGTAATAATGCAAACCGAGGTGGCCGAGGTGTGAATCTAGGTAGTCGGGGTGCAATCCGCGGGGGTAGAGCTAATGTCAACCGAGAGGGCAATGTCAATAGAGTGAATGCTCGCATTGTCAACCAAAATCAAGAGTATGCTAGAGGTGCTCAGGACTATCAACAATAAATGCAAGACTATGAAGATGATGAGGAGACCGAAGAAGAAGTTAATATGAATTGCTTTGCAAGTGCTATAGTTCCTCCTCCAATTCATGGCAATGCTAGTTTTAGCATCCCAAATGTGATTCTTCAAGGTCTTGATAAACATGGATGCTTTAGTGGTGCTAAGAATGAAGATGCAAACGACCATTTGAGAAATTTTGTACGACCTTGTAATCTTTACAAGTCGGCTAAGGCATCAGAAGAGTCATTGAGGTTAGGAGTGTTTCCCTATTCTCTCACTGGGAAAGCCAAAGATTGGTTGGACCAGTTGCCAAGAAACTCCATTTTTACATGGCAAGAACTAATGAAGCAATTTATAGCAAAGTTTTTACCAAAAGGGAAGCAAGCGGCATTGAGAGACAAGATCTACATGTTTGAGCAAGAGGAATTTGATTCATTGACCAAGGCTTGGGAAGCTTTCCAAGATGGGTTGCTCCTGTATCCTAATCATGGCTTCCAGGGAAGCATGTCATTGCAAAGTTTCTATCAAGGCTTGAACAATTTGAATCAATCCACTTTGGATACACTATGTGATGGTGTCATCATGGACAAAAGGTATGCAGAAGTGAAGGAGATTCTAGACAAGGTGACCAAGAGATCTCAAGAATGGCAATCAAGAGCTAAAAATCCGGGAAGAGAAGTTGGGATAAGTCCAGTGATGATGGAACAACTTGAAGCTCAAGATGATAAAATGGCAAGAATCATGACCTCCATGGAACTCATGAATGAAAATTCAAAGGCCGATAGAGAAGCACATGTGAAGAAATTGAACAAGGTGGAGAACATACATACAACAAATACCAGGCATCAAGTGGCTCCAATTGGTCATGTAACCCTGGGGAATGTTCCTCTATCTCTTCTTCAACATGGGCAAGAGAGGTACTAACCGAAATAATGTTACAATATTCAAGAGGGCGCAAAGGCACACTATGTTGGCAACTATCAAGGCCAAAGAGGATATGATCAAGGTGGGTATCAAAGACCTTATCAACAATCCTAGCAACAACCTTACCAACACTAAGGGCAATGGATACCGAGTCAGGGAGAGGCAATTGGAGTGGTAACGAAGAAGGGAGAGGGGCATGTTCTTCTCAACAATTTGCTCCAAGGGCTCCTTTCAAACAACATGATCAAGAAGCAAAAGATCCTACAAAGTTGAAAGAATTGATGAACCAAATGCTCCAAAATAAACAAGGATATTACAGGGACATGAAAGATATGAAGAAAATAATAACATCACATTCTGCATCAAGGAGCTTGAATAACAAATGAGCCAACTAGCACATCAAGTCAATCAAAGGGCGCAAGGAGCACAACCAAGTGATACAGTAGTGAATCCTAAAAGAGGCGGTAAAGACCAAGTGATGGCAATCAAAACTCGGAGTGGCAAGACATGGGAAGACCTAAAAGCCAAGAGTGATGATGATGGGGAGTTGAGAGTTCAAGATGATTATGTGGGTGCCGAGTTGAATAAAAATGAAGCTATTGGAAAGGAGATGGTGCAAGAAGAAGTGGAGAGGCAAATTGATGTGTTTATGCAAGAAAATGGTGATGATGATGTTCAAGAAGTCACTAAAAAGCCTACCCCCCGAAACACCACTACCCAAATGGCCAAACCAAAGAAAACTCCACCATCCGAAATGAGCCTTCCTAACGCGAGCTCCATTCCCAAAATACCCCTTCATTTCCCATAAAAGAGCAACAAGCAAAGAGAGATATCTCATGCAAAGAAGATTTGGGTGAAGATTGCAAGCACTTCCATCAACATCCCATTAGTTGATGCGTTGGGACAAATGCCCAATGTTTCTAAATTCATGAAGAATTTGGTAACCAAGAAGATCTATGGAGATTTTGAGACTAACAAGTCCACTCATCAAGATAGCGCAATTGTGTCAAAACATATGGCGCAAAAGATGGAAGATCCCGGAGCTTTTACTATTCCATGCACTATTAGAGGGAGACACTTCAAGAAAGCCTTGTATGACCTTGGGGCGAGCATCAATTTGATGCCTTATGCGGTGTACAAAACTTTGGATACTAAGGCACCGAGACCAACAATAATGAACTTGCAAATGACCGATTATTTAATGAAGAGTCCGATTGGGATTATTGATAATGTGTTGGTAAAATTGGACAAATTCGTCTTCCCGACGGATTTTGTCATTCTTGATTGTCCCGTGGATTTTAAGGTACCTATCATTCTTGGAAGACCATTCTTGGCTACCGGACGAGCTCTTTGTGATGTGGAGAGGGGTGAGCTCACTTTTAGATTAGATGGAGAGAAAGTCGTGTTCCACATTTGCAAAGCTTTGAAGCAACCCATGGACGATGATGCCCCTTGTTCTTATGTTGATGTTGTGGTTGATGCACTTGTTGAAAGGAGAGTGTCTTGGTTAGTCAAGAAGACACATTGGCGGCGGTGATTTGGAATATGGATATGGAGAGTGAAAAAAATGTAGTGGAGGTAGTAAGGGTGTTAGAGGGCTTCGGATCAAAACCTTATGTACCCAAAAAGCTATCCTTAGATCTCAAAAACCGAGAAACTCCACCTACAAAACCATCCATAGAAGAACCACCAAAACTTGAACTAAAAATCCTACCATCCCACTTGAGATATACCTTCCTCGGTCCAAACTCTACTCTACCCATAATCATTTCATCCCACTTAACCAAAGTCCAAGAAACTAAACTTGTTGAAGTGGTGAAGAGGAGAATCAAGCTACTAGGTGGACCTTGGCGGATATTAGGGGAACCCTCCGATGCAAGCAGTGGTGAAGAAAGAGATCATTAAGTGGCTAGATGCGGGTGTGATAGTTCCGTTGTCCGAAAGCAAGTGGGTGTCACCGGTGCAATGTGTACCCAAGAAATGGGGGATGACGGTGATTCTTAATGAGAAGGGAGAGTCCATTGCAACTACACCCCGTGATCGGGTGGAGAGTGTGTATGGATTACCGGAAGATAAACACCGCAACAAGGAAAGATCATTTTCTTTTCCATTTATTGACTAAATGCTTGATTGGTTGGCGGGTCGTGCTTACTATTGCTTCTTGGATGGATACTCCGACTACAATCAAATATCCATAGAAGCCGATAACAAAGTGGTGCAATGCAATTCCCGAAGGGATTGTTAGCACAAACGCGGAAGACAAGCAATAAAGATAAAGATAAAAAGCAAGACAAAACTTGCTTCTTTCGAAAGAACAGTGAGGAACCTGTCTCAAAGCTCAATCAAAAGGAGTACAAGGATCACCTATACTATGCAACAATCCTCAAGAGAACATTGCCTCTTGCAAACTGAATGATCAAGAGGAATGTTCAATCGGACTAACCGAAAGCCACAAGTCCTTAAAAGCCCTCACCGGGGTTTTGCTCTCGACGGAGACAAGAAGAAATGTGCTCGGCACTTTCATTCAATTCATCAATATTCAAAAACTAGCTACTTACAATGAAAGGAAACAGTGTTTATATAGGAAATACTAAGGGTAAACTAGTAAATAGGTAACAGTGGACCAATAGAAATAAGCCACGCAGGGCTGAGTTAAAATGTGTTCGGCAGACTTTGACTTCGGTAAGCTTGGCTTCGGTTCTCGATTGTCTGCTCAAACACACACTTGTTGCCTTCGGACGCTCAATTGTCTTCGAGCTCATTGTCCTCGGTCACATTGCCTTCGGGCTCAAATCTGAAGATAATGCTTTCGATTCTTGAGCTCGGCCACTCAGCTTCGGAGCAATTGTTTTCCTTCGGCCAGGCTAAGTGAACGTGCACATCGTGCAGCAGCTTGGCTTGGCTTCTTGTCATCGGTCTCCTCGGTGGATCGATCACTTGATCAGCACGTGATCGGGCTGCATCATCCTCCCCTTCTTGAGAAGATTTCGTCCTCGAAATCAAGCCCTCCTCGTCCTCCGAAGTTGGACCTACAACACAAGGAACTAAGTCAGCAACATTAAAGGTGTTGGACACGTTATACTCACCAGGGAGGTCAATCACGTAGGCATTGTTGTTGATCTTGGTCAACACTTGAAATGGACCATCCCCTCGAGGAGCCAACTTTCCTTTCCTTTGGTTCGGGAAGCGTTCCTTTCGGAAGTGAACCCAAACCCAATCTCCCTTCTTTAATTCCAACTTTTTACGCCCCTTGTTTTTCTTTAAGGCAACCTTTGCATAGGCCTCCTCGAGGTTCTTCTTCACCTTTGCATGCAATTCGATCAAGGCAGCTGCTCTTCGAGTACCTTCAAAATCAAGAACAGAATCTCGAGGCAATGGGGTTAAATCAAGTGGAATCAAAGGATTAAAGCCATACACACATTCAAACGGGGTCATGTTGATCATTCTATGCACCGTTCGATTGTATGCAAACTCCATCATGGGCAAACGATCAGCCCAGTTCCAAACCTTCCCTTTGGTCATTGCCCGAAGCAAAGATCCCAAGGTTCGGTTAACTACCTCGGTCTGTCCATCGGTCTGAGGATGGTGAGACGTCGAGAATAGTAGCTTGGTGCCGAGGGCACCCCACAAACATTTCCAAAAATGACTCAAGAACTTCGAGTCTCGATCACTCACAATAGTACGAGGTACACCATGCAATTTTAACACGTTAGAAACAAACAATGTAGCTACATGCTGTGCATCATCACACTTTTTGCAAGGAATAAAGTGAGCCATTTTTGAAAAACGGTCAACCACAACGAAGATGCTATCATGTCCTCCCCCCGACCTCGGTAATCCCAAGACAAAGTCCATGGATATATCAACCCAAGGTCGATCAGGCACAGGCAACGGGGTGTACAAACCATGAGGGTTGGACTTCGATTTTGCTCTCTTGCAAACGAGACAAGCGTTGCAAAGCTTTTCCACATCTCGTCGCATTTTGGGCCAATGGAACTGCTCGGTCAAGATACCAAGAGTTTTATCGACACCGAAGTGTCCCATTAGTCCACCTGAGTGAGCTTCTCGAACCAAGAGCTCTCTCCACGATGACACTGGCACACAAACCCTCCCATTTTTGAAGAGGTAGCCATCATGCCACTGATATTTCTCAACCTTTCGGCCACTCAAGATTGTGTCTCGAACACATTTCAGCTTGGGATCGTCCTCGTACATCGACTTGATGCTTTCGAATCCCATGAGCCTAGAGGCGAGAGTGGTCGCTAAGGCAAATTTCCTTGATAGCGCATCGGCCACAACATTATCTTTTCCCTTTTTGTAATGAATTACATAGGGAAAGCTTTCAATAAATTCAACCCACTTGGCATGTCTTCGATTCAATTTCTCCTGACCTCCGAGATGTTTCAAAGACTCATGATCACTTTTGATCACAAACTCTCGAGGCCACAAATAATGCTGCCAATGGGCGAGTGCTCGAACGAGGGCATACAACTCTTTGTCATACGTAGAGTAATTCAAAGTTGCACCCTTAAGCTTTTCGCTAAAGTAAGCGATCGGCTTCGAGTCTTGCATCAGCACTCCTCCAATCCCAACTCCAGACGCATCACATTCGACTTCGAATGCTTTGCCGAAGTCAGGGAGTTGCAACAACGGGGCAGAACAAAGCCTCCGCTTCAACTCTTGGAAAGCCCTCTCTTGGGACTCTCCCCACACAAATGGATTGTCTTTCTTCACCAGCTCGGTTAAAGGAGCTGCTATGGTGCTAAAGTCACGAACAAACCTTCGGTAAAAGCTAGCTAAGCCATGGAAGCTACGAACTTGTGATACCGAGGTTGGAGTTGGCCAATCTTTGATGGCTTCGACTTTTGATTCGTCGACTTCGACACCATTAACACTGACAACAAATCCAAGAAAGACTACACGATCGACACCAAAGGCGCATTTCTTGAAGTTGGCATACAACTTCTCTTCTCGAAGCTTTTCAAGTACTTGCCTTAGGTGGTCGACATGTTCATCCACGGTTCTGCTATAAACAAGTATGTCATCGAAATAAACGACAACAAACTTATTTATGAACGGTTTGAGCACATGGTTCATCAGTCGCATGAATGTGCTCGGTGCATTGGATAAGCCAAAAGGCATCACCAACCATTCATAGAGACCGAATTTGGTCTTGAATGCGGTTTTCCACTCGTCTCCGGGTTTCATTCGAATCTGGTGGTAACCGGACCTGAGGTCTATCTTCGAAAAGCATGAAGAACCACTTAACTCATCTAGCATGTCATCTAATCGAGGGATAGGATGACGATACTTTACCGTTATTTTGTTGACTGCTCGACAGTCAACACACATTCGCCACGTTCCATCCTTCTTCGGGACAAGGATAACAGGAACGGCGCAAGGACTCAAGCTCTCACGAATGAGGCCCTTGTCCAGCAATTCATCAACCTGCCGTTGGAGCTCTTTGGTGTCTTCGGGATTACACCGGTATGCAGGTTTGTTAGGGATTTGAGACCCTGGTACGAAGTCAATTTGGTGCTCGATTCCTCTCAACGGAGGTAATCCACCTGGCATTTCCTCGGGAAACATGTCCTCGAAGTCCTGCAAAACTTTTTGAACAAACAAAGGCAAAGGGTTATCATTAGAAAAATCATTATTAGAGTTTAGAAAGATACCCTTATGCACGAGGCAAATCATCATCTGACCGTGGTCGTTGCCTCGTAAGATCTCACCGGGTTGCATGATTGCACAAATTCCTTTCACTTCGATCGGTGAGTTTGTCTCTTCGGGCCCCAATTTCGCTCCCATCGGAAGCTTAGCTTTGGCCGCTTCTTTCAATTCTTTCATTCGTTTGTAGTCCTCGGTGACTTGTTTTGGAGACAAGGGTTTGAGTACAAAACTCTTCCCATCAAGCTTCACAGTATAAGTGTTGGATCTGCCATTGTGAACAGCGGTACGATCATACTGCCATGGTCGACCTAATAGCAAATGACAAGCTTGCATCGGAACCACATCGAATATCATTTCATCTTGATATTCTCCGATTTTGAACTTGATCCACACTTGTTTGACAACTCTCAATTCTCCACACTCATTCAGCCATTGTAACTTGTAAGGGTGGGGATGCTTCATCGTAGGTAATCCCATTTGTGAAACCAAAGTTTGGCTCACTACATTGGCACAACTACCGGAATCAATGATCATTGAACACACCTTTCCCCTCACTCGACATCGGGCATGAAAGAGGTTTTCTCTTTGGTTGTCCTCTTCTTCAAGAGTCATGCAGCTCAAATTCCTTCGAACCACAAGAAACATTTCCGGATGATCAGCTTCGGCAGCCTCATGATCATCATCATCTTCAGCTCGATCAGTCTCCTCGATAATTTCCTCCTCGGTGTCACTCGCTTGTTCATGGACGGTTCCATCTTCGAGCAGAAGCATAACTTTGCGAGTTGGACACTCTTTTGCCATGTGACTTTAACCTTTGCATTTGTGACACTGAATATTTGAAGCACTAGGAGAGTTGAGTTGAACTTTACCTCCCACTTCTCTTGGTTGGTTAACGGTCACACCTCTTTCGAAGGGTCTCTTTGAATCTCGAACAGTGTTAGCACTTGTTTGGTTTGGACTCTTCCATTCTTTACCACGGTTCAAAGGAGTAGGAGTAGTGACTCCTCGATACCGGTTTGCCTTATCGTCCTTTACCAATTTTTCAGCTTCGGTGGCAGCATCGAACAGATCTTCCAACGTGTGATACACGTGGAGCCTCAATTGAGATGACACATCCCTAGCCAAGCCATTTTTGAATCTGATAATGGCTTGCTCTTCGTCTTCGACCAGATCAAGATTCAATCGAACCTTTTCAAACTCATCGTGGTACTCTTGGACGGACTTGGACCCTTGCTTTAACTCATAGAGTTTTTGCATTTGAGTCTGCCTGTATTTGGCACTCAAGTACTTACCATCCATCGCTCTCATCAACTGTGGCCATGTATTGACTACTGGATAGTCATTTCTTCTTCTATGCCTCTTGTCAGATTCCCACCATGTTGATGCATAAGCTTCGAACGAAGCAATGGCATGGGCAGCTTTTCTCTCATCGGTCATCTCATTTGTTTCAAAGATGCGCTCCATTTTAAGCTTCCATTCAAGATACTCATCGGGGTCACTAGTTCCTTTAAAGGGTGGAATAGTGATCTTGACACTGTTCAAGTTTGAGTCTCGAACAGCTCTAGCCTGTTCGGGAAACTCATCTTCTCGATCATAAGCCTCACGCTCAATATTTCTTTCAACATTTGCGCCTCGGCCTCGACCTCGGAAATTTCCACGTCCTCGGTGAGCTTGCCTTCGTTGAGCGAATGGCGGCTCATACTCATATTCGTCCTCGGGAAATTCCTCTTCATCAACCTCTTCGGTTACAGCTCCAAGATCTCTTCGGGTCCTTGGAAGTGGTAACCTCTCTCCTCGGGGAATGCCCAAGTTTTGATTTCCAGCTTGGGGATTGCCCAAGTTTTGTTGTGCTTGGGGATTGCCCAAGTTAAGCTCTCTTCGAATGGCTTCACTAGTCAACTGATGTTGTCGAAGAAGCTCAGCATACAGATCAGGTTTCATCGGAGTGGATTCGCTTGTTCCAGCGCCGGACCCATGCATGGCCACGGACGCACTTCCCTGTTCGAGTTGAGTTACTCGAGCACTCACTCCTCTTACATCGGCACTGATGCCTTGTATCGCAGCCATGAGATCGGCTAACGACAATTCAGGCTTTTCAATGCTTTTGCCATCGTTTCCAGCCATTGTGCCTGCACAAGTCAAAGATCAATCAAAATGTTAGGGTTAGAAATCACCTCACACACTCCCTCACCTTTGATGGGTGGCACTCGGGTCCACTCAATTTATGGGTTCGGTTTTTGATCACTCAAGGACTTGTTATCAGTGGCTCGTCCAATTGATCGGTCCTCTAAGATCCTTCAAGTTCGACAATAGTCACTGCCTCTTCGGGAAGAGTGAAGTGATGTTCGACTCGATGGAACGGACGCTTTTTAACTGAGCTCGGGGAGTCAAAAGAATTTCTACGAAAGTTGGACTTCGGTCAACCCTTCGCACGAATTCCTATCAGCTTAAAAGAGTTAGTACGACCTTGAGTAGAACAAATACTCAAAAGATCCACCAACTAGAATTAGACACGAAAGAAAGTGAGAACCTAGGAGAATCTACCCTTTGATTCCCTTTTGGAATCTTTTTCGATCACACCCACTCCTGTCCGTACAAGAGTGGTCCCTCCTTGGTACGGATAGGGTTTTACCTTATCCACTTTCCTTTTTCAGCCGACAACTTTCACCTGGGGTTTTGATGTTAAAATTTTAACCCCTTTCTTCTTCAATGGAACAGTGACTTTGCTCCGGCGTACGGACACAACAACTTCGGTTCACTGACCACGAATTTCAACAGATCTGGGTTGCTTTCGACTCCGGTTCCAACGACGGAGGAATTAAAGTTCTTCGAGCCAAGACTAGCTCGACGTGTCGTACACTGTTACGAACTTGTAACAATTTTCCGGTGTACGGACAACGTTTCCAACTTAAGAACTTCGATTTTAAGCAATAAACAAACCCAAATCACTCAAGAACCACCAACCTTCATCGGTTTCTTCCAAACACAGTGGGGTTCGAGTTTTCAGTCACCATTAAAGCTCAAAACAGCCCAAAAATTCACCAAGAAACCCTAGTCACGAAATCAGTACGTCGGGTATTCGTTGGAATCAGAACTCGATGGTGAACAATAATCCAAGATTGTTTTTCCCAAACAATCAGCAATCAAACACAATTTTTGAATTTTCTTTTTAACTTTTTTTTTTTTTTTTTTTTTTTTTTTTTTTTTTGTAAAATAACAACACCAACAGTAACAAAATTCAAGAACACGAAAAGGAAACAAAGACACAAAACGCACGAAGATAATGAACAGGATTGAGGTTGTAAGAACAAACTCAAACCGTGCTCTGATACCAAGATGGTGCAATGCAATTCCCGAAGGGATTGTTAGCACAAACGCGGAAGACAAGCAATAAAGATAAAGATAAAAAGCAAGACAAAACTTGCTTCTTTCGAAAGAACAGTGAGGAACCTGTCTCAAAGCTCAATCAAAAGGAGTACAAGGATCACCTATACTATGCAACAATCCTCAAGAGAACATTGCCTCTTGCAAACTGAATGATCAAGAGGAATGTTCAATCGGACTAACCGAAAGCCACAAGTCCTTAAAAGCCCTCACCGGGGTTTTGCTCTCGACGGAGACAAGAAGAAATGTGCTCGGCACTTTCATTCAATTCATCAATATTCAAAAACTAGCTACTTACAATGAAAGGAAACAGTGTTTATATAGGAAATACTAAGGGTAAACTAGTAAATAGGTAACAGTGGACCAATAGAAATAAGCCACGCAGGGCTGAGTTAAAATGTGTTCGGCAGACTTTGACTTCGGTAAGCTTGGCTTCGGTTCTCGATTGTCTGCTCAAACACACACTTGTTGCCTTCGGACGCTCAATTGTCTTCGAGCTCATTGTCCTCGGTCACATTGCCTTCGGGCTCAAATCTGAAGATAATGCTTTCGATTCTTGAGCTCGGCCACTCAGCTTCGGAGCAATTGTTTTCCTTCGGCCAGGCTAAGTGAACGTGCACATCGTGCAGCAGCTTGGCTTGGCTTCTTGTCATCGGTCTCCTCGGTGGATCGATCACTTGATCAGCACGTGATCGGGCTGCATCACAAAGACAAGACTACTTTCACTTGTCCTTATGGCACTTTTGCATTCCACAAGATGCCATTTGGTCTTTGCAATGCTCCCTCCACATTTCAAAGATGTATGCTAGCCTTTTTTTATAAAATGGTGGAAAATTTTCTTGAAGTTTTTATGGATGATTTCTCGGTGGTTGGAGATTCATTCGATGATTGTTTGTCAAACTTGGAGAAAGTGCTAGAGAGATGTAAAGAAACAAGGCTTGTGCTAAATTGGGAAAAGTGTCATTTCCTTGTGCAAGAAGGCATAGTGCTGGGGTACAAAGTTTCCAAGAAAGGCATTGAGGTGGAACAAGCAAAGATTGAGGTGATTTCAAAGCTTCCGCCTCCAATGACCGTGAAGGGTGTTCGAAGTTTCTTGGGGCATGCGGGATTCTATCGCGGCTTTATCAAGGACTTCTCCAAAATTGTGAATCCTATGTGAAAGCTTTTGTAGAAGGATGCAAAGTTTGTATTTGACAAGGTTTGCCTAGAAGCTTTTAAAGAAGTGAAGAAAAGGCTAACAACCGCACCAATCATTGTGAGTCCTAATTGGGAGCTTTCATTCGAGCTTATGTATGACACTAGTGATATGGCCTTGGGAGCCGTGCTAGGTCAACGGGTGGACAAGATGTATCATCCCATCTATTGTGAAAGCAAGACAATGAATAGGGCTCAATTGAACTACACGATGACGGAGAAAGAGCTTTTGGCAATTGTGTTTGCCTTTGAGACGTTCTGGTCATATTTGGTGGGGTCGAAGAGAATTGTTCATACCGACCACTCTGCCATCCGGTATTTAATGGAAAAGAAAGATTCAAAATCATGGCTTACCTGGTGGGTGTTGCTTTTTCAAGAATTTGACATTGAAGTGCTTGATAGAAAGGGAATCGAAAACCAAGTGGCGGATCATTTGTCACGATTGGAGGAAGAATGTCGCCCTAAGGAGGAGGTCGAGGTGAATGATGCATTTCCGGATGAGAGGATCTTGGCTGTATCTTGGGAACCAATCCCTTGGTATGGTGACCTACCAAATTTCATAGTTAGTGGAATCTATCCTGAAGACTTCACGTTTTACCAAAAGAAGAAGCTAGCAAAAGATGCAAGGTTCTATTATTGGGATGAGCCCTATCTCTTTAGGGTGTGTGTTGATGGCATCATCCGAAGATGTGTTTCCGAGTCCGAGCAAGATGATATCTTGGAAGGATGCCACTCTTCTCTTTATGGAGGGCATCATGGTGGAGTGACGACGGCGGCCAAGGTGTTAGAATGCTGCTTCTTTTGGCCAACCTGCATAAAAATGGCCATGCTTGGGTAAAAAATTATGATCAATGCCAAAGGATGGATGGAACTTCAAGAAAGCACGAGATGCCGATGAATCCCATTGTTGAGGTCGAATTATTTGATGTATAGGGAATTGGCTTCATGGGGCCCTTTGTGAGTTCTTATGGAAACAAATACATCTTGGTAGCGGTTGATTATGTGTCCAACTGGGTGGAAGCAGTTGCGCTTCCCAACAACGAAGAAAAAAGTATGTTAGGTTTCTTGAAAAAGAACATATTCTCAAGATTTGGGACTCCAAGAGCAATCATTAGTGGTGGTGGAAGACATCTTTGCAACCGAGCCTTTGCAAATATCCTAAAAAAATACAGGGGTGAAACACAAAGTTGCAACTCCATACCACCCTCAAACAAGTGGAAAATTTGAAGTTCTACGACCGAGAGGTCAAGAACATTTTTGCCAAGACGGTTAATACTAATAGAACCGATTGGGCTAGCAAACTTGACGAAGCTTTGTGGGCATGCCAGACCGCTTATAAGACCCCCTACTGGGATGTCTCCATTCAAATTGGTGGTCGAGAAAGCTTGCCATTTGCCGGTTGCACTTGAGCACAAAGCCTTATGGGCGTTGAAGAAGTTGAATATGAATTGGAGCGATGCTGCAAATGCAAGAGTTTCAAACTTGCACGAACTTGATCAATTCTGATTCTTAGCATATAACAATGCCTTGATATACAAAGAAAGGATGAAGGTGCTTCATGATTCAAGAATTTAGAATCGGACATTCAAGATTGGAGATTTGGTGTTGTTGTTTGACACCCGCTTGAAATTGTTCCCCGGAAAGCTTAGGTCCAAATGGACGGAGCCATTCAAGGTGGTAGGTGTTACGCCTTTTGGCTAGGTTTATTTGCAAGCAAAAGAAAGTGAAAGAAGCTTTCGAGTCGATGGGCATTGAGTGAAACATTATTTGGGGTGCGACGCCGAAGTTGCTGAAGTGGCGTGCATCTATCTTGATGAACCTTGATGATAAAGATCAAAACCATTATGCCACAACGTTAAATTAGGTGCTTCTTAGGAGGCAACCCAAGTTTTTAGTTTAACTATTAGATGTTTGTGCAGTACGCAAGCGTTAGTGAACACAGGAATTGAGAAGTGACAGAAAAAGGCCAAGAAAAACTCGGAACAGGGTTAGGCGGACCGCCTAATTCAATAAGCGAGCCGCCTAGGTAAGTGAGTTAGTGAGAAAATGAAAAAGAATAGGGGTCTTCAGGGCCAGGCGCACCACCTACTACTCTACGCGGACCGCCTAGTTGGGTTAGGTTAAGCTTTCAAACCTGACCTGTTTTACGGGCTCAAAACCCTCAATACCTCTATTTTTCAATCAAAACACAATTTGAACAAAACACCAAGACCCTTTGGCCGAAAATCATCACCCCAATCCAAAATTTTCACTTTCATCCATCAACAACACACACAAATCACTCCACAATCACTTTGAAACTTCAAGCTGGCTTGGATTTTGGGTATGTGTGCACAATTTTTAAATTTTTTTTTTAATTTTCTTTAACTTTGTGAAATAATGTTCTTAGGATTAGAAGTAGTTAGTAATAGTTTAAATTAGTGTTATAATTGCTCCTCATGATGGATGCTACATCTTGAAATTGATAAGATTTGTGACAAGTTAGGGTTTCACTTTAAAAGTTTGGATTTGAGTTGAGAATGTGAACCTATGACTTGAATTTGCCCTAAATAGTGCTTGGATGATTTAAAATTGTTGGGGGTGCCTTGTTAACACCATGGTGATGCACACTAGTTAGTTGGGGGAAGTAGAAATCAAGGTTGAATATTTTACACTGTTAAAGAGGGGGACCGCTTGTTCACCAGAGGGGGATCACCTAGTTTTTGTGCACTTCTCTGAAGTTTCTGTAGGCGGACCACTTGTTTGCCAGAGGCGGACCACCTACTTGATGTGCATTTCTCTATTTCTCAAAATAAGTGAACCACCTGTTGAACAGAGGCGGGCCGCCTGTTCCTGAAGCTTTTCATTCTGTCAATATTTTTTTTGTTTGCCTTGTGTAATGCCTTAAGTTGTGACTAACTATGATTCTTCCATGGTCACAGGTACAATTCCTAAGAAAATAACCAAAAGAAAACAACCCGAAGCACCACCACCTGCTCCTGAGAATGAAGCACAGGATGAGGTGCCTTTAGCCAACTTGGCTAAACAAACTAGGGGAGAGGTGAGAAAGAAAAAGAAGCAAGAAGATTCTTCCTCACAACAACCGGTACAAGCTCAAGAGGAGGAGGAGCATGGGAAACCGGAGGCTCAAGAAGAGGATTCAGAAGAAGAAGAGTTGGACGAGGAATTGAAATTCCGTTTTAGTTCAAGGCAAGCACTCCAATTTTACTTGAAAAAGTTCCGGAATCGGAATATCAACCCGGAGAGAATAATTAGCATGAAGTATGTAGATGTCAAGAATTCCGACATCTAAGAACGATATCAAAACACCGGGTGGGAGCATACTTTGAAGAAGCCATTGAGGCAGGCCAATGAACATTTGATCACAAAGTTCTACTCCAACTTAGCCATTAATGCCAAAGGTAACAACAAGGTATGTTGTCAAGGGAAGTACATTGATATCTCTGCTATAACATTGAAAAAAATACTTGGGACTCGAGCATTTCTCTCCAAAGAACCACATGCAAAAATTGCAACTTTGTCGGCAAGAGAAAAGGGAGTAGTTAGCACCTACCATTGGTAGGGAGAAGAATTCGCCATGGAAGCAAGTGGGGGTACAAATTATGAGAGCCGACCTAAATTTTGAGGCAAAGGGTTGGCAATACATTATCATCTCATGAGTCTGCCTAACAAGTTAAGAAAACAAGCTAACTTTGAAGAGGGCCGTGATGATTGGATGTTTGATGACGGGCATCAAGGTAAACTTGGAGCGGAAATGCTAAAACAAATGCGAGAGGTTGTAAGATTTGAGAAGGACAATCTAGCATTCCCTCACTCATTGAACGGTTACTTGATGAAATATGGTTGCTCGGAGCTACAAAATGACTTTAAATCACCTCCCAAATCTGACTTCAATTGGTATGCTATCAAGGACACTCCTCTAGAGACTACTTCAGATACTCCTCTTTCTCATGATCCTACTGATATGCCATTTACCTCTGAGGCTGCCCCTCCTCTGCCCGAGTCTATACCTTCGTATAATACTTCTACTCTGGGCATTGACACATGCACTATCCCTGAGGATCTGACTCGGGATGTGCAGGATTTTGGTGCCAAGTTGGATGAGGTCAAGACTCTCATTTCCAACTTGCCACAGGTGTAGCCCCCACATCTACCTCCATCTCCTGCAGTCTCCACAGATCAGTTCAGTGAGCTGATTAAGGTATTGAAAGTTCACACCAAAACCATTGAGACTCATAACAAAGCCGTGAAGGCTAACACCTTGGCCCTTCAGAATCACTCTCAGGATGTTCTTGCCATGAAGAAATCCTTGTTTGATCTTGCTACGCATTGTTCGATGATGGACAAAAAGCTTAGCAAAGAAATCGGTGTATCCAAAGGAGGAGTTGTCATTCAGGGGAGATCACCTTCTCTACAGCCCCTGCCTAAGGGCCCTGTGACATCCACTACCCCTGTCACTACATATGCTCGACGTAGTTCTGCTAGTGCCACTACTTTTGCTCCACTTGGTACTATTTCTTCTCCACTTGGTTCTACTACTGCTCCATCTGCTCCAGCTGCTTTTCCATCATCTTCAGTGCCACCACGACCCTCTACAGTTGTATCTAGAGCTTCTAGTTCAAAGTCTTCCAAGGGTCCTACCAAACTGTCGAAGAAAGCTCAGCAACAGGAGGATGAGGAATTGAGAGAGGATATTGAGGCCACCAAGGCCATGGACTTTGACATTGATGATGATGCTATTGATCCGTTCTTAGGGTCTGCTGATGACCTCACTCTCTTATTTAAGGAGGCCACGATTGAGATTGCTACACAATTGTCTATTGCGACGGTACTCCGAGCAGAGGAGGAGCAGCAGACACCACCAGGCGAGCCCTCACTTGCCCCTATGGAGGGCAAATGGAATGGCATTGCATGAGCATACTAGGGAGTCCCCTTTTCTACCCCCTTGTACTTTACTTTGATCTACTTAACATACGAGGATGCTGCTACAGTCTTTAATAACGTATATGCATATTTTTGGATGATGATAGTGCTTGTGCTTATATGATATCCATGTATACGTTCGAACCATTTTGATGGATATACACTTTGTGTTGATAGTTTAGCTTGTTTTCTTGGCTATGTTCTAAAAATTTTTAGTTTTTAAATAAGCTTCCGGTTTTCTTCGCTTGGTTCTTTCCGTAGGTTCTTTTTGAACCAAGTATGTACATGAAACCTTTTGAAAATATAATAATGAGTTATGTGGTACTACCTATTGTTACATTATTCTTATGGTAATATTGAAAAGTGAACATGTGTTTTGAGTGACATGGCACAAGTTGTAGACTATGAGGTTCTTGAGTTAGCTTAATTGTGTTGTTGGTGTGGTCCAAGCTTGGACCATTGTGTGCTTTGTGAGTGAGTTTCCTTAGTGTGCGAGGCTTTATACTTGGAAGATTACTTGCATGTGTGGTGAGCTCTTGAATAATAAGCTTGTGTGTGTGACTTGAAAGTTTGCAAGGCCTTAGTGTACTTTGAGACGAAATCCTAGGTGAAACTTGACTTGAGACATGATTTTAGGCTTTTCTTGGACCACTACAATTCTAAATGGGCTACCCATACGTCTTTATCCTAGTTAACCCCTTTGAGCCTTAGCCTTTCATTTGGCAACCACAAATTAAAAAAAAATCGAGTCAATTCTAATGTGCTATGGCACCAACCCTCTTTTTGGCCCCAACCTCCGTGTGTGCATTAAAAAACGTGCAACTTAACAAAAGCCTAAGTTTGGAGGAGATGGTAAAAGCTTGTGAATGTCATTTGAAGTATAAGAAAAAGAGAAGAAAAGAGAAAAGAGAAACAAAAGAAAGAGAAAAGGAAAGGAAACAAAGGAAAAGAAAAAGAAAAGTGTTGAATAAATAAGGGATTAACTAGCACAATCTTCAAAATAAAGGTAGAATAACTCGAAATGAAAAGAAAAGAAAAGTTGCACAAAAAGAAATTAAGATGATGTAGCATTAAGGAGGTGTAAGTCACTATTTAGCCAAATCTACCACACTTTGAACCAAAAGCCTTCATCACAATTATATCAAGTTCTAATTGATTTCTAGTCAAGTGGCCCTACATTAGTGGAGCAGTACAAGAAGAGCAAGTCTTTGAGTTTTTGAGAAGCATACATGAGCATTTCTTTGTGAGAACGAGAGTTCGAATTTTTGGAGTCCAATTTTTTTTGTGTTAGAAAGTATTTTGTGAGTAAATGACTCCATTCCTTTTCGTGAGGAAGTAAGTAACTTTTGAGTGTGAGGTTTGAATGCACAGTGAGGTACATGAACAAACGAAGCGAGTCGATGACTTTGAGATAACTCTAGAGGCTCATGAGTTTCCTTTTGCCATAGTCTAAGTAAGGTGCATAGTTGCTTGTCAATTGTTCATGTTAGTAGGTGTGACTAGTTAGTACCAACTAATTCATTAATGCAAAAATGATATTTTTAATTTTAAAATGAGGAACATGCCTTGGTGTTAAGCTTAAAATGAAATATGCTTTGGTCTCGTTGATTTTGAGTTGCTTGGGGACAAGCAAAGTCTTAAGTTTGGGGGAGTTGATAAGTTGGTAAAAGACTACTTTAAACCTTCATTTTTGAATCCAAAGGAAACATTTAATGTTATTGACGTCGTAATTTACGTAGTTTCAGGTTATAATGAGTGTACATGAACATTGGTTGAAGATTGAAGCTAAAGAGCAAGAATTGGAGACAAAGTGTGAGAATCAAGCCACCAGGAAGAGGCGCCCCGCCTATTTCACAGAGGCGGAGCGCCTAAACCAACTTCAGAGAGTTGGACATTTTGATTCAGGAAGAGGCACCCCGCCTGTTTGACAGAGGCGGAGCGCCTAGTTGAAATTCAGAGAGTTCAACATTTTGAACCCAGCAAGAGGTGGACCGCCTACTCTGCCAGGCGGACCGCCTCATTCTCTGTGTCTGCAATTTTTCCCCTTTGTATAAATATCAAAAGCTAGGGTTCAATACTACCATATTCTATATTACATTCTCTACTCATTTGAGGCGATTTTGACGGCCAAGTAAGAGTCTTAACATCAATTTATAAGCTTCTTAACTTGTATATTTTGAATTTTGATTCATATATCAATCCAAGATCTATGTTTGAAATCATTTCATCATTTCATTATATTTTGATTGCTTTGATTTCAACCCCCATTATGAGTAGCGAAACTCATAATTAGAGGTGTAAACATGCTATAGTGATAGAAAATCAATGGGTATAGTTCCATTTCATTACCCATAATACAAGTATCGGTTATTCAATTCCCCAATTGCAATAACATCAAAATTCCAATATCTATGATAATTGAGATTTCTTGTCTACTTTGCTAATTAAAGACTCTGGAGAGACTAGTTAGCATAGAATAGTGGTATTGGCAAAGATTTGGGTTGATAGGCTATTCGTAGACTAACCCATCTAAAAGGAGTTACACTCGGAAGAAGTCTCCTTTCCTCGGGTTCTTGAGTAATGCTTTAAGCATTCAACTAAGGCTTTGGTGAGCGGGTTGAGATAAATCTATCTTAGGCCCAGAGGATTTTAGAGATTACATTAGAACGACTCGACCATAATTATACTTGTGTTGTGAATGTGAAGTAATTTCACCCATTGGTTGGAAATTGCTATTAGCTGTTTACACTCATAGTCTCGTAATATAGAATCCATTTACTTATTTAATTTCATATGCATTGTAGTTGATGTTAAGTTACATCAAACAAACACCATTTCTAGGACTCATTACTAAGCTCCATTTGAATTTCTATTTGCAACTCTCTTACTTGACAAGCTAATTCTTTTGGGATATCGACCCCGACTCACATCGGGTATTATACTTTGACGACCGCCCCTCACCATTAATGGTGTAGGATTGAGCGTGGATCAATTGCCAAGACAAGAACTTAGAAGAAACAACCATAGATTAAAGTCTTAATATTACATAACAACAAAAATTATAGACGAACATAGCCCTACTAATTAACCTCTAACACTTAATCAATTTGAACCGGATCAGCAAGGATCCATCACCATCATAATCCAACATTACCCTAAAAGAATAACCATCACTTGAACTTGATGAACTTGATGATTCATCATCAGAATCAGCAACGACATTTGGAGGGTTTCCTATAATGTGAATTTGGCCAAATAAAAAACGACATTTTACAAGAACATCCATGATCTGAAAATAGAGTGTCTTACCAGTCTTCAGATTGTTGGCCCTTACAAATTTTAACCAACCCTTGCCTAGCCTTTTACTCCCTTTATGTACAATTAGGTGCATCTTGTATGTATCAGTCCCACATAAAACATGTGCAGGAATTGATTCATCTGGCAAAAGATGGATTACAGGTTTTGGAAAGATCTATCACAAAAAAAATTCGAAAAATAACATAATAGAAGCTATGGTAACTTAAAACAAATGAAAAAGTTATAAAGCGATAAAAATTACGAAGTCATCCATTGTAACATAAGAATTGCTTAACTTCATAGTAAATGTCTCACGTCCATAAGTATTTATATATGTTCTGGGTGAATAGTACTTAGAATTGGTTGCATCAGCCGACATTTTTTGGTAAAGAAATAGAATGGAGAAAAAGGCTGAGGAATTTTTCAGATTTCTTACAACGAAAGGAGAACCATTGTGTCTCTTTTATTAGGGAAAGTTGAACGTCATACCTTTTAGTTTTACGAGGTGAAAGTTAGGGTTTTGGTTAGGATTTAGCTAAGATAAAATAAAAAAGAGTGTGTGGAATAGTAGATGATGCTATTCCAGCAAAGCGGTCATAAGTTTGATATTATGAGGTTGGGGTGTGGGGTTCGAGTTTACGTATGCACTATTTAGGTTTTTTTTTTTCATACAAGCTTTTCATGAGGGTTTAAGTAACCCTATATCTTGGATAAAATAATAAAGGGTGTTCGGATTAGCAGATGATGTTATTCCACCAAAGTGGTTATAAGTTTAATATTATGTTGGGATGTGGGGTTCGAGTCTAGTTAGGCATATTTTAGGTTTTTTTATACTAGGGTTTATGTTAGCATAGAGCTTGTAACAATTGATGCAATTGAATTTTCACATAAACTAGTTTAGAGCATATCACATATAAAATACTCAAACCATAATATAAGCATAAAAATGAACCATTTTACAATGAAAGCTTAAATAATTAAGTTGATTTGAACTAAGTCTCATTACAAAATAAAGTAAATAAATTATGAAGGATTCTATATCAAATCCAGCTAAAAAGCTCAAAGTTATATCATTATCTTGCTGCATGCGGAATTTGTTTTAATAAATATAAGAGATGCATTTGTTAAAACAAATAACCGAAGAATTCTAGTGAATATGCAAGTAAGTTTTACCTCATTTCCTTCATCTTGCACATTAGTTATACCCGTGCCTTGACCGCCTCTACCACCAGCCTTACAACCACCTCAACCCCACCTCTATCACCACCTGTACTACCTCTACCACCACCTATACTACTCCTACCGCCTCTACCTCCACTTCCACCACCACTTTGTGAACTTCTAAAGTATGTTTCAAGTCGTCCTCTATATCGGCTAAACCGTGGACGTCCTCATGAACGAGTGTATCGAGGGTCACGTAAAATAGTTGCTTCACCCTCAACCACACTTGAAGGGTCAACGTAAACGTCAACCTCATTTATCTCTTCCAATGGGATGAATTGCTAAATAATTTCATCATTCCAATTTGAAAGGTCATGCTCAATTTTGATCATCATACACTTGATATATTTCCTCTTCACTTCACTATCCAATGCAATATCACAGTTCCGCTCAAAATGCTTTAGCAGATGCTTGTACATCATGTACTCGGAAGTCATATGGGGATAACCTCCTAAAAGAAATCGTTCAAGTGTGGACGAACAACATCTTTTCTCCACCCATTCTTTATATACCTTTGGTCAACTTTTTCTATCCTTTTGTGAGACAACGCCTTGAGTATATGGCAACATAGATATCCTCTACTTTTAATCTATTTGCAGGAGTAACTTAGATATTCACCCACAACCGTGTACTTAATAGTGAATAAAAATAGATCTTTACGGGTAAAACTTCTCTTTGAATAATCAGTTATAATGTATTTCTCCACACCAGGTTCTGCTTCATCATCCTCAAGGGTGCTGATTTCACAATGATACAACATCTTTAGTTGGTTTGGGAACAATTCAAATATTTTGCGAGTATATCAAGCTTGAAGTTGTGCCTCACATGGGAATTTAGATCAAACATTTTATTTCGAAATAATTTGACCTATATTCTGCTTCCAACTCTTTCTCAAACTTATCTCTTATGCTAACTCATATTGCTGAACAAATTGCTTTAGAGTGCTTTGATGGGTGATAAATCCATCAAAGAAAGCATGCATTCCTTCGCTTCTCTGAGTAGACAACATCCCTACCCAAAAATGATCATCTAGGTATGCAGTAACCTATTTTTCTTTCTCTAAAAAGAACTTATGAAACCAATCTCTTCCATTTAAGCTACATTTTGCAATATTTTCATTCCATCTCGTCTCAAACTCAACTGTAGTAATGCCACCTAGGACCATGGCCTTAAATTCTGACTTTGCTTTTTTAGAATCACTAACCTCGCTTAACTTCAAAGTCAACTTAAAGAATATATGCCACACACAATATCTTAGTACCGTATTTGGCATCAATTCATGTATAGCTGCCTTAATGCTTTCACAATGATCGATCAAGATAGCCAGTGGGAAAAAATTTCCCATGGCCCCAAGCCATGTAGAGATCACCAAGACTTGCAATATCCTCATTCGACAGGAGAGCACATCCCAAAAGTATGGACTGTCTATGTTGATAGACACCAACAAACGAAGTGAATGACATATTATACCGATTCACTAGATATGCTGTATCAAAGCATATAAGTCATGGAACTCCTCATATGCCATCTTTGAGTGAGAATGCACCCATACGACGTTTCGAATCCTACCTAAACTATCAACATCAATCGAGTAGAAAAACTCCCTCTGTTTTTGTTGCAAATCAGTAAAGAACTTGAGTGATGATTGTGCTCCCCCTTCTTGCAATTCAAGCATCTTACTCTTCAAAATATAATTTCTACAGTCCTTAGGAGTACAATCCAAATTCTCCGACCCACTATCAAGTACTTCAGCTACTCTTATGTTCTTGGATGGTCTTAAGCCAGCTAAATCATTAGCTTTAAACCATCTCTTAAGAGAATTACCAACCGACCTATATCCAGCCATCAACCGTTATAGTGTCGGTTCCAATTTATGATTATGCTTTCTAATAACCTTGAAAATGCGACATGTTCCATCTTTCTAAAAAATTCCATTGATTTTTCTAGCCTTACAATTTATTCTTTTGCTGTATATCTTATGTTTTGGTATCCTTGACCTATTACAACCGAATTGCACATGCTTTACCGTATCCCCCCTTTTTTGTTGCATGTTCGTTTGACAATACAAACCCTAATAATTTAGCATGTGCTTTGCAAAATTCATACATAGGTTGACTACCTTTAAACTTATGTATTGGGTGAAAAATTACACAAGCCTCGAGCTCAGGGCGTAAGGCGAAATCTTTCTCGGGCCTTCTCCTACTCGAGCTCTCTCCTCAAGCAATATCCTCGAGCACTTTTCTCGAGCTCTCTCCTCGAGCACTCTCCTCGAGCTTTCTCCTCGAGCACTCTCCTCGAGCACTCTCGTCGAGCTATCTCCTCGAGCTCTCCTCGAGCACTTTCCTCGAACACTCTCATGTTGCTAAAGAACTTGCTTTCCATGTCCTCGTAAAATACTCCAAGTTCTTGATGTCGATTATGAATCCTCCACGGCTTCGAGTGCTCATCCAGATTGTACCAATATACCCCTCGGTAGAATAGTTATTCTTTGGTAAAGTTGTAACTGTCGCCATTATGATTGCATTAAAGAGGAAGACCATAGGTTGGCCATGATCAATGAGGGATTAATGGTCTTAAAGTACATTTATTACCTTGGCATCTTTTGTAAGCTATAAATAGCTATCTGTAATAGTTGAAAGGCATCCCAAAATGACTCCAGAAATACAACACTCTACTTATGCTTTGCTAAAATAGTTTCTTTAAGGCTTTGTCTCGTTTGTTTGTATTGCAACTTATTTGTTCTTTGCCTTGCTTACTTACTTTCATCAAGCATTCGCCTCGTTTAATTTTAACCTTTGTTTGATTATAACTTTGATACGACGATTTGTTTGTTAACCACTCTACAAATTCTATTTGAGTGACCTAACCAGATTTAGGCCCACACAACTTCATTCCATGAAGTGGGCCTATTGCTAGATCCTCTTCAGAGAACTCATCATCCATTTCTCTGTCCTCTCCATATTCTAACACTTCTTCAACTTTATCTTCTTCAACATCATATCATCATCACCTTCATTATTTTCTGCATCATTGTAGGCCTCGTCAGAATCAATGTCATCTAAATAGTCTTCATCATTCATCAAACTGTTGTCTGATGTCAGCTCCAGAGCTCTATGTAATTCATTCCTAAGTTGATCCGTATTAGGACTTGATAGATTGGTGTTCATATTTAAAAATGATTGTGGAAATTGTGTTTAGGATTTATGAAATGGTGTTACTCAAAACGGTAAAGGATAAGAATGGAATTCTAATAGACATGGTATATTTGGTGGTAGTCAAAATGTGTATGATATAAGAAATGTATTCTAATTAATAAAGAGTATTTTGAAAAAAATATGTATAATTACAGTCTATGTACATACGCATACAAATACGTATTACTATGTAAAATTAGTATATTAACCTTCCATCTCCGACACATAAATATTTTGTAGGGCTCAAGGTTTTGGGGAAAGTACATTTAATAGTTCGTTGGGAGGGAAGTTTTTGGAGGAAAATTTTTTATTTAAGTAGTTAAACATATATTAAAGCTAAATTAGCCTTCACGCTGGTGTGGCCAAATAGCAGCGTTCTTTCTTTAATGATCTTTTCATACAAGAATCTTGCTTTTTACTATTACTGCTACTAGCTTTTCTCTTGAACGAATCAAAAGGCCGCAAACATCTCCTATAAATTTGATACATGCCCTGATATTTGCTACATAACACCTTCCGAGATAAACATGGAAGTTACATGGCCTATGCAATCCTTGTGGAATTACTATGTACTTCTATGGGAATTTATATTCTTTATCTGACTAAGATTAGCTAGATGGTAGCAAAAAATAGCTGGCAAATAACCAATACGTGAGTGCATAAGCATGTTCACTTTCAATATTACTCCTATAATCAAACGTGATCTTAGGGATAAGAATAAAAATCAAGCACGAGAATTAATCAAACGAAAAAGTCAAATGAAAGAAAAGGACCAAATGTGTAATTAACACAACATTCCATGTCTGAAATTTCCCTTATTCTAGCATCTTTAAATCCCCGCCAACTTTGGTCCAAATGTCTACAAAACGTTTTCCATAAGACTAGGGAAAAAGCAAAAACGTAAACTCACTATTACAAGCAAAAATGGCTATCAATTTACTAGCAAAATTAGCTAAAAACAGCTTAGTTCATCAATCAAAGTTTCAAATTTCTTCAAATTCATTTACTGGATCAAAATTTGTGTCACACTATCAACAATGCAGAGCTTATTGTGCTGGAACTACTAGCACTGCTACTAAAATAATACCAAAAACACATTTTCTTTCATTTCCATTTTTTGTTCGGAAGGCAGTTTCGTCTTCTGAATGTGCAAAAACAAAGATGGGGTTCTTGGCATGGTACTTAGGAGTTCTTGAATCTCGTCCAATTATCACGAAATCGATTTCGTCTGCTATTATATATGCTGCTGCTGATGTTACTTCACAGGTATTCTTATTTACATTAGTTCTGTGATTTTGTTGTTTTGTGTTTGGAACGAAACGTGTCCAACTGGACTAGGATCGATATAAATGAATAGATGATCTAGGAATTAAATATGACAGGTAATATTTGTGGCTACATTGAAGCCAAAAATTTTGTTAAGAGGGTTCAAGGGTGTTTAAGGTTTAATATATACACGTATAAAAAGTAATACTTGATTTATATACACAGTATTATTTTTCGCCCCTAGTTCAATATTTATGTTCTTACTACAGAAGCCATGGCATATTGCATTATGGGTTTAAGACGTAGTATCTGTTGAAAATAAGTGATTTTTCAGGTATATATTTGTCCAGTTGAACCTGGTGATACTACACTGCATCCGCCTCTGTACCCGATCCTAACTAGTTCAAAATTGTGGCATAGTTATACTTCTTGTTTTTCATTTTACTGCTTTGGGTTTAGGATACTGCATTTGTTGAAACTTCAGTGATTTTTCACCGATATATATTGATTCAGGGAACCTGGTGAAACTACACTATATCCACCTTTATAACCAATCCTAACTAGTTTAAATTGAGGCATAGCAGTAGTTGTTATTTTCAGATTCCACTGATTAGATTTGGTTAAACATTGAGTATTTGAATCTTTTCGGTGATATACTTAATCATGGGATTTTCTGTTGGTCAGATGGTTACAATGTCGCCTTCAGATTCTATCGATATAATTAGGACCTTGCGTATGGCTGGCTTTGGATTGATCATCTTAGGAACAGCACAACATCTCTGGTTTAACTTTATGGGGAGGGTATTACCAAAGAGAGATATGGTTAGTACTTTGAAGAAATTGTTGATAGGACAGTTTGCTTATGGACCTGTCATTAATTCCGCTTTCTTCTCTTTCAATGCAGCGCTACAAGGTATACATTTGATTCTTTTCTCTTTTATTTGGTTTCTACTTGAATTCTTACATTTCTGAGGCTGGATTGTTTTAACCGTACTTGTATTTAACATTATACATTACTCTATCCCTAAAATTTATTGGCACTATGGTTTTAATGTGTTGAATTTATCCCAAAATGTTGTCGGCACCATGGTCTTAGTGTGCTTGATTTCAGCTTTGCTGTGTGCTATTAATTACAGAGGTGTGTCTCTCCACTAGATAACTCAAGAATGAGTTGATACATAGAAAAACTTTCAGAATGTAAGGGAAAAAATGTGTTGCTTCATGTACAAATAATGGAAAAGACTTTTTCTGGGATAAGTAGAACAATGTAATTGATCTTAAATACATGTCGTGTTTTCTACTGGTGGAAGTTATTGAATGACAATGTCCAATCTTTTCAAAGGAAAACACGACATGTATTGATCCAATCTTCTTTAGTTGAGCATCTAAAGAATACATGAAGGTATCTAAAATGCAGAAAGTTCATCAAGCTTGTGAACATTTGTTTGCTCAAAGCTATATATTTCCTTTTCTGTTGCAAGCTTGCCAAATTGTGAATCTGTCAATGTCACATAAAAGAGAAAAACAGTTTAAACTTCGGCCTTAAACCATCTGAAATACAAAATTGCCACCCTTACCTGAGTATTGGCTATTGTTCATAAAGTTCAAAGGTGTACCACCTTTTTCTTCTATGGGGATCAGATGTCTAGAGGAGTTCTGGCATTATTTGATTTGTGATTATTTGACTTGCCATCTCATTTCTTTCAAGATGTTCTAATTGTCTGAATATTTTTGTTGTGATATTCAGGTGAAAATGGAGAGGAAATCGCTGCAAGGTTGAAAAGAGACCTGATCCCAACAATGACTAAAGGACTTATGTATTGGCCAATGTGTGATTTCTTGACATACAAAGTAATCCCCGTCCATTTGCAGGTATTCACCTTTCCAAGCTTTCTCTTCATGACAGCTTGTGCATTGTGTATAATGAGATAGTCCAGAACTTCTTATGTCAGACTATTAGTCTTTCTGAACTAAGGCATTGTTCCAACATTGGTGAATCTAATAATCTGGTAATGATCTTTTGGCAGCCGTTGGTTAATAGTTCATTCTCCTATGCTTGGACTATATATTTGACGTACGTCGCGAGTTTGAAGAAAGCTGCTGATTAATTTGCAAGCTGTGCTCAAAAGGTTTCAATATCTTTCACAAAGACAGAGTCCAAAGAAAATTACATCAATCAGCTGGGAGATCAACAATGTCGGACTTTTACAAGCCATTTTTGCCAATTTTCACCATTTTGATTATATCAAAAGATGTCCCCGTTGGACATCTCCGTGACCAAGATGTCACAGTTCAAGCCGTATTGCATGATAAGGAGTTTAGGCCAACTATTTTTGAGTTGAACTTTTCTTACTCTCAAGATAATTATGTGGAAAAAAAAACAGTTATACGAAAATTAGCTTTGAGAATCACATTGCTTTGATTTGTTAATTTGCGTTGTTGGTGAATGAAATTTCCTTATGCCTATTGGATTTTTGCGAGTGTTCGTGTACAACATGGTAGCCAAATGATCAATCAATTGTCTCAATCCGAAACTAGTTGTGTCCATGATATGAATCTTTTCTATCTATTCTATTTTATTTTATTCTATTAACTTGGTTCGGAGTCGCGTAATGGATTGGAGAGTATCAATCTAGTGGATGAAAATTGTGGGAGGAGAGTTCAAATTTAATCTCATCGTGACGGCCAACAAGAAAATTAATGATTTCTGTTAGAATCTTAGCTATGGATTCTCATTTAGCTTCGTGAAGAAGCTAAGATCAACTAAGATATTTTGGAGAGAAAGAAATTGGGACAGAATCTGTTAGAAAGAAGTTGGGAAATGAATTGTGTTAGTTGTATTCCTCAACTGTAGACCTATTTATACATCAACATAAAAAATATCTACTCAACTAATTCTAGTAAGCAACTCTGTCCTAGTCACCAAATATCCACAGCTCCTTTTAAGCATAATTAACTCCTAGATAAACTCTAACTAATTAGATTATTATATCAAGCATTTCAACTCTCTACACTCCCTCTCAAGCTGGTAGGTGCAAAGATGTTATGTACTTCCAGCTTGGATACCAACAACTCGTGTTGTTGTCTGCTCAGGGCCTTAGTTAAAATGTCTGCTTGTTGCTCTTTTGTTCCAACATGTTGTGTCTTCACAATCCCTTGTTGTATCCTTTCTCTAATAAAGTGGCAATCGATCTCTATGTGCTTAGTTCTCTTGTGAAATACAGGATTAACAGCTATCTGAATTGCTGCCTTGTTGTCACAATAAAGCCTTAATAGCATTTCAATCCTTATTCCCAATTCTATGAATAATCTAACTAACCTGACTAACTCTGACACAGTGTAAGCCATACTCCTGTATCTACTTCTGCTGAGCTTTTTAGATACATTATTCTACTTCTTGGACTTCCAGGATATAAGTGAATTTCCATATTTTACCACAAAGGTTGTAATTGATCTCCTGGTATTAGGGTACGATGCCCAATCAACATCGCAATAAGCTGTCAATACAGGCTCACGCTGGCTGCTCATCAAATTCCCATTCCTGGTTCCCTTTTAATGTATCTCATTATTCTAAGTACTGCGTCCCAATGTGAATGCTTTGGTTCCTGCATAAATTGGCTAAGTATCTAACTGCATATGTAATATCCAGCCTGATTAGTGTCAAGTATAACAACTTCCTTATCGGTCTTTGGTACTGTCCTTTATCTTCTAATAAATCATCATACTTGACACCCATAAGCTTGTCCAGCTCTCTTGTTGTGAATTTTTTATTGCAATCAAGTGGTATCCATGCAAGCTTTGCTTCACTCAGTCCAAGATCTGATATTAATTCTAAGGCATATTTTCTTTAGTTCGTAAGTATCCCTTTACTAGATCTGCTGTACTCAATTCCAAGAAAGTACCTTAGTTTTCCCAAGTCTTTGACCTTAAATTCCATATGCAATTCATGCTTTGTTGCTTTTATTAACTTCAGGTCTTCTCCAGTGATCAACATGTCATCCATATACACCAAGATTATCATTGTGTTATCTCCTATTCTTTTAGTGAATAATGAATAATCCAAACAGCTTTGCTTGAAACCCTGATGCATCAATACATGTGTCAACTTGACATTCCATTGTCAACTAGCTTCCTTTATCCCATATAGAGATTTGTCAAGTCTGCAAACTAAACCCTTAGTCTCCCCCCCCCCCCCCCCGGACTTGCAAAACCCTCAGGCAAATGCATGTAAATCACCCTACAAGAAGACATTGTACATATCCATATGATGGATGTGCCAGCCCTTTGCAGCTGCTATTGAAATCACAATTCTCACAGTTGCTGTTATTACAACAGGTGAGAATGCCTCATGATAATCCAGACCCTCCTTTTGGTTATACCCCCTTGGCAACCAACCTAGCCTTGAATCTTTCAATTGTTCCATCTGCTTTGTATTTGATCTTGAACACCCATTTGCATCCTATTGGCCTCTTTCCTGGTGGCAGAAGAACCAACCTTCGTGTCTTGTCGTCCTCTAAAGCTTGTATTTCAGCTTTCATGGCTTCAACCCTTCTAGGATCCCTTGAAGCCTCCTTGAATGTTCTAGATTCCACACAGCTGTGAAAGCTGCCAAATATGTAGGCTGGTTAAAGACCTTGATAATCTACATAGTTACGTACACAATAGGGTCTTGAAGCATTAGACTCAACCTGTGCTGTAATGTAATATGTCATTCATCTTAGGTTTCTTCTTGCCCTTGTTGACTTTCTCTGTGGTGCCTCTGATTGTGTAGGTGCTGCGGGCATTGCTGCTATTTCCTCATCATCATCTGGCATATCTTCAGGTATTGTTTCTGGAATATGCTCTTCAAGATTATCACGTAACAGGTTCAAGTCTCCATTTATATCCTGCTCTTCATTGCTATGAAGATTATGTTGGCACCCCATGTGATAGGTCAGTATTTGCATCTGCAGGTGATTGTGCTACACCTTCATCAACTAATTATTGCTTTTGAGTAGTAGGGTCAGCATATGTCTACTGCATCTACCTATGTGCAACTGGTTCTTTCTGTGTGAAAGGAAAAATAGACTCTCTAAATGTTACATCCATGCTAAGAAAGAACATGTTAGTGGTCAGGTTATACAATATATAGCCCTTGGTGACTTCACAGTATCCCATCATCACTGCAGGTACTGCTCTAGCTTCAAATTTGTCTGTGTTGTTCAGTTTCTTAGCAAAACAAAGGCATCCTAGTGTTCTTAGGTGACTCAAATTAGGCCCTCTTTTATGAAACACTTCATAAGGGCTTTTCCCTTTCAACACAACAGTTGGCAACCTGTTTATGATATAGGCTACTACTAGTATGCAATGCCCCCAAAACTTCATAGGAATACCACTTTGGAACCTCATTGCTCTTGCAGCTTCCAACACATGCATGTGTTTTCTTTCTGCTACTTCATTTTGTTGTGGAGTGTAAACACAGGTTCTTTGGTGCACAATCCCATTATCAATAAATAACTCATGACATGCTGCATTTACAAACTCTCCTCAATTGTCTGTTCTTATAACCTTGATATTGTTACCAAATTGAACTTGAACTAGTTTCACAAAATCTCTCAATCTAACAATCACATCATTCTTATGTTTAAGCAAATACAACCAAGTCATTCTTGTGTGATCATCCACAATAGTAAGAAAAAATTATTTCCAACATATGTTTGTACACCATAAGGTCCTCATACATCCATGTGTAGTAAAGAAATTTTTTTATCAGATCTGTTGTTGCTCTTGTTAAAAGGCAATCTATTGTGTTTTGCTAAGGGACATATTGCACATTTTTCTCCAATATTTACAAAGATTTTATCTTCTAAAGAAAATATCTCCTTTATTATTCCAATTGAAGTATGTCCAAGTCTTCTATGCCACAATTGGATATCTACTTCTTCTCTTGCACTTAATCCTTGCTCTTTTTTTTTTTTTGGTGTTATGGCATGTAGGAAATTGTGACAACGGTAGAGTCCATCTCTATCTCTACCAATCTGCATCACATGCCTACTACAGATGTCCTGGAACATACACAATTTTGGAGAAAATGTGACTGAGCAATACAAGTCTTCAGTTATTTTGAACACAGACAACAAATTGTGCTTAAACTTGGGAACACACAACACATCATCTACTAGTTTATCTCTCCTATCTTACAAGAACCTGTGCATGAAACCTATGCTATTTCTCCATTTGGTAAATGCACTATCTTCATCTCAGGATTTGCTACGTGGGTCCTGTTAACTAGTGATTTCAAGTCTGGTGTTATGTGGCTTGTGGCTCCTGTGTCCACTATCCATTCTTTCTTATTTGCATTAGCTAAGAAAGCTTTAGATATACCTGTCATGTTAGCCATACTTGCAGACTCCTCCATAGTGTTTTCCTTGTTCATGAACTTCAAAATCTGGTTGATTTGCTCTGTAGTAAAATATTGTCCCCTGGTTGATTCATTTTTATAGTCCCTTGATCATCCAGGTTTTCCAGCTCTCATTCCTTCTTGGCTAGGCATTCTGTTGGCTGGTGCATAGTATTCCCTTCCTGTGCCTGGGTTCTGTGTTTCATGAGCAATAACTTACCTTTCTTATTTGCCCTATTGTACTCACTTCATTCAGATTCTCTTCCATCCTCCATAACTGCATTATTTGCTTTGTTTTTACCATACTTTTTTTAACCCTTGTAATCTTCTGGGTACCCATTCACCTTCCAACAATCATCCATAGTGTGGCCCCTTATGTTGCAGTAATCACACTTCAAATTGTAGTTCTTCTTTTGCTTCTGTCCAGGTCCCTTTCTCATAGTCATCAATGTTGTACTATCTCTATTCTTATTTATTTGGCAGAAATTATCTATGTTCCTTTGACTCTCCCTATCTATTAGCATTGCATATGTCTGGTTAACAGTTGGTAAATGATTCATCATTAAGGTCTGCTCCCTAGCTTGTTCCTATGTCTCATTAAGTCCCATCAGAAAGTGCAGAAGCTTATGTCTATGCAAATGATCAGCATAATCACACAATTTCGCAATATCACAGCTAGGGTTTGGTGTTATACATTCATACTCAACCCAAAGCAGTCTCAATTTGGAATAATACACATAGATCAAGCTAGTACCTTCACCCGCAGTTGCAATTTCCTTGTGAAGCTGAAAATTCTGGATCCATTGATTTTGTTGAACCTTTCTTCTAGATCTTTCCACACAACACTTACATTCAAAGAGTAAACAATTTCACTAAACAGTTCCTTGGATACACAATTCATAATCCATGAAAGAACTATCGCATCACATCTCTCCCATTAGTTCTCAAGACCTGGTTCATAATTATTCTTTTTACATGTGCCGTAAATTAACCCTAGCTTATTCCTTCCTAGAATAGCTATTTTCATTGCACGGCTCCATATAGAGTAATTCCCAGATCCAGTCAAAAAGAGCGAAATCAATACCGTTCCTGATATATCAATGGCGTGAAGAAACAGGGGATGATTGTGACCCAAGCTTTCTGGCGCTCTGGTTCTTACCTATTCCACCGCAGCTCCATTCATAATTCCGGCAACATTTTCTCTATTTGCCATTGTTAGGGTTTACAGTGATGAACTTTGATTTCTACTTCTCTATGATCTCTTAATCTAGGTCACACTAGTGATTTATTGCTCTGATACCATATTAGAATCTTAGCTATGGATTTTCAGTTAGCTTCGTGAAGAAGCTAAGATCAGCTAAGATATTTTGGAGAGAAAGAAATTGGGACAAAGTCGGTTAGAGAGAAGTTGGAAAATGAATTGTGTTAGTTGTTTTCCTCAACTATACACCTATTTATACATCAACGTAAAAAATATCTACTCAAGTAATCCTAGTACGCAACGCAACTATGTCCTAGTCACCAAATATCCACAGCTCCTTCTAAGCATAATTAACTCCTAGATAAACTCTAACTAATTAAATCATTATATCAAGCATTTCAACTTTCAACAATTTCTTGTTATCTTGTGGACAAAATTATTTATACATAAATTAGTAGGAGATAGCAAGTACCCTGAAAAATACTTGATATGCTCGCAAGGTGGCCATCAACGTATTCAAAAGAAAATAATCCGTTAAAAAAAAATAAATTATTGGTTTAAACTTTAAACAAAACATAATCATCCTTGTTGGTCACAACTAATCATACAAACACGTTGGCCGGACAATCCTAATCCTAACTAAAAAACAAGTAACAACCAGTCGACAAATGATCTACGTGGCGATAAAAAATCTAGAAGTCAGGCATTGGTGATGTCGCAATCAGCGGACGACAATCATTGATTGTTTAACTGGTCGACGCTGCCACGTGTCAAATGTTGTATTCTCCTAGTAAGTATTATATAACCATCCAACGTTAACATCTCTTTCCATTTCCTTATTTTTCAGAAATAGAAAGAGATTAGATAGAGAGAGTTGTGTTTGTATTTTGCCTTTTTAAAATTCCTGTTTTTTCCTTTCAGGTTCTTATATATACATACAAATTATATAAAGGAAGGAAAAAGGAACATTTTGGTTTAGAGATTCATCAGAATAAATGGTGATGGATTTGTTGGACAAGATGATGGTTCCTATGCGCAAAGTATGGACTAAAGTGGCTACACGTCTTCGCATTCGTAAAACTGGTTAGTTCTAATTCCTAAATCCCTTCATTATTCTCCATCCATGCAATAAAAATGTGCGTAAGCTAATATAGTCGATTTTAACTAATTTGACATTAAATATGATGGATTGATTGATTGATATTGATCTTTGATAGAGAGGGGGGGTTGGGTGGGGGGTGGAGGGGTGGAATAACGAAATCTAATTCAAGTTCTGCAATTTCATTTCATTTTCTGGCACTTCATTTTTCAGTTGATTCTCCTCTCCTTTTTTATTTTCTCGGCAATCAGAGAAAATTTGTGGTTCGTCCTCTCTATTTGGGAAAATAAAGTTTTTTTTTTTTTAACTATAAACTATTATCGTTAACAAACAAACTATTACAGCTAAAAAGCACCCGATTCCTGACAGCAATTAAGAACAAGGCCTCAAAGACATAAACTAATTACAAAACATTTGTATCCATATCCTACTACTACATGCTGTTTTTGAGTTTCTCACCATATCCAATCTCTCCCTAAATTCCTATTTTATCTATTCTACTACAAAACTGCTATGTACAGTAGTTTGCTTTAAACAATATCCAATTTCTAGTAGTTTGCTTTAAACAATATCCAATTTCTAGCTTTTCAAGTATAGTAAACTATAGTACCAAAAAATAGCAGCCATTACTTATTTCCTGAAGTCAAAAACGTTTTAATTAGCGGAATAACTCAATAAAGTTGATGAGTTGAATTGCTTTGGGAAACAGAAAGAGGATTGTTATTCACTAATCATGGTCATTGTGCCTTCGTCCTCTTTATAACAGAGGTAATGATTAAGTTTTGGTACCCTTAAAATTGAAGGACTCGCCCTCTTTTTACCATCACACGGAATGTTCTTTTAAATGATATAAAAGGTGGTGTTCAATCATTTATACATATGTCAACTAATTTAGCAGTACAATTATCAAATAACTCTATCCTTCAGACAGAAAAAAGAAATTATCTTCTAGTGATACTTTTGAAGAGATTTGAACGTAACCTTAGTCACATGGACTTAATCAGTTTGATTTTAGTCGGCCGAGTTATACAATAAATGATTGTGGGATTAAGATTGATTAAATTTTCTCAATCAATTTCTTATTGGGAATTATTTAGCGGCAGATTGACCCAAGGGGTCCGTTCATCACCACTTATGGTGCCCTAAAGATAGGTGAAAAATTCATGACAAAATAAACAATGACGTTTGGTTTTTGATTGGTGATACAAGCCGACCATGCACTCAGTCATCTCAATAAGAAATTAATATACTCAACACAATGACTTCTTTTATGTTTGAGAACTACTACATAACTGCTTATTCTTTAGGAAACCAGATAATTTTTTCTTATGATGGTGGACATTTCTTAAGACCCCACAAGCTAGTTGATGATTAAGAATATGTGTCGATGAGACTCGTGGGGTATTTTCAATTTTATTATATTGGTGGAGGAATTAACGACCAACACGTAGATTGATGGTGAATGATCTACTTAGTTATTGTTTATTAAATAAACCATCTGTAAAAAGAATCTTATAAACAAAAAATTTTCCTTCAAGACATATTACTGGTATTCATATTGATCAATCCGCAATTGGTTTTCCTTTTAAAGGTGGGGTGAAACTTTGAACTCTTGATCTTTATCTACTCTTATTCTAGTATATGAAATGGCGACCATCTTATTTAAAAACTTAAGTTCTTATTGATGATACACTTTTATTGACTTAACTATATAAGTTCAGCAATGAGTAGTAATCTAGATCTTGCTTTTGCCAATATAATTAATTGTTTGCAATATATCCAATGGACTACCTGCGATGTAAATGTACCGAATAACCACAATATTGATCACCCTTGAAACTTGAATTTGTAGGGCTTGTAAAGCTACGCCATGATGTGAGGAAATGTGAATATGAAGATGTCCATATTTTGTGGGACATGCTGAAAAGGAATGAAACAGGGGACTCTAGACCTGCTGCTGGACGCAAAAGAGTTCGGTTTTGGGATATTGTTGATTGGGCAAAACGTGCTCCGTTCATTTGTCGTAGCATGTAATCTTATGCTTTTATCGCACTTACTAGCTTGCGTATCTCGTATCAGTATGTTTTTATCAGATCAATGATCATGAACTCTTTCAGACCCTGTAGCTTCACTTTATTAAGGCAAGATTAGTGATCATCTGGATGATGAAAGCTGGTTTTCGTGGTAGTTTAAGATGTTGCATGAACGATCTTGGAGTATGTATAATCTCTTCGAGAGGATGTGATGTTTTACATAGATATTTCTACTATCTCAAGTGGAATAAGCTTGTTTGTAGTAAGTTTGTATTTGTACATAAATGCTTAGATAAACTAATTTACCTCTGCAGTGCTAGCTTGTCTGTAGTTAAAAGTATATACTCATAACATATACTCAGCCTGACTATGTTGCAGCTCCTTCCCATTTTCTCTCTTAGTCCAACATGCATGAGTGACTGGCACCAAAATAGCCTGGGAATTAGTAGGACCTCCTAATGCTGTAGTGTAAAATAATCTTTGTATTGGGCAAGGAGAAATGGTGGCCTATTCTATGTAACTATCAACCTTTTCATAAAATGGGCCAAGGTGCATATGAGTGGGCCAAGATGAGCTGATGAGAATGATAGGTAGACATCAGAAACAGGCAGAGACATTTGAACTTGAAGTCAAGATTTGGCCCAAAACTCTACTAGTCAATTTGGGGCTGAGTCTTGTATATTCAAACTTCAACGGATCGAAATTGCCAAGGCTGAACAGAAAATGATATCTGCGGGCAGGAGCATGGGGCTTGAGGGGGCTTTAATTCGCTCTGGTATACCATAAAGAAAACAATTTATACTATTATATTGATGTCTACTGTTCATTTGCTGGTTTTGTCAATAGACTATGCTGCGACTTCAAGTGAACTTGGGACTTAACTCAATTTCAAAAGCTAAATTGTGAGATAATGAGACTCATTTCTCTTCTTTCCCCGTTAATAGTAATGGTTCTGTCTCTGCAATTACAATTGTTGCACACTAAACAAGTAAATTAATAAATATGTTTTATATTTGAAAGTTAGAAACTTAATAGCTTACAGTTCAAAAATAGTGGTAAGTGTATAGCAAGAAGCCAAAAGGATGTCCCCTATTTACTGTAGCAGGGAAAACCAATCTTGAAGATCAAATACTGCATAGGCTCGCTTTCCATTACACTCACAGCATTCAATTCGCTTCATTCCCCACTACACTTTCTGCAACTCAAAAACAAAGTGCAATTACTCTCTCATTTACTGTCACTCCCAATACTCACTCCACTGGAAATACAGTAACCACCACATGATCATCTTAACGACTCATATTTATCGAAATCTGCTAATCGACTGATTCAAATACGTCCGTCTAAGGTCCATTAAGACGAATGTACTTTTTAATTGGACTTTTCTATTCTCAATGCTCGAACCTGAAATTTTTGAATAAACTTGGATGAACTCATCTGTCCCATCACATTTAGTTCGGGATACAAAAATCATTTTTTTTTTAATTATAATACATCTCTCTCTCTTTTCCATTTTCGTTTTCTATTATGATAAATATACTAAGTTATTATTTTTATACATGTACATATATAGGCTGTAACATGGGCTAGAATGCATACTTCTACTTATCTCCACGGATTTTCTGGTCGCCTGTTGGCTTTAAGAATCCGAAAATTGACAAAAGGCGGCTTCTCTGAACTAACTTTTCAAATAATGGGCTGAGTGTATAGTCAATTTCTTTTTCTTTAAAGGGTGTGAAGAAAAAAAATTCAAATCACTCTTATTTTCTCAGTTGGTGAGCATTTTGTACTCTGCATTATGAAGGCTTTTGTTGGGTTCTCTGTTTTGTTCTTGATGATGGGGACAACTTTGGTTTGCTTTGTTTCTTTCGGCAGGGAAGGCACCTCATCGACTCCTGGTAAACATTTTCATTTTAGCCTTAGATGTGTCATAATCTTTTTAATAACCGAGAAATCCCCAAGTGTCATGGTACAATATTCGAATTTAGTTAGTAATAGGCCAGCCCCGTTTACTTAAATATCAACCTTTTTGTCTTTGACAGGGTTGGAACCCGTAAAGTTTGAGTAACTCTATGATCACGCGCTGCACTCTTACTACTAGACCAAAGCTCTAGGACCTTAAGATCTGCCATATTTATGTGCCATTAACTTGTTCATTGAATCATTTTTGTACTTAAAGTATAATATTGCTTAGCTATATGCCTGCTGTCTGTTAGTAATGGAAGAGATTTTGCAAATCTTTGATAGTATATAGGCAATAGCATAACTTTTTGGCTGTGAAATGGTGCTTTAATTTCTGTACTTAGTAAAGTTGTAACTACCGAAGATGGGGTCTTCATTTAATTATTAACAGTTCGTATTAAGTTCCACTCCAATGCATTTTGTCACACTTCTTTTATGAATTTGGAGTCTAATTATCTATTGAGGGATTAGGGGTTACAACTTGGATGTCTAACATAACATTATGCTCACTCTTCTAGCTAACTTTCTCCTATGGAACTATACATGTAACAAGAAGTCTTAAGTTTTGTGCATTGATGGTGTCTAGAATTTTACTGATAGTGCAAATTGTAAGTATGCGTATTGATTGGTACCTAAGCTAAGTACTTTGGCAATAATATCTGCAACATAATTCCAAAATTATCTGAGGATCCAGCGTTAGACGATACTTTCTTATGCAGTTCTTGTTTGCTGTTTTTGTATCATATTGTGGTAGGTATAGTGAGGTAGGGGACCAATTATCAAGTTATGAATGTCACAATGATGTTCTCATGAGTTGATGGTCCAAATCCAAAATTATCAATTCTGTACTTCTACCATACAAAGGCCTTTACGAGGATTTAATGTTGCTGGAAAACAGCTATTTACTTGCACCATCCCAGAAAATCTATTCACAAGTACCAATTCTTAAAATTTGTTGGCAGAGCACAAAGATCACGTGATTTTCTTATTTGTTTTAATTAAGTCAAAAGATGAAATGTTAACAATACAGTAGAAATTACTGTCAATTTGCTTTTGTTGCAGTAACTTCATTTCAGTTTGTTAAATACTAATCCGCGCTAGCTAGAAGAGTATAAATCTATTCATTATGCTAGATATTGAGGCTGTAACTCTGGAATTAAGCTGATATTTTTATGCATACACAGGAATGCCCTTGACTTGGCGAAAGAATGAGTTGACAATGACCATAAAAAGCAGAAAGCTGCAGGTACTTGCTCTTCTGCTGGCCTGTTCTTTTGCTCTCAGCTGTGATAAGTTGTAGTCACAGAAAAAAAAATTGCATACCCTTAAAGAAAAACACTTCATCTGATCTAATTTTATGCTACACTATTTTATTTCTTAGTTTTTCATAAGAAGAATGACACATTTTAATATTCGAGAACTCTTTGCTCAAATTTTTTCTATTTTTACTCTTATTGATATACTCTTATAACTATAGAAATGTCATGACATGTTTAAGACCACAAGTTTTGAGCTTAGTTTAGAAATGTGCCAGAAGTCTTTCTTTTTCTTTGCTAAACTCTGTGCCCAACCAACTCAAGATAAAACTAAACAAATGGAATATTGTCCAAACCACCATATATCTCCTCAAATTGCTCGATAATTAAGTAATACTGCACTAATTTGAATAGCAGGGTAGATAACCTTTTGCTTCTCTAACATGTTATATACTTAGAAGCAAATGAAGTTTGCTTATAATGACTAATATTTGGGAACATAGAGAGTATAAGATTGTCAACGCACCTTAGCTTTGGTGTTACATTTACTCTTGAGCTTGTTAAATTGTGTCCTCATCTATTTCCAACATGCAGGGCAATCGATATGAACCAAGTACTGATGACGAGGTTGATAGAGGCAACATAAGCCTGGAAGATTATCGGCCTATAGATCCAGCACCTAGCTCGAAAGCTAAAGTAAGACCTGGACCTATTCAACATGGTACACCTCTTATGCCTTACATTCCCAAGCCTGCACCTTCACCTCCTCCAAGTCACGAGAAGCATTTTGGGCAGCCATAATCTTATCCCATCGATACCATTCCCACGAAATGGCTAGCTGTGTCTAAGACTCTTAAGTTAGAAGAATTTTGTAATAACTTCAAAAGATTAACCATGTCTTTTCATTTGCTTCTGTTCTTGTAAAATTTAATGCAGCCTTTGTGTATTACTGAGCTTCCTGTTTAAAATATGCATCTGGACAGTGCATGCGTAACTAGTAATTTCCATTTGTGAGTTATATTGATGATGGAGTACATTTCTTGCCTGAAAATAAAACAGCAGGTGCATTAACACTTCTTAGTTGTTCCACATTGGTTGAGAAAATTGACTCTTGTTTTCTCATGGTCTTATGATATCTTCAATTGTTGAGCAAAATAATTTTAGTCCCCATATAATATTGACATACCTAATATTGAGCCTCTATATTATATAGTAGTTCACGCTTTAGATGTCGAGCCATGGACGTGCAAGGAGATGTTATTGTCGCCTTATATTGATACTTGCAACAAGGTAGGGTGCATACATCACAACTCTTGGTGCGCGTTTCTCCAGACCCTTCGTAATTTTTCGGGCTCTGCGTGTGCGAAATGTTTTGTGTGTGCGAAATGTTTTGTGTGGCAGCTGCCCTTTGCACAGTTCTAGTGACCTTTTATTTGAGTTTTTGTGTAGAGTATTATAATTTTAGTTATTTTTAAAGTTGGCATTCTCATGCGTATGCTGGAAAAAATAAATTCCAAGCTGTGATTTGTTAAAAGATCTGTAAGTTCTTTTTATTAATTAATTAATTATATTTATTATTTTTAGTAAAAATATGGAAAAGTATGGTCTCTTCTTGTGGATTTTGGTTCTATAACCGTCCGACATTTAACAAACTCAATTCACAGGGGTTCAATTTCTTTCGTTTCCTATAGATTTAGCCGAGCCATTGGATTCGTCAAAATTCAAACATAACTAATTTAACCCACTTATTGCCATGTGCATGCCTCGTATATTAATGGAAATAATACTTTTAATGGAGATGTCTTTGTAAAATTTAAGTGCCATCATTAAAGGTTTTGGAACAATAATAAATACTTCTATTGTCATATTCTTAACAAGAAATTTCGAGTTCAAAACCTAAAAGTAGAGTTGCTTTTGGTATAGACCTTTTTATCTCTGGTAAAAGGATCTCCATGCCACCTAAAATGGTCCAATAAACTACTACTTATTATAGTTAAGTGGGTTATCATTACGTTTGGGCATTACGTAGTGAAGTTTAGTTACTTAATCAAACTATCATCCAACAATTATAGACTCTAGACTAGAAGTGAAAGTTAAGTCATAACTCTTTTTCCTAACTACCATTATTTTTTCATAATATAAATATGCCTTAGCTGATCGAGGTTTATTAACTGGTAGACGTATCATTAACACTTAATGTCACCTGGGACCTGGATGTTTATTCTAATTACTCCAATTATTGAGTAAATTTTATGGATGGTCATCCAACTTTTATGTTTGTTATTCAAAAGTCACTATTCTTTCTTTTATTACCTAAAAATCATTCAACTTTTGTCTAAGTTACATAAAAATAATTTTAGCCAAAACCAACTTAATATACGTCTGAAAATAACGTCACTAGAGTACATAATTTTAATTAAATATGATTAATGTATCAAACTCCTTACTTGACCCAATATTAAAAATTTGACCTAGTTGCCCAAAGCTCATACAAATCCTACACCCTCAAATTATTGGGTATAGCTTTCTTTTTTGTTCTTTTTATTGTTAATTTAGTTGTTTAGTTAATTGGTATTTCTTTTTTGGTGATATCCTACTCAATAATAATAAATTATTAAATAAAGGATTGCAACCAGAACAAATATTGTGGTATATTTCATTCAAGATATAGAAGGGTTTATGTGTAATTAAGATTTAGGTCGGTTTTGGGTCTCATGTTTCTTATGCATTAGTGATTTAATATAATTTATTTAAGCAAACTTTTTATTTTAACTTTACTGACGCCATTTAGGCGTGTATTATGTTGGTTCTGGGCAAAATTATTTTCGTGTAACTTAGACAAAAGTTGAATAATTTTTTAGTAACAAAAAAGAGAACAGTAACCTTTGGATAACAAAAATGAAATTGGATGACCTATCTATGGAATTTACTCTCCAATTATTGGATAGAAAATGTTAACTGTGATCATTAATCTACATAATACAAAATAGTAGTACTGTTTTTTCTTTTTTACATTATGATCTAATACTGTGATATGGCCCACAGATTATACAGCTTATTCAAATAGCTTAATAACCTCTGCAAAAGTAAATCATTACTTGAAGTTTCCTAAACGCGGCCAATTATTGTTTATGATTTGTCATTAGGATAGTATTAACTTATAAGCAATACAATAAATTACCAAGTTTAACTTATATGCATGGATTATGTAAATAAAATTACTCTATCAAGTCGTATAAATAGTAATTACATGTAATTGCACATGAAAAGTGTCATTAGTAGCCTGATAATTAAATAAGACATGTTAAGTACTCCTACAGATTAACATAAATATTGATATTGTAGATTTTTTTCACACCTTCATTTCCCTGTACATATACACCGGAATCTTCTATTTATCACAAAGATGTTGAGAAAGAAAGAGATCATTATTAAGAATCGAACTCCGTACATTTAAAATGCATATTGACCAGCATTTTAATACTGTTCTAAACATCAAATATTAGCTGTAAAAGTTATATATGGCTTTATTGGATAAGTTTATTGGTGAATTGAGGATATACGATAGATCATGTAATTAGTACTATTGTAAATTTTCAGGATGAAAATTACCATAGGATGTTTGGCATGACTTTCTGTATTGATCTGTAGACTTATATGTTGCTTTAATTGGAAAAAAATATGTTGCTTTAATTTGCGTTAAGTGGTCATCCAAACTAAGTTCCAAGTAGCAACTTGCTCTCCGTTAGCTCTTCCCAATTTGCGTACGCAAGGAATACTTTCCTTTGTTATATTCTCAATACAAGGAACAATTCGCATGAGCACATAAAAAATGTTTCACCCGCCTCCCAGCATTTCAGCCTCTCATTCCACAAGTAAATTTGGGATTTTAAATCAGTGAGCGGAGAGATTATTGGCAGTATTTATTCTCCACCAGACTATACTATACCACCTTGTTGATCACTGCTCCTTTATTATGACCATGATTGTGAACTTTGGATGTGTGTGTATAGACACTACTAAAAAAAAGCTGAACCTGAGACTACCATCATACGACCGATTTTCGGTCTCCACAGTTGTGCGACCGATTTTCGGTCGCACATTCAACGAAAAAAAGTGGCGACCGAAAATCGGTCGCACATCGGTCTTTGAAAAATTAGTCACAGCTATGCGACCGACAATCGGTCGCATGTCGGTCGCATAACTGTAACAAAAAACGGGGCAGAACCCCTTTCTTCCCCATTTCAAAATTCCCAAAACCCACCCAATCCCTAAAAACCGAACTCCCCCCACCCCATAATCAACTTCCCACCATTATAAACCCCATATAACTTTAAATTACTACTATATTACCTCCAACATAACATTTAACACAATCTAAACCTACAAATTCAAGGTAAATTTCATTTTTTAGTAATTTGTGTTATTTTTTTAAAAACTCATATAATGACTTTTTAATTCACTTTTTTTGTAGTTATTGGGTGGATAGCACATTGGTAACTCATACTTTCTTGCCATTGGATCCAATACAAAGTAGAGGTAATTTTTTTTTTTGGTTTAATAATCCGAATTTAATTATATATATATTTATAAATAATGGAGAGCCTATATATATTGTTTACATGTTAGTTGTTAGTTATAATTAGTTTATTCTATATAATGTGATGTATAATAAGTTGTTTTGGGTTGATGAACTTTAAATATAGGGTTGTAATGTTTGTGATTAATTATGGTGATTGTTGGGATATGTTGGGAATTGTTTGGTAGAGTTGTTTGCAATGTGTTGATGTCTTGTCATGGGTTGTGGTGTTTGGAATACTTGTTATGCATTTAAAGTTAGGGTTTAGGTATTGTTGTTTTGATTGTTCATGTTTGCAACATCTTATGACTAAACCGGATAAATTGTATGCGTTTTGTACTGCATTGAACTTACTAGATGTGCTTACTTATTTGATAAATTTATTCAATCTCAGCACTTTACATTTATGTATTCTCATAATTAATGAAGCAGAACTAATTTGAATGTTTCAACAGGTATGGACAAGTTATGCCCTAAAGTTTTTAGCAGAAGGCCTGGCAAGAGACCTGTGGGCGAGAGTTCAGCTTCTGCGGGTGGTGACAGTCAACAATCACAGGTCCCGCATTCGCTGCCTACTGATGCCCCACCTGGCTATGATCCAGCTTTTTTCAGGCCCCCTGGCCCATATCAGGTACCACTTATTACCCCGTCTCAGTTGCCTCCTGATTGGCAATGGACATTCCCTACCGTTGCTTGTACTGAGACACAGGTCCCTCCCACACAGGGCGATCCCTCCCAGGCTGATGACAGTGAGACTCAGCCCCCTGAATTCCCCCTAGATAGCTGTGAGGACCCACCGAATCAGCAGGAGCTCATGCTGTATGATCCCCATTCGCCTTATTACATTAGTGAGCCTGGCGCTCGGCTAGATGGCAGGATGATTATTTACCCCGAGGCGGATAAAGGGTAAGCTACCTAATTTCTTATGTTCTTGTCGATTAAATAATTAGTTCCTACTTTAATTGCTAGTATTATGAATAACTCTTGTTAATTTTTTTTGTAGCTTTTGCCCAAGCGATGAGTCCACTAAAGTACTGACTGCGTGCATGAGAGCGCACTGGAACCAGCCTTGGCGAACATGGGGCGAAGTGCCCCAGCAAGTAAAGAAGCAGATATTGGTAGATTTTGAGGTGATACATATACAGTTGGTTTACAACTAATTGTAGTTTTTTAAACCATGAACATGTTTAAAGAAATTATTTTGATACTCTTTCAGGGCAAATGTATCTGGCATGGCTGGATTATAACATTCGCAGCATCTTCCTAAAGAAATGTGCTGCGCTATTCAAGCAAACCCTTTAAAATGCGCGGCATAGAGGTATAAGGCCCGGCTTCCTCCAAGCCCCTCAGTGGGCGGTGCTGGATGAATATTGGCACACGCCCGAGTTCGAGGCGAAGAGCGAGCAAGGAAAGGCTGCGCGAGCAAGTTGTAGTGTTAACAATTTTAGGATATAACTAATGGTCTCCGGATGTTTTTGAAATGATTGGATGTTTTTGAAATGTTTGGATTGCTGTTTTATTGCTGTGTTTTGCTGTCCAGGTTCCATTGAATTGCTGGTTTTTGCTGTTGCTACTGTCTGATTGCAGGATTTTTATTGCAGGTTTTTACAGGTTTGGCGACCGATTTTCGGTCGCACAGCGGTCACAAATGAGACCAAGTATGCGACCGAAAATCGGTCGCAATAGGATGTGCGACCGAAAATCGGTCGCATACTTGGTCACTGTATGTGAGCTATTGTGCGACCGAAATTCGGTCGCACAGTGGTCGAAATATCGACCGAAAATCGGTCGCAGGGCTATTTGCTACCATTAATATTCCGACTACCCGTATCGGTCGCCGATCGGTCGACCTGGCGACCGATGTGCGACCGATTGGGTGGTCGCAGATTCAGCTTTTTTTAGTAGTGAGAGAGACACCCGTTCCACAAAAACAAAGAAAGAGTGTGGATAAAAAGAGAGATAGCAAAGAAGCATTAGCATAGTTGTGTCTCCCACATATTGATTTTCTTTTTCTAAAAGGAACATGCCGCCGCTATCTTTTGGGTATGTTAGGGTAAACTCTGTTCCAACATAATAGCCCACGAACCACATGTTGCTCCCAACGCACACGCAAGTATACGTGGTCGATAAGTAATAAAGTGATAAGTAGAGTATCGTTCCCACGAGGACTATTCAAACTGGACTCCTAACAAACAATTTCTTAACAACTATTCAGGGATCTTTTCCAATAGTGAGAATATTATCAACTACAAAAATAGTAATTAAAATGGTAGAAGTGAATTCAAACAATGAAGCAAAAATTAGTTGTTATCAGTAATAAGGAGACGGTCCAGGGTCAGAATTACGAACAATCCAGTTGATCAGTTATCCTGTTGATTCCACTTCTTAAGTCCCAAGATTGCTAACTAACAGGTTAATTGTACCCGTAAAAACCTTTCGATTCTTCACGGTCTATGCAGGCTACTCCAATCCCTATATGTCTATGGGTTGAATCACGTGCACGCATTAATGAATTTTGTATTTAGCTAAGCAAGGTGAATAGGTATATGTCTATCCTACCCACAAATTGATTCCCCAATGCCCAAGTTCATAATCAAACCCTATTCTTTCTTATGTGCGTTCATAAATTCCCTCTGTCGAGTTCAATCTAAGAACCGTAGATAGTGTTCAATTATTCGGCCGTTATAATCAAACAATTATGATCAAGAAAGAATAAACAATCTATAATTGGAATTCAATTCATGGAACTCAACATTCAAACCTCAACCTTCATGAATTCGCTCTAACCCTAGAACGAAAGATTTAGCCACGCATACTCATAATAACAACACAAGGATTTGATGAAATAATGAAACAATGATGTAATAGATTAATGGAAGGAAGAAAAATCCTTGTCCAAGGTGTTATGAGCTCTCCAATTTGCTCCAAAGTCTGAACTCCTCTCAAAAACTAAGTAAAAGAGTATTTATAGTGTTTACAAAAGCCTAGAAAATAAGTTACGCCTAAGCTTAGACGAAATAAGAAGTCCAAAAACGCTCAAGGGGCGCTATAGCTGGCACCCCGCGCCTCAAACCGCGTGGAACCAAGCAGAACCCGTCAAATCTCGCGCGCAATAGCCATGCCCCGCGCCACAAAACGCACCAGAAAGTGGGCGCTTTTGGGGCGCCCTGCGCCAGTAACCGCGCCAGAAAGTGGGCGCTTTTGGGGCGCCCCGCACCAGTAACCGCGCCAGGCAAAATTCCTGCTTTCGTCGTTCGCAGCTTGCTTCGTTCCGTGCCTTCGCGTGCTCAATCCAAATTCAATCTTTTCTTGCTCGATCATGCTCTTTAAAGCTCCAATTGCACTTCATGACAAGCTACACATGTACGACATAAAATCAGTGCAAAATCACATTCATCAACTAGAAAACGCGCGAATAAAGTACCCAAACGTGAGGAAATATTAAGGAAATATAGGCATAAAATGCCAAACATCACCACACATGAAATGTAAATTGCATTAGGCAAGCTCTGTGCTCGACCGAAAAATACATGCACAGGAATCGAACCCAGGACCCCCCGCCCCCCATATTTGGGAGATCATATGATAAGTCATCTGTTTTATTGTATGTGACACTTATTTTATATTAGCTATATGTTTAATTTAAAAAGGAATGAAGCATTCTATAAATTTATAAAAATATATTGATTGTAATTTTGTAAACTTTTTATTTACTTTTAATGTCATGATTTTAAAACGAGAGAAATGTCATATCTTGTTTAAACCACGTTTATGTCTAAATTTTGTGCGGATAAAATGAAACGGATGGAGTATGAAGTAGTATGGAGTCATATATGATATGCCCTTCGTGTAATAGTGGAAATGAAGTTGCGCCCAAGAAAATTTCGACATTCGATTTGAGGTCCATAACCGTATGATCACAAGTGGTATCCAGAAAAAATAAAAAAGTTGGAGACAAAAAGTGAAACTAAGACAAATTGACAACAATATTCATATATTCCCAGGGTGAAGAAATAAGGGAAATAACATTTAATATCCGAAAAGAATATTGAATAAAGATGACTCGCCCTCCAAAAGAAATTATGCAAATAAGCTATGTATATCCTCCAGACTAAAAGCGTCGCATCCTATGGTTTTGCGAGTGTAGTAATGCCTGTCAAATGAAGAAAAGTGGGGTGTTAAGAAAAAAGGGACAATGTAAATGAAAATGGGGGAAAGGAATGGGATCCAACCAGAAAAAACATATAGCGCCGATCAAAGCATTAGAATTAAATAATGGACAACGAGAGGAACTTTGTGATATTAACATGGAAATATAAGCAAATTTAGAATTTAGAGTTAATCTCGTTCAGAAAGCATAATAGTGTGATATTATGAATATATATTCGATTTTTTTGAATAAATACATCTTATTTTGATCAAAAGAAATGTGTTCTATACGTAGTTTTCTTCTTATAATTGGGAAAGTGAGGGAGTTGGGAAAAGATAACGCATCAATGAACACAACATTTTGTGACTTGGCCTACAATTAAATCATAGCTAGCTATGAACTGATCTCCCTTTAAGCTTATAAGTGGGGTGGGTTTAGGTTCCTCATAAGAAACAAACCATGTTCATTGCTATTATTATAATCTTTTGAAAATAATATTTGGTATTAATTCACATTTGGGTGGGTGATAATATATATCTTCAAAAAGCGAAGAGAAATCAGAAAGAAAACACAGTTACGTTTCTTATCTTTGCTGATTTCTCTCTCAGAAGAAAAATGATTACTAACCATGATGATTACTTTGGGAAAAGCTACTACGTTATCATCATAATACTCCTCACTAGGACTACATAATCTCTATCTTCTGTTTCTTCCCTACTCGAACATGTACTTTCTCTCTTACTTGCAACAAATTAAATAGACATTGATAAAGTTCGACTTTTTATACCCTTTTTCAACTTAAATTTCTAGTCTATTCAATAATTTCTAGCAAAATCCCTAGTCTGAAAAACAAACTCTACAAATGAAAAAAGTTAAAGATAATGAAGTGGCTTCACTTTATAAATGATGTTACAACACATATGCGAAACATTAAAGTTGTAGAGGTTTCTTGCTAGCGAAGGCATAAAGTATAATGCATGTGGTAGCTAGTGATTATGGACCATGATCTTGTTTTTCAACTATGGGACCTCATATTTTCATAGGGTCCTCATTACTGCAAACAATAATCCTTAATTACCTTTGCCTAGCTGAGTAATTAGTACTATATTATTACTAAAGAATAATTAGCTAGGCACTTGAGACAAATGAAAAGAGAAAAGGAGCTAGAGATAGTTGGGCGAAGTGTAATTATCAATTAGTCACTCGTGGTTATAGTTATATTGCAAAATCGCTACCAAATCTTAGTTATCATTGTCGAAGTTCAACAACGTGCATTGATAAACCATTCCTTAACCACCTCTTATGAATAAGAAAAGTAATTTATTAAATTAAGATTCATACCACTCCTCTTTTCCAAATAATAGGTGAAATTCAATTGATTTTTTCCGTAGGTAGAGCAGATATATGTGCAGATATAAGTAAATCAAAAGCTTTTCCATAATTAACAAAATTAATCAAAGATCGTAAGCTATCATGTTTGACTGAATCCTTTTAGATTTTGTGCTAACGCTTCTAGATTGTTTTACATAAGCTACATGTAAATTAATGCATGCATGGCATATGATATACAGAAGTACATTTACATGGTATGCATGATGTAATGAGAGTTTCAGAAGATATAAGAGTTAGTAAGATTGGCTAGCTAGATCTAAGGAAAGTTAGCTAGCTCAGAAACTTAATAAATTAAAGGTGGCTTAGGATCAAAACAAATTAAAGAGGGTAAAAGAGTTAATACTAGAACTCAAAGGAGTTTGGGATAAAGCAATCTTTTTCAAGTTGAAGGGAAGTTTGTTTGTCGATGAAAGTTTGTTTGCCTTTAGCTATACTTGAAGCTAATGGCTTTGCTTAATTTAATCACTTGGTTCATTTTCTAAGTTAGTTGGAGACTCTTCGTTTTTCTGTTCCTGTCTGTGTTTCCTTCTCTCTAGAACCTTGTCATGGCCCTTCAAATATTCGAAATGGAAAAGAAAAAGAACAAAGAAAGATACTCCACTTTATACATTAAGATATGTTGCAATCAATTGGTTATTCAATTTCTATTTTGCTAGATTACTTCACAAGATGAATGGTTACTTCTTCTTAGAACCCTCGATTCTTTTTTTTTTTTTGAAGACTGTTAAGTTGGATATATAAGCCACATATTTGAGTGAACTCAAAAGAAGAGCTTTCGGTTTTGCACCAAGTTTTGGTCTTGAAAAAAATTAAAGAATATGTAAATATAGGAATATCCTTTTCAAAAGAAAGATAATATATATGTCCTAACTTTAATATGGGTGGAACCATCATATCAAAATATATGTCGGAAATAATAGTCTAATTAAGTAGACAGCAAGAATTTCAAAATATATATCGTTGTGACTTGAATCCTATTCAACGTAATTTCCAACATATAATATATCATAATTTTCAAGCTATGTATATCATACTATGTAGTAAATCAGAAAAATGTATTAATCTGTGTTGAATTCACAATTATTATAAGAAAATTGCTAGTGATAGTTTTCACATATTTTTTTAAAAACTTTAGATTCGTCTCCATTGGTTGCATTGAAAATGATGGCTCAAGTTACATAAATTAGCCACAGCTAAAAAAAGTCTTCAACATGTGGTATTTTAATTTGTATATTTATAATTAAGAACTTCTTTTGTAGGACTTCACGTATAAACCCCATTAGTCGCAGGAACGCAAGTAGGTATAAACAGGTGACCAATTGTGAAATATACAAAACGAATCTGGCTGAAGTGATTTTCCAACCTCATAAAAGAAAAATAAAAATAAATGTTCTTCCTTATGATCTCCTTCAAAACAAATAGTACCAAGCAAGGTGAAGATCGGGGTATGTTAGTTGAGTTGGGTAAATATTGATTACATCTAAGGCTATACTGTAAGTCTGTAAGTTAACTCACCCTACAATAACCATAGCTATTAATAACAAAAAAAGGAATTGTATATAACAGTAATGAATATGGAGCACTACTTTCCTCATTTCAATTTATATAATTAGTTTGACTCAATATTGAGGTAAAAGATGTAGTAAAAATTGAGAGGCTTTTATGATCCCATAATTCCAGCCCGTACTGTATTACTCCCTCCGTCCCAATTTAGTTGTCGCTTTAGGTTTTTTCACGCCCATTAAGAAAGATATTAAATAAGGTGTTTATTTTACTATCTTATCCCTATTTAATGTTTCACCATTAACTTTTTTTGAGAATTTTTTTAATTATTAGGGGTATAGTTGGAAAAAACTAATCAATTTAGCCTTGAAATCCTAAAGTGACAACTAATTTGGGACAAACATATTTTGCTAAAGTGACAACTAATTTGGGACGGAGGGAGTATATTCTTTTATGTGGCACCTTTGGGAATACCCTTAACAAACGATAAAATATATAGTAAGTACATGTTATCAAAATGTTTATTTTTGCCGAGGTTTTGTCGAAAACAAATTTTGATGGGGTAAAATGTGCGTATATTTTATACTTCCCAAATCCTACTTATAGGATATTACTGGTATATTGTTGTTGTAATTTATATGACTAATTTGACTCGATATTAAAGTTAAAAAAGAATTAAAAAATTGAATATTTTAATATTTGCGTAATCATAAAAATTTTCAATTAAAATGAAATAAGAGTTACATTAAATTGTTATATACTGTTTCGTCAGTCTTTGCTAAATGACTAATTAATAGTAAATACTATAATATTATATAAACTAGAAATAGTGGAATAAGTTTTGTACCTTTTGCAGGGTAGGAGCATTAATTTCACCTTTAATATAATTCAGGTTAAAGTCCCGTGAGTAAGTGCAACTTTTAGAGAACTTTAATAAATCACTACACCCTATGTATACATTATTAGAAATATATACAGTTCCAATACTACTATTGGCAACTTCTAAAAACTTTACTGAAAATTTAATTCACGTATAGCCATATTAATAGGGGTTTAGTTGCATATTTTGAGAGTATTTTTTAATTTTTTTATATGAGTGCGATGTATAATTTTGTATAGTAAAATGAAAAAGACATGTAAGACAACCCAACGATTGATCCAAAACTATCGCACCTGTATTAATGTAGGTAAATTCCATTAGAAGAGACATGATTTGTGCTGTAAGAATAATTATGATTTAATTATTCAGCATTGATAATGGCTTTTTATGATCCCATAATTCCAGCTCCTGCTTTATTCTCTTCTTTTATGTAGCACGCTTGGGAATACTCTTAACAAACAATAAAATACTAACATAAACCATTAAACTATCATATAAACTTCACCTAATCTTTCACTAAACTATCCAAATCAACTGTCATCAACGTGACATCTCTCCAAAAGATTCACCAAAAATATAAATGAAAAAAACTAAAACTCCTTGTCCACATCATCGTATTTACTGTACTTTACCATGTATAGTTGCCAATTTCGGTGATGAAGCCGCATTGGGTAGATTGTGTTTATCTCAAAAGTTTTAGCACGAATTTAAATTAATCGAGTTTCAGAATAATTAACATGCATATTTAGAACCAAAAAAATTAAAAGGTACAACTACCAAGCGTAACGGTACAAGTTTTCAATGCCCCTTTTTATTTATTTATTTTTTAACTTAGAAAGCACGGTGAAGTCACGAACTTACCTTCAATATTAGTTTTTTAGCACGAAACTGGATTAATCGAGCTCCAAAATAGATAACAGACGCCATAGACAAAAATACATGTCAATCCTGAAATAAAATCGCCTTTAATTGGACGGTTTATAAATCTGGATTAGTCGAGCTCCACAGCGGATAACATTGGGTATATAATAAACCAAAAGAAATTATAAGGTACAACTATTATAGCGTAATGGTACAAGTGTTCAGTGCACATTTTTAATCCCTCACGACAGTTATACTCGCAAAATCTTTTCATTCAGGTCCCACGCGTCCTCTCTCTCTCCTCCGTGTATATTTTCGCCGGCAGTTCATAACGGTCATATTTTCCGATAATCTTTCTCTCTCTAAAATTAACATTCTCTCTCTACAAAAATACTATACATAGTCCACATTTATACATGTATTTTGTTCCTGAAATTCAGTTATACTATTAATATTTTCTCATAATTTGCGCACTCACTATTAGACTATAAATTCAGCTCAATTCTTAGGGTTTCATAATTCAGTGAGAGTGAAATAATGTGAAAAAAATGGTGGTTTCAGTATCAAAGGCCAGCCCGGTGCACAAAGCATCATCCCGCGTTCACGCAGTGTCCGGGGAAACAACAAAACCTAAAAGGCCGCCATTGTTACCTTCAACAGAAGCTAATAATAATAATGAAGAAACTTCAAGAAGAATACCGAAATACAGAGAGATTACGTCACGTTACCTTTCAACTCCTTCAGTTTCAACGACGGTGACGTCACGCAGTCCATCACCGATGCTGACTAGGACACCGGTTCAGAATTCCGGTTCAGGTGTGAAGCGATCACTATCGGTAGACCGGAGACGGCCGGGGACACCGACGGAAGCCACGTCAGCTGCGGCGAGGCAGCTGGTGAAGTCTAGTAGGAGTTTATCTGTTTCATTTCAAGGTGAGTCATTTTCTATGCCTGTTGTTAGTAAAGTTAAGGCTAGTGCTAGTCCTGTTAGGAAAGGTACGCCTGAGAGGAGAAACATTGCGATTACGCCTGTGAGAGATCGGGATCGGAGAGAGAATGTGAAGCAGAGTGATCAATGTAGGTGGCCGGGGAGGTTAAAGTCGTTGAATTCGAGTTTTATGACTCAGAGTTTGGATTGTGGTAGTAATGTTGTTGATAAGTCGAAGAAGTTTGGATCGGGGAATGTTGTTAGGTCATCGATGAATTCGGTGCTTGATATATATGATAGAGCTAGAATTGAGGTTAATTTGAAAGCTCAGTGTGATAATGATCTGAAGTCAGGTAGTGTGTTGGCTTCAGATAGTGAAAGTAGTGTTTCTTCGGGGAGTAGTTCAGGTGGTCGTCTGGTTGTGACTCAAGGACAAGGAGGAGGAGGATGTCCACGTCGTAAAGTTGTGCCTGCTAGGGTTTGGGAAGAGACTAATAACAGGATCCGACGAGGGGGGCCAGAAGTTGTGGAGAAAAATGGTACTAAATTGAATACAGTGACTCCTTCAAAGCAAATGGGTAATAGGAAGTTTCTGATTGATAGCCCAACAGCATCACCTCGGGGTGTCCTGAGTTCTAGAGCTTTAGTGTCTCCTCTTCGAGGGGGTGTAAGACCAGCATCACCAAATAAGGCATTGATGACGCCATCTGGTTATTCCACTTTAAGAGGGATGACACCAAGTCCTACAAGAACAAGAAATGGTGTCGCGGCTGGTTCAATATCTAATAATAATTCATGTGGCGTGCCTTCAATGTTGAATTTTGCTGCTGATGCAAGAAGAGGGAAGGTAGGGGAGAACAGGGTTGTTGATGCACATGAATTAAGGCTTCTATTTAATCGGCACCTGCAATGGCGATTTGTCAATGCACAAGCAGAAGCTGCTCTTAAGGCACAGACAACAACAGCAGAGGTAAAAACATTTCGACATGCTACTAATTCTCTTTGTGCTGCTGATGATATAGTTCATATATGATTTCTATTTATGTTCAATAGTGCACAAAGACACTGAACAGGAAAAATCATCTCGAGTTTTACAATTGGCTGCGAACCTGTGTATTAAGTGTTATTTGTGGAAATGAAATCAATCAATCTACTACTGCTCAATCCCAAATTAGTTGGGACTTTCTGGTCTATATTCGTACCACCTTATTCAAGCCCATTTTATTCTGAAAACTGGTATAATAAAGAGTAGTTAGACAGGCAAAAATTTTTCATTAATAGAAAATAGTTAAGCATATATTTGGACATCTGGGATCGAAACGAGTGAGGGGAGGGTTTTTGAGCAACTAATTTCATGGTTTAAATGAAGTACATTATGAAATAGCATAGACTAAAACTTTGGGAGGTTTGCATTTCTGTTTTACTAGCTCTAGGCAATCCTCTAACCTGTAAATCTGCACAACTAGTAGGGAGATTGGAGCTTCATTGATGGACTTGAAACTAGGCAATCTTCTAACCTGTAAAATCTACACAACTAGTAGGGAGATTGGAGCTTCATTGATGGACTTGAATGGTTCCATAGGATGGATGTTGAGTTTGAGCTTTTGCTGAATGGTGTACCTTTCAAGTTCTAGTCAGAGTTGTTAGATGCTTATAGTGGGAAGCTATTACGCATTTACACTGTTCAAATACGTGATTGAACAGGATAATAAATATATCTTTCTCTGTTATCTAACATTCCTTTTCTTTTTAAGGTAAGATAAACTTTGTTAACTAAGATTCTATACCTGAGGATTAATTCCTGTTCAGCGGTTTGTCTGATATGAAGATTAATCCAATGGAATAGTTACATTTACCTGATATAAACTTCAAACTAATTAACACATGATAAGTTTTGTTCTGTTTTTACATGAACTTTTATAGTTAAGCAGACAATCATATGATGTTAAATAGAATTCTAAGAAAATAAATTTTAACTTACTCACTCACTTTTATACTCTATGTAAATGTTATTTCGCATATTTCTAAAAAATGTGAAAAAACCAAACAACAAATTTTGGAGAAACTGTAAAATGCGTAGCAATAATTCATAATCAAGTAAAATGAAATATACAAACCGACCCGACTTAGTTTTTCCTAATGCTCCTCTTACATATAGATTTACTATATTGGTGCATACTCCAGGTGCACGTAAGTTTCTTCGGCCATCAATTTAAGTTTCTTCGACCATCAATTTATAGGATAGATGGAACTCAGCTGTTATATAGACTAATTATGTGAAAAAATTTGGTGCCTCTAATGTGAAATTTTCCTTTTACCAGAGGAACCTGTACAATGCTTGGTTGACTACTTTAAAATTGCGGCATTCTGTTAAGTCCAAGAGAATTCAGTTGCAGCTATTGCGGCAAAATATGAAGTTGTATTCCATCCTCAAAGGACAAGTAAGCCCTCTTTTCAGTTATGCTGCCTCGAACCAAATTATTTGGCAGCAGATGCTTTCTAGATACACAGGCATCAACACGATAACCACTTGCATGTAGATATTTCATAAATATATTCATGTATGAATTTGCAAAAGGAAAACAAGAAACAAAAATAAAGAGAATACACAAGGCTAAAAATCTATACGTTGTGTAAGAAGAAAACTGAAGTCCTGAGGGGTGGGAGGGGAAAATGACATAGAAGTAATCGGTGCAGTTGATTGATTTGCCAAAGGAAAAACAAGAAACAAAAACAAAGAGAATACACTAGGCTAAAAATCTATACTTTGTGTAAGAAGAAAACTGAAGTCCTGAGGGGTGGGAGGGGAAAATGACATAGAAGTAATCGGTGCAGTTGATTGATTTGCTGTAACTAGAGGATACTATGTGATGTTCATCATGCACCTGAGTTGTTTTTAAGTTGGTCGATATTTTTCTTAATATGGCGTGAAATGAAAAGTAAACATTCTTTGCCTGATTTGTATTTCAGCATTCCTACCGGTATTTGATTTGTCTATCTTTTGTTTATGATCCTTCACTTATAGTCCCTTTCTCTTATTATGGACGACTTCAGGGGTCGTTTTTGGAAAATTGGAGTATCATTGATGGAGATTATTGCAATTCATTGTCAGGAGCTATATCTGCTCTGCAAGCTAGCACTATCCGTCTCCCTGTTGTGCAAGGAGCTAGGGTACTTCTTCTTTTTCATTCTGATTGATATGATCTTTATGCACATTCTAATTGCATTTCTTTACCTGTTGGAATTAGGCTTGAGTAATAATATTTTCCGCCTCTCTCTTCTCTGCAGGCAGAAGTTCAAAGTGTGAAAGATGCTATTTCTTCAGCCGTTGATGTGATGCAGGCAATGGGATCCTCGGTGTCTTCTTTGCTGTCAAAGGTAATTGTCTTTCTTTATCTAATAAAAGTGGAAGTTTTTCCTTCTTTGAAATGATCAAATGTAAATGCTCCGGATTATTTCTGGTTATGGCTAGTAGACTTCTATTTGTTTTCAAGTTAGAAGAGGGGAATGAAGGAATCTGTGAACCTCACTTGGTTTGCATAGTCACCTATTTCGACTTGGGCGTGTCTTACCTGCAAAGTAAAGCAGTACTCTAATGAATTAAAAAAAAGTAAATTGGTCAACTGCATGCTTCTTTGTGTTCTTGCTTGTTGCATGGCAACCTTTAAAACTAGTAAAAGATTTAAAAAACTGATGTGCATGGTAATAAAATAGGTCTACTTGAAAAAATTTGACTTTAAAGTTTTGTTTAGTTTGGGAGTTTCTCTTTCTCTTTCCCCCCCCCCCCCCCCCCCCCCCCCCCCCAAAAAAAAAAAACCCCAGAAGTTCATCTTTATTTTAAAGAGATGAGTTCAGAAGCCAGGGAAATCATTGAGATGCTTCCTTTCATTCCTTTTTTACCTTAAGTTTGTAAAATGTTCTGACACTCAAGGGTGTAGTCGATGAAGTTAGATTGAAGATCATGGGAAACCATAGTTCAAATCACAACATAAAACTTGGTTTCGTTTCATATACTGAAGTCTTGGTGGACAAAGTTACCTACTATGTGCACCACGTGAGAGATGCAGGTACCGTATGAAATAGTCAAAGTGGGTGCTAGTCGACCCGAAACCGCCATAATAAAAAAGATGTTACTAATACTCCCGCAAATATCCTAAGTTACTCGGACTCGGGTACGGGTATCCGACACGGGTACGGATCTAGAGGTTGGATTCGGCAAAATCTAAATTTAGAGATTCGGGGGTATGTATCCGCATACGGATACGGGTGCGGGGATTTGTCTAAAAATTTTCAAAATTCTAAAAATAAAGTCATAATCCTTAATTTCAATTCTTCCTAGAGAAGTTCTCTTCCCTATATCTCTGCTTTTCTCTATTAAGTCGTCTTCCCAAAAGTTACCCTCAAAACATTAAATCAGAAATTCGAGAATGTCGACAAAAGATGAAAAAGAGACAAAAGACTATAAATTTCTGCATAATTTTGAAGGTATCTCATTTCTAATGTCTATCTTGAGAGTCTATTGTCAAAAAAAAATCTTCAATTTTCTGTGGATTTTGGTCAAAGTATCCATTTTTATTTGACCATATCCGGTGTGAATCCCGTGTCCTATCCGACACGGATCCTCTCCGACACGGGTACGGCGGCAATTTTGAAGAGTCCGAGTAACTTAGCAAATATCTCCTCACTACAGGGATGTTGCCTCAACCATGGACAATCTGTTTCAACTTGTAGAAGTGTTTTACATTATTTTTTTGATAAGAAAAAGGGTTTACCTTACAAAATAACCACCTGTTCTATTGCGAAAATGCATTTACTGAACAGCTCGAGATATACTGTTTATTAGAAGTGGACCTAAGCCACTGCTTTGAAAGGCTATTGAGGAAAGGCTCAAGGCGAGTCATTGACACAACGTCCTGAAACAAGTGTTGTAAGCGCATACCCAAATGCTCGGGCATGTGCTGCAAGTGCGCCTCATGCCTCGAGAACGAGGTAACACCTAGAACCATCAGTTTAAAATCTGAAAATTTTAACCCTCAATGCAGATGAGATGAGGTCTGGTTGAAAGATAAGGGGTTGATGGTGATAGTTCGGAAGGAAGGAAAAGGTTTGAGTGGAAGTGATGAGAGGAAGAAATAGAAGCAAAACTGAGGAAAAGAAACACTGAACTTTTTTCTTTACGTTGAAACTATAAACTACCTAGATGTAATGGATATGTTTTTTTTGAGTTTTTCGTAATCTACTGGATTATGAAATCCCTTTTGCCCTATGCATGGGTAACTCTTGCGACTTCCAAAAAGATTTTTATTTTTACAAACTAAATTCAAATTTGCCCTATGCATGGGTAACTCTTCCGACTTCCAAAAAGATTTCTATTTTTACAAACAAAATTCCAAAAAGATTTCTATTTTTTATCCGACTTCCAAAAAGATTTCTATTTTTACAAACAAAATTCCAAAAAGATTTCTATTTTTTACAAAACTTCTATTACCTTCTTAATGTATTACTATGAGTAACTGTAGTAGTGACTGCAGATTTAAATTTGTAGTGTCTTAGTGCTTCTATATATTATCTTCTAGGATTGATAGATTATGAGATTTAGTACTTTTAAGGTTCTTTAGAGTTGCATTTATTGAATGGCATTTGTCATCATGATCTATTGGAGACGAATTGTTTTGCGTTATCATTAATCTTAAGGCCATGCATCTAGCAAGATCAAGGCAGAACTAGGACTTAAATTTACTTTCCATGTTTACTTTTGCAGTTTCCCCACTTGTGGGATCACATTGGGTGTGTTGTTGTGTTATTTACTTATCCAGTTTCAGCAATTTAATTTCTACTTTTTTTTTTCATCAGACAAATTTATATTTTTTTCTTCTTTATTTTGATATAGACAGCTTCTATATTATGCTTGTTCTATCTAAAACACTTAAATCTATTTAGCATGTTTACTGTTGAAGTTTCAGAAATGTAATTTTTATATTATGCTTATTCTATCATTAAAATAGAGGGTGTTTGGCTAAGCTTATCTACGTGTTTGGTAAGTATCAAAAGTGCTTATAAGTCAAAATCAGCCATAAGCCATAAGTTGGTCATTCCCAAGTCCCAATTTATTTTTTTCCAGTTTATAAGCACTTTTAGTTTGACCAAGTATTTTACTATTATATCCCTGAAACATTTTGTAATCCATGAAATATCATTTCTAAAATAAAATTTTCAACTTCCTTCTCATTCTATATTCGTCATTTGTCATTTTTAATATAAAAATATTTTTAAATTTATTTTTTTCATAAATAACTTAAAGGACATTTTAGTCATTTTAATAAAAAATATACTTATCAAGACTTTTTTACCAAACACTCAACTGTTTATTATTAGTTTCAACACTTCTATCCAAACATGTAGCTGCTTATTTATAAAATCAGCTTCAGCAACTAAAAGTGTTTTTCAGCACTTGATGCTATCAGCCACTTTAAATCAGCTAATCCAAACGGGCGCATATTATGCTTATTCTATCCTTCTTCCGTATTAAGCTTGAAATCTTAGGAAGATTGTACTTCTTCTAGACAAGAATATAATGAGGGGATTATGGTTTGGAAGTTATCCCTATCCTGTGTTTGGTATTTGTCATTAATATAGCATATGTGCCACTATTTTAAATTACTAGAATACCATAGGGATGATTCAATCGGTTTTAATGTCAGAATCACGAGACAACAATATCAACTTCCTTCAAGACTAATTGAAGTGGAAATTAGAAATCGGAGAAGAAATTAATTACCCAAAAACAAAAAGGAAAATAAACATAGAAATTTTAATCGAAAAGAAATAGAAAGAGGAGAAATATGGAAATGGGGATCAAGAAGAAAGTTACGGGAAGGGCAGACGCGAATCCAGGATTTGAGCAAAGTGGAGCACCACTTTCTTTAACATAGATGTGCCAAGTAAATATAGAAGCATATAAGTTTTGAAGGAAGATACCTCCACATATATATAGTATATCTTTTCCGATGTTGACGGGTGCCCATGCCCCCACAAAACAAGGCTAGGTCTGCCTCTGCGGAAGGGGTCAGGATGCAAATGGAGTTTACTTATTTGTTGGTCCCATGTTGGGGGCTTAAGAAAGTTTGGAAGAGTGAAGATGGAAGGTGGTGTTCTAACAGAGAGGAGGCAGCAAAGGAGGATGAAGATGAGGTCAGGGGAAAGATGAGGGATTCCTGTATTACATCTGGAGAGGTGTGACAATGATAGGATGGATAAATTTTAGCTGGAACTTAGTTGTGTCTATGAGACATGTCCTTTAGACTGTAACGGTCCTTAGTGCATTTTCTTTTTTGCCTCTCTCTTTTTCAATGATAAACTCCCACTCCCTGGTGCATGATAGTGCTGCTTCCTGTACCATATGATGTGAGCAGGGAGTATTTCAGCTTTAATTTAACTTCACAACCTGTCTGCTTTCTGTTTCATTTTTTTTTTGTACTTTCTCAGGGAGGAATGTCTGTATCGTAGAGTTTAGGAGCGATCCCGATGGCTTTACCATTTATTGATGTGCTTTTAACAGAAAGTTGTTTATGTATTGTTAAATGCTGATATAGCTAGAATGACACTATTTAATAGACTATCTACTGATAGTATGGCTGTTATTAACTACCATAAAAAAAACTTTACTACTGACAAGCTGCATCCTGCTAATATGCTGCTCCCAATCTCAACAGATTGTCTAGTTGTAACATTGTAAGTACGGAGTAACTGGTTATGAATTATTACTTGTCTAGTAACTTTGCCAAAAGAGGGTATCTGTTGTAGCTTAGTGCCTTAGTTTCATTATCTGTATATTTTGTCAAGGTTTATGCATACTAGTCAACTTCTCAGATAATATGTCAGACTTCCTTCAAGTTTGTCGGTGCACTTCCCCGTGGATTTTTTCAACATGTTAAAATTTTATGTGCGCAGCTTGAGCTGGTGGATTCTATGGCATATGAACTTGCAGATGTAGAGGCTAATGAGCGTGCTTTACTTGACCAATGTAATGATCACTTGTCATCTGTGACGGCTCTACAGGTAACCATGGACTTCCCTCCATACTTGGATCTTTTGAGAAATGATCATTTCTATGTTGCCCTTGAGTTGAATGTGGTATTCAGGAGTAATATCGTAAGATCTGTTTTAAACTGACAAAAGTTTGTGAAACAGGTAAAGGAGTGTAGCCTGAGGACACATTTATTACAATTAAAAGGCACGGCGTTTTGCTCAACAACACAAGTGTAAAGCTGATCTTTTTTTTCGACTGCCTAACGAAAATGCTAACAGGAAGCTCTTCTTAACCAAACAAAGTGATGGTGAAATGACAAATTGGCTGGTTTCTTTTGTAGCTAGAGTTATACCTGCTTCAGCCCTAGGGAATGCTGCTGCTCTAATTGCATCTTGGTTAGGAATTTGCTGCTTTTTAATGTTTCATAGCAGCTTATGTTTTTGGTTTATAGCTTCACAAACATTTATATTTGTATATACGTCCATCATAGTATCCCTTCTATAGGTTTAGATGAAGTAATAAATGGAAAATCTTTGCACACGCATTGGGAAATTCTGGAACTTTTCATACAAGAAACTTAAAACAAACTAAAAAAGGTACTTTTATGTTCAAAAAGAAACTGGGTGATGTATGGGCCTAAATCAGTTTAGGTGTACAAATCGAATTTGGATTCGAATATAAGCAATTTTTCGTATCAAAGTTGAAATAAATACACGAAAAGGATGTAAATGCGAGAGAATAACTGTATTTCAATATATGAATGTGATTACAAATTTGGGCAGCGTTTCAGTACAAATTTCTGGATGCCTATGATATAAAATGATCTAGTATTTATAGGCATGAGGCTTTGCCCACGTCGTCCACTAGCACCTGATGCGTCTCCCACAATCTAAGCATTAAATGGAGGAGTTAGTGGGGGTAAAGTAGTGGGCTGCGAAGCCGCTTAAACCGAGGGGATCCACCGAGGTGCGAATGATTGACCTCGGTGGCCTGGCCCTACTGCTTGACCGAGGTGATTGCTACCGAAGCTCAGCTCGCGGCTCGCCTTCGGTAGCGACCTTCGGTTTCATGGCCTCGGCGACTTGTTCAATCGCTTCGACGGTTGTCTTGCTGGGACGTGTTCGGTCGTTAGGATTTGCATGATCGGGGCGAATCATCGCGGGTCGATTTTTACCCAATACAGATAGTCCCCCCACTCCTCGGTTGCCTACCGAGGTAACCGAGGAGTGGAGTGAAGTTTAGCGGGAAAGTGACGTGGCTCGATCTTATCCAAGTATTTCAAAATTTGTCAACGGTCCGCGTCTCATCAGGTCACTTCTTCTCGACACGTGTCATCCATTCGTTGGTTGCCCGAGCGGTCACGCCGTAATTTTGGTTTTCCCAACGTTACAATGATGATGATGTCCCACAATCTGACTCTTCCATACCTATAAATACCTCCCTTCCAAACCCTTTCCTTCACTTTCATTTTCTACGATCAAGAATTTTCAGAGTGGAAAAACACAAGCTTCCATATTTCCTTCTGATCAGTCCTTACTTTCAAGAAAATTTCAACCTTAAACTGCTACCATGTCTACCACTATATCTAGGCAAGACTCAAGTGATTCGGGTGAAAGGGTGCGAGCTCTGCCCTTGGCCATGGCTACTGTTAGTGGCGACGCCGCCGCTGCTACGCCGGCGGTCTTCACGACTGCGGCGGAAGGCGGTGAGGTGTCGTCTGGCGTTGGGGGCCTAAAGCGCCGTAAGGCTAGGGCTATGCGCGACTTGACAGTGGAGGAAGAGGAAGCCAATATAGGAGAGGATGACGTCATGGTAGGTAGTTTCAGCGGCGCCATCCCCAGAGGCGATGGTGAGGGTGATGATGCCGAGGGTGAGACCGAGGGCGTGAACGCCGCCGAAGAGGGGTCTTCGGGGCCAACGATTCCTCTCGAGCAGGAACTTGAGCCTCACCAAATAATTCCCTCCCACTTCGACAACAGCAAGGATTTAAAGCTACAAGCCCAGACAGCCGAGCAGGAGGGGAAGAACAGAAATATTCCCGTGAACACCACTCCAACCCGCATAACTCAAGCTCATATTGAGCGGGTTCGGAGGGAGTGTCAATTCGAGCCCGAGGTGAAAGTGATCATACCTGATCCAACGAGTAGGGTGTGCCACAACATTGAGGGGTTTTCCTTCGCTTACACTTATCCTTTCACCCTCGGCTTCTCCTTCCCGGTCCATAAAGTAATTGACGATTTTTGTCGGGCCTACAACTTATGTCTGGCTCAACTTGGCCCCGGCGTTTAGAGGGTTGTTCAATGCATGGATTGGTTGAGCACAAAGGCCGGGGTTTCACTCTTCAACACCTCATCTCGCTTTACTACCCCTATTTTCACAAGGCCGGGGTTATGGCGCTAAACAACCGAGGCAAGTTCGCCCTTCTACACAAGAGCGAGGACCACGGGGACCGGGGCTGGAGCGAACGGTACATCTTGTTGGAGACAAAAGTCTTATCCACCGAGCCTAATTTCCCCGAACGGTAGAATAACACGCGTAAGTATCCTTCATTTCATATCTCACTCCTCGGTGGTTTGTCCATGTTAATTGATTTCGCTTCCTTGTTGTTTTTTTTTCAGCCAACAAAGTTGACATCGTGCCCCCGGCGGGTTTGAATGAGTGGGTCAATGCGATGACCGGGGCTCTTAAACGGCCCGAGAGGACGTGGATGAAAATGGCCGCCGAATTCGGTTGGCAATGCAAGAGGCACGGTAAGTCTTTGATGATGCTTTGATAGGTAGGCCGTTTTGAGATTCCGACTTTGCTTTATTGACTTTCCTCCCCTCGCTATTAGGTTTTCCAAATCGTGCCATGAATACCAAAAAGAGTAAGAAGAAGAAGGAGGATAAAAAGAAAAAAGATGGGGAGGAGACCGAGTCAGATGACGATCTGGCTGCGGTGGCTGTAGAATACAAGGAGTTGAAGGCTTCCAAGTCTTCAAAAGTTTCAAAGGGAGCCTCCAATCAAGGGACCTCCAAAGGTAACATTCATCTTCGGTTGACATCATCAGATGTCATTCCTTCTTCATTTTCTTATTCTAACTTCTTCCCTGGTTGCAGGCGTGAAAAGGAAGAGGGCCACTTCGAAGAAATCTTCCCGTTCGGCGGTTCCTCGAACCGAGGCGGTGGTTCCTCCTCAACCCGAGGTGGAAAGGCGCCGAAGATTGATCGATGAGCCCGATGATGCAGCTGCCGAGGCTCTGGCTCGAAATGATGTTGACGTTATTGATCTCGAGGATCAAGAACTTGAATCTGAGGTAGCCGCGGCAAAGGCTAAGGGCAAGGCTAAGGTTGCAGAGGCCGGCACTGCTGCACTTGAAGAAGGGGCTGGCACCGGCCGAGAAGAGCTTATAAGCCTCACGCCTCTGTTGGGGCCAACCGAGGACAAGGTTGTGCAGGAGTTTACTTCTTGCCAACTATATAGCACTATGGGTTCCAACTAAGGGTGTCCACCGGCCCGGTCCGGCCCGGTTCCGGTGCGACTGTGCCGGTCCGTTCCGGTGCAAAGTAAAAAAAAAAAACTCGAACCCGGTCCGATCAAACGGTGCAGTTGCACCAATGCCGGATCGGAACCAGAACCGGCAAACGGAATCGTGCCGGTCCCGGTCCGGTGCAGTCCGGTCCGGTTCGGTTTCGTTAATTTTTTTTTTTTTGGTTTTAAATTATATTTTTATTGTTTAAAATAGAAGAAAAAAAAAATATTGGTAGACTAAAATCTAAATAAACCACACAAAACACACATATTATTCAACAATACACATAGTACATTAAGTTGGAAAATGGAAATGCATAATTAGAAAATAAAAAAATGAAAATAGACTAGAAATTAGAAAAATACATAAATTTTCAACTTCTGCGACTCAACACTCAATTATCACGTGGCTGCAGATATTTGCCACCATCACGAGTTGCCCATTCGTAGGCATGATGGTATTCCAAGTGGCTCTTAAACCTCATTGTCCCTCCAGTATTTGATTCATCATCCCAATTCCAAAGTTTCCGACAAAGAGTACATTGAGCTTTGCCGGTATCATTATTTTTTGTGATAAATTCCCAAACTTCGGATCTTTTAGTTCTTCTTGGACCACCAGACGGACCTGCTGTAGTAGCACCTTGAACTTGATTAGCATTATTTGCATTTGCAGCCATGTTGATAGAAAATTTAATAAAATAGCCTTTTGTTAGAAATTTTTTAAAAGAAATGAATAGAAAATATTGAATTGTGATTAACTTGATGAAATATGGGAGTATTTATAGGAAAAATAGGTAGGGGAGGGCTGTAGGGGCGTTTATGGGTGTGGGGTGGAAAAAATAGCTGTTTATGGCCGTTGCCAACGGCTATTTTTCAAAAGGGAGCGGATTTGGACAATTTTTGCAGTGGTCCGGTCCGGTCCAGTTCCGGTCCGGCCCGATTTTGTCGTTTTCTTTATTATTATTATTTTTTTTATTTTTTGGTTATTTGTTTTGTTTAAATTTTTGTTTTATGTAATAACTTATATATAATACTAGTAATCTAGTATTAAAATATTAACTATTATGTAATGTAGTATTTTAGTATTAAATTGTAAAAGTATAATTGAGTATTTTTTCAAACTTAGTAATCTAGTATAATGTAAGTAAATTGTTATTTTTTCAAACTTAATACTAAGTTAGTAGTATAATAGTATTTAGTATTTTAGTATTTAGTATTTAGTATTTAGTATATTTAGTACTTTAGTATTTAGTATTTAGTATTTAGTATTTAGTATTTAGTATTGAATTGCAAAGAGGTAACTTAATAGCAAAGGATAATTGAGAATATAACAAAGGATTATAATTTACTTAATAGCAAGGCGTAACGCATTTTATTGAATAATGGTTGATTTTTTTTTTTTTTTTTTTTTTTTTTTGCAAAGTACATAGATATTAAATTGCAAAAACTACATATTAATAAAAAAAACTTCTCATTTTCTGAATAATTTCGTATGGCACCTCTGGAGGAACCGGTGGCAAAGAGTCATCTTCTTCATAATCAGTTTTATTGTCCAAACTTCCATCGCCTGATAAAATTTCTGATGATGCTTCTACATCGGCTAGTTCATCTTCTGCAAATCCAAAATTTCTTCGCTCCGATCTAATCCAATCTCTGAATAATACGGCCGTCTCCATTGCTTCTTCCTTCAATGAATGTCTATGATCTCCAATTTGTAATCTTCCTTGGCTAAACGCGCTTTCTGAAGCAACAGATGATGCTTGAATAGTTAGAATATCCCGCGCCATTTTTGCTAAAATTGGAAACTGTGCTTGTTGATCCTTCCAAAATGGCAGTAGTTGCTCGCTTCCAAAATAATCAACTTCCTTGCAAGCATGAAGTAAATAAACATCAAGCTCGTTGAACCCTCCGCTGCTACTCGAATGCCTGCTAGAAAGCCTTTGATTAAGGCTAGAAAAACTTCTCAATCCGGTTGCAGCTCTTTTGGGAGCCTGCGTTAAACTTGATCCAGCTCCACTTAGAACACTTGGAACAACATTATCAGCTGCACTCCTATACATTTCATACATCCGCTGGCAATCTACAATTACCTGCGCACAAACTGTTTCTACACTTGGTGTTTCTTCATCAGTAATTCTCAAAGTCCGATAAATTTCTCTAATTAGCATTTCGGTATTAAAATGTTTAAAACATGGATGTAATACAGATGCAATGTAATAAAGTGGTGGAATCGGAAAAAAATATTTTTTAAATTTTTCAATCATTGCTTCTACCGCAACTTCATAGCCAGGCACTACTCTATAATCGTTAAGTAACTCTGCTATTCCAGCTATAAAATACAACATGGTAGTAATTGTAGGATAATATTGACCGAAAAATTCTTTAGTAGCATAAAAAAACTTTGCTAAAAAAAGAAGAAGACGCTCAACATTTTGCCAATCAGATTCTTCTAGGTGATACACTTCAGCTACTTTACCATTAAAATAATTAGTAATAGGCACTCGTAAAGTGTAAGCAACAGTCAAAGAGTCATATACAGTGTTCCACCTAGTTGAAACTTCCTTGGGAACTCTTCTAGGACCTATACCTTCTTTCACACACTCTACTTGAAAGTCCCTCCATCTATCCGATTTTTTAGATTTAAAAATATAACTAATTGCGAGTCTAGCCTTCATAATAGTAGGATCAAATAACTTAAGGCCATCTTTTACAACTAAATTATATATATGACATGCACATCTAACATGAAACAATTCTTCAAAAGGGGGATGCAATGCGGGTATTAACTTAGTAATAGCATAATCATTGTTTGCAGCATTATCAAGAGTTATACTTAAAATTTTATCACTAAGAAAATACGCCTTACAAATATCCGAAACTTCTCTCTTAATAAATGCTCCCGTGTGTGGTTCATCGACAGCAGAATATGCTAAAATTCTTTTTTGCATTGCCTAGTTAAGATCTATCCAATGACAAGTAACTGTTAAATACTTATACCCATTAACACCACGACCCAAATCACTAGTAAGACAAACTCTACAATCAAAGTGATAAAATATATATCGTATATATTGTCTATATTCATTTTTAAATTTTATAATATCACTTCTAACCGTAGTTTTTGGAAAACCTTGAAAAGATGGATTATATACGGTTTGAATATAACGAATAAAACCTTGACAAGAAGCAAATATAAAAGGTAAGCACTCTACCGCAATCATTTTTGCCATTTGTTTCCTATCTTTCTTTTTATCATAATGCATAAGCCCCCCCGTCACTGGGTTAATTTCCTATTGGACTCCACTACCTTGCGATGGAGCCATTTTATTTCCTGAACGAGGGTCACCCAGCCTCCTTTCTCATTCATCCTTATGATGGTTTTCTAAGTGTGTTCTCAACTTTCCCATCCCACTATTATGGCTGCCGGTTTTAAAATCCCAAACTTTTTTACAAATATTACATTTAGCGGTCTGAGCCGGAACATTTTTAGTCATAAATTTCCACACATCCGATCTTTCGGGTCGTGCATATCGTTCTCTACTAGGAGGCATAGGTGGTAATTCAGTTTCTTCAGGTTCACCTTGAAATTGACTAGTGGGTGTTTCATCATCTAAATTAGCCCCTTCGGTATTTTCTTCATATTGTGTCTCTAACATATCATTATCTAGTGGTTGATCAAAATTTATATCATGCAAAATTGCGAGTCATCTTCTTGAGTAAAATCATCTAGAAGAGAAGGAGCGCTAGAAGTACCAACTGGTCTTTTACCTAAAGCACGACTACGTCTATCATCTCCCCCTCGGTTAGAAGCACGTGATCTACGACCGCTACCCGTACGCCCAGTAATTGATCTCCACAGTCCAGACATTTTTATAATTACTAAAATATGCTTCAAACAAATTACTAAAATATGCTACAAACAATAATATTGCACAAAATAAAATAGATAATAAAAAGTAAGAACGAGTTTACTTGATATCGTGAACTTAGAATGTAGATTGTAGAACTTAGGAAGTGAAAGTTGAAACTTGACCGGAACCACACCGAACAATATTCCACTTCACTCCAAATATTTTTTTGTAATGCAATTTAGCAAATAGCCTTTGTAGAAATAAGAGAGATTGATAGAGATTTAGAGAGAATATTAGAGAAATTGTGAATAAATTGATGAAATATGATGGTATTTATAGAAAAAATAGGTTGGGGGTATGGGGGCGCCTAGGGGGGTGGGGGGCAAAAAATAGCCGTTTTTGGCCGTTGGGCCAACGGCTGTGCGTGAAATAGCCGTTGCCCAACGGCTATTTTTTGCACAAAGCCCACTAGATTCTACCGGTCCGGTCCGGACCGGTTCCGGTTCACTTTGGTCCGGTCCATCCGGTCCATTTTGGAGGTGCCGGATCGGAAACGTGCCGTTTTTTCTTTTTGGATATTTGGCCCGGCTTGCGCCGGTCCGGGCCGGTGCAAACCGGGCTATTAGACAGCCTTAGTATTTACTAAATAAGTCTCTGATATTGTACATTTTTAATTGATATTATACATTTTTAATAAATATTTATAATATTTTAAGATATTATATACGTAATATTTATTCAATTAATATCAATATATGTCATATATATAATAATTTAATATCAATACATAAGTATAGAACGATATATAGACAAAAAAAATTATATTTTGCAACCAAAACATGAAAAAAAAATTGAATTCAAAACGATAAACTGACTATTTCTCTCTCCTATTTAAATTTGTTACCTATAATAAAGCATCCCATCTTTTAAGGATAATTATTTAGAGTTTACCTTTTTTTTGGGAGTGAATAATCAACAAATATTAATATTAATATTAAAAATTTATTTTTATTATATATTAATATTTTGGATATAAAAAATTGTGGACATCTAAAAATAAATATTTGTTGATGGACGGATATATATAAACACCCCTTGCCAATTTCTTATATCGGACAAACAATCGGTACTCCATGTAAAGACATCATTAGGAAACTTCAATGCATAAGATCATTTTGGAAGTGTAAACATTTTAGCTTGAATTGTTACTTTAAATCATCATCTAGAAGTGGTCAATAATTAAGGGCATTTAAGGAATGAGAATCCACTTTACCTAGGCCAGCTTGCACCAGCCTGCTATCATGCTCCAAGACAAATTATCCGCACTAGGCATACTTGTGCTAAATTAATGTATAATAATTTGTCGTGGTTAAGGTTTCTAACATTCTTTTTAACTACAAAAATGACCATTTTATGTAGTTATATATTAGGAAATATTCAAGTAATTGACCCTAAACTTTTACACCTCATTACCAGTGTTTAAGGGGTTCGCGGGACGAGCCCTCGGGCGAGCTTCGAGGTGGGGCAATCGGGCTAGACGAAAGTATAAAAAAACATAAATGTCATGGCTTAGGGTAAGACGAGTCTGGGTGTATGGTGTAAGTGCAGAAAATCTTTTCAAATTAAAATAAAAAAATGCTAAATAAAATCTTTAATCTCAAAGGTTAACCTTATAATTACACAACATCAATTAAAAATAAACTTACGTACTAATTTTCAATGCCCGCTTGGTCAAATTAGTCCTAAGATTTAATTTCATGCTCTTAATATATGTTCTAACTTCTAATACGAAGTTCTCAAAAGGAGGAGTCCCATGGCTTCTTTAATTGATTCTTGACTTCTATCTCTACGATTTTGTTCTTGAGTTGGTTGGACGCTTCTAAATCTCTAATTACTTTCCAAAAACAATGAAAAAGAGTGAGCTGCATGCTTAAAGGTTCAATATTTATCCATTTTGTTCTCAAATAGAAACTGATTTAATATTATATAAAGTACTTTGTTAAGAAATTTTCTAAGATGAGAAGTTTTATGTGTATATTTCATATTTTTCTTATATTTACTAAAAATTCTCTGTAATTTTACCTTCTTTTTTTGGTGATATATGTATTTTTTAATTATTTATTTTCAATTAAACTATTTTATAAATTATTAAAAAAATGTATAGTTCAATGGGCCTTCGCCCAACGCCTTGGAACTTGCGCCTCGCCCTGTGTTAGATAAAAAGAACGCTCCACCCATGAAAACACTAATCATTACCCACCTATGTTTAGTTAAAGGAATTGTCAAAGTAACGCCCGCGGACCAATTTACGATGTCTCCGTCGCTGACGTTCGTCAAGCAGGCCACGTGGATTGGCCAGGGTCTTCTTCGGCTAATGAGACCTCGATCCCGAAGCCTTCGAAGTATCTTTTTGATAGGAGCCGGTCAACGTCTCCCCTGAGCACCTTTCGCCCCTTAGTTCGCTAGCTTCGTTATATGGAATGACCGGACTACGCTGCCTGTATGAAAAAACAAACTTTGCAGAACCCTTGCACCTAATCGATCGTGGTGAAGTCAGCAATGGATTCGGCGGATCATACACCTTACGCTAGGATTTGGGAAGGACATTTACGAGACTGAGGTGAGTTTTAAGAGAAAGACGGGGGTGGATTTTTTTGCTCTAACTGGCTGTGAGCATGGGAATTGCGTTGCCGAGAAGAGGGCGGAGAGGAATTTGGTGTTGCAGGTTTGATGACTGTGAGAGGGGTTGAAAATTGATTGGTTTTTTTTAGCAGGTATATTGGTATTTTTTTACTTTGAGAGAAATCACCACATCAAATTTATGATTTTTTGAGTAAGAGCTGTAAAAACAATACAAACTTGGAATTGTGTCGAATAAAAAAAAGTATGTCAATTCAATTGAGACAGATAAACAACTTAACTTTGTCCCCCTAGTTGTCTCTAATGCATTATTCTTTGTGTATCAACTTAAGTATGTAATACAATTATTAGTATGCTCATTTAGCGATTTGAAGAAGAAGTATTTGCGTAAAATAGACAGATTTGGAACCATTGTTGTCATTTTGACCCTGTTAGAAAAGTTTACAAAAATAGGCTCTGTCAAGAAAAAATGTTGGCGATTACCAAAAGAAATCTCCTGGAGATCGTCAAGTTTTTATTAATAAAACGATTTTGTGACGGGCAAAAACTTCCTTACAAAGGTCATTTTTGTAAGGCTTGTCGTCAAATTTCAGACGAGACGCCCAAAAGTGTTCTATTTCTATTAATCATCGTTTGAAGAATTAGCCTTCTACAATTTTGAGATCTTCCATGTTGTATATTTTTATTGATAAATTTTTGAATAATGCATAGCCAAGAAACTGGAATAGTTTTTTTTTTTTTTTTTTGGTAAAATTTTCTTCGGACTTGAACAGTATAGTCCATAATTGATGAATTGGGAAGAGGAAAAATTCAAGATTTAACCATGGTCAAGTTTTTGTGGAGAATAGAAAACATCGGGGAGTGGGGCCCAAAGAGTGGATGCGGCGAGAGGCAACCGCTAGCGAATCTGCTTTTGTCCGAATAGAAGAAAGAAGTAATACTAACAAGTGACGTGGTTCCCACTGCTGAAGGTAGAGAAGCTTAATTGTGGACCCCTCGCTGATGTGTACCGCATGTCTTTTGAATAGACCCTCTTTCTCCAACCCCTTTTCCTTCCCTCCCCAAAAGCCACATATAATCCAATTATAATTACCATTACTTTTCACAATTAGCATAAACAATAAACTCAACTAAACTTTTCCGTCACATTACAAAGCAGCCCCGTGCAAAGCTCTTATTATGTACGGGGTCGCAAGAAATGTGTTGAACAAAATCATCTATTATACGCAGCTTCAGCATATTACATTTTGCAAGAAGCTGTATTCACACCTTGAGCTTATAACTCCTGGTCGTCATATATATGTGATGATTGACCGTTGCATCAAGGTTCCTGTTTAATTATACTACAGATGAACAAAAAAAAAGTGAAACTTCATATGTATTGACAGTCTGATGTTGTAGAATTAATTATAGAGTATAAGGTTTGCATGATTGGATACTTTATGTCAAACAACTAAAACTTCCTATAAAGGAATGATCGCAGAAAAAAAAAATTATGACTTAAGTCACACTCAAAGGTTCAATTAGTGACTCTAGAATGAAATCAACCAGTTTACTTAAGTTATTTTTTGTTACTTTTATAAGTTATACTAATGTGGTTATTAAATTAAGGAAACTAGGACAAAAATTTGGGATAGAAGATAACATAAGAGTGAACAGAGCTAGAATAGACAACTTTGTTCTTTTCCTTGGACGGGGAATTGTTTGTATGAGTGCATTTAGTTGATAGCATTTGTATGTTGACCATCTATTGGTTGTGAGGAGAGGTGGTCCCTTCATGGATCTTTCATAGATTTATGGAGTATGATGTTCTCCACTTATGAATTCTCTCCTTATATATATCCTAATGTATGTAAGTTGAATGTGATGAGCGACAACTATTTGTATAGTTCTCGAGATATTATGCATAATTCTCATTCTCCTCATTATGGTGACAGCTCGTGCTAAAGCATTCTAGCAATTAGTCCATGATTGGGATGTCTGTCTAATATTACTACTCCCTTGGAGTCCTTAGCTCAATTTTTAGTGATCTCTAGACCTTTGTGTTTAATTTGATTGTGCGGTACTACAGTTAAGACCTATTCCTTTATCTTTGAAATAAAAATAGTGTCCAATGATCCAACTGATGTTTCAAAACTCAATAATAAAACATTAATTAATACAGAAACTTTTATTTTTATCACAGCTTACGTATGGTCCTAAAGGAAACATAAATCCCCAATTTCTTTCAATGCTGAGTGCTTCACTTCAATATCCAAACAAAAGTGTCTAAATTCCCTTCTCCACAGTCCACACCACTGCGCGTCATGCATTGTTATGCCGAGAAACAGTATATTTTACTAGAAATCTTAATCTTGTGCATATATAAGTTACTCTTTCCGTCTCAAATTATTTATCCTGTTCATTTTACATGTCCCTTAAGAAATTATTAATAAAGGGGATTATTGACTATTTTATTCTTATTTAATTTTCATTGGTATTTGAACAATTATAATATTAACCAATAAGTGAGATCTTTGTGGTTTTCAAGATATTTATTACTATGAATAAAATGGAAAAAAATGAGAAATTTTACACCTTGAAATTCTAACTTGACAAATATTTTAAGACGACTATTTTTAAAAAGAAAGATAAATAATTTGAGACGGAGGGAGTATATATGTACTGACTTCATGAATAGAGATTGTCTTCAAAGGACGAGTGGAGAACCAATAAAGCTTCTGTTACACTACTTGGATATATTATCTATCACAAGGGGAGAAATGTAAACGTGAAACTGACAACAAACTTGGAAGGCATGTGGATAAAATCATATATAGATATGATTAAATCAACTTATAAAGACTTTTTGATTCGAATAAATATTAAAAGTACTTATAAGAATGACTGTAAACAACAGTTACCAATCCAAAGATTCAGAACTAGGTTGACATTGGTGTAACAATATAGGATGAATAAAAAATATAGAGATATATGCAAGTACAAGTCAGTTTTATTTCATGTTTATTAATTCAGCCAAAAAAGATACTCCATATAGTGGATGAAACTTCACCGTTTCAACCAAAGTTAGGGAAATTAAGGACTCAAAAACACTGATATCGATCAGATCATTACAGTTGCCGATTCCAACTGAGTTCCAAACTCAAAATAGCAAAACTCAACTGGAAATTACTACTACTTAGCTTATAAATTTATTAATACTACTATTTTTTTCAAACAAACAGATTCAGAAGCTTTGGCTCTTTCAGTCCATTACCACTATCCAAACCCAGTGACACTTCAGATAACTCCGTCTCTGAACATAAACTCCACTCCGAACCGATCCATGGATTACTTGCATCCATAAAGTTTGGACTCGATGCATCGATGAACGATTCGGATTTGTTCCACGCGCCGCGAAAGAATTCAGATACATCATCTGAGTTAGTATAAGGAGGAGTAAGAATTCCGGAGAAAACTGGCCGTAGATTACCACCAGCAAGAACCGTCTCCACCGCCTTTTGACACACGTGCCAGTTACCCGTGGATAAAAGCCCCACAGCACCTGTCACTGGATTCACCGTACGTCCACACGCTTCAAACAACAGCGATTTAAACAAAGCTGTTGACAGAACAAAAAGTTCATATATCCGTCACTATGTTCCAGTTTATGTGACACAATTATTACTGTTTGAGGAATCTATCCAGTTTTTGACTATTTACTGTCAAAATTAGAAACTTTGACTACAACAATAACATATCCAATGATATCCTAAGGTGGAATAGTGAGATGTGCATAAATCATATCCACTAAGATGGGGAGACTAGCACTCGACTAAATAAAAATATTTAGAAAACATGTATAGTTGTACTTCAGACAATATCACATAAACTAAAATAGAGAAAGAAATTAAAAAAATTCTTGATAGAGAGCGTTTTATAACTGTACCAGGTCTTCTATTTTCGGGAACAGCGGAGATGAAGGACATAAGATCGCTACGGCCAAAAAACTTGGAAACGAAGAGAGTAGCGTTGCCCTGAGCACGAGGATCGTCGATACCATCCAAACATCCCCTTAAGGTACAATTGTCACTGCACCTTCTTCTTAGTACTCTGCACCCATTGCAGCTCATTTTGTTTGTTAAAAGTCTACCTTTTTTGTGAGTAGGGGGGGTCTATGAGTAGAGAGAAATGAGGAAGCGATATAATATAGAGAAAATGAGTGACAAAAGATGAGTAACTATGGTTAAGCAAGTGTGGTTTGTACTTTGTAGTTGTACTAGAATACAATTTCTTTTTTGGAATTTTATGTTAGTACGTACAATATATTAACGGACCACTAAATTCATTTTTTTTTAACTAATAAAAAGTACAATCTGGACATCATTTTTTGTAAACTTTTATATAAAATGTTGAATTATACCACTGCATTTGTTAATAAGAAATACATATGACTCGTGTAACACCTAAGCATATGGGGTAACGATTGCTTAACGTTTAATTTCAACAAAAACAATACTATGTCGTAGTTGCAAATTGCAACGCGAACCTATAAGATTCCTTGCCGATTATTTTTCTTCATTTAAATTCATCTCATACCAACATTATATAAGAAGAAAAGAAAATTACTAAAATTCTCTATATTTTTTAACGACGTAAAAATCTTAGGAGGCTAACTCCAAAAAAGCTTGTGATTAAGTAAATGCATTAAGATGACTGAAACATAATCTAGATTAATTGGTATCACCAGAGTATATAAGATCTTTTATTTCATTTTGTTGTCTCTTTCACACTCTTCAAGAATTCCTAGAGATCGTAATTCTTTTGCTATAATTTTCTTGAATGTATTTTCGTCCACTTTTACCATATTCACTTAGTAGAGTCGAATTTCACCAAAGACAAAAGTTATATACTTTCTATTCGTCTAATGGTTTGTGAGTCAGAATTATTTAATATTTACTGGTTGTGGGTGAACAAAAACATTAGTGAAATAGTTGAGATGTGGATAATAAGATCATAAACTACCAATTAAAAAGAACATGTGGCTCGTGGGGTAAAGAAGGAATATGAAGCGTATGCATATTTTTCCCTGTCGTGTTCCAAAGTTTGGGTTCGAACGGCTCCGTGTCTCCGCAACTTTACATTGTTAATTTACAACCTCTACCATTGGATGTTTGGATTAATGGATTCTTTCCTTTCTTTTCCTACTTTTATTACTAGGGATGACATTGACTCCTATTGTCCTTTATTTGTACTCATGGGCAACTTTCTATTCATCCAATTGGATCAACTTGGAGGTGTTTTTAGTTGGTAATCTCATCCTGCTTCCTACTTCCACCATTCCTTTATTTCTTCTATTAGCTTGTTTAGAACTTAGAATAATTCTCTTTTGTCCTACTTCAACTATCAAGAACCAACTGAGGATGCTTACTGAACTTTTGAGGTGTGACATTTGGTCCTCTTAAAGTTGTTAATGCAAACCTTTTGTATTAGTTCGGCAATAAATGGACAAAATAAATCAAATGTATAAACTGGCACAGACATCACATTCATAAAAAAATATACTACAAAATAGGCAGAAAACTCTTCTTTTCCTTTTTTCCTAAGACATAACTTTTCTATTCATAAATTACTTGAAGTTAAATGTGATTAAAAGTCGCATCAGAAAATGTATTATTAGCTATGAGACGACAATATTTGATTGCATCAATTTGATTATCATACATTTCTATAATAGTCATCCTATAAGACAACAATTCATTATAACAATCAAGTTTTCATTAAATTAAATTTTCATGTTTCGATATATTGTAATTTATGTGTTCTCTATAAAAATACCTTGTTGTAGTAGCTAAAAGATGTCCGAAGTTCTGACAGAATGCAATATCAGCATTAGTGAAGGATTATCTGTTTAGTAATAAAAAACATCACGTCAAAATTTAAAACTAGAAATTTTGATGCATCTTTTAAGCTCCTAAAGCTGTAAAAGTTTTGTATAAATAGAATACATTAGTATTTTACGACCCCTAAATGGAAACAATAGTGTCGTATTAATTGGGATGAATGGGTAAATTTTTAGTGACACGGGTCATGTCATGTATAATGTACTTAGAAGGCAACGAAAATGTGAGTAGTACATATTTAGGTAAAAATATCGCTCAGAGATCAGTTTTGCCACTCGTTTTTGCTTTGAGATCACTTTTTTTTATTGGTTTTACATGAGATACTACTTTTTGGAACTTCAATCCTTGTGGGCTAAACTTCATACTACAAGAGTAGAAGTGCAATTTCAGCCCACAAGGGTTGAAGTTTACGCATCTATACCTTAAAGTTCTGCACTTGCAGGTTGAAATTGAACTTTATATCTTAGGCATGAAGTTCATATAGCTACAAGGTTTGAACTTCAACCCACAAGAATTGAAATCCCAAAAAGTGGCTTCTCACATAAAATCACTAAAAAAGAAGTGGTCTCAAACCCAAAACTACTTGTAAAAGTGACTATTCGTGCACTTTGCGTATATTTGAGCAGCCAAACCTAAAAGGTCATTTACTTACTCGAGAACTCTTAAGGTGATTTAGGTAGTCAAAATTTTAAAATATCAAATTGAACACGATAGTTCAAACTTCAATGTGATTTTGAATCTCGTGATTGGGGCATTTTTTTGTTAGCTTTAGATTAAGAGAAAATAACAGCGTATGGACATCTTTTAAACAAAAAATAGACCCATTTCTCCTAAATTATGTGGTTTAAACATGTAATCATCATTGTCAACTTTTTTATAGCCACTGATCGGTTAAGCTTCATGATTTTATATCCTTGATCTAAGCCTAAAATCTTGTTGAATGAGGATTTGGCTGCATTACGGTTATCAACTTTAAAAGATAAACTTTATTATTATTTCCTTAATAAGTGAACGAAATCCATTTCTTATTTGCTCCTAAGTTTATATGTTTTATTTCTTAACAATTTTTTTCTTTACAAAATTACCAAGAAGAATAAAATGTTTTAATTATGCATATTTTTGTATAATTATGCATATTGTTTTACTGATATGCACAAATTATGCATAATTTTTTAATGATATGCATAAATTATGCACATTTTTTATTTAATGGTAAATTGACTGATATGTATAATTTTTACAATTTTGACATACCCAATATATAAACGATATAATTACACAATATGCATGATATATCGTGCATATTATATGATTAACATAATACTCTTGGACTTATTTGCTAATATCATGCATATCTAAGTTATATTTAATGTATATAATAGACATAAATTTCAGCTTTTGTTGTATATTCTATAGATACGATAACAATTTACATCCTTACTTAATATTTATCTTGTTACGACCATTTTTTACACAAAAACTAATTAAAAGAATGGTATATTTAAAGGTTATGACAAGTGTTGCAAGCTAAGGTACACAATTATTAAGAGAATTTGGAGTCGCCATTTGACAAGTTAAAGATGTGTCAAAGTTACCAAAATGGTGTACCTGGAACACCCTTAACTCGTCTAATGGTATGCGTCAGAGATTTGAGTAAGGTCCTCAGTTGACTCTCGGGAAGGTGTAGGCACCTTCGAGTCCTGTGCCAAGCCAATTGCTTTATTATCGCGTTTTGATTTATTAAACGTGGTTGTTATATTTTTCCGTTGATTTAAAGTCATATTTTATTGTTTAACCAAAAATTGTATTAGGTAACCCGCTGGGTATACCTTAGCGCAAACTTGTATCTATCATTTAATTTCTCTTTGCCGGATAAGTAGATCGTCGATCATACTTATCATGATGCCTAATCGAATGAAGGTCTTATCATCCCTATTGATTTGCCTAATTGTATTAATTATCAAAATAGTAACATTTAGTTTAAAAGTTTAACAACAGGAAAGCCAAAATATGTCAGCTTATCTAAATAGTAGCCGTTTTATTAAATAAAGGCTGCTTTGTGGGCTGTTTATGTAAAAAAAGAAGCTTGTACAACTGATGCCATTTAAACTGATGGGCCGAATTATTTGCAAAAACTGGGTTGTTTTGCAAAATTAATCATATTTATTTCTTCATTGTATAAACAGTGGCGGCATGAATAAATTAACATGTGACCAGATTTTAAAGAACGTCCTAAATTAAGAGGCTATTCATCCAAGTTGCGTTTGCAATGAAATTTGCATTTCTAGTCCTCTTTTCAGCGTATTTTTTAAGCTTTAACCAGAATTTAACAAATTTGCACATGTATGCCCAGGTTTCATAGACAGTCTTAGGTTCACTTAAAAAAAAATTAAACAATAACACGGTGAGTCCATTTCATGTTTGCTTTACAGATTCTGCCCAAATTTTGAATTTGCAAACTGTGGCCATATTTACAGAAACGGTCCAACTTTAAAACGTGTTACATTTCTAACAAAAATAAGGTATGTCTTTGCTAATTTCACATTGTCATTTTTTCCTTCCTTTTCATTCAAAATGTTCCAAGAGCAACATTTGTATATATTGTAAACATGCACACAAGTACTAGTAGCTTTTCCTTTTCTAATTTAGCATAAGAATAAGTTTAAAGAATTCCAACACAATGAGCAGAGTTTAAGACTTAAACATACTAGTCTCATTTCATTTTACTCATGCCAAACAACTCAAAATAAATATAAAGGTTAAACTTTGTGTTTATCTATATAACGAGACCTTAGAGCGCTGCAATGAAGACCCACAAAGCTTAAAAAATGAGACACGCACACAACAAAATCAGCCAACGAACAGCCCCTTTAAACAACCCTTCAAACTCCTACTTCACTACTTAAACTTTAAGATTTATGCTCCGAAAAGCCTATGGAGTAAGGGCTTTTTGGTTCTAAATCTCAACTTCACTCTCTTCATTTTTTTTCAAGTGTTTTTTTCCTCTCATTTATTGTATTTTAGATCTGGTTCCTCTTAAAAGAAGAGTAAATTCTCCTATATATAGCTGAAAATTGGAGCAAGAGGGTGGAGTGTAGACTTGTGCAAAAGTACAAGCCCACACCCTTATACTTGAGTAATTTTCTAGTATTTTTTCAGAAATAGTCCACCAGCTATAGGACACTATTTCAGCCACCCTATGTTGTCCCAAAAGCTGAAATATACAAGAAATGTCCTTTAAAAGGAGACCAAACACTCATTATACTAACTAAAAGGACTAGGACTCACTAAACAAACTAAAAACCAGACCAAACTAAGCTTAAACTAAACCAATGCAACCAGATTCTAACTTGTAGACAAACATGGCTATTTGGACTCATTAAAGTCCAACTATCAGTGAAGACTCTATGCTTTCATGTACCCCATACTAAATATGTTTTAAACAGATTTCAGTCCTAGCAAGCTTAACACAAACAAATCATGCTTAAAAGATATTATACCAGTTCAAACTTACATTATTTGCCAACCGACTCATCTTTGAACAAAATAAAGAGACATCAGTAAAGTTTTTCATGCTAGCCACCAATTGAACAATGACTTTACAATTTTAGATAAAACTATTGAACAGTGAATGAAACTTCAAAATAAACTTCCAATTTCCACAAGATGACAAATATATAACCTTGAGAAGTGTTGAGAAGTGCTTATTTCAGACAACCAAAACACAAGCCAGGTTTAAACTAAGACAACAAATGATCTTACTAACAGATTCTTGTTCAAACAATAAGCCAATTTAGACATTCAGCTTGGTACAACACTAACGGTTCGGGCAATATCAAGCTTAAACAGTACTTCACGGGCCAACTTTTCCACAAATTCATTCTAAATTATGAACTAATGACAGCTTGTAAACTGAATTTCGATTGAACTACGCAAGAATTGAGCGTTCAAACATCGATTCATGCTCGGATTATAAACAAAGACCGAGGGGATAATTTTCACACTGAAAGGAACAAGAACACCAAAGCTATGCAAGTTTCTTTCTTAAGGAAATAAAAAATCAGCCTATGAACGACAACACACTAATTCAAGAATCAACTAACATTGAACTTGAGGCAAAAAATTTCATTGCTCTTATTCAAACTGAAATCTTCCACATACATAAGGTCAAACTCATTTCTAATAACAACATCAATACAATTACACTATCACACATGTTAAACTACGACTAAACATTTTAAGCAAAATTGAAAACATAAACAATGAAGAATGCAAGGTTTTTGCTTTCTAACCCGTGGCCATGACGAAACTGCAACCGCATCTCATCACCTCACCGTTGCTATGTCCCCGCCTCACTGCCTCTCCATCATCCTCACACCACGAGCCAATCCACGGCAGCACCTCCACATCGTCCTCACAGCCCCATATTGTCGCTACTACTTCAACAAACCAACTCATCACAGCTGCGGGAACCTTGTCACAGCCATGGCTGCCTCGTCTCCTCCACAACATCATCACGTCATAATTCCAAACAAAAGTCCTCATAAACAAGCGGAAAAAATGCAGCAACCATAACAAAGCGAGAGAGGGAAAAATAAGAAGAAGGAAAACGAGAAAAATCAAAAAAAGATGAAAGAAAACGGGCAAGAGAAGAGAGGGTTCTGGGAAATGGGGTACAAAAGATGATGGGGAGAGCGAGGGGAAAAAAGGGAACTGAAACTTACCGGAAAAAATGTATTTAGCCGGATTTCAAGCTTTGACCGAAACTTTGATTGTAGATCTACGAAAATCGATTCACTTTTTGAGGAAACCAACAATGGAAATAGAAAGAGGAGGTCGAAACAAGTTGAATGGTGTATTTTAGGATTTTTTTGGCCATCGGAGGTGGTGATCCGGCGGCAGGACAGCGATGGTTATCTGGCGGGGTTGGCGGCTCCAGCGGCCTGGGGAAATTTGGGCAGGGTGACCCCAAGTCATTGAGACTTAAGGGTGTTGTGTGTATAAATGAAACGTTTTAAGAAGTTATAAGGGAATGAAGGGGAAGAGTAGGGGCCATTGGATCGAACATAATCTAACGGCTGTGATTGAGGGAGACTAATGGTGGGCTTCTGAAGTTGGGCTTGGACTCAAGCTAATTGGGCTGCACTTTTTTTAATTCAATTGGCCACTACACTTAGTCCATAAAGCAATTACACAATTAAAATATTTAATTAGCAAACTCAAAAGCACATAATATCATACTAATCACGCTATCAGAAAAAAAAATTATATAATTACACATTAAAATTATTATTATATATTTTCTACAAATTAATTAATTATTAATGAGAAAAATTCAGGAAAATTAGGCAAACATCCGAGAAGATTAACACGGCTCGTTTGAGCAAATTTTTTTTTTTTTTTTAAATTGTGCGCCAAAATTAGGTGATTACAGTTGTCCCTCTTTATTCGAGAACACGAAGAGTTTTCGGACAAAGAAGTAATCGACAACTAATTTTGGCTTTTCGGTTCTAGCCAAAAGCGCGTTCTGCGAAATGGTGACCGTACCCTGCCTACAAGGCTACCTACATATCCTCGGACTAAGGAATCAGGTTAGTGCAGTTCTCACGTGCGGTAGCTGGGACTACCGCGTTTGACAGACTCTCTAGACTAATACTAGACACTTATTAGACATACTAGGACTAACTCGAGATACTTTTAGACACATAAAGGGACTGATAACTAAACACTTCTAACATACTAGGGCTGTCGTTACTTTTCACTGGTTGCTTTTGGTTGGCGGTTATTGCTTTACAAAGAAAATTAAAGTACAACATTGAAACGTAAAATCACAATTCCTACTCTAAGTCTTCATGCTTCCGAGATGAGCCTCTTAGTTCTTGCTCTCCTCATTTGTTGAAAATAAAACCACCGCTCTTTGTTCCGACTGGTCTTGCTCTTATTACTGAAATAGATTTCCTCATTTTTCAGGTGGGTGCCTTGACTTCTTTTAGTTGTTCCCTCATTCTTCAGGTGGGTGCCTCGACCTTTAAGATACTACTCCCTCATTCTTCAGGTGGGTGCCTCAACTTCTTAAAACTACTCCCTTATTTTTCAGGTGGGTGCATCGACTTTCTCAAATCATTCCTTCATTCTTCAGGTGGGTGCCTCGGCTTCTAAAATAAATTCCCTCGTTCTCCAGGTGGGTACCTCGACTTCTAAAATAAATTCCCTCGTTCTCCAGGTGGGTGCTTCGCCTTCTCAAGATTACCCCCTCATTCTCCAGGTGGGTGCTTCGACTTTCTCAAATAAAATCCCTCATTCTCCAAGTGGGTGCCTCGACTTCTTAAATAAACTATTCCTCATTCTTCAGGTGGGTGCCTCGACTTCTCAAATAAAAATCCCTCGTTCTCCAGGTAGGTGCCTCGCCATCTCAAAATAAACTCCTTGTTGGTCTCTTCTGATGTGCGAACCTTGGTATGTCGCTCCAAATACCAAGATGCCACATAGGCTTCCATTATCCAGGCGGGTCCTGACCGTGCTCTGCCACAACTACAAAATAGGTAAATAATTTTTGCAAAACTTACTTTTGCTCGTTGGAAGTGGAAGAAATTCCGGATAAAGGACTCTGAGCGGGAGATTTCCTTTAGGGAAGTAAAAGGACTTATCTAGAGGTGGAAGCGATGACCTCAATAAATATGACGCGCATCTTGGCCTCGAACCCTGATCCATTCACAACAGTTTTCCCTTGACTCTTTCCCGAGTTGAACATTCAAAACAATACTCGTCAAGCCCGACTTGATGACAGTTACCACATCCCTCATTCGGTTAGTGGCGTCTCTTTCAGGGTTTTCACCGACTAACCTCTCTCTTTGCTCTTTTGCCTCACTGTTTTTCATGTGGCGCCCTTTCAGTTTTTCACCAACAAGACTTCATTAATTTTTTTCTTTTTTTTTCTCCTTTTTCTCGCGTCGACCTCTTTTCATTCCACCCATTGATGATGATTTTCTGAGCTAATTCTTGCTCGATTGACATTCTCAACATTGGCCAAAAATGGTCTATTGGACATTTATATGAGTTCGGAAGCAATGTTTGGCCTGAGTGCTCGAAAACATCTCATGAAATGACAGAGATCGTTCTTAAGAAAGATAAAGAGCTTAAGCCCTAGTTTAGTGTAAATTAGGGCGTTTTGAGCATCTTTCCCACTTTCAAGAATGAGTGAATGGTATGATTAAATAGAAGTTTTTTTTTTATTTTATTTTGTTGACAAAATAAAAATAAAATTAAAATAAACTTCTGCCCCAATTTAGCAGAAACCGCGAATTTGAATTTTCTTTGACTTTGGCCGCAAAGTCGGAGGCAAGTTTTGCATCGATGTGAAATAGGGAGAAAGGGAACTTTCCCCTGATATGAAACAAGGGAATTTTGAGAACTTCCCTTGATATGACCGCACCCGAATGATTTCCTACGTATCCTTTTGAAAGGAATCAGGTCAGATGTAGCTCTTGCAACTTAATGCCAACTTTGTTTTTGGATCTTTTCTTTCTTCATTTCATTTCAATTACAAAGATTCCCAATAAGGGTTTGCAAAAGCAATACAAAGCCAAAGGCTAACCAAACAGGGATACATTATCTGGGTAAAGGAAACAAAGCCTTTCATTATCCCGATCCAAAATTTCTAACTTAATAGATGCCAACTTAGAACATCAAATGTAGTACCTCTTCACTGCATCAACATTAACGATCATTTCAGCCATCGTGCATTCGATGTCTGTTAAAAATAGAGCACCATTGGGAAACACCTTCTTCACCACGTACGGTCCTTGCCAATTTGGAGCAAATTTGTCCTTTGCTTCTTTCTGATGTGAAAATATGCGTTTCAAGACCAACTGACCTTCACTGAACTTGCATTGGCGCACTTTCTTGTTGTATGCTTTGGCCATTCTCTTCTGATATAGTTGACCATAACATATTGCATTTAGCCTTTCTCGTCAATCAAAGCCAATTGTTCCAAGAGGTATTTGACCCATTCAATATCCTAGATCTCAGCTTCAACAATGATCCTCACTAAAGGTATTTCGACTTATGCCGAAATGACCGCTTCAGTCCCATACACCAGTCCATATGGGGTTGTGACTATTGAGGTGCACACAGTTGTGCGATAACCCAGAAGAGCGAATGGAAACTTCTCATGCCAATCTCGAGATCCTTGCGCCATTTTACGAAGGATCTTCTTATGTTCTTGTTTGCCGCTTCGACCGCACCATTTGCATTTGGACGGTAAGGTGTAGAATGTCTATGCACAATTTTGAATCTTTTACATGCCCCATTCAACAAATGACTGTTGAGGTTGGCCCCATTGTCGGTGATAATGGTATTAAGGATACCAAATCGACAAATAATGTTCGAATGGACAAAGTCAACCACAGCTTTTTTGGTCACCGACTTGAATGTCGCGGCTTCCACCCACTTGGTAAAATAATCAATGGCGACCAAGACAAATCTATGCCCGTTCGAAGCCTTTGGTTCTATTGCCCCAATGACATCCATTCCCCATGCTGCGAAAGGCCAAGGGGCAGACATTGTGTGAAGCTCCAAGGGAGGCGAATGTATCAGATCGCCGTGCACTTGACATTGGTGGCATCTTTGCACAAATCCTATACAATCTAGAACATAGCCATTCATGTGTGGCCCACATATTCCAGAATGTACCTCGTTAATAATTCTCGAGGCTTCTTATGCGTCCACACATCTCAACAGTCCCAGATCTGGGGTTCTCTTGTACAACACCCCTCCGCTTAGAAAGAAACCATTTGCAAGACGGCGAAGGGTTCTTTTCTGATTGCTCTCGGATAGTGCTGGGTATTCTCCATTCTTGATGTAGTTTTTGATGTCCAGGTACCACGGCTCACCATCAAGTTCTTCTTCAACTATGTTGCAGTACGCATGTTGATCCTGAACTTGAATCTCGAGAGGATCAATATGAGTTTGGTTAGGGTGACTGATCATTGACGCTAATGTAGCCAAAGCATCGGCCAACTCATTGTGTATTCTTGGGAGGTGCCTAAATTCAATAGAATCAAATCTCTGGAAAAGATCTTCCAGATATTGGTTATACATGATGAGCTTCCCATCTCGAGTTTCCCATTCACCCTTGATTTGATGTATCCGAGGACTAGTAGTTCTTTGATGTCCATGTCTATCGCCATGCGCGGACTCATGATGCAAGCCCCGTATTCTGGTGTGTTATTGGTGCACCAAAAACGAAGTTGTGCGGCTGCTGGATAATAATGCCCTATCGGAGATATAAGAACAGCCCCGATACCATCACCTTTGGAGCTAGAGGCCCCATCAAAGTATATCTTCCAGTAATTATCATCTTCAGGGAACAACTCTTCAATTATGTCCACCTCTTCATTCAGAAAGTATGTCTTGAGAGGTTCATACTTGTCATCCACCGGATTCTCGGCCAAATGATCAGCAAAAGCCTGGGCTTTCATTGCAGTTCTGGTGACGTAAACTATGTCAAACTCTGTGAGTAACATTTGCCACTTGGCCAGCCTCCCGTTGGCATTGGCTTCTGGAAGATGTACTTCAGTGGGTCCATTCGGGATATGAGGTAAGCAGTGTATGACAGCAAATAATGCCTCAACTTCTGTGCTACCCAAGTGAGGGCACAACAAGTTCTTTCTAGCAAAGTGTACTTAACCTCGTGATCTATGAACTTCTTGCTCATGTAATAAATTGCGTGCTCTTTCTTTCCTGTGGTATCATGTTTCCCCTGTACATCCAAATGAATTATCCATCACCGACAGATAGAGGAACAAAGGTCGGTCTTGCTCCGACGGGACCAATACCGGTGGATTTGACAAGTATTGCTTGATTTGGTCAAAGGCCGCTTGACATTCCTCATTCCACTTAACTGCATCATCTTTCTTTAGCAGCTTGAAGATTGCCTCACACTGGTGGTGAGTTGAGCGATGAACACTGATGTAGTTCAATCTTCCGAGGAAACTCACAATTTCCTTCTTGTTCTTTGGAGAAGGCAATGCTTGTATAGCCTTGATCTTTGAAGGATCCAATTCAATGTCTCTCATGCCTGTAATGAAATCCAACAACTTTCCAGCTGGAACACGGAATGCACATTTGGCCGGGTTCAACTTCAAATTGTACCTTTTGAGTCTTTCAAAGAATTTCCTGAGGTCTTTAACATAATCCTCTGCTGTTCTTGATTTGATTATCACATCATCCACATACACCTCAATTTCTTTGTGTATCATATCATGGAAGACAGTTGTCATGGCTCTCATGTACGTTGCTCCAGTATTCATCAAACCGAACGACATGACCCTGTAAAAAAAGGTTCCCCAAGGCGTGGTGAATGTCGTCTTTTCTGCGTCCTCTTCATCCATCAGGATCTGGTGATATCCGGCATAGCAGTCCACAAAAGATTGGATCTCGTGTTTAGCACAATTGTCTATGAGAATGTGAATATTAGGCAAAGGAAAACTATCCTTGGGACTAGCCTTGTTCAAATCTCGATAGTCGACACAAATTCTTGTCTTCCCATCTTCCTTAGGTACCTGCACGACACTGGCCAACCATGTGGAATATTGAAGAGTTTGGATCACCTTCACAGATAGCTGCTTCATGATTTCATCATGGATTTTCTGGCTCATATCTATCTTGAATTTCCTCCAAAGCTACTTGACTGGAAGAAAATCGGGATTAATCAACAATTTATGAACCACCAAATCTGTGCTCAAACCAGGCATGTCATCATACGACCAAGCAAACACGTCTCTATAGTCAAACAAGACTTGGACTATGTCATTTTTCACTTTCGGTTCAGTGTGCATGCTTATCTTGGTTTCCCTAATATCACCTGGACTTTCCAGATTTATATTTTCTGTGTCATCCAGATTGGGCTTAGGCTTATTTTCAAACTGTTCTAATTCTCCATTTATTTCACTCTCGGCTCCCTCCTCATCATATTCTTCCTCAAAGATTTCTTCTGTATCAGTCTCTTCCATGTCATCTACCCCATCAATTGTCATTTCATAATCATTCCAACCCAACATGTATTTTCCTCAATTTTTGGTTGATTCATTGAGACCAAGTTAAACTGTGTGTTTAGATTAGGGCGTGATTTCAGCATGCATGCCATGTTATTAAGGCCATCAGAAACATAGCTAGAGAAAGAAATAAGAAACAAAAATTACGAAGGTAATGAGATAAAATAAGGAGACAAGAAGCATGTCTTGCTTTTCATTGAATTTGAAAGATAAAAGGGTTTGACATCATAACAAGCAAAATAAATATACTTTGATTACAACCCTTAGAATAACCAAGTATACAGAAAGGATAACAAAACTTGCTACCAATAGCCCCTCCTGGGGGGAGGCGTGGATTCCCAGTTGTTTAGCTTCACATCAGGGCCAATGTCCTGGATTTCTACATTGCTAGGTCCTTCGCCAGTTTGCACCATGTTGATGCCAAAGACGTGCCTCAAGTCTGATAGTAGCTTCTTTTGTTCTTCAGTCTCCTCAGTTTTGGAAGCAGCCTTGCCTCCACTTGGCCCTGGGAAACATTGAGCGAGGCAAGGGACAGGCTTCTCAAGAGACCATTCTTGTTTCTTCAACTTCCTAGCTCTTGCTCTGTCTGCAGCTGTGGGCTTGTATCCCAGACCCCAGGTACCTCGAATGCCGAGTAATTGGACGCGACATTCCTTGTAGTGCTGCCCCGAGACCCTTTTCGGGTTGGAAACTGTGCTTCAACATTTTTGTAGCCATCATGATTACTGCTTTTGACAATCTTGCTTGGGGCAAAGGCTTGCCTTCAGGAATCTCCTCCACATGGACTGCTTCAAAGGCTTGGTACATCAGAATTGGGCTATCATTTTCGACCTCAATAACTGGAATAAATGGATCCTTGTACATTGACAAATCTCCTTCTCCGTGTACCATGATCATCTCACGATTCCATTCAAACTTGATAGTCAGGTGTAAGGTCGACGGTACTGCGCCTGCCATATGGATCCAGGGTCTTCCCAACAGCAAGTTGTAAGACGAATCCATATCAAGAACTTGGAAATCAATAGCAAAATCCACAAGCCCGATTGTCAGCATCAATTCTATCTCACCGATCGATTATCGTTTTTCTCCATCAAAAGTGCGGATACTCATGGTGTTGGTTCGAATTTTGTCCATGTTGACTTTCAATCTTTTTAGGGTGGACAATGGACAGATGTTCAGACCAGACCCATCGTCAACCAGTACCCTTGTGACATAAGAATTGTCACACTTGACAGTCAAGTGCTTTGTTGTGACTAGTGTCTTCCATTGGCAGTTCCTCGTCAGTGAAAGTGATCCTGTTTACCTCAAAGATACGACTTGCAATTTCTTCGAGGTTGCTAACGGTCATCTTCTCAGAGACATGGGCCTCATTCAGGATTTTTAACAGAGCATGACGGTGCACCTCAGAATGCATCAACAAGGACAATAAAGAAATTTGAGCAGGGGTCTTCCTCAGCTGCTCTACAATGGAGTAATCTTGCACTTTCATCTTCTTCAGAAATTCCTCCGCCTCTTTATCAATGACAGATTCCTTGATGGGGCCTTGATTTTCTCTAGCTTGCTTTGCCTTTCTTAACTCTTCCGTGGTAAAGCACCGCCCAGAACGAGTTAGACCGCCCACTTGTGTTGTTTCTGCCACAACCACGTTTCCCTTGTATGACACCACTGCCTTGTCATAATTCCATGGGATAACATTAGTGTTTTTCATAGGAATCTGAGATGCGCTCTTTATGACAACAGCCTCACATAGCTTGTTCTGATCATCTTCACGGGGTGCCCTTTTGATAACCAACTTTGGTTTGGACACACAATCTGTTTCCCCTTCATTGTTGCTGGTCCTTTGGATTACCAACTTTGGTTTTTCAGTCACATCTTCCTTTCTCTCAACAAATCTTTTCAATGTCAACACTGGCTTGTTTGGCTGGATAGGATGCCTCACTTTCCCCGGCACAATCGAAGGAATTGGTTGCATCCTTTCCGCCCCAATTATTATAGCATCGACTGACACTATTGGTCTTGAAGATTCATCTTCAAATCCGCCTTCACATATACCCACCATGTGTACATCGTGGACTGGCAAAGGATTGCGACTAATGTCCGGCGTTTCTGCATCTTCGATCATTATTTGGTTATTGTCAATCAGATCTTGCACTGCCCTCTTGAGATAATAGAAATCTTCTGTATCATGCCCTGGCGCACCCGAATAGTATTCACAATGTCGAGAGTGGTCCACTTTCCCTATAGGATGCATGTTTCCTTGAATTGGCTTTATCATATCCAAGGCTCTCAATTTTTCGAAGATACTGGTGTAAGATTCTCCAATTGGTGTGAATTCTCTCTTTTTCTCTTCTCGGGCCTCCTTGAATTCAGCTCTTGGACGAAATCTTGCGGGACCTCTTGGTCGGTAGGTAGGGTTTGGCAGAGCTTGATAGTGATTAGGTGGAGCTTGGTGCGTGTGATATGCAGGCTGTGGGGCTGGCGCACGCCATTGCGGATAGGATGTTGGAGCATATGGCTGTGCATCATGTACATAGTATTGGGGTGGCGGTATAGAGTATTGAACATTTTCTGGTAGGTAGTAGTGTTGTGATGGGAGTGTTTGTGGAGCTTGGTGTGAATTAGGCTGGCCGTATCGCTCATCGTTCCACTTTCACGAACTCGACACCACCATGGCCACATCTTCTTTCTTCTTCTTACCAAACCCTGCTGCCCCAATCTGCACAGCCTGTGTAGTCGCCTTTAGTGCAGTCTGACTCACAATCTTGCCAGCTTTGATTCCCCTCTCAATCATTTCTCCCATCTTGACGACTTCACTAAATGGTTTTCCAAAGGCGGCGATCAATGCACCATAGAACGCCTCATCTTGCGCCTCAATGAACAAACGGACCATGTCATCATCCAGTATTGCGGGGCTCACTCGAGCGGCCTGCTTGCGCCATCTGAGGGCATACTCCCTAAAGCTTTCACTTGGCTTCTTTTTTATCGCATCCAAAGAGGATCGATCTGGCAAAACTTCAATAAGGTACTTGTACTGATCGTAGAATCCATGCACCATATCCCCAAATGCTAACCATTTAGTTAAATCCTTCCTCATGAACCATTCGATAGCTGTGCCCCCCAAGCTTTCAGAAAAGTATGCTATCAACAACTTGTCTTTCTTGGCCCCTCTCATTTTGTTGCAGTAGGTCTTCATATGAACCCTTGGATCTCCTTGCCCGGTGTATAGATCGAACTTGGGCACTATGAACCCATCTGGAAATTGCAATTCAGGGTAGGGGCAAAGATCCTTGAAATAAATGTTAGTATGATCTCCATATCCCTGAATGATCCTTACTACTTGTTCCAGGCCTTTCACTTTTTGCAGAACCTCGCTCTCATCTAGCTTTCCCGATCGATCAACCTAAACTTGAGACTCGCGATGGAACCCATGATCATATGAGTCACTGTGTCGGAAATTGGGTTCATGGTGCTGATCATAATGTTGATCTCCAGCCTGAAGATGTGGTTCACTGTTCGACCTGGCCATGGCAGGCCTAGAAGGGCCATCAAACAAAACAGGTTAGGAAACACAATATTTATAATCCAAGCGTGCCTACAAGCTTAAGGTCGTCATGTGTCATCCCTAAACGGTTTGGATTAGATTCTCAAGTGTATTGATTGAGTTCTCTTTTTTTTCTTTTTCTTTCAAAGAGAGGCCAGCGGGTGAAATAAATTGACACATCAAAAATACGCAAAAGATTTCCATTACTATGGAGAGTACAAGACATACGGTGCTCTAAGGCACAACCTAAGCAACGTACAAATGACTGAAACTAGAAATAATTACCACTACTAAGTTCAAAAGCAATATAAAGTACAATATATCGAGATGCTAAATGAGTGACAAAACAAAATAATAAGCTGCATCATCTCAGACTGATGTATCTGCTAAGGAAACCCTGGCTCAACGTTAGCTGGCTCCTCTAAGTCAGACTCAGGTGGCTCCTCGGGATCTTCTTCTGCTGGTGACAAAGGCTGGCTCAAAATATCACGCAATACGTGCACCCGCTGAGATATATTGCTGACATAATCCGGAGCCTCATTGAGGATAGTCCTATTGGACGAGATTCTATGATCTTGGCACATCCTAGCCACATAGTCCGCCAGTTCCCACACATGTTCCTGACCTCGATCAATGACTCTCTTTGACACGGCTATCTGCTGAAGTTGGGTCGTGGCTTATCTCAATGCATTATTTTTTCAAAATCACTGCCTCATCAAGTTGTTTATCCAGCCGATCAATGTTCTTAAGGCACTTATCTGCAAATCTGTCGCTCTCAGCCCGGGCGGCTAGAGCAGTGTCCTTCTCTGTTAAAGCTTTACGATGAAAGTCATGAAGTCGCCTGATAGTATCTGAGTATTGATGTGTCAAGTCCTCGCTCTCAGACTGAACGACTCTAGCAGCGTCCCTCTCCGCAACTAAGCCATGTATAGTATCATGGTACCCCTCCTCAATCTCACGCGTGGCCATCCGAACCTGCATATCCAATCGAGCCTCCATGTCAACCGCGCCAGTACTCGACCTGGCAGACATCTCTCTAGGTATGGGCTGGTGGCAATACCATGACTCGTACTCCTGAGTGACCTCTCATATGAGTCCATTCTGAACCTGAGTCTCTTTTGTGAGATGACGCCTAGTGTCCCACAAGTTCAAGATCTTACCCTTGTGGGTAAACAGTCCCGATGGATAAACTAAAACATAAGCACTCATATCTTCAATTATCAGGACCACCTATCATCGGCCCAACAGTCTGAGCACCCGCAGAGGGGCATAAGGCTGGGTTGCTTCCAAACCCATCAGAACTAAAACGGGACACTTGATGCATCTGTGCACAACCTTCTCCATAGAAAGCCAATTATACTGCCACAATATCTTATTTGATGTAAGGGAGTACAAGCACGACCTCCAAGCACACTAACTATCTGGAAACTTACATTTCTGGATATTTTTGAAATGATAACCAAGATAGCCAAAGTCAAAGCAATCAGCAATAGGGCGAGATGGGCGGGGGCGTATGTGCTCCAAAAACTACACCTGCAACAGGAGGTTACACCCCTCGAAGAACTCACTTTTACCTTTGCAGCATTGAGTCAAAGAATGAAAGATACTCCCTAAAATTGTCGGAACGATCGTAGGATTTGGTGCTTTTTCATACAGGGCCACCATAATCTAACTGACTTTAATGGATATCCTTTTATAAGACAACGGAAAAACCAACAAACCTAGAAGAGCAAACACAAAAACCTTTGAACAAAGTTGCACCCATTCATTATATATCAGCTTGTCATGAAACTCGAAGCCATTCCATTTGAAACCATTATCATACCCGAATCGAGCATAGAGGTAGTTAAATGAAATCCACCCGTGAGTAACACTAACAATAGAGGCATCTACTCGCATCCGGATGTTTTGAAAGAAATAATGTGCATTGACATTTTTCGGGGCAATCATTCTCTTTTCATTTAAATCTAACTTAATGAGCTTGGCTATTTCATCGAGTGTAGGTGTCATCTCAAATCCCTTGAAACAGAACGTATTACTGTTGGGGTTCCAGAATCCAACAAGTGCACTGACCAGATCTCAATGCGGGACAATATCTTTAGTCACAAGGTCAGTCAGAAAACCAATCTTCTTCTGGACTAAACCTTGTTGCATCTCGTTCATACTCTTCCACCAAGACCTCAACAATTCGGGTTGGCCGTCAGTCATCATGATAGATGATGGGTGGCATCAGAAGGGTACTTTCTCTTGCTAGACCTAGAAGACGATGCCACCATGGTACCTAAAAAAACACGTTTCATTTAATTTTGAAAAAATGAAAGACCCTCAAAATATTGACAGACAAAACAAACCGTTGCTTAAAACCTCCTAAAATCTATCATGTGTTCACCATTTGAGACTCATATTTTCAACAAAGATTTTACCATTACAATGGCATAAAATTTGCTCAAAAAGACCTTCGGCCAATCGAGGCACTCGCTAACTGTTGGAAAAAATTGTCATTCTAGAGAAGTGAGAAATTGACTCAATATACTGCCGCCAAAACAAAACAGACGCTTAGACTTTCCACAAAATTGGGTATATTATGGTTGTCACAATGGGACTTAGCGATTTTCAAAAAAAATTACCATTTTAACGGCGTGAAATTGAACCAAAAAAATCCTTTGGCCAACCAGGGCCCTTGGAAACTTGAAATATTTTGTATTATAACGGTATCAAGACTAACTCCATAAAATTTGACAACTTTGGTATGCAATTATTTTTTTCTTTTTTTGAAAAAATTCGCCATTATGACGACGTAAAAATTGACTCAAAATTTTCCGATACATAAATCTTTGCAAAAATTTATGTTTCCACGGCATGACCTAAAACAAAAAATGTATTAGAACAGGACATCTGTTGACACCCAATTTTGTCCCAAAAAATTTAATTAATGTCGAATTATTATAATAAGGTCAATTTTAGAAAATCAAAAGCGAATTGAGTAATTTTAAAGAAAAGGGGGCCAAAATTGCAATGCGTAACCTAAGATTCACCCTACACGCGCAAAAACCATATATCATTACACACCCACACATTTACATCCACAATATCAGATACCCGTTTAGAAGTTCCCCTGACCCGTTTTTCAAAATCCCTTGAACCTGATTACCCATAATTTCAAACGGGAATCTGCCAAAATCATCTGGTCCCCCCATCTCCAGCTGGAATTTGTACTAGTTCTTATCTGTTAAGACCTGTTGGGGGTCATTTTAGTATTTTTCCCCAACTTTTGAGCCCTAAAGAACCCTAATCGTGGAGATATAAAAGGGGAGTTTGATAGTGAGCAGCAGGTTATTTTTAGCAGTGAATGGAGAGGGATAGTGAAAAGAACAGTATATGCAATACATATAAAAAATTTATTTTCTCGGTTACGAAGTTCATAAAATAACATTACTGTTTCTGTGGGATTTTGGTTTTTGTTTATCGCTTCTCCGTCATTCGAGTCATCGACCTTGTTCGAGTCGTCGCTCTTGTTCGAATCGCATTCTCTGGATCCCTCGCCTTGGTTCACTGCTCGCAAAAAGGTAAATCCTTTTTCTTTTGTATTCACTTTAATTCCTATATGATCAGTTTGTTTATCTTTATGTGTGAGTAATGCTTGCATTTTCTTGCAAGATTTCATTTTGTTGTTTGATTGCATTAAGATTTGGAAACAGAATAATAACGTGATAATACGAAACTTGTTGAGACTTTCAACTAAAGCCATAATCTTTGAGCTCATTCTTCTGTTGCTATCGTTTTCTCGTGTGTTGATTATCTCGTGCCTAATATCGCATGATTAAAAGATTCTTTCTTATCAAGATAAATTTAAAAGATTTATTTCTTTCTCTTTAAGCTGGTATGGTGCTATGTTTTTCCTTAAAGTTTTAGTCTTAAAAGGTTGTCTCTTTACATCTGTTTAAATAGTGGTATTATCAAATTTTAAAGTGAAAGAAACATGTTTAAGTTTCCAGTTTGGATCCCAGTATCTGTTCTCTGCTTCTCTGTTAAAACTTAATAAAGATAGTGCATGTTCTTATTTTCTTATATCTTTTTTTTTTCTCTTCAAATCCCTCTATTATGTCTTAGCACCCTGAAGTTGGATTTGTCTGGATCATTGCTCTTCTATTTCTTGGTTAAGTGAGTTAAGAAGCGAATAAAAGAAGTTCAGTTTGTGAGAGAGGGTTTCTGGTCTTGTCTTGTTTCTGTAGGAATTAGAGGAGAGGGGCTGGGCAGGTTCCTTCTTGTTCTTTGAATTAGTGCAGCATTCTGTGTGTCTTAGCCATGTTTCTGGTTGCTGGAGAGATGTGAGTGTTTGGAGGGGATGTATATGGAGCCTGAATGCTTGTTCCTATGTGAGTTGAGGGATCAGGTAGCTGCATGTTGTTCTTAGTTTGTTTAGAGGTACTAGTGGTCTACGAGGTTGAAAGGGTTGGAATAAGGGTTGTTCTTGGTGGTTAGTTAGTAAAGAGGGAGTCAGGGTAGAGTTTGTATAGTTGTTGTGAATAGAGGATAGTTCTATGGGCTGTTTGTTTGTTGTTGTTGTATGCAGAAGTGTAGAAGTTCGTGGGGTTTGTTTTTGGTATGTTTGAAGAGAGGGTGTTATACCAACCTTGTGACGTCCTGATTTGTGGGCCAAAAATACGTCACCGCACCTAATCTTACAACCTATGCGTTGCCTAGACTGGGTTAGCCTCCTAACATTTGCCTAGCAAAATAAGTGTCAAAGGGAACTCAAGATGCAAAGAGAAACGAAAATGGGGAAGAAGGTACTCTTCTATTATGTGCATACAAAGTATACAAGTGCTGAAACTATTTACAAAGGGGTAGCTGCCTATTTAAACTACTAAGGGCCAGCATGCATGCTGAAAAAGCAGCCTGACAGTGCATTAAATGTAGCCTGCTGCCCACTATTACAAATTGCATGCCTTCTACTTTAATTCAAACTAAAGCTGGTTTGTCCCCCATGTGTATACAACTATCAAAGCAAGTAAAAATCAGCATGTAAGCTAAAGTGTGCCATGTAATCTAAGTTTGCTGTCATGTGGCTTGTCCATATGGCCAAAATCTGCCCCAAAAAGTGTCCCATGAGCTGCCTGACTTAGCGGAACGACGCACGCTAGCCCGCCCAATGTTGCGACGACCGCAGCGCAACTAGCCTCCAAGTATGACTTGAGCTTGTCCCGAAATTGCCATAAGTCCTCAGCTCTCTCCCACGTAGCCTCTTCCAGTGACTGCCCCTTCCAATGAATGAGGAACATTGTCGTAGGCTTGATGCCTCGCTGCTGCATGGCTTGATGATCAATAATAGTCTCTATCTCTTTGTCATGAGACTGCGTGATAGTAATCGGTGCCCGATCAGTTTGCCCCCGCTCAGGATCCTCTTTGTCTTCATGATATGGCTTGAGATTACAAGCATGGAAAACCGGATGAATCCTCAAGTGTGGAGGCATGGCCACACGATAAGAAATTTTGCCAACCTTGGCAACAATCTCGAACGGCCCCTCATATTTTCTGATAAGATTTTGGTGCACCCCAAAAATTTTTCAAGCCATCACCATATCGGATGGCTTGACCATCACCATATCGCCCACTTGATAATGAGTAGGCCTCCACTTTCGGTCCGCAAACTTTTTCATATGCTTGACTGCCTTATCAAGATAGGAACGAGCCACATGTAATTGCTTTTCCCACGTCTTGGCTGATTGATAGGCACCAAGACTCTTGCCCTCAAAACTAGCGGGCAAGAAATGTGGAGTAAGCGGCTGCTGCCCCGTCGCCAGATGAAACGGAGTCTTCCCCGTCGACTCACTCCACTGCAAGTTATAAGAAAACTGAGCAATGTCAAGCAGCTTCGCCCAATCAGATTGATGGGCACTCACATAGTCCGCAAATAAAGTTCAAGCAAAGCATTTATACGTTCCATCTGCCTATCAGTTTGCGGATGAAAGCTAGTGGAGAAATGTAATTCAGTCCCAAGTAAAGCAAATAATTCTCTCCAAAAAGCCCCGCTGAAACGAGGGTCGCGATCACTGATAATATGCTTGGGCAGGCCCCAATACTTGACAACATGCCTGAAAAATAAACCGACTGCCTCACGAGCATTGCAGCCCAGTGAAGCCGCAGCAAAAACAACATACTTAGAGAAACAGTCTACAACGACCATAATTGTCCCATAGCCATCAGATTTGGGCAAGGCAGTGATGAAATCCATAGTCACCGACTCCCAAGGTCGCTTCGCAATAGGCAAAGGCTACAAAAGACCACCAGGAATCTTGTGCTCGACTTTGTCTTTTTGACAAACCAAGCAAGTCTGCACATATGACTCTATATTGTCCCGCATCGAGGGCCAATAATAAACAACTTCAATAAGGGCACGAGTACGTCGCATACCCGGATGTCCAGCCCATAGAGTATCATGTGCCTTTTTCATCAAACGCCTGCAAAGATCACCAAATTTTGGCACATAATTGCGCCTACCTGCAGTCAATAACAAACAGTTATTAAGCCAAAAACGGCGAGTTTTCCCTTGCTTGGCCAGCTCCACAATCTGCCTAGCCAAAGGATCATGCTGAATTCCATCTCGAATAGCATCAATAAGGTCGCTTGTAGCATGAGTAATAGCAGCCAACTTTGCTTTCCGGCTTAGGGCATCAGCCACAACATTGGCTTTGCCCGGCTTATACTCCAAGACATAATCGAACTCCGCTAAGAAGTCCTGCCAACGAGCCTGCTTTGGACTGATTTTCCGCTGCGATTGAAAGTAACTAGTCGCAACGTTGTCCGTCTTCACAATAAATCTGCTCCCAAGCAAGTAATGACGCCAAGTGCGCAAGCAATGCACGATGGCGGTCATCTCTTTTTCCTGCACGGTATAACGTCGCTCTGTCTCGTTCAGCTTGCGACTCTCACAAGAATTGGGGTGAGCTTCCTGCATAAGGACCCCTCTAATGGAAAAGTCTGATGCATCGCTATGCACCTCAAACACCTTGGAAAAATTAGGGATAGCTAAGACCGGCTCTCGTATAATAGTTGCCTTCAAATCATCAAAGGCCTTTTGAGTATGAGGATCCTAACTCCAAGGTTTGTTCTTCTTCAATTAAATTTGTCAAGCGCGCGGCCTTGGCTGAATATCTATGAATGAACTTGCGGTAATAGTTACAACGACCCAAAAACGACTGCAATTCAGTCACCTTCGTTGACGGCTCCCACTCCTCAATAGCACGGACTTTGGTAATGTCCATGCGAATCTGCCCATGACCAATAACATGGCCCAAGAAGTGAACTTCCAGCTGTGCAAAACTACATTTGTCTTGCTTGACAAACAACTCATGATCTCGCAAGGTCTGAAATACCCTTCGCAAGTGCTCAACATGAGCCTTTAATGAGCTGCTATAAACAACAATGTCATCAAGATATACAACCACAAAATCATTAAGATATGGCTGAAATATTTGATTCATAAGTGTGCAAAACATAGCAGGTGCGTTAGTCAAGCCGAACAGCATGACCAACCACTCAAAAGCCCCGTAACGAGTAACACAAGCCGTCTTCGACTCATCGCCTTCAGCAATGCGGACTTGATAATAGCCTTGGCGCAAGTCCAACTTAGTAAAGAAATTGGCTTGGCCCAATCTATCAAACAAATCTGAAATCAAAGGAATAGGATACTTGTTCTTAACCGTGACTTTGTTAAGAGCACGGTAGTCAATACATAAGCGCAATGTCCCGTCCTTTTTCTTTTGAAACAAAACAGGCGCACCAAATGGAGCCTTCGAAGGCCTGATATGGCCTGCATCCAGCAGCTCCCTAAGTTGCCTCTACAGATCCTCTAGCTCGGGTGGGGCCATGCGATAAGGGGCAAAAGCTGGGGGCTTTGTGCCCTGCTCCAACTCAATGACATGATCTACTGCTCGCCTAGGTGGTAAGTGCCTTGGCAGCTCCTCCGGCATCACATCTCGGTTCTCATCAAGAACCTGCAAAACAAGAGATGGTAAGAGACTCAAGTCTTGGGCTGCGTCTGATTCACCTAAATTCGACAAAGCAGAAACATAAGTCAGCTCCCCCTTCTTGAAGCCTTTAATAATTTGCATGGCGGATAATTGTGCACCAGCTTGGGGCATGGGAAAAGTAGGAACCATGCATTTGCCCATATCATCGAAGAAAACCAGCTACCTATGATGTGGGACTAAGTGCACATGAACCTTAGCCCAAAATTCTTTTCCCAATATAGCGTTGTGCATGTCCATAGGAGCAACGGTGAAGTTTGTTCGACCCTTCTAGCTTCCAACTCGAATTTCAACTGCATGGGCAACACCACAAACCTGGAGGCTGCAGGTTCTGAGGGTTCAGGTGTATGATTCTGTGTAAGTATGTGTGGGATTTATGTGTTCCATGGAGTTTGTATTGGTCTTTGGGATAGTACAGGTGTGTGAAAAAGGGCCTAGTTGGTTGTTGTAGTTGAAGATTGGTCTGTGATGGTGTTGCAGTTCAGGAGTCATGATTGGGAGCAGGAGTTTGTTTCAGGTTGCCATAGAAAATGGTTTGAAGTTATGAAACTTACTTGTTTTACAGCCGAGTCTTGCTAAATGTATGTCTAAGTTTGAGTTTATATTAAATAATGTTCATTTAGCTCATTCTCAACAATTCTGCTTGGTTCATTTGCATAAAACATTTTTGGAGTAATTGTGCTTACAAGTTTGGTTGCTCGTTTGAATTTTGGGAGTATAATCTGTTTCATGTGTGTTGAAATGACTAAATTAGCTTCTGCCAAGTCTATCATTGTCTTTGTTATCATTGTTAGTATTTATACTTGAATCTATAGACTGTTCTCTTTCGAAAGAACATGTATTTCAAGTTAGATCATGGAACTACAAAATCTTGCTTTAGGATTTAGAAAATGCACCAAGTTTTAAAAGTTTCCTTTTGTTATAAATGTATTGTGTCATCTCTGTTTGAATTTGAACATTACTTGGATAATCATGAGTTGTTCCCTATATCTGCTTGCTAAGAACTTTAGTCTGTAGTCATATGATAATTGTTAAGAGGTCATTAAATGATTAATCTCAACGAGCATTGTCGTTTTAAATCTAGGCTATATACTATGCTTGCCTGATGTGAGTTTGTTTCTCTCTTAGTTTAGTTATCTCTAGCTGTTAGTGAACTTTGATTTCCATGCATATATTTCTTTAAGAGATCTTTTTGGAATATGACCCTCTTTTGATAAGTGACAAATTTTTTTTGTAGAGCTTTGGTATAGCTTGGATATTTGGGATTGTCAGGTTATGTTTAATTGAGTTGTGAAGGTTCTGCACAAGTTTGTTATAATTAACTTATGTTTTTCCAAAAGTGACATTATCTGAAGCTTCCTTCATTGGCATAATAAACTTTGTTGATGGCTAGGTCAGTTTTGATACTTTCATGTGGCTATATGCCAAATTCATAAGCCTGACTCGATTCTTTCATGGAATTAATTAGGATTTTTTTTACATAAAAGTACAAGTTTTAGAGCTTAATTACCAAACATAGCAACATTTTAGTAAAATTACCATATATAGAGGAAAATACAAGATAATTACAAACATAGCAAAAACAAAGCAATATTTTTCCATAACATACCAAACCCCTACATTCTTCCTTATATTTCCGCCACTATCACTTTTACTCCTCTTATTTCTCCTATTTCACTTTTCCTCCCACTATTTCCCCCAAATTTCACTTTTACTCCTCTCATTTTTCTCAATTTCACTTTTACTCCTCTCATTTTTCCCAATTTCAGTTTTCCTCATCCATCCTCAATGTATCTCGTTGAATCTCACTATTTCTACACCGTATCAACTATTTCTGCACCGTATCTAACTGTTTCTGCACCGTATCTAACTGTTTCTGCACCGTTTCAACTGTTTCTGCAGCACCGTATCCAACTGTTTCTGCACCGTTTCAACTGTTTCTGCAGCACTGTATCCAACTGTTTCTGCACCGTTTCAACTGTTTCTGCAGCACCGTATTTCAACTAGTTCTGCAGCACCGTATCTAACTATTTCTGCACCGTTTCAACTGTTTCTAACTGTTTCTGCACCATTTCAACTGTTTCTGCAGCACCGTATCTAACTGTTTCTGTACCGTTTCAATTGTTTCTAACTGTTTCTGCAGCACCTTATCTAACTGTTTCTGCGCCGTTTCAATTGTTTCTAACTGTTTCTGCAGTACCGTATCGAACTGATTCTGCACCGTATCAAACTGTTTCTGCAGCACTGTATCTAACTGTTTCTGCACTATATCAAAACTGTTTCAGCATCATTCAAGCTGTTTCAGACCGTCTATATTTGAAGAATTGCCATAAAAATAGGATAAAATCACTATTAACAAATTATATTAGAGGTAAAAAATTATGCAGATGAGCTTTCTCATTTGCTTTTTTCGAAATTAAATAGCAACGATAAGATATTCTAGAAAGTGATGGCGGTTCCGCAACAAATAAAATTAGATATGTAAACAAAGTCCAAACAATATTAGAATTATTAAGATAATCACATCATAAGCAAAATTTATTTTATGCTGGAATATTCAATAGCTGAAACTCTGTATGTTTGCAACTTGTTATGAGTGCGTCAATTATACAATTTTAGCAACTTCTTTTAAGTTGCAAAGATGAAATGTCACAATATAAATGATTTCCAAGTCATGCAGTCTCCTAAATGTGCACATATATTTTTAGTTGTAGCTACTGTTGCTAAAAACATGTTCTTTATATCCACTCTATTGCTAGAAGCAATCATAGCCCTTATTTGAAGTTGGTTAGGACTGATGTGCCCTTGGAAGACATAGAGAAGGAGAATTTGCTTGATTCTTTGGATGCTTGTTTGGATTTTATTTAAGAAAGTAGAAAAAAGGGTCTGTATTGGTGCATTGCTTTGCTGGTGTATCAAGAAGTGCCTCTATCGTTTTAGCTTACCTTATGAAAACTGAACGACTATCTCGAGAAGATGCAATTGAATCTTTACGTCAAAGCCGTGAATTTTTGTGCCCAAATGATGGTTTCAAAGATCAATTGAAAATTTTTGAAGAGATGGGTTTCAAAGTTGATCATACTAGCCCCATTTACAAATGCTTCCACCTAAAAGTTCTAGGTAATTGTTACAATCGTGGAGAAAAAATAGACACCTCTAAATTTGGAGCTGATCCAGGCTTGGTAACAGAGAACCAAATAGAAACGGGGGAGGGGGAGTGATAGCGCTGGGGTGGTGGGGTTAATGGCGGTGGGGTGGTGGTGATGGTGTTAGGGTGGGGGTTATGGCGTTGGAGTGGAGGGGGTGGGTGTGGGGTGATGGGAGAAAGAGAGAGTAAGTGAGAGAATTTTTAATTTGGGGAAAATGGGAAGTAAAAGTGAAATGTGTTAAATTATTGTTAAATGTGTTAGAAAAATAATGTTATGCGTTGTAATTAAAGAAATATTGCTATTTTTTTTGTAATTAAGGATGAAAATTTGTATATTTATGTAAAAAAAATCCAATTAATTATGATATTAGTGTTTTGAGTTTGTTAGGCTTTATTGTTAGTCTTAAGTCACTCTTTTAATTTGTTCTTTAACATTTACTAATTCTTATCTTCTATTTCTTTGCATAACACACAACCTTGGGACGAGTTTGGCTAACTCACAAATGGGGATAGTCCACTGTATTGGAGTCACTTAGGGTCGAGTCCGGGATCAAGTATTCAAGAATGAAGATTCTATAGAAATTTTAGAAAAATAATGCTTTATTGAGCCGTATGATGTTTTAGGCTCATGGGCATAATATATAAAAATAAAATAATTCAAGGCTCCCATGAGTTTGTCAATTTCCGGGTTCTTCTTCTAAACCTCCTTTTTTCAAATTCTTTAGAATTTGCATGTCGTTAGGAATTTGCCATTTTATTAGTTGTAGAATAATTAAATTGTTTATATGTTGATGAATATTTATTTTGAGTTATTTATTGTGAATAAAATCATCTTTTTTAGAATTGGCACTTTATTTATGAATTGTGAATCTTTTAGTTAAATAGCGCGTGCAATCCGAAAATGATTAAGCAAATAACTGGATTTTAAATCCAATAAATTGCAATTTCTTTCCAATTAATTAGATTTCCTATTTTGGCGATTTTTTTTCCAATTCTAAGTTTATTTAAATTCATATTTCTTTAAAGCATAATTCACTATAATTTTATATTTTAGCATTAATTTTAAACCCTTTTAGTGACATATTGAAAGTTAATATTTTGAGCTATTTTGTGAAAACCGAAGGATTAACCATAATTTTACGGATTTTCGAAAGTGCTTTCAAATGAAAATCTTCTTTCGAAAATAATTGAACCTCTTACTTAGAATCGATGAAAGACCATTTCCTTAAACGGAGGAATTGCACGCACTATTTAATTAATTAGTTCCTAATTCTCCTAAATTAGGTGGCGACTCCAAAGAAAACCATTTGGAATCCCATTTTGTTGAACATTATACCCGAAACACTATCTTTTTCTATAAGAAAGGGTAATTTATTTTGGGGTTCAACAACATCTACAAACTGGAATTCACCCTACTTCCTCTCTTTCCTTCATTTTTCTTTTATTTTCTCTTTTTTTTTCCTTTTGAAATCCGCCCTTCCCCGATTCTGTCAGCATGACGACCCTTCTTCCTAAATGCAACACAAAAAAGGCTTCGGACGTATATCGATGCCAAGGAGTCATCCTAGACAAGTGCAGTACTGGTGTGCCGCACCTCACTAAGTCAAATATTGTGTAGATAATTGGGCCTAAAGATTTAACTTTAGGTGACACAACTGACTCGGTGTCTAGACTAGCTTATAACCCGATGGACAAACCGGGCGGAAAGCGCATCAGGACAGTCCGGCAACAGTATCCAGCCTAACACCCTGTGACGCCTTCCTCCTAAATCATGGGAAATTTTAGTGAGAAGGCCCAGATGCCACAAGCAATGTGGTAAGTGTACGTGTGCAGGTGTTCAGAGACTCAGAGGTGTACGCAGAGAAGACAGTTTATAGACAGTTCAACAAAATCAAAGCGGTAATATTCCACCTTTCATGCGATAACGGCAAACATATAACAACCAGATATTTAATAAATCAAAACATGCGACAATTTTATAAAGCCGGAGATTCTAGTTTTTATTAATTTCCCCAGCGGAGTAGCCAAGCTGTCACGACCCTTTTTTACACAAAAACTAATTAAAAGAATTGTATATTTAAAGGTTATGACGAGTGTTGCAAGATACACAATTATTAAGAGAATTCGGAGTCGCCACTTGACAAGTTAAAGGTGTGCCAAGTCACCAAAATGGTGTACCTGGAACACCCTTGACTCGTCTATTGGCCTGCGTTAGAGATTTGGGTAAGGTCCTCAGTTGACTCTCGGGAAGGTGTTAGGCACCCTCGAGTCCTGTGCCAAGCACAATTGCTTTATTATCGCGTTTTGATTTATTAAACGTGGTTGTTATATTTTTCCGTTGATTTAAAGTCATATTTTATTGTTTAACCAAAAATTGTATTAGGTAACCCGCTGGGTATACCTTAGCGCAAACTTGTATCTATCATTTAATTTCTCTTTGCCGAATAAGCAGATCGCTGATCATACTTATCATGATGCCTAATCGAATGAAGGTCTTATCGTCCCTATTGATTTGCCTAATCGTATTAATTATCAAAATACTTACATTTAGTTTAAAAGTTTAACAATAGGAAAGCCAAAATATGGCTGCTTATCTAAATAGTAGACGTTTTATTAAATAAAGGCTGCTTTGTGGGCTGTTTATGCAAAAAAGGAAGCTTGTACAACTGACGCCATTTAAACTGGTGGGCCGAATTATTTGCGAAAACTGGATTGTTTTAAGGTCTGTTTTGCAAAATTAATCACATTTATTTCTTCATTGTATAACCAGTGGCTGTACAAATAAATTAACATGTGGCCAGATTCTAAAGAACGTCCTAAATTTAGAGGCTATTCGTTCAAGTTGCGTGTGCAGTAAAATTTGCATTTCTAGTCCTCTTTTCAGCGTATTTTTTAAGCTTTAACCAGAATTTAACAAATTTGCACATGTATGCCCAAGTTTCATAGACAGTCTAAGGTTCACTTAAAAAAAATTTAAAACAATAACACTGTGAGTCCATTTCATGTTTGCTTTACAGAATCTGCCCAAATTTTGAAATTTGCATCCTATGGCCATATTTATAGAAACGGTCCAGCTTTAAAACGTGTTATATTTCTTACAAAATAAAGGTCTTCCTTTACTAGTTTCAAACTGTCATTTCATTTTCCTTCCTTTTCATTCAAAATGTTCCAAGAGCAACATTTGTAAACATTGTAAATATGCACACAAGTACTAGTAGCTTTTCTTTTTCTAATTTAGCATAAGAACAAGTTTAAAGAATTTTAACACAATGAGCAAACTTTAAGACTTAAACATATTAGTTTCATTCCATTTTACTCATGCCAAACAACTCAAAATAAATATTACAAAGGTTAAACTTTGTGTTTACCTATATAAAGAGACTTTAGAGTGCTGCAATGAAGACCCACAAAGCTTAAAAAATAAGACACAAACACAGCAAAATCAGCCAACGAACAGCCCCTTTAAACAGCCCTCAAACTCCTACTTCACAACTTAAACTTTAAGATTTATGCTCCGAAAAGCCTATGAAGTAAAAGCTTTTTGGTTCTAAATCTCAACTTCATTCTTCTTCTTCTTTTTCAAGTGATTTTTCCTCTCATTTATTGTATTTCAGATCTGGTTCCTCTTAAAAGAGGAGTAAATGCTCTCATATATAGCTGAAAATTGGAGCAAGAGGGTGGAGTGTAGACTTGTGCAAAAGTACAAGCCCACACCCCTATACTTGAGTGTTTTCTAGTCTTTTTTCAGAAATAGTACACCAGCTATAGGACAATATTTCAGCCACCCTATGTTGTCCCAAAAGCTGAAATATACAAGAAATGTCCTTTAAAAGGACACCAAACACTCATTATACTAACTAAAAGGACTAGGACTCACTAAAAAAACTAAAAACTAGACCAAACTAAGCTTAAACTAAACCAATGCAAGCAGATTCTAACTTGTAGCCAAACATGGCTATTTGGACTCATTAAAATCCAACTATTAGTGAAGACTCTATGATTTCATGTACCCCTACTAAACATGTTTAAAAAAAATTTCAGTCATGGCAAGCTTAACACAAACAAATCATGATTAAAAGATATTATACCATTTCAAACTTACATCCTTTGCCAACCGACCCATCTTTGAACAAAATTAAGAGACATCAGTAAAGTTTTTCATGCTAGCTACTAATTGAACAATGACTTTACAAGTTTAGATAAAACTACTTAACAGTGAATCAGACTTCAAAAGAAACTTGTAATTTCCAAAATATGACAAATATATAACCTTGAGAAGTGCTTATTTCAGACAACCAAAACACAAGCCTGGTTTAAACTAAGACATCAAATGATCTTACTAACAGATTTTTGTTCAAACAATAAGCCAATTTAAACATTCAGCTTGGTACCACACTAACGGTTCGGGCAATCTCAAGCTTAAACAGTATTTCATGGGCCAACTTTCCCACAAATTCATTCTAAATTATGAACTAATGACAGCTTGTAAACTGAATTTTAACTGAATTACACAAGAATTGAGCATTCAAACATCGATTCATGCTCGGATTATAAACAAAGATCGAGGGGATGATTTTCACACTGAACGGAACTAGAACACCAAAGCTATGCAAGTTTCTTGCTTAAGGAAATGAAAAATCAGCCTATGAACGACAACACACTAATTCAAGAATCAACCAACATTGTACTGAGGCAAAAAATTCCATTGCTCTTATTCAAACTGATCTCTTCGACATACATAAGGTTTCAACTCATTTCTAATAACAACACTAATACGATTACACTATCACACATGCTAAACTACGACTAAATATTTTAAGCAAAATTGAAAACATAAACAATGAAGAATTCAAGGTTTTTGCTTTCTAACCACTGGCCATGACAAAACTGCCACCTCATCTCATCACCACACCGCTACTATGTCGTCGCCTCACTGCCTTGCCATCATCCTCACACCACTAGCCAATCCACGGCAGCACCTCCATATTGTCCTCACAACCCCCCATTGTCGCTACTGCTTCAACAAACCAACTCATCACGGCTGCGGGAACATTTGTCACAACCATAGCTGCCTCGTCTCCTCCACAACATCATCACGTCATTATTCCAAACAAAACTCCCCATAAATGGGGTAAAAAATGCAGCAGTCATAAAAAAATGAGAGAGGGAAAAATAAGAAGAAGGAAAATGAGAAAAATCAGAAAAAGATGAAAGGAAACGGGCAAGAGAAGAGAGGGTTCTGGGAAATGGGGTACAAAAGATGATGGGAAGAGCGAGGGGAAAAAAGGGAACCGAAACTTACCGAAAAAAATGGAGATTGCCGGATTTGAAGCTTTGATCGAAACTTCGATTGTAGTCTACGAAAATTGATTCACTTTTTGAGGAAACCAACAACGGAAATGGAAAGAGGAGGTCGAAACGAGTTGAATGGTGTATTTTAGGATTTTTTCGGCCACCGGAGGTGGTGGTCCGGCGGCAGGATAGCAGTGGTTGTCTGGCGGGGTTGACGGCTCCGGCGGCCTGGGGAAATTTGGCGAGGGTGACCCCAAGTCATTGAGACTTAAGGGTGTTGTGTGTGCAAATGAAATGTTTTAATAATGAGTTATAAGAGATTGAAAGGGGAAGAGTAGGGGTCATTGGATCAAACATGATCTAACGGCTGTGATTGAGGGAGACTAATGGGTGGGCTTCTTAGATTGGGCTTGGACTCAAGCTAATTGGGCTGCACTTTTTTTAATTCAATTGGCCACTACACTTAGTTTTTAAAGCAATTACACAATTAAATTATTTAATTAGCAAACTTAAAAGCACATAATATTATACTAATCACGCTATCAAAAAAAATACATAACTAAACATTAAAATTATTATTATATGTTTTCTATAAATTAATTAACTATTAATGAGAAAAATCCAGAAAAATTAGGCAAACATTCGAGAAGATTAACATGGCTCGTTTGAGCGATTTTTTTTTAAAAAAAATTGTGCGCCAAAATTAGATAATTACATATCTAATAAATAAATATTATCTTATTATTGAACAATAGTTTGAGAAAATTAAATACACATAAGTTGTAAGGTATAAAGAGAAAATTGAATACGCTAAGAGCTCACATTTAGTATATAGTTATAGAAATTCTAATGTGAAATTACCTATTTGAAACAAAAAAATTCACACCGTATATATAACACCAAGATTTCTGTTTCTTTTGGTAAGGGGGCCAACTAGATCTTCTCCTACTTTTTTGGGATTCTTTAGTTATGTAAACATATTTATATAGGGTAAATTGTATCTAGCCTTTGTTTAAGAATTCATATGTCTATTTGAATGTAGGGACTATTTTGGAAATGGCTATATATATGTTATTTTCTCTTAGATTAATGCAAATCCTTTAACCGGCTCAACTTTTAGAAGTAAGTTGTTTTGTATTCTTAAAGGCGCCATATTTTTAGTGGTTGCTGGTTGGGTTGTTCATGAGCCTGATTCATCACTGGGCTTGATGTAGTTTTCAGTCCATTGTACTCACTAATGAGTACAACTGAACTGGTTTTGCCCAAACTAGTAAGCCCATTCTTGCCCACAAAATATAACCAAAAATTCACTAGATGTATTCCTTATCCATAATTATAATTTTTTGTTCCTATTGAAGAATGATTTATAAAATGGGCTTGGGGGCGGCACTTCAAGTTATAAATTGACAAGTGCTACCTTGGGGGCAGCACTTAAAGTTTTAAATTGACAAGTGCTGCCTGCAAGGTAGCACTTCAAGTTATCTGGAGAGAATGTTGAAAGAGATAAAAGGTCATGTGCTACCTCAAGGGCAACACGTACTTAAAAGGGATAAAAGGATGCGGGCGTCAATTTTCATAGGGGTATTTCCATCTGCGGGTAGCACTTCAACTTATAAAAGGTCAAGTGTTGCCCCCATGGTAGCACTTACTTAAAATTAGTAGAAGTCATTCTTGCAGATCATTTTAAGCCAGGCCAGTTAGGAAAATCATTGCCTAAGGTGTCATAGTTGTGTAATTTTCCCCAAATATAATCGTAAAAATTTCGCGTAAGGGCCTGTTTGGCGCGCGCTAATTGATTTGCAGCCGTCAAAAATAAATTCGCCGAGAAATAGCCACCTCCGGACAATTTCTAGTTTCAAAGCCCCAGTATTTTATTATGAGACTTTATGTAAAGCTTCAGTAAACTAACCCCAGTATAAAATACGGGGGCTGTTCAAAGTCCCATTATTTTGTTATGGGACTTTATATATAAAGCTTCAGTCCCATAACAAAATAATAGGACTTTTGTTATGGGATAAATCCCATTATTTTGTTATGGGATAAAGTCCCATAACAAAATAATGAGACCTTCGAACACGTTAGTTCAGGTCCCATTATTTTGTTATGGGACTGAAGCTTTATATTTAAAGTCCCATAACAAAATAATGGGGCTTTGAACAAAACTTGTTCAAAGCCCCTGTATAAAATACCGAGACTAGGCTTTGGTATTTTTCAACGCTAATGGAGCGTAAATGTGCGCGCGCGAATTTTTGGTTATTCTCAATTAATTTTGATACAGTGGATAAAACTCAATTGAGCGCGTCCAAAAATGGCTACGCATCAAAATTTCCCAATATAATCCGGAACTTTGATAGTAAAAATTTCGCTTAGAGATCAATTTTGTCACTGGTCTTTGCTTTGAGGCCACTTTTTTTTATTAATTTTGCATGATAGGCCACTTTTTGGAACTTCAATCGTTGTGGATTGAACTTCAAATCACAAGGGCTGAATTGCAAAAATATGACACGGGAAGTAATGGTTTGCCAAAATACCCCCAATAACAGTGGTTTAGAAAAACTGCCATCCATTAGTTTAATGAAATTTATTCCGGACGAAAATACCCCTCACAACTAATAAAAAGACCTACACTATCCTCCCCTTCCTTTTCTCCATTCAAACAATCTTTAAACCCTAAAAACCTACAGTTGTTACAGATTCCTCCATTGAAACGAAGATTCAAGATTAGATTTCTTCAAGTTCCTACTCTCTTACATTCATTTGGATAACCTTGTAGAAAATCTATAAAAATGGATATCTTACACAGAATTCTTGGCAATGGGCACCTTGCACAGGCAATTGCGAAAACTTTAATGACTTGTCTCTGCAAGTCTTGGCTATTGCCAAGAGTTCAAGCTCTGATGTAATTGGCACCTTGCACAGACTTCTTGGCAATTGCCCAGACTTCAATCCCTGTTGCAGTGGGTAATTTGCAGAGAAAGTCTCTTCAAGTCTTGGCTATTGCCAAGAGTTCAAGCTATGGTGCAATGGGCACCTTGCATAGACTTCTTGGAAATTGCAAAGACTTCAAGCCTTGTTGCATTGGGTAATTTGCGAGAAAGTCTTCACAAGTCTTGATTATTGCCAAGAGTTCAAGCTCGCAATGGGCGCCTTAACTAGGAAATCAAAGTGACATCTAACATAAGAAAAATAAAAACAAGATTGAATGAAAGTTACAAACATCGTCATTAAGGGTCAACTTATCACCGGACAAATCAAGAAACCAACTTCTTTTATCAATGGTAACACCACTTACCAAATTCTCTGCAACTTTTGGCAATAGCCAACACTTTAAGGTCAGGTGGAAGGAGGCAACTTGTAGGGGAACTCTCTGAAAGTATTGGCACTTGCCAATACTTTACGAGCTGGTGCAATAGGCAACCTGCAGATAAAGTCTCTGCAAGTATTGGCAATAGCCAAGACTTTAAGATCTATGTAATAGGCAACTTGCAGAGAAAGTCTCTTCAAGTCTTGGCAATAGCCAAGACTTTAATCTCTGTGCAATAGAGGCTACTTGCAGAGAAAGTCTCTGCACTAATGGCAATACCCAAGACTTTAAGCTCTGTGCAATAAGCAACAACAATATCTAATTGCTATTGTCAATAAGAACCTTCAAATTATCTTAATCAAGCATAAGAAGTAAAAAAAAAAAAAACATTTACAGGAATGTCAAATTTTATTCAATGATCATCAATAAAAATGGAAAAAACTTACAGATAAATGTATAGATAATAATTACCAAAAAAAAAAAAAAAAAAAACAGATTAGTTTTACAGATTGCCTAAATCTCTCTAGGACATAATGAAGAAAAAAGGAAATGAAGGAGGAAGGAGAGAAGGAAAAGAAGGAGGAAAGAAAGAAGGAGACTATTCCATGTGAATTGGGTTTAGGCAGGGGCAAAATAGTCCTTTCGCATAGTGAGGGATGATGTGGAGGGCATTTACTTAAAATATTTGAAAGTGGGGGCAAATTGGTAAGACTAGTGCTTATGGAGGGCACTGCGTGAAATTTTTTGCACCACAAGGGCTGAAGCCCTTGTAGGTTGAAATTGAATTTTATACCTTAGGCATGAAGTTCAGCCCACAGAGATTGAACTTCAGCTCACAAGGTTTGAACTTCAACCCACAAGAATTGAAGTTCCAAAAAGTGGCCTCTCATGTAAAATCACTAAAAAAAAGTGACCTCAAACCCAAGACCACTGGCAAAAGTGGCTATTCGTGCACTTTGCCCGCTTTGATATGGTTGGACATGGGCCGACATATGTTGCTAATTTTGATCACTAGCCATTTTTGGACGCGCTCATTGGAGATTATCCACCGTTTTCAAATTCATTGAAGAATAGCCAAAAATTCGCGCCTCTTAAAGACCACTCCTAGCGCGTCAGTCATTTCGCTCCCAAAGAGCTCCCTAAAAACGTTGCCAATATCGACAGCAGCTCCTGTTCAAGCTCTTGTTTCGGTTCTCGCAAAAGAAATTGTTGCAGTCTCAACTGGATAAATGAAGAGCTTCGCATCTATTTCCTATTGTAATGACAAAAGTTTTTCTACTGATCCAGTGTCTGATAATTGGGAATTTGCTTTCAGCTCTTAATCTTCTTCGGGAGGGTCTAGGTGATTGCAGTATATTTTGGCCTGTTAAGCTCCATTAGCGTTGGAAAAACACCCTAGACTAGTCCCATAACAAAATACTGGAGCTTTGAACAAAATTTGTTCAAAGCCCAAGTATTTTGTTATGAGACTTTATATATAAAGCTTCAGTCCCATAACAAAATGCTGAGACTTTGAACAAGTTTTGTTCACAGCCCCAGCATTTTGTTATGGGTTATGGGACTTTATATATAAAGCTTCAGTCCCATAACAAAATGCTGGGGCTTTGAACAAGTTTTGTTCACAGCCCCAGCATTTTGTTATGGGACTGAAGCTTTATACAAAGTCCCATAATAAAATGCTGGGGCCTTGAACAAAACTTGTTCAAAGCCCCAGTATTTTATACTGGGGTTAGTTTACTGAAGCTTCCCAGTATAAATACTGGGGCTTTGAACAAGTTTTGTTCAAGGCCCCAGTATTTATACTTGGATTTGTCTGGAGAGCGCTATTTCTCAACAAAATTATTTTTACGGCGACAAATTAATTAACGCTCGCCAAATAGGCTCCTGCACGAAATTTTTACTCATTTCGCATTAGTGGAGAAGTATCATCGGTAGTTAAAAAAAAAAAGAAAAAAGCGAGAGAAGTATGAATGGACAATGGTCCTTCCAATATGAGTTAAGTTCTCTTTGCTACCAGGTATATACTTATCTATCCTATTAACTTATTATGATTAAGTTATTTGATGAAGTGAAAAATATGTAAATTAGTTAATTATGGTTAAGTAATATATATATATATATATATATATATATATATGTATGTCATGCATCTATATGTTTGATATAAATACATTATACGGATAAATTTGTACCTTACTAATAGTGTACATACTAAATAGATATGTATAGAAAAGATCAGTTAAAAGTTAGTTATTGATATGAAAGTGTATATACAAAATAATATCATGAATTTATTATAAAAGTAGAAAGTACGTTAAGTACTTTATTAAACACAGTCCCTGAATAAAATTTTAAAATATAAGATACACTTGAAGAACTCATAAAATCAGAAAAGTTGAGGATAACAAATGATTATAGACAAAGAATTAGAAAGCAAAAAGACGGCTAGTGATTTTGATCGCGTATTGGCCTTTGGTCAATTTATTATTAGTAATAAGGGAATTGGCTCTTAACAAACTAATATAGAATTTCAGTTTTGTACCAACTTTCCAAAGGAAAAATATAATGTTCTCGGGTAGTGAACTACGTTATAAAACTAATTAAATCATCTTTAATCTTTATTTGTTTCCTGGAGTTTTTTTCGATAAGAAACAATAGTGACCACGCCAGTGCTTATCAGCTAAAAAAAGTGGTAAACTGCGAAGTTCTCGAGTTTTCTGGTCCTCGTTCTTAAAAGTTCTTACTATTGCTGTAACTTGTACCCTTCAATTTCAGTGGAGGCTTACACCCTCTGTGCCAGTAGTGCTGTGTGACATGTTACATGCTCTCACATTTTAGTGATCATCTTTAACTATAAGTTGAACGTAATAGGTTGAGCTAACATTTAGGGGTGTGTGACAGGTTACATGCTCTCACATCTTTAACTATTCCGAATACTTTTTAGTGTAGAGTGTTTTTGTCCACTTTAATGGTCCAACGTATATATATTAATTGGACCACTGGTGTTTGAGTGCAGGATGGATAAACAAGCCAAAAAAATTGTTGGTCAAGATGAGTGAGCTTGAACTTTAAGCTCGCATTTTTGTTAATGCACTTCCAAAAAATATTCACATTTTTTACTTATCCCTATTTTAATGCTGCTTAATCAAAGCCGGAAATCCTGTCTTCGTTTTGCACGGTAGAGTTTCATATTCCAAATTCAAACCTGTATAACAATCATACATTGTATTCTTTTGGATGAAGTTGAACTTACAAAGTTAAAGCTCAGGTTGAACAACAGTTCTGTAGCAGAAAACCTATTGTATCACTTGATCGAGTTGCTTAAGTCTTAAGCTATCCCCATCCTAATTAGACACGGTTTTTGTAAGCTGAATACTTGTTCTGGAACACAACTATTTGCCAAAGAATATTAATAATGCAACGTGTATCTAAAGCCTCCTTACTCGGAAACTCATGAAATCGCGTCGACAACTATTGTAAAACGTGTGAAAATGTAAGAAAGCAAGGTGTTAAAGCAACTGTATTAATTAAAGGATCAAGATATACTTTTGGTTCTATTTTGTCTTCTTTTTCAGAATAATTAAGAATTAGGACCTTGAAACTACAATATACAAGTGCAGCATCAATCGGTAACCTTCCACGTTTTGATCACAAAAGTTAATTAATTACCACGTTGCGTTTTTGGTGAATTGTTCTTAATTATAATTTCATTTCATTTATATAGGGGGACGGGAAGTGAAAATGGGGAAGGGGAATAAATTATGAGGTCCGAATCTCACCGATACGACGAAGGTTTGGTGAATTTGGGTTGATAAACACAATCGAACAACAACAACATTTGGAGACTATTTGGGTAAATAATGTATTCCATTTAATTTCCCTCCTTTTTCAATTAGAATTAATACTTGTATTTCCTAAAAATATATTTCAGGTATTACAATTAAATCTGTATTTAGTAGACTCTTAGGCGATCGTTTTATATCTCAATTTGATCGATTAATGAGCAGTTTACGTTGTTAAGTGATTGATTTACTGAAGATTGCTTCGAAAACTATATAAACAGCTAATTCGATAGAACAGATGATAGCAAGTTCGATGACACAATATGGCAAACTCAATTCGAGGACTAGTGTTACCAAGTAAGCAATAAATTCACAGGCTATGATGACGCAATCACAAGAGATCGGTTCTAGATGATTTCGAACAAGCAAGTTATGAACGAAGTAAATAACTATAATTCTAATGAGCACGATATAAATATTATTGTCCAATATCGATTGAATGATTAAATGAAATTCGATGGAGAATAGAATAGTAAGATTACGATGACTACGTTAAATATAAAAGATTACGCGAATTAGCCGATGATAGATTTGATGAAAATGACAAAGATCGCAATTAACGAACTAAAGATAACTCTGTTGGATTGATGCTACGATCAAAATAACGATGCTTGATTAACGTGATCGACAACAGTAAACAGATATGCCAAATAATGGATTAATAATATGGTCAAGATAATGACAATCAATGAATGCGATCGATAATGGCAAACAAATATGTCAAACAATGGAAATAGTCAGGCAAACAACAAGATAAGCAATAATCGATAAACAAAAGCAATAAATCTTATTGTATTGATTGATCGAAGTCTGGTGTCCTGTTGAAAGAGATGAATAATCCTCCTTCAGACTTGAACTAAGCTGGGATTTGTATGTTTGATACAATAGTTGAGGTTACAAAGAGTAATGGAAGATTTGCGTAACAACAATGGCGTAATTGACAATACTGTAGCTGATGAAATAAAAGGGAGTGCTTTTTGTTCTGATGAACGTAAGTCTACAAAATGGGGAAATAGGGATTTATTTATAGGTTTAAGAAGTGTGAAGTTCCCAACCCTAGAAGAACTCCACTTACTCGCGTCTCTTTTCAGTCACGCAACAGTAGTTGCCCACGTTTAACAACTTCCATTAATCCGCTCCGACAAAAGCGGGATAAGATCAATCAAAGTTATCCGCTGAAACAATCGTCTTTGAAACATTCCGATCACGATACAACGTAATCGATCACACCCATAGCACTGGAAATTCCAACCCGATCCTGCCTCATGGTGTCTTCGGAATCAGTTCCAACTTTGCCACGTAATCGAACACATGTCCTCTGCGTGACCAGACAAAAATCGACCAATACAGACAGTCCCCCCACTTTTCAAGCGTGTGTTCGGAAAACTTGGCAAGTGGCTTGAAAATTTAGGCAGGAACACACGTAGAGAATTTGCAACCCTTCATTTCAAGACGCCAATCCGTCATTTCAATTTCTCATCATCGCACGTGTCAGGCATCGTGCGGCTGTCAATTTTCATCGGTTACCGAGGCAATAGTGACTTTTGCCTTATAATTACCGATTTTAAACCATTTCTACAAACTTTACAACTTCAGAATTTCTAAAAACTCTCCAACTTCTTCAAGCAAATCTCAAGAATTCTTGCCTGTTTTCATCAACTTCTGTTTCAAATCTCCAGATCAGTTGTTCAAATCACTAAGTTGTGCTTGGTAAAAATGTCTTCATCTTCTCAAACAATTACTGATGTTGAAGCTGCTGCTTCTACTGCTACTGCCGCCACAGCACCGCTGCAATCTACCGCGGTGGCGGAGCAAATCGCCATTGTCGCTAGCCCTTCAGGAGATAAGAAGGGCAAGAAGCGAAAAGAGAGAAAAACAAAAGATTTTGGCCCCAAGAAGTTATATTCAGAAATTCTTCCGAAAAGATTCACTTATGAAAATTACTGCAAGGTCAGTGTTCAAAGTGACACGGAGAAGAACAAAAAGAAAAATATTCCCATCGACCTTGTATACTGCGCAATCACTCCGGAGTCGATACCACGAGTTCGGGAAGACTGTGGTTGGAAGACTGGAGTAGTCGATGTGATGTGTCCTCCGAAGAAGTCGACTCTAGCTACCCACATCGAAGATCATTCGGTGGTGCTGACCTATCCTTTTACCATCGGCTTCGCACTTACAGTCGATAACGTGATCGAGGAATTTTGTAAGATGTACAATGTCTGCCTCGGATAGCTTTCTCCGGCTATATGGAGAACGATGGTGATCATGCGGTGGATCGCAGAGAAGTCGAAAGTGGAGTTGACACTTCGCCACATTCTCAATATCTACTCCCCCCGAGTTTATAAAGGAGGGGTGATTAACTTAGCCAAATGAGGCCAGCAGACCTTGATCTCCGACAATGATGATGATCTTCGCGGGTGGGACTAACGTTTCGTTTTCATCCCAACGGAGCAATTGACCGCGCCCGGAAGGGAGCCGCTTCCGAGCGTATGGAACCGAACTCGTAAGTTTTTTATCTGTTTCTTATCCTTTGAATAAATTTGTAACTTATCTGACCTTGAAAATTCATCTTCGTAATTTCAGCCGACAAGGTCCTGTTCGAACAAGTTTCTGACATCGTACCATGGTTGATCAGAGTTCTAGACAAGACAACCAATGATGAGAGGGCTTGGAAGCCGGTCACGGCTTTAAAGACCCTGAAAGCCAAAAATCATGGTATGATTCTTCCTTCCGAATTTGTATTGAATTTGTACTTTGATTTGCTCTTCCCACTAATTCTTGAATTTTGATAGGCATCACTGGTACCGGAGGCGAGCCTAACGACGAAGAAGTTGAAGTCGAGGGTGAGGAGAAAGTCGATGACGCTCCTCCTCCTCCGAAGAAAAAGAAATGCTTCAATGATTTAAGGAGCAAGTATTTGTCCAAGGCTGTGGACAAGGGGCAAGGGGGCAGTTCGTTGGTTGCACCCCAAACCATTGAAGAGGTGATTGCTGGGATGAGCTCAGCTATTGCCGCGGCGAAAGCCGCCGAAGAAGTAACTCCGATAATTGACGTCGAAGAAGAAGAGGCTGGAGACGAATCGGGATCTGACCGATTGGTGAGGCGTCCCAAAAATCATGTAAAGGAAAGACTCCAAGAAACAGCTATTCAGCTTAAGGCGGCTGAACAACTTGGAAATCTTTCAGTCGATGATTTCCACCTATCTCCAATAGCGGAAGAGGTCACTTTGGGCTCAGGAAGTTTACCCAACAGAGAGGGTGCCATCATTTTCTTGGGCATTGTACCTGAGGTTTGAGAGGAGATGATCGACGCCTTCGATCGGGACCTTGAGGAGAGGGATCCGACAAAGAGCAAGATGCCAGCTTTAGATCGGCCAACAGCGACGGTGAAATCTAAATACGATGAAGAAACGGGTTTGTCGTTCTTTAGTATGGATCATGCTGATCTGATCGTACCTCTTCCTCGAGGTGAAGAGGCTACTGCCATCGCTGCTCTGGGCGAGTCTGAAGTATTGGGCGACATATCGCTTCCGTGCAATGTTGACTTGCTCAGGTGCCCAAAGCGGCTTGCCGATTGTCTTTTCGATGTCATAGGCCCGATGGAGCAGGCTCGTTTGAACACGCATGAAGATCTGAGCTTGCCTTCGCAGATTGCTTTTGGTGCCTTTAGGGTAAAATTCTATTTTCTTCCTTCCCTTTGTATAAATTTCCATCACTTGCTTTCCTCCTTCCCTTTGAATCTTACTTATGACTTGTTTTCAGAATTCCATAATGGCGATCGAGACAGCTGATCGGATTCGCCAACTTCAAGACAGGTCCAAAGTGCTAAACGAGCAAATCATTCATCTTACTTCGGCGGGGGAAGAGCTGCATCGGAAATTGAAGGCTTTGGAGGCCAAGCATGCTAAACTTCTGTGCAACTTCGACAATAGCACGAATGAACATGCCCTTCGCAAATCTGAGTTGTAGTCTCAGATTCGAGCCTTGAACGAGCAGCTTAGCGAACATGAAGCCAACTCGGAATTAAAAATGGTTGAACTCAGCTCTGCTTTGGAGAGCAAAAATCGAGAGTTGGTTGATATGTCCGAGGAGCTGCAAGTTCTTCGTAAAGGCAACGAAGACTTAAAATTTCAAGTTGACAGCCTGTCGGAGAGGAACCTATTGCTTCTAAAAGAATCGACCAACTTAAGGCGTGACCTCAAGGAGGAGTTTGAGAAGAAGAAGGACTTGATCCTTGTTGAGTCGAGGCGCGATGTCCTTAGAGAGATGTTGGATCGAAGTATTGATATTCCCACCGAGCTGAATGATGTCGTTGCCATTGTGAGGTTGGCCCATGAAGATCTTGGTCTCCCTGCAAGTTCTTCTGATGAAGGCTCCGACGGAGATGATGAATGAGTTGTAATCTGAACTTGTTTTTTATCTAGTTGTTTTGACCAGTAGCTTGGTCTTTTTGTTTTTGATACGGTGAAATTTTTTAACCGATGTAAATATTTTCGAATGAATGAATTATGTTTTTCAGAGATTTCCTCTTATCGCTTTGTATGTTGTTTTCCGAAGATAAGTTAATTTGATCGTTCGAAATATCAACGTTTTAGCGATAGTGGTTGGAAGAATATAATATGATTGGGGCCCAATGTACTTAGTGCGTAGTAAAGAATGACGTCTCACTTTCACGCAATGCACTCTTCGAACATTTTGTGTTCAAAAATTTAGATTCAAACACTTGTCAAAATTTTGAATTGTTAAATTCAGTAATAGAAAGATCGATAACACAAAATGACCAGTGCTGTAGAGATCATAAAAAATGACAAAGTATTACTTATTATTGAAGTATTGGCCGCTATCGGGTGCCTGATACATTTTGGGATCGGTTGATTCGATCAGTTACACAATGTGGCCGTTTAAAGGCGTTGATAATAGAGAAATCTCTTGATCGCCAATAGATCGTTTACATATTGCATATCTCATCCAAACGGAGTAAAAATTTCGTGATCGCTAATGGATCGTTTACATATTGCATGTCTCATATAAACGGAGTCCCCAATTTTGAGTGAAAACATTGGGGCTTGAAGTTTTTGTCCAATTTAAACGAGTCCCCAGTTCGAGCGAAAATGTTGGGGCTTGAGGCCTTCATCAAATTTTTGGACGAGTCCCCGGTTTTGTCTTCCCCAGTCTACGAATAAAATCCCCGATTTCTGGGCAGTTCCCCAGTCTTCGAATGTGCGATTATTCTACTAACTCTATCCCCCCGTATTTGGGTGCGAAGTTTGAGCAGTCAAACACTGGACTTCGATCTCCGATATCTGAAATGAAATCATCGAAGGAAAAAAAATCGAGAGAAAATGTTAAATATGAAGACCGCGTTAGAGTATTCGTCAGACTTATCGACCCTGATTGGAGCGTTTTGAGCTCAAGTATTCATGGGTGATGTTTGTCATCATTCGATTCCAACTATGCCTATCATCTAAAAGTGTTAGTACTAGATAATCAATAATCAAATGTGCTCGATGGAGGGGTGATGAAGATTATGTAAAGAAAAAATGGAGTTCGATCATACGATATCGTACCATTTTCAGAAATAATATCTCTTCAATTGTGTGATGTTCCAATTGAAGTCGACTGGCTTGGAGTCCATTGTTTCGAGCTGGTATGAGCCTTTTCCGATCACCGCTTTGACCCGATAAGGTCCCTCCCAATTTGCCTTCGTTTGGTTCATCCTTCTTTGGTCTTTTGATCCTTCGTACATAATCACCTAAATTAAAAGCTCGATACCTGATTTTTTTGGTTGAGGTAGTTTTCTGCCCTTTGTTTCTGTGCTTGTATCCGAACTAGTGCCATATCCCTTTTTGCCTCGATCAGATCCAACTCTATCAGCATAGCTTCTTTGTTTGATTCCTCGGTGGAATGAGCGAACCGAAGGCTAGGTTCACCATTATCCACCGGAATCAATGTTTCTGCTCCATACACAAGTGAGAACGGAGTTTCCCCAGTATTGTGTTTCACCGTTGTTCGATGAGCCCACAGCGCTCCGGGGAGCTTGTTCGGCCAATTGTCCTTTGACTCATCCATCATATTCTTCAAATACTCAATTATTGTCTTGTTGGAAGACTCAGCTTGTCTGTTTGCACTGGGGTGATAGGGTGTTGATGCAATCCGCTTGATCCCCCACTTCTCGAAAAAAGCTGTGATTCATCTCCCCACAAACTCTTTGCCGTTGTCGCATATGATCTCTTTCGGGGTCCAAAAATGACAAATGATGTTCTGGTGAATGAACTTGATAACTTCCTGTTCATGAATTTTAGCCAAAGCAATTGCTTCTACCCACTTAGAAAAATAATCTGTTAAAATTAAAATAAATTTTACCCCACCGGGCGCTGCTAGAAGCGGCCCAACCAAATCCATTCCCCACTTCATGAATGGCCACGGTGACGTGACCGAATGAAAGGGCTCTGCTTGTTGATGTATGAGGTTGCCAAATCGTTGACATCTATCACACTTACGAATGAAGTCCTTGGCGTCTTCCGCGATCGTTAGCCAATAATATCCAGCTCTAATTGTCTTCTGAACCAACGACTTGCTGCCGGAATGATTGCCACATTCGCCCTCGTGAACTTCTCTCAACACATAGTTTGTTCCGTCTGGCCCAACGCATATTGCTAAAGGGCCATTGAACATTCGCCTATAGAGTTGGTTATCTACGAGGCTATATCTGGCCGCTTTAGCTTTGAGCAATCGGGCAGATTTCTTGTCTTCGGGCAATGTACCTGCTTGCAAATAAGACAAATATTTATTTCTCCAATCCCAAGTGTGGTTAACTTTGTTTACCTCTTTGATGCTCCGACAAAGTGGGGATTCGAACAGATGAACCACTGTTTCATTGTGTTCTCCATCGATAGCAGCTGCAGAACCGAGGCTGTCTAAGGCGTCTGCCTCGATGTTGTCCTCCCTTGGGATTTGGGCTATCTTCCAATCTTGAAAACAAGTTAGAAGATTTCGTACCTTGTCGAGCAGTTGCTGCATCCTTGAATCTCGAACACAAAAAACCCCTTGGATTTGGTTCACCACTAGCTGGGAATCACTTTTGATATCCAACCGTTCGATTTTCAAGTCTTTCGCGATCTTTAGACCTGCAGCAAGGGCCTCATATTCGGCCTCATTGTTAGTCTTTGCATGTAATTTGATCGCATGCTTGAGTTTTTCAGCGGTTGGTGCTATCAGCAAAATTCCAAGGCCAGTTCCTTTCACGTTGGAAGCTCCATCGGTGTACATCATCCAGATTCCGGGATCTGGATCTCTCATCACCAGTTCCTCTTTCTTTGCTTCCGAAAAGATGTTAGCGCTAAATTCTGCTACAAAATCAGCTAAAACTTGAGATTTGATGGTGGTGCGAGGCTGGTAAGTGATATAGTACTCACTCAGCTCGACCGCCCATTTCATTAATCGACCGGAGAGATCTGGTCGATGTAAAATATTTTGTAATGGAAAAGTAGTTATAACCGATATAGAATGACATTGGAAATACGGTCTTAGCTTTCATGCGGCAGTGACTAGTGCTAGTTTCTCTAGATGTGGATATCGTGTTTCTGCATCTAATAGTGTTTTACTAACATAATAGATAGGAAATTGGTTACCTCCGTCCTCGCGAACGAGGACAGCGCTCACAGCCACTTCGGAAACGGCTAAGTAGATCAACAACATTTCTCCTTCGACTGGTTTTAAGAGTAATGGAGGGTTGGATAAATATTGCTTCATTTCTTTGAGGGCTTTTTTGCATTCAGGTGTTCAATCAAAGCTTTTGTTTTTTCTTAGTACCGAAAAGAACTTGTGACATTGTTTAGATGACCTCAAGATAAATCTGTTGAACTACTTTTACCGTGGTCAGATGCTTTCGATCACCTTGATTTTGTCTGGATTGGCCTCGATTCCTCTTTGCGATACGATGAATCCCAAGAACTTGCCGGATCCGACCCCGAACACGTATTTTTTCGGATTCATTCTCATGTTGAAGCGCCTTAGTATCGCGAAAGTTTCTTCTAAATGACTCAGATGATCTTTCTTTTTTAACGACTTAACCAACATATCGTCAATATACACCTCCATCGTTTTTCCGATCAGATCTTTAAACATGGTGGTAACCAAACGTTGATAAGTAGCCCCAACATTTTTAGGCCGAAGGGCATAAATGTCTAACAATAAGTCCCCATGTGTGTGATAAACGAAGTTTTCTCCCGATCTTTTGGATCCATCGAAATTTGATTATAGCCTGAATAAGCGTCCAAAAAACTCAACATTTCTTGCCCTGCTGTCGAATCAATCAATCTATCGATGTGAGGCAGTGGGAACGAATCTTTTGGGCAAGCTTTGTTGAGGTCGGTGCAATCGACGCATATTCTCCACTTCCTATTTTTCTTCGATACTACAACAGTGTTTGCTAGCCATTGTGGGTACTTAACCTTCTTAATGAACCCATTCGCCAACAACTTGTCTACTTCATCGTCGATAACTTTTCTTTGGAATCCTCCATTCAGCCGTTTCTTTTGCTTTACTAGCCGATGTCTTGGGTCGATATTCAACTTGTGTGTGGCAACCTTTGGGTCAATCCCTATCATGTCCGCGTGGGACCAAGCAAAACAATCAGAATTATCCTTGAGGAAAGATATGATTTTCGCTCTTCCTTCGGCATCCAACTCTGAACCGACATATACTTTCCGATATGGTTTGTCATCGAATAGCGTTACCTCCTCTAATTCTTCTATTGTAGAATCTTCAGCCTTTTGTTGTGTGGTTCTCTAACACATGACGGAATCGGTGTGAATTCGTCTTCGACTACGGGCTCCGCTAACTGTACTCGTTGAGCACATGACGGAGTCGCAGTGAAGTCTTCGGCCACAGATTCTGCTAACTGTGATTGCTATTTTCGAACGCCATCCTTAATAGCCACCGAGTAGCACTCTCGAGAAGCCTGTTGTTCATCTCTTATTTCGCGTACTCTCTATGGAGTGGGAAATTTTACAACTTGATGTAGAGTCGATGGAACCGCTCCCATAGCGTGGATCCATGGCCGACCCAATATTACATTGTATGCCATGTCACCTTTCATTACTTGAAACAATGTATCATTTTCAATGCCTTCCGCATAGTCTTAATTGTAATTTATCCAACGGTCACTTCGCTCGAAGTGTTGAAACCCGATAACACCGTTGAACAAGGCACGATCTTGTCGTTCAACTGCAATTGTTTCACTACCCTAAAATGTATTATGTTAACCAAGTTGCCGACATCGATTAACACCCTCTTTACATCGGCATCGCCAACCCTCATCGTTACCACCAATGCATCATGATGAGGATGAATCCTTTCATCGAAGTCGAAATCCTCGAATACAATCTCATCGTTCATGTCGTCTCGTGTTCTTTTGTCTCGTGTAAATCAAACCTTTGCGTACTTTTTTGTACGTTAAGTTACCCCACAAACGTCATCTCCTCCAGTGATAACGTTCACCGTTTTCCTAGGAGCAGGGGGTTTTGGTGGTTTATCATCCTTTTTCTTATTAAAATTGTTTCGCCCCCTTTAGTCAAGAATTCCACTAAGTGTCCTTTTTGCAATAAGCTGGCCACCTCATATCGCAGTGCCTTACATTCTTCCGTCGTGTGGCCAAAATCATGACGAAATGCGCACCATAAGTTTTCATCCCTCGTGTTTGGATTCATCTTCATGCGACCGGGAAATTTCACGACCTTCTCACCCATTCCCTTTAAGTGATTCACCAGATTCGATGTTGACACACAAAAATTATATTCTGCCACTTTAGGAGGCAGTGGCTGATCCTTTGCAGCCAAGGATGAATTCGAATGCCCCTTCTTCGGTTGATTCATGGAGCTACCAGCTTCGTGGTTGTTGCTTCCCATTGGAGGGAAACTGTAGGGCTCCCATTGTTGGTCCCTGTAGTTTCGCCTGTCATTCTCAATTCTCCGTGGTGGTGGTCGATCATATTGATGATTATATCGGGCTAGCTGCAACTCCTCTTCCTCAGCCCTAATCTTTGGTTCACACTCACGATGTAAATCATCAAAGGTCCATGCATTAATCTCCCTCAGACGATCTTTCAACTTCGCACATGTTTCCGTCGAATCGGTGTGCAGGTTATTAGAAAAAGACAAACAAGCCCATCTTTCCTCAAGGTTTGGGATGTTAATTTTTTCATCGTTGAACCGCTTCACGAATTGTTTGATAGTTCCACCGGGTCGCTGCTTAAAATTCAAAATGTCCTCCACTCTAGGATCTATCTTTTTAGCTCCAGTGTGTGCTCGAATGAACTTAGCTAACATGTCATCGTAGTCAGATATCTCGTTTTTGGGTAGCTGCAAATACCATTTCAACGCTGCCCCTTTCAGCGTTTCACAAAAATTTTTTAGACTAACTGAATTGATCTCATCCGAAGTCAGGTCATTTGACTGAACTACAACCGAAAACATATCGATGTGATCCCTTGGATCTGTAGTTCCATCGCATCTCAAGCTTTCTGGCAACTTGAAAGTTTTGGGAATGGGTAGTGGCGCTGTACTTGGTGGAAACGGACGCTTTGAGATCGATTTTTTAGCAACGTTGTCTCTTAACTTTGGAACACCTGGCAATTTCTCCATAAATGACTTTATCTCACTGAATTTCTTATCTACTGTATCATTCAACAACGTTTGCATCGTAGCCAACATCCTTACTTCTGTCGTAACGGAGGCCGGAGCTCCCGTAGCCACGGCAGCCGTACCCGATCCTCCAGATCCGACCCCTGCTTCAAGTCCCCCTGTTACGGCGCCCTGAGGAACCGAAGTCGGAATGCTTGTGGGGGGTGTGATCGGGGAGGTGGGCGCTCTATTTCCGATAGAGCTAGACAGGATCCTCAACTGCTCTTGTATCATCTCAAACTGTGCATCATGTCTTCTCAAATACGCCATCAACGCCATATTCATATCTATTGACTCAGTTTCGACCGCGGGTCCTTACCGGGTCGTTGTCCCTGAGGCGCGTTCAATCGTGAACTAGCAGGAATGTCGTCGCGAATCAGATCCTGCTCGTGGTTGATTGATTAATCGACCGCTTCATCATTTGCCGGAACATGAACCCCGTTATTGAGATTGAGTTGTTGTTGGCCGTTCAAAGCGGTGGTAGCCTCAATGTTACGATCATCTGCCATCGTAAGACAAAATGGCAAACGTAAGTAGTATTAAACGAATCAAATTTTGGAACAAATCGATTGCCTAGACCCCACGGTGGGCGCCAAATTGTATTTCCTTAAAATGTATTTCAGGTATTACAATTTAATTTGTATTTAGTTGAGTCTTAGGCGATCTTTTTATATCTCAATTTGATCGATTAATGAGCAGTTTACGTTGTTAAATGATCGATTTACTGAAGATGGCTTCGAAAACTATATAAGCAGCTAATTCGATAGAACAGATAATTGCAAGTTCGATGACACAATATGGAAAACTCAATTCGAGAGCTAGTGTTACCAAGTAAGCAATAAATTCACAGGCTATGATGACGCAATCACAAGAGATCGGTTCTAGATGATTTCGAACAAGCAAGTTATGAACGAAGTAAATAATTATAATTCTAACGAGCACGATATAAATATTATTGTCCAATATCGATTGAATGATTAAACGAAATTCGATGGAGAATAGAGTAGCAAGATTACGATGACAACATTAAATATAAAAAATTACGCGAAGTAGCCGATGACAGATTTGATGAAAATGACAAAGATCGCAATTAACGAACTAAAGATAATGATTGATGCTACGATCAAAATAACGATGCTTGATTAACGTGATCGACAACAGTAAACAGATATGCCAAATAATGGATTAATTATATGGTCAAGATAATGACAATCAATTAATGTGATCGATGATGGCAAACAGATATGTCAAACCATGTAAATAGTCAGGCAAACAACAAGATAAGAAATAATCGATAAACAAAAGCAATAAATCTTATTGTATTGATCGATCGAAGTCTGGTATCCTGTTGAAAGAGATGAACAATCCTCCTTCAGACTTGAACTAAGCTGCGACTTGTATGTTTGATACAATAGTTGAGGTTACAAAGAGTAATGGAAGATTTGTGTAACAACAATGGCGTAATTGACAATACTGTAGCTAATGAAATAAAAGGGAGTGCTTTATGTTCTGATGAACGTAAGTCTACAAATTAAGGAAATAGGGATTTATTTATAGGTTTAAGAAGTGTGAAGTTCCCAACTCTAGAAGAACTCCACTTACTCACGTCTCTCTTTAGTCACGCAACAGTAGTTGCCCTCGTTTAACAACTTCTACTGAATCCGCTCCGACAAATGCGGGATAAGATCAATCAAAGTTATCCGCTGAAACAATCGTCTTCGAAACACTCCGATCATGATACAGCATAATCGATCACACCCATAGCACTGGCAATTCCAACCCAATCCTGCCTCATAATTTCTTCAGAATCAGTTCCAACTTTTCCACGTAATCGAACACGTGTCCTCTGCGTGATCGGACAAAAATCGACTAATACAACACTAATTTTTTCCCACAATATTTACTTATTAGACTAATTTTATTTTGATCAAGTAGGACGCACTAAAGAAGGAAACTTACATATCAAGAATTTTACAGTTCTAAGGACTAAAATTCGAAATCTCTTCTTAAAAGTAGGAGATATCATACATCTCATCACATCTATCATTATTAAAATTAATATAGATTAACCTGGAAAGATGATTTTTCTTACTTATGAAGTTTTTGTCAAATTAAAAGTCAAATCGTAAACTTTTTATCCATGTGTAACGATAGGAGAGGTGACAGGAATGTTCAGATAAAAATGGTATCAGTTGTAAAATAAAAGGTCTAAGAACCATTGAGAAATACAGTGTTGAACTACATACCATATAGTAGCAGCCACTGTAAATTGTAATCAACATTAAGCCTACCGCCAACTTTCGCTGTGTTTCACGATTTCCTCTTGAAGTACCGATATATAGAACTTAGTAATGACATGGTATGACATGACAAGGATACCATTATATAATAAATTACTCACACATGTACACCACTACATAATTTCTATGTTTTAAAATTTAAGTTATATCTCCACAAAATTTTAAAATATTAAAGCGAGGTGTTGCGATTATTGTGGTAGAAATAAACAATATATTTTTCTTGGTTAAAAGAACTGATATTTTAATAAACAAAAAGTTAAGGGAATGGTTGGATTAACCCAAGAACGATATAAGCTCTCCTGGAAATGAATATGATATAATGTCTATCACTCTCTCGTGTGCCTAACCAGCTTTAAGTAAGGTTTATTTATGCTCCTTTTCTTTTCGTGAGGAAGTAGAAGTTGCTTAGGGGACAACTTGGACGGACAATATTGAAGGAATACATGCACAGCGGAAGCAGTTTCAAGATCAGAAACTTACATGTAATATAGACAACCAAAACATGGAGATTTTAATCAAACATAAATTCGTTACTTATCTCTTGAAGCGTGACTGCAATGGCGCGACCAGCCATCTACCATGAGCAAGATCATCCAGGAGCCAATCCTCCAAATCCATTATCTTCTATTGTGTTCCCGAATAATTACCGGACTAACAATATTTGAGTGGAACAAATATTAGAGAGAAACTTTGAGTCAAAGCTCAACCAGCCCTATGGAGGAATAACTCATGTATTTATAGCCTAGCTTTAGGTTTAGAAAACCTATTCCAAAACTAGTTGGGTTTCTTTTCCACCAAGTAAAGTTCTCCTAGTCCTAATTAATTCGGGCACAACAGGGATCACAGAATTAATTAACGAGACTTCCAATTATAGAATTAATTCATTTTGTCTAGAATTAACCTTTCCATAATAAATCACGAATTATTTCCACTAGAAATTCGTAATTGCACTCCTCAGTTGAATTTCGAATTCTTCCATCAAAACTTTATTTCACTCCCCACGTTAAGATTACAGACACCAATCAATAACTTAAATTACTGACAATTTAATTTATTGACTACTAAATATCCTTTAGACTTCCGCTTAACTTATTCCATGTGTCGGATACCAAAATCTATCGGCCGAGTTTACACATAAAAACTTATAAGCTTTCATAAAGGGGTGTCATCAATCTCTATACCGAGATGCGGATTCTATCAACTAGCTATCATTTCGCAAATGCATATTATCATTATCCAACTTATCAGGAATTATTTGACCCAAATATCCTGGACCTAACCTATTGATAAATCAAGACAATGAATAATATACACTGCTAATAACATCTATATCAAGATTAAGAGTATAAGTACATTTGATAAGCTAGAGAATTTATTTTATATAGTCAGTATAAAAACACTTATCTCTACTTGGTCCGTTCAATGCACACAAAGCGCAGTAGCACAAGAAGTTGGAACTATACCGTTCCCATAATCAAGATAAATTATATATAATTTTGCACTACAATCATACCGATCGCTTTGTCCAAATTCCATTTTAGATTGTGAACATTACTTTATTATTTTTAAGAACCAATAATTTAATCTTCCGTGTATAAGCATGGATCTACAAACTAAATCAACTACTATATAAATAATAGGACACACATGACACAATTGACCTATATAAATAACAATTCATGATATATAATAAATGAATATCAATTGTTCGACAAGGAATAATCTAACTAAAACCGCATGGTTATTAGTATAACCCAACAATCTCCCACTTATACTCATAACCATGTCATTGCTTATAAATACTACATCTAAACGCATGGTTAATAGTATATATCCCAATAAACTCCCACTTAGACTTTAACCATGCATCTACTACTTTCACTAGCAATCATTTTACATGAATACCAAAAAGGAACTAGCCAAGTTGTTTTCTGATGCAATCTTGGTCTATTAGTGCTTTTTTATTATAAATCAGTTCGATCTTAACCTCTACAGGGATCCAGTCATGAAACCTTCCCAAGAGTATACACCGAACCACCTTCATTCTTTAATTTTCTCCCACTACGATAAACTACCACTACTAAGTCATACTACCATGTTCTTGTGGTCAAACTACATAACAATTAGAATCTTAAGTCTCAATATTCTTTCCTTACCTTCTGATATTAGAATATGAACAACTTCTTCTTGTAGTATATAGTAACGACTTATTCTTGTAGTGTTTTTATACTACTCAAATCTCTCCCACTACTTTGGAGTAGTGGATTTTCAAGCATCTTTGTCTATCGATATTTCTCCCACTACTTAAATGCAATGGAATGTCAATTCCGATAAGTGGATTGGATTTTTTGAACTTTTGAATTTTCAGGTGATCCACTTGTTATTTCTTTGTCCAGTTCCAGTAAATAAAATTTACTTCTAGGAATATTGTTTATTAAATAGTCAAATTTTAGAAATCTAGTATTTATGCTAACAAATACCTTCTTTTCCACTACAGGAAATTTGACTTTCAACGACCAATTTTTAACGAAAGGATTTAAATCCAGTCATTATAGGTGTACTTATAGTGACTAACCTTTTTTCCGGTGGTTAAAAAGTCAATTTTAGTTCCGCTCTTAGAAAGCCTAATATCCGGTCGTCAAACTTAAACTCGAAAAAGGCGGCAACACTTGTTTTCACCAAAATTTTCCCCAACTCCCCCTCTATCCCACGCCTCCCTCAATCTAAAATTAGAAAAGCAAGAAACAACCATTAATTAAGCAAAAAAGCAAACAGCACTCATAGCTATCAAATCCTCATCGCTCCCTTCGCCTACTCTCTCTATATGTTCGCTCCACCTATTGGGCTTGTATTCTGTCTCCAATTTTTGTCGTCCGACAGTGGTGACACGAAGCTCCGGTAAGTTTCAGCCCTTTTTTGTTTCCGTTCTTCTATTCTCTAATTTCTGCTCAATTTATTATGCTCAAGGTTTCCTTAAACTGTCGTCTTGATGTCACCATTGTGAATCTGGTAAAGTCCATAGAGACTTCATCTGTGTAAGATTATCTTTTTGGCGGTGTGTTAGTAAATTCTACAGTACTTAATTTAAAATTGTGTTATGATATGAGAAAAAGCTTAATGTTGTCTCGATAAGAGATCCCTTAATTTTTCTTGAGGGCTTTCTCTTAGGTCAGAACTTGTTAGGATTTCTCAATTGTTGTCTTTTTTGTGATTGCGTTGTTGTCGCCCTTGTTATCATTGTTGGAGACTCTGAACTATAGCATGTCTATGTCTGACATTTATGTATGTATGTATGTGTGTTATCGTTACCTTCGGAGCCTTCGGAAAAAAAAGAAACATATTAAAAAAGATTACAGATAAATGTTTTTTTGTTATGTCAAGTTATATAAACTAAAATAATATGATACATACCCCAATTACTTTTCATCATTTGGAAAGTTAAATAAGGTAGCCTAGTATTTTGTTTAGTAATTGCAGGTATCTTTTTTGAACTTCTTATGCTACTCTATAGTTCAAATGACAACCACCTTACTTAAATAGGAGTAACCTTAACTTACATTTTTGTGGTACTTGATTATGACCTTTAACTAAAATGATCCTGCAACTTTGTAGTGGAGGTAAATTTGTATCAGATTTCAAATTCTGCATTTAGCTAAGAAATGTGTTGGAAGATATTTTCAATCATAAATAAATGTTCCACTGTTATTATTAATGATAAGTGCACGGATGCATGATAAAGAAAGTTGAAAAAGATAAGTTTGAAATTTGTTTTGATAGCATTATCATTAATGAGAAATTCTATAGTTCAAGTGAAAAAGTCTCGTTTGGTCAATTAAACAACTCATTCAAGTTCAAGATTACAACAAATAGATGTCTAAAGAAATATGAAAAGTTTCTAGGATGAATTTAGTATGATTTATTACTGAAAAGTAAAAGAATTCAAAGGCATAAGATCAAATGGGGCGGTGTCTAAATTCCAAACATGTGAAGAATCCCAGTTATGTCTATATGCTGCACAACTTCTCCTTTTGAGTGGATACAATCTTATCCATGAAGAATTGCTATAGAGAAAAAATTCATCTTAGTAAGCACATCAACATCAACTGCTTGTTTGTTTTGATTTTATCTTTCATGATCGCCAGAGATATTTTCTTTCGGGATGTCTGTAGCTTAAGTATCTTCGCATGACTACAGCCTGTACTGAAGTGGATGGTTTGTCACTTTCTGAAGTGGAAATGGCATACCCGAGGTACCTTTTTAGATTTTGAATTGTCTTAGTTTTATCCATATTAGTTTCCAGTCGCGTGTCATGTGTTTTAGTTTCATCCTGTAGGCTTGAAGTAGAAAGTTATGTCATCCAGTTGTGCAGCAATCTGCCTACACTTCTTTGATAATTTCATTGCTCTTCTTTGCCACTGGTTATGTGAAATTATGTGCTGTTCTCACATTAGCTATTGTCATAATTACTCTTATGTAGATTAGTGGAAAGTGATTAAACATAGTATACCAACAATACATTTATCCATTGGGGAGGAAGACCTATTGTCAACACATAAACATATTATTTATACTAGTATTTAATCATGGATACCATATGGACTTTAAGCCAAGTATATTTAACAATAAATTTATCCGTTATGGAGAAAGATCTATGTCAACATGTAAACTTATTGTTTATACTAATATATGATCACGGAGACCATATGGAATAATCTCTATTACCATTGGGTGCCAACCATTAACTTTTCAAAGAAAAATAATTTCTAGAAAATAGAAAAACGTCCAAAACACCATCTTAACCACCTCAAATCGCCGAAAAACGACATGATTCACTGCTTAGCAGTGAGTTTTTCTCATTGGATCGTTTCCGATGAACCTACTAAATTTCGAGTCAATCGAAGTCCATCAAATTTTCTGATCTCCGAAACTATGACTAAATTCGGACAAAATTTATTTTCACGTTTTTATGGGTCAAAATATCGCCATTGCTTGTTCTAATCATATATCAACATATAATCTTTTGATATCCATGAATCAGCATCAAACAGCATATTTTAAAATCCTTGTATTTCATTAAGAGTGTGACTCTTACGTCTCTAAAGAATTCAAAATATGAACTACATTCTTATTATATATCAACACAAATTAAATCATCATGTACTAGATTTAATATAAGTCATACCGATATAAAGAATGACTTTTCATATTTTAATTCAAAACACTGCCTGAAACCCCATTCAAACGATCTAGAATATCAAAACCTACATCACTCACTGCAAAACAATGAAAATTACTTACTCGATCGTTTTCAATGTCTTTATCAAATTTCAGGTCAATTAGAGATCGTTCATATATGATCGCAAAGCCATGACCAAATTCGGAAGATAACTATTTTAGGCTTTCTACTCCTTATAATTATCTCTCTTTTTTTTTTTTTTTTTTTTTTTTGTTTCCACCCGGTGTCCGGTACCCTCATTGGAGCCCCGACTAATCCGGATTCGCGCCGCGTAAGGCCCATTTCTGGGGGAAGCGCTCCCTACCAGGATTTTTTCCATTTCCAGGGCTCGAACCCGAGACCTCTGGTTAAGGGTGGAGGGATCCTATCCATCCACCACAACCCTTGGTGATATAATTATCTCATTAACACAAGGTATGCATTGTGTTTCTCCTTTGACTAAGATACACAAAACCTCCTCCTATGTCAAATTGTCTTTTCGATTAATACAAATGAGAATCCAAGATATTATTGCTCCTATTGGGTGAAAAACTAAATATCTTATCTCATGAATTAATCCAGTTTTATTAGTATTAAGAAATTAAATCTCTTTTTCAGAAGATGAACTTCCACCACTAGCTTACAATTATCCTGAGACAATTTACTCATGGTACATTGAGAATACCCAATAAGTAAAATAAATAGATCACTCTAGTGAATCCTATTTATTAATCGTAATTTTCAATCCATGAATTAACATAATCACACATGTATAACATCATCAAGAAGTATCAATGATCCCAAATAAGTACACTACCTTGGTAGTGACTATTTATCAATCATAAGTTCTCAATTGTTGTGTGATATTCGTATAGTATATTAAGGATTTCAATAATTCTCAATAAATATACCACGTAAGTAGTAATCATTTATCAATCATAAATTCTTAATCCATTTAGAATATCATCTCACATGTATAACGCCATTAAAAAAATTTCAAAGATTCCAAATAAATAAACCACTCAAGTGGTAACCATTTATCCATCATAAATATTTTAATACATATGTAATGGATTAAGAATTATCAATGATTCCAAATAAATAGACTCACTTTGACAGTAACTATTTATTAATTATTAAATTCTTAATCCATATAATACATAACCATGTATAAAACTATCAAGAATTTTCAACAATACCAAATGTACAAACCTTTTTAATGGTAACACTTTATTAGTTATAAATTCTTAATTTATACATAATTATATTGATGTGAGAAAGAGAAAATTAACGCTCCAATAATTATACCCTTCTGTGTTATTATTGTGTCATTGCAAACCAACCATGATTAATCTGACAAACTCTTTAAAAGACAAGGGTTTGATCCTAGACTAATATGCACGCAACTACAATGATAACAAATAAAGGATCACACACACAGTTAATTCAACCCCAAAATATTAAGTTTCACTAAGCCCAGGAATAATCCTCAAAGTGAGAGTTCTAAAACCAAGGTTCTCAAACTTTATGCAGCTAAATCCTGAGTTGATGCACACCCAAGTCAAAATTTCAATTGAGAGAAATAACTAACATAATCTCAATTATTTGACGTAGTGCCACAGTCTAAAAGATAAGGCACCCACCAACCTTTTTCAGTCTAATAGCCTCCTTTGGATTTATTAATTACTCCTTCCGTCCCATTTTAGTTGTCGCCTTCAATTTTTTCACGTCCATTAAAAAAACCATTAAATAAGGTGTGTATTTTACTATGTTACCCTTATTTAATGTTTGACTAATAACTTTCTTTGAGAATTATTTTAATTATTAAGGGTATAGTTGGAAAGAACTAGTAAATTTAGTCTTGAAATCCTAAAGTGACAACTAATTTGGGACAAATCATTTCTCCTAAAGCGACAACTAATTTGGGACGGAGGGAGTAATTAATTTGACCACAAGAGAATGTCCTTAGTAATACAATAGAAAGACTGCCAATCATACTTTCTTTCGAACGCTTAACTGCCGAACGGAATTGACATATTTTCCTCTTTATTTCTTTTCTCTCGAATTCATTCATTTAAACTTTAAATATCCAAAGACGAGTTAGAATTGATCATCTTAAATAATATCAATTACTGCAAATACACCGAAAACACGCAATACTGCAACAATGAACAGAACCATGCCACACATAATTTAACCCTTTCTATTCCCATGTCGCCATCAACACGAAAATATTCGATCATACTATTTTCCTAAAATCATGCTTTTAATACGCTAAAGCGGATTCACAAAATAGTCTAATCACACATATGTATATGCTGAGTTATCTATTTAGATGCAAGCAGGCTCTGATACCAATTGAAGGAATACATGCACAATGAAAGCAGTTTCAAGATCAGAAACTTACATGTAATATGGACAACCAAAATATGGAGATTTTAATCAAACATAAATTCGTTACTTATCTCTTGAAGCATGACTGCAACGGCGCGACGAGCCATCTACCATGAGTAAGATCATCCACGAGCCAGTCCTCCAGATCCATGATCTTCTGTTGTGTTTCCGAATAATTACCGGACAAACAATATTTGGGTGGAACAAATATTACAGAGAAACTTTGAGTAAAAGCTCAACCAACCCTATGGAGGAATAACACATGTATTTATAGCCTAACTTTAGGTTTAGAAAACCTATTCCAAAACTAGTTGGGTTTCTTTTCCACCAAGTAAAGTTCTCCTAGTCCTAATTAATTCGGGCATAACAGGGACCACAGAATTAATTTAACGAGACTTCCAATTATAGAATTAATTCTTTTTCTCTAGAATTAACCTTTCCATAATAAATCATGAATTATTTCTACTAGAAATTCGTAATTGCACTCCTCAGTTGAATTTTAAATTCTTCCATCAAAACGTTATTTAACTCCCACGTTAAAATTACAGACACCAATCAATAAACTTAAATTACTGACAATTTAGTTTATTGACTAATAAATATCCTTTAGACTTCCGCTTAACTTATTTCATGTGTCGGATACCAAAATCCACCGGCTGGGTTTGCACATAAAAACTTATAAGCTTTCATAAAGGGGTGTCATCAATCTCTATGTCGAGACGTGGATTCTATTAACTAGCTATCATTTCGCAAATGCATATTATCATTATCCAACTTATCGGGATTTATTTGACTCAAATATCCTAGACCTCACCTATTGATAAATCAAGACAATAAATAATATACACCGCTAATAACAGCTATATCAAGATTAAGAGTATAAGTATATTTGATGAGCTAGAGAATTTATTTTATATAGTCAGTACAAAAACACTTATCTCTATTTGGTCCGTTCAATGCACACAAAGCGCACTAGCACAAGAAGTTAGAACTATACTGTTCCTATAATCAAGATAAATTATATATAATCTTGTACTACAATCATACTGATGGCTTTGTCCAAATTTCATTTTAGATTGTGAACATTACTTTATTATTTATAAGAACCGATGATTTAATCTTCCGTGTATAAGCTTGGCTCTACACACTAAATCAACTACTATATAAATCATAGGACACACATGACACAATTGACTTATATAAATAACAATTCATGATATATAATAAATGAATATCAATTGTTCGACAAGGAATAATTTAACTAAAACTGCATGGTTATTAGTATATCCCAATAAATATAATAGGGTAGCCTACTGTAATCCCCTTAGACTCGGCGGATTATGGAATAGCATGGCTATGACGGAATTTGGGGTGTTGCTCCTAGTTATGGCTAAATGCGGGTTGAAAGCAACATGAACTTTGGTTGCTTTGTCAAGTGCGGGCTTGAAATGACTTGGTGGGATCAAGGCATGAATGAGCTGGTTGACAAGCAATTGTGGTACATCAGCTAGGCAGCCTAGTGCCTTTGTGAGTGTCAAGATGGCAAACGGTCAGCTTGCAATTGCAAGTGAGCTCGGTAGAGGACAAATGACTTTGTGGGCAATGGGGTGTCAAGACTTGGTGTCTTGATGCCAAGGTAAGGCAATGGTTTGGCGTGGCTAAGTGTTAGTTCATGGCACTTGGCCAAGATTGGGGCAAAAATGTGCTGAAAGTAGGCTAAGAAAGCTGGACGATTTGAGCTGAGTGGCTGGCAAAGGCACAGCCTTGGCCGCATGGGCAGCAGTTGAGTGGCCAAACATGGGCAAAAAGTGGGCTGAAGTGGCCGAGTTATGCGCTGAGCTGGCCGAAACGTGGCCTACATGGCCTGCCTAGTGTCAAAAACGTCCCCTTCCACTTGTACAAGCCTATGGCTGATTCCACATTGTATTTAAGTCTTTTATATGCCATTTTAAACACTTAGATAGATTTATATAGTTTTCTTAGGTAAGAAAATGTTTAGCCTTGGTGGCTTTCCTTTGTATTTGGTGTGAATAATATAAAGGTTGAGATTTTTTCTGCAAACTCTGTCTATTTCATTTATGCATTTACATTTCAGTATTGTGAATGATCTTTACTACATCTTGCTTCAATCATCTGCCTAAAACACACAAATGTTGCTGCCTATTTCGAAATCTAAGACAAACGACCCTAAAAATATTCTAAGTGTTGGAAACGGCTGAGCCTTGCGGGCGGGCTGCTTGGTTGCCTCACAGGGTAAACCTCAGCGGGTTTGATTGCTCAAAATCGACCTTGTGACAATTTGGTGTCAAAGCTTGACAGATCTGGTTCGTTGTTTAGAGAAAAACTATAGTTGGTGGAAATAGTAGCGCGGAAATGAGGGAAAGGTTGGCTAAACTTGAGGCGTTGGTGGGTGTAACTGATGACGGGGTGGATCTAGTTGATGTGCTGACACAATTGGCTCATCTTAAGGCCCATTGTGAATGTCTTGAGGTAGAAAGCCAAGCCTTCAAGAGTGTTGCTGCGGCTGAGATTGAAGAATTAACTAAGAACAACGAAAACTTGAACTTGAAAGTCGTTGTGCTTAGGCGGGCTATTGGAACGGGTGTTCAACGAGTTGATGAACGTCCTAAGGTAAAGATCCCTGAACCTAAGGCATTTGAGGGCTCTCATAACGCTGTTGTGCTTTAGAATTTTCTTTGGGACATGGAGCAATATTTTGAGGCAGCCAATGTCGATGATGGTGAGAAAGTGGCTTTGACAACACGTTACTTGGCTGGTGATGCTAAATTATGGTGGCGTACTCGTGTTGCTGATGATGTGAGTGCGGGTAGAACTAAGATTGAGTCGTGGGAGCGGCTTAAGAAAGAATTGAAGGATCAGTTTTTACCTAGTAATTATTCATGGATTGCTAGGGACAAACTGAAACGGTTGAAACAAACCGGTTCTTTGAGAGATTATATCAAGGAATTTAGTTCTTTGATCTTAAGTATAAGCAATATGTCCGAGGAGGATAAGTTGCACAATTTTATATTTAGGCTGCAAGGGTGGGCTCAAATGGAACTAAGGAGGCAGAACGTGAAAGATCTCTTTAGTGCCATTGCGGCTGCCGATGCATTAGGCGACTTTAGGCGTGAGGATGCTGAATTTTCTACTTCTAAGTCCAAAAAGGGGAATAATGACAAGGAAAAAGAGTAGAAAAATGTTGAAAAGTGCAATGCAACGTGTGAGGCTAATGGCAAAGGGAAGGCAGCGTTTGATAAGCCTAAGGAGCAAGGAAAAAAACCACGTGGCTGTTTTATTTGTGATAGGCCACATAGGGCAGCAGACTTTCCAAAACGTGCTAAGCTAAATGCTCTTCTTACTAATGATGATGCTGAGCCTAAGGATGGAAATAAAGAAGAGTACGTGGCTGCTGTATTTTGTAGTCCATTGGTTGTGAATAAAGCTGAAATTGGTTCGACGAGGGCGTCGAATTCAACTAGTGGGGGTGGTTTGTTAACCCCTTAGACTCGGTGGATTATGGCATGGCATGGCTATGACGGGATTTGGGGTGTTGCTCCTAGTTATGGCTAAATGCGGGTTGAAAGCAACATGAACTTTGGTTGCTTTGTCAAGTGCGGGCTTAAAATGACTTGGTGAAATCAAGGCATGAATGAGCTGCTTGACAAGCAATTGTGGTACATCGGCTAGGCAGCCTTGTGCATTTGTGAGTGTCAAAATGGCAAACGGGCAGCTTGTGGTGGTAAGTGAGCTCGGTAGCGAACAAATAACTTTTTGGGAAACGAGACATCAAGACTTGGTGTCTTGAAGCAAACGCAAGGCAATGGTGTGGCGTGGCTAAGTGTTAGTGCATGGAACTTGGCAAAGATTGGGGCAAAAGTGTGCTGAAAATAGGCTAAGGCAGCTGGACGACTTGAGCTGAGTGGGTGGAAAAGGCACAGCCTTGGCCGCATGTGCAGGGCACATGGGCAACAGTTGGCGGCCAAACATGGGCAAAAAGTGGGGTGAAGTGGCCGAGTTGTGCGCTGAGCTGGCCGAAACGTGGCATACATGGCCTGCCTAGTGTCAAAAACGTCCCCTTCCACTTGTACAAGCCTTTGGCTGATTCCACATTGTATTTAAGTCTTTTATATGTCATAATTAAACACTTACATAGATTTATATAGTTTTCTTAGGTGAGAAAACGTTTAGCCTTGGTGGCTTTTCTTTGTATTTGGTGTGAATAATATAAAAGTTGGGATTTTTTCCGTAAACTCTGTCTATTTCGTTTATGTATTTATATTTCAGTATTGTGAATGATCTTTACTACATCTTGCTTCAATCATCTGCCTAAAACACACAAATTTTGCTGCCTATTTCGAAATCTAAGACAAACGACCCTAAAAATATTCTAAGTGTTGGAAACGGGTGAGCCTTGCGGGCGGGCTGCTTGGCTGCCTCACGGGGCAAACCTCGGCGGGTTTAATTGCTCAAAATCGACCCAGTAACACCTATAATGTTAAAGAATGTGATGACCAGAGCGCTGATTTGTGAAATTTGATTAATAAAAGTTAAATTATGATATCATTTGAAAATTTTCAGCATTCCAACCAAAATCAATGTTAACACATTAATGAAGTAACCCAAAACCTTTTGAAAATTTATTTACGAAACAATTGAAGGACCATGTAATTGTTTAACGTAATGCAATTTGCGAAATGGTTAATTAAGTAGTTGATTAAAAGTAGGGGCGGCGGCCATTTGTCATCGATCCTACTCAATATACACCAAAAATACAACGTGCTTGTGCTTATCCACGCCCTATTATTCTTGTCATGTCTCCCTCTCAACACTCGTCACCTGTCGGCTGTCGCTGGCCAGCAATGAATTTTAGAGAAGCTATACAAATTAAAATACATGGATGGATACTCCTTCTAAATTGGACAATGAAATGCCACAAATTGATTCGCTTTATTACTTTTATAAAATCATAAGTTTCAAACTTCTATGTTTCTAATGAAAAGCAAATCAATTTACTTGTAAAAAGATTTTATTAAAAATCAAAGTTGGAGTACTATTTCTCTAAAATCTTCAATATTCCAATTTAGATAAGTTCGTTCGTCTTTCCAAATGTGAACACCATGAGGAAGTCTTGTTGTTAGGAAGACTTTGAGTTGGTGTGTGAACCAGTCCAAGAAATCACTTGTTCATAGACGCGTTACCAACATGGACTACTACCCGCCTTTTATGCGCATTTGAAACAGTCATTTTTTCATTGTTGTAATGCAATTATGCAAACGCGCAACTTGGGACAACTTGTCCCAAGTGGTGTAAACTCGAACTTAATAAGAAAGCTCAACCTAAGGAGCTGCCTAACCAAGTTTACACAAGTTTTCATATACAACATTCGAAAATTTAATTCAAATTTATTTCCTTGAGATCTCCAAATATAAAAGTAAACTATGAGTTAAGCTGGAAAAGAGTAAGATAGTATATAACATGAATCTTTCTTCTAACACAAGTATTTGATAAGATCGTAGAAAAACTAAGCTGGAAAATGATGTCGTCGTACTCATTAAGAGTCGTCAAAACGAGATTGAATGGTGTTTACTAAGAGCCTGTTTGGCCAAGCTGTCAAAATCAGCTTATTTTGAAAAGTGTGTTTTTATCAAAAGTGCTTTTCAAATAACTGTTTTATAAGATAAGCAGTTTGTATTCGGCTAAATTTTAGAAAAGTGCTTTTGTTATTAATTTGTGCTTGACCAATATTTAAAAAAAGATCAAATTACGAAAATGGATATATAATAACATTAATTTGCTTAAATATGGAAGCTTGAAATGAGTATTTTTATCCCAAATAATCAAAAATATTTATTTTTCTAAGAAGCTACTTTTTTATCTTCTTCCTACCGCATAAAAACAGCTTCTGCTGCCAATCAGAAACATTTATTTTTTCTAGAAGCTTGGCCAAATAACTCAAAAATTTAAAATAAACACTTTCTGAGAAAAATAAGTACTTCTGGCTCCCAAAAACTTGACCAAACATGCTCTAAGTGATTAACAAACAATAGAATAAGAACTTTTTTCAGAAACACAGTGACCACATGAATTTCACCACAAATAAATCAATCAATTGAATGTCCGCTACAACTATGTCTATATAGTATACTATATACAAACAACAACTATAATTTTCAGCCCACCACAAAGAAAAGAAAAATTACATAAACTAGTCAACAAAAAATTCGTGAATCCTAATAAATCTTCCTGTAACAAATCAATATTCCCTCTATAATCCTTTGAATAATTCAAGTTTAGGTGGAAGAGATAGCCTTGACTTCTTTGCTGGATGAGGACTCTCCACCTCATCCTCGCCGGAACCAAATCCCGGCCAAAACTCCGGCAACGCGGGAATATTCAAGTCAAAGTCACGGTGATGACTAATAGTGGACCCCACACCTTCAGATGACGTCACCCCAACACTTACACTTCCGTTACCGTTACCGTTACCACCGTCATAGTGGCACCTTTTATGACCACCTAAAGCTTGTCCAGTAGGAAAGCACTTGTGACAAATTGAACATTCGTGAGTTCTTCCGTTACCGTTAACGTTAGCGGAACTAGTTCCCGTTACGTTAGTAGTAGTGGAAGTAGTAGATTGTTCATCTCCTCCCATGCTGACAAGTTTCCGGTGACTTGCTTTATGTCCACCTAAAGCTTGATAAGACCCAAACCCTTTACCACAAACGGAACACTTGTACAAATTCTTCTGTTCCAATAACGTCGCGTTTATTTGCGACGTTACTGGAACTGATGGTGGTAGTGGTGGTGGTGGTAGAGACCGTGAGTTATTAACAGAACCATCGCTACGTGCTAGCATGATAAGACAAAGTGCTAAATACTCTTCTTCAGTACACTGTCGTTCCATGCTGCGTTGCCTTTTTGATCTTTTACCTTTTGTCCAACTCTCAAGGTACTTAAGCCCGTTGTTCTCAAATTGGAATGATGGTGGTGTTGTTGTAGTTGGAGAATTCAATGCTTCAAGTGCCATGATAGTTTTCTTGTTTGCCTTACTAAACTCAATCAAGTATAGAGAGAAAATTTTCTTGTTTGTATTACTGAAAAGATTCTCTTGTTTGATTTACTAAAATCGAATCAAGATTAGTAGAGATAAGTATTATTGAAAGAATTTGAATGTGCAAGTAGAAGAGGTAGAGAAGTTGTTTTGTTGAGTGAATGAGAGTGAAGAATGTGTTTGAGATATATATAAGGGGAGAAAGAGAGGGAACTGGGAAGTTGCGTGGGAAAGAATAAGAAAGTAAGATGGTTACAGAAGTAATTGGAAAAATATAAATAAAGAAGGGGAGTGGAGCACGTTGGAAAATAAAAGGAGTATTTGTGTGCCAAGTGGTAGATTCAAAGTACAAGTGGTACTGAAGTAAATTTTGTATTTAGGTGTGTGGGCTTGGTGAGGAAGCAACCTAAGCTTAGTATTTTAGTGAGGAGAGTGAGTCAGTGAACAAAGACTGCAGACTAGTTGACTATGGACTCAGTCTAAGTCAAAACTCAACAGTACTAAGAAAGAAACAAAATGCCCCACGCGGTGATTTTACTATTCCTATTTCCTAATACTCCGTAATAGGAGTAGCTTTTTTCGTTAGTTATGAATTTATATTCTAAATTAAGTAACAATACACAAATTTTATTTTAATTTTGTCGGTTTAAACGCTATTAATTAAGTTCTTCCAATTGGCAATGACTTTTTGGAGAACACATAAAGAAGGCTTTAACTAGGAGCAGCCGTGTATGTGTGGAAGGTAAAGACCAAGTTGCGATAGGTGACTGCGACTGAATTGGTTCGCCAACTTTTACTTTGATTCAAAGGTCGGCTACTGCCATTCACCCCATTATAAATGCATGAATCTTGCAAACAATCACATTATAAAAATGGTGAAAGGACTTGGAAATATGCCTCTTTCTCCAATTGGACTTATCTAATTTCTTCGCATAGTCATATAAGATAAGTGTGATTAATTACTCGGTGAACAGTATTAACATTAATGGACCATTTCTTATTTCTGAAGACGGCTTTAAGGGAAGAGACATGGTATTTTCCTTACCAAGGACCACAGCTGGTATTCTAACCAGAGTGTCTACCTCATTTTGCAAAGCTACCCAATTAGAATGGCATTCAAACTCTTGATATATTCTACTTTACTCTAGATAGACATATAGATACAATGAATAGTAAATGTACTTCTAGTCAAACGAATAAAGAGGTGGTCATTCTCCACTTGATATGCTGGTTCATTCAATTTTTAGTGATGCATCGCACGATGTTACTAGCTCCTTAATTAGTACTTAGCTTGTTAACATAGTGTTCAACGGATTCAACTTAGTTTTCCCTACAAGCATCATCAATGAGGTGTATCAATATCCCTACACGTGAATATTTAGACTATCTGGACAGTATGAAGATATATTTTGTTAAATCTCTAAAAAGCTTTCCTCCCCAGTGAAAATAGAGTACAACAAACCTCGTAATATGAATTTTGAATGGAAAGTTAGATTAAGAAAATAGTTTGATATGGTACTGTAGATCAGGTAATTAGGTTGTTAACATATCATGGTTAGAGGCACCTTTAATTCGGTCTGCAGTCCACCTAACTTCATGTGTATCTATATTCGTGGTATCGTGGCACTTAACTAATGCAAGAGGCCTAACTATAATTTTAGTTGTTGAAAAATACTTTGAGGGAAAAAATAAATAATGATCTAGTACATCTAAAGCTGAGAATGAGAGAGCGCGCTCTCTCTCTCTCTCTCTCTCTCTCTCTCTCTCTCTCTCTCTCTCTCTCTCTCTCTCTCTCTCTCTCCCCCCCCCCCCTCTCTCTCTCTCCCCCCCCTAGATAGGTATTGGCCCGTGCTAAGCCCGGGCCTGCCATTTTGTTTGATAAAGTTTTTCTAAACCAAAATATGACAGTGTAAAAACTTACTCCCTCCATTATTGTAGAAATATTCTATTTCACTAACTAATTTTAGTTGTGATCAGTTCTAAACTACAACTTCAATTTCAAATCTAACAAGATTACAATCATTAATCTGCCGAGAGTAAACTTAACATGCATGGTTCAAACCATAGTCATTTACCTGAGGGGTTATTGATAATTTTTTAGAATAAAAAATCATCTTAATTAATCACTTGAAATTTCTAACATGTCTAGGGCGAATGAATTGATCAATTGAAAGTTAATATGCTTTCAAGAGAAACTGATATTTAGCAAGTTGCATTTTTATGTCTTTGACACAGACAGAAAATTATTTGCTAAACTTTACTTCTAGCTTTCAAAATATTTTTTAATGGATAACAAATGGTGATCAATTTTATAGCTTAGAATAGTATGTGCATTTCGACAATGGTGATATGTGCATTTTAGAAGTAAAATTTTAAATTACTCGCTGTTACACTTGTCAAATTTTAATACAAGATTCACATGAGTAGTATTTATTAAGAGATCGTAGAGGATACCTCTTTATTTTTGTGAAAATTTTACTTTTTTCAAATTTGTGTGAGGACTTGACCAAGGCTTACTTAACCACTTCTCTTACATCTAGCTACTTCCAACCCTCAGCTCCCCCACTCTTAAAAATCTTCCTCCAAAAGCATCAGCCTTGCCGGAAGTATTTCGACTATAATAGGTTCTTATTTTAGTTAATTAAATTTATAATATAGTAGTTCTCATTTTCTCATGCATAAATCATTTTAAGTTATTATTTAATTATTGTGTTCCTTTCTTTCTTAGATTTATTTTGATTTTGTATTTTTTCTTGATTTACTGTTAAAAAAAGATGTCAAAGATAATTTAGGGTGGAGCCACCTTATTCATATATATGTATTGCAAGTAAATAATAATAAAATGCATCATAAATACAAGAGTTGAGTTCCTTGACCTGAAATAAAACGTTTAATCTCTATTATCTTATAATGAATTGTCACTTTTTAAAAGTAATGTAAAGAAGAAATTAGCTTATTTCATGCTAGATGCTAGATGCTTGACGCAAACAAGCTCTATTTTTATTTTTATTTTCAAATTCTTGCAAGGATCTTCTATTAAATTTCATTACTATATATGACGGACCGAATAATATTAAGAATTATTTTTTCGTAAAGAATACTATCATCTTATTTTATAAACCATACTAATATCTTTTTAACAACTATGTATACGTGAATAAAAATATATATACATGCATATACAAATAATAAATATTCACCCTAAAGTTTATGTCCTATAATAAATTTTAAATACTATATCGTTGGCTTTGAAAATTATTTGAAGTAATTATAAATTGTGTAATAAATACTCCTAAAACTTCTTTTAGCATAAATATCTCAATATAATCAAGGATGAAAGGAAAAGCGAAAGGGAAACGAAAGAAAAAGGAAACGGGAGAAACTTATTGGAGGGTTGGGGGGAGGGGACTTGGGGTTGAATTGGGAAGTCTAGGGTCCCACTAAACTTGTCAAATATTGGAAGCCTGTATAAGTAAAATTTTCATAATTTGTAGTGGATCACTGTCACCTTTTGGTACTTTTCCATGACATCATCATTTTGGTAACATTTAAGAAGTCCTAAAGTTGTCTAAATTTACTAAAAAGTGTGCAACCATGTGATATCATAAAAATTTGGAATTAGGGGTAAATGTGTAACTACGGAAAGCACACCCCCAACTTTTTTTGTGAGGGCGACAAAAGATAGGGTGTTCTCCTTTATTAATAGTAGTAATATATATATACATATATATTGCAATATTGGTTCACATGCTCAGTGGAACGATCTGTGCCGTACTTTATAATCTTGTTATGAGACATTCAATGCATACTTTTATTTTCAGTTTGTTTCCTTTTAAAATACTAATTTTATATATATATTGTTGCCTTTGCACAGCACTGAGTCTAACAATATTCCAATTAGTCGGCCTTCCTCAACTCTCCTGAAATCAAAATGATACGCTTTTTTCCCCATAAAGTGCTCAAAAGATTTTTAACATATAAAAACATACAATATGCATCTATTAGGTTAAAACAAAAAATTGTACTACTTACTAACTAAAGCTTATATTACGCCTCAACAATGGGTAGTTGACCAGATAGTGAACTGTGTATTTCCAAAAGAGGATCCAAACTTGCCGCAATTAGGACATTTTGGTAGGTGATGATCTGAGTGTGAATGTGCGTTCTAGAATATTTTAAGGTGCTAAGATGGCTACGTGGAAACATCCCAAGTCAACATTATGCAACTTGCCAGTCTAACACGTCTAACCAATATCGAAACACACATAGACAATTCCAGAAGATACTTCTACACAGTCCTACTCATCATTGTTGGTTATTCGTAAGTCAGCTAATCATCATAGTTCCCTAACCAATAGCACAAGTGTTAGAATGGAATAGTATTTTAAAGGGAGAAAAGTCCGTTATTGGTTAAAAAAGATCTTTTAATTAATCACTTTACAAAGAGTTCGTTCTTTTGGAATACTAGATGTTATACGCAGTGAACCTATTCAGCATAGTAGAAGGGAGATTGAATTGTGTCCTTCGATTTTCGCCTAATAACTTAATCCTTTATCACAAAAACTTGGTTCTTGTGTAAGTTCTTCCCAACACATAACAAACACAAAAGATAAAATTGAAGATAAAGAACACAGTGTTTTTACGTGGAAAACTCCTTGCTCAAGGGAGAAAAACCACGGCCCACTCTCTGGAATTTTAAAATCACTTCCACTAATACAATGAGCAGATTTTAAATTACAAATTCTGTAACCAAGGGGCTACACTCTAGACCCTAACACACTTAAAGCTAAACTCTAGCTTTTACAAGTTATTCTCAAAAGTTTCATCTAAAACAGTGCTTCTTGGACTAAGCAAAATATATAGTACTGTAAACTCAAGTTTACATGACAACAACAATAAAGAACCTATTATATTCTATAAACGGGATAAGAACACAGTTCTTCAAAGGTTGTCTGCAGTTATCCACTCACTCACGGTCAATGATTTGTTTACTTTGTGTTTGCTCTCAACTCTCGTGATAAGTGAATGAATAGTGATTGCCTCAATTACTTGCTTTTATAGGGTACATGAAACCCCAGTAGTTTATCACTAGGAATCTTCTCAATTATGGTAAGAGAAGATCTCCTATGATATACTTCTTGTATAGTACTAGCTCTATGTTCACACTTCATAGAGACAGTCCAGGCATGAACTATTTGCTGACTAGGATAATTATACCCGTACTCGTCAAGTTTTCCTAGTACTGCATGAATTTGCAACTTATGATCTTTTCGATTAGTCATGCCTAAGGACTAGGTTCTTCACCAGGTCCTTTGTTTGTCAATCTTCAAAACAGTAACATTCTCAACAAATTCCCCATTTTTTATGATGACAAACAAATGTTGTCAAGGGACATGTACATGCAATCATCAAGACATAATAATAAGATGCAGTTTGAAATAGAAAAATTTAAAACAGATGAATTGGGTTACAGACATCCCAACATTTCTTTCTTCCCCCTTTTGGCATCATCGAAAAGATCTTACAATCCTGTAAGAACAAGTCAGCAAAGTCCAATCTATAGCACAAGGCAGCAAGTTTACTAAGCAAGAACACACATAATATATCTAAGGGCCCAAACAGGACACGATAGCATCAGTTAAAAACATATTAGTTCAAACAAGCAATTTAAAACCAACAAATCTAGGGTTCACACATATGTAACCCATTAAGTACAAACCAACAAAAAATAGCAATTGTCTTAAATATACATCACAGACAGAATAGGATGACTAAGGAACCAGTGAAGGAATGAAAAAGGGATGATCAGGGGTAAAGCTTGAAGTGCTTGACAAGTGCTTCTAGGTTCTTCGAGTTATTGGCTCTTTCAACCACCAGCTCGGCCTGGTATCTGTTGCACTCAATGGTCAGGCGATCGATCTCTCGATCCTTCAGCTTCAACTCTCTTTCTTCCTGCAGATCCAGCATGGTCTTCTCCAATTTTTTAACAGCAGACACATCTTCATATGGTCTAAAGTCCTTAGTTTCATTAGCTTTTGCAACCTTGATCTGCCTAGGACGTTTTGATGCCCTCTTCTCCTTAAAGAAATCGCATATCTTCAGAACATTCATTCCAAATATTTGATGATGCGTGGACTTATTCCCATTGTTAAGAGGAACACCAAAGTGTTCGAAAATCTGCTGCAATATGTAGAAATGCACTAAGGAATGTACCTTCTTCCTAGTATCAGCAATCCTCTTGAAATGCCTTAATAAGCGTAGGTAGATTTATCAAACAACATTTGTCCATCAAATCTATATATGTCAGATCCACTGCACAAGCTTCATTATTTCTCTCACCTCTTGGTAATAAGAATCTGTGCACAAACTCGAAAAGTAGCTGATGGGCTGGTTCTATATCTTTCTTGTCAACCTTTCTTTCGTTCCTGAGTCTGGGGTTTCCACTGAACTTCTTGGTCACCTCAAGAGAAGTAACACCATATGTCCTCTTGGGCCACTTCAGCTTCAAGTATCTGCAATATCCTTCTACAGGCACTCCCAAGATAACCCCCAACGTAGTTCTTCCAAACTCTATCTTGTTGCACTTGGTGCACCTTTGTAAGACACTAGAGGGGGTGAATAGTATCCTTACCCGATTTTTAAATCTTAAAACTTGCTTTTAACTATCTGTGCCTAACCCACAAAGACCAGGTTCCTTGCAAGTTTTACCTATCTCTGAAACTGAACAAATTGCGGAAACATAAAGAACACAGAGATTTTTACGTGGAAAAATCCTTGCTCAAGGGATAAAAAACCACGACCCAAACTCTTGGGATTTCAACTCTTCCACTAAAGGAAAACCCGAGCAAGTTTTAGACTACAACGTAATGTAATCAAGAAACTAGAACCCCCTAGTACCTAGAACCTTCACAGCCACACGTTAGCTGGTAAGGTTACTTCTACTTAACCTCAACAAGCAATCTCTACTTAATGTTTCTCAAACAAGCTGATAAATTACAACTCAATAGCCTATAACAAAGAAACTAAAACAACAGACTTATCTATGAAACTGCTCGTTCGTAAGGTTCTGCTGCTCAGCCTTTGTTCTTGCACACAAAGCTTCTCACAATCTGATTGTACTTGATATGCTCTGTTGAGATGTCTTTTGTGCGTGTTGAATTTGGCCAAATTAACTTGTATATATAGGCGCTAGACTTAGCCGGATCCAACTAAGTTTAGGAATCATTTTCCTCTTTGAAATCAGTTTTAAACAAGGCTACTCATATTTCCTTATTTAAAACCTAAGTTAATTTGCCTTAGTTCCCCAATCCATTTACGTTTAGGAACCGCGTCCTTCTCAGCACCGCTTCTTGCTTCTTCTGTTTCCGGTAGGATTGGAACTTTGACCCAACTGTTCTTTTCTTTTCTTCTTCAGATCTGACTTGAATATCTCGTTTGAACAGCTGGTCTTCTCACTTCGACTGTGAACCTTTTCGTGGTCCACTTAGCACCAGGTCCTTTGTCATCTTCAAAACTCATCCTTCAACAAATTCCCCCTTTTTGATGATGACAAACAATGTTGTCTCACTGAGGGTTTAAACTCTCAAGAACCTGTAAAAATAAACCACTAACCACGAACCAGGGTAATAACAGTTAGGCGAAAATAGGTCACAAACATATAATGAACTAACAACATCTAACTTCCCCCTTTTGGCATCATCGAAAAGTTTCACAGTTGTAAGAACCTGCTCAACTTAAATTAAGTCTAGTTGACTCTAGTGCAAAAGGTAGCAAGCCAACCTTTAAACGTCATAAACCTGTTTCAGACAATAAATACTAGCAAAATAGGATATTTATATCAAAACAGAGGCAAATCGGCTTAAAACATCCAAACACCATTTAAATATTACAAACCGAGATATAATATTGTCTTAAAAACAGGCCATAAAAGAACCAGGAAGGGACTAGGGAAAGGAACTGGTTCAGAACTGGGAATACATGGATGTTAAAGAGAGCAAGCAACAAGGCGAGGCGACGCGACTTTCCTTCTCTTTCACGCTCCAGCTCTGCATCCAGCCTTGTGTTTTCAGCATTCATCCAGGCCAGCTCATCATTTTGCCTTTCAAGCTGCCTTCTGAACCCCTCAATCCTCCCGTCCATTCTATTGTTCCTCCTTTCATCTGCATCCTCCTCCATATGCTCTGGTTCATCAGCAGGTTCACCATCCAATACATAGTCACAAGATTTAATAATGTTCCTCCCAAACAAGTCATTGTGGTCCGGCTCAGTCCACTTACCAACAGGCACCCCAAAGAAGTCAAATATCTTCCCCAGAAGAAATCCATAGACCAACGCATGTTTGCCTAACCCCATGTCAGCTACCCTACCAATGTGCTTAATCATCAATTCAGGCAGATTAATACGAACCTCGCGATCTAGCATGTCCATATAGGTCATATCCAGAAAGTTGGCTTCACTCCTTCTTTCCGACCTCTGCAGTAGGTTCTTCAGCACAAATTCAAAGAGCAACTGGTAGAAGGGTTGCACTGCCTTCTTCTTAACTTGTGTAGCCCTTGCCAGTCTTGGTCTCCTGCAAATTTCTGGGTCACCTCCAAAGCAGACACACCATCTCCTCTAGCCGGCCACGAGTTCCTCATATCCTCGCTGTAGCCCTGAGAGGGAATACCCAAAATCTCACTCAGTTCTACACTATCAAATTGGATCATCAGCCCCTTGACTATGGTTGTCACAATACCTTCACTCACTGTGCAATTGGAATAAAATTCTCGAACATCTTGCTCCCTCAGCTGTCTAACACGATCACTGAACAGGTTCAACCAACCCTGAGCCCTCAACTTAGCACCAAGCTGAGTCATTCCCTCAAGCTCTAGGTCAGTGAGAATTTTACCCTTCACCATTGGTAGACCTCTAAAATAGGCCACCCTCCTTTTCTTGTCTTCCTAGTCATCTCTAATCATCAACTTTGATCTGGAACCTCTCCTACGAACCTCAGGTTCCTCCACAATCCTCTCCTGCTGCTCTCTCATAGAACCTCGAGTAGTAGGTCTCCTAGCATGACTGACTGTCTTCCTTAACAGGTTCAGCAGATTTTCCTTCTCCCTTGTCACTGACAGTCTTTTCCACTACAGGAACTGTCTCAGAATAGGTTCCTCAACAGTGTTCTCGATTTCTTTTGCAACAACAACAACAACCTCTGTATCGACAACTTTTTCAGGGTTTTCAACAACTACCTTCTCCTTAGCTCCTACTTCATTCACAACATGCTCTACTAAATCTACAGGCACAGAAGGTAAACTAGTATCGACGACTATAGTACCAGCAGGAGAACTAGGGTTTACCTTTTTAGTTTCTTGAACGATTTCTTGAGTCGTTTCAATGATCCCTTCTTCCGTACCAGTTTCTGGAACACTTTCCCCCTTACTAGTTGCTTCTTCCGTCAACTTCTTCTGTCTCAGTTTCGCAAGCTTTCTCGCCATAGCCACAGAACGACTCGCTGCAAGTTGCTTTGCCTTTTTATTTAGTTTGGATATTTTGATTTTAGGAGAAGAGAGGTGAGAATCCACTTTGGAATTGGTCGACATTTCTTCTTTAGAGAGAGTTGTGTTTTAGAGAGAGAAAATATTTTGAGAGAGTTTTAGTATTTTAGCCGATAGAAACAATGTTTCTTTGATCAAATGATGGAATAGAGACGGGTATAGGTGTATCAGGAAGGGGAACGGGTTGATGGGATTGGAAAAAGCTGCTACTACTTATGACGCATAGGAGCTGACGCCAGCTTGGTTCAAAGTATTTGAATTTTAAAAGCTTACACTAATCCGGCGCCAAGAGAGGGTGATTAGTAACAAATTAGGCCACGTAAGACAACACTTACACTCAGTAAGTGATATAGAATGTGTACTTGAATGTCCATGCACCAGTTTCTTCAATTATATCCTTTATATCAAAAATTTGCCAGTATCTAAGTCATGAAAACAGGTTCCAAATAGGTTAGCAAGCAAAACAATTAAGTTTTCATAGTAGAATCAACTAAGCAAAGTTAAGCTAAGTAAAACAAGGAAACTTCACTAGCCAATCATTGGAAGAACCATGCGCTGCTTCGTTCATTGTATCTTGGTCATCCCTAGCTCAAGCCTGTTTGTTTCAAATTGGACCCTGTTCAATGCCTTAGTGAAGATATCTGTAATTTGATCCTCAGTCCTGCAAAAGTTCATAGTAATTAGGTCTTTCTCAACATTGTCCCTTAAAAAGTGATGCCTAATATCAATGTGCTTTGTTCTCTTGTGCTGGACCGGATTCTTGGCAATATTGACTGCACTGGTATTGTCACAAAAGATTGGAACTGGTCCACACTTGATTTCAAAGTCCTCTAACTGCTGCTTGATCCATAATCACTGTGAACAACATAAAACAGCTGCTACATATTCAGCTTTAGATGTGGATAATGCCACTGAATTTTGTTTGTTTACAAGAACCTAGGAAGTGATCCATCCCAGATGTGCTTTTCCTATCAACCAAGTGACCAGCATAGTCAGCATCAGCATACCCAATTAGATCAAAACTCCCGCCTTTTGGGTACCATAAACCAAGATCTTGAGTTCCTTTCAAATATATCAAGATTCTCTTGACTGCAGTTAAGTGTGACTCCTTTGGTTTTGACTGGAACATTGCACACAGCCCCACACTATAAACAATATCTGGACGACTTGCAGTTAAATACAGCAAAGAACCAATCATTCCTCTGTACTTAGTTTCATCAATTGAAGCACTAGTTTCATCCAGATCTATCTTCGTTCCAAGAGCAATGGGTGTGTTCATATCCTTAGCAGACTTCATATCATACTTCCTTAGTAGTTCTTTGATGTACTTCTGATGGTGGATCATTGTGCCTTCCTGAGATTGCTTGATTTGTAAGCCTAAGAAGAAATTTAGCTCACCCATCATACTCATCTCAAATTCACTTCCCATCAGGTCGGCAAACTCCTTGCAAAGGTTCTCATTAGTAGCACCAAAGATGATGTCGTCTACATACACTTGAACATTTAGCAGGTCCTTGGCTTTCTTCCTTAAAAGCAAAGTATTGTCTATTTTGCCTCTAGTAAACCCATTCTTCAATAGGAACCCAGACAATCTTTCATACCACGCCCTAGGAGCCTGTTTCAACCCATACAGTGCCTTGTCAAGTTTGTAGACATGATCAGGAAACTATGTACTTTCAAAACCAAGTGGTTGAATCACATACACCTCTTCATTCAAATAACCATTAAGGAATGCACTCTTCACATTCATCTGGTACAACTTAAACTCCATATAAGCTGCAAAAGCAATAAGCATCCTTATGGCCTCCATTCTTGCAACAGGTACAAAGGTTTCATCATAGTCGATTCCTTCTTCTTGGCTGTAACCTTGAACCACCAGTCTTGCTTTGTTCCTTGTTACTATGTCATGTTCATCCAGCTTGTTTCTAAAGACCCATTTAGTACCAATGATGGACCTGTCTGCTGGTCGAGAGACCAGGTGCCATACCTTACTATGTTCAAACTGATGAAGTTCCTCTTGCATAGCAATCACCCAGTCGGGGTCCTCAAGTGTTTCACGTACATTCTTTAGTTCTATTGAGGACAGAAACGCAAAGAATGCACATAAGTTCTTCAAAGCTCTTCTAGTAATCACTCCAGTGTTTAGATCAGACATGAGGTTCTCCAGTAGCTGAAAACTTTGATATCTCCAAGGTTTAGGTTGAATCTGCTGAGTGTCATACCTAGGATGAGCTGAGTCATCTAGGTTTTCTTCATTTTGCTCTTCAGTTCCCCCTGTCTGATTGCCTTCTAGTTCCCCCTGAGTTTGATCCTTATCATCCTGATAACTTTTAACTCCATTCAAATTCTCAGGGTCTTCAGCAGGTTCATCTCTTGCAAAACCAATCTCCTGATCATCATCTTCTTGTCTGTTTGTAACACTTTCAGATTCATCAAATACCACGTGCACACTTTCTTCTACAGTCAAGGTCCTCTTGTTGAACACTTTATAAGCTTTACTTTGTGAAGAATATCCTAAGAAGATGGCTTCATCACTTCTAGCATCAAACTTCCCTAGAGGTTCTTTCTCGTTGTTATGCATGAAACACTTGCACCCAAAAGCTCTGAGATGTGCAATATTAGGTTTCCTACCTCTAATCAGCTCATAGGGAGTTTTCTCTAACAAAGGACAGATAGAACATCGATTTAGCATGTAGCAAGCGGCGTTGACTGCTTCCGCCCAAAAATTCTTTGATAGACCGCTTGATAGTAACATAGTTCTAGCCATGTCCTCCAAGGACCTGTTCTTCCTCTCCACTACACCATTCTGCTGAGGGGTCCTTGGTGCAGAGAAGTTGTGATCCACACCATGTTTATTACAATATTCTGCAAACTTAGCATTCTCAAATTCTGTACCATGGTCAGACCTTATACTCACTAGTTGAACCCCCAGTTTCTTCTGATTGACTCTGACCCAGTCCTCGAACATATCATATGCTTCATCTTTAGATCTGAGGAACAAGGTCCATGTGTATCTGGAGTAGTCATCAACTATTACCATTACGAACCTCTTACCTCCTCTGCTCATTGCCCTCATTGGTCCACACAAGTCCATGTGAACCAGCTCAAGTGGTTTAGAAGTACTAACCACTTTCTTTGACTTGAACGAAGATCTTACATATTTCCACCTCACATAAGCATCACAGATCTTGATGTCATTGAACCTCTTGCTTGGCATTCCACGAACCAGGTCCTTTAACACCAACTTATTCAATTGAGTCAGGCTTGCATGTCCTAGTCTCTTGTGCCACAACTGACTATCATTCTCTAGCACATTCAGACAAGTCAAATTATTTTCAGGAAGAGAACCTAATGTAGCCTTGTACACATTATTAGCTTGTTTTCCTTACATTATCACTTCACCAGTCTGCAGGTTCTTTACAGTGCAACCTACATAAGTAAAACTCACTAAGTTTCCTCTATCACATAGTTGAGAGATACTTAGAAGATTGTGCCTCAATCCATCCACACAGAGTACATTATCAATAGCATGATTGAGGGATCTCCCAACTTTTCCAATACCAACAATTTCACCGCTCTTGCCTCCTCCAAAAGCCACACTACCCCCCTTGAAATGCTGCGAGTAAGAGAAAGTTTCTTCTATCTCCTGTCATATTCCTGAAACACCCACTATCAATAATCAAGCTTAAGTTGTTCCATCTCACTCCAGCCTGCAAAAGAAAATCAAGGGTTAGTAATAGGAACCCAAACAAGCTTGTCCCTTTTTGTTATCGAATAGATGAATCAAATCTTTTCTAGCCCAATAAGGTAAAACTGATTTTTTATTCTTTACCACTGCTCCTTTTGCAACACTGCATTCATTCTTGATATGTCTCGTCTTACCACACAAGAAGCCGAGTTTGTTGCAAGGAAGTCCTACATATTTACCATTAGGGTTCCAAGCAGGTAAAGGTTTCCTATGTCCTAATCCAGTCTTACCTCTATTATGATTTTTCATGCAACCAATTCAAAGCTTCAGAAGACTTGTTCCATTTAGTGAGTCTGGTGAGCTCAGAGTTAGCTTTTTCAACCTTCTCCTGAAGAACCCGGTCTTTTCAGTCTCCTGATGTAGAGCCTGGTTTTTCTTTTTAAGCTCAGCTTCAAGGTTGATTTGAGCCTCACTAACTCTCTTAATTTTTGATTCTCAAGTTCGAGTGCAGAACCTAGCTTCTTCTCACAAAGCACCTGTTCCTTTAATTGAAGAGTTTTAATTCAAGGGCTGAGACTTTCTGTTTTAGTTCAAAAACTTGAGTTTCACTAGTAGTTAATTCCTTTTTAAGATCATATTTAGCTTTTTCCAAGTTTTTATTTCCCATTGAAAAATAAGACACAACTGACATCAGTTGGTCTTTCTCAGAAAGTGCTTGTTCCTTTTCAGACCTCAAAGTTTCAATCTCTTCAATTAAAGTCAAGGCAAGCAAATTTAATTCCCTAGAAGAACAAGTATGAAGTCTAGTTTTCAGTTCATCGAGACTTACCTCAGGTGTATCATCAATCGAAGGTTCATTATCAGCCATCAGTGCCAATGGAGAATCATCTTCTGGTTCTTCTTCTTCTTCATCACTTTCACTTTCAGAAGGTCCCCATGATGCATAGAAAACCTCTTTCTTCTTCCTCCTTAATGCTCTAAAGTTGGGAGAATGTTTGGTCTTCTTAGGTTCATTCTCCTTGGAAGCTCCAGACCTTTTCCACTCAATATCCCACACCGGGCAGTCCTTTATAGGATGATCCTTCTTATTACACTTAAAACACCCTGAGTAGTCAGGATTTTCAATTATGTTATTCTTGGCAGGAGTGGCTCTATTCTTCTTCTTTCGAAGCCTAATGTCTTTCGTACAGCATTGACTAAAGCCATCTCATGCTCAGATACTTCATACTTAGAACCTCCAGTTGCTTCTAGAGCTAGGTTCTTCTTCTTAGGTTCCACCTTCATCCTTGACTGTTTCATAAGCTCATGGGTTTTCAAACTACCAACGAGTTCATCTAGTTCAATCTTATCCAGTTCCTTGGACTCAATGATAGTTGTAACCTTTGACACCCATGAATCAGGTAGAATCCTGATCACCTTTCAACTAAGTCTTCATTGGTTAGGGCCATGCCTAGTGATTTTATCTCGTTTGTTATGATCGTGGACCTGGTCATCATGTCCTGGATGGTCTCAGATTCACCCATAGCAAACAACTCGAACTTTCTTTTCAGCATTTGGATCCTTGACTTCTTTACACGTGATGTTCCTTCATAAGCAATTTGTAGAGCATCCAAATTTTCTTTGGCAGTCTTGTATGAAGAAACTCTGTTGTATTCATCAGGACCAAGTCCACATATGATGAGCCTCTTCGCTTTTGCATTCTTCTCCACCATCTTGAAATCAGCATCCGTGTATTCAGATATCTCCTTGGGAACAGTTTTCCACGTTAGGTGGCTGTCCAACGGTTCTGCTTGGGATAAGAGGTCCATCCCTTGTAATGATCCAAAACTGAAAGTCTTCAACTCGAATAAAGTCTTCCATTCTACCTTTCTACCATCCATAGTATTGGCCATTGAATTGAGGAGGCATGTTGACAGATTGTCCTTCGGTGATTATCGGTGGTGCACTCATTGTTCAGATCCTTCTCAAGATGTTAATCTTTCTTTGAGAGAACCTGCTCTGATACCACTTGTTGCACTTGGTGCACCTTTGTAAGACACTAGAGGGTGGGTGAATAGTGTCCTTACCCAATTTTTTAATCCTAAAACTTGCTTTTAACTTTCTGCGACTAACTCACATAGAACCAGGTTCCTTGCAAGTTTCACCTATCTCTGAAACAAAATAAATTGCGGAAACATAAAGAACACAGAGATTTTTAAGTGGAAAAATCCTTGCTCAAGGGATAAAAAACAACGACCCAAACTCTTGGGATTTCAACTCTTCTACTAAAAGAAAACCCGAGCAAGTTTTAGACTACAATGTAATGTAATCAAGAAACTAGAACCCCCAGTACCTAGAACCTTCACAGCCACACGTTAGATGGTAAGGTTACCTCTACTTAACCTCAACAAATAATCTCTTCTTAATGCTTCTCAAACAAGCTGATAGATTACAACTCAATAGCTTATAACAAAGAAACTAAAACAACAGACTTATCTATGAAACTGCTCCTACGTAAGGTTCTTCTACTCAGCCTTTGTTCTTTCACACAAAGCTTCTCACGATCTGATTGTACTTGATATGCTCTGTTGAGATGTCTTTTGTGCGTATTGAATTTGGCCAAGTTAACTTATATATATAGGCACTAGACTTAGCCGGATCCAACTAAGTTTAGGAATCCTTTTCCTCTTTGAAATCTGTTTTAAACAAGGTTACCCTTATTTCCTTATTTAAAACCTAAGTTAATTTGCCTTAGTTCCCCAATCCATTTACGTTTAGGAACCGTGTCCTTCTCAGCACCGCTTCTTTCTTCTTCTATTTCCGGTAGGATTGGAACTTTGACCCAACTGTTCTTTTCTTTCCTTCTTCAGCCCTGACTTGAATATCTCGTTTGAACAGCTGGTCTTCTCACTTCAACTGTGAACCTTTTCGTGGTCCACTTAGCACCAGGTCCTTTGTCTTCTTCAAAACTCATCCTTCAACATATCTCAACACCCCTAACTACAGAGTACACTCTCCTATCAACCACACTACAATTTGTATATAACTCTCTGACTTCATCTACAAACAAACATCTTTTATCTATTGATAAAAGCTTTGTCCATCCTTGAACATTTAACTTGGCAACTAGAGGATTCATATGTGCTTCCTCCATATCACACAGAATACTCATATGAAGAACTTGTTTGGTCAAGAAGAACTCAACTCTGTCAACCTTTTCTCTTTCCTTCTTAGGATCATCAGAGCTTTCTCGAGAGTCAGAATTATCTAGGTCTACACAGTCCCCATCATCAGCATTGCTCTCATCATGGGCATGTTTCTCCTCTACCACCTTTTTACCTTTTTCCTTCTCAATAAATTTTGCAACTTTTCAACCTATTGCTTCAGTGCAGGCCTTGTTGCCACTTTTTTAGGAACCACAAGTTCCTCTCTTTTCTCAGATACAGAGTTTGTTTCCTCACTATCACTTTCATCCACAAGCTGCCTTTTTCCTATAACTTTTCCACATTTCATGAGATTTATTTTCTACCCCTTCTCTGTATTCTTCTCCACAAATTTTTGACTCACTCACAAATAATACTTCATACTCCTCTTCCTCAATCTTCTCATCTTTTTCACCAAATTTCCTTTTACTTTTTCTTTTCTCAGTCTATTCCATCTTTTGTTTTTCCACATCCTCCTTCATATCTTCCTTAATCTTCTCCTTGTCAGAGTCAGTCTAGTAAATTCCTGCCTCATCAGTTGCTTCAGGGGCTGAAGAAGGACCAAGTCCTTTACCAGTTCACTTAGCAACTTCAGCAGGTCTCTTGTCAACATTGATTGGACCATCGACTTCCACATCCTCTTCAACAATCTTTGAGGAAACAACCTCCAAACTAGGTTCGTCGACTAGGACCTTTTGAGAACCCCCATATTCCAAAACCTTTATGGATTTTAGTATAATTTTAACAACATCTACACTAGCAAAACCCTCCTCTACACTAGTAACACAAGGTTCTATCCTAGGCTCACCAAGTTCTACTTTGGAATCATCAACATTTTCTACTTCAGCATTCCCCCTGTCAATCTCACAAGCAAACCTCACTATATCTATAGATTTAACGAAGTCATCTATCTCAGTAACTAGAACCTTTGTAGCTACTTTCTCAGGGCTTAAAACATAGTCATGTAAAGTTGAACTAGTCTCAGTAGTGTCAAGTCTTACCTCTGTTATTTTCTGTTCGGAGATTATGGATGTAGCAGAAGTGCTTGTTGATTTTGGTCCAAACTTCTTTCCTTCTTTCTTAAAAATCTTCTTTTGAAACTTTTCTCTTTCCTTATCCAGTCTTTCCGCCACCGTAGAAGCACTAGCCATGGGTTTCTTTGTGGTTTTTTGTGGTTTCAAGGTTTTAGCGAGTAAAGCAGACGTGGATTGTAATTGAGGCGTGTTTGGTTTTGTGTTTTGGTTGAAGGTAATATTGATTTAGTTTTAGGGTTTGGACGGAGAGAATTTTTAGAGAGAGGATTTGTTTTCTTCTTGAAAAAGGAAAAAACAATAATGACTGAAAAGGAGACTACCTTTTTAGGTGCTTGGAAACCGAGAAAAGTAATTGATGTGACGGTTTTGATAGATAAGTCATTAAGGCTTCTTATTCAAGTGGGAGAGTGTTTAAAATTCAAATATATAATCGATATAGGATAATGACTTAGGCGGTTATATACTTAAGGAAGTTGTTGTGATGCACATTCAAAATAATATACCTATTTACTAGGAACTTAATGAGTACAAACACACTCTGTACCTAGACATGATTCCTCATCTTGACAATAGTTCCTTATTGAGGCCTAACAAGTCCTTTAATGGGAACGCATTAGACTATACCACAAGTGTATGCATAGTTAAGCATGTGTACTAGTTATAGTGCAAAAATTAGAATGGATTGTAACAACAAAATTCAAACAGGTCAACAAGATACTTAACTAGCCAATTCTTTGGAGAATCAGGTTCTGGGTCATCCATATATTTTGGCCCAACTCCAATCTGTTTCTCTCAAATTGAACCCTGCTCAAAGCCTTGGTGATGCAAGCAAGAATACGAAAGCAAGAACAATGATAAAAGGTAGACACAATCTGAACTACAACAAGGAATTTAGTAGAAACTAGTCTACTCACCCCCTTGTTAGGAGTCAAAGAATACTTAGACTATGCAACAATCCTCAAGACAAACATGTGTCTTGCAAATTTAATGATCAATGGTGAAAACAAGATCAATTCGATTCAATTCTCAAAAGGAACAAGTTTTTCAATGTTTTGTAGGAAAGGATAAAAGCTGCATTTAATTAGTATGGATTGTCTGCCGAAAATAACTAAGTGTTGGGGCTTATACATGAAGCCCACATGCCTAAATAACTAAGAAATAGCAAACAATTAGGCTAGTTGTAAAGAGACCTCGGACCAAATAAGTGTCATTCACCTAACTATGAGCGTCTATGCAAAATAACAAATAAGAGCTCGTTGAGCTCCCCAAGTCTCGGCCTCAACATGCTTCAATCGTCCCTCCTTCTCCAATGTTAATCAAAGTATCTCCTGTCGCCTCTAAGTGCTACCTGCTTCTTCCATACTTGCACGATCATAACTCTTCATCACCATCAAGTGGATATCATGAAGCTCCTTAGCTTGACTCCTCATGAATAGTCTTGAAAGCACGAACTTAGCTTGATCATGCTGGACTGCATCATTCTCCCCTTCTTGAGAAGATTTCGTCCTCAAAATCGAGCCATCATCATCTCTCAAAGCGATACTACCTGCAACATAAGCAGTTAAGTCAGAAACTTTGAAAGTGTTAGAAATATTATACTCACCAGGCAGGTCTATAACATAGGCGTTATTGATTATCTTTTGTAGCACTTGGAATTGACCATCATCTCTCGGGGCTAGCTTTCCCTTCCTTTGGGAACCTCTCTTCTCGGAAGTGCACCCAAACCTAATCAGCTTTCTTCAAATCCAGCTTTTTCCGCCCCTATTCTTCTTGGACACCACCTTCTCTTAGGCTTCCTCCAAGTTCTTCCTTACCTTAGCATGCAACTCAAGCAACGCAGCTGCCCGGTTCTCACCATCAATACTAATAGCTGCATCTCTAGGCAAAGGAGTAAGATCAAGTGGAATCAACTGGTTAAAGCCATAAACACATTGAAACGGAGTCATGCTAGTCATTCTATGCACTGTTTTATTATAAGAAAACTCCACATAGGCAACCTATCAGCCCACGTCCCCGCCTTACCTTTGGTCATAGCTCTAAGAAGAGTTCCCACGGTTCGGTTAACAACCTCAATTTGACCGTCAGTCTGTAGATGATGAGATGTAGAAAACAACAATTTGGTGCCAAGAGCACTCTACAAACACTTCCAAAAGTGACTAAAAAATTTTGAATCCCTATCAGTAACAATAGTTCGAGGCACACCATGAAGCTTTAACACATTAGCAATAAATAAGGAAGCAACATGTTGTGCATCATCACATTTTTTACAAGGAATGAAATGAGCCATTTTAGAGAACCTATCAACAACTACATATATACTATCATGACCACCCCTAGAACGAGGCAGCCCCATCACAAAATCCATAGAGATGTCTACCCAAGGACTAGTAGGGATGGGTAAGGGAGAATACAAACCATGATTACTAGACCTAGACTTAGCCTGTTTGCAGTCTAAACAAGCACCACAAACACGCTCAACATCACGCCTCATCTTAGGCCAATGAAACTGCTCCCCTAGTACAGCCAAGGTCTTATCTACCCCAAAGTGACCCATCAAGCCCCCCACAATATGCCTCACGCACCAGCAACTCACGCCATGAAGACTCGGGTATACAAACTCTCCCTTTCTTAAAAAGGTACCCATCATGCCATTGATACTTCTCTACTCGCTGCCCACTAGCTATGGCATCACACACACTTTTAAGCTTAGGTTCATGCATGTACATAGACTTAATTCTCTCAAATCCCATCAGCGTAGATGCTAAAGTGGTAGCCAATGCAAACTTCCTAGAAAGTGCATCAGCCACTACATTCTCTTTTCCTTTTTGTAATAAATTACGTAAAGAAAACTCTCAATGAACTCAAACCATTTGGCATGTCTCTTGTTCAGATTCTCTTGGCCCCTAAGATGTTTGAGCGACTCATGATCACTCTTAATGACAAACTCCCTAGGCCATAAATAGTGCTGCCAATGAGTTAGAGCTCTCACGAGGGCATACAACTCCTTGTCATACGTAGAGTAATGCAAGGCATCCCCCTTCAACTTCTCACTAAAATAAGCAATAGGTTTCCCATCTTTCATTAGAACACCTCCAAATCCCACCCTTGAGGCGTCACACTCAATCTCAAACGGCTTGCTAAAATCAGGCAATTGTAATAATGGGGCAGAATTGAGCCTATATTTCAACTCTTGGAAAGCCTTCTCATGAGGCTCTCCCCAAACAAAAGGTTCATCTTTCTTCACCAACTCAGTAAGTGGTGCTGCTATAGTGCTAAATCCCTCACAAAATGTCTATAGAAACTAGTTAGACCATGGAAACACCTAACATGCGAAACTGTAGTAGGAGTAGACCAATCTTTAATAGCCTCAACTTTAGACTCATCCACCTCAACACCATTAGCACTAACTACAAACCCCAGAAAAACAACTCTCTCCACACAAAAGGCATACTTCTTATAATTAGCATAGAGCTTTTCAGCCCTCAACACATCAAGTACTTGTCTTAAGTGATTAACATGATCATCTACACTTTTAATATAAATCAGAATATCATCAAAGTAGAGAACCACAAAACTATTAATAAACAACTTAAGTACATGGTTCATTAGCCTCATAAACGTGCTAGGTGCATTGGAGAGGCCAAATGGCATCACCAACCATTCATAGAGATCAAATTTGGTCTTGAATGCGGTCTTCCACTCATCACCCAACTTTATGCAGACTTGACGGTAGCCGGACCTAAGATCTATCTTTGAAAAGATAGTAGAACCACTTAACTCGTCTAGCATATCATCTAATCTAGGGATAGGATGACGATACTTTAACATTATCTTGTTGACTGCCCGGCAATAAACACATCCTCCAGGTGTTGTCCTTCTTTGGCACGAGAATTACTGGCACATCACAAGGGCTCTAACTCTTACGAACCAAGACTTTGGTCAGCAGCTCATCCACTTGACGCTGCAACTCTTTTGTATCCTTTAGGTTACTCCGATAGGATGGTTTGTTGGGTATTTGTGAGACCGGGATTAAGTCTATTTGATGCTCAATTCCCCTCAATGCAGCGCACTAGGCATCTCCTCTGGAAACATATCTACGTACTCCTGCAAGACATCATCAATAAAACTAGGCAATGAGTGAATATTAGTGGAAATATCATCATTAGAACTCAAATAAACACATTTATGTACAAGACAAATTAACAGTTTAGAACTATCATTACCTCGTAAATACTCACTTGGCTGCATCATAGCACAAATATTATTTTGCAGGGCTGGGGCAATGGTATCATCTACGGCCTCGGGCTTAGTCCCTACAGGGCACTTCATTTTAGCTGCCTTTTTTAGCTCATTGATTCGCTTATAATCCTCACTAACCTGTTTGGGTGACAAGGGCTTGAGTGTAAAACTCTTGCCCTCCAACTTGACCGTATAGGTATTGGCATTGCCATCATGAATCACCCCTCGGTAATATTGCCAAGGCCTACCCAACAACAAATGGCAAGCCTGCATAGGCACTATATCAAACATGAGCTCATCATTATAATTTTCCACTTTAAACTTAATGAGCATTTGCTTCACCACCCTCAACTCACCACACTTATTCAACCAATGCAGTCTATAGGGATGCAGATGTTTCAACATGCGCAGCCCTAGTTGTGACACCAACGATTAGCTCACTACATTGGCATAGCTGCCCAAATCAACTATCAAAAAGCACACCTTTCCCTTCACTCTACATCTAGCATGAAATAAATCCTCTCGCTACACATTCTCCTCCTCCTCAATGGTCATAGCACTCAAATTCCTACGCACTACTAGGAACATGTTCACATATTCATCCTCTGCTACCTCTTCCTCACACTCAACTAAATCGGCCCCCTGATCTTCCTCAATCTCCTCATCACTCTCCACCTCTCAGACAGTACCATCATCAAGGATAAGCATAGTTTCTTGCGTAGGACAATCATTCGTAAAATGCTCATAGCCTTGACATTTATGACATTTAAAAGAGGAAGCACTAGAAGTGTTAAGTTGAGTTTTAGAAGTACCTCCTGACCCCTTAGGATCACTTTTAGGCATAAATTTATCTGCTGGTTTCTTCACTTCATGGCTCACACTTGCTCCCCTGGTGCTTGGTGTTCTCCACTCCTTGTTTCGGCTCATAGGAGTAGAAGTAGAGCTTCCTCTATAGCGGGCTACCTTGTCTTCTCTAAGCATCTTTTCAGCTTGAATGGTAGCTAGGAGTGCATCATGTATTGTCAAGAAAGTGTGTAGCCTCAATTGGTTAGAGATGTCACGATTCAAACCACCCTTGAACTGTATGATAGCCTCGTCCTCCTCTTCTTCTTCCATGTAAAGTGACAGCCAAATTTTCTCAAACTCATCATGATATTCTTCAACAGATTTCAGCCCTTGTTTCAAGTCATACAACCTTCGGAGCTGCTCTTGTTTTTGCTTTGGATTGACATACTTCTTGGTCATGACTTGTTTCAATTCTCGCCAAGTTATACTTGCGGGCTGATTATGTCTAACTCTAGATCCCTTTTCCGCCTCCCACCAAGTAAAAGCATAGAACTCAAATGCAGCAATGGCATAGGTAGCTTTCTTTTCCTCTATCATGTCATTTATCTCAAAATTCTCTCAACTCGACGCCTCCACTCTAGAAACTTATCAGATTCACTAGTTCCCTTAAATGCAGGAATAGTAACTTTAACACTATTCAAACGACTCTCACGACCACCACGGGCTGGTTCGGGATACCTCCTCATAATAATCAGCATATTCATCAAACTCAGGCTCCAAATTCCTCCCACCAAAGCCCCCAAAGCCCCCCTAGAGAACCACAGCCAAACCCACGACGTCTCAAGTTGCCAAGCCCCCTTGCATTGGTGTAACCCTCGGGTTTTGCTGCCCCAAATCATCATCATCATACTCCTCATGCTCAGGTTGGTCATCATCATGGGCTGCTCTTATTTCCCCTTTGGGCACTACATGTCTCCGGGCTTTCATTAATGGTGGTACATTACCCTAGGGAATGCCCAAGGTCCTCATGTTTTTAGCACACCTTTCTCTCAACTCTTGTTGATGAGCTATTTCAGCAAATTGTTTGGGTCTCATGGTGGAACTATCACTACTTCCTTCCCCGGCATTTTTCTGAGCAGAAGATGATTTTTCAATGTTCTCAATTTTGGTACTTATCGCCCTCATTTCAGCCAAGAGGCCGGCCAAAGTGATCTCGGGCACATTCACGATCTTGTATCCTTCAGTAGCCATGTGCCTGCACTCAAACAAAGACTAAAGAATGTGTTAAGGTCTGCAAAATACCTTACTCACTCCCTTATTTTTGAATGACACTCGGGTTCACTCAAATTTTAAGGTAGGATCTCACAAACTCGTTGTAAATAGCTTCCTCGAATTGATCATAGTTTGTTCCAAATAGCTTCCTCGAATTGATCAAGTTCCTCAACGACCCTTTCAAGTTCACAAGTTCATTTCTGGATGAGTGAATTTATGTGACTCTATAGGCGGACAGCTTTTATAATAAGCACGAGAAGCCAAAGAATTAACCACGAAAGTTGGGAAATTTTGAAGTTAGCATGAAGTTCTATACGCCCAAAGGTTAGTAATAGCTTAAGTAGAAGAAACACCTAAGAATTACTAACTAGAAGTAGTATTTAAGAAAGAAATAAGGAAATCCTAAGGAAAATATAATTTTTTACCCTTACATAGATGCCCAAGACAAGCCTTAGTTGAGTAGAACAACTTTTTCCTCTTTTCCCTTGCTATCCAATTCTAATTTGATGAACTTTTACTACTCCTTCTACACTTGAGAGCCGAATTTCCCTTCCCCTTTTGCCCTATGTTCAGCCGGCCAAACAACTCTCCTAAAGCCTAAGGAAAACTAATTTCCTTAATTGAAAAGTGAGTAAACTTCTCCTTTTTGAATTGTAAGTGTCCTCCTTGAATTAGGCTTAGGGTTTGATTCTTTAACAACACATAGGCAGCACCATCCTACCTCCTTTCAACCTCAAAAATTCAACAATTCAACTCCAATATTAACGTGTAGATGCTTATGAATTCAAGGATCAAACAGTTCACTATATAAATTAATTCAAGAACAACAAGTTGTTGTCCAAGAACTTCAAGAATTCAATGAAAAGAAATTCAAGAACAGCCTATTGCACACCCAAAACTTCAAGATTATGCTGCCCTATTCGTTCTACAATGATTCACGCCCTTTCTTCCAAGAACTAGCAAGATTTCGACCAAGATAAATGGACAAATCAATCAACACGTCAAGAAACTTCAAGAAATCGTTCAAGAACTCAACTAGGGTTTCAAGAATGAACCAAGATCACTTCTTTTTCAGTTTTTCTAAAACCCTAGCTGTGTCTTTTCATTAACTAACAATAATTCACGGCTGCCTCCTCTTTTTTCTTCACGTCTTTCTCTTTTCTTTTTTTTAAATCTAAAACGAAAATCAATGGAAACCTAAACTAGGACATGAAGAACAGGATTAGGGTTGTAAAAACAATCATGTTCCTTGCTCTGATACCAACTGATGCAAGGAAGAATACAAAAGCAAGAACAATGATAAAAGCTAGACATAATTTGAACTACAAAAAGGGATTTAGTAGGAACTAGTCTACTCACCCCCTTGTTAGGAGTCAAAGAATAACTAAACTATGCAACAATCCTCAAGATAAATCTGTGTCTTGCAAATTGAATGATCAATGGTGGAAATAAGCTCAATTCGATTCAATTCTTAAAAGGAACAAGTTTTCCAATGTTTGGTAGGAAAGCATAAAAGCTGCATTTAATTGTTATGGATTGTCTGCCAAAAATAACTAAGTGTTGGGGCTTATATCTGATCAGCCCACACGCCTAAATAACTAAGAAATAGCCAACAGTTAGGCTAGTTTTAAAGAGACCTCGCAGAGCCAAATAAGTATCATTCACCTAACTATGAACGTTTATGCAAAATAACAAATAAGAGCTCGTTGAGTAGCTCATTGAGCTCCCCAAGTCTCGGCCTCAACATGCTTCAATTGTCCCTCCTCTCCAATGCTAATTAAAGTGTCTCTTGTCACCTCTAACATGTTGCCCGCTTCTTCCATACTTGCACAATCATAGCTCTTCATCACCATCAAGTGGGTATCATGAAGCTCCTTAGCTTGACTCCTCGTGAATGGTCTTGAAGGCACGAACTTAGCTTGATCAGGCCGGACTGCATCACTTGGTGAAGATGACAGCAATTTGATCTTCAGTCCTGCACGAATTCATAGTTATTAGATCTTTTTCAACATTGTCTCTCAGAACGTGGTGTCCAATATCAATGTGTTTATTTCTCTTGTGTTGGACTGAGTTCTTGCAATGTTGACTGCACTTGTATTATCACAGAAAATGGGCACTGGTCCACTCTTAATTCCAAAGTCCTCCAATTGTTGTTTGATCCACAGTAATTGTGAACAACAAAAGGTAGCTGCAACATACTCAGCCTCAGCTGTGGAGAGAGCCATAAAATTTTGTTTCATTGTAGCCCAAGAAACCAATCAAGGACCTAAAAAGCGTGTCATTCCTGACGTGCTCTTCCTATCTACCAAGTGGCCTTCATAATCAGCATAAGCAAAGCCAATCAACTCAAATGTACCACCCCTGGGATACCATAGACATAAGTATTAAGTTCCTTTTAGATATCTCAATATTCTTTTGACAATGTTCAAGTGGGACTCCTTGGGTTTGGACTGAAATCTTGCACAAAGTTCTATACTGTAAACAATGTCTACACGACTAACAGTGAGATAGAGGAGAGTACCAATTATTCCCCTATACTTCGTTTCATTAGTAGAAGGACCAAGTTCGTCCAGATCCAACTTTGTTCCAGGAGCAACAAAAGTAGCCATTTCCTTAGCCCCTTCCATATCAAACTTCTTCACCAATTCCTTGATATACTTTTGTTGATAAATCATAGTTCCTTCAGGAGTTTGTTTGATCTGCAATCCCAGAAAGAAATTATGTTCCCCCATTATGCTCATCTCGAACTCGCGTCCCATTAGTTCTGCAAATTGTTTACACAGATTCTCATATGTTACATCAAAGATGATATCATCAATATAAACTTGAACTACAAGCAAGTCCTTCCCCTTCTTCCTTAGAAATAAGATGTTGTCAATCTTTTCTATTATAAAGTTGTTCTTGAGTAAGAAACCTGACAACCTTTCATAGCAAGCTCTGGGTGCTTTCTTCAATCCATAGAGAGCCTTGTCAAGTTTATACACATGATCAGGGAATTCACTGTTCACAAAGTTAGGTGGCTGAATTATATATACCTCTTCATTTAGATAACCATTTAAGAATGCACTTTTCACATCCATCTGATAAAGTGTGAATTCCATCTAGGTTGCAAAGGCAATCAACATTCTTATAGCTTCCATCCTTACCACTGGTGCAAAGGTCACATCATAGTCAATTCCCTCTTCTTGGCTATATCCTTGAACTACCAACCTAACTTTATTCCTAGTAATAATGTCGTGTTCATCCAGCTTGTTTCTGAACACCCACTTAGTTACAATGATTGATTTGTCCTTTGGCTTAGGAACCAAGTGTCACGCCTTACTTCTTTCAGATTGGTGTAGTTCCTCCTACATGGCAATCACCCAATCTGGATCTTCTAAGGCTTCCTTTATATTTTTTAGTTCCATGGCTGAGAGAAATGCAAAAAATGCACATAAATTCTTCAATGCAGACCTGGTCATAATGTTAGTGTCTAATTCAAATAATAAATTCTCCAAAAGATATGAACTATGATGCTTCCAAGGTCTCGGCTATATCTGATGTGAAGGACCTGCATCTACATTCTCAGTAGGTTCAGCTTCCTAATTATTTTCATCATCGCGATCAACTGTTCCCCTTCCGTATTGACTCCTTATTCCTTCTTTGTCAGTTCACCATCATTTTCTTGCAGTTCTTCTTCATTTTCTTCAAGGTTCTCTGTGACTTCAGCAGGTTCTTCTCGAGCAAGACCTATGGCCTGGTCCTCACCATCAGCAAAAATCTCATCAGATTCATCTAACACAACATGCATGCTTTCTGTAACATTTTGTATTTTTTTGTTGAAGACTTTATAGGCTTTGCTTTGAGTGGAATACCCCAGAATTTTTGCTTCACACTTCTTGCATCAAATTTACCTAGAGGTTCCTTTCCATTGTTGTGAATGAAACATTTGCATCCAAAAGGTCTCAGATGTGCAATGTTGGGTTTTCTTCCTCTGAGTAACTCATAAGGAGTCTTGTCAAGAATTGCTCTACTTGAGCATCTGTTCAGCCAGTAGCAAGTTGTGTTAACTGCTTCAGAACAGAAACTTCTTGCTAATCCACTTGATAATAGCATAGTTCTTGCCATGTCCTCCAAAGATCTGTTCTTTCTATCGACTGCCCAATTTTGTTGTAGAGTTCTTGGTGCTGAGAAATTGTGATTAATGCTATGCTTAAGACAGTATTGAGTAAATTTTACATTCTCAAACTTCGTGCCATGATCAGATCTAATGCTTATTAGTTCCAAGATCAGCCTATTCTGCACAATACCAGCCCAATCTTTAAAGTTGTCAAATGCCTCGTCCTTTGAAGCAAGAAACAGAGTCCTTCTGTATCTTTAGTAATCATCAATTATCACGAACACAAACATTTTTTCTCATCTACTTCTGACTCTCATTGGGCCACATAGATCCATATGCACCATCTTCAGTGGTTTTGAAGCACTTACCACTTTCTTTGACTTGAATGATGATCTTACATATTTCCCTCAGACACAGGCATCACACATTTTGATCCCCTGAAACTTCTTAATAGGCAGTCCATGAACCAGGTCCTTCGAGGCTAGCTTGTTTAGATGCGACAAGCTTGCATATCCCAAACTCTTGTGCTATAGTTGTGAGTTGCTTTCCTGAACATTCAAGCAAGTCAATTGTTTTCTAGAAGAGAACCTAGTGAAGCTTTATACACATTGTTCACTCTTTTTCCTTCCATGACCACTTTCCTACTCTGTAGGTTCTTCATAATGCAACCTACAGATGAGAAGCTAACTTCATTTCCTCTGTCACGTAGTTGGGAAATACTCAGCAAATTATGTCTCAGTCCATCCAAACAATACACATTCCCAAATGCGTGATCCATCGATCTCCCAACCTTTCCAATACCAACTATCTGACCACTCTTGCCACCACCAAAAGCCACATTACCCCTTGAAATGCTGCGAGTGAGAGAAAGCTCCTTCTATCTCCAGTCATGTGCCTTAAACAACTGCTATCAAGAATTCAGCTTGGGTTGTTCACTCCCACTCCGACCTGCAAAATAGATTAAGGGTTAGTTTTACGAACCCAGACAAGCTTGGGTCCCTTCTTATGAGGAAAAATTATGAATTAAATCATTCCTAGCCCAACTAGGTAGGTTTAGTCTTTTGTTCTTGGTTTTGGCCCTTTTAAATGTCATGCAATTTCTTTATAGTGACCAGTGTTTCCACAAAAAGTGCACAATATATTAACAGGGAGTCATATATATTTGTTTTTTGGATTATAGGGTAGCAGAGGTTTACTGTACCCTAAGCCCTTTTTGTTTCTGTTCTGGTTCTCTAGAACCCAGTTAATAGCTTCTGAGGACATTCCATTTAGTGGGTCTTATGAGTTCATAATCAGTCTTTTCAAGCTTTTCTTGAAGATTTCTGTTCTTTTCAATTTCTTGATAAAGAATTTCATTTTTTTCATTTTAGCTCACTCTCAACGAAAGTTTGAACCTCACTGATTATTTTCTTTCCACTAGCTTATTTCATCCTACAATTTTCCAGTTCTAGCTCTGAGACTTTATTTTTAATGGCAAGAACATGTCCATTACATGAGGCATTGGTTTCCTCAAGTTCAGCATTGGTTTCTTTCAGGTTCTTGCACTTGATCTTTAATTCAGACACAACTACAGATAGTAGGTCTTTCTCAGTATTCAATTTCCCAAAACCCTCAATTAAAGTGGCAGTTATTAATGTGAGGCTTTTATGTGAGTATGTATGAAGTTTTTCTTTAAGATCAAAGAAACTTACCTCAGCTGCATGAGCATATTCCTCATCGTCAGTTGCCATGAGAGCTGATTTCTTCTTCTTGGGATCTTCCTTATGCAGTTCCTTCAGATTGTTCCATATCTCCTTTGCTGTAGAGCATACTAATACTTTCTCCAGGATATTGACAGTCATCCCATATTTTAGTGCAAGTATGGCTTTGGCATTTGCTTGAAGCCAATCCAGATCATGAGAATTCAGTTCTTCCACCAGCTTGGGTACCAGACATCCATTTGGAGATCTCTTTACATGGACGTGAGGTCCTCTTTTCACAATGACCCAAAGGTTGTAGTCCATCGGCTGAAGGAACATCTTTATCTCCCTTTTCTATTCTTCATAGTGAATTCCTTTAAACAATGGGGGTTGGTTGGATCCCTTCCTTCAGTTATTTCAAATGTATAATTCTTCTAAGTGATTTCAATCGTCAGTCCCATCAGTGCTAGTGGCGACTCATCACCAGATTCTTTCTCTCCATCTGATTCACCATCAGTTGGTCCCCAAGTGGCTTAGAAAGCTTCCTTCTTCTTTCTTCTTTTAGCTCTGAAGTTTGGTGGACCCTAGTTTTCTTTTTGTCCTTGTCTTTGTCCTTGTCCTTTTCTTTCTCCTTTTGAGCCCGATTCTTCATCCACTCAACTTCTCACATGGGACAATCTATGACAGCATGATCCTTCTTGAAATATTTGAAGCAACCTAAGTAATCTGGACTATCAACAATGTTTTTCTTACCAGCCGTGTCCCTAGCTTTCTTCTTGAATCCCTTGAACTTACCAAGGTTGAGTTGTTGTCTGAGAGAACCAACCGTGGCCATTTTAACCTTATGTATGTCAAGTTAACCTTCCTCTGTTACCTCTAGTGCTAGAGTCTTTTCCTTTTTGGGTGCAGACTTGTTTCTAAATTCCTTCATCATCTCATGAGTCTTCAAACTACCAATCGGGTCTTCCATCTTTATGGACTTCAAAGGCTTAGATTCGGGCAGTGACCTTTGCTTCCCATGAGTCAGGCAGCATTCTGAGAACCTTTTCCACCATCTCTATCTCTGGAAGGTCCATATCCAAGGACCTCATCTCATTTGTAATGATGGTCAGTCTGTTCATCATATCTTGAATTGATTCCTTCTCTCCTATAGCTTCTCTCCTATAGTGAACAATTCAAATTGTTTTCTAAACATGCTCCATTAAGAGTCCTTGACTTGACTAGTTCCTTCATGTGCAACTTCTAAAGCTTCCCAGATTTCCTTAGTAGTTTTTAATGAGGAAACTCTATTGAATTCTTCAGGGCCAAGAGCACATATAACTAGCCTTTTAGCTTTATAATTCTTCTCTATCATCTTATAGTCTGCTTTATTGTATTCAGACATATTCTTAGGTCCAATTCGAGCAGCAGCTCCTTCACCAACAATCTTGTTTGGATTCAAAAGTCTTTCGGAGACAATTAGCCATAATTGATAGTCTTTAGCACAGATTAAATTTTCCATCTTGTTATTTCACCACGCATAGTATTGACCATTGAATTTTGGTGGCCTCAGAATAGACTGTCCTTCAGAGATGGTGGTGCACTCATGGCTAGATCCTTCTCTAAGTGTTAACCTAAAACGTGAGAACACCTCCTCTGATACCACTTGTTATACGCAGTGCACCTATTGAGGACACTAGAAGGTGGGGTTGAATAGTGTCCTCCGAGTTTCGCATAGGAACTTAACCATTTATCATAAGAACCTGGTTTTTGTGCAAGTTCTTCCCAACACACAACATACATAAAAGAAAAAACTGAAGATAAAGAACAAGGTGTTTTTACGTGGAAAACTCCTTACTCAAGCGAGAAAAACCACGACCCACACTCTAGGATTTTGAAATCACTTCTACTAACACAATGAGCAGGTTTTAAATTACAAACTCTGTAACCAAGGGGGCTACACTCTAGACCCTAACACACTTAAAGTTAAACTCTAGCTTTTACAAGTTATTCTCAAAAGTTTCACCTAAAACATTGCTTCTCAGACTAAGCAAAATAGGTAATACGTTAAACTGAAGTTTGCACGACAACAACAATAAAGAACCTATTCTATAGACTGAATAAGCACACAATTCTTTAGAGGTTGTCTGCATTTATCCACTCACTCACAATCAATTACTGGTTTGCCTTATGCTTGCTCTTAACTCTCGTGATAAGTGAATGAATGGCGGCTACCTCAATTACTTGCTATTATAGGGTACAAGAAACCCTAGTAGTTTTTCATTAAGAATCTTCTCAATTTGTATAGCACCAACTTTATGTTCAAACTTCATAGAGACGGTCCATGCATGAACTCTTTGCTGACTAGGACAATTAAACCCACACTCGTCAAGTTTTCCTAGTACTGCATGGATTTGCAACTTATGATCTTTTCGATCAGTCATGCCTAAGGACTAGGTTTTTCATCAGGTCCTTTGTTTGTCAATCTTCAAAATAACAACATTATCAACACCAGAGCTAGGATAAAAACATCATGTTCAAACGCACTAAAAAAAAAGATGATGAATTTGATTCCTGTGTGTGTTTTACTATTTTGGAAATTACGTAATTGAAAAAGGATGCATGCGTGTTAACGATATATTGATTTGTGTTATTTAAATACATTTATTTTATCGAATAAGATTGGTGTAAAAAGTACTCAGATGAATAGTTAGGAGTACAAAGTGTAATTATCACAGATTCATTATTGTAATTAGTCGCTACACACACATCACTCTCTCTCTCTCTCTCTCTCTCTCTCTCTCTCTCTCTATATATATATATATATATATATATATATATTAAAGAAGATAGGTATTCTTCTCCGCACATCTTCTCTCTAGAATCTTTCTTAGATATTTTAACATGTTATCAAAGCTATGGATCGGGACGGGTGCTCCGGCTGTACACGACGGCGTCGGTAGCTAATCCGGCGAGTCGTCCTCTACACTTACCTAATCGAGCTAAGACTTAATTCTCTTATTTCTCTTGTTTGAGTTTTTTCCCCTCTCTAATCGTACATCATAAAACCCTAGATTAGCGAGTTTTTGAATTACTGCTATGGAAATTATTGTGAATCTATAATTGGTAATGGTGATTTACAATCTGGAGATTTTACACCTGTTAATGGTGGAGCTTCTTCTTCTTCCATTAAAATTGATCCTAATGATCTGCTATACTTACATATCTCTGATGTTCCCAGTTCCATTCAAGTACCACAACAATTAGTAGGGATGGAAAACTATGCTATGTGGAGAAAATCTATGCAAATTGTACTTTTAGTTAAGAACAAAATTGTATTCATTGACGGTGCAAAAAGGAAATGTATCAAGGATTAATTGGACTATCAATGGGAGAGATGTAATGCATTTTTTTTGTCTTGGATAATGGGTACACTTGGTAAGGAATTGGCGAAGGAGTTGTGAATTCGACAAATATAGTGTGGGTAACTTTGCAGGAGAGATATGATAAAGTGAATTTGACTAGGATCTATCACTTTCATAAGGAAATTTCTACAACGATTAGGGTACATCAACTGTATCTGCTTACTTTTCTAGCTTGAATATGTTGTGGGATGAGTATTGAGTCCCTTTTACCTCCACCATCCTGTGCGTGTGAGTAGTCCAAGGAACTTGTGAATCATTTGGATTGACAAAAGTTGATGCAGTTTTTAGGAGGCCTAAATGAAAACTATAATCAGTTTAGAAGCCATATTTTGATGATGACACCTGGGTCATCTGTAAATCAAGCTTACTCAATGATCATTCATGAGAAAGTCAAAGAGTTCATTTGAATATGGCATCACAAACTGTTTCTGGAAAAATGTCACATGAGGAAGGAGAATCTAGTGCTTTGGTGTGGGCAAACATACTGAACAACAACACATTTCGTGCAAATAACACATAGAATTCAAGAAACTATGGTAGAGGGAATAATTCAAATAAAGATAACAATAATTTCAGGAAGAAGTACTGTAATTACTGTCACAATAATGGTCACACAAGAGAGGGATGCTACAAGGTAAATTGATATCCTCTTGGTTACAAAAGGAACAGGGAGAGATTTTAATGGCCCAAGGGGTGATTTCAACAATCAAAGAAATGGAAACCACATGGCTAAAAATGTAAATATACATACTGGAGAGTTCCCACAAGGACTAGCTACATGGCTTATTCTGGAGCTCTTGCACATTTATTTACTCAAAATCAGTGCTCTCAATCTACACCTGTTTTTCAGCCTGCTCTTGCAATCACCACTAATCAATACTAACAGTTGCTTAAGACAGTGATGATCATATAGCTAATATGGCAGGTATATCTTCTTGATTTCTTGTTGATGCTAGTGTTATTTCTTGGGTGATTGATACAGGAGCTTCAAACCATACAGTTTCATCAAAGAGTCTTATGTCACTAACATAACTGTATCACCAAATAGTTCAAAAAAAATCCATTTGCCCACTGGTGCCTTAGCAACTACAACTCGCCCACTGGTGCCTTAGCAACTATAACTCATAAAGGAATTTGTCATTTCACTCAGGATCAAATTCTAACTAATGTTTTCTATGTTCCACAGTTCCAATACAACTTCTTGTCAGTTTCCAAATTAACCAAAGACCTTAATTGCTCAATGGTTTTCTATCCTGAATTTTGTGTCTTTCAGGACCTTTTCAGTGGCAAGGTGAAGGGGATTAGTAAGAAGAGAAATGGACTCTATATCCTGTCTACCAACATTCTAACACTTGCTAAGACAACTCTCAATTCAAGTATTGGTTCAGCAAATCTTACTTCTACTTCTGGTTCCAATCTTGTGTCAACTGCTGAGGTGTGGCATTGGATATTAGGACATGCACCATCACATGTCTCTAAAAAAATACCTTCAATAACTGTTGTCGTAAATAAGAAGAAAGAATGTACTAGTCAGGTCTGTCATATAGCTAGACAAACAAGGAGTCTATTTCCTATTCATTGTAGTGTTTCTACTGAACCATTTCAAATTGTTTACATGGATGGGGTTCCTTATAAGTATAACACTTACAATGGCTATAGATATTTCATTACTCTTGTTGATGATTTCTCTCGCATGATATGGATCTTCTTGTTAAGATTGAAAAGTGATTGTTTGATTCATCTGAAAAAATTATATTGCTTGTTCAAAATCAATTTTCAACTTCTATTAAAATTCTTAGATCAGACAATGGCCTAGAATATTTAAATTCTCAATGTTCATAACTCTTCACTTCCTTTGGTATTATCCATCAAAGGACATGTGCTTACACTCCCCACCAAAATGGAGTTGCTGAGAAAACATGCATTTGTTAGAAATGGGTAGAGCTCTTAGATTTCAGGGACATACCAATTCAATTCTTAGGAGATTAGATTCTTGCAGCAATTTACAACATAAATAGATTGTCGACTTTAGTTCTACAGGGACTTTCTCCTTAAGAAAAGTTACACAAAGTCAAGCTTGACCTATCTCATATGAAAGTATTGGGATGTCTAAGTTATTCCATTATCCTTAACTCTACTGATAAATTTAGTCCTAGAGAAATACCAGTTGTCTTTATGAGGTATTCAGATTGTAGCACTTGGTGCACCTTCGTAAGACACTAGAGGGGGTGAATAGTGTCCTTACCCGATTTTTAAAACCTAAAATTTGCTTTTAACTTTCAGCACCTAACTTACAAAGAACCAGGTTCCTTGCAAGTTTCACCTATCTCTGAAACTAAAAAACTTGCAGAAACGTAAAGAACATAGAGATTTTTACATGGAAAAATCCTTGCTCAAGGGATAAAAAACCATGACCCAAACTCTTGGGATTTCAACTCTTCCACTAAAGGAAAACCCAAGCAAGTTTTAGACTACAACGTAATGTAATCAAGGAACTAGAACTCCCTAGTACCTAGAACCTTCCAAGCCACACGTTAGCTGGTAAGGTTACCTCTACTTAACCTCAAAAAGTAATCTCTACTTAATGCTTCTAAACAAGCTGATAGATTACAACTCAATAGCCTATAACAAAGAAGCTAAAACAATAGACTTAACTATGAAACTGCTCCTTCGTAAGGTTCTGCTGCTCAGTCTTTGTTCTTGCACACAAAGCTTCTCACGATCTGATTGTACTTGATATGCTCTGTTGAGATATCTTTTGTGCGTTTTGAATTTGGCCAAATTAACTTGTATTTATAGGAACTTAACTCAGTCGGATCCAAATAAGTTTAGGATTCCTTTTCCTCATTGAAATCAGTTTAAACAAGGTTACCCATATTTTCTTATTAAAACCTAAGTTAATTTGCCTTAGTTCCCAATCCATTTTCGTTTAGGAACCACGTCCTTCTCAGCACCGCTTCTAGCTTCTTCAACTTCCGGTAGGATTGGAACTTTGACTCCAGATGTTCTCTTCTTTTCTTCTTCGGCTCTGACTAGATTAACCCATTGAACAGCTGACATTCTCACTTCGACTGTGAACCTTTTCGTGGTCCACTTTGCACCAGGTCCTTTATCATCTTCAAAACTCATCCTTCAACAAATTCTCCATTTTTGATGATGACAAAGCATGTTGTCTCCCCGAGGGTTTATATTCTTAAGAACCTGTAAAAATCAACCACTAACCATGAACCAGGGTAATAACAACTAGGCGAAAAGAGGCCACAAACATATAATGAACTAATCAACATCTAACTTCCCCCTGTTGGCATCATCGAAAAGTTTCACAGTTGTAAGAACCTGCTCAACTTAAATTAAGTCTAGTTGACTCTAGTGCCAATGGCAGCAAGCCAACCTTTAAACGTCAGGAACCTGTTTCAGACAATAAATACTAGCAGATAGGATATTTATAACAACAAAAAGTGCTAAACCGTCTTAAAAAATCCAAACATCATTCAAAATATTACAAACCAAAATATAAAATTGTCTTGAAAACAGGCCATAAAGAACCAGGAAGGGACTAGGGAAAGGAATTGGTTCAGAATTGGGGAATATCAGGGATGTTAAAGTGAGCAAGCAACAAGGCGAGGCGACGCGAGTTTCCTTCTCTTTCACGTTCCAGCTCTGCATCCAGCCTTGTGTTTTCAGCATTCATCCAGGCCAGCTCATCATTTTGCCTTTCAAGCTGCCTCCTGAACCCTTCAATCCTCCTGTCTATTCTATTGTTCCTCCTTTCATCTTCATCCTCTTCCATGTGCTTGGTAGACCTCTAAAATAGGCCACCCTCTTTTTCTTGTCTTCCTTGTCATCTCCAATCACCTGCTTTGACTTGGAACCTCTCCTACGAACCTCGGGTTCCTCCACAATCCTCTCCTGCTTCTCTCTCACAGAACCTCGAGTAGCAGGTCTCCTAGCATGACTCACTGTCTTCCTGCTGCTTTCTCCCATACCCTCTGCATCTCCAGAACTTCCCATTTTGGAACTACCTGCAAATTCTCCTCCCTTTACTAGCCTTTTTTTCTTCAATTTTTGTTTTTGTTCCTGAACCACCGGCCTCTTTCCCAATCTCCTCTGTTCCTCCACCACCACAACATCAGACTCATTGGAGGAACCTTCACTATCTTGAGGAGTGGGATTGGACTCAGGCAACACAGCATCTAAAGGCTCAGTAAAACCTACACCTTCTACATTCTCTTCCATATAATCATCAATATCTCTCATATCTGCGTCATCAACTGCTACAGAACCAGAGAACGAACCAGGTTCTTTCTCAGGTTCCTTAACAGGTTCAGCAGATTTTCCTTCTCCCTTTTCACTAACAGTCTTTTCTACCATAGGAACTATCTCAGGAACAGGTTCCTCAACAGTGTTCTCAGTTTCTTTAGTAACAACAACAACAGCCTCTGTTTCGACAACTTTCTCAGGATTTTCTACAACTACCTTCTCCTTCTCTCCTACTTCGTTCCCAGCATGTTCTTCTAAGTCTACATGCATAGAGGGTACACTAGTATTGACAACTACAGTACCAGTAGGAGAACTAGGATTTACCTTTTCAGTTTCTTGAACGATTTCTTTAACCGTCTCCATGATTACTTCCTCCGTACCAGTTTCTGGAACACTTTCCCCCTTACTAGTTGCTTCCTCCGACAACTTCTTCTGTCTCAGTTTTACAAACTTTCTCGCCATAGCCACAGAACGACTCACTGCTAGTTGCTTTGCCTTTTGATTTAGTTTAGAAATTTTGAGTTTTGGAGAAGAGAGTTGAGAATACACTTTGGAACTGGTCGACATTATTGTTTCTTTTAAAGAGAGTTGTGTTTTTAGAGAGAGAAAATATTTTGAGAGAGTTTTAGCATTTTAGCCGATAGAAACAATGTTTCTTTGATCAAATGATGGAATAAAGAAGGGTATAGGTGTATCGGGAAGGGGAATGGGTTGATGGGATTGGAAAAAGCTGCTACTACTTATGATGCATAGGAGCTGACGCCATCACGGTTCAAAGAATTTGAATTTTAAAAGTTTTACACTAATCCGGCGCTAAGTGAGGGTGATTGATAATAAATTAGGCCACGTAAGACAACGTTATATTTAGTAAGTGATATAGAATGTGTACCTGAATGTCCATGCACCAGTTTCTTCAATTATATCCCCAATTTCAAAAATTTGCCAGTATCTAAGTCATGAAAACATGTTCCAAACAGGTTAGCAAGCAAAACAATTAAGTTTTCATAGTAGAATCAACTAAGCAAAGTTAAGCAAAGTAAAAACAGGAAAACTTCACTAGCCATTCCTTGGTCTTCGTTCACTGTATCTTGGTCATCCCCAACTCAAGCCTGTTCTTTTCAAATTGTACCATGTTCAATGCCTTAGTGAAGATATCAGCAATTTGATCCTCTGTCCTACAGAAGTTCATAGTAATTAGGCATTTCTCAACATTATCCCTTAAATAGTGATGCCTAATATCAATGTGATTTGTTCTCTTGTGCTGGACCGGGTTCTTGGCAATATTGACTGCACTGATATTGTCACAAAAGATTGGAACTGGACCACACTTGATTCTAAAGTCCTCCAACTGCTGCTTGATCCATAATAACTGTGAACAACATAAAGCAGCTGCTACATATTCAGCTTCAGCTGTGGATAATGCCACTGAAATTTTGTTTCTTTGTAGCCCATGAAACTAAACAAGGACCTAGGAAGTGTATCATCCCAGATGTACTTTTCCTATCAACCAAGTGACCAGCATAGTCAGCATCAGCATACCCAATAAGATCAAAACTACCGCCTTTTGGGTACCATAAACCAAGATCTTGAGTTCCTTTCAAATATCTCAAGATTCTCTTGACTGCAGTTAAGTGAGACTCCTTGGGTTTTGACTGGAACCTTGCACACAAACCCACACTATAAATAATATCTGGACGACTTGCAGTTAAATACAGCAAAGAACCAATCATTCCTCTGTACTTAGTTTCATCAAGGGAAGCACCAGTTTTATCCAGATCTATCTTCGTTCCAGGAGCAATGGGTGTGTTAATATCCTTAGCAGACTTTCAATCATAGTTCCTTAGTAGCTCGTTGATGTACTTCTGTTGGTGAATCATTGTGCCTTCCTGAGATTGCTTGATTTGTAAGCTTAAGAAGAAATTTAGCTCACCCATCATACTCATCTCAAATTCACTTCCCATCAGGTCGGCAAACTCCTTGCAAAGGTTCTCATTAGTAGCACCAAAAATGATGTCATCTACATACACTTGAACAATTAGCAGGTCCTTGGCTTTCTTCCTTAAAAATAAAGTATTGTCTATTTTGCCTCTAGTAAACCCATTCTTCAATAGGAACCCAGACAATCTTTCATACCACGCCCTAGGAGCCTGTTTCAACCCATACAGTGCCTTGTCAAGTTTGTAGACATGATCAGGAAACTCTGTACTTTCAAAACCAACTGGTTGAATCACATACACCTCTTCATTCAAATAACCATTAAGGAATGCACTCTTCACATCCATCTGGTACAGCTTAAACTCCATATAAGCTGCAAAAGCAATAAGCATCCTAATGGCCTCCATTCTTGCAACAGGTACAAAGGTTTCATCATAGTCGATTCCTTCTTCTTGGCTGTAACCTTGAACCACCAGTCTTGCTTTGTTCCTTGTTACTATGCCATGTTCATCCAGCTTGTTTCTAAAGACCCATTTAGTACCAATGATGGACCTGTCCGTTGGTCGAGGGACCAGGTGCCATACCTTACTACGTTCAAACTGATGAAGTTCCTCTTGCATAGCAATCATCCAGTCGGGATCCTCAAGTGCTTCACGTACATTCTTTGGTTCTATTGAGGACAGAAACGCAAAGAATGCATAGAAGTTCTTCAAAGCTCTTCTAGTAACCACTCCAGTGTTTAGATAATACATGAGGTTTTCCAGTGGGTGAGAACTTTGATATCTCCAATGTTTAGGTTGAATCTGCTGAGTGTCATTCCCGGGAGGAGCTGAGTCATCTAGGTCTTCTTCATTTTGCTCTTCAGTTCCCCCTGTCTGATTGCCTTCTAGTTCCCCCTGAGTTTGATCCTTATTATCCTGATAACTTTTAACTCCATTCAAATTCTCAGGGTCTTAAGCAGGTTCATCTCTTGCAAGACCAATCTCCTGATCATCATCTTCTTGTCTGTTTGTAACACTTTCAGATTCATCAAATACCACATGCACACTTTCTTCTACAGTCAAGGTCCTCTTGCTGAACACTTTATAAGCTTTACTTTGTGAAGAATATCCTAAAAAGATGGCTTCATCACTTCTAGCATCAAACTTCCCTAGAGGCTCTTTCCCGTTGTTATGAACGAAACACTTGCACCCAAAAGCTCTGAGATGTGCAATATTAGGTTTCCTGCCTCTTATCAGCTCATAGGGAGTTTTCTCTAGCAAAGGACGGATAGAACATCGATTCAGCAAGCAACAAGCGGTGTTGACTGCTTCAGCCCAAAAATTCTTCGATAGACCACTTAAAAACAACATTGTTCTAGCCATGTCCTCCAAGGACCTGTTCTTCCTCTCTACTACACCATTTTGCTGAGGGGTCCTTGGTGCAGAGAAGTGATCCACACCATGTTTATTACAATAATCTGCAAAATTAGCATTCTCAAATTCTGTACCATGGTCAGACCTTATACTCACTAGTTGAACCCCCAGTTTCTTCTGATTGACTCTGACCCAGTCCTCGAACATATCATATGCTTCATCTTTAGATCTGAGGAACAAGGTCCATGTGTATCTGGAGTAGTCATCAACTATTACCATTACGAATCTCTTACCTCCTCTTACCATTATCCTCATTGGTCCACATAAGTCCATGTGAACCAGCTCAAGTAGTTTAGAAGTACTAACCACTTTCTTTGACTTGAATGAAGATCTTACGTGTTTCCCCCTCACACAAGCATCACAAATCTTGATGTCATTGAACCTCTTGCTTGGTATTCCACGAACCAAGTCCTTTGACACCAACTTATTCAATTGAGTCAGGCTTGCATGACCTAGCCTCTTGTGCCACAACTGACTATCATTCTCTAGCACATTCAGACAAGTCAAACTATTCTCAGGAAGAGAACCTAATGTAGCCTTGTACACATTATTAGCTCGTTTCCCTTCCAATATCACTTCACCAGTCTGCAGGTTCTTTACAATGCAACCTACAGAAGTGAAACTCACTGATTTTCTTCTATCACATAGTTGAGAGAAAGTTAGAAGCTTGTGCCTCAATCCATCCACAGAGAGTACATTATCAATAGCATGATTGAAGGATCTCCCAACTTTTCCAATACCAACAATTTCACCGCTCTTGCCTCCTCCAAAAGCCACACTACCCCCCTTGAAATGCTGCAAGTGAGAGAAAGTTTCTTCTATCTCCTGTCATGTGCCTGGAACACCTACTATCAAGAATCTAGCTAGGGTTGTTCCATCTCACTCCAGCCTACAAAAGAAAATCAAGGGTTAGTAACACGAACCCAGACAAGCTTGGGTCCCTTTTTGTTATCAAATGGATGAATCAAATCTTTTCTAGCCCAATAAGGTAAAACCAATTTTTTATTCTTTTTCACTGCACCTTTTGCAACACTACATTCATTCTTCATATGTCCGGTCTTACCACACAAGAAGCAGAGTTTGTTGCAAGGAAGTCCTAAATATTTACTATTAAGGTTCCAAACAGGAAAAGGTTTCCTATGTCCTAATCCAGTCTTACCTCTATTATGATTTTCATGCAACTAATTCAAAGCTTCGAAGACTTTTTCCATTTAGTGAGTCTGGTGAGCTCAGAGTTAGCTTTTTCAACCTTCTCCTGAAGAACCCGGTTCTTTTCAATCTCCTGATGTAGAGCCTGGTTTTTCTTTTTAAGCTCAGCTTCAAGGTTGATTTGAGCCTCACTAACTCCTTGTTTACCAGACACTTCTCTTAATTTTTTATTCTCAAGTTCGAGTGCAGAACCTAGCTTCTTCTCACAAAGCACATGTTCCTTTAATTGAAGAGTTTCTAATTCAAGGGCTGAGACTTTTTGTTTTAGTTCAAAAACTTGAGTTTCACTAGTAGTTAATTCCTTTTTAAGATCAGATTTAGCTTTTTCCAAGTTTTTATTTCTCATTGAAAAATCAGACACAACTGATATCAGTTGATCCTTCTCAGAAAGTGCTTGTTCCTTTTCAGACCTCAAAGTTTCAATCTCTTCAATTAAAGTCAAGGCAAGCAAATTTAATTCCCTATAAGAACAAGTATGAAGTCTAGTTTTCAGTTCATCGAGACTTACCTCAGGTGTATCATCAATCGAAGATTCATTATCCGCCATTAGTGCCAATGGAGAGTCGTCTTCTGGTTCTTTTTCCTCTTCATCACTTTCGCTTTCAGAAGGTCCCCATGTTGGGCAATGTTTAATAACATGGTCTCTTTGGTCACACCTGAAGCATCCAGAGTGATTCTGATTCTTTACAGTGCTATTCTTGACAGGAATAACCTCGATTGAATTCTCTTCTGTCTTTGTAGTTTCTTCATTGTATAGCGTGTCTAGCGTATCCAGAATTTCCTTTGCAGTTGAGCACTTAGGAATACGTGAACATACATTAAGCCCTAGTCCACACTGAAGAATCTTCATGGCTTCAGTATTCATCTGAAGTAGTTTGAAGTCTTTTTCGTTAAGTTCTTCTACAGGCTTTTGGACTTTGTTTCCTGATGTATCAATCTTTGTGGGAATCAATGGACCATTCTGTGTAATCCTCCATAGCTGATAATTTTCTGCCTGTAGAAAGGTTTCCATCCTAAACTTCCAGAATTTGTAGTATTGACCGTTGAACTGCGGAGGCTTGCTGATAGAGTACCCTTCGGTCATGAATGGTGGTGCACTCATTGTACAGATCCGTCTCAAGATGTTAATCTTTCTTCGAGAGAACCTGCTCTGATACCACTTGTTGCACTTAGTGCACCTTCGTAAGACACTAGAGGGAGGGTGAATAGTGTCCTTACCCGATTTTTAAAACCTAAAACTTGCTTGTAACTTTCAGCGCCTAACTTACAAAGAACCAGGTTCCTTGCAAGTTTCACCTATCTCTGAAACTAAACAAGTTGCAGAAACGTAAAAAACACAGAGATTTTTACGTGGAAAAATCCTTGCTCAAGGGATAAAAACCCACGACCCAAACTCTTGAGATTTCAACTCTTCCACTAAAGGAAAACTCGAGCAAGTTTTAGACTACAACGTAATGTAATCAAGGAACTAGAACCCCCTAGTACCACACGTTAGCTGGTAAGGTTACGTCTACTTAACCTCAAAAAGTAATCTCTACTTAATGCTTCTAAACAAGCTGATAGATTACAACTCAATAGCCTATAACAAAGAAACTAAAACAACAGACTTAACTATGAAATTGCTCCTTCGTAAGGTTCTGTTGTTCAGTTTTTGTTCTTGCACACAAAACTTCTCACGATCTGATTGTACTTGATATGCTCTGTTGAGATATCTTTTGTGCGTTTTGAATTTGGCCAAATTAACTTGTATTTATAGGAACTTAACTCAGTCGGATCCAAATAAGTTTAGGATTCCTTTCCCTCATTGAAATCAGTTTAAACAAGGTTACCCATATTTTCTTATTAAAACCTAAGTTAATTTGCCTTAGTTCCCAATCCATTTTCGTTTAGGAACCGCGTCCTTCTCAGCACCGCTTCTAGTTTCTTCAACTTCCGGTAGGATTGGAACTTTGACTCCAGATGTTCTCTTCTTTTCTTTTTCAGCTCTGACTAGATTAACCCGTTGAACAGCTGACATTCTCACTTCAACTGTGAACCTTTTCGTGGTCCACTTCGCACCAGGTCCTTTGTCATCTTCAAAACTGATCCTTCAACACAGATGTTCATAAGGGCTCTCATATAACCTTCACACAAAAACCTTTTTTTGTTAGTAGAGATGTTTATTTCAGGGAGCATGATTTTCATTTCCAGTCTCAGAATCACCTTAATTCACATTCACATTTCAACATTCCTCCTATATACATAGATGTTGAGTTATCCATTCTAGAAAATGGTTTGGAACCACCATCTTCTCCAGATATCATTCCAGGGTCACATTCACTAGCACCTCCCTCATCTCATACTTTACCCTCTACCTCATCACATATCTTTTATGTTCCCATCTCACCACATGTTCCTCATACTCCCAGAAAGCTCACCAGAGTAGTTAATCCTCCTATTTGGCTTATAGATTATGTTCACAAGTCTTCTGTGTCCATAAACTCTACTTCATATCCCATTAATCAGGTTGTTTCTTATGCTAACCTATCACCTTCTTACTAGGCTTATCTCAGTGCTTTTTCTACAGAGACAGAACCTACTTCTTTCATAGATGAAGCCAAAGATGATAGATGGGTTCAAGCAATGAAACTTGAAATAGAAGCTCTTGAAGTTAATCATACCCGTGATAAAGTTAATTTACCAGCAAGTAAGCATCTCATTAGATGTAAATAGGTGTATAAAATTCAGTATCCAGCTGATGGTTCTGTGGAGAGGTTCAAAGCTAGATTGGTGGCTAAAGATTACGCACAACAGGAAAGATTAGATTATCATAATACTTTTTCCACTGTTGCAAAAATGGTTACTCTAAGGTGAGTACTTTCAGTGGCAGCTATTGAAGGTTGGTCTATTTTTCAGATAGATGTTTTCAATACTTTTTTTACAAGGTGATCTTGATGAAGAAGTCTACATGCTACTACCTCAAGGTTTTGGCAATAAGGGGGAGTTCACTAGCCATTTTTCATCACATTCTTCATCTTTTCAAGTTACTCCAAAGATGTAGACTCGGGAAGTCTCTAAATAGCCTTAAGCAGGCCTCCAGGCAATGAAACATCAAGTTTACCACAGCTCCCAGGAAGTCAGGTTTTACTCAGAGCAGATATGACTACTATTTATTCACTAATCACCAAGAAGGGAAGATGTTGCTTATTCTTATATATGTAGATGCCTTATTGATTACTGGTAATGATGCAACATTGATCCAGGAAGCTAACAATGCTCTACACAAACACTTCAAAATCAAAGACTTGGGAGATCTAAGATATTTCCTAGAAATTGAATTTCTTAGGTCTAAGAGAGAGAGAGATTCTCATGATACAGAGAAAAAATGCCCTAGAATTGGTTTCTAAGTAGGATCATAGTGGTGCAAAGCCTGCTTTGACACAATTAGAACAACACATGAGGTTTTACAAGTACAGAATATGATAAGGTTATTGGCATAACTGATGATCCTTTATTAGAAGACACTACAGGCTACCAGAAGTTAGTGGGGAAACTGTTGTACTTAATAATGACCAGACCAGATCTATCTTACGTTGTGCAATGAATTAGTTTATGCATACACCTAAAGAATCTCATTTGAATGCAACTTTACATGTGGTGAGATGGATAAAAGGAAAACTAGGTCTAGGATTGTTGTCAAGCAGTGAAGGTGAGAATGTATTAACAACTTTTTGTGATGCAGATTGAGCATCCTACCCAGTCACAAGAAGATCTATTACAGAATACTGCATGAAGCTAGGAAACTCTTGGATCTCTTAGAAATCGAAGAAGCAGGATACAATCTCAAGAAGTACAGCAGAAGCTGAATACAGAAGCATGACAGCATCAGTATTAGAAATTATTTGGCTGGTTGGTTTGTTGAGACATATAGGGATGAGAATGAAGTTGCCAGTGGACTTATACTGTGATAACAAGGTAGCAATTCAAATAGTAGCTAACCCTGTATTTCACGAAAGAACAATATATTGAGATTGACTGTCACTTTATTAGAGAAAAAAATTCAGAAATGGATACTCAGAACTAGACATATCAAGAAGCAGACATCCTCACAAAGAGACTTGGAAGACCAAAACATGAGTACTTACTTGGCAAGTTGAGAATAGTAGATGTATTCCATTCCTCTATTTGAGGGGGAGTGTTGAAAGTACTCATAGAAGTAGTTAGGAGTACAAAGTGTAATTAGCACAGATTGATTATTGTAATTAGTTAAGTAGTTAGTTAGTTAGCTTAAGCAAGTTGGTTAGCTGGTAGCCACTATATGTGTGTGTAGGTGTAGCTCATTTGACAATTTTCCAATTAATGAAGATAGTTCTTCTTCTAGAAATATATCAATTGGAGACTCAAGACAAATAGAACGTTTGAATGCAATGGATTTTTTCGTGAAAAGAATAGTCCGGAGGAAAATCCGAAGGGAAGAAAAAAATATATATAGTGTACAAAATAGAGAAGCTACTAGAAGAATAAAAAACTAGAGCTTGTCATTGTTAGATAAGCCAAGATATATAATTGCGTCATTCAAAGAGCATGGTCGGCTGAATAGTACTGAAGTCATTGCTTACCAATAATACCACCACTTCTAATACGTTTTACAAAGTATGGTTTCTTATTGGACAAGTTAGCATAAAACAATAATCAACACTTAATCGAGAATATGTAGAACTCTTTAATGAAGAGTTTCTATATTCAAGCAACACTAGAAAACGGTTACCATTTTACAATGGGTATGATCTGTGCGCTGAGATTGACTAGCCGAACTTTTACATGGAGAAAAAAGTTAACTGAAATTTTGTTTTTACTAGACTTAGACTTAGCTTGGATATCGAATAGGGTGAACTAAGTGGAAAATCTGATCTTTATAATTTGGTTTAAATTTATCATAAAATGGTAGTTTTTTATTATTAATAAAAGTTTAAGTTTTATGCACAGTAAGTTTTTGTATACTTTCACTATCTATGATTTTTACATTGGAGGATAAGGCAGTGTATGATACCTATTTGGAAATAAGCAAATCATAAATAATTTTTACCTATTGTAGTTGGTAAATGTATGGGCCTAAACTGATTTAGGATCACAAATCGAATTTGGGTTAGGAACACAAGCAAATCTTAGTATCAAAGTCAAGACAATGTTAAGAATAAACGAAAATGCGAGAGAATAACGTGATTTCAATATGTAACTGTGAGTACAAATTTTGCCAGAGTTTCTGTAAGTATTTCTCAATGATTAAATTGCCAAATGAGAAGCTATTTATAGGCTGATAATGATACAAGGCTATGATCCCACGTTTCCCACCAAGACTTGCATGTTCTCACTTTTCAGATAGTGAGGTTAGTGGGCCGAAATAGAAGGAAATCAACTAACTGCGGGCGGCTTCATTAACCGAGGCTTAAACCACTAGCCTCAGGGCATGACTTGGTGATTGACCGAGGCGACACTTCCACCGGGGCAAACGTCTTGCTTCCTTTCTTCGGTCATTAGCTTCGGTCCTTGGCTTCGGTGACTTACGTCTTGCTTCGGCTCGCAGCTTACCAATATCTGCTCGGTCACCCTCAGATCATGCTACCGAGGTGCCACGTAGGCGAGCCGATTTCTACCCCATACAGATAGTCCCCCCACTTCTCGGTCAATTACCGAAGTTACCGAGGAGTGGAATGAAATTCCGTGGGAAAGTGATGTGGCTCAATCTTATCCAAGCGTTTCAAATTTTTGTCAACGGTCCACGTCCTTTCAGATCATTATTCATTGACACGTGGTGACCGCTCATTGGACACCGAATGGTCACGCCATTTTTCTCGCGTCTTCCAATGTTAGAATGATGATATTTCACAACTTGTTTTCCCAATACTCTATAAACACTTCTCCTCTAAGCTTTTCTGGTCACTTTCGCCATTTGCAAGCTACAGTACCAAGAAAAGAGAAAAAGCATTTGTGTTCATTTTGATCTGCTTCATATTTCCAAGAAATTTTACTCCCACAATTATCATCATGTCTGCAACGTATTCTACACAAGATTCAAGTGATTCAAGTGAGAGGGCGAGGATTTCTCGCTTCGCCGCTGCGATAGCTAGTGGCGACATCACCGCCACCGTGCCGGTGCTGCAAGTTATCGAGGCGGAAGGCGGTGAGAGGTGACATCAAGCGCCAGCGGCTCTAGGCGGTGCAAGGCGAGATCCGAGCACGATAGAGCTGAAGTGAGCGAAGGCGTCAGCATACAGGAAGGAGATGACGTCATCGGTGGTGACGCCATGGTGGTAGTTGATGCTGACGCTGAAATGGTCATCAATAGGGATGATGATGGCAAGGGCGATGACGCCGAGGACGAAGACGACGTCGAGGCCACTACGGAAACTGGGGGCGAGCTGCCTGCTACTGAGGGTGGGCATGATGTCGAAGCTGGATCTTTGGGTCCTGAAAAGAAACTTCCAAAAATTCCCCTCGAACAGGAGCTCGAACCCCACCAAATCATTCCTTCGCACTTCGATACTGGTAAAGACCTTAAGCTATAAAAACAATCCGCCGATCAGGAAGAGCTGAACAGGAATGTACCAGTGAACACAACGCCGACCCGAATTAATAAGGCTCACATAGAACGAGTTCGAAAGGAATAACTTTGAGCCCGAGGTGAATATAGTTATCCCCGATCCAGCTAGCAGATTCTGCGATCATGTGAAGGGGTTATCCTTTGCGTACAATTATCCATTCACCATTGGGTTCACTCTCCCCGTTTATAGGGTGATTGATGATTTCTGTCGAGCATACAACTTATGCTTGGCTCAATTGGGCCCCAGTGTTTGGAGGGTCGTGCAGTGCTCGGCTTGGCTGAGTAAGGAGGCCGAGGTGGACTTTACCTTGCAACATCTTATTTCTCTCTACTACCCATACGTTCACAAGGCTGGGGTTGTTGCCTTAAACAACCGTGGTAAGTATGCGCTTCTCCACAAGAGCGAGGATCATGGAGATCGAGGAGGGTGTGATCGCTACATTCTCTTGGAGACTAGCGTCTTATCTACCAAGCCTGATTTCCCAAAAAAGTGGAACAAAACATGTAAGTGCTCCTTCGTTCATAAATTCTTTTCTGGAAAACACTCTTGTTCTCTAACCTTAACTTATTTTTTGTTCCTTAGCCAATAAAGTTGCGGTGGTCCCTCCCGAGGGTTTGACCGAATGGGTCAAAGCTGTGACCGGAGCCCGTACACGGCCCATTCGGTCATGGATGGAAATGGCTGCTGACTTCGGTTGGCAATGTAAAAGGCATGATAAGTTGTTCTTAGCCTTCTATCTAGGATGTTATTCGAAGCCTTTCATTTTGTCCTTAATCCTCGTTTCCTCGGTATCAGGTTTTTCAAATCGAGCCCTCAACACAAAGAAAAATAAGAAAAAGAAAGAAAAGGGAAAGAAGAAGGATGAGGAAGATACCGAGTCTGATGGTGATCTGGCTTTGGTAGCAGGTCTTGCTGGTGACCTGAAAGAACTAAAGGCTTCTAAGCCTTCAAAGTCTTCGAAGGCGTCCTCTGGCCAAGGATCCTCAAAAGGTAACATTGTCTTCGGTTGATGTACTTGCATTCACTCTTCTTCGTGCATATGCTTACGACCTTCCCACATTGCTCTTTATAGGCGTGAAAGAAAGAGGGCGATTCCCAAGAAACCATTCCTTTCGGTGAACCCTCTCACCGAGATGGCGGCTTCTTCTCAGCCTGAGGCGATTGTTGAGACACGTCGAAGGATGATTGACGAGCCGAGCGATGATAACGCCGAGGGCTTGGAGTCCCAAAGGGAAATTGAAGTGGTGGATATGTTGAACCCCCAAAAAATTAACCCCGAAGGGCTAAATTTAGGAATATCGACAGGATGGACTAACTCTTTTGGAGTTTTTGGAGTCGCCACCCAATTTAAGGAAAAACAGGGAACCAGATAAACAAATGCGTGCAAAACTCCATTTTTATAAAAAAGACGGTCTTTCTTTCAGAGATTCTAAAGGTAAGAGGTTTTGCTAATTTCGAAAGAAGGTTTTTAAGGCACTTTCGAAATTCCGCTAAAAAACGGTTAATCCGACAGGTTTCCAAAATATTTGCAAGTGCTATTTATGCGCTTTTTCTAAAAATAATTAATTGAACTATTAATTAATTCAACTAATTAAATTTAGCAAGTTTTCAAAAGATTTACAACTTTTATTTAAAGGCTTTAATTATTTTCAAAATAAAATAAAATGAAAGCGCATTTTCTTTTGGAAATGAACGATTTGATCGTCCAAATTTCTTTGCCAACTCGCATGTGACAGTGCATAAATGGCACTTGCTTAATTTCAACTTTAAAACCCAGGTTTCTCATCATAAGATGGAACTTAAGTTTCAAGTCGCTTTTTGCAAAGTTATTTCGGGACATTTAGAAGTTAATTAAAACTTCTTTATAAATTTTGACTTTCTAAAGAAACTACTTCGTATCAATAAGATAGAAGTCATTTCTTATAGTCATTATTAGACATGGTTTCTTTTGAAAATTTCCTTAAATTTGCACGCATTTGCATATTTGGCCACTATTTGCAATAAATTAAATAACAACTCAAAAATTAAAAGGTAATAACCATAAAATGAATCAAATAACTCAAACAAGTCATATATATATTAATGAATAAAATATTCTACAAGGTTTACATAAATATTTTAAAGGGAAAATGAATGATAAGAGTTGAAAGATAAAACCCGGAAAGCAAACTCGCGAGACGAGCCTCGAAATTTCTAAATTTTTAAAAATCTTGAAAACTTGAGCCCGAGCTTGACCCCAATGCAATTCCAATGCCAATAAGCCGTCCCCGTTTTGTGAGTTTTCCAAACTCGTCCCAAGAGTTGTTTATGCAGAGGAAAATAACAAGAAGATAAGGATTAGTTCATAACTCAAACTCAAATACTCATGAACCAAAGTGTAAACAGTTTCACCCAATTTGGTCCTTTCAGATGTTAGCAATGAGTAAAATAAAGGCACAATGATATTCAATTTAAATGCATCGCAGGCACACATAGCGACTAAGCTAACATGGAGCACACTGACAGGTAAAAGCTACAGGATATGAATCAGACAACTCAAAGGTTCAAGCCTACATGAATCATGGTTCTTATACCAAAATAATTTGATTCCAATGGAGAAACCTCATAACAGCTTTGCTAAAACAAAAACTTGTTTTTAATAACATATTCTAATCTTTTGGAGCAGATGCAGACATATCGAGATGGATCTAAAATATAACATAATTTAAGTTCCAATGAACATAAGAAACCAAAAGATTAAATCTTTTACTGTCAGGATCATAAACACGATAATTTCATTAAATAAGCTTTGACTGCATAACTTATATTGAATAGACCCAGGTATTATACAAAAGGAACTAAGCAGCGTCCACCTTTAACACTTCTAACCAACTTGCAACCTACCTGAACTAATTCTGCTCCCCTCTTCTCCTCTTTACTCCATCAGGCAGAAACACACTCCCTATATTACCCTATAACCTGACCAAAACAGGGAGGAACAATACCCCAACACCTGAACTACTTCCAGCCTACTCTACACATCACAGAACACTTCTCTATACTCTGAACAGCCCCTGCAGACTCCAGACCAAACTACTACTTGATAAGCTACCACCAAACAACCTATAGACTCACAGACCCCATAACTGGACCTCTACTTCTCCACACAAACATAATAAACATCTCGCATCCCTACAGCTTCTAAAACAGCTAACCAACTCCACCAGACTCCCTCAACTATCAGGAACAAATCCTTGAATACCTGATCAAGAACCACCCCTCTGAACACCTACTAGGCAACTAGAAACCACTCCCTGAACAAACTTAAGCTCTTACAATGCACACAACTCTCACAGACTCCCTGCACACACCTCACACTCCTGAACTAACATGCACGCACCCACACCTACGTATACTCAAAGCAGACCTGCACACATACTCACAAACCTCGCAGGCTTTGCCTCAGCTCCCTTACTGAACCAACCCACACCACCAGTCCCTTCTTTCCCTTTTTTGTCTCAGCATCAGCAAAACCACCATCCTGAACCCCTGAATCCTCTTCTAAAGGACCTACCCCCTAGAAAACTAAACAAGATTCAAGACCCAAAAAAGAAACTTACACTTATTATACGCAGAAAACAGGAATAGAATTTAAATAGGAAAATTGATAAAAGAACCTTAGAAGAACAGACCTCATTCATGACCAGAATACATGCTTCTTTTACATCTATGCTAAAAGTCTAGTATCCATAGTACTAGAAGGTTAAAATCTGACTTTATACTTTAACATACCTAAAAAAAATCATCTTTATACTGCAAGCAATCTAACATGGGTTCCTGTGCCAACTTCATCATTTCAAAGCTAAAGAAACCAGCTTTAAGCTAACTATTGCTAAGCATCCATAAAATTAGTGATTTTAACTCAAAGAGACGCTCTTAAACAATGGCAACTTCATATTAGAATAGGAAAACTCACATACTTATCAAAATTTGAACGACATTCATTTATCATATAATGGAACAAAGAAGAGGGGAAATAACAGTAGAGTATCAACTCTAAACTTATTTCATGACCTTTCTTATACACTAACAAAAAAGCAGGATGCACATGCAAAGAAAAGAGCTAGAAGATTCGATCTTTTGTTTCAAACGACATTCCAACTAATCTGTTTACATAACAAAATCTACAGTTTATGAATAACATAAAAAAACAAAGCTAAAATGTAAAAAGAGATAGGTTTATTACCTTCTTAGGTGCAGTGACTACGGCGAGGGATCCGAATAAGGCGACTCGACTAAGCGACTTGAGTAAGGTCGATGACTCGAATAATAAAGCGACGACACAAAAAGGAGTAGTAGTGACACTATACCTTTTAGAATCAGAAACTTATCTCATATTTAATTTGAAACTATCAACTGAATGTAAAATATTATCCTCGGGTTTTCTTTAATGCTGCTGCCTCTATATGAACTTCCCACCCCCCAAAAACTCAGTAAATCAACTTTTATACTAGGAATTTTAGGGTTTACCTCTTTTGTGAAATTTCAAGATACTCCTCCATTTTTCGATCAATCCCTTGTGAGATAAGGGTGAGAAGGGTAAAACTACACCATCTCTCATCCTTATCTCCAAGAAAATGATCAAGGGCTCAGATTCGATCTCAAGTTTGAAATGAACGAATGGGATTAAGGATCCGTTGTTGTACTGAGGGGTGAGGGGACCATCAAGTACATAAATTTGGACTGTTGCGATGGATTTTGGGGGAAAGTGGGAATTGGTCGCGGTCAAAATTGGGGAGAAGGTATTTGGGTCGTGGGTTGAGTTTCTGAAATGGGGAAATGATTAGGGATTTCAGTTTAAATGGGGCTTGCATGGGTAGGCTAGAGTTTAAGGATTAGGAGCGATTTTAGCCCTTTTTTAAAATAAATTAAGCAAATAGAGTAATTGCACGTATAGGTTCAAATTAAGGCCATATTTTATACATTTAACCCTTTTCTTTGAATTTACTCAATTACTTTTGACTTTTCAAGATTGATTTTAATTTTAAAATGATTATACTTTAATTGAATTTTTCGGGACAAAATTGGGTGTCAACAGCTGCCCCTCTTTACCCGAAAAGAATGAAAGAGTTTTCAGGGTAAAGATGTTGACATAAAGCCCATTTTGTCCCGACAAAACCAAGACTTTGATTCCAAGGACCAAAAGGCGAGGCTTATGGATATGGCCGAACTCCGGTTTCTGAGTTGCCTACATATCTCGGGCTGAAAGAGAATCAGGCCATATGAAGTTCGACGACACATAGATACGAAGACTCGCAGGATTGACAGAAAAGACGCACGAATAAAAAAGAAACCAAACTGACACCCTAATCCGAAGCAAAAGATTATGATAGAATTTGCTTGTTCGAGTGCGATTCTTCAAATCCTCGTTGACGAGTCTAGCTCATATCAACGATTGCCCCAGTTCACTGCTAAGAAAAAGTTCCACGTTATGCTCCAAATGCTGTTGCGGTGCTGCTAATATCCTGTAATAAACTTGACAAACGGTAAGTGAGTAACTGCAAATAAAGCTTAATAAATGAATTAATAAAGGAATAACGACAATAAAACTTGTAGATGCTGGTTGCTATATCAATGATAAGCTTGTCTCCAATCAACTAATGGAGAAATCTAGCTTTGTGAGGCAAGATGACTTCGGGCCCGTTGGTAGACTGAAAATAAAGCAATAAAAAGCTTCAATTAATAGGAACATAAAGTGAACTTTAAATATAATCATAAGGGTAAAAAATGCCGCCTTTTCGGCAATAATCCATGATAAAGCATAATCATAAGGAGTCAATTTGAATGCAATCTTGGATTGTACTCCAACCAAAGGTAAGAATACGTCCGAAGTATTCACATTATTCTGCATGTCTTAACAAACTTATTAGCAATGTAAGGGTATAAAAATATGTATAGAAAATATATAAACGCCTTAGGAGGCTACAAAATTTGCTCAAGAAAGTGTGCTAATATTAAACGTCTATCGAGACCATAAAAGATTACTCCTTTGAGGAATTTAAATAATTAACACCTTCGAGGTGACAGAAATACGCCTTTGAGGCAATAAAATTACGCCTTAGAGGTATTCAAATAACTAACACTTCGAGGTGACATAAATACGCCTCCGGGGCAACAAAATTTTGCCTTAGAGGCATTCAAATAACTAACACCTTTGAGGTGATATAAATACGCCTCCGGGGCAACAAAATTACGCCTTAGAGGTATTCAAATAACTAACACCTTCGAGGTGACATAAATACGCCTCCGGGGCAACAAAATTACGCCTTAGAGGCATTCAAATAACTAACACCTTCGAGGTGACATAAATACGCCTCCGGGGCAACAAAATTTCGCCTTCGAGGCATTCAAATAACTAACACCTTCGAGGTGATATAAATACGCCTCCGGGGCAACAAAATTACGCCTTCGTGGCATTCAAATAACTAACACCTTCGAGATGATATAAATACGCCTCCGGGGCAACAAAATTTCGCCTTCGAGGCATTCAAATAACTAACACCTTCGAGGTGACATAAATACGCCTCCGGGGCAACAAAATTACGCCTTCGAGGCATTCAAATAACTAACACCTTCGAGGTGACATAAATACGCTTATCGAAAGCGTGAACATAAAGACGCTTCTCGAAAGCTTGAAATATAAAGACGCTTTTCGAAAGCGTGAGAATGTGAATACGTTATACTCTTCGAACTCTTCCACGGAGGAATGGTCTTGATTATAACACAAAGTGAATCCTTTAGGGTTGGTAATATCTGAAAATCAAAAAATAGAACTTTAGTAAGCGTTCTCATGAAGTGAAAGAGAAATGAACAAATATGCTTAACAAATTGCAAGAGTTATGGGAAATAGAAATGCCGCCTTTCGGCAAAGTGGAAAAGCGTCGAGTCATGAAGCACGAGCTTTATCCAAATATTGTTGTAATCCAAGCCATGAGAATCTTAGAGATTGACTTGCTAAGATGTTTATCCTCCTTTGCGGATCTTAATGTCCCTGCTCTCAAAGAAAAATTGTTAGTTTTGGGAGGGAGGGGGGAGCGTTTGATTCATGCTGACTCGAGCCTTCATTCTTCAACCGCTTCCTTCTTCTCCCTTTGTCTAGATTTGCGATCCGTCTTTTCAGACTTGACCAACAAACCTTTCTCAAGCAATACGGTTTTTTGCAAAATCTGCCCCAGTTATGATCTTTCAAATCTTCAACTTGCCTTGCAAAATTTTCCCCAGTTGCTTGCCTTAGGGGAGACTGGAAATTTCAATATTATAACATCAAGCCCGTTGAGAGCGCCTACGTATCCCTCCTTGGGAATAAGACCGTGCGTAGTTCTGCTTACATTAATTTTGGGGAATATGGCAATCTAAATGCGAAGCCGAATCCGAATTGGAATACCTACACATCTGCCCAGATGCATAGTTCGGAATTACATCATCAAAGATAAACAAACCTAAAGCATTATAAAATCTGATCGAATCCGATGTGGATTGCTTACTTATCCTGTTGCCATTTCAGGAATCAGATCAAAAGTAGTTCAAAATTACATAAAAGAGGAGATAGGGGAATCCTATGCTAGTATAACCGAGCTCTGTGTGAGTTGCTTACGTATCCCGCCATGGGAATCAGGTTATGCGTAGTTCGCATTACAATTAAAATTACATAAAAATGAGAAAAAACACTTGCTTGTGCCGCTTGTAAGCTATCTTGATTGTACTTGGATTGATAAATTTTGGCCAGACTTTAAGAGTGGGCCTTTTTGCAAATGAGACAATATTTCAACAGCAGTCATGCTACTAAATCTCCGGGCATTGGTTCTCTCATCTGGATTGATCCATCTTCAATTAAATCTTGGATCTTATGTTTAAGAGCAACACATTCGTTAGTGTCGTGCTTGAAAACTTCTGCATGGTAAGCACAATATTTGGTTCCATCAACCCATTGTGGGGGAGGGTCAAATGTACCATTTCCTGATAATGGTTCTAGCATTCCCACATCTTTTAATCTTTCATACAATTGAACTTGTGGTTCACCTAAAGATCTGAATTTTCGACGCTGCTTCTTCTCATATTTGGGATGCGATCCTGATGGTTTAGACTGGCGAGCCATAGGTGGCAGATGTTGTTGAGGGTAATTGTATGCTTGCGGTTGTGAATAAGGCTGATAAGCGGTTGCTGAAAATTGATGGTAATTGGGTTGCGCATTATAGACTGGATATGGCGCGGGCGGAATTTGATGCGGACTTGGATAAGTTGGGTATAGTGTGCTTTGGTGAGTGGGCTGGTTTGGTGAAATTCTAAAGGTCGGCTTCTTGTTTGGCCTTTGGTCGACATCAGCCATATCAATACCAACTTCATCTTCCCTCTTTTTCTTCTCAAAATTGCCCGTACCAGTCTGGATGGCTTGCGTAGTTGCCTTCATTGCAGCAAAACTTACAATTCGCCCTGTCTTAACCCCTTCTTCAATCATCTCTCCCATCACAAGAAGTTCAGAATAGGGTTTACCCATCATAGGGAGCAAGTGCATGTAATAAGAATCATCTTGAGCTCAGATGAAGTACTTTACCATGTCTTCCTCAGTCATTGGTGGTCGCACCCTTGCAGCCTGTTCAAGCCATCTCAGTGCGTATTCCCTAAAGGTTTCTGTTGGTTTCTTCCTCAGATTGGACAAGGTTATAAGGTCAGGAGCCATCTCGACATTGTACTCAAACTGCTTTGTAAAATCACAGGCTATGTCATCAAACTCACGCCACTTGCTTATATCCTATCTTGCAAACCATTCAGCAGCAATACCTTCCAGACTATGACCGAAGAAGGCCATCAGAAGTTCATCTTTACCTCCCGCAACCCTCATTCGGTTGAGATATTTGGTCAAATGAACAAATGGGTCACTATGACCATCATACATATCAAATTTTGGCACTTTAAACCCGGGAGGAAGAGTAACGTCAGGGTATAGATAAAGATTGCGGTAGGAGATGCTTTGACGTCCTCTAGACACTTGCAAATCCTTGATGGATTGCTGCATGATTTTCATCGTTTGGATTATCTCCTCTTGATCAACTGTCTTTCCCTGCTTTTCTACAGTTATGGGCACTTCAATGGGTGCTTTGGATTGTGGAGGATGAGGAGTATCTTCGGCAGGTAAATATTGATATTGAGGCAAGTTGTTCTGGTTAATGAATGCATTCGGGATGTTGTTAACTGGTGCAAGCATATGAACGACACTGGAATTTAAAGGTGTGTTTGGATTGGCAGTTTCAACATTGGGGTTCAGAGTTGATAGCACGGCTGGCGCGTTTTGGTGGCACGACCCTTTCATTCTGTCTAGTTCAGCTTGCATACACTCAATCTGCCTAGCCATTCTAGCAATTTATTCATCAGGAACAACAACTGCTTGCTCATTAGAAGATGCAGGGATACCAGTCTGATTATCAGTCATTGCTTGCTTCACTTTAGATTAGACACTTAACCAACTCGGGAGTCAACACGAATCAAACTCTCTCTTTTGGGGAATAATCAAAACAAAAGGAAAAAAATCAAAAGGTAACTATGTTAGTTTCCAGATCATTGGCATAATTGCACACAATCACGTAGCGCGCGTCACGTAGCGCTTTGCATTTTAAACAAGTTTGACATGTGGCAATCACAATTAGTTGAGCGTAAATGAAAATGCGGGCGCACCCTACCCTGTAATGTGCCTCTTTGTGCTAGAGGTAAGCCTAATCGCGCAAACAAGTGGTAACGAAAAATAGTTCATGCCAGTTTTGAGCAATTCAGATTTAGAGTAAGCAACAATAACAGTAACTGATAACAATCATCTCTCCGCCTTGACACTGAAATTCTGTTATCCCAACTACCTTCCAAAAGTTGGCGTCAACTCAAAATTCTAACACAGCTCAAACCCTCCACAACATCTGCACAGAATTCTAAAAAATGCCTAACCTTAAACAACCCTCCATATCTTTTGCAAACATCCTCGCTCCTCCAAGCACAACTTCCAATTGTTTTATAATATCCAGGGGTGAGATTTCTAACTGCCTTCACAATGCCAGACTGCAAATCATAAAATGTTCCAATTGACCTTTTACAAATAAAACCTCACTGGTCCTTGGCTTTGGTCAAGCCTCTCAGCTTCCTAGGTTTTGCAAGGCTCACAGACCTTGTTCATAGGGCTCCTCACTGGTCCTCGGCTTTAATCAAGCCTCTCAGTTTCCTAGGTAGCCAAGACCGCACTGGTCTTCAAGGAGGGACCCCATTGGTCGTTTATAGACATAGGGGCTTCACTCTCCTAGTATGCGACGAGCATACTTCAATTATCATGAATGCAGCTGGACAGTCAACATAGGCCTGCACACACGCAAAGCCATTCACGAGAGGGACCCCACTGATCCTTTTAAAGACACCAGGGGCTTCCCCTCTTAGATCTCACTACACCAGGCCATCTCCAAAACACAAACCAACCAAATCTGCCTAACCTCCCCCGGACTGCAATTCTGTCTATGATCTCAATTCTGCTAAATTCTTCCATTTTCTGACCTAAAAGATAACGCAGGAGACAAAATTCCAAATCTGATTTTGCTCAAAACATGGTTAGGACTGAGGATTCGTTATCACACAGCACATAATATGCAGTGTCGTTGGGTTTCAAGAACCCGTTGACAAAAGGACGGTTTCTTAATTCCCGGAAACGGTATCAAGGACCGGGTCCAAACTAAGGTGTATATGCATGCATGATCTAATCTCCTTCTAAGAGTGGGCTAACGGTTGAGGCTGATTCGACCTATGCGGGATAAACCTGGCCCCATAAACCAGTAAAACCGGCCATGACAAAACCAGGCAAACCATATTCCAACTAACTTTGGTGACACGAAAGAAATTCAAAGACTTAGGAAGGACAATGCCTTTCCTGTATTATTGCCCGTCATGCGGGCCCCCCGTGATGAAATCGAGGAAATGAAAGAGAATTGACAGGCTCCATGAGGGAGGAAATATGAACGGAATGCAGACTATGCACAAATAAATATAATACATGCTTTATAAGGCAAACCAAACAAACAGATATAATAAAGCAAATAAATTAAGCAAGCTAGTTGCAAACAATTGGAAACCTTTATGGTCAAAACATTTTTGCTCCCCAGCGGAGTCGCCATACTGTTGAACCCCCAAGAAATTAACCCCGAAGGACTAAATTTAGGAATATCGACAGGATGGACTAACTCTTTTGGAGTTTTTGCAGTCGCCACCCAATTTAAGGAAAAACAGGGAACCAGATAAACAAATGCGTGCAAAACTCCATTTTTATAAAAAGACGGTCTTTCTTTCAGAGATTCTAAAGGTAAGAGGTTTTGCTAATTTCGAAAGAAGGTTTTTAAGGCACTTTCGAAATTCCGCTAAAAAACGGTTAATCCGACAGGTTTCCAAAATATTTGCAGGTGCTATTTATGCGCTTTTTCTAAAAATAATTAATTGAACTATTAATTAATTCAACTAATTAAATTTAGCAAGTTTTCAAAAGATTTACAACTTTTATTTAAAGGCTTTAATTATTTTCAAAATAAAATAAAATGAAAGCGCATTTTCTTTTGGAAAGGAACGATTTGATCGTCCAAATTTCTTTGCCAACTCGCATGTGACAGTGCATAAATGGCACTTGCTTAATTTCAACTTTAAAACCCAGGTTTCTCATCATAAGATGGAACTTAAGTTTCAAGTCGCTTTTTGCAAAGTTATTTCGGGACATTTAGAAGTTAATTAAAACTTCTTTATAAATTTTGACTTTCTAAAGAAACTACTTCGTATCAATAAGATAGAAGTCATTTCTTATAGTCATTATTAGACGTGGTTTCTTTTGAAAATTTCCTTAAATTTGCACACATTTGCATATTTGGCCACTATTTGCAATAAATTAAATAACAACTCAAAAATTAAAAGGTAATAACCATAAAATGAATCAAATAACTCAAACAAGTCATATATATATTAATGAATAAAATATTCTACAAGGTTTACATAAATATTTTAAAGGGAAAAGGAAGGATAAGAGTTGAAAGATAAAACCTGGAAAGCAAACTCGCGACACGAGCCTCGAAATTTCTAAAGTTTCTAAAAATCTTGAAAACTTGAGCCCGAGCTTGACCCCAATGCAATTCCAATGCCAATAAGCCGTCCCCATTTTGTGAGTTTTCCAAACTCGTCCCAAGGGTTGTTTATGACGAGGAAAATAACAAGAAGATAAGGATTAGTTCATAACTCAAACTCAAATACTCATGAACCAAAGTGTAAACAGTTTCACCCAATTTGGTCCTTTCAGATGTTAGCAATGAGTAAAATAAAGGCACAAAGATGTTCAATTTAAATGCATCGCAGGCACACATAGCGACTAAGCTAACATGGAGCACACTGACAGGTAAAAGCTACAGGATATGAATCAGACAACTCAAAGGTTCAAGCCTACATGAATCATGGTTCTTATACCAAAATAATTTGATTCCAATGGAGAAACCTCATAAAAGCTTTGCTAAAACAAAAACTTGTTTTTAATAACATATTCTAATCTTTTGGAGCAGATGCAGACATATCGAGATGGATCTAAAATATAACATAATTTAAGTTCCAATGAACATAAGAAACCAAAAGATTAAATCTTTTACTGTCAGGATCATAAACACGATAATTTCATTAAATAAGCTTTGACTGCATAACTTATATTGAATAGACCTAGGTATTATACAAAAGGAACTAAGCAACGTCCACCTTTAACACTTCTAACCAACTTGCAACCTACCTGAACTAATTCTGCTCCCCTCTTCTCCTCTTTACTCCATCAGGCAGAAACACACTCCCTATATCACCCTATAACCTGACCAAAACAGGGAGGAACAATACCCCAACACCTGAACTACTTCCAGCCTACTCCACACTTCACAGAACACTTCTCTATACTCTGAACAGCCCCTGCAGACTCCAGACCAAACTACTACTTGATAAGCTACCACCAAACAACCTATAGACTCACAGACCCCATAACTGGACCTCTACTTCTCCACACAAACATAATAAACATCTCGCATCCCTACAGCTTCTAAAACAGCTAGCCAACTCCACCAGACTCCCTCAACTATCAGGAACAAATCCTTGAACACCTGATCAAGAACCACCCCTCTGAACACCTACTAGGCAACTAGAAACCACTCCCTGAACAAACTTAAGCTCTTACAATGCACACAACTCTCACAGACTCCCTGCACACACCTCTACTAACTACTATAAACCACTTGAACAGCTCTCACGCTCATGAAATTGCCTCTAAGCAAGCTGCACCAACAACCAGCTTCCAAGACCACCAGACAGGAACCCCTACTGCCAGCAAACACCACAGCAGACTCCTCTCATACCCTGCATAAATCTCTACAAGGAACAGAACAGCCCCTTACATCACCTGACTAAACCTCACAAGACTAACCTCCATAGACCTTCACAACCAGAGACAAACTAAAACAGCCCCTGAAACCCCTGCTACTGCTCCATAACAGATCCTCACTGCCTGCTCAAACTCCTGAACAACCCTAAAACTTATGAAAACCAGAAATTACTGAAACCAGCTTCTCTAAATATCTTGCACACACCTTTGAAGCCTCACAAACTCCCTCATTTGAACAAAACAGAGAACCAGGCAATCCCTTCAACACTCCTGAACTAACATGCACGCACCCACACCTACATATACTCAAAGCAGACCTGCACACATACTCACAAACCTCGCAGGCTTTGCCTCAGCTCCCTTACTGAACCAACCCACACCACCAGTCCCTTCTTTCCCCTTTTTGTCTCAGCATCAGCAAAACCACCATCCTGAACCCCTGAATCCTCTTCTAAAGGACCTACCCCCTAGAAAACTAAACAAGATTCAAGACCCAAAAAAGAAACTTACACTTATTATACGCAGAAAACAGGAATAGAATTTAAATAGGAAAATTGATAAAAGAACCTTAGAAGAACAGACCTCATTCATGACCAGAATACATGCTTCTTTTACATCTATGCTCAAAGTCTAGTATCCATGGTACTAGAAGGTTAAAATCCGACTTTATACTTTAACATACCTAAAAAAAAATCATCTTTATACTGCAAGCAATCTAACATGGGTTCCTGTGCCAACTTCATCATTTCAAAGCTAAAGAAACCAGCTTTAAGCTAACTATTGCTAAGCATCCATAAAATTAGTGATTTTAACTCAAAGAGACGCTCTTAAACAATGGCAACTTCATATTAGAATAGGAAAACTCACATACTTATCAAAATTTGAACGACATTCATTTATCACATAATGGAACAAAGAACAGGGGAAATAACAGTAGAGTATCAACTCTAAACTTGTTTCATGACCTTTCTTATACACTAACAAAAAAGCAGGATGCACAAGCAAAGAAAAGAGCTAGAAGATTCGATCTTTTGTTTCAAACGACATTCCAACTAATCTGTTTACATAACAAAATCTACAGTTTATGAATAACATAAAAAAAACAAAGCTAAAATGTAAAAAGAGATAGGTTTATTACCTTCTTAGGTGCAGTGACTAGGGCGAGGGATCCGAATAAGGCGACTCGACTAAGCGACTTGAGTAAGGTCGATGACTCGAATAATAAAGCGACGACACAAAAAGGAGTAGCAGTGACACTATACCTTTTAGAATCAGAAACTTATCTCATATTTAATTTGAAACTATCAACTGAATGTAAAATATTATCCTCGGGTTTTCTTTAATGCTGCTGCCTCTATATGAACTTCCCACCCCCCAAAAACTCAGTAAATAAACTTTTATACTAGGAATTTTAGGGTTTACCTCTTTTGTGAAATTTCAAGATACTCCTCCATTTTTCGATCAATCCCTTGTGAGATAAGGGTGAGAAGGGTAAAACTACACCATCTCTCATCCTTATCTCCAAGAAAACGATCAAGGGCTCAGATTCGATCTCAAGTTTGAAATGAACGAATGGGATTAAGGATTCGTTGTTGTACTGAGGGGTGAGGGGACCATCGAGTACATAAATTTGGACTGTTGCGATGGATTTTGGGGGAAATTGGGAATTGGTCGCGGTCAAAATTGGGGAGAAGGTATTTGGGTCGTGGGTTGAGTTTCTGAAATGGGGAAATGATTAGGGATTTCAGTTTAAATGGGGCTTGCATGGGTAGGCTGGAGTTTAAGGATTAGGAGCGATTTTAGCCCCTTTTTAAAATAAATTAAGGAAATAGAGTAATTGCACGTATAGGTTCAAATTAAGGCCATATTTTATACATTTAACCCTTTTCTTTGAATTTACTCAATTACTTTTGACTTTTCAAGATTGATTTTAATTTTAAAATGATTATACTTTAATTGAATTTTTCGGGACAAAATTGGGTGTCAACAGGATCTAGAGGATCAAAAGCATGGCTCCGAAGCGGCAGTTGCTAAGGCCAAAGGCAAGGCCAAAGTTGGGGAAGGTGGGGCTGCTGCCATTGAGAAGGAGACAGATATTGGCGCTGTCAGTGCGCAATCTGAACCCGCGAGGCTTTCGTCCTCGGTGGGATCTTTGCGAGAACTCGAAGTGCCGACCTCCTCGAACCTCTTGGCGAGCACCCGAAGTGACATTATGAGTCTCATGCCCCTGCTTGGTCTAACTGAGGACACCGTCGTGCGACAATTTCCTCCACCTCAGCTAGCCAACACTCTTGCTGCTAATGCACTTAGGGTAAGCCTTGTAATCTTTGATTTTACCCCTGTCGTCGGTTGTTTGCTTATATTGATTTTTTAATGATTTCTATTTAGGGCTTTTTCCTGTCGTTGAGATCCATCGAACTTGAGACCTCGAGGAACAAGCAGGTTCAGCGTGTTGCTCGTGCTTGGGACAAGCAAAAGGACAGCTTCAATGCTCAAATAGCTGACTTGAAAGCCAAGTTATCCAAGTCTCATTCTGATTTGTGCGAGGTTGAGGCTGCCTCTGAGGCGAAGGTTCGAGCACTTGGTGATGGTTTTCAAGCTGAGCGTACGAGGCTTGATGCCCAAGTCGCAAAGCTTAGCGCAGATTTGGCTCGAGCTGAGGATAAGCTTGTGAGTGAAGCCAACAGACACCATGAGCAGCTGAAGGAGTACATGCTTCGTCTCCGAAGGTTGGAGGGTGAGAACTCTAAGATTTCATCTCTTGAGACTGAAGTTAAATCACTTCGAGAGCAAATCGTTGATCGCAAAGATCGAGCAAAGATCAAAGCCAAGAGATCGGAGTTAGACAAGCACTAGGTTGTTATCAAGTCTCGGCTGAAGCTGCTCAAGCAATGCCGCACTGGTGAGCTCAACTTGGAGGAAGAGATCGCCAAGGCTGAAGATAAGGCAGCCAAAGCTCATGCCATTATTGATGATCTCCCCTCAAGTGAAGCTTCAGGCGACGAAGACGCCGAGGACAAAGAGGAAAATGAATATGAAGATGATGAGGATGTCTCCGAGGAGGGAGATGATGGGCCCGAGGCTTAGAGTTCCTGCTTTTACTTCTTATCTTGTTTATGTGTAAGCCTTCGGGCTTTTTTATGTATATGCTTTGGACCTTCGGGTCCTTTTTTGATGTAAACAATTTCATGGCCTTCGGGCTTTTTAATGCATGGATTTTGTTTTTAAGTGTTAGCTTTTGTATTTCCTCTTCAGAAATTTTGAGCCGAACACTTAAAGTAATTTGCTTGCAAGACTTAAATCAAATGAAACCGATGCAAACTTAGAACGACGCCTCGCTCTTGCCGCTTTGGCGTGCAAGATCATAGAAGCAAAGAGATATTGAATCAAGCTTATTTCATTGATGATATCAATGAGCCATAATCGGCTTTTCACATAAGGCCTAGTCAAAGTAAAACTTAGGCGCAAAAACAACATGCCACTATCGGGCATAATTACAAAGTACTAATCTATTTCTTGGGTGTCAGTCCTCGGTTGCTGAATAGATAGACTTCGGTTGGGAGGCTCAGTATCAACCTCGGTTGCAACCATCCTCTTACTCCCCCCAGTATTCGGGTTTGAATCTTGATGAAGATCCGAGCACTGGAAATCGTTTTATCCGCTTCCTGAAAATGTCAAGCAAAATGAAACGAGGAGCAAGTTAGTACATTTCGATCGAAGCCCTAGGAGCATTTTTCGGCTCGAGGCTGTGGGTAAATTTTAAATGATCAAGGAATGCTTACCTCGATTTCAGAAGTAGTACCGCTTCAAATTGGAGATGTTCTAATTCAAGGGTTCGAGTTTGTCTTGTAGATCTTCGATTTGATAAGATCCCTTTCCAATGATCGCCTTAACTCTGTAAGGTCCTTCTCAGTTTGTAATAAGTTTTCCCCCATTCTTTTCCTTTGTTGATTGGTTCGTAGCCTTCAGCACATAATCGCCAACTTTAAAATCTCTAAGTTTGGCCTTCCTGTTGAGATACGCCTTGATCTGCCTCTTTTGTGCTGCTAACCGAACCAAAGCTAACTCTCTTTTCTCCTCGAGCAAGTCCAACTCTATGCGCATGGCTTGCTGATTGGCATCCTCGGTGGTATGAGCGTACTGAAGACTTGGTTCTCTCACTTCAACGGGGATAAGTGAATCCATGCTATAGGCAAGGGAGAATGGGGTTTCACCAGTGCTGTTTTTCTCTGTTGTTCGCATAGCCCACAACACATCTGGCAACTCTTCGGGCCAAGGGCCTTTTTTTTTTCATCAAGCCTCTTTTTGAGGTTTTCAATTATCACTCTGTTTGAAAATTCGGCTTGGCACACTCGCCTTCGTGTATTTCAGCCATCACGTACCTAGCTTCATCTGGACCCAAACATTTGGCCATCGGGCCGCTGTACAATCTCCTATATAAATTCTCCTCGATCATAGAGTATCAGGCTGTCTGAGTCCTTAACTTTTTTGTCTCTTTTTTATCTTGGGGGAGAGTTCCCGAGTCAAAGTAAGAGATAAACTTACTCCGCCAATCCCATTTGTGGTCCACCGAGTTGACTTCCAACTTCATTTCTCTCATTTGTGCGGAGAGCAACCGAACCACTGAATCAGTCCCCGAGTGTACCTCATCAACTGCCGAACCCAAGTTTGCCAAGGCATCGGCTTCGATATTCTCCTCTCGAGGTACTTGTTTGATTTGCCACTCTTGGAACTGAGCTAAGATTCTTTGTGCTCGGATCAAGAATTGTTGCATTCTGGGCTCACGAGCCTTATATTAACCGAGCACTTGGTTTACCACCAGGGCTTGAAAAAAGTTAACTGAAAATTTGTTTTACTAGACTTAGCTTGGATATCGAAAAGGGTGAACTAATTGGAAAATCTGATCTTTATAATTTGGTTTAAATTTATCATAAAACGGTAGTTTTTTATTATTAATAAAAATTTAAGTTTTATGCACCGTAAGTTTTTGTATACTTTCACTATCTATAATTTTTACATTGGAGGATAAGGCAGTGTATGATACCTATTTGGAAATAAGCAAATCATAAATAATTTTCACCTATTGTAGTTGGTAAATGTATGGGCCTAAACTGATTTAGGATCACAAATCGAATTTAGGTTAGGAACACAAGCAAATCTTAGTATCAAAGTCGAGACAATGTTAAAAATAAACGAAAATGCGAGAGAATAACGTGATTTCAATATGTAACTGTGAGTACAAATTTTGCCAGAATTTCTATAAGTATTTCTCAATGATTAAATTGCCAAATGAGAAGCTATTTATAGGCTGATAATGATACAAGGCCATGATCCCACGTTTCCCACCAAGACTTGCATGCTCCCACTTTTCAGATAGTGGAGTTAGTGGGCCGAAATAGAAGGAAATCAACTGACTGCGGGCGGCTTCATAAACCGAGGCTTAAACCACTAGCCTCGGGGCATGACTTGGCGATTGACCGAGGCGACACTTCCACCGGGCCACCGGGGCAAACGTCTTGCTTCCTTTCTTCGGTCATTAGCTTCGGTCCTTGCCTTCGGTGACTTACGTCTTGCTTCGGCTCGCAGCTTACCAACATCTGCTCGGTCACCCTCAGATCGTGCAACCGAGGTGCCACGTAGGCGAGCTGATTTCTACCCCGTACAGTAAACTACTTTATTATTCAAGACTATAAATTCCACCTTTTATGTGATAACACAATTTCATCTTTAACCGAGATCTTGGAGACGATCTTTGAAAATGGAGTTACCTCTGAGAATGAGCGCATTACCATAATGATGACCTCCCCGTACAAATTCAAATTTATTAGGGCCCAAAGCAAGATACCGGACACTGTCTGGGCAAACCCAAAAAGTCTGATAGTGGAATCTGGAAAGTTATATGGTCCTCTCACTTTGGAGGGTTTTTTTTGTTGTGATTCGTGGCGCAACTTCAACGAGGAACTCGTTCATTTTCCAGAATTATTTACGTTCAATATGATCATCCAGAACTAAAGAAATCAAAAGCTTCATTTCCACAAAAAACACGTGTCTTGTAATTTTTTAAAGAAAAATGAACGAATCTATGTTCATTGGGTGTTGCACAAACTAATAAAAAAGAGTTTATTTTCGAAAATTTTGTCCTGCATCATCGATACAAAATACATCTTAATTTATTAATGAGAGACACTTCATATCTCAACCTGCAAAAACACGCGAGTAAAATAAAGTGGAGATGTTGATTCAACTAAATAAGTTCCTAACGCAGTGATGAAAAAGAAAGGTACGTCGTACTAGGCTAACATATATATCCAAGTATGTAACCATGTATGTATTTTTGTGATAAGAATCCAATCTTTGCCAAAGGACAAGAGTTTATTATTTGTCCTGGACGTTGTAAATTTCTTAAATAACAAAAGTAAGAAAAATGGGAATATAAAGTCTTGAGCCTATTAAATTTAATTTTTTCAAATCATTTAAGTTTGTGTTTTTGTTCAGATTTTACATCAATATTATTAACAGGACCAGCAAAAAAGAAAAGAAACCGCACTTGATAATTCTACTCTAGTATATTTCTTTATTCAAACTATGACACACATTATTTTTTTTAATAAATATCAATATGATATAATTACTATAATAATCAGTTTAATAATTTATATTCTGCAAAGTGCAATCTTCAGAATATGGGCTATGTGGTACCCTTAGCCAGGCTAACCAATGATTTTAGGCCCTAACCACATTTGAGGGGTGAACTGAAAGATTACCCAGAAGTGCACCAAAGGCCACTTTTTGTGGTGGTCTTTGGTTTGAGATCACTTTTTTATTGGTTTTACATGAGAGGCCACTTTTTGGAACTTCAATTCTTTTGGGTTGAACTTTACACAAGTTCAGCCCACAAGGATTGAAGTTCAACTTTAGCCCACAAGGGTTGAAGTTTACGCATCTATACCTAAAAGTTCAGCCCTTACATATTGAAGTTGAAACTTCATAATGTAGGCATGAAGTTCAACCCACAAGGTTTGAACTTCAGTCCACAAAGATTGAAGTTCCAAAAAGTAGCCTCTCATGTAAGACCAACAAAAAAGTGGCTTCAAACTAAATACCAGTGACAAAAGTGGTTTGTGGGTGAAAATTTTACACATCTTAGCGCAAGTATTTAGGCTTTAGCCAGTACTTATATTGTGTTCGAAAATTTGAATTTTGAATTAAAACCTTAATCTCAAAATCCAGTGTCTTGAAGTTTACTGAATAATTAAACTCTAGAACAAAGTGGCTAAAAACATTATAGAAGGCCTTACAGTAGCCATCTGATATCATTTTCACACATTTGAGTGTGAAATTTTATCTGGGCAGCCGAGGCGGTCCCTAAGGTTTTTAGTTCCAAAAGGAGAACTTGTGCAAAAAAGGTTCTATTGCAATCCGGCTGGATATTTTTGAATTCTTGCTGATCTTTCAAGATGTACCTCCAAGTTCAGTGCTCAAGGCTAAAAGTTGAATACTTTTCAAGTGGGATTCAAACTTAAAATTGTAGCATATAATATCCTATGGATTTTTTACATAAAAGTACAAGTTTTAGAGCTTAATTACCAAACATAGCAACATTTTAGTAAAATTACCTTATATAGAGGAAAACACAAGATAATTACAAACATAGCAAAAACATAGCAATATTTTCTCATAACATACCAAACCCTTACATTTTTTCCTTCTATTACCCCCACTATCACTTTTGCTCCTCTCATTTCCCCCTATTTCATTTTTCCTCCCACCATTTCCCCCAATTTCACTTTTACTCCTCTCATTTTCTCCAATTTCACTTTTCCTCATCCATCCTCAATGTATCTCGTTGAATCTCACTATTTCTGCACCGTATCAACTATTTCAGCACTGAATCTATTTATTTCTGCACCGTATCAAACTATTTCTGCACCATTTCGGTTCATTTCAGCATTGTATCTAATTGTTTTAAACTGTATCAACTCCCATTTCAAATTGTAGCAGCCTATTTTAAACTGTATCAACTCCCGTTTCAGACCGTATCAGACTGTTTCAGACCGTATCATAGTGTTTCAATGTTGTTTCAGACTGTATCAAGTCTCGTTTCAGACTGTATCAAGTCTCGTTTCAGACTGTATCAACTCCGTTTCAGACTGTATCAGACTATTTTAAACTGTATCAAGTCCAGTTTCAAACTGTATCATATTATTTAAACTGTATCAACTCCCGTTTTAGACCGTATCAGACTGTTTCAACAGTTATTTCAGATTGTTTCAATATCGTTTCAGACAGTATCATACTGTTTCAACATCGTTTCAGATGTATCAAACTGTTGCAACAACTGTTTCAATATTTCAACAATGTTTCAAACCGTATCATATTGTTTCAACGCCATCAGTCATGAGCAATAGAAAATAAGATTTCAAATTTATTAATCTGAAAAATCCGTACAAACAGGAACAGAAACAAAAACGAAATCTGAACAATTTTGAAAAAACAGAAACTGAACAAAAATGAAACAAATATAAATAACAGAAATGATACTGTTTCAAAAAATCTTCTTTCTCAAGGCCTATTAACATAAACACAAGGTTTTCTTCTGCAGAACAAGCTTTCATCAGTACAATTGGCAAGGAAGTACATGAAATGTGTAGCATCAGAGCTTGATGCGACACCGGCTTGGTTTTCCAGTGACAGACGTAGTGGCGTCACTACGACACCAAATCCGCCGCTCAAAAACACTTCCGCCACCAGATCAGACTCCCCCGTGCCGATTTTAACTTTCAAAGTACGGAGGATTTCAACTCCGTGCCGCTCAAAAACACTTCCGACGACGACGAAACTTTGAAAGTACGATGACTTCTCAGTCCCGTCGGAATTTGAAACGGAATAGGGGCGATAATGACGGTGTCTTCCGGTGTTTGCTGGTGGTTGCCCGCTGGTGGTGTATGGTGGTGTTTGTTGCTGTGCAAGTCGCAGGGGGAGGCATGGGAGGCAGGGGTTTTGGATTGAAATTAGGGTTTGTTTGGAAAATTATGATTTATCTTGTGTATTATGAAATGTGTTAGAAAAATAATGCTATAAATTATAATTAGAGAAATATTGCTATTTTTTTGTAATTAAGGGTGTAAATTTGTATATTTGTGTAAAAAAACCCATATCCTATTTCTAAAAATCCCCCTATTGAGTTGGCTCTGTTGCTAATCAGTTCATAATATTTCACCCCGATGTCCCAAAAAATTGACTAGTTGTGAGAGTTTATCCCCGCTTGACATGATTTTAACAAAATGGCCTTTATTTTGTCCATAGACAACACTTCAAGTTTTATGAGAGAATGTGGGAACATGGAAGAGGTTGAAGGGCAAGTACTGCCCAGACAACACTTTATCTGAGAAAATGTGAGATTCAAGAGCATGTGTTGCTTAAGAAAGAGGGGTCAAAGGTAAGTATTACCTCTTAACCAGTTCTTACGAAGAAAGGGATAGCGGGGATATGGGCGTCATTCTTATGATTTATAAGGGGTATTTTTGTCCAAAATTTATCTATTAAACCAAATGGATGGTAATTTTGCTAAACCGTTGTACAGGGGCCAAAAAGGCAAACCATTGACTATGGTGTCATAGTTTTGTGATTCCCCCTAATCAATTTGTAACCTATAATTCACTGGGTGTACCCGCATATCACTGATTCTGGCTTTTTGTCTCCACTTAAGAATGATTTAGCAAAATGGCATCGAAGGCAACACTTCAGGTTATAAATTGACAACTGACGTCTCTTCGGAAAATATAAAGGGCAAGTGCTGCATGCGAAGAGATTAAAAGGTACGTGCTGCCGAGGCAACACTTCAAGTTATTTGGGAGAATGTATGTAGAGACAAAATGGTAAGTATTGCCTATGCAAGAGGGGGTCAAAGTTAACCGTCGTCAAGTGCTGCTTAAGAGGCACTACTTAAGAAAATGGGGAGGGCGTGGCAACACTTTAAGTTATTTAGGAGAATGTGGAAAGAGATAACAAGGTCAAATGCTGCCTAAGAGGCACTACTTACTAGAAAGGGAGGGGGGATGCTGGCGTCAAGATAAGATTTTGTAGATATATTTTCGTCCAAATTTATTCATTAAAGTAGAGAAGGTCATTCTTGCAAAATTACTATAAGCGAGATCAATAAGGCAAACTAATGGCCATGGTGTCATAGTTTTGTAAATTGCCCGTTTGTAACATCAGAAGCAGCCCAAATCTAGTCTTGGATTATTGGGCTTCAAAACATCTTCTAGTGGAAGGGTTGTACGTTAGAAAGGGTGATGTGCTGGATTAGCCTCGCCTCACTGCAATTATTTAGGGTTTATCCATGGGATTTTTATCCACATAACAATTCCCAACCTTTATCCACTTTTTGTAACCATATTTTATCTTTTTTTTCTTTTCCTAGCATATTTATTAAATATAGTTTGATGATATAAATATTTAAAAAATATAAAACAAATATATATGTGTATAAAAGATATATATACAAAATATCAATCTATTATATTTGATATTTTAATTATAAATTAAATTTTAAATATAAATATTGTGGCTATATTATGTTAGTGCTAAATGACTTGTTCATATGAAATATTGTGGGCTATTTATGTGGAAATCCCTTTATCTATTAGTTATTTGTTCTAAAGTTTTGAACTAAGAAATTTACTTGCAAAACACGTCGTTATGAAGTTTTAAAAAATGAAAATGAACTTCAAGATACAGTGGCTAAAAACATAAAATGCAGCCCTTAAAGTAGTAGCTAGTGTCATTTCCACCATTTAAAAACACAATAACCATGATTTATAACTTTGAAAACACGTACATCAAGTGACTCTAACATATGTTAAAGGTTATAATCTCAAATACTGTAGACGTTGTTGGCCTTAGTTTTTAAAGTGGTTTACTCATTATATGTGAATGATTAAAAATAAGGTCGATCTTAATACATCCATACATAACTATGGATTTATGCACCATTGCAAGTTAAGCTAAACTATTACTTTTTCAGGTTATAATCAGTTTCCGGTTTAGTCAGGGCTTCAATAAGGATACCGGACTCCGAGTAAAAAATCAAAAACAAAAATGTAGACAATAAAATGTGTACTACTCTTAAGGTGTCCAATAAAGACGCCATCTCCTTTTTTCCTCCTTCAAAAACATTGTCCCAATAACAAAAGGTTTAGCAAATTTGTTTATAAATTTAACGTTTTCATATATAGTGAACAAATATATTATAGTCACCTTAAATCTCTAAAGCTAAATTCTCGGATCTTATCGTTTTAGTCTATCAAAGTTTACATGGATGAGTTGTGTGCTCACCCCGATTATAACTACTGTTAAAAATTTGTTCGACATTATCAGTTTTCATTATGAAATTATATGTTCAGCTAACAAAAAAAGGAAATTGTATCATCGAGTATTTACTTCTCAAATAATCACTGCACCATGGGAAGGGAGTAAGATAGAAGAAGAGTTTTCTAACATATAACGTGTATTTCCATTTCCACCTAACACAAGTCCTTCCACCAATACCAGCTTTTCTATTACTATTGACATTTCTTTTGAGTTGCTTTTAGCATTTATTAATTTTCTTAGATACGTAATCTGAATTTAAGGCGTGAAACAGGCTGCGTACTAGAAATTTAACAGGGGAAAGAAGTACAAGAAAGTCATTTTGGGCACAAGACAAAGAAATATTCCTTCATCACCAATTACTAACACAAATCAGAATAACTGACATTTTGATTCCTTTCCACCAAATCTTAAATTTCAAGGGCTTGCTTTCCCAGCTATGAAAAATCAGTAATTTATTTCTCCTACTTGTTTTCCAAAATTAAATGTACGATTTTACTACTCCTAATCATACAAATATTCTGTTAATTTTACTTAATTGACAAATACTTATAATGTTTCTTCTAAAATAAAAAAAATTATAATGTTTTATTTTCGAAAGATGGCATACATCAACTAGAGTAAATCAAATGGGTTTTTGTTTTTCATTGAACAAATTAAAGTCATACATACTAATATCATATTACATTAATTTAATACGTATGTTATAATTTTATCAACTTAGCTTACTTGTAGTATATATTTTACAAGTGATCTGATTATATAATAATAAAAATACCCTTTATTTATGAGAGTTTCCACCAACCATACCTTAGTTTAAACAATTCGTCTCCTTTATACAAATTCCACATTATGGAGTCATATAAAATTGCTCTCAACTTCATTAAGGCCAATTTAGTCCCACAAAAAATCACTTCAAACAGATATTATGATTATCATCAAAAGGACAATGAAGTCAAAATAAAATCACCAACCACCACCACTATCACTACTGCCACTACAAAAACTAGGGTCTTTTCACCTATCTCCGCATCCAAAAATTTCACCGGAACCGGAGCCGGTGAAGAACCCTATTTAAAAACAACCCGGATCCAAGATCCAGTTAGCTTAACAAACATGGCATCTCATGATCCGATTCTTGTAGATGAACGTATCCCTCGTATTTCTTCTGCTATTCGGGTCATACCCGATTTTCCTAAACCCGGTAACCCACTTAATCTTTTTCTAACTTTTTAATACTTGTACTTGTAGAATAGCTCTTTTCTGTATATTTTACGTATATTCTATGTATCCTGACTATGACGGCTATTTATGTAAAGTTCCTAAAATTTTATTGTCGTGATTGGATGGGCTGTTTAAACAAAAAAAATTGTAGCATTTTCTGTATGTTTCACGTATATTCCATGTATAATGTGTGTATAATTTATGTATACTGACTAGGGTATTTATGTAAAGTTCCCGTTCTTTTACTGTGGCGACTCTTTTAGGGATATTTACATTACTTGAATAGTAGCAAGGCCGCTTAAAAGAAAATACTCATCTTTTCACTATATTTTACTTATAATGTGTGTATAATAAGTGTGTTATTTATTTATCTTGACTAGGGCAGCTATTTCTGTAAAGTTCTCATTTTCCACTGTGGTGATATTTACATTGCGCGAACAGTGGCTAGGCTTATTCAAACAAAAACTATCATTTTGTGTATATTTTATGTATATTCCATATATAGTGTGTGTATAATATGTGTATCCTGAATATAGTGTGTGTATAATATGTGTATCCTGACTAGGTCGGCTATTTTTGTAAAGTTCCCATCTTGTTTACTATTTTTTTTTTTTTTTCTGCAGGGATTATGTTTCAGGATATAACAACTTTGCTACTCGATACTAAGGCATTTAAGGATACTATTGATTTGTTTGTCGAGAGATACAAGGACAAAAAAATCAGTGTGGTTGCAGGTCATTTTCTTTTGTGTTCTTTTTACTCTTTCTTAAATGTGTTGTGTTTTTTTATCTGTTAAGAAATGGGGTTTATTTTGTTTAAGTTCTGATTGTGATTTTGAAATTTATTTAGTTACTTCTAGTTATAGTAGTTTAAAGGGTAAAAAGACTCAAACTTTAGAAGCTGAGATTTTGCGATCTTGTAAATATGCTCAAAGTAATGCATGAGCAGATCTTTGCGCAGGTCTATTATCAGCATTCAGCAGTGTGTTGCATTTTTTGTTATCAAAATTTTGGATTTTATAACAAAGATCGTGAGGGCTAGTAGCACCAAGTACGAAACATGGTGGATAATGGGTCTGCCGTTCTACCCTTTTCCACTCAAATACCATACTTTTGTCTATAATAGGGTTCGAGCCTTTGAGATGCGCTTAACCCACACAAACACATGTTATGCTCTTACCACTAGAGCAAAGCATAGTGGGCAGCACTATGTGTAGCTTAAAAAGAAAACACTAGAGAAGATACAAGCTTTATTCTAAAACTTTAGGCAAAATCTTATAGTAAAGAAAAGTGCTACTTCTTAGAGTTAGATTTGTTGAGAATCTGAGTATCAATAGAGGCGGATAAACTTTATGGGTTCAACCATTATATTCTTAACACTGAAGGAATTCACTTTCACAATTATGGTTCAGATTTTTAATATTTCTTGACAAGGTAGTGGTTTTCGGCGCAGACACATACCTGTTCTCTGTGTTGAAAATGGTGAGTTCAACTGAACCTGATAATTATGCATTGCATTCGCCTTTGAGTATCAAACTCAATACCTCAATATTAATGCATTGGATGGAGTAGTCCAGTGTCACTAAAAATCCTTTTGGGAACACTTAAACAATCAATATAGGACAAGATATAACTCAACAAGATACTACAAGTTTCAGTTTTCACGAACTTTGTCCAACTAAGAAAATAAGCTTCAACTTTTGATGATGCTTTTGTACCTTGGAAAAAATTAGTTTACCTAATTTACAAGTTTGAGTTCTGTAAACTCATGCATTTAGTTGAATTCCTACCTGTGGCTTACATTCAAAGGTTTATAAGCACTCACGTCAAGCTTGATGACTTGAAGTTATGGGTTCTTTTTGGGGGACTGACATGAATAAGCAACTTCCTCATCCATCTAACATCCAACTTCATTTGCAAATTTTAGATAATAAAGGCTACTATATTTTGATTGATATTGGAAGAACCTCAAGCTTGTTACATCGTCATGTTTTATTGCTCAAGAACAAAGTTCTCCAATATTAAATTTGAATGTTAACCTGTGTAAATATCTTCATGAAAAAACATGTTCAGAAGACAAGTAGACATCGATTTGGAACAGGGAATATGTGGCATAACATAGATGGGCATGGCACTCAGAATGTGCTCAAACGTAGTCACATAGGTATTCGTTTCTAACATTGAAATTAAGGATCACCTAGACCATGTTGGCAAATATGGATCATTCAATTTTTACAGCAGATTCTCACATGCCTAAAGAAAATACTTTTCTAGTTTTGCTGCCCTGAAGAAGTAAGAAAAATGGGGAAGTGTGTCCATTTGTGGACCTGTACATCCAATGGTGAAGAATGATAAATGTTATGAGTTCATAAGTATAGCTGTAAATGTAGTACAAGCTAGAGAAATGGTTTCTGAAATATAAAATGTACAGGCGAAAGAAATGGAAATCACAAAATTTCAGTATAACAAGGTTTTAGATACATAAAGTGAAGGATATTAGTCTTCCTTGATTGTGGAGACAAACAGCCTCTTCGGTTTTGCTTTCTTGTTGTGAATGAGATATCCACACCTAAATCGTAGATTCCAATTGCATTGGAAGCTCAGAGGGGGTTTCTTTGTTATACAGACCCAGCACAACTTTAGTGCTTATATATATATATATATATAAAATTATTGTCTTTTGCATATCAAAAGAATGTGTGGTAACCCCCACCCAAATTGCTCATTACAAGGATGCATTTCCTGGAAACTAAGGATGGAGTGTTGGCCTTTCCTGCTCTGATGCTACTTATTTGATTGTAACACAATTGTTGCACTAGTAGATGCTAATGGCCTGAGAGATTTAAATTTACCATATGGTAATGGTGTACTGCAGGTATTGAAGCAAGAGGTTTTATATTTGGTCCTCCCATTGCTTTGGCTATTGGAGCAAAATTTGTCCCCATGAGGAAACCCAAGAAGTTGCCTGGTAAGTTACATCACTATTTTCCCCTTTCCGTCTCATAGGGGGTTGCATTGTTCTCAGATATGAACTAAAATCTGACGAGGGTGGATAGGGACAGCGTTGGCCGTGCAGCTACTTTTCTTGCATGTGTTGTTTGTTTGTTGCTTGGAAACAAGGAGAAGACTGTAATCACAGCTAGGAGCACTGTTATCGGTCAAAAAGAGAAAAGATTAGAAAAATCTTGAACAGGATCTCGTGCAGTGTAGGTGAATTCTTGGGGAAAAATATTATCTTCAGATAAAGAAACAAGTAAATTTATACCTTGTTCAAAGTAAACTATAGTGTACTATAGGTGCATTTTCTGAATACTTGAAGCTTACCATGCTCATTGTCTGTTTTCTACTACAGATGGGAAGCTTAGTTGCATATCACCCCTTCATAACGTTTGCTTTTCATCCTGCTTTAAGGCACAGACCAGCATTTGGTTTCTTAGGATATATCATCACCATTCTCAAAAAAAAAAAGGATATTTCATCATCCTTAGCTAACTTTGTAATATCAGCTGTACCACTGAGGAATGATAAGAGCATACAATGAGATTGACGTACAATGCAGATGATGGTGAATATGTTGTCCGTTTCAAGTATTAGGAACAGCCTAACTATATAATTTGGTTTGAACCATTTACTGTTCAGCAAATAAATTAATTAAGTGTAGCATGCACTATATACATGCATGAAGGTTAAAGACTTCCACTGCTTCATCAAAAGGTCAAAGATTTCCACTGTTTATTGCCCCAACCTCCAAGATTCGTGAAACAACTTAATGCTAAGTCATGAATGTTAATTCTTTTGGCATTGCACAGTTCCAAGCATTGAGTCTGCTGCTTTTCCCATTTATCAGGAGAGGTTATTTCAGAAGAGTATTCCTTGGAGTACGGAACAGACAAGATAGAAATGCATGTAGGTGCTGTGGAAGCTGGTGAACGTGCACTTGTGGTAGATGATCTCATTGCGACTGGAGGGACACTAACTGCTGCAATCAGGCTCCTAGGTACGGTAACTATATTTAGTTCCATGTTCCATGTTTCTGGTTCTGGAATGGATATCCTAGTGTTCCAATTCTTTTTTTCTCCTTAAATTGTCTCGACATCAGCCACCAAGTGGGTGGGATCAGAAGTTTATCAGTTAGATAATTGAGGGAGAACCATTTTCTTTCATTCAGATATTCTAACTATGTTTTTTGCTTCCAACAATAAGAAACAATGCATTCTTTGGAACTTTCCAGGAGAGAACCTCATATGGTAGGAGTATCAATCTCTTAATTTTCTTTTGCTGTGGTTTTCTTTGCAGAGCGTGTTGGAGTCGAGGTGGTCGAGTGTGCATGTCTTATTGAGTTGCCAGAATTGAAGGTATGCCATCATTTTTTTTCTGGATAGAATGAGATAATATTTCTCAGTTTCACACCTGACGCTGTGTTTTCTGAGAACAATATTGTGAATGGTCCGACGGGTCCTCTTATGTATTTTTATTAAAGCTAATCATCTATCTCAAAGTTTTTTTCATTCCTGTAGAATGGGTAACAAAGCAACTAATAAGAAAAACTTGACTGAATTCTTTTTTACGGAGTTGCAATGATCCATTTCAAAGCTTGGTTAATGATATCAGCCCAAGTATTAATTACACGACCTTGGCTATTCCCACAATTTTAGTAGATGCAAGATATTGATTTTTTTTTTTTCCATAGTTGTGGAAGCTATGATTTTCTTCCCCAGCTTAGCTTTTCTTGTTTCAGTATGTTGTGCTAATACATTCTGATTTATTTTTGTTATTCCCTCATTAATACTTTGCTGGTTACATTTGTTAAATTCAGGGCCGTGACCGGTTAGGAGATAAGCCATTGTTTGTTCTTGTGAGCTCTTGATCTTCAAGTAGGAAATGGGTCTGGACAGAGAGCTTTATTGAGGTGGAATTGTATTGGAGTATATTTTGAATTTTGAGAGGAAAAATCTCATTTTTTATTACAGACCTTGCCAATTCTGGCCTTAATGTGTGGATTGAAATAAGCCCTTGTTAAATGTTTTCAGTTGAATTAGCTATTGTAAGAGATTTGCTCTCAATGAATTAAGTCCAGTTTCTGTTGTTGTAGTCTTGGAATTCACTTGTGTGAGTGACATCTAGTTCACCCATAGATTTGGCTCAATCTTTAAGGTTCTATGTGCACCCTGTTTGATCTTTGAAAGAATAAATCTCACTGTGTAATAATCATCAAGGCAAACTGCACCCGGTATGTGTAGTAATCATCAAGGCAAACAGCACCCGGTTTAATCTTTGATGATTTCAATCTTCAAAGCAAACATTTGGGATGATTTCAAACGAAAACCTCACTAGTAATAGATGAATAGCTGAACCTAAATGAACTTTATAGTAAACCTTTAACCTGTTTACTATATGAGTTTCTTTGTTGATCGAATTTTATAGGATTTTAAGTTTATAAAATTGGTTAACTTACCCATAAGTTATTGGCAGAAAGTTTTTCCGAGATTCCAAAATTTTCAGTTTACTATAACTACATAGTTGTATAATTCAGTATGCTTATGTAAGAATGATGTAACCAGGAGAAACTTTCAATCTGTCTGTACACCCCATGTAAATAAACTACGATTGAACGATAAAATAAGATAAGAATGCATATTATTTAATGATCGTTAAACGATATACACCAAATCATGTAAATAAACTATGATTGAACGATAAAATAAAATAGGAATGCATATTATTTAATGATCGTCAAGCGATAACTGTTATATATGTATGTCATGTTTGTATTGATTTGGTTCATGTATTAGCTAAAAGTTAAAGATCTTTTCTCATATAACTCACACGGCTTCAGCTTCTCTTTGGCTAAGAAAAGAAGACCATAACAAAGCCATAGTAACCAAACTTTTGACAAAGGATTCAGAAACCACAATTATTTACTCTTAAATAAACTGATCTCCGGCATGCATAGAGAGTCAAGTTAATTAGTCGTTAATTTATTTATTTACTGAAAACCAATCAAGGCTATGGCGTATAAACTTAAGCAGCCTTTCATTGTCAAAACAATGCGGCTAGCCAAAGTATTGGACCGACTAATATTAAGAATAGCTTAAAGCAAGTTAGTCAACTTAGGCAGTTAGACTGAAGATGATTAGTTTGACTTGCATCGCTTTGGTGGGTTTAAGAAGTTGCTTCTAATGAAAATAAAATGATTTTTTCTAGTCACACTGGGCGGTTCCATTGTTAAATTTAAATTAGCTATTAAAATAATAATTTTAATTTGTTTTATAATTAATAAATCTGATTTCAATCATCGACTCCCGTATATGCACAAACTGAATTTGACTTCAAGAATTCACCATTTGAAGGACTTAAAATGATATACATGTCAATTCTTTTATTAACCAAGTGAAATGATCCTCCACAAATCGTCTTTTAGAGAGAAGGAAAAATTATACTCCAATTGCAAGAGTTTTTACGTAAAGACGTGTTAGGACAGGAACCAAACTTTAGTCCACATAGTAGTGATAACTGACGAATCCAGTAATGTGTTTGTGAGTTCCATAAAGACTAACCGTTTCATGATTGAACTTCACATATGCTAAAAAGTAACTATAGACATGGGAGGTGCGGGTGGTGTATTCATAAACTGTTGAGGAGGCTTGGTGCTGGGTTTTACAAAAAAAAATTCCTTTTCCAAGTGCTATTTATAAAGAACTTATGGCTTTACGCGAAGGACTCAAACTGGCAAAAAGTAGGGCACTCGCCCCTCTGATCATTGAGATGGACTCACAAGTATTGCTAAATAACATTGTCAATCCAAGCAAATTAATATACTCACTGTGGTTTAATAATTGCAGGCACTTGCTCGAGAAGTTAGTAGAGGTGCAATTGCGGCACATATTCTGTGAAGGGAATAGGCTGGCAGATCACTTAGCTGGACATGAGAGCTCTATAAACAAGTCCAATTATATTATGCACTATAGTTATTCGCTTTTATCATGTTTGTACTATTTTAATGTTATACCTACCCAAACCTATTCTACTATTATCTTTTAAATGAATGGAAGTAATCGATTAGTATATAATTTTTTTTTAATAAATATATATAGTAATATAATCCGGTGTTTAAATTGTGATCGTTGCATGACCTAGTTTATGAAATATTTCCTAACATTGGTTAACTTTTATATATAGCTTCACAATGCCCTAAGCATGAATTAACTTTTAAAGGTAGGCATAGTATAAGAATTACAGGTGGACCCAGAAAAGTGAGAATGGGGATATCAATTTATAAATAATTTCACGGTTAGCTTGAGCTGGTTCAACAGTTGCATCATCTAGTTTTATTTCAAATTAATTATAGTTTCCATTTGAGGTTTTCTAGAGGGCACAGACTTGAGAACAACATGACTTCAATGCCTCAGATAGACCATACCTATGTGCAAAATATTGCTTCAATAATTCCGTATCAAAATGCAAACATAAGTAGTTTTGTAATGTTCTTTCCATCAAAAGGCAAACTTGAGTTCTTTTATATTCTTTCTTTTTCAACTTCCCTAGGCCGGCAGCCATGACAAGCTGAAAGAACATCCCCCTCCCCCACCCAACCCCAAAACAACAAGTATCAAGTAGGCTAACCAATGAACATTTAACTAGGAAGGGCTACTTCATAGTTAAATAAACAAGAAAATGACCCACAACAGGTCTAGAGAGATTTGTTTTAATTAGTCCATCACATATTTTGCTTTAGATTATCTGACTTTATTAACAGGAGATTTGTAAAAAAATAGTAACAATAATACATGAAGTGTGTAGATTAAAACACAAAAGAATTTTGTATAATCATATTTTTCTATCAAATTATAAGTGGACATGTGATTTTCCTCTGTAATCTCTAGTCCTATTACTCTAGTTTTAGAAGAAGGTTAGGTAGTTGAGTAATTTATTACTGTCCGGTATAGAATAAAAGATCCCCTTGCTAGTTAGAATTCCAAAAAAAGAGAAATTTTTATCGATATATCTGACTTATGATTTATGAAGTCATAGAATAGGAAATGCTTGGAGATATTTCTTCATAGACTTTCAAAAAGCTTTTCCGCTTCATTTTGATCATGAGTGGATGGGAAAATTGTTTCTAGTATTAATTTTCATGCACTATCTGTCACTATTTTACTAGTATTTAATTTGTTTCCAATGTATATATTTAAAGAATGAATCGAACAAAGAAAAGATTCACAAACTTTTCTTCTTTCTAGAATCCAATAATACAAAGAGAACAAAACGATATATATACGCTTAATTTATATAACAAAAAATTAAGAATTCCTAATTCATCAATAAAACTTTAATTTGGGCCGTATTTAGCAAGTATAGAATCAAAAAGTACGTATTTGCTCCGTCACGTACCAATGGAGTTGTACTACATTTGTAACAAATTATAGAATTGATCTGGTGAGTTAGGAATATTTTAGTATTAGGTTTAGAGTATAATTATGGAACTCTAAGATAGATGTTTTGACCTCTGAGTTCATTAAGTCAACCAGCAGAATTTCTAAACTAAAAATTTATACCATCCATGACCGACGTGTAATTATTCTATAGATTTTTCCCACTACCAACCTTTATTTTCTTTTAATCTATTTATTTGATCATAGAACACCAATATATATTCCATAATTTCTATAGATAGGTCAAGTCTATTATGAACAATGTAGTTTATTACGATAATCCTATCTTTACATCTCAAATAAGGTGATTAAGAATTTTTCTATTGCCTTATAATACATCGTAATGTCATTTATCAATGATCAGAAGGGTATATGCCCCTCAGTCTTAAAAAAAATTAGAGAAGTCGTGAGGAAACCCCCTTCCCCACCCCCCTCCCCCTCTAAAAAATTCTTTTGAATATTTGTATGCACACGATTAGACACATACCAAAAAGTTCTATATATGCACATATATATTCCATTTAGCATCTTAAATTTTATAAAGTAAAAATTTATTAAGCATATATCATTAAGAACTTAATACTATTTGGTAGTCAAGCACTTAAGTACAGCTCTTAGTTGAGAAGAGAAGCCAGTTAAGGATGACAAATTAATTTCTCTATCCACTGAACTAATCATTGATGATAATTAGTTGTATCATTTGTTAAAAAGACAAAAACACATTAATTAACTTAAATGCAAGAAACATGGCGCTTCATTTTTTGTCTTTTACTTCCTCTCATGAACTCTATTTTTAGTTCTTTGACTTCTTTTTCTTTCTTTAGGTTAATTGTTTTAATTTATTTGAAGGAATTCTTTAAGAAATTTTTGTATAGACTTTTGTTTTAAGAGATAGCTGGCAGCCTTAAATTTAACATTATCTTTTTTTGATCCCTTTCAGTTAATAATGATTTGACACTATAAAACTGTACACGTGTATTTTGTTAATTAGCTAGTGTGTTTATCAAAATGGAACTAGCTTCTAGTTATTGTTTCAGTCATAACATAATAATTGATATTTGATAGGAGTAGTACTATAGTTTGCATGACAAAAAGGTAAAATTGTGGTTAATTATAGGTGATCAAACGTTCAGAGCAATCTTTCATGTTTTTCAGAAAGCAAAAAGACAAAAGGTTGGGGGGGGGGGGGGGGGGGGGAGGGGGCGCTCGGTGGTGGAAGGAATTGAAGAAGAGGATGACATAGGTCCTTTGATGTGCCTTTGGTATCAAAGAAAATATTTTTCCATGATATATATTCTGTGGAAAATGTTATTTCACCTCTTAAAGATCATTTTTATAGCTCACGATGACTGTCACAAAGCTGTTGTAACAACGAACAAATCAAAGTTTGGCTTTAATAAAATGTGAAAAGTATCTTATACACAAAATCATAAAGCATGTTGGATTGATGATATAATATGATGGTATTAAAAACCCTTTTAAAGAGTCTAACTCTATATCATAAACTCCTTTTACAATTAAATTCTTACACGTACAATAGATGTATAATTAATGGATATTATCCAAATAAATGTAGTAAATTTTGAACTCCCCTGTGCAGCCTAAAAATCAAAGAGGTGGAGTTGTCATTGAGAACAAAGTGATATAATCCCACCAAAGGTGATACTAGCTCGTTTAATTTTTCTCATCCGCGTAATTATTTGTGGATGTAGGTACTTTAATTTATATATGTTTTAATTAATAACAATAGAAGATATCTGATGAATAATTTGACAGTGCGATCAAATAGATTTGAACATTGTAGTATTGTATGGCCTAATCTCGGTTATCTAGTTATACAATTGACTTTGTACTTTGGGGTTATAACCAATTAGTTATATTAAGGCAAACGGTTGGAAAATATGAAATAAAGTCAATAACACGAATAATAAATAAGAACACAAGAGAAAAATCTTATTGCTAGAATGTTAAGGTTACATATTGACAGAGTTTGGACATATAATATCTCATAATCTTTACAAATGAGGGAGGGGGGGAGGGGGGTGGAGGAGTATTTTATAGTCGTAGAATGCTGAAGTAAACCCCCACAAAACGTTCTTCCTACTGACGTTTTTCATGTTTGGTTGTGGGAGGCGCATATTATGAGAGTGCATTATTTGAGCGATGTGGGCAGTTGAAGGCAGCGAAGGTTCACGCTTCATTTTTACAGACACTTCATGGAGAATGTATTTTGCTGATGTCATACGGACACGAAACACAGGAGACTCCCTTGTAAGACTTTTCGTGCGCTAACCCTCCAACGAGTGCCTCAACCTTTTCAGTTACTTGGAGCTGACTATTATGATCTCCTTCAGTGGCGTCATGTCCGCGCTCACGTGTTCGTGCCAAATTATACAAATACAGATAGTCCCCCTTCTTTCCGAGTGAATGCCAGAAGAGCTCGGGAAGTGGAGTGCTCTAGGCGGGAAAAGGACGTGGCCTTCCCTACACCAAATAATTTGAACTGGTAGTTGTCACTTCGTATTCCCATCAATGCACGTGGTCTCTAACAGATGGTGCTGATGTTATCACTAGTTATCGAGCCAATGATCATTCTTTCCTTATAAAAGCATTGATCATCTATTTCCAAACGTTACCAACTCCAACTTTTCTCAAACATTGTTCTGGCAAACCCTTTTCCAATTCCAAGAATATCCAGTCAACTTCAAGTCTCCGATCAATGGAACCTTTATTTGATCAATGAGTCGTCATGTCTTTTAAAATTTCTACTCAAAAGTCCTTTCACCAAGCCGAACAGGACGTCGTCGACACTGCTTCGACACACGCCGCCGACATGTTTCGGCGCTGTTGAGGATTGTGGATGATGCCATGGAACCAGAAATTTTTGAAGTTCCTTAACTGAAGAGGAAAAAAATAAAGGGCAAGGAAGGCCCCCGCTGCCTCTGTTGGAGAAGGTAAAGGGTCTAAGGGCTAGGACGTTGAAATAACTGTCGCTGACATCGTTCCCACAACATTTAACACTAGCAAAACCTTCCTCATTCGGGAACAAATCCTAGAGCAAGAATAGAAGGGGTTCAATGTCTCAGTGGGAACTACTCCATCCTTGGTGGAAATCAAATATCCGACTCGCCTCTCTTCTGATTGGAAGTGGGAAAAATGAGTTGATGTAGTCTTACTGGCCCCAAATAGTAAAATTACAGACGATGTGAAGGGTCATTCATTTGTGTACACGTACCCATTTTCCATTGAATTTACTCTTCTACTGCACAGATTATAGATGAGTTTTGTCGGATGTACAACATCTGTTTAGCACAACTTGGACCTAATATGTGGATGGCGATTTATACCCTCGCTTACATGGCTAACGGGGCCAACATACCCTTCATTTTTTGGCATTTTATTTCCTTGTACTTGCCTAAAGTCTACAGTGGTGGAGTTGTCCAGCAGACAACCGTGGTAAATTTGGATTTATTAGAAATAGTAAAAACTCAGGAGACCGAGGCTGGGCAGGTCGTTATGTTCTTATCTCATCCTCTCCTGGTTTTTGGAGGAGTGGAATATGAAACGTGAGTCATTTTCTTTACGTTTTTCATGGCTCACTTGTCGTTCAACTAACACACTTTCTTTTCTTCACAATTGTGGTCGTGACGTCCAACCTCACCTCGACATCAACGTATGGGTTGACGCAATAATAGGAAATTCCTCGAGACAAAAGAACTTAGAGATTCACGACATACAAGAAAGGGTGGGCCACGAAGAGACAAAGTGAGTCTACTACCACGCTTCAACATACGTATTCTAGACAACTTCGTAACTTACTCTTATGTTTACTCAGGAATTCCCTTCAAGTCCAAAGAGAAGAAGGAGAAGAAGGTCTTGAATGATGATGAGGTCGCCAAAAACACAGTTACGGATTCTCCCGGCATAGAACAAACTGTGGGACCTTCCACCAAGCCAGATACAAATAAGAAGAGAAAGAAAAATGCTCAAAAGGCGATGGAGCGAGCGATGCACGCCTGGAAAGCAATCGCAGCCGGGAAAGGACTCAGTTCGTTTCAGAGTCACCAATGTATAACTTTTTTTTTAGGGATGAGTCAAATAATGAAGTATCGAAAGCTTCCAGCCCTAATGACATCATTGAAGTTGATGAGTCTGGGGACTCAGTAGGGGCCTTGGAAGGTAAAGTTGATGAAGTAGAGTCTCGTCCACCTTCTATTGATGTGAGGGTGTAGGACGTGGCCGCTAGAGTAGCGGCTGAGCTGTCAAAGGTCCAGCAACGAAGGCTTTGTGAGGAAAATTTTGATCTCTATTCCTCAAGAAGTGGATCTTTTCTCATTCTTTGGTCAAGTGGCCAAATTTTTTCATGAGATATTCAGTCCCAATAAGAGGAGCCACCTTAACAAGCACAATATGAAGCATGTGCTATGTAAGAGCGTCTTCGGTAAGATTCGGGTGAGTTTAATTTTGGGCATTCTTTTGTGACCATGTCTCCGTTATCTTTGTCTTGACATTTTCCTTTTCGCAGAGCATGATGTATTCACTCAAAGCTCTTGAGCGTTAGTAAATGTGGGTGATTGGGGGGGTGAATATGAATGAGGAATCCAACAAAAAGTTAACAGAAGAGCTTGATTGAATAAAGGAGGGTTTCGCCAGAAATATCGTGGAGTTAAGCTAAGTTACCAATTCCTCCAAAAATTGAGAAGAGAACTTGCCACCGAGAAGGAAGCTCATGCTATGGAGCTATCCGAGGTGACAGAGAAGATTGAAGAGCTGAAGGCTATGAATGAGCATGACAACTCTGAAATTTCAAAGCTGGCGGTGAACCACTAGGCTGTTATGTCCTCCCAAGAGATTAAGATAAGAGAGGTGGAGGAGCAACAACGAAAAGTACCATCCATTACAGAAGATGCATCGCAGTTACAGCAGGATGTGGAGTGTCTTCAAGAAGAAAATGACATCTTAGTTTAGAAATTAGGGGCCAGAAAGAGGAAAGCCTTTGTCGACCGCAACTGGGTGGCTATCAAACCCCACTTGGTTTCGCTTAAGGAATTTCAAGTAGCAGAATTAAACCTTCCTACTGAGATTACGAAGATTGAGGCTCTTGCTACTGGTGCCCATAAGGTGGCTGATAATTTCCCCTCAAGTGATGACGAAGAGAATGATGAAGAGGGGTAAGGCAAGGTTTTTGAGGATGAAGAAGAGGGAGGTGATTCACCTACCACTGCAACTTAAGCATCAGGCGTCGGATACTCCATCTCTTGTCTGCCCCTTGACTCTTATAAATTTATCTTTTGTTTTGTATTTGTGGACACGTGGGCCATTTTTTGGTTTTGTGGCGGGTCTTAGTGCCCGTAGTTTAATGGAAGTTGTTTCCATACTTATAGATTTACTTTTGAATTCTGAAGGTTTGTATTTTATCTCATTCTGATGCATACGAAACACTTAGAATAATTTGGGAGTCAGCTTTTGTAGGACTCAAACAACTAGCAATTTGCATCTGGATAAAAAATTTAAAAATCGCCCGTACTTCAAATTGATGCGAGTAGGATAAAAATGTCCGGTGCTTTGTTTAGCAACAAAAATCAAAGTAATTTACGCCATGCAGTATAAACATCGGGTATCCAAGTATTGAGGTGTAGAAAGTCGCAAATAGGACTTTGAATATCTTTATTTCTTAAAAAGATAAAAAGACAATCTCGGCGTTACATTAAGCCTAGTCGTAATGAAGACTGAGGCATAACTAAAAGATTGCCGCTATCGGACACTAATTACATTCAACAAGCTTAATAAGTAAAACAAGTCTCCAGGCTTATATGATTTGATGACTGCATGTCTTCGAGCAGTCCCCGGTTTGACGATAGTCCCAGTTTAAATAGTTGCGAGTCGTGGATAGGCTTTGCCACACCATGTTGGACTTCACACTATTTCTTCCATCCCCTTATTTTTTGGTTGCGAGTCTTGAGGACCCACGCACTATAGTTTTCTTCCCTTCTCTTCCTAAATATGACAAACAAAGATTACGAAAGATTTTGTAATTGTTCAACCTAGGCATCAGAGCATTTTAAGGCTCCAATTATTATCGTGGATAAATATAAATTAGTGAAATAAAAATTGAATGAAAGTAAATGTACCTTAGTAATACCGCTTCAAATTGAAGATGTTCCAATTTGATGAAATTGACTTCTTATCTAATCTTTCCAACTGGTACGTTCCCATTCCAACTATTTTAACGACTTGGTACGGACCCTCCCAAATGGCTCCAAGCTTTCCAGTGTTAAGCTCCTTAGTTGGTTTCTTGATGGCTCTGAGCACGTAGTCTCCGGCCTTAAAAATTCTACACTTAGCTTTCTTTTTTAAATAACTCTCGATATGTCGCTTTTGGGCTGCCATCCGTATCAAAGTTAATTCTCCCCGAACTTTTAGTAAGTCCAACTCCACTTGCATTGCTTATTTGTTCGACTCATCGATAGCATGGGCGTACCTCAAGCTCGGCTCCCCAACTTCTATGGGAATCAAAGCATCCATCATGTAGATCAGAGAAAAAGGGGTTTCTCTCGTGTTGTTTTTCTTTGTTCTATTCTCCCACAACACTCTAAAGGAGTTCATCCGGATATGGACCTTTTGATTCCTCGAGTATTTCTTCAAATTCTCAGTTATCACTATGTTCGAAGACCCGACTTGTTCATTTGTGCTTGAGTGATACGGCGTCGATACCCTCTTTTTATCTCCCACTTTCCAAAAAAATGTATGACCTTGGACCCGATGAACAGCGGACCGTTGTCACACATAATTTCTCTTGGAACTCCAAACTGACAGATGATGTTCTTCCAAATGAAGTCGATAACTTTCTCTTGAACCTTTGCAAATGCTCCCACTTCAACCCTCTTGGAGAAATAGTCCGTCAAGACAAGCAAGTATCTTACCTTCCTGGCCGCCACAGGGAGAAGCCATACAATATCCATCCCTTATTTCATGAAGGGCCATCGGGACAAGACTGAGTGCAAAGTCTTCGCTTGTTAATGAAGAATCCGAGCATGACTTTGGCACTAATCACATTTTTACACAAAGGCTTTGGCATCTCTGGATTTCTAGCCAAATGTCCGCTCTAAGTGGCTTCCGTGCAAGTGATTTTCCACCGAATGATTGCCAAACTCTCCTTTATGCACTTTTCTCATGACATAATCAATTTTTCCCAATCCCAAACAATTGGCGAACATGCTGTTATGCAGCTTTCTATTGAGTTCTCCATAGGTCAAACAACTAGTACTAAAAACTTGGGGCCTTAATATGGCGAACACATGACATAATTAATTTGTCCCAATCCCAAACAATTGGCGAACATGACGTTATGCAGCTTTCTATTGAGTTCTCCATAGGTCAAACAACTAGTACTAAAAACAACTCATTGGCTTGGATGTTGGGCCGCCCTTGCTCTCCCCTAAGTTTGTTATCTCAGCGACGGTCCCTAAGCTGGCCAATGCATCCGCTTCTCCGTTTTCCTCCCACGAGATTTGTTCAGCCTTCCACTCTTGGATCCGATTTAACATTACTTTCACCTTGGCAATGAGCTGTTGCATTCAGAGTTCGCCAGCCGTAAAGTCCCCAAGTACTTGAGTCACTACCAGCTGAATATCGCTATTCAACTCAACTTTGTCTACCCCCAGCTCCTTAGCTAGCTCTAGACCCACGGTCACGACCTCATACTCGACTTCATTATTTTTAAAAGAATGAAGCTTGATAGAGTGTCAGATCCTCTTTCCTGTTGGAGCTACTAAAACTATATGAGTTCGAACCCCTTAAAATTTGAGGCCCCTTCTGTGTAAAGCATCCAGACTCTTGAGATTGAGCCCTTTGCCAGCATTTCTTCTTTCTCCTCTTTCGGGAGTATTTTGGGACTGAAATCCGCCACGAAATTAACCAATACTTGAATTTAATAGCCGTGAGAGGCCGATATATAATATCATACTCGCTAGCTCAACGACACATCTTGATAACCTCATGAAAGTTTTTGGCTTGTGCAATATGCTTCTTAATGGGAGGTTGTACCAACAGCTACGAGATGGCACTGAAAATAGGGCCATAACTTCTGTGCAACAAAAATTAGTGAAAGTGCCAATTTAATTCTCTAAGTATGGGTACCTAGTATCAGTATCAAGCATCGATATACTGACATAATAGATTGAATACTTCTTCCCTTTATTCTCTCGGACTAGTACCGTACTTATCGCCACCTCTGCCACCGCGAGATAGATCAACAACGTCTCTCCATCCTTTTGCTTTGCAAGCATCGAGGCTTTTTTTAAGTAATTCCTTAGATCTCTTAGCGCTTGTTGACACTCCGGTGTCCACTCGAAACTTGTTTTCTTCTTCAAAAAAGAGAAAAACTTTTGACATCGCTCCAATGACCTCGAGATAAATCTATTCAAAGTCGCTACGTGACCAGTCAAATGTTGCACCCTCTTTTGTTCCCGTAAGTACATCCGGTATCTCTTTGATTGCCTTTAGCTTCTTCGTATTCACTTTTATCCCTCTTTCGGATACTATGAAGACTTAAAACTTACTGGAACCCACTCTAAAGGTATATTTCTCCTGGTTTAACCTCATATTGTACTGTGGGAGCGTAGAAAAAATTTCCCTCAAATGGTTCAAGTGTTCTTTGGCTTGTACCAACTTAACTAGCATATCATCATATATACTTCCATTAACTTCTCGATATACTCTTTGAACATTCGACTCACCAATCTTTGATATGTTGCACCCGCATTTTTCAAATTAAATGACATCACATCGTAGCGATAAGTTCTACGGTAGGTGATAAGCGAGGGTTTTTCCTGATCCTAGGGTTCCATTAACATTTGATTGTATCCGGAATAAGCATAAAGAAAACTTAGCATTTTGTGTCCAGCCATTGAATCAATCAACCTATCAATGTGTGGTAGTGGGAATGAATCTTTAGGGCAAGCCTTGTTTATACCCATGTAGCTATACACATCCATCACTTTCTGTTCTTCTTTGGCACAATGACTACGTTAGAGAGCCATTCCGGGTACTTCACCTCCCTAATAAAAAAAATATCAAGAAACTTAGTGACCTTCTCTTCTATCACTAATTTCTGATGCCAGCATTCAGCCTTTTCTATTACTTCACTAGAGGGAAGTAAGGATCCACATTCAACTTGTGAGTGGTGATCTCCGGATCGGTCCTAGCCATGTCAGCGTGAGACTAAACAAAATAGTCCGCATTGGACTTCAGAAACTTAATGATACTTCTCCTAGACTCAGAGTCTAACTTGGAACCAATGAATATTTTTCTCTCTAGAATCTCCATGAACTATGTAAATGTATTCAACTCTTCGGTTGTTGAATCTTCTGCCTTTTGCTTCATGGGCTCTTGTATGCAGGCTCGGGTCTTATCAAGCACATCCTTCTTTGGCTCTATTATATCTTCCGAAGCCAATTTGCTTAAGGCCCCGAGTGTTATGATTGCTATTGGGATGGCCCAGACGGGACGATTCCACTTTTGAGCGCTATTGAATAACACTCCCTATCAATCCATTGCTCTCCCTTTGTGTCTCTAACTCCCGAAAGGGTCAGGAACTTGACCACCTGATGTAGAGTTAACGACACCGCTTCCATGTCACGAATCCACGAACGCCTAAGAATAATATGATAAGCCATGTTTCCGGATATGACTTGGAACACGGTCTACTTTGAAACTCCCTCACATCTCACCATGAGTCTTCTTCGTGGAGTTATTGATCCCTGTGAGCGCGGTTGACTTATGGACAATCTTGTCCTTCAACCATATTTGGTTCACAACTCCATATCAATGTTATTAACAGAGCTGCCGGTATCTACTAGCACTAGTTTGATGTTCAAGTCGTGGATCCGCAGCATGATCACTAATGCATCATGGTAGGGAAATGTCTTCTCGTCTGCGTCTTCTCCTCCAAACACAATTTCATCTTTCGAGTCACCATCTTGACTCATCTTTTTATGGGTTACCAACACTTTGGCGTATTTCTTCGTGGAAGTGTAGGTGATTCCGTTGATCTCCAACCTTCAAAATATGATATTCATCATTCTTTTGGGAGAGGGTGGCCTTGGTGGCTGTCCCCCACTTCCGATCTTTCCAAAGGTTCGCTTTCCTTTGTCTGTCAACAGCTCTTTCAACATGCATTTCTTCAACAAATGAGCCACATCGTATCGCAAGGCCTTACAGTCCTTGGTAAGATGACCATGACCTCCATGAAAATCAAACCATAAATTTTGATCTCTTTCGCTCAGATCAGTCCTCATGTCCTTCGAGAGCCTTACCATATTGTCTCACATTCCTTTAAGCACATTCACAAGCTCTGAGTCAGAGATATTAAAGTTATATTCAGAGATATAGGGCAAATTTATCTCTTTGGATACCAACGACGGCCCGAGGTTGTCCCTCCGTAAATAAATTCTATGGTTCCTTGTATCCAACCTCTGATTTACTGATTGTCAGGAAAATTGTATGACTCAAATTGACCTTTTGAGTTTATCTGTGGCAACTCATTTCACCTTGATGATTCAGGGTGGCTGCTATACCCGAAGTTGCAACAAGGAAGCCTCATTTTCTTTTCTTCTACTCTAATCTTAGAAATGCACCTGGTATGCACGTTATCCCAGGTCAGAGACGACCACTCACTTAAATTTCCTTCCAATTCTTTATATGCATCCGAGCAATCTTCATTCAAGTTGTTGGTGAATGCCATGATTTCCAAGTCGTCCTCCATATAAACATCCTTTCCTTCTGGATTCGATCTATGAAGTCACTTAGAGGTTCCTTCAATCTCTGCTTGACTTCAACTATGTCTTCATTTCTTTTCTGAATCTTTTGAGCCCCGTGTGGGCTTGAATGAATAGATCTGCCAATTCGTCGAACGACCTGTCAGACTTTTTGAGTAGGTGCATATACTATGTTAGAGCTCCTTTCTTTAACATCTCTCTAAACTTCTCTAGAAATACTGATTCTAACTTCAAATCTTTCAAGTGATTCCCTCTTACCCTTTGCAATGTATTCAATGATATGATCGCTGGAGTTTAACATTTTGTCATATTTTTTCAATATCGGCAAGTTGAATTTCTTGGGAATAGCTGTCGGGCAGCTTCAAGTTTAAATGCTTATTGTTTGCACTTCTTAATATCTATCAGCTTGACGGGAGCCCTTGAGATTGGCTCCAATCTCTCTTCAAATTTTGCTTCAAACTCCTTTTTCCATCTTTCTATGTTGTCCACAGGAAAGCTTTGTGTTATCGCTCCTACAGTCTCAGCTACAACGGCTACTGTGATAGATCCTTCGGAACCAGTTCAAGCTAGAGGTCCCCCTATCTCTGCTCCCTAAGGAATCGAAGTCGGAGTGCCTCCAGGCTGAACAGTTAGGAGTGCTGCGGAATCTCAGATGCTTCCAGAAAAAGCGAGCAACGCATTGCTTACCTTGTTCATTCACCTTCACTTGGTCAGTGATAAGTTTATTTTGTGCTTCTATTTCTTCTTTTTCTCCGCCAAAAAGAGGCATTGGTGTGCCACAAAATTTTTTAAAGTGGCGTGTCAAGAGCTAGATCCCGCTTCGTCTACCTCTTTTCAACTTCTTCAATGTCTTGAAGGCAAATTTTCCTTTAAACCCTCTGGTAATTGGCAATTGGCGTTGATCAACGGGTGTGTGGACGGACTGAGCGTAATCGGCGACCCTGTCACCAACCCTTGGGTTGGCCACATTGAGATGAGTTTCTTCGGGAAGTTGAGTTTCCTCGACTATTTTTTTCTCGAACTGAATTAACGAGAATCAAAGAGGATACCGTTAACCTTGGAATAACTTGATTGCTTGAGCCCCACGATAGGCGCCAAATTGTATGGCCTAAATTTGGTTATCTAGGTATACAATTGAATTTATAGTTTGAAGTTACAAACAGTTAATTATATCAAGGCAAACGGTTGAAAAATATGAAATAAGTCAACAACACGAATACTAAACAAGAACACAAGAGAATAATTTTATTTCTTGAATGTTAAGGTTACAAACTGACAGAGTTTGGGCATATAATATCTCATGATCTTTACAAATAGGAAAAATGGAGTATTTATAGTCATAGAATGCTGAAGTAACCCGCCCCCACATTCTTCCTAGTCATGTTCTCCACGTTTGGTTGTGGGAGGCGCACGTTCTAGGAGTGCATTGTTTGATAGATGTGGGCAGTTGCAGGTACGGGAGGTTCAGGCTTCATTTTTACGGACACTTCGTGGAGCATGTGTTCGGCTGGTGTCATACGGACATGAAACACCGGAGACTCCTTTGTAATGCCTTCTGTATACTAACCCTTCGGTGAGTACCTCACCCTTGTCAATTCGATGGAGTTGACTATTATGACCCCCTTCCGTAGCATCATGTCGGCGCATTATGTGTCTGTGCTAATTTACACCAATACAAAATATAAAAATAGGATTTACTGGATATCTGAATGTGAGTAATATTTGCACTGAATATATACTTAACCATTGGCATGGGAAATCTCTCAAAATGTTGTAGATTTGATTCTACAATATGCATTTCTCCAATCTCCTGCTGAACCTAAAACATACCCACTTCGTTGTTGAATTAGCATGCAATTGTACCATTCTTAACAGATCTTTTATAACAAAATTTAATTATAATAACCAATTTTTTTCTTTGAAACGTATTTTCATGTTACACTTTTTGTTATTCTCTTAGCAATAAAATGATACTCACTCCGTTCCAATTATGTGACAGTATTTCCTTTTTAGTCTGTTTCAAAAAGAAGGACAGCAAATTTGGTAACAATATAACTTCAAAATTACAGTTTTACCATTAATGAAATGATTTACAACCACACAAACATCTATGTCTCATTTTAGACCACAAGTTTCAAAATCCTTCCTTTATTTTTTAAACTCCGGAGTCAAACTATGACACATAAAATGGAACGGGGAGAGTAGTATTCAAAATATTATAGTAGCTGCATTCAACAAATATCAAAAAAGATTTACAAATTGGCTGAATGCTTCACGTACCGTACCAAACTTTTACTGTTCTGTTGTCGCGAAAATTCCGCTTCGGGATTAGCGAAACAGTTAATTACTACATCTTTTATATTAGTCTTTTAAAATATAGGAGTAGGATAAACAAAAGTAAAAGGAAAACGGACACCTACATTCTTTTCTCCCACTTGGTAGTCAATACGTAGTTTTGGCAATGATTGCTAGTTTTTTTATTTTTTATTTTTTATTTATTTCTTTTTTTTTTGATACGATTGCTAGCTACTACTATAATATCTTCTTTAAATGAAATGCATGGTTATAAAGAGGGGATAGTAGATGGAACACGTAGCTCAATACCAAAGGACCATGATACCTAGCAAATATTACTACCCCATTAAAATAAGTAAGTAAACTGCTGTTCAAATTTTACTTGCTCCTATTATCTATGGTTTAAAGTTCTATTATTTTTTTAAATGACAACATAATACTTAATAGGTACTTAGTATTTTTTTAAATAAAAAATAGATTGAACCAAAGTGTTGTTTTTTTCAAACTAAAGTGACAGGGATAAAAGAATTAGAGAGAATGAAATTATTAATTGCCTGCAAGAACACCGTATTGCTAGTAGTTTGATAGGACAAAAATTACTTACTTTTCACTTGTTGTTAGAGGGTGAGTGAATATTTTATTAAAGAATAGGTCGTGCATAGCCGGCCGTCTGCCCAATGGGAAAAAGAATTTCCACGAGAACAAAATCTCAGTTTTTGGAGTTGTTCGAATCTCTTCACTCTAAAGAAAAAGTAGATTTTATTCCCCATATTTGTTGTTGCCTTTCCTAATTTTCCCTAGTTCTTTCATCCCTTGAGATCGTGCAACGGGCGGTGTGGCTTTCAAACTACCTTGAAAAGTAATAAGGAAACCATTGCAGAAGCTTCCTACACAACTTATATTTTAATCATAGTTCTCGACCATGGCAGTATAGATCATAGATGAGACCTCTTTATCCTTAACGTTTTGGAATAAAACTTTGAAAATGGAGATACGGGAGTATTTTTTTTATCTTTTATAATTCGTACGCGATACAAACTAAGTGTATTTTCAATACGAGATGGTTATATTGAATATATATAATAACATATTTGGTACACATAAATAAATAAATGCTATGAAAGGAGTCATTTGGTGACGTGTATGATATAGGCGAAAGAATCGGCGGAATCAAAGGTGTGAATTGGTGATGGCTAAGTTCAGGTAATCTGGATCCTTACCGCTATGATTTCATTCCTGTATCTGAGTGTCTTTAGTCCATTTTTCTTATCTTAAAACTAAGATATCACAGCTAGGTTTTGGTTCTATGATAGATATTTTACTTCCCCTCTCCCAATTATTTATTGTTTGTTTAAATTTTTTGGCAGAGGAAGGGGGACAATGTGAATGCCAAATGCATAAAGAACTAAAAAAGAAGTTACTTCCAATTACACAACTCATTTATCTTTTTTTTTTTTATAAGACAACTCATTTATCTTAATTAGAATAGATATGACTTCTTACCATCACATTGTTATAAACATAAGTTACTTCATCTAAAAAAATAAAAAAAATCTCTTTGCAATTCGTGGAATCAAACAAATATTTTGAACTGCAACTTTCCGAAACCTTTAAAAGATTTTAAACTATAAAAATAGGTAAGGTTTGTAACTTTGTTTAATTTTAAATATGTGAATTTCGTTCTAAAGATTAACACATTCATGTAAGAATTCGGGTAAGTAACTGTATGGGCCTAAATCAGTTTAGGATCACAAGTCGAATTTGGATAAGGAATACAAGCAAATCTTCATATCAAAGTCAAGAAAATGCTAGAAATAAGAAAAAATGCGAGAAAGTAATATGATTTCAATATATTGATGCGAGTACAAATTTTGCCAGAGTTTCTGTATCTATTTCTGAATGAATACAATGTAAAATGAAGTGCTATTTATAGGCTAAAGGGGCCTTGCCCACGTTCTCCACGACTAGTAGTGGCCCAACCTACGTCTAAAGCATTTATTGATGGAGTTAATGAGCTGAAGTAGTGCGCTGCTGAGCCGTTACAACCGAGGTATCCTACCGAGGTCCGAATATGTTACTTCGGTGGCGTGACCCTGCCGTTTGGTTGAGGTGAGGATCACCGAAGCGAGGCTTACGGCTCGCCTTCAGTGACGATCTCGGTTCTTTGACCTCGGCGGCTCATTCGCTTGCTCCGGTTTGCAGCTTGTCATCACATGCCCGGTTACCATTTGATCATGTCACCGAGGCGATACGTGTTAAGCCGATTTTACCTAATACAGATAGTCCCCCCACTCTTCGGTCAATTACCAAAGTGACAGAGGAGTGGAGTGAAATTCTGCGGGAAAGCGGCATGGCTTGATCTTATCCAAGCATTTCAAAATGTTGTCAACGGTGCGTGTCCTTTCATATCACTATTTGATGACACGTGTCAACTGTCCGTTGGTCGTTCGAATGGTCACGCCGTTTTCTTTGCTTCTTCCAACGTTACAATGATAGCTTCCTATGCCACCTGTCTTTTCCATACCTTCTTCAATAGACCCTTCTTCTCACTTTCAGTATCTGCAAATAATAGTGACAAGAAAAAGCAAGAACTTCCCCCTCTGTTCCGATCAATTCTCATCGTCAAACGATTTTAAACTTCTAAACCCGTAACCATGTCTGCAACACACTCCAGGCAGGATTCAAGTGATTTAGGCGAGAGAATTAGAGCCTCGCACTTAGCCGCTGCTATAGCTAGCGGTGATATTATTGCCACCGTTCCGGCGATTCAGGTTATCACGGTGAAAAGTGGTGGAGAAGTGACATCAAGCGTTAGTAGCTCTAAGCGGCATAAAGAGAGGGCCAGGCGAGATTTAGCTGTAGCGAGTGATGACGTCAGCATAGAGGAGGAAGATGACGTCATTGGTGATGACGCCATGGTGATGGTTGGTACTGACGTTGAAGGGGTCTCCCATAGGGGTGGTAATGATGGAGGCGATGACACCGAGGGCGAAGGTGAGGACGACGCCGAGGCCGAAATTGAAACCGGGGGCGATCTGCCCGCTACCGAAGATGGGCACAATGTCGAGGTTGGACCTTCGGGCCCAGAGAAGGATTTGCCAAAGATTCCCCTCGAGCAGGAGCTCGAACCTCATCAAATTATCCCTTCACGCTTCGACAACAGCAAAGACCTTAAGTTACAAAAACAATATGCTGATCAGGAGGAGTTGAACAGGAATATACCAGTGAACACGACACCAACTTGCATAACACAAGCTCACATAGAGCGAGTTCGGACGGATTGTGGATTTGGGCCCGAGGTGAAGATGATCATCCCAAACCCAACTAGTAGGGTTTGCCAGCACGTGGAGGGGCTATCTTTTGCATACACTTACCCATTTACCATCAGCTTCACCCTACCTGTTCACAAGATTATTGACGACTTTTGCCGAGCGTACAACCTATGCTTGGCTCAGTTAGGCCCCGACATCTGGAGGGTTGTACAATGTATGGATTGGCTGAGTACGAAATCTGGGGTGGATTTCACCTTGCAGTATCTCATTTCTCTCTATTACCCTTATTTCCACAAAGCCGGAGTTGTGGCTCTAAACAACCGAGGCAAGTACGCGCTTCTCCATAAAACCGAGGATCACGGGGACCGAGGCTGGAGTGACCGCTACATTCTTTTGGAGACCAGTATTTTATCCACCGAACCTAATTTCCCAGAGAGGTGGAATAATACACGTAAGTGTTTCTTCGCTCTTTATTTCCTCCTCGGTGATCATTCATGTTTGCTAACCTCGATTCATATTTGTCTTTCAGCCAACAAGGTTGCTATCATTCTTCCCAAGGGGTTGACCGAATGGGCCAAAGCTGTGATTGGGGCTTGTGAACGCCCAATTCGATCATGGATGAAGATGGCTGCTGAATTTGGTTAGCAGTGTAAGAGGCATGGTAAGCTTTTTATGGTGTCTCACTTGGTATACTGTTTGAAGCTCTTATTTTGGTTACTAACTTTCTTTCCCCCGGTGCTAGGTTTTCCAAACCGCGCCGTCAACACGAAGAAAGACAAGAAGAAAAAGGGAAAAGGAAAGAAGAAAGATGATGAAGGTACCGATTCGGATGATGATCTGGCTTCGGTGGTAGGTCTAGCTGGTGTTCCGAAAGATTGAAGGCTTCAAAGCCTTCGAAGGTTTCAAAAGGGTCCTTGGGTCAACGATCCTCAAAAGGTAAACATCGCCCTTGGTTAACTCACTGGCTTTTACTCCTCTTCATTTCTTTGCTCAAGATTCTTTTATGTTGTCCTTCGTAGGTGTGAAAAGGAAGAGGGCGGTTCCAAAAAACCCTCTCTCTCTGTAAATCCTCGCACCGAGGTGGCTACTTCCCCTCGGCCTGAAGTGACGGCAGAATCGTGCCGAAGGCTGATTGATGAGCCCAAAGACGAGGCTGCCGAGGGCTTAGTAGCTCGAAGAGAAGTTGAGGTCGTGGACCTTGAAGATCAGGAGCAAGACTCTGATGCGGCAGTTGCCAAGGCCAGAGGCAAGGCCAAAGTTGGGGAAGTTGGGACTGCTTCCGTTGAAAAGGGGGATGATGTCGGTGCGGTTAGGGCGCAATCTGAGCCCGCGAGGATTTCGTCCTCGATGGGATCCTTTCGAAAGCTCGAAGTACCAACTTCTTCGAACCTGCTGGCAAGCACCCGAGGTGATATTTTGAGCCTTATGCCTTTGCTTGGCCCAACAGAGGACAAAATTGTACAGCCGTTTCCTCCAGCTCAGCTAGTCAGCACCCTCGCTGCCAATGCGCTCAAAGTAAGTTTTGTCATTTTTTTATTTGACTTCCGCCCTTCGGCTGATTGCTTACAAATGCTTTTTGATGGTTTCTACTCAGGGCTTCATTCTATTGTTGAGGGCCATCGAGGTCGAGACCTCGAGGAATGAAGAAGTCCAGCATGTTGCCCGTGCATGGGATATGCAAAGGGACAACTTCAACGCACAAATAGCAGATTTGAAGGCTAAGTTGGCCAAGTCCCAGTCCGATTTGCATGAAGCTGAGGCTACTTCCGATGCGAGGATTCAAGCCCTCGGTAATGGCTTCCAAGTTGAGCGCACGAGGCTAGAAGCTGAAGTTGCAAGACTTAATGCCGAGCTGATTCAAGCTAGGGGCAAGTTTGAAGAAATGGCCAAGAAGCACCATGAGTAGCTAAGGGACCACGTGTTTCGTATTCGGAGATTGGAGGGTGAGAGATCCAAGCTTCCCACTCTTGAAGCTGAGGTCAAGTCGCTTCGGGAAGAGATTGCTGACCGCAAAGCTAAGGCCAAGATCAGGACCAAAAGAGCGGAGCTGGACAACGCTGGTCAGTCATCAGGTCTCGATTGAGGTTACTTAAGCAATGTCGTGCTGGTGAGCTCAATATGGAAGAAGAAATTGCCAAGGGGGAAGGCAAGGCAGCTCAAGCTCAAGCTATTATCGATGACCTTCCATCAAGTGAAGCTTCAAGCGAGGATGAGGAAGAAGATGAAGACGATGAGGATGCCTAGGGATCTTCCGAAGAGGGAGATGATAATCCCGAGGCCTAGATTCCTTCTTTCAGCTTCGATTCTTTATTTTTGTGCAAGCCTTCGGGCTTTTATGATGTACATGCTTTGGACCCTCGGATCCTTTTGATGTAAATAATTTGCGGCCTTCGGGTCTTTGAATGAGATGACTTCGCATTTCTTGTTTTAAATGTTAGTCTTCGCATGAACCGAACATTTAAAGTATATGGCTTGCTTGCAAGACTTAGTTAAATGAAATTGATGCAAACTTAGAACGACGTCTCGTTCTCGAGTCAGTGCATTTTGAGTGCAACTTCGGAGTGAAAAATTATAGAAACAAAGAGATACAAAATCAAGTTTATTTCATTGATAATATCAACCGAGCCACAATCGGCTTTTTACATAGAGCCAGTCGAAGTGGACCTTGGGCGTAAAAAAAAATTGACAATATGCCACTATCGGGCGTAATTACAATGTACTAATCTGTTCTTTGGGTGTCAGTCCCCGGTTGTCGAATAGATAGGCTTCGGTTTAGAGGCTCAACATCGACCTCGATTGCAACCCCCTCTTACTTCCCCCCAGTGTTCGGGTGTGAATCTTGATGAAGATCCGAGCACTGGAACTCATTTCATCTGCTTCCTGAAAAGGTCAAAACAAAACGAGGAGCAAGTTAGTACATTTCGATCGAGGCCCTAGGAGCATTTTTCGGCTCGAGGCTGAAGGTAAGCTTTAAATAATCAAGGAATGCTTACCTCGTTTTCAGAAGTAGTACCGCTTCAAATTGGAGATGTTCCAATTTAAGGGTTCGGGTATGCTTTGCAGATCTTCAATTTGATAAGATCATTTCCCAACAATTGCTCTGATTTTGTAAGTCCCTTCCCAGTTTGCGACGAGTTTTCCCCCGTTCTTCTCCTTCGTTGATTGGTTCGTATCCTTCAGCACGTAATCGCCAACTTTAAAATCTCTAAGTTTGGCCTTCTTATTGAGATATGCCTCGATCTGCCTTTTTTGTGAAACTAGCCGAACCAAAGCTAACTCTCTTTTCCGAGCGAGTCCAACTCTATGCGCATGGCTTGCTGATTTGCATCCTCGGTGGTGTGAGCGTACCGAAGACTTGGTTCGCCCACTTCCACGGGGATAAGAGAATCCATACTGTAAGCAAGTGAAAAAGGGGTCTCATCGGTGCTGTTATTGTCTATTGTCCGCATGGCCCACAACACACCTGGCAACTCCTCGGGCCAAGGACCTTTCTTCTCATCGAGCCTTTTCTTGAGATTCTCAACTATCACCCTATTTGAAGATTCAGCTTAGCCATTGGCACTTGGGTGATAGGGGGTCAAAGCAATTCTTTTGATTACCCATTGCTTGAAGAAATCAGTGATGGCTGCTTCCATGAATTGTTTACCATTGTCGCAAGCAATTTCCATTGGGACACCGAACCTGTAGATGACGTTCTTCCTGATAAAATTGATTACATCCTTTTGTTTGACCTCGGTGAGAGCTACTGCTTCCACCCATTTTGTAAGATAATCGGTTAAAACCAGGATGAACCGAACACCACCTTTTCCCTTTGGTAAAGGGCCAACAATATCCACCCCCCACTTCATAAAAGGCCATGGTGACACGACCGAATACAAAGGTTCGGCTTGTTGATGAATCATTCGTGCGTGGCGTTGGCACTTGTAACATTTTTACACGAAGGCCTTTGTATCTGCGCTGATGGTGGGCCAATAGTACCCAGATCTAAGTAGTTTGCACACCAAGGACTTTCCCCCCGAGTGATTGCCACACTCGCCTTTGTGTACCTCAGCCATCACATATCTAGCTTCGTCTGGACCCAAACATTTGGCCATTGGGCCGCGATACAATCTTTTATACAAATTTTCCTCGATCATGGTATGAAGCCGATTGGGTCCTTAATTTTTTGGCTTCTTTCTTATTTTGGGGTACAGTCCTCGAGTCGAAGTAAAAGATAAACTTACTCCGCCAATCCCATTTGTGGTCCACCGAGTTGACTTGCAATTTCATCTCTCTCACTTGCGCAGAAAGCAACCGAACCACTGAATCAGTCCCCGAGTGAGCTTCATCGACCGCCGAACCCAAGTTTGCCAAAGCATCGGCTTCGGTGTTTTCTTCCCGAGGCACTTGTTTGATTTGTCATTCTTGGAATTAGGCCAGAATCCTTTGTGCTCGGTCCAAGAATAGTGCATTCCGGGCTCCCGAGCTGTGTATTCACCGAGCACTTGATTTACCACCAGTTGTGAGTCGCATCTTAACTCAATTATTTCTACCCCCATTTCTTTAGCTAGCTCCAAGCCTACTACAGCTGCTTCGTATTCAGCCTCATTATTGGTTACTTTTTTTAACCGAATGGAGTGCTTGACTTTCCCCCCGGTGGGCGCTTTCAACACTATGCCTAATCCCGAACCCTTGGAATTAGTTGCCCCATCGGTGTGAATATCCATAGTCCCGAAGTTGTTCCCTTTGACATTGAATTCTCCTTTTCGGCTTCGGGCAGGATCCCAACACTAAAATCAACTATGAAGTCAGCCAAGACTTGAGATTTGATGGCTGTTCGGGGTTGATAAGTGATGTCATACTCACTCAATTCTACCACCCATTTTAATAACCTCCCCGATAACTCAGGTTTATGCAATATACTTCTCAAAGGGAAGGTAGAAACTACTGCTATTGGATGACATTGGAAACAAGGTCGTAGTTTTCGAGCAGTAACAATTAAAGTGAGTGCTAGTTTTTCCAAGTGAGGATACCTGGTCTCAGCATCGAGGAGTGTCTTGCTTACATAATAGATGAGTTGTTGCTTGCCATCTTCTTTCCGAACCAGCACAGCGCTGACTGACACCTCGGACACAGCCAAGTAAACTAGCAAGGTTTCACCATCTTTTGGCTTGGCGAGCAACGGCGCGTTGGCCAGATAGCGTTTCAACTCCCTTAGCGCCTTTTTACACTTCGGCGTCCACTCGAAGTGATTGTTCTTCCTTAAGATAGAGAAGAATTTGTAGCATCGTTCCGAGGACCTTGAGATGAATCGACTCAAGGCAGCGATTCGGCTAGTTAAGTGCTGAACTTCCTTCACCCCGGTCAACTCTTCGGAGATCTCTTCGATAGCCTTGATCTTATCTGGGTTGGCTTCGATTCCTCGTTCAGAGATAATGAATCCCAGCCCGACCCTATGCCGAAGGCCCACTTCTCAGGGTTCAATTTCATGCCATACTGTCTCAGAACAGCAAAAGCTTCCCTCAAATGATTCAGATGATCCTCCATTCGAATTGACTTAATAAGCATATCATCTATGTAGACTTCCATAGATTTTCCAATATACTCCTTGAACATGCGATAAACTAGCCTCTGGTATGTCAGCCCAGCATTTTTCAGACCGAAGGGCATAACTTTATAATAAAATGTACCTCGGTCAGTGATGAACGAGGTCTTCTCTTCATCCTTCGGATCCATGAGGATTTTGTTGTAGCCCGAATAAGCATCCAAGAAGGTTAATAGCTTGTGTCCAGTCATGAAGTCTATTAACCTGTCTATTTGTGGCAATGGGTAGGAGTCTTTGGGGCAAGCCTTGTTTAGATCAGTGTAATCTAGGCACATTCTCCACTTTCCATTTTTCTTTGGCACGACGACCACATTAGCCAGCCATTCGGGGGTACTTCACCTCCCTTATGAAGCCATTCTCTTGCAGCTTTGTAGTTTCATCTTCGATTGCTTTCAATTTTAACCCCGACATGAGGTCTTTTCTTCTGCTTAACCGGGGTAAATTTTGGGTCTACATTCAACTTGTGGGTCATGATCTCCGGATCGATACCAATTATGTCCGAATGTGACAAAGCGAAGCAATCGTTGTTGAACTTTAAGACTTCGATGATTTCTTTCTTCGACTCTGGGTCCAACTCCGAGCCGACAAATACCTTTCGCTCAGGAAAATCTTTCAATAAGGTGAAAGATTCCAACTCCTCAATAGTTGAGTCCTCGGCCTTTTGTTTCCGAGGCTCTTGAATGCGCACCGGAATCTTTTCAATATCTCCTCGGAGGTCCTCTTCGCTTGACCCCGGTTGCATTAGTTGCTATTGTTTTGGCCAAGTCGGGGCGACTCCACTTTTCAATGCAACCGAATAGCATTCTCTAGCTACTCGTTGCTTTCCCTTTATTGATCGAACCCCCCAAGGTGTACAGAATTTGATCACTTGAAGAAGAGTGGATGGGATAGCCTCCATGGAATAGATCCATGGTCTGCCGAGGATCACATTGTATGCTATGTCCTCGGGCAACACTTGAAATAGTGTTTCCTTGCTAGCTCCTTCAGCGAACGTTTTAAGTGTGATTTCAGCCAAAGTCTTCTCCGTGGAGTTGTTGAAGCCAGTCAACACTGTTGCCTTGGGGATGACTTCCCGTTTTAGTCACATCTTTTTAATGGCCCCGTAGCTAATTGTATTGACCGAGCTACCGGGGTCAATCAGGACTCATTTGATATCTGATTCATTTATTCTTAACATGATGACCAAGGCATCGTGATGAGGGAACATCATCCCATCAAAATCGTCATCATCAAACACTATTTCTTTACCCGAGCCTCTCACTCGAGTTCTCTTTTCCATTGTGATCGACAGCTTGGCGAACTTCTCTGCAGCTGCGAAATTCACCCAATTCACCTCTGACCCCCCGGTGATAACATTCACCACTCTCTCAGGGGGTGGTGCCCGAGGTGGTTGTCCATCACCTCGGTTCTTAGTGTAGTTGTCTTTTTCCTTGTCGGTAAGAAATTCGGCCAATACACCCTTCTTCAACAAATGTGCCACCTCGAGGCGCAGTGCTTTGCAGTCCTCGGTTCGATGGCCATAATCTGCATGGAACTCACAGTGCAAATTTTAATCTCTTTTGTCTGCTGGAGTTCTCATATCTTTGGGTATTCTTACCCCGGCGGTTCCCTTGACTACGTTGACCAGCTCCGAGGTCGATATATTAAAGTTGTAGTCAGGGATCCGAGGCAATTCTTTATTCTTTGAGACCAAAGCCGGGCCTGAGGAATTTCTTTGGTTCGAGTTAGGGTGAACCTTTCCTCCGAGCCGTTGGCTTACATGTGGGCTCACAAACGAGTTTCCAAAGAAATTTCCCAGCCTTTGGCTGACAGGCTGCCTCGTGGAGATGTATGGCTCGTACCTCTCCTTCGAGTTTCCTTGTGGCGCCTCGGCGCGATACGAGGATTCGCCTCAGTTCTTATAGTTATGACCTCGGCCGTTGTTTTTAAATTCGGCTTCCTCCAGCCTTATCTTGAAGTAAGTTCGTTTGTGTAAGTCTTCCCACTTCAGAGTTTGATATTGCTGAAGCTCTTTTTGCAACTCAGCGGCGGCGTCGGAGTTGCGAACATTGATACCCTTTTCAAACGCCATGATGGCTAGAGTATCATCTATTTGAGGTAGCTCCATGCGCTCAGCGTGAAAGCGCTCAAGGAAATCCTTAAGTGGCTCACCGGGCCGCTGCTTGACCTCGCATATGTCCTCCTTCCTTTGGAGAATTTTTTGCGCTCCGGTGTAGGCCTTAACGAAGGCATTAACCATTTCTTTGAAGGTGGAAATTGACCCCGCTGCTAAGGGCATGTACCAACGCAGCACTCCTTTCTCCAAGAATTCGCCAAACTTTTTCAAGAACATTGACTCAAGCTCTACTGCCATTAAGTCATTACTCTTTACCATCGCCATGAACTCTCTTACGTGTTCTTTAGGATCGGTGGTCCCATCATACTTCTTTAGGAAGAGGAGCTTGAAATTTTTGGGAGTTGGAGCTGGTGCCGCTTCGGATTGAATGACAGCTCCCTATATTGGTCGATGTCAAGCTCATCTTCGGTTTTAGTCACCCTGGGGACGCTCTCGAGGCACCTTTCCACGCGCACTTCGACGCGAGCCTCGACTCGGGCTTCAATTTCTCTAGTCAACCTCTCAACATCAACCGAAGATGTAGTTTCTGCCACGGTAGGAAGCGTCCCGAAGTGTGACGTTGTGCTCGGTATATTTCCCGAACCCCCAGATGTGGCCCCATTATGAGGTTCCCCTATTATTGTGCCCGTAGGAACGAAGGGTGGGATGCCTCCATTTGGAGCCACAGGCTGAGCGCCATTCGGTGTCGAGCTATTCCTCGCTCTAACGTGGCACGAAATTCTGCGTTGATGTTAGCTTGTTCATCCTGCCGCTCTTGAAGAGCCCTGAGTGAAGCAACGACATAGGCTTGAAACGCCTCGATCGTCATCAGAGATGAATAGGTAGGATCTGATTGAACACCCGTTTGTCCATCGGGAGTTAACTGGTGTTCAATAGGATTTCTACTGTTATCAGCCATTTCGTCGTCAAAAGATTATGAAACTTCAATCGAAAAAGAACGTTTTAACTTTGGAACAAAGCGTTATGCCTGATCCCCACAGACGGCACCAATTTGTATGGGCCTATATCAGTTTAGGATCACAAATCGAATTTGGATAAGGAATACAAGCAAATCTTCGTATCAAAGTCAAGAAAATGCTAGAAATAAGCAAAAATGCGAGAAAGTAATCTGATTTCAATATATAGCTGCGAGTACAAATTTTGCCAGAGTTTCTGTACCTATTTCTGAATGAATACAATGTAAAATGAAGTGTTATTTATAGGCTAAGGGGCCTTGCCCACGTTCTCCACGACTAGTAGTAGTCCAACCCACGTCCAAAGCATTTATTGATGGAGTTAATGGGCTGAAGTAGTACGCTGCTGAGCCGTTACAACTGAGGTATCCTACCGAGGTCCGAATATGTTACTTCGGTGGGTGACTCTGTCGTTCGGTTGAGGTGAGGATCACCGAAGCGAGGCTTACGACTCGCCTTCGGTGACGATCTCGATTCTTTGAAGTTTGCTCCGGTTTGCAGCTTGTCATCACATGCCCGATTACCATTGGATCATGTCACCGAAGCGATACGTGTTAAACCGTTTTTTTCCAATACAGTAACTCAAATGATCACTCAACTGTGACAAATTGTGTAAGAAAGTCACATTTCTTTATTTAATTTTACACGATCACTTAACTTTACCAGTTTAACTTCATAAGCCACTCTAGGCACTAATATTACATTATAATACCATAAAAAGTTGATCTAATTGAAAACTTGAATCTAGATCTGAGGGTTTAAGTCTTGTGTTGTTATTTAAGTTAATGGGTTGGAGTTGTTAGTTTGTGGATTAATGAAGTACGTATATATAGAATGTTGAAAATTTAATATTCCATGTAACATAACTAATGTAAATATTAGTGAAAAATGCGTAGAGTGACTTTTGGAGTGAAAGTAGGTAAAGTTAGGTGACCAGTAAAGTAAATAAAAGTGACTTTTTTTTATATAATTTGTCATAGTTGAGTGATCATTTAAGTTTTCGCTAAAAATTTATATCCACGTTCAGACACTGATCTTTGTATTTTTTTCTTTGTAAGTTGTCACTATTTTCTTTTTGTATTGAAAATTATGTTTTATTGGCGGATTAGGGAACAGAACAATGAGTATCAAACTCGTACTTACTATATATGAAGAGGATAGTGAGAATTATTAAACTCATTCTTATGTGTATGTTATATTAACGAATCAGGGAAATTCGATTACATTGAGAAATGAACTTGGCCGATGTGGAAATCGGTTGCATTGATGGATAAGAAAGATGATAGTAAAAATTGTAACTTATACACATGAGTTAAAAACTCCCATTAATACCATAGTCTGCAATGCTTGGTTGTTTGTCAGTTACTCTTGTACTTTAAGCCTTAAGTCATTTTTGGGATAAATGGAGTATTTTTCGGTTAAAAAGAGTAAAAGATGGGAATCCACAAACTGATATTCTATCTTTGATGTTTTGATTGTAGCTAGGGTAACTGCTAATATCGTAGTGGAATGTTAAGTATTTTTTCATTCTTTACAGAGCTATCGAGTCTTTTAGAGCAAAACTGTCTTTAAAATATACCACTTTATCCATAATGAGACTTCTCTATATAAATTAAGATTAGTCGGACCTTAAAACGAGTAAAAGACACCAGATGACGGGGAGAGAAACTGAAAAGAAAAGTACAACTAGGGTAACAGTTGTTAGGTTTGAGAAGAGAGAAATCTTAAAATAAACAGACAAGAAACGAACTTTGCGGTTACTGTGTCGGATTTCGTTAGTAGTTTGAGGAAATGTCAATACCCATCTCCCACGACCTCTTCATTCCTTTTCTTTAATATCTCAAGTCTCAACAGAACTCAAAAAGGCCAAGCCCAGCCCCACCCCACCCCACTGTTTTTAGTTGTAGTTTATTCAAGCAAAGCATAGCACGTTCTCACTAGTTTTTCTTCCATCTAATCTATTGTTCTTTTGGTATAACCATAAATGATCCATAAGTATAATTAATCTAGATTCATGACACAGCTCTGTTGAAATGTCTGAAAAGTGCTCTTTAACAGGATTTTTTACATACTAAATCTGAATTCGAAATTTCTAGTTAAAGTTGAGGATCTTATCCATCTCGTCACAGCTAACTAAGTGCAGTGCAACGTGATCGCTCCAGTTGAATAACTCTTTCTCACTCATTAGTTTTCATGAATCAGTTGGTAGACATACCGTAATGATTAGATTAAGACAGTTAGCCTTATAAGAGTTATTAATGACATCATAAGCTAAGTCGAAGATTGCATTAATCCAACTGAAAGGCTTGTGTTATTTTATTTCATTATTGCATGAACTTGGTCCGTCTTCTTAGTTGTACTTTGCCTGGTAGTTGGCCCCACAATGGGAAAAACCTTTGTAAATTAATCATTTGGAATTATGGATTTCAATAAAGAAATCAACTCAATCCTTTACTAAACATTAATCTTTTTGGTATAAATGTCCCCAACTTTTGGGTCATTCCAAGTGTGAGATCATCCTCAAAAAAACCTTGTTTTGTCAGTATCTTGAACAATATTTAGTAAAGCCACTTCTCATTCTCTCTGGCCCAACTACTCCTATTAGTCTTCCAAGTTTAGAAATTAACATTACATTTTTAACCAAGAAGATGGAGCCTATTGTGGGAGCTTTCTTTGATGAAGAGTGGGAGTCTTTGAGCAAATTATTCTCTACCGAATTGCATGTTGATCATGGCTTATTCTCAACGAATGAACATCATGAAGCTAATGGTAACAACTTCAATTATTTTTCTCAAGAAAGTAGCATTACTAGCTGTGGAAGTGATGGCATGTTTTTGTCTAGCAATCCGAGCCACGAGCATCTGCACCATTATTCTAACAACATTGACATTGATGTTAACAACTTCCTTCAAGTAGCAATTAACAACAACCCTGATGATCAGTCCATTGATTTCTTTGCTATGGACAACAAAAGTATTGATAATATATCTGTTAATCCTGATGATACGCGACACATGTCCTCACAAGAAGAGATGGTATGTGACCAACAATTGGTCAATGCTGGAATCATTTCTCCTGTTTCAAGCAAGGAAATGCAGCTGAAGAGGAAATTTAACAAGGTATCATATCAATCAAGTGCAAAAGATCAGAAAGTCAAAGAGGAGTTACCTGAAAATCCCAAGAAGAAATCGCGGGGGTCACAAGATGTGAGTTTAACTAAGAACATTATCAAGAGAGATTGATTAATATCTTGTATACATGAACCCTAATGGGATTTATTATTTGCTCAATGCAGGCACAGAAAACTAAGAAAAAGGCACAACCAAGAGGAAAAAAGAATCAGAAGACCATAACTCAAACTAACAATGAAGAAGGAGATCAAGAAGAGACTAACACTGAAGCTAATCAGAATGGACATAGCTCAAGTTGTTGTAGCTCTGAGGATGATTCTAATGCATCTCAGGAACTAAATGGAGGTGCAATATCTTCAAAATCTAAAGGATCAGCACTCAACTTGAGTGGAAAATCAAGAGCCAGCAGAGGGGCTGCAACTGATCCACAAAGTCTTTATGCAAGGGTAATTAATAACACCAGCTTAATTCATTCACCTATTGTTCATTAACTTGTTGACAAAGTCAAAATGTTACTTAACTAACTAGGATTTTCATTTGCAAAATTGCAGAAACGAAGAGAAAAAATCAATGAAAGATTGAGAATCTTGCAGAATCTTGTTCCCAATGGCACAAAGGTAACAATACCTTTAATCATAATACTTTTTTTGTTTAACCTTCCGATATCTGAATCCCTGGCTCCCCCCACATCCCTTGATGGTTTTAATTGTAATAGTTAAACATCATCTAAAGGATTTGAAGAAACTCGAAAATCATCTAATTGAGTGTTTTCTTATTTTCTATGCATCAGGTTGACATTAGCACAATGCTTGAAGAAGCAGTTAATTATGTGAAGTTTTTGCAGCTTCAAATTAAGGTATTTAAAAAAAAAAAAAAAAAGAGATTTCACATTTTTCAGGTTTACTTTCTTAAGTTTGATTGATTAAATATCTAAGACTAATATTAATTTCTTCGTGTTGTAGTTACTGAGCTCAGATGAACACTGGATGTATGCTCCACTTGCTTACCATGGAATGGACATTGGTCTCTACCAACAGATGTTGCCTAGTTTGTAATGACTTTGGAAGCAACAGCTGTTCCAAATCTTTATTAATTGTTTACCTATAAATAACAGATCCAACATAAACACCCCAATATTCTGACTATGTAAAAAGCATCATTACTTCTTGATCATGAGGAGTAATTCTCATGTCTTATAAAGTAACATTTTATAGTTCTCTGCACATGTTGTTCAAGGAGAATTGCCACGTAGTTAAGTAATTAATTGAGCTGTAAATATGTATTTATCTTTGTGACACTATACATTTATTGGTGGGCTAAAGTAAACACCGGATCTGTAACATCATCTATATATTGGACGAAGAGGATTTTAGTTTTCTCTTTTGCGTCTATCTTATTCTCTCCAGAAGTGAAATAGGGTTACATATAAATAATCTGAGGAGATCACAACAATACAAATCTAATTATCCTAGTTCATTGGCAGAAAAACACTCAGAAACTACTTGTTGGACCAAACCACATTTGCAAAGAGGAAGTGATAGTATGATAAACTCAAACTTCAGATAATGGCCAAATGCATGCCAATAAATTTTAAAAGATTCAACTTTCAAGATCCAACATTAGGTAAATTATTCAATATATGAAGATATATGAGATGGGACAAAAGCATGGAAGTTATGTAGTATACTATCAACTTTTTGTTTACGGCAAAGGGTCAAATATGCAACTGAACTATCGTAAATGGCACAAAAATATTACTCGTTAAAAATGTGTCCTAAATATGCCATCGTCGTGAAACCAATGATTCATATACGCCATTTTTCTGGTGATTTGCAAAAATATGACACGGGAAGCTTTGGTTTGCCAAAATACCCTCACTAACAGATGTTTAGCAAAAATGCCCTCATTAGTTTAATGAAACTTTTTTCGGACCAAAATACCCCTACAAATCAGTAAAAAAGACGCGCCCCAGTCGCTCCCCTTCCTTTTCTCCATTCACGCTATCAAGAGAACCATAAAATCCCATTCCTTTTACACATTGATTTGTTCAAGAGAAGATTCAACGTAAGATTTCTTCAAGTTGCAAAGGTAAAGTTCTCTGCAACTATTGTCAAGAGTTTAAATTCTACTGCAAACACTTAAAAATCTCTAAAGTATTGGCAATAGCCAAGACTTTAAACTCTACTGCAATGGGAGGCTTGTAGAGACTTCTTGCCTATTGTCAAGACTTTAAGCCCTGTTGTCATGGTCTCTACAACTACAGAAAAAGTCTCTACAACTATTGCCAATAGCCAACACTTTAAATTCCAGCGGAAGGGGGAACTTGTACAAATAGTCTCTGCAAGTATTGACAATTACCAGAACTTTAAACTCTAGTGGAAGGAGCAACTTGTACAAATAGTCTCTGCAAGTATTGGCAATTGCTAAGACTTTTACTTATATTGCAATGCAAAACTTGTAGAGAAAGTCTCTGCAACTTTTGGCAATAGCCAAGACTTTAAGTTCTGGCAAGGGGGACCTTACACTAAAAATCTCTAAGAGTATTGACAATTGTCAAGACTTCTACCTCTACTGCAGTGAACAAGTTGGAGACAAAGTCTCTGCAACTCTTGCCAATAGCCAAGACTTTAAGTTCTTGCAAGGGGGACCTTACACTAAAAATCTTTAAGAGTATTGGCAATTGCCAAGACTTCTACCTCTACTGCAGTGAACAAGTTTGAGACAAAATCTCTGCAACTCTTGGCAATAGCCAAGACTCTAAGTTCTGGTGGAAGCGACAACTTACACAAAATATCTCTGTAAGTATTGGCAATAGCCAAGACTTTAAACTCTACTGCAATAAGCAACTTGCAGAGAAAGTCTATGCAACTCTTGCCCATGGTCAAGATTTTAAGCTCTATGCAAAACATGAATATCTATTAGCCATAGGCAATAAAAAACTTCAAATCACTGGAATCAAGCGAACACGAGAAAAAATTCCAAATTTCTAGCACACAAAGAAGAAAGAAGGAGGCCAGGAATGGAGAAAGAGAGAAGGAAATCTTTCAGCGTGAATTAAACAAGTTGGGCGCCATACAAAGAAGAAAGAAGGAGGCCAGGAATGGAGAAAGAGAGAAGGAAACCTTCAGCGTGAATTACACACAAGTTGGGGGGGCAAAATAATCCTTTCATAAGGGGGGTATGATGTAGAGGACATTTACTTAAAACATTTGTAAGTGGGGGCAATTAGGTAAGACCATGTCTTATTGAGGGCACTAGGTGAAATTTTTTGCCATTTTTTCTCACTTTTCACTAACGGACTAATTTAAAAATCTTTGAATATATTTGCTCCACTTTTAATTATAAAAGTTAAATGGACCCCACTTAAACACCCTCCATCCTCATCTTTTTACCCGACACGCCCTATCCCTTAAGAATTTTACCCGACCCACCCACCCACCACCCACTTCTTCATCTTCATCACGCCACCCTATCTCCCCTCTCTCACAAGCAAAAAAATAAAAAATAATCAGTGGCAGCAGTAGAAGTAAGAGTTCAAATTATCACTCCGAAGCAGCTTCTTCACAATCTGCGGGTTCTGACTCTTTTCGCCTTGATTTCTTTGTTATTTTCTTCAATTTTGAAGTTGATTTTTTCCCAATTTGGGATCAGAGTTTCAACTTAAGCACCAAATCAATATTTTCAGTACATACTCAAATAAAACTCAAATTGGAGCCATTGATTTCAAGCTCCCATTATGAGGGAAAATTTGAAATTCCTTCCAAAGTTTAATTGAAATCTGAAATAATTGACATTAAGTCACCGAAATCCAGTAATACTAGTGATCGCAAACCTTCACTGAAAATTGATTTTATCTTCAGTGGAGAAATTTAAGTGTATCCCATATTTGACCAATCATTCCGCCACGCTTGCCCTAGCCTCGACATCGCATTCATGTCTTTCTCCGTGCACTATGTTAAAGAAAAACAAGCAAAAACAAAACAAAAAAATAAAACAATCAATGTAGTCTAGTCTTTGCTCTGAGAAAACGGGAGGAGGAAATATGATTTCTTATTGAAATCGAAGAAATTGCTCCACCAGTCATGGCCACTATTAACACCCACCATCTCTATTTAGATTTAAATGAGGGGGAGGATTGGTTTGGTAAAAAAATTAGGGTGGGGGTGTTTTAATTGGGGTCCATTTAGTTTTCGTTATAAGTAATTGTTGAACCCTCCCAAAATACATATAAGTATGCAATCAGGTGTAATTTCAGCAAAATGGGACTCCAAAGGACTTCTTTGGAGTCGCCACCTAATTTAGAATTATTAGGAACCAAATGTTAATTAAAGAGTGCAATTATTTTCTTATTTAAAAGAAAATTAAATTTGGAGATTCAAGGTAAGTGGTTCTATTAAATTTGAAAGAAGTTCCCTAACGGGAGCACTTTCGAAGATCCGCTAAAAGTGGTTAATCCGGCAATTTTCACGAATTTGTTAAGGATAGTTAATTTAAATGAATTTTAAATAAGGATAAGATTGGATTAGATTAAAACTTGGATGAATAAATAGATAACCATAATTCAAAGATCAATTAAATGGATAGTTGAATAAGGATTGATTGGTTAATTAATGAATTAATTAAATAAATAAGGCTAAATAAAATTAAGTAAATAAATAAATTATATAAATAATTAGGTAAACAATAATAATTAATTGGATAAATAAATAAGTAAATAGATAAATGACTCAATTAAATAAATAACAGATTAATTAAAATTACATAAATAAAATTAATTAATTGATTAAATAAATAAATTAATAAATGAATATCGCTTAATTAATGAATAAATAAATCAATAAATAAGTAAATAATTAATAAAGGGATGAATAATTGATTTAAATATAAATAGTGAATAAATAGATATATAATTTAATTTAATTTAATTTCTTTTGCACTCAATAATTAACCGGAGGTTCCTATTACCTTAAACTAATTGGCGCGTCCCAAAGAAACGGCATAAGCAATTATGTAATCAATTCTAAACATGTGATAAGATAACAATTTTAAATAAAGCGGCTAATCTACTAGACTTCTATTATGCAAATTCCTAATCCAGTTTACAGGGATCCTAGGACATGCTTTTCTAAAGGGGACGGGAAAGAAGGAGTTTAGAAGGTAGAACCCGGATATAGCAAACTCAATCATTGAGTCTTGAATTTAATAAGTTTTTATTTCTTTTCGGGGATCTCAAACCCGAAAATGCGATGCGATTTTGAACAACTCCGAATGCAAACAACGATCTCAGTTTGTGAGTTTTGCCCAACTCGGTCCTGGGAAATTCATTATGCAAAGAAAGAGAAGAATAAAGATTAGTATGCGCCCAAAGAAAAGAAGAAAGTGAAATTGCAAATTAAACAAACAAACGAGAGCAACTGGGTTCAGTAAAAGAAAATATGAAATCTTATGATTCGCAATTAACAAACTCTGCTTTTGGACTACTCTAAAAGTTATCAGGGAGCACAAACGAGAGCAATAGCTGGAGCTAAGACACTGGGCATTAGAAGGCAAAGATACAGCTATTAGTTTTCACCAGAACTGAAGACAACACTCAAGACAAACCAGGACCATGAACACAGACGAAACTGAGGCAACAAAAAGAACCGGAAACAGGGATCAATCACTAGACAGAGCTTCTATTAGACCTTTCCTGAACCTCTTTACTGAAATCAGCTTCTTTCACCTGCCTGAAACCACACTTCTACAACTCTAGGACTAAGGGTGTCCACCGGTCCGGTCCGGTTCCGGTTCCGGCGCACCTTCCGGTCTAACGGTGCAAGTGCACCACTGCTGCCGTGTTGGAACCGGTACCGGCAAGGGTGAAACAGTCCGGTGCCGATTCGACCCGGTCCGGTACCGATTCGATTCGAATTTTTTTAAAAAAAAATTTTTGATTCTTTGAAATAGATTAAAAAATTATTGTAGACAAAATAAACAACACAAAAACACATTTTATTCAACAATACGAAAAATATATTAATTTGAAAATACATAATTAAAGACTTAAAGTGACATACTAGAAAATAAAAAACTAGAAAATAGACTAGAAACTAGAAAAATACATAAATCATAGAAATTTCTCAAGTACTTCATGCCTTATTCAACGACTCAATTCATGTCGCGCAGATATATTCCCCCACCACGAGCAGCCCATTCGGGGCTATGTTGGTTTTGCAAGTGAATCTTAAACTTCTATGTCCCTCCATGAAGTGATCCAGATTGATAATTCCAAATTTTCTTACAAAGAGTATACTGAGCTGTGCCAGTATCATGATTTTTCATGATACATTCCCAAACTTCGGATCTTCCAGTTCTTGGTTGGGAGGAAGCTTCAGCACCTTGAGCTTGAGTAGGAGTATTTGCAGACATTTTGATAGAAAATTTAGAGAATAGCCTTTGATAGAACATTTTAGAGAGAAATGAATAGAAAATATTGAATTATGATTAATTTGATGAAATATGGGAGTATTTATATGAAACATAGGTGGGGGAGAGGGTTGTTGGGGGGCATTTATGGGGTTGGGGAGGGAAAAGTAGTCGTTTATGGCCGTTGCCAACGGCTATTTTTCATAAGGAGAGAGCTGAAATTTTTGGTTGGGCTAGTCCGAACTGGCCCGGTTTGCACGATTTTTTTTTTGTTATCTTTTTTTTTTTTAATTTGAAAGTAATTTTTGAATTTTAAATTAAGTATATGACTAAAGAAAAAATAACAAACATTTATAAATTAATAGCAAGGCCTATATATTGTTATTTTTTATATAGTTATACTATAAGATTTAATATTTTCTATTTAGAGTATTTACTATTTTACTAATATAGATAAATAAAATTGAAAAATTAATTATTAATAAGAATTATGACAAACAATTATAACTTAATAGCAAGGCATAACACTTGATTTTTTTCAAAATAAATAATAAGTATTATGTTAGTAGTATTTAGTATTTAGTATTTAGTATTTACTATTTAGTATTTAGTATTTAAGTATTGAATTGCAAAAGCATAATTGAGAATATATAAAGAATGATAACTTAATAGCAAGGCATAACACTTGTTATTTTTTTTCAAAATAAATACTAAGTATTAAGTTAGTAGTATTTAGTATTTTGTATTTACTATTTAGTATTTAGTATTTAAGTATTGAATTGCAAAAGGATAATTGAGAATATATAAAGAATGATAACTTAATAGCAAGGCATAACACTTCTTATTTTTTTCAAAATAAATACTAAGTATTAAGTTAGTAGTATTTAGTATTTAGTATTTAAGTATTGAATTGCAAAAAAGATATAACAAAGGATAATTGAGAATATATAAAGAATTATAACTTAATAGCAAGAGATAACACTTGTTATTTTTTTAAAAAATAAATACTAAGTATTAAGTTAGTATTTAGTATTTAGTATTTAATATTTACTATTTACTATTTAATATTTAGTATTTAGTATTTAGTATTTAGTATTTAAGTATTGAATTGCAAAAAGATATAACAAAGGATAATTGAGAATATCAAAGAATGATAACTTAATAGCAAGGCATAACGCATTTTATTGAATAATTTTTTATTTTTTTTGCAAAATATATAGATATTAAATTGCAAAACTACATATTAATAAAAAAAAACTTCTCATTTTCTGAATAATTTCTTCTGGCACTTCAGGAGGAACCGGTGGCAAAGATTCATCTTCTTCATAATAATTTTCATTATCCACACTTCCACCAGCTGATAAGATTTCAGATGAATATGCTGCATCTGCTTCTTCATTTTCTTCAAAAAATCCAAAATTTCTTTACTCCGATCTAATTCAATCTCTAAATAATACGGCCATCTCCATTGCTTCTTCCTTCAATGAATGTCTATGATCTCTAATTTGTAATCTTCCTTGGCTAAACGCGCTTTCTGAAGCAACTGATGATGCTTGAATTGTTAGAATATCTCGCGCCATTTTTGCTAAAACTGGAAACTGTACTTGTTAATCATTCCAAAATTGCAGTAGTTGATCACTTCCAAAATACTCAATTTTCTTGCAACCATGAAGTAAATAAACATCAAGCTCGTTGAACTCCGCGCTACTCGATTTCCTGCTAGAAAGCCTTTGATTAAGGCTGGAAAAACTTTTCAATCCGGCTGCAGCTCTTTTACTCGCCTGCGTTGAACTTGAACCAGCTCAACTTGGAACACTTGGAATAACAATATCAGCTGCACTCCTATATCTTTCATAAATCCGTGGCAATCTAGAAATACCTGCGTACAAGCTTGTTCTACACTTGGTGTTTCATCATCAGTAATTTCCAAACTACGATAAATTTCTCTAATAAGCATTTCGGTATTAAACCGTTTAAAACAGGGATGTAATACATAAGCAATGTAATAAAGTAGTGGAATAGGAAAAAAAATGTTTTTAAGATTTTTCAATCATTGCTTCTACGGCTTTTTCATAACCAGGCACTACTTTATATTCGTTAAGTAATTTTGCTATTCCAGCTATAAAATATAACATGGTAGTAACTGTAGGATAATATTGACCGGAAAATTCTTTAGTAGCATAAAAAAGCTTTTCTAAAAATGTAAGAAGACTCTCAACCAGTTTCCAATCAGGTTCATCTAGGTGATACTCTACATCCACTTTTCCATTAAAATAACTAGTTATAGCCGTTCGTAAAGTGTAAGCAACGGACAAAGAGTCATATACAATATTCCACCTAGTTGAAACTTCCTTAGGAACTCTTCTAGGCTGCAAACCTTCTTTCATACACTCTACCTTAAAGTCCCTCCATCTATCCGGTTTTTTATATTTAAAAATATCATTAGTTGCGAGTCTAACCTTCACAATAGCAAAATCAAATAACTTAAGGCCATCTTTAACAACTAAATTATATATATATATATATATGACATGCACATCTAACATGAAACAATTCTTCAAAAGGAGGATGCAATACGGGTCTTAACTGACCAATAGTGATGCAACCTGTTGCCCGGGCAAATCATTTACAAGGAGCCAAGCACGGGAGTTGCAGCAGTTGCCGTTCATGTTTGCACGGTTGGAGCTACTGAGGCAAGTGCTGGAAGCTTCAGGGCAGTTCTGCCTACATTCTGCCTCAGAAGCTGAAAATATTCATCGCGATCGCGAAAGGCCAAAAAGAAACCAACGCGATCGTGAGCAACCAGACGCAATCGCGGAAGAAGAGAAGGCAGAACAGCGCGATCGCGCAAGAGGCTGGTTGAAGACCCTCGCCTGCCCGATCGCGAGACTATAGCTGCGATCGCGAGGCTATAATTTATTGCTCAGCGCGATAGCGCCAGTTCTTGCGTGAACGCGTTGAGACGAGGACCTGAAGCCCATTTCAGCTAATGACTTTGAAGGCCCAATGTTAAGGGTCAATTATGGCAAATTGTGCCATACTATATAAGTTGTTATTGTCATTAGTTTACTTAGATTTTGATAACATTAAACTTAGTGAGAATTTTGGCTAAGCTTGTTTACTTAAGCACTCTTAATTACAATTAGGCTTTACTAATTGAGGATCAATTAGTATAGGTTCTCTTGTTTAGACAATTAAGGGGGGTGATTAGGCTACTTTTCCCTAATCTACTTTCTTAATCCTTTTCTAATCAGTTGGATATTGCTTTCAATCTTGTTAGTTTTGTTTTGTGTCTTTAATTTTCATATCATTTGGTATCAGAGCTGGATTAGTGTTTGTTCTTACAACCACTAACCCAATTTTGTTCCTCAAATCACCAAAAAAAAAAAAAAATCAAAAATCCAAAAAATGAGTCGTAGGTTTAGGTTTCTTTTGGGTGAAATTGTTGTTACCAACTGAAGATATTGGTTTCTAGAAGTTATTCCTAAAAGGAATTGAACAAACAACAACAAATTGGGTGCTGATTTGAAGATTGAAAAATTAGGGTTCTTCATCAAGAAATTGGGGCTTTTGAAATTGGTTGTTGATATTGAAGATTCAACTATTGGAGTTTTTTCACGGGCCAATAAGGAGTATAAATCTTAAATTTGGAGCAAAAACACGGTGGTTTGTGAAGATTCAAGTGTGAAAGAAGGTTTGAAAATCGGGTTCTGCTTCAGGTCCAGAAGCTTACGCGATCGCGCGCCATCCAGCGCTATCGCGCAGGCCAAGAATCAAAAGTCCTATGTGATCGCAACAGTCTTACGCGATCGCGCCAGAACTTCCAGAGTAGCCTTCGCGATCGCGACGTTACTCACGCGATTGCACTGAACAGTAATTTCCAAAAAAACAGTTTCTTAGACAGATTGCACGCAACAGCCTTGTAACAGTTTCAAATCAACCGGAACCCAATTTCAGCATCAAGTTCAGTAAGTTTCTAGATCATTAAAAAAAATTCATCCAAATCCGAATCTAATTCGTTCCTTTCTTCTTTCATTTCTTTGAATTTTCCTAAATTCTGTCCGTTAGTTTCAATTGTCCGAGTCTTGCCACAACAATTCCTTTCCATCCCGAATTAGTTTAAGTTTGATTGTCAAGTCAGATTTTGCGTGCGAAGAACAAATTTGCAATAGCCAAGAGTGGAAAAAGGCAAGTGTGGTGAGATTAATAGAGCGAGTAAAACCCAATCTTGAGTGCAAATACGAGTGAATTGAGTGACATCAATTTGAGTGTAAACACTTAGGGAGCGACTTGGTGAGGACTTTTTCTACTAACCTTGTTTGTTTAATTGTTTGTAGGTATGATGGCTCAAAAAGAAGTCGAGGTGGACATGGAATTTAAAACCATGATGCAAGCCTTGTTGGCAAGTCTTAACTCAATGCAAGATAAGTTTGAGGGAATGAAGGAGACGGTTGATGAACTAGCTCAAAAAGATAAGTTTCGAGAAATGGGTAAGCAAGTGGTTGACACACCTCCAACCGTGGGGGTGCGGGGTGATGGACCTAGACGAATCTCTCGGGCTAATGACCGCTACTCTCAAATGGTGGTCCAAGATACCTATTCTCCAAATGACACTCCACAAGCAAGGGATCCCACTCACGATCTTCCAAGAAATGAACAACCAAGGGATGACACTCCAAAGCCACTTGAAGATGAGTCTTTTCATGCCCATGAGAACTATGATAATGACCAATTTCACTACTCGGGAGATGCACGACAAGGGGAAGCTAGGGGTCGAGGAGGTCAATTTGGGGGAGGATACCAAGGGAGAGTTGATCGTGATGGGGACTACTATGACTACGGGGATTATGGTGGTTATCGGAGACATCATGATGATGATAGAGGTTGAACACTATCAAGATCAACCTACCTACCTTCCAAGGAGAAAGTGATCTCGAGGAGTATTTGGAGTGGGTGGTCAAGATGGAGAGAAGGTGAAGTATGCCATCACCCAATTTGAAAATTATGCTTCTATTTGGTGGGAGTCCAAACGAAGGCAAAGGGAAACACAAGGGCTCATTGCTAATGGGGGAAGGCGACTTTGAAAACCATGATGGAGGCTTGGTTTCTACCTCCAAACTATGAAGATGAATTGATCAAGAAGTTCTACAATTTGAGGCAAGGACACAAAAGTGTGACGGAGTATTTTGATGAATTTGAGAAGACTAGGACAACGGCCAACGTTCAAGATGGTGATCGCTCCCTCATACCAAAGTTTTGTGGAGGTTTGAATAGGGAGATCTCTTCTCCCATGAACTTGCATCGATATGAAAACTTGTATGATGCATTCCAAGCGGCTCTCAAGGTGGAGAAAGGGATTAAGTTGGACAAGTCCTACAAGTCCAAAAATATCCCTTCCACTTGGAACAAAGTGAAGGATAATGTGAAGGCCTATACCCCATGGGACAAATAAAAGGAGTCCAAGAGAGAGTTCAAAGGCAACTTTGAAAAAGCCAAGCCCAAAAAAGAGCAAAAAATGGGAGGTAACAAAGCTAAACTTGAAAGCTTGTCTAATATTCAATGCTATAAGTGTAATGGCCGAGGCCACATGATGAGAGATTGTCCAAATAGGAGAACTATTGTTGCTTTGGGTGATGGGGGCTATGAAACGGGTGGTAGTGATAATGAGGAGATAGATAGGGGTATGCCATGTGATGATGATTTTGACGAGGGGCCTTTGGTAGGTGAGCAATTAGATGCAGTATATGCTACTCTTGTGGTGAGTAGAATAATGGGGGTGCAAGTGAAGGAGGAGTCGAGTCAAAGGGAGAATTTGTTCCATGCATATTTTAAGGTTCAAGGGACTACTTGCTCTATAATTATTAATAGTGGTAGTGTGTGTCAATGTGGTGAGCACCACTTTGATTGAACAACTCAAACTACCCACTAGAAAACATCCACAATCTTACAAGCTATAATGGTTGAATGAGTGTAGTGAGCAAAAGGTGACCAAGCAAGCCTTGATTAAATTCAAGATTGGGGACTACCATGATGAGCTTTTATTTGATGTGGTGCCGATGCAAGCTTATCATATTTTTCTTGGTAGGCCTTGGCAATATAACCGCTTGGCAAGACATCATGGCAAGACTAACAAGTATTCCTTGGAAGTGGAGGGTCGGAAGTTTGTTATCAACCCATTGACCCCGAACAAGTGAGTGAGGGTTTTAGGAAGATGAGGGAGTTGAAGTTGAAAAGAGAGAAAGAAAAGAAAGAGGGAGTTGTGGAGGATATGAGAGTGGGAGTTGTCACACAAAAGAGTGAGGAAACAAAAGAGGGAGTGAACTTGTTCTTTTCTAGGAAGGAGTGCTTGAAAGATGTGGAGGAAGGAGCACCCATGATTCTCCTCCTACATAAGGACCATGTTTTGCTTACTAATGAACTAACCCCTTCTTTGCCTAGTTCTATTTCTTCTATTTTGCAAGGTTATGAAGACATCTTCCCCGAAGAGTTGCCTAGTAGATTGCCACCACTAAGAGGCATTGAGCATCAAATTGACCTTGTTTCGGGCCCTCAATTGCCCAATAAGGCCGCTTATAGAAGCAACCCGGAGGCCACCAAAGAGCTCTAAAATCAAGTGGAGGAGTTGCTTGGGAGAGGAGTTGTGCAAGAAAGCTTGAGCCCATGTGTAGTCCCGGTCATCCTAGTGCCAAATAAAGATTAGACTTGGCACATGTGTGTGGATTGTAGAGACATCAACAAGATCACGGTAAAGTATCGTCATCCTATCCCGAGGTTAGATGATATGCTTGATGAGTTATGTGGATCTTGTGTGTTCTCTAAAATTTATTAGACGAGTGGATACCCCCAAATCTGGATGAAACCGGGTGATGAGTGGAAGACGGCCTTTAAGACTAACTTTGGTCTTTATGAGTGGCTTGTCATGCCTTTTGGCTTGTCCAATGCTCCTTCAACCTTCATAAGGTTGATGAATCATGTGCTCAAATCTTTCATTGAAAAATTTGTTGTAGTTTACTTTGATGACATTCTTATAGCAAATCCATTGATGAGCATGCTAGTCATTTGAAACAAGTGTTTGATGTTTTGAGAAAGGAACAATTATTTGCTAATTTGAAAAAATATTCTTTTTGTGTTGAGAAAGTTGTTTTCCTTGGTTTTATGGTGAGTGAAAATGGTGTGGAAGTAGATGAGGCTAAGGTGAGGCAATAGGGATTGGCCCACTCCTAAAAGCATTGGCGATGTGAGGAGTTTTCATGGGTTGGCTAGCTTTTATAGGAGGTTTGTGAGGGGATTTAGCACTCTAGCCACACCATTGACCGAAGTGATAAGGAAGGATACGACGTTTGTATGGGGAAAAGAGCAAGAAGATACTTTTGCAAAATTGAAGGAAGTGCTTAGTTCCACACCTCTTCTTCAATTGCCAAACTTTGATAAAACCTTTGAAATTGATTGTGATGCTAGTGGGGTAGGAATTGGAGCCGTGTGATGCAAGATAAAAAATCCATTGCCTATTTTAGTGAGAAACTCAAGGGGGAAACCACTAAATACTCTACTTATGATAGAGAGTTGTATGCCTTGGTGAGAGCATTGGCTTATTGGCAACATTATCTTTGGTGTAAATAATTTTTCACTATAACCGACCACCAATCCTTAAAACACCTCAAATCCCATGAGAAATTGAATGTGAGACATGCCAAATGGGTGGAGTTCCTTGAAAATTTTCCTTATGTCATCCATTACAAAAGGGGAAAGAAAATGTGGTGGCGGATGCCTTGTCAAGAAAGTTTGTGCTTCAATCGAGAAGGCAATTGTTGTTGAATACCTTGGGGTCCAAACTCATGGGTTTTGAAAGTATGAAGGAGATGTATGCTAATGATCTGGAGTTTGGGGAACTTTATGCTAATTGTGAATTGGAGGAAAGATGTAGGAGGATCAATTGAATGTGTGGTGAGGAGGAACTTAGTGGTGATGTGGAGAAAAAGAGGTTTCACAAGTTCGATGGCTTCTTGTTTAGGAATGGGAAGTTGTGTGTGCCTAGTTCATCTTGGAGGGAGTTGCTAGTGAGAGAGGCACATAGTGGGGGACTAATGGGGCATTTTGGAGTGGGCAAGACCATGGAGATTCTTAAGGAGCAATTTTATTGGCCTAAGATGAGGGTGGATGTTGTGAGAGTGTGTGGCCAATGCTTGGAGTGTAGGCAAGCTAAGTCAAAGTTACTTCCACATGGTTTGTACTTACCCCTCCCCATTCCCTTAGGTCCTTGGCTTGATATGTCTATGGATTTTGTCCTTGGATTGCCTAGGACCAAAAGGGGAAAAGATAGCATTTTTGTGTTTGTTGATAGATTTTTCAAAATGGCTCATTTCATTCCATGTCACAAGGTTGATGATGCATCTCATGTAGCCAATTTGTTTGTTGAACATGTGCTTAAATTGCATGGGGTCCCAAAAACTATTGTTAGTGATAGGGATCCCAAGTTCCTTAGTTATTTTTGGAAAGAACTTTAGGGGAGGCTTGACACTAAGTTGTTATTCTCCACTTCTTGCCACCTCCAAACCGATGGTCAAACCGAGGTTGTCAATAGAACCTTGGGTGCCATGCTTAGAGCCTTGCCTCAATCAACTACATTACATCAAAGAGCAGAAGCAAAAAAGAAGGGAAGGAGGAATAACTAAACAGTAATTTCCTCCTTCAAAATACACCTAGCTTACAAAAAAATTGGATTTCTCAAATCTACTTCTAATACTTGGACCTGGTATTTATCAAGCTGAAAAGAACTTTTACAGCTTCCTGGCAGTTCATCAAAGTTGCTGTAGAATTTAGCTTCCTTCAATGTTGTGGCATGCTTTGCCAATCCATCTGCCACTTGATTTTCTTCCTTGAAACAATGAAGAACATGTCCATCTACTTGGTATAGACTCTGCATAGTGTCTTCAATGATTACCTTCGCTTCAGATTGTCAGTTTCTTTATTATTAATCATGTTAGCAATTAACAAAGAGTCAACCTCTAACACAAACTTTGCAAGTCCTAAACTGACACCTTTCGAGGTTGTGTATGGTTTTAATCCTCTTACCCCCCTTGGATCGTATGCCTTTGTCTAGTGATGTTGTCTTAAGCTTATATGCTAAGGTGAGAGATCAAGAGATGAAGCAATTTCATGAGCAAGTAAGGAAACAACTCGAGAAGAAAAACCAAGAAGTTGTCAAAAGAGCGAACAAATGAAGGAAGAAGGCTATCTTCGAGCCCGGTGATTCGGTGTGGGTTCATTTCCGGAAGGATAGATTCCCAAAAAATCAGACGAGCAAATTGATGCCTAGAAGTGATGGCCCATTCCAAGTTCTTGAATGCCTCAATGACAACGCGTACAAGGTGGACTTTCCAAGCAATTACCAAGTGCACAACACCTTCAATGTGTGTGACTTGTCTCCCTTTAAAGTCGAAGAACAAGCGAATCCGTGGATAGATTCTTCTCAAGACAGGGAGAATGATGCAACCTGTTGCCCAGGCAAACCATTTACAAGGAGCCAATCATGGGAGTTGCAGCAGTTGCAGTCCATGTTTGCATAGTTGGAGCTGCTGGGGCAAGTGCTGGAAGCTTCAGGGCAGTTCTGCCTACATTCTGCCTCAGAAGCTGAAAATGTTCATCGCGATCGCGAGTGCACAAACGCGATCGTGAAAGGCCAAAAAGAAGACCAACGTGATCGCGAGCAGCCAGACGCGATCGCGGAAGAAGAAAATGTAGAGCAGCGCGATCGCGCGTCCAAAGACGCGATCGCGCAAGAGGCTGGTTGAAGACCCTCGCCTGCGCGATTGCGAGACCATAGCCACGATCGCGAGGCTATGAGTTATTGCTCAGTGCGATAGCGCCAGTTCTTGAATGAACGCGCTGAGACAAGAACCAAAAGACCATTTCAGCTAATGACTTTGAAAGCCCAATGTTAAGGGGCAATTAAGGCAAACTGTGTCATACTATATAAGTTGTTATTGTCATTTGTTTACTTAGATTTTGATAACATTAAACCTAGTGAGAATTTTGGCTAAGCTTGTTTGCTTAAGCACTCTTAATCCTTGATTTGCAATTAGACTTTACTAATTGAGGATCAATTAGTATAGGTTCTCTTGTTTAGACAATTAAGGGAGGTGATTGTGATACTTTTCCCTAATCTACTTCCTTAATCCTTTTCTAATCAATTGGGTCTTGCTTTCAATCTTGTTATTTTTGTTTTGTGTCTTTAATTTTCATATCAAATAGCATAATCATTGTTTGAAGCATTATAAAGAGTTATACTTAAAATTTTGTCACTAATATAATATGCCTTACAAATATCAGTTATTTCTCTCTTAATAACTGTTCCTGTGTGTGGTTCATCGACAGCGCTATATGCTAAAATTCTTTTTTGCATTACCCAGTTAGGATCTATCCAATGACAAGTAAGTGTTAAATAATCATACCCATTAACACCACGACCCAAATCAGTAATAAGACAAACTCTACAATCAAAGTGATAAAATATATATCGTAAATATTGTCTATATTCATTTTTAAATTTTATAATATCACTTCTAACCGTAGTTTTTGGAAAACCTTGAAAAGATGGATTATATACGGTTTGAATATAATGAACAAAGCCATGACAAGAAGCAAATGTAAAAGATAAGCACTCTACCGCAATCATTTTTTCCATTTGTTCTCTATCTTTCTTATCATAATGCATAAGCCCCCCGTCACTGGGTTAATTTCCTGTTGAACTCCACTACCTTGAGATGGAGCCATTCTGTTCCCTGATCAACTGCCACCCCGCCGCTTTTCCCATTCATCCTTATGATGGTTTTCTAAGTGTGTTCTCAACTTCCCTGTCCCACCATGATGCTTGCCGGTTTTAAAATTCCAAACTTTTTTACAAAGATTACATTTAGCGGTCTGAGCCGGAACATTTTTAGTCATAAATTTCCACACATCTGATCTTTCCAGTCGTGTAGTTGGTTCTCTACTAGGAGGCATAGGTGGTAATTCAGATTCAGTTTCTTCTGGTTCACCATGAAATCGACTAGTAGGTGTTTCATCATCTAAATTAACCTCTTCGGTATTTTCTTGATATTGTGTCTCTAACATATCATTATCTAGTGGCTGATCAAAATCTACATCATGATAAAATTGCGTGTCATCTTCCTGAGTAAAATCATCTAGATGAGCAGGAGTGCTAGAACTACCAATTGGTCTTTTACCTTGAGCACGACTACGTCTATCATCCCTGGTTAATAGCACATGATCTACGACCGCTACCCGTACGCCCAGTAAGTTCTCTCCACACTCCAGACATTATTATAAGTAAAGCAAATAAATAAATTACTAAAATATGAGTATATGCTAAAAACAATATTGCAAAAAAATTAAAATAGATAATAAGAAGTAAGAACGAGTTTACTTGATGTCGCGTTAGAACTTAGAATGTAGAACTTAGAAGTGAAAGTTTAAACTTGATCGGAACCGCACCGAACAATTTTCCACTCCACTCCAAATATTTTTTGTAATGCAATTTAGAACTTAAACCCTTTTTGCGAGAGCAATTTTGAATTATTTAGCAAATAGCCTTTATAGAAATAAGAGAGATTGAAAGAGGTTTAAAGAGAATATTAGAGAAATTGTGAATAAATTGATTAAAAATTGTGGTATTTATAAAAAAAATAGGTTGGGGGTATGGGGGCGCTTACGGGGTGGGGGAGCAAAAAAGAGCCGTTTTATGCCGTTGGCCAACGGCAGTTGGTGAAAAGAGTCGTTGCCAACGGCTATATTTGCACAGCCCACACAGTTTTTTATTTAATTTTTCCGGTCCGGTCCGGTTCGGGTCTATTTTTTCTGGTTTGGTCAGTGCAAATTAAGGGTGACAGGTCGGGTGACGGCTCGTTTCAGTTTTTTTTTAATTGGCCCGATTTGCGCCGGTCTGGTGCAAACCAGACCGCTGGAAACCCTTATCTAGGGCCAAACAAACATACCACTGCACTTTGATAGAAACAAGAAACAACAAGGACACCTACACACAAACATGATGCATATGACCTGAGCACATCAACCACACACCTGAATACAGGGACAAACATACATGAATCTCACCATACCAGACCTGCACCTATATTACACCACCAGACCAAAACAGCTTCTCCCTACCTCTACTACTAAGAAAACAAGAACCAGCTCCAGGCTTATGCCTAAGAAACAACTAGTTACCGACCTACTTCTAGATAGCCTGAACAACTATCAAGCCTGCTGCTGCTTAACACACACACACCTGAAAACCTCTTGAACACCATTCAGACCAACCAAACACCTATATCAAACAACATAGACAACCTATACCATCTGCACATGCCTCTGCACATACCAATAGAAACCAAATGGAGACCAGCTACTACATAGACACCCTTGCACCGTTACACTAACTCTCATACCTGAAACCAATTCCAGAACCCTATTTCAACTTACAGCACCACTACAAATTCCCTGAAACTATTTGCTTAAACAAACCACGAACCTGAAACACCCTGCGCTGCCTCCATATCCAAAAACACCTCTCACGCTTACTTGAAAACTCACAGACCAACTGCACAACAGGAAACACCCCCATACAACCTGAACAATCTCCAAGCCTCTCTAATCAACTGCTCATTTTGCATAATTTGCGCACACACACACCACCTTTGCACACATCTACTGGCCAAATTACACCGCTTTACTCTCAAACTTACAAAGAACCCCATACCTGCATAAGCACAACTCAGCTCCTATACTTGGACACACATGTACAGCAAGCAAAACAGCTGACAAAACCTGCAGCAACAACACCTTCTAACATTTTGCACACACAATTGACACTCCCAAACCCCTTAACTAACTGCCCTGAATTCTAATCCAAGCCCAAAGCAAACATGAAGTCATACCTGCAGACATCCAGAATCAAAACTACAACTACAAAACAGCCTTGTCCCCCTGGGCAAGCCCTCTGAACCTCTAGCAAACTGCTCTAAGAACTGAACAAAGAAAACAGGAAGCTTGGAGCTTTTACCTACTGGAAGAGGCAAGACTTAAAGCTGAAAGAAACATGCTCTAATACTCGAAATTAACGGAAGAACAAGAATCTGAAATAGAACTACAAAATACCGGCCTATATCTGGTCTAAACATCATTCATTTTTCATTTCATTCACTCATCATCATTTATTCATTCATTATTCTTTTTAGACTAACAAAGAACCAGTTTTAAACTCATAACGTAGTTTTCTTCATAATGTCATAAACTTTAAACCAAACAAACTTACTATAACTTATAAATGATCTAAAACTCAAAGTATTATCATTTCCAGATTTACAAACAATAAAAGAAATGACTAAGTTCACAAAGTTGTCAACTTTGACAGTCACGAATATATGTAAAGAAATTGGAATTGAAGTAAAGGTTGACATTCTAGCTAGATTGATTAACCTTAGACATTTATCAACTCTAAATATCAAACTCAAACTATTCCATTGCATAGCAGATTTTACAGTTTATGAATAACATAAAAGTGAAGCTAAAATGTCAAAAGACTAGGTTTATTACCTTTTGCGACATAGCGAGCTAGGGCATTGAAGCTTAATAAAGTGACTCGAACTAAAGCAACTCAAACGAGGTTGACGACTCGAACGATAAAGCGAAAACACAAACAAATCCCAAAAAAACAAGTAACAGTGGTGCTATGAAGTTAAAACTTTAAACTAAAAGAAACCTTATGTATTATGTTGTGCCGGTTTTCTCTCTAATGCTCAAAACCTTTTTTTTTTCTAAAACCCTGAAATGATAATTTATAGCAAAAATTTAGGGTTTTACCTCTGTTATGAAATTCCGAAATTACTACCTCCTTTTTTCGATCAATCTCTTGTGAGATAAGGGTGAGAAGGGTAAAACTACACCTCTCTCATCCTTATCTCCAAGAAAACGATCAAGGGCTCGGATTCGCTTAAAATTCAAAATGAACGGGTGAGATAACCTATTCGTTGTACTGGTGAGAGAGGAGTGAATCAATTCGTACAGTTTGGATGTATTCAAGGGTTTCTTGGAGAGTTTGAAGATTAATCGCGGTCAAGGGTTTTGAATCGGGTTAGGTAAAGAGGTTCGCGGGTTGAAATTCTGAAATGGAGAAATGTTTATGCGTGAATGTGTGTGTGTGATATATGATTTTTGCACAATTGAACCTATTTTGAGGCCAAGAATAAATTTTACCCCTTTTATTTAAACTAATTAAATATAACTACTACGCGGGTAGGCTGGATTTTAGGGTATACAATACAATTTAACCTTCTCTTCCAAATTTCATCAATTCACTTTAATGAATTTTAAAATTTTAATAATTGATCTTTACTTAAATAACTAATGAATTTTTAAAAAAAAAATCTCGGGACGAAATTGGGTGTCAACAGTAATAATGGAGTAAATAGATTTTAATTTTTTTAAAATTAATTCATTAGTGAAAAGTGAGAAAAAATAGAGGAATTTAAAAAACTATGACACCTTATGCTATAGTTTGCTTTATTGACCTTGCTTAAAGTAGTTTTACAAGAATGACCTCACTAACTTGACAAGTGCACCCACGGGGGCAGCACTTGACCTTTTATCTTTGTCAACATTCTCTCAACATTACAGACGACACTTGCAATTTATACTTGAAGTGTTTTCCTGAGAGAACACTTGTAAATTTATAACGTGAAGTTTTCCCCGAGAGAACACTTGTAAATTTATAACAGGGGTAGATTTTTTAAGGTTATATGCTATCATATTTCATAGACTGGGGCAAAAAATAAATTTGAAAATGATTCCAAAAGTTGTAAATAAATTACCCACATTCATATTCAATTTTGAACCTTATATCTTTTCTTTTAGCTGTTGTCCAAAATCCTTCATTACAGTCCAAATAAAGTCCTTGTCTGATCAAACTTTGAAAATGCCAAAAAGAGCATGCATAGATTTAAGCGATGATTGTACAGCAAAACAGCGTCAGAAAGTTGCAAAAAAAAAATGAGAGTCTTAATGGTGAAAACCCTTAGGGGCACCATAAGGCGATTGTGAGGGAGAGAAAAATAAAAAAGAGAGAGGCATGTTGATGAAAACCCTTCGGGGCACCACTAGCCGAATGAAAGTTGTGAGTTCGGGCTTAAAAGGACCAAACATGACCTCGATTTCAAGCTATGATGGTTGATGAGCCAAAAAGTTAGACTGAGCGGATAAATCAAGCTTCTCAATTCTGAAGCGCATGTCATGATTCACTGAAGCCAGCAATCAACAATAAATATGCCCTTTTTGCTTCGGGGAATTTCTCTTACCAGACATTACTCCTCCGGTTTTTCCTCCACTCAAGTTTAGTCTAATATTATTTTTCTTTATTTTATCCTTCTGTTTTTCATTTGTTGCATTTCTTTTAAAGACAAGCAAGAAAGAATTTTTGAATTTACAACCAAGATTTTTCAATTGCGAAATGCAAGTCCAAGTTGATATGACAATATTCTGCAAAATCATCTGTCTTTATTGGGGCGATATTCTCATAAGTTGGACCTTTGGACAAAACACGGTCTCAAGTTTGAATTCAAAGAATTGGCCATTTGCAGATGAAGAAGCAGAGATTTTCAGCAGCAGCGTCACAAACCAACCACCAAGTCTTCTTCAAACTCACAAATTTTCTTTGAATGAAACCGGGGCAGAAAAATTTCTCTTCTTTTGTTTGTTTCTTTGAAATTGCAGGTATTTTCTTTCAAGTCCAAGGCACCCATCTTCAAATGCGGGTATTTTCTTTCAAATCAAAGGCATCCACCTTCAAATGTGGGTATTTCTTTCAAGTCCAGGCGCCCACATTCAAATGGGGGTATTTTATTTCAAGTTCAGGCGCCCACCTTCAAATGCGGGTATTTTCTTTCAAGTACAGGCGCACACATTCAAATGCAGGTATTTTCTTTCAAGTTCAGGCGCACACCTTCAAATGCGGGTATTTTTTTTTTTTCAAATCCAAGGCACCCACCTTCAAATACGGGCATTTTCTTTCAAGTTCAGGTGCCCACCTTCAAACGCGGATATTTTCTTTCATGTCCAAGGCACCCACCTTCAAATGCGGGTATTTTCTTTCAAATTCAGGCACCCACCTTCAAATGCGGGTATTTTTTTTCAAGTTCAGGCACCCACCTTCAAATGTGAGTATTTCTTTTCAAGTTCAGGCATCCACCTACAAATACGGGTATTTCTTTTTAAGTTCAGGCACCCACCTACAAATGCGGGTATTTTCTTTCAAGTTCAGGCGCCCACCTTCAAATGCGGGTATTTCTTTTCAAGTTCAGGCGGCCACCTATGAATTCGGGTATTTCCTTTCAAGTTCAGGCGCCCAACTTCAAATGCAGGTATTTCTTTTCAAGTTCAGGTGCCCACCTATAAATACGGGTATTTTCTTTCAAGTCCGAGGCACACACACCTTCCAATGCGGGTATTTTCTTTCAAGTTCAGGCGCCCCCCTTCAAATGCGGGTATTTCTTTTCAAGTTCATGTGCCCACCTACGAATGCGGGTATTTGCTTTCAAGTTCAGGCGCCGACCTTCAGATGCAGGTATTTTTTTTCAAGTTCAGGCACCCACCTTCCAATGCGGGTATTTCTTTTCAAGTTCAGGCGCCCACCTACAAATGCGGGTATTTTCTTTCAAGTTCAGCGCCCACCGACAAATGCGGGTATTTATTTGCAAGTTAGGGCACCAACCTTCAAATGCAGATATTTCTTTTCAAGTCAGGCACCCACCTTCCAATGCGGGTATTTCTTTTCAAGTTCAGACGCACATCTACAAATGTGGGTATTTCTTTTTAAGTTCAGGCGCCCACCTACAACTGCGGGTATTTCTTTTCAAGTCAGGCAACCACCTTCCAATGCGGGTATTTCTTTTCAAGTCAGGCACCCACCTTCCAATTCGGGTATTTCTTTTCAAGTTCAGGCGCCCACCTTCAAATGCGGGTATTTCTTCTCAAGTCCAGGCACCGACTTTCAAATGCGGGTATTATCTTCCAAGTTCAGGCACCCACCTTCAAATACGGGTATTTTCTTTCAAGTTCAGGTACCCACCTTCAAATGCGAGCATTATCTTCCAAGTTCAGGCACCCACCTTCAAATGCGGGTATTTTATTTCAAGTTCAGGCACCCACCTTCAAATGCGGGTATTATCTTCCAAGTTCAGGCACCCACCTTCAAATGCGGGTATTTTATTTCAAGTTCAGGCACCCACCTTCAAATGTAGGTATTTTATTTCAAGTTCAGGCACCCACCTTCAAATGCGGGTATTATCTTCCAAGTTAAGGCACCCACCTTCAAATGCGGGTATTTTCTTTCAAGTTCAGGTGCAAACCTACAAGTGCGGGTTTACCTCAATGTTCAGGCATGCAATTGAGAAAGGAAGCTCAAAGGAAAATCAAGCTTGCATCCCGGATCGAGCCTAAAAGACTACCATCATCCAAGACTTTGAAAGAATACAATAAAGTCATACCGGGGCAATTTTAGAGTCGCGGTCAAGAAAAGATCAAGTCTCATTTGCTAAAAGATGATCAAGTGAATACAAGCAGCACCATTAACTATGATAAGTCCATCAATACAAGCAATTTTGAGCACCAGGCGCCCATCTGAAAAATTCGGGACAACAATTGAAGATTCAAGACAAAATAGATAGGATCTGCAATTTTTTCGTTGTATTTTCTTTTCATGTTGATATAATAGCAGGACCCGCGAACCAGAACCTCGACGGTACCTCACTCGACTCTCTCTCCATCTTCGAACCGCCTTCTTCCACTTCCATTCAAATGAGTCGGGTCAAAATTAGGTTACGTTGATTACTTCTTTGCCCGAAAACTAGAATACTTCGAGTTTCCGAGCAAAGAGGGGCAGCTGTAATCACCTAATTTTTTACCCTCTTATTCCAATAATTAATTATTTTTAGGGCCCAGTAGGTCTTCCTCCTAATATTTGAGTTTTTACTTGATTTTAGTAGTTTTTATAAGAAAAATAGAAAAAAGCACAAATATAGTCATATTTTATATAAGTAGATATTTGTTAAAAAAAATTTCAAGGGGAGAGCATCTTTGCAAAAGATATTTAGTTATACCAGTACGTAACTTTTTTATTATGAATAGGCATGTTTACTTTCATTCTTTCACAAGCTAGCCCCACGTTGTTTCACATTCACATACGTCACTTATTTACTTTCTCACATATAGGCACCTTTCCATTCAATGTTTCATAGAGCAGTCACATATCACCCACTCATTATAAACTCACGGCATCATATATCACACACATGCACATTTAAGATCATTTTTGCACAGCCCACTTTAGATTTCTTTGGCCCCAAGCTTAGGTTTTCAACACATACACAAGTATATAAGCTATCTCACTCACACACACAAGGAAGACAATTAGATGAAGGGATGAGAGCAGCCGCCGTTACCATTGATCTTGACCATAACAGCTTCTTTATTTCACTTTCGAACATGATTTCTCCTCTATTTTTCATGATGATAATAGCAACAGTAACTTAATCCTTTAGTATTCCCATTGCTATTTTAGTATTCCAGCAAGAAAATCAACACAAATAATTTAGTTTCTTCATTAGAATCTAGCTCTTTCATAAAAGAAAACTGAAAAAATGTTTTCCAAGTCCTGGTTTTTAAATTGGGTCTTCCATCAGTCGAGGTCACCGTTCATCATCGCCGGTCAAGGTTCTGGTTGCTATCCGTGTTTCAAATAAATTGTGTAAGTTGTGGTGGAGTTAATTTTATATAAATTGAAGAAGATTTTAGCGCACACTGAGGTCTACTCTAATCACTTTATTTCTTAATGTTTATGAAGATTAAGTGATGTGTTTGTTTGGTCTGCTTTGCTTGATCGAGTCTTCTTTAACTTATTTCATTGGCAATGTTGTTGATGATTGGTTCCTTTGTGTTAGGTTAGTAAACTACGGACAAATATAAGCAAAATATACCTCTAATCTGAAGTTATAGGACTATGGGGACTATTTTAACTATAAAAGAGAAATGCTGAACTTGGTATAATTTTGCTACTGTTTCCATATGCTTGATTGTGTGCTTGCTTGATTTTATAAATTATCATTCATATATACCACCTCAACCACCATACTAAAATCCTCACCAACCACCTTACCATCCAAGACCCAGGCCCATATTTGAGAAAAGGCCCACAAGGAATTTCACCCCGATCGGAGAGTCTTATGCAAGTTTGTTTCATAAATTAAGGGGTTTAGGTGTGTTGCATCCTAGAGAACCGAAGTTATATAACCCAAATTCTAACAGTTTTGACCCAACTTAAAGGTGTCTTTACCACTCCAATGCTCCAGGACATCATACTGAAAGGTGTTATACTTTGAAAGAAGAGATCCAAAAGCTCATTGATTCCAATCAGATTGTGGTCCAGACAGATTCCCCAAATATCAACCAAAACCCTATGTCAACTCATGATGAAACTCAGATAGTGGGTATGATTGGTTTGAATGAAGAGTGGGCCGATCCATCAATGTGTATCAGATCTTTCAACTCGGTGACAAGCGGGCTGCTAGAAGGAAAAGGCTCAACAAATGCTAAACCATTGTTATTTGTGACGACTGGGGCATAATCATGCGGGACTAAGCCATTGTTAATAGTTAAGGGAGCACCAATCGGCACAAACCCAAGTCCAGGTGAAACGAAGAAACAATTTCGACTGTCAAAGGAGCATCAACCATTCCCATCATCATTAAGTCTGTGTCTCAACCGCCTGTTGTCAACACCAAGTCTGTTCCTTGGAATTATAATCCTACTGTGGTCAGTTTCAAAGGGAAAGAGATTTTTGGGGAGACCACTGAAATGGGAGGCATGATTTGTTCAGGTAGACTCTTTAGCCCTGAAAAGCTATGAAAAAGTCAAAAAAGGCCGGAAAAGTCATTTACCGATCAAGCAGCCTGTTACTTAAGAAGAAGTTGAAGAGTTCTTAAAAAAGATGAAAGTTCATGATTACTCCATAGTTGAACAGTTGAGAAAGACTCCAGCTCAGATATCTATGTTGTCTCTCTTAATGTATTCTGATGAATATCGTAAGACATTATTGAAGATTTTGAACGTGGCACATGTCTCAACTGAGACCTCGGTGAACCAATTGGCAAAGATAGTGGGGAGGATATTTGAGGTAAATGGCATAAGGTTCTCTGATGATGAATTGCCTATGGAAGGCATGGTCACAATCGAGCTCTCCATATCACGGTACAATAGCGTGACTCATTTGTCTCAAAGGTGTTGATTGATGTTGGTTCTGGGTTGAATATTTGCCCATTGACTACTCTCCGCAGATTAGGGATTGGTATTGAGAAGCTACGTAATAGTGATATTAGAGTTAGATCATTTGATGGGGCTCAAAGGAAAACCACTGGAGAGATCAAATTACCATTGATGATAGGTCCAATGGAATTTGTTGTGGACTTTCAAGTCTTAGACATGTGTGCTTCATATAGCTTGCTATTAGGAAGACCTTGGATCAATACGGCTGGAGCTGTTCCTTCTACCCTGCACCAGTCTGTCAAGTTTGAATGGGATAGGAAAGAAATCGTTGTTTTCGGAGATGGGGATTTATCTATTTATCGAGATCACTCTATCCCATTCATTGAAGCCGAAGAAGGAGATGGGGCTTTGATGTATCAAACCTTTGAGGCAGCATCTGTTACTGAGACAGTTGAAGGGAAGAGTCCTATTGAACCCAAGTCGTATGAAGCTTCTGTGATGGCAGCGTCTGAAATGCTTAAGCAGGGATATATGCCAGGTTGTGGTTTGGGATCTAATTTTCAAGGAATCATATGCCCTATCCTTCCATTTGGTAATGTCTCTAAGTTCGGATTGGGTTACAGGCTTGTTCCCCAAGACAGAAAGAAAACCTCCGGATCTAAAAAGGTGGACAAACTATTTCCAAAGCCTATTCCACCTTTAGCCCAAATTTTCACTAAGTCTTATACTGCAAGGGTTACAATTCTGACTGTCCAATGTCCTATGCTCGATGCTAAGGATGAAATAGTAAATGAGGTTCAAAATCTATTCTTTGAAGCTGATATGGTAGAGATTAGTGAAGAGACAGATGATGATGCTGTGTGGACTGTAGAACCAAATGGGATTCTAAACAATTGGGAAGCTACTCCTTTCCCTATCTGGAAGGAGTCTTAGTAGTTTATTTGATGTTCTTTCCTCGGACCTGGTCTATTTTAGGGTCTTAGGCCAGAGTTCTTTACTTGTCTTTATGTTCGACCCTCTATCTAATTTTTCTTTATGAAATGAAATTCCCCTTTTCTTTCTTTCTAATATGTCTTTTTTTCTTTGCTTTTCATTTTCTATACAGTTCTTTTCATGCTGGCTCTAGTGATATGACATGCAAAAAGAATGATTGGCAAGATTTTAAAACTCAGTCTAATTTTGAAGCAATGAATCAAGAAATTGGAAATGAAAAAGATTAGGTGCCTAGAGAGATAATTAAACAGCTTGAGAATTTTGAAAATATGAAACAACCTAACTTGAATGAAACCGAGGCAATTAATATAGGGAATGACGAAAACGCCAGGGAAACAAGAATCAGTGTGCACTTGTCAAACGAGATTAAAAAGGAAATTGTCGATGCATTACTGGAATACATAGATGTGTTTGCTTGGTCGTATGATGACATGCCTGGTTTGAGCACTGATATGGTGCTGCATAAATTGCCAACTAACCCAGCATGTCCACCAGTGAAACAAAAGCCCAGGAAGTTCAATCGTGATACCACTTTGAAGATCAAAGAAGAGATGGAAAAACAGTTTCAAGCAAAGGTGATTCAGGTTGCAAGGTACACCACTTGGTTAGCAAATGTGGTTCCTGTACCAAAAAAGGATGGGAAAACCAGAGTGTGTTTTGATTATCGTGACATTAACAGGGCCAATCCAAAAGATGGTTTTCCACTGCCTAACATACACATATTAATTGACAATTGTGCTAAGCATGATATTGCTTCTTTTGTGGATTGTTATGCCGGGTATCATGAGAGCCGCATGGATGAAGAAGATGCAGAAAAGACAGCCTTTATCACACCTTGGGGGCCATTTTGTTACCGGGTCATGCCGTTTGGTTTAAAGAATGTTGGGGCAACATATATGAGAGCAATGACTACCATGTTTCATGATATGATGCATAAGGAAATTGAGGTTTATGTGGATGATGTGATCATTAAGTCAAAGCAGGAATCTAATCATGCATGAGATCTGAGAAAGTTCTTTGCAAGGCTTCGCAGGTATAATCTCAAGCTTAATCCGGCAAAGTGTGCATTTGGGGTTCCTTCGAGAAAATATATTGGGGTTTTTGGTCAGTCGGTGAGGCATCGAACTGGATCCATCCAAGATCAAAGAAATTCAAGAGTTACACCCACCGAAGAACAAAACCGAGGTAATGAGTTTGCTCAGGAGGTTGAACTATATTGGTCGGTTCATCGCACAGTTAGCTCCCACATGCGAGCCTATATTCAGGTTATTAAAGAAGAATGATGCAGTAGAGTGGACTGATGAGTGCCAAAAAGCCTTTAATAAGATCAAGAGATATTTGTCAAACCCACCTATTCTAGTCCCACCTGAGCCAGCCAGACCTTTAATGTTGTACTTGTCAGTCATGAATAATGCTTTTGGGTGTGTATTGGGGCAGCATGATGCTACTGGTAAGAAGGAGCGAGCAATCTACTACTTGAGCAAGAAATTCACCCCATACAAGGTCAAGTATACTCTTCTTGAGAGGACATGTTGTGCTTTGACATGGGTGGCACAGAAGATGAAGCATTACCTTTTGTCCTACACTACTTACCTCATTTCCCGCATGGATCCTTTAAAGTATATGTTTCAGAAGCCGATGCCCATAGGGAGACTTGCAAAGTGTCAAATTCTTCTTACGGAGTTTGACATTGTTTATGTGACCCGAACAACAGTAAAAGCTCAGGCATTGGCGGATCATTTAGCTGAGAATCCAGTGGATAATGAATATGAGCCTCTGAAGACTTATTTCCCTGATGAAGAGGTGTCACAAGGCTCTTCAGGTTGGAAACTATTCTTTGATGGGGCTTCTAATATGAAAGGTGTCGGGATTGGGGCAGTTCTTATCTCTGAAGAAGGCCAACATTATCCTGTAACTGCTAAGCTTAGATTCACGTGTACCAATAACATGGCTGAATACGAGGCTTGTATTTTGGGTTTGAGATTAGCATTGGATATGAGAGTGCAAGAGTTACTGGTATTGGGAGATTCTGATTTGCTTGTGCACCAAGTCCAAGAACAGTAGGAGACCAGAGATTTTAAGCTTATTCCATACAAACAGTGTTTGCAAGATCTTAGCCAACGTTTCAGTTCAATTGAGTTCAGGCATATTCCAAGGATTCACAATGAAATAGCTGATGCTCTGGCTACTTTGTCTTCTATGCTTCGACATACAGATAAGAATTATGTTGATCCTATTTCTATACAAATTCGTGACCAGCATGCTTATTGTTTTGAGATTGAGGAAGAACCAGATGGTGAACCATGGTATCGGGACATCAGGGAATACCTCAAGTCAAAAGAGTACCCGGAACACGCCACAAGTGATCAGAAAAGGACCATTCGCCGCTTGGCCAATGGATTCTTTCTAAGTGGAGAAATCTTGTACAAGAGGACTCCTGACTTAGGCCTTTTGAGATGCATAGATGCTAATGAAGCTTCAACCATCATGACTGATGTACATTCTGGAGTCTGTGGTCCACACATGAATGGGTACACCCTTACTAAGAAGATTCTACGGGCTGGGTATTATTGGTTTACCATGAAACGTGATTGTATTAGTTTTGTTCGCAAGTTTCATCAATGTCAGGTTCACAGTGATTTGATAAATGCTCCTCCTTCTGAATTGCTTACAATGTCTTCGCCTTGGCCTTTTGTAGCATGGGGAGTAGATGTTATTGGACCAATTGAACCAGCAGCGTCTAATGAGCATATGTTTATTTTGGTAGCAATTGACTATTTCACTAAGTGGGTTGAAGCAGTGACTTTTAGATCAGTAACCCAGAAGGCAGTGGTGGACTTTGTTCATTCAAATATCATTTGTCGGTTTGGGATTTCGAAGACAATCATCACAGATAATCCCGCTAACCTCAACGGCAAGTTGATGAAAGAGGTATGGCAACAATTCAAGATTGTGCATAGAAACTCAACTCCATATCGTCCTAAAGTAAATGGAGCAGTTGAAGCTACAAACAAGAAGATTAAGAAAATTCGTAGGAAGATGGTTGAAAAGTCTAGACAGTGGCATGAAAAGCTGCCTTTTGCTTTATTAGGCTATCGCACTACTGTTCGAACATCTGTTGGGGCAACACCTTATGCTTTGGTGTATGGAACAGAAGCAGTTATACCAACAGAAGTAGAAATTCCTTCTCTCAGAGTCATAATGGAAGCCGAGCTCAATGATGCCGAATGGGTCAAAACCCGTTTAGAACAATTGATGTTGATTGATGAAAAAAGATTAGTTGCAGTGTGTCATGGGCAACTGTACCAAGGAAGGATGGCCCAAGCGTACAATAAGAAGGTACGTCATAGAAAGTTTGAAGTGGGCCAGTTAGTGTTGAAGCGCATATTTTACCACCAGGAAGAGGCCAAAGGAAAATTTTCTCCAAATTGGTAAGGGCCATTTGTTGTGAGAAAAGTGTTGCCCAATGGAGCACTCTACTTGATTGATATTGAAGGCAAAGTTGTGGATATACCTGTCAATTCTAACGCTGTCAAGAGATATTATGTATGATTTTCTTACTCATCTTTAAATTTTGCATGTCTTGTATTGGTATTTTTAAAGGTTGAAATGAAGAAGACCATCTTTTCTGCTACCCTAAATACTTTATACCCTTTCTTAGCCCATTTGAGCCCTAAAGGCAGTATTTTCTTTCATGATTACCCTCTTTTGGAATCATAGTCAAAAGTCAATAAAAATGAATAATGAAAGAAAGAGATTGAAAAAAAAAAGAGTGAAAAAAATGAATGAAAATGAATCAGTCAAATATAGTATGAACTACGTCCGACCTAATTCTTGCTACGGCATGATACGTAGGCAGCCCTACCCTGGGGTTTGGTCATACCAATAAAAGATCAAGAATTTTCTCAATGCGATAACAGGGCTAGATTTTTGAAGGTTATATGCTATCGTATTTCATAGACTGGGGCAAAAAATTTTCTTTGAAAATGATTCCAAAAGTTGTAAATAAATTATCCACATTCATATTCAATTTTGAACCTTATATCCTTTATTTTAGCTGTTGTGCAAAATCCTTCATTACAGTCCAAATAAAGTCCTTGTCTGATCAAACTTTGAAAATGCCAAGACAAGCATGCATGGATTTAAGTGATGATTATACAGTAAAATAGCGTCAGAAAGTTGCAAAAAAAAATGAGAGAGTCTTAATGGTGAAAACCCTTAGGGGCACCGTAAGGCGATGGTGAGGGAGAGAAAAATAAAAATGAGAGAAACTTGTTGGTGAAAATCCTTCGGGGCACCACTAGCCGAATGAGAGTTGTGAGTTCAGGCTTAAAAGGACCAAGCATGACCTCGATTCAAGCTATGATGGTTGATGAGCCAAAAAGTTAGACTGAGCGGATAAATCAAGCTTCTCAATTCTGAAGTGCATGTCATGATTCACTGAAGCCAGCAATGAATAATAAACATGCCCTTTTTGCTTAGGGGAATTTCTCTTACCAGATATTACTCCTCCAGTTTTTCATCCACTCAAGTTTAGTCTAATATTATTTTTTTTTATTTTATCCTTCTGTTTTTCATTTGTTGCATTTCTTCTAAAGACAAGCAAGAAAGAAATTTTGAATTTACTACCAATATTTTTCAATTGCGAAATGCAAGTGCAAGTTGATATGACAATATTCTGCAAAATCATCTGTCTTCATTGGGGCGACATTCTCATAAGTTGGACCTATGGACAAAACACGGTCTCAAGTTTGAATTCAAAGAAGTTGGCCATTTGCAGAAGAAGAAGCAGAGACTTTCAGCAGCAGCGTCACAAACCAACCACCAAGTTTTTCTTCAAACTCACAAATTTTCTTTGACTGAAACAGGGGCAGAAAATTTTCATTTCTTTTGTTTGTTTCTTTGAAATTGCAAGTATTTTCTTTCAAGTCCTAGGCACCCACCTTCAAATGCGGGTATTTTCTTTCAAGTCCTAGGCACCCACCTTCAAATGTGGGTATTTTCTTTCAAGTCCAAGGCACCCACCTACAAATGCAGGTATTTTCTTTAAAGTTTAGGCGCCCACCTTCAAATGCGGGTACCCACCTTCAAATGCGGGTATTTTCTTTCAAATCCAAGGCATCCACCTTCAAATGCGGGTATTTTCTTTCAAGTCCAGGCGCCCACCTTCAAATGCGGGTATTTTCTTTCAAGTTCAGGCCCCACCTTCAAATGAGAGTATTTTCTTTCAAGTTCAGGCACCCACCTTCGAATGCGGGTATTTTCTTTCAAGTACAAGCGCACACATTCAAATGCGGGTATTTTCTTTCAAATCCAAGGCACCCACCTTAAAATGCGGGTATTTTCTCTCAAGTTCAGATGCCCACCTTCAAATGCGGATATTTTTTTTCGAGTTCAGGCGCCCACCTTCAAATGCGGGTATTTTCTTACAAGTCCAAGGTACCCACCTTCAAATGCGGGTATTTTCTTTCAAATTCAGGCACCCACCTTCAAATGCGGGTATTTTCTTTCAAGTTCAGGCACCCACCTTCAGATGCGGGTATTTCTTTTCAAGTTCAGGCATCCACCTACAAATACGGGTATTTCTTTTTAAGTTCAGGCACCCACCTACAAATGCAGGTATTTTCTTTCAAGTTCAGGCGCCCACCTTCAAATGCGGGCATTTCTTTTCAAGTTCAGACGCCCACCTACAAATGTGTATATTTCCTTTCAAGTTCAGGCGCCCACCTTCAAATGTGGATATGTCTTTTCATGTCAGGTACCCACCTTCCAATGAGGGTATATATTTTCAAGTTCAGGCGTCCACCTACAAATGCGGGTATTTCTTTTCAAGTTCAGCGCCCACCTATAAATGCGGGAATTTCTTTTCAAGTCAGGCACCCACCTTCCAATGCGGGTATTTCTTTTCAAGTCAGGCGCCCACCTTCCAATGCGGGTATTTCTTTTCAAGTTCAGGTACCCACCTTCAAATGTGGGTATTTCTTCTCAAGTCCAGGCACCCACTTTCAAATGCGGGTATTATCTTCTAAGTTCATGCACCCACCTTCAAATGCGGGTATTATCATCTCATTTGCTAAAAGATGATCAAGTGATAAGTCAAGCGAAAACAAGAAGCACCATAAAATGTGATAAGTCCAGCAATGCAAGCAATTTTGAGTACCAGGCGCCCACCTGAAGAATGCAAGACAACAATTGAAGATTCAAGACAAAATAGATAGGATCTGCAATTTTTTCATTGTATTTTCTTTTCATGTTGATGTAATAGCAGGACCCGCGAACCGGAACCTCGACGGTACCTCACTCGACTCTCTCTCCATCTTCGAACCACCTTATTCCACTTCCATTCCAATGAGTTGGGTCAAAAATAGGTTACGTTGATTACTTCTTTGCCCGAAAACTAGAATTCTTCGAGTTTCTGAGCAAAGAGGGACAGCTGTAATCACCTAATTTTTGACCCTCCAATTCCAATAATTAATCATTTTTAGGGTCCAGTAGGTCTTCCTCCTAATATTTGAGTTTTTACTTGATTTTAGTAGTTTTTATAAGAAAAGGAGAAAAAAGCACAAATATAGTCATATTTTATATAAGTAGATATTTGTTAAACTTTATTTACAATGGGAGAGCATCTTTGCAAAAGATATTTAGTTATACCAGTACGTAATTTTTTACTATGAATAGGCATGTTTAGTTTCATTCTTTCACAAGCTATCCCCACGTTGTTTCACATTCACATACGTCACTTATTTAATTTCTCACATATAGGCACCTTTCCATTCAATGTTTCACGGAACAGTCACATATCACCCACTCATTATAAACTCACGCCATCACATATCACACACATGCACATTTCAGATCATTTTTGCACAGCCCACTTTAGATTTCTTTGGCCCCAAGCTTAGGTTTTCAACACATACACAAGTATATAAGCTATCTCACTCACACACACAAGGGGGACAATTAGATGAAGGGATGAAAGCAGCCGTCGTTACCATTGATCTTGACCATAACAACTTCTTTATTTCACTTTCGAACAGGATTTCTCCTCTATTTTCCATGATGATAATAGCAACAGTAACTTAATCCTTTAGTATTCCCATTGCTATTTTAGTATTCCAGCAAGAAAATCAACACAACTAATTTAGTTTCTTCATTAGAATCTAGCTCTTTCATAAAAGAAAACTGAAAAAAAAGTTTTCCAAGTCGTGGTTTTTCAATCGAGTCTTCCATCAGTCAAGGTCACCGTTCATCATTGCCGGTCAAGGTTCTGGTCGCTATCCGTGTTTCAAACAAATTGTGTAAGCTGTGGTGCAGTTATTTTTATATAAATTGAAGAAGATTTTGGCGCACACTGAGGTCTACTCTAATCACTTTATTTCTTAATGTTTATGAAGATTAAGTGATGTGTTTGTTTGGTCTGCTTTGCTTGATCGACTCTTCTTTAACTTATTTCATTGGCAATGATGTTGATGATTGGTTCCATTGTGTTAGGTTAGTAAACTACGGACAAGTATAAGCAAAATATACATTTAATCTAAAGTTATAGGACTGTGGGGACTATTTAACTATAAAAGAGATATGCTGAACTTGGTATAATTTTGCTACTGTTTCCGTATGCTTGATTGTCTGCTTGCTTGATTTTATAAATTTTGTACTCATTTATCCGGGTGGGATGTCCCGATTTATAAAATATGTAAAAGGTGGCCGTTTGTGAGAAGACCCGGGATGTCGGGTGCACTTTAGTTTAGGCTAGTATAGTTCTATTTTATTTTTAATCTTTTTATTTTTTGGACTGTAACAGACTGGGGGCTTAAGCATGGCAGGACTTGCCAAGTCTTTTTTGAGTAGAAAAAGGCTCAAGTTTTAAACATGAAATCTAGGGTCCTCATTTTATTAGTGGTATTAACTATCTAGCATTCTCACCTCAATGTTTTGTAAGTTACACAATAGTCCATGTATAAAAGCTAGTTTTTTGCCAAATTTGGCCATATACCTAGCTGCTTCCCTCTCTCCTCTCCTCCATTTTCCCTCCATTTTTTCCCATTCCATTCCCGCCCAAAGTTCCCCCATAGCTGCTGAGCTTTTTCGTAAATCGAAATAATACCCATTCCACCATAGCTGCTGAGCTTATTTACCGAATATCCTTTTCAGTTTTAGGCAATACAAGCTGAGACCACTCACATTTGGGTTATACGGTATTTCATTAAATCTGGTCGCTTCTTATCCATTAAAGGGAAAATCTTTTTCCTCTAATTTTAATCGTATCAATCCAGTCATCTCCGGTAAGTATACTAACTTTAGAACATGTTTTTAGCTGTTTTTGTTGATTCGAGGTTACGGATTCAGTTCCTCCGAATAATCTGCCTGAAATTCCAAACATCATTTCGACGTTCCTACGGTCGTAATTGTAATTCCAAACATATCGCTAGCATTTTACACGGCGTATGAATTTATTGGAATTTTCACAGATAATGTTCGGAACATCCTGCTAGGATGTTTGAGCGTTCTGTTAGCAGTTTGGAACATCTTGCATTAAGCAACGAAAAAGTGTAAGGTGATGTTCAGAACGTCTGAATACGATGTTCCAAACGAGCAACATTGAGGTTTGGAACATCTTGCATTAAGCAATGAAAAACTGTAAAGTGATGTTAAGAACACCAGTAGCGATGTTCCAAACGAGCAACATTGAGGTTTGGAACATACTGTATAAATATTAGTAATACTAATAGTTGGTCATTCCAATTTATTGCAGGTGACCATCGATGGGTGAGGTTATATTAGGAGTTAATTATCAAGGTGAATGGGTGGAGCGTTCTAAATGTTATGCTTGGGTTCTGAAGGTTAAAGAGTCAAGACCCATTCTTGTGCCTAGAGATATTACGTATGATGTTCTACTTAACAAAATCATCGGAAGTTGGGGGGATAAGAGACAATCGGAGGGACATTTGCATTACTTACATGCTGAGTGTTGCCGCAAATAAAAAGACTCCTCCCGTTACAATAAGAAATGATGATGATGTACGCCTTTATATGGCTGATGTTGATTGTAATGGTGCTAGGCCCACTCTAAGGGTAATTGTGGTTACTACGACGGAGGAATGTGTTGGTTCTAATGACCAAGAAATGCCAAATAGTGGAGGGCATGATTTTAGTCAGCAATTGGATGACCTACATGAAAAAGTAGAAGAAGACAAAGGAGGAGAGGTAGAAGAAGACAGAGGAGACGTAGATGTGGATGAAGAAAAAGAAGAAGAAGTAGAAGAAAAATATGTAGAGGAAGATCCTGCCATTTATACCCTTATGTTTCCAACACAAAGCAGCGAGCCGATATTTCACTTCGTCGATGGCACAGGTTTTGAAAAAGGTATGACTTTCGCCAATAAGAAAGAACTGGTCACCAAATTGAAGATTGCAATAGTTAAACATCGTTTTAGTTACAAAGCGTTGAAGAATACTGCAAAGATTTTTACTGCTGGATGTTTAGAAGTGAAATGCAAATGGTGGTTAAGGGCAATGAGGTATAAAAGTAATGATAGGTTCTACATTAGCGTTTACAATAACTTGCACACATGCGGTGTCCAACATCATTCCAGTCATAATTCACACGCCTCTGCCCAGATGATTGGTGAGTTCATGAAAGATAAATATTTAATGGGGAAAGGTCCAACCACAAAAGCCGTCAGGGAGTCCCTTAACAACGATTTTGGTTGTAAGGTTAGCTACTGGAAGTGTCTTAAAGGCTGTCAATTTGCAAAAGCTTTGACACGGGGAACACATGAGAAAGGTATTGAAATTCTTGATGCTTATGCTTATATGGTTAGGAGTAAGAATCCAAGAACCAAGACAGATTTGAGGCTTTCTAGCACAGGGAAGTTCTTATATTTTTTTTCTCTCTTATGGAGCGTGGATCATGGGATTTACTTACGTGAGAAAAGCCCTAGATGTTGACAGTACACATTTGTCTGGCGAGTATGGAGAGGTGTTGTTGTCTGTTGTTGCTCAGGATACAATGAGTCACGTATTCCCTGTTGCTTTTTGTGTTGTATACGAAGAGTATGACGCCTCATATGAGTATTTTTTCGAACAATTACGCTGCATAGTTTCAGATAGTGAAGAGTTGTGCGTTGTTTCGGATAGACATCCGAGCATCTTGAAAATGGTCGCCCAAGTATTTTCTTCTGCACTCTACGGAGTTTGCATGTGGCACCTTGGTGAAAGCATCCGAACAAAGTTTCAGTTTGGAATTCGTCTTCATAAATACTACACTGCAGCAAAGGCATACAGGGTAGAGGAGTTCACTGATGCTATGAATGAGATCAGGACTATTGATTGGAGGGTAGCGGATTATCTTGAAAATATTGTTGGCTATCATAGATGGAGCAGATTATATTTCCCAAGAAATAGGTAAACTATATAACAAGGTATGATATTACTGTCATGCTTTCAATCTGTTCCAAACGTCACACGACGCGTTCCGAACATAAAATTTATGTGCAGAACATTATTAGGAAATTTTATTTTCTAACGATGTTCCGAACGCCTTATTGTCGTTCTGAACTTGTGCTTCATGTTAGGAACATCATGAATGTTATGCACTTCTTATTCCTTTATCTGCACTTGTGCTTTATGTTATGAACATCTTTTGATTATTGTAATATTTATTCTTTTTTATAGGTTTCAAGTTATGACATCAAACATAGTTGAGTCCATTAATTCCATGCTGAAGGAGCAAAGAGAATACCCCATTCCTGCCCTCTTGAAGGATATAGGTAGGAACTTTGCGAAAAAAAATTCCACACTAGGGCTATGAAGTTAATCAACCACCCAAATTTATGCGTCCCAGATGTTGAAATAAAAATAAGGAAGAATAAAGAAGTGGGAGACAAGCTAGTTGTTAACAAGAAGGGAACTTATGGTTTCGAAATCATTAGTCCAGGGTATGAGTCAGAAGTTGATCTATATGAGAGGACATGTACATGTAGGGAGTTTGATCTTGATCAGTTACCTTGTGTACATGCTATGGCAGCAACTAGGGGGTTGCATGGCGATGAATATGGAAGTATAGCGTATGAATACACTTCTGGATACTACACAACACAAGCATACATCCTTGCCTATGCAGAGCCTGTCAATGCAGTACCTCCTGAAGAATCATGGGTCGTCCCTGCTGAAGAGATACTTTATCCAGTGCCTCCGCCCCCAAAGCCGAACAACCGTGGAAGGAGAAGGGTTAACCGGATTCGATCTATTGAGGAACATCTTCCAAAGATGAGAACTAAATGTGGCAACTGCAAGAGATATGATAACAAGAAAACTACATGCCCTGTTGTTCGTAGTGGAACTGAGGCTACAAGTCAGCCTACAAATTGAGTTTATGAATTGGACGAAGCATCGTCCTCATTATAATTTTGGTTATTTGGATTATTTGGATTTCTATTTGAATTGCATAATGGACATTTCATCCTACTTGTATAATTGATATTGTCTACACATTGCTTTACTAGTTTCTTAATTTATGTTGTGCACATATTTGCTTTACTGCATCTTTTGTAATTATGTTGTGCACATATTTGCTTATTGTTCGCAACACATCTAGTGTTATTTAGGATATTACATTTGATGTTCCGAACGATGACAAGGAATGTGAAAGCTTGTGAGGTCTTTATTTCACAATTCATAGTCATAGCGTTTACCAAGTGCTACCTTCGCAAAGATGTTCGGAACATCTTGTCAAGGATATTATATTATACTTTTATACGTGACGTTCCGAACAAGCCATTCAAAATTTAAAAGACACAAACGGCTACAATGAACAGTCAGGATGCCAAAATACCAATACACCAAACGGCTAAAATACAAGTTGGTTGCTGCAACAGTCACGTCAAAACACATTCACACTTGTAAATATGTGTCCCTTCATTTGCTTCGGCCATTGAAAAGGCGTGCACTAGAATTTAAAAGCCACTTCAAAACATCTATAAATACCTCCTTGATGAATACCCAATTCACAATTCATTTCGCATTAACCAAGTATTACGTTCAATTTTCACCAGTTTCTATATCAAGGAAGAACAAGTTGAGGTACTCAAGTTTTTCATATTTTCTACGTTTTTCCTAAAACAATTTCAAAATCTAATCTATTTATATTTCCTTAAACATAACTCCACTTTGATTCTTTTCTAAATTTTAAACAACTTTTCATGCAGATGGCCAATAATGCATTTAACGATCTATGGAATAAGTACCACCGAGTCCGAGAGCCTCCAAACAAGTCCTTCCTACAAGACTGCTAGACGTGCATTTTGAAGTTGTTGACATCAAGGAGATAGCAGATAATTGCGAGAGGTCCATTCAAACACTCGAGACAAAACTTGAGCAGATGCAATTGCAGTTAGATCGGATTGAGGTGGTTTTGCAAAATCAATTCGGTGGAGGCCAAAACAATAATGAAGACGCTATTATATATTAGTTGTTTAAGTAGTTATACTGTTTATGAATATGCTTTTGTTATCTCTTTTCAATTAATATTATTATGAAGGTCTTTAATTAGTACTGTTAAATTGTCTCCAAACCATCATATTTGCATATAGTTCGCAATACATCAACTGTCGTTTAGGATATTAAAATACGATGTTCCAAACGACAACTTGTTCTACTCCATTTCTGGAAAAGTTAATAAATTCATACACTAAGTTCGGAACATATACAATGTGTTCCAATGCTAAACTCTATGTTCGAAACGTATCTGGTATGTTCCAGGTATAACTGATGATCATTAATACTATACACGATCAAATTTCCATAATAGAGTGATAAATGATGTTCATTTTAACTAGAAAGTACCAATTATACTTGTTAGATTTACAAATTGTGATCATTGTGACTAGAAATGACCCACTAGAATTGTAAAAGTGACAAATGATGCTCATTTCGCTTAAAAGGACCAAATATAGTTGGTAGACTAAGAAATATTGACAATTATCAGTAGTAATGACCAATTATACTTGTTAAAGTGATAAATGTTGACAATTATCAGTAGTGATGACCAATTACACCTATAAGAGGGACAAGTGATGATCATCTATCGTAGGGTTGTTTCAAACAACCTATTGATGTTCGTCGCATTACACAGTCGTTCAGATCGCACAATTTTAATGTTTCTATCTTCAACGTATGATGATCCATACATACACTCTAGTTTCGAACATCAAATAGATGTTTGTCACATTTTATGTGTCGTTCCGAGCGCCATGTTCAATTTTTTCTATCTTCATCATAATTTTTCATAATTAGAGTAGTTAGCATGACAAATTATGATGATTATATGACTATAAGTGACCAATTATACTTGTAAGAGTGATAAATTCATCTACTTTCATCACAAAGACCACTTAGAGTAGTATGTGTGACAAATGATGATCATTATGAGTAGAAATGACTCACTATACTTGTTAGAGTGACAAATGATGATCATTGTAACTAGAAATGACTCACTATACTTGTTAGAGTGACAAATGATGATCAATATGATAAGAAATGACCCACTATACTTGTAAGAGTGACAAATGATGATCATTGTAACTAGAAATGACCCACTATACTTGTAAGAGTGCAAATGATGGTCATTGTGACTAGAAATGACCCACTATACTTGTTAGAGTGACAAATGATGATCATTGCGACTAGAAATGACCCACTATACTTGTTAGACTAACAAATGATGATCATTGTAACTAGAAATGACTCACTATACTTGTTAGACTGACAAATGATGATCATTATGACTATAAATGACCCAATATACTAGTAAGAGTAACAAATGATGATCACTATCACTATAAATGACCAACTATACTTGTTATAGGGAGAAATGATAATCCATACATATACTCTAGTTTCGAACATCAAATAGATGTTTGTCACATTTTATGTGCCGTTCCGATCGCCATGTTCAATTTTTTCTATCTTCATCATACTTTTTCACAATTAGAGTAGTTAGCGTGACAAATTATGATGATTATATGACTATAAGTTACTAATTATGCTTGTAAGAGTGATAAATTCATCAGCTTTCATCACAGAGACTACTTAGAGTAGTTTGTGTGACAAATGATGATCATTATGAGTAGAAATGACCCACTATACTTGTTAGAGTGACAAATGATGATTATTGTAACTAGAAATGACCTACTATACTTGTTAGAGTGACAAATGACGATCAATATGATAAGAAATGACCCACTATACTTGTTAGAGTGACAAATGATGATCATTGTAACTAGAAATGACCCACTATACTTGTTAGACTGACAAATGATGATCATTATGACTAGAAATGACCCATTATACTTGTAAGAGTGACAAATGATGATCAATATGATAAGAAATGACCCACTATTCTTGTTAGAGTGATAAATGATGATCATTATACCTACAAATGACCCACTATACTTGTTAGAGTGACAAATGATGATCATTGTGATTAGAAATGACCCACTATACTTGTTAGACTGACAAATGATGATCATTGTAATTAGAAATGGCTAATTAGAGTTGTTAGACTGACAAATGATGATTATTATGAGTAGAAATGGCCAACTAGAGTTGTTAGAGTGACAAATGATGATTAATATGATAAGAAATGACCCACTATACTTGTAAGAGTGACAGATGATGATCATTATACCTACAAATGACCCACTATACTTGTAAGAGTGACAAATGATGATCATTGTGACTAGAAATGACCAATTAGAGTAGTTAGAGTGACAAAGGATGATCAATATGATAAGTAATGACCCACTATACTTGTAAAAGTGATAAATGATGATCATTATCACTATAAATGACCAATTATACTTGTTATAGGGAGAAATGATGTTCCATACATATAGTCTTGTTTCGAACATCCAATAGATGTTTGTCACATGATATGTGATGTTCCGCGCGCAATGTTCTATTGTTCTATCTTCATCATACTTTTCACAGTTAGGGTGACAAATTATGATCATTATATCACTATAAGTGAGTGACCAATTATACTTTTAAGAGTGATAAATTCATAAACTTCCATCATAAAGAACACTTAGAGTAGTTAGACTTAGAATTGATGTTCATTATTACTACAAATGGCCAACTACACTTGTAAAAGTTACAAGTGGTGATCATTGCCACATGATAATTAAAGGGCGATGATCATTATCACTCTAAATTACCAAGTATACTTGTTAGAGTGACAAATGATTATCCATCTATCTCTGTTGTTTCGAACATGTTGTTGATGTTTGTCACATGAACATTATGTTCGGAGCGCCATTTTCCAATGTTGCTATCTTCATCGTATTGTTTTTTAAAATGTTCAGAATAGATAGCGATATGATTGAAACATGAAGTGTGTCGTGCGGAACGACTTAGGGTACAATGGTAATTTACAGGACAAAATAACAATTTCAAATGAAATTTCTTGATCATTAGTACACAAAACATAACAATTGGAAATAAATAGAACCTAAACTATGAACCAACACTTGATCCAAGTACAGAATATGAGAACAATTAGCACCACAACTAGCAGTACCCCAATACCTAATTCCGCCATAACCGCGCCTCTTTCCTCTCTTCTTCAACAGCTTTCAACTTCTTAAGTAGACCCCATATTACTCTCTTCGCTTAATCTTACATCTCTTCATCATGCCATCTAAAGTAGTTGCAGCCATTTGCCTACATAAAAAAAAAAGAAAATAAATGCAACAAATAAATAAACCCATCACCTAACCTGACTATATTTGCATCCGTAAAACGTCCTTCCTGGGTTTAGTTGAGTCTACGATGTTGTTAACTTCGCATAATCTCCACATCGACAAAATGGTACTACACTGCCACTATTAACGGATCTACTAGACATTTTAATCTGGATGTTTGATGTAATTTTGCAAACTGGTTTTATAAATAATGAACGGTTATATAATGTGTTAGGTGGTGTATTTTTATTACCGTTGGTAAATAAATGTTGTTCACGCGCCCAATGCAATAATTTATCACGAGTTTGGGCTAGATCGAAAAGATGTTTGGAACATCGCGTAAAGGATTAGGTTACGCGAATTATACTTATGTACAGTGACGTTCCGAATAATACATTCAAAAATTGAAATTCAAATACGGCTACAATACAAGTTCCAAATACCAATACACCTATCAGCTAGACTAGGTTGCATGTAGGTAGCAACTAGGTCGCAATGATGTTCGGAACATCTTTTCAAGGATACGTTACACGAATTCTACTTATATAGGCTGACGTTCGGAACCACCCATTCAAAATTTGAAATACACAAACGGCTACAATTCATGCCGCTCAAATACCAATACACCAAACGGCTACAATCGTTTTGGTTGCCTCTCTTTACTTCTATAAATACCCAACAATTCAAAGCATTTCAATCCACATTCATCAACTTACAATTCAAACCATTTCAATCCACATTAATCAACTTACACTCAAACCATTCATCATAAAAAATGGCACGTCAACCACGAACAAGAGGTGGCTCCACGGCCAGAGGAGCCTTTACATCGAGGCAAAACACAGTTGTTGCATTATCATTTCCAGACGAACCACAAACTGAAAGGGCTATTGACATATTGGAACAACTAAGGACGGAAGTGTGGGGTTGGAAGTTCCAGTTTGAGGGCTTCCTACATGGCTACAAAAAGGACGTCAAAAAGATGATGAAGGAAATGCGAAGGATCAAAAGAATGCTCAAAGGGCTGCTTGCTGATAAGGCGATGCATTACCTTGACTTCTACTCCTCTCCTTCATGCTAGATGTGGATGTTCCTATTAATGTCTATTATATAATTTCTTTTTGAATGTTTATAATCTAGTATCTTTTGTTAGAATGCTAGTATAACTAGCATTCCTTTTGTAAAGCACTGACAGTGATGTGCAGTTTCTCCATTTGAATGCTAATATAACTAGCATTCTTTTTGTAAAGCTCTACAATGATGATCAATAAAAAATATGTTTGTCTAGTTCCTGTAAATATGTTCAGAATATCTTGACAACGTTCGGAAAGTTACTCTGTCGTTCTGGAACATACACAACCTTTATACAATGAGATATTCATGTTTGGAACATCAATGCTCCGCGCAGAACATAAGATTGTCCTTCTGAACAAATGATGAACAATTTATATGCTCTGTTCATTTTCTAAAAAACTAATCCATCTATAATTAAATAAGCACAATATACAGAACGACATTCAAAATGTCCCGAACTGCATGTTAAAATCTAAAAGGCACAACGGTTACAATTAGCAGTTGCACTCATTTGAGTAGTACATAACGGTTACGAGTTTCGTCAAAGTCACTTTCCATAAAACCATTCCCAACAGACTCGTCGATTGCCACTTTACTCTTATAAATACCCAACAGTCACACATTGATTCCACATATTTCAAAATGCCTCGTCGTCCAAGAACAAGTAGAGCATCGAGTTCAAGATGGCCTAGAGTTCCTTCCTCGAGTTCACAATCAGATTCTAGAAATTCGAACGACGGCTTGGACCAGCTGAGGTATGAAGTGTGAGAATGGAAATTCAAATTCAAAGAATTCTTCCATGATTATAGAAGGGACATAAGAAAGATGAAGAGAACGCTTAAAGGGTTGCTTGCTGGAAAGGAAATTGATTATGTCCCGTACTCCACACCACCAGGAACACCAGCTGAAGCACCACCACAAGCTCCGCAACATGCACCCTAAGTTCAATTGCTTATGATTATTTTAATTATAATTTTATACGTTTATTATGTTATTGTGCCGTTTGTGTCTCGATATAATATGTATTTTGTATTTTCTAAAGAACATTAGTGGAGGAGTTCTTGGGACGTTAGTAACATCAGTGGTCATATTAAGGAACGACTTATCGTTCCAGAACGAAGTAATATTGTTCCAGGGTAAAATTAATTAAATGTTACAGATGTTTGGAACATCATATTGTTTTTCAGGAACAATAATACCTCATTCTGGAGCTTATGTAATAATCGTCTAAATTTTACTATGTCATTTTATGTTGAATGCTGAACAACTGAACAATATATTTGAATGTTTGTTTTAATTGCGACTAATTAAGCTATCCTTTTAAGCACATCAAAAGCTATTACTTGGCTAAGAAAATAAAAGTCATCCATACCTAATTACATAACCAAAATAAAAGTTAAAAGATTATCCAAATATTACAAATACCAAAATCAAGGCTTTATTTTGCCGTCCAAAATACAAACGGCTAAACGTCGCCTCCAATGATCAGCCAGATTGTCACAAATTTTGTCCATGGGGGTGTTTGTAATGAGATGCTCAATGTACATCAACGCGAACACTCTACAGGATTGCCCTGTTAGATTTTGTGGACAAAGTGATCTTGGCACTCTCTCAAACGACCACATGTCTCCTTCCTTACACATCGGATCCAAGTCTTTGAATAGCTTAGAAATTCTGACATAGATCGAGAACATGTAGAGAATGGGGACAATTATTGGCAAGAAGTGTTCATCATCATTACAACTATGATTGCAATCATACACCCAAACCTTCGCTTCAACCATGTCAAACACCGCCAACACGTAGTGATCGTCGTTGATGTTGAAGACGGCGAAGATCCTCTTAGCACCAGCCCAACACCTACCCCCTGGGTAGGGTAGCTTTCCATGTGCATACTTCAGATAATATTCATCAAACTGATACGTCTTCAATGCCAGATCAAGCGGTAGCTTATTTTTTTTCGCATCTGCTTCCAGTTGGTAGTAGCGTTTTTTCATGTTTGTCAAGAAGCCATATCCAAAATGAGGTCACTTTGATCGTAATGATAGGGGTAATTCAAATACCTCTCCCGCATTATTGTCATCACAGCTTCTACATACTGCAGAACATATAAGAGACAAAAATAAATTAGGGGTATAAGTGAGTGAACAAAAGGTCTGTCTTTCCGAACATCAATCCATGTTCGGAACGACTGTGTGATGTTCTAGAAATCTATGAGAAGCTAGAAATGCTTGAGTTGTTCCAAGCATAAGAACGATGTTCCGAACTCAGTTAGTATGTTTCCTACAACGATGTGAAGTTCAGAAAATCATTCAAAAATAAACTTACAATGTCTCACAGCCACACAGTCTTGTTCATCAGATCTTTGAAATCTTGAAAATTCATCGGCAATCCAAGAAAAACATCTTTTTGTTTCTTCCTCTTTTTGATAAATATGTTCAAATCCTCCACTTTTTCCCGCTTCAATGGCTTGTATATATACACTTGAAGCCTCGGACCAACTTTTTCCTGCTTCTTCTTCTCTTCTTTTTGTGGTGATTTCACAACCTTTACAGGTTTTATAATTGTTTTGCTCTTCAACTGCTCAATCGTCTCCTGCATGGCCGCCATCTCCATCTCCATGCCTTTATGCCAATCATTGCAATCTTTGCAATTGCAACTGCTACATTTGGACATGTTGAATCCATCTCCACCAGAGGAATCACCTTTTATTTGCTCAGAAGCCACAATATTTGTCTCATAAGACACGATCTGTTGCTCATAAGCCACCATCTTTTGCTCATAAGCCACCATCTTTTGATCATAAGCCACAATCTTTTGATCATAAGCCAAAATATTTTGCTCCATTGCTCCCTCCATCCGCTGCATTCATCATATTTGCAGCCTCTGCAATTGGAGCTCCTCTTCACTGTACCAACTTCAGTGATACCAGCAACTTCAAACTCACCAACAACTTCATCATCATCAGCTTTGTTTCCAATGTCAATATTTACATCTTGCAGGCCACCAATTCTCTCTTCATTATATTCACCATCACTTCCAGACATCATCATTTCTGGGGCTTCCATAGCTTTAATTTCTATCACTTGTCTTGGAGGGGTTGCAGGATTGTTCTTGAAGATACAAATTGTAGTGCCACCAACAAGACCAACGCTGCAAACATCCTCAAACACTTTACAAAAATGATCTATTGTGTCGTCCTCGGAGTCTTCAAATGGCACGAGGTCTAGAAAGTAATCCATGTCCAGCTCGTCATCAATAGGAATGAGGAAAGGGTGAACAACCTGTTAATATGCCCAACAACATTAAATAAATAACAACTAAATTTTAAAAATCTTTTAATGTTGTTTGGAACAAAGTCATGTTGTTCGAAAACATCAAGCCGTGATGTTCCCAACATCGTTGACTGAAGTAGTTGACAGTTCTTCATGAAGATGTTCCGAACATCAATTAGAAATATCTCAGCAAACATGAAGTTGTTCCAAACATTACATAACATATATGGAAAATGGAATTACTTACAGGAATATCATGTTGGTCAAACAACCTCTCCGTATCTCTTTCACAAATTTCAGTAAGCCTGTTTATGATCCTTGACGTTGTTTTTTCTTTTGGCAAATCCTTTGGCCTCAAGGCAGGTATAGCTTCATGAGCCCAGGCCATGAATGCCCATGGAAAGCCATAAAGATTGTAATTCTGGCTTCCTTTTGTACGAGGTTCCATTGGCTTGATAAGATATTCCATTGTTAATTCAAAACTCATCCTACCCCAAGGATAACGCTGGAATGCCTCAAGATTGGCGGACAAGCACACCACCCATTCCTCTATTCCATATTTGGAATCCCTCGCACAAAGAATAGTATGAACAAACCAAGTCATGCACATATTTAAATACCACTCTTGGGTCAGGTTCTAGAACATACCAACTCAAGCAAGTCACCAGACTTCACAACTTGCTTTTCTTTGGCTGTTTTTTATTTTTTGGGCTTGTTGAACTTCCTCTTGGCGGGTGAAGGTGAGGGTGAGGGTGACTCCTCCACCTTCTTCTTCCCCTTCCGCTTCCCACTCCTTTTCCTTCTTCTCCTTCTCCTACTTTTCCTTTATCTCTTTTTCCTTCTCCTTCCTCTTCTTCTCCTTGAAATAATCAACAACAAACTTCCACAATTCCTTCCCCTTTTCATTCATTTTTTTCATGTACTGTTTACTTGGATAGGCACCACAGTTTAGCCCTGTCATTAGTGCAAACTCGGATAGGCCAAAATGTGCTGGCAATCCATTGAAGGATATCCAAACCTCTTTCTGCTTCTTGCAAATAATCCTTCACATGAGGAGGTTATGCACCAACTTGGTTCCAAACAGTAGATATTCCGATAATTGCAAGAAAGGACCGAAACAACTATGGCAAAATCCCCTTCTCACATGTAATTTTTTCAAAACCTCCTTGAACTGTATCATACCCTTAGCCAACGAAGAACGGACAGTAATCTTCCTATTAAAAGGTTCATTTTTGGTCAGGAAGGTCTTGAAGAGACCCTCAACGTTACTCTTGAAAGTAGCATGACCAACGTCTTCATACTGCACATAATTTTAGCATAAAATTAATAAAATGAATCACAATGATAGTAAATCACATTAAAACATAAATGTTCGGAACATGTTTATTTTGAGGTTCTGAACGACAGTAGAAATCGTTTGGAACATCACATAATGTGTTCAGAACGAGAGCTACCTGCCTTAATGCTGATGTTGGGAACATATATATGTCATGTAGAATATCAACATAGGCGTTCCGAACAATAATAAGTTTCAATTCAACTATCACCTGGTCTTCCTCCAGTTTCAATCCAGATGTTCTTTCAACAGTTTCCTTCTCTTCACCCGCTTCCTCTTCAACATTTCCACCTGCATTATTTATAGCTTCCCCATCTATTTTAACTCTTTTTTCACGATCCTTCAGAAAGTTGCTTTTTAAAATTACATCATCCGCCTCTCTTCTACTTCTTTTACTGCTTCTTGGACTCTCCCCTGTCTTATTTGCTTCCCCCTCTACTTCTTCTCCTTTTTCTCTACTTAAATCATCAGCTTCTTCATTTTTTTTACCACCATCTTCCTCTTCCTTTTCACGATCACCATCTTCCTCTCCAGTCTTCAAAAAATCACTTTTTAACAGTTTATCAATACCGGCGTCATCTAAATCCACCCTTCTTTCACCCTCATTTGCAGCCCTCTCCAAATCCTCCCCACCTTTACTTAGATCGTAACTTAGTGCTGGACTTTGGCTTTCCTCTTGTTTATCACCTTTGTTTCGTCGACCTACTACTTCTCCTTGGCTATCGTCGTTACTCTCCACAACTAATTTTCTTTTTAGTTGTTCTAGTTGTTCTTGGGCGTTTAGGAGTAGGTTCTAAATCTGTAGGAGTACGTTCCGAATCTGAAGTAGTAGGCTTCTCAGGTTTCTTCTTCGGTGAAGGGCCCTTTCTTTTAGAAATTGCCTTCTTGGGAGTCTTTGTAAGCTGCTTCTTCTGCTCATCTTCATCTTTCAATGTTAAATTTCTCGGTCTTAAATTTACCAATTTCTGCAAAGCAAAATTAGAGGATACAAAATTTAGTTACAGAAAATCATGAACATCCAATTAGATGTTTAGAACCTCAGATACTATGGTGTTCGGAACATCAAGACACATAACTACAATAACTTCAATTTGCAACTAAATAAAGCAGCGTTGGTTCATAGAAAACCCTCAAATCGTCACAATTTAACCAAATATTGTAAAAAGCCTAAAATTTTCAGTTGAACATTGAAAATTCCCTTTGTAGTTCGGAACTACTTTACCCATTAAAATACATAATGCTATTCAATTTCAATACAATATTACGCCTTTTGTACAAAAACAAACACCCAAAGCATCGTTAATCACTGTGGACGAAAAAATTTAAAACAAAAACCTAGGTTCGAGATTTACACCACAGTTTAAATGATCATGACATTGTTTATATCTTTTATATATAATACTTTGTTGTATTACTGGTCGGATTACTTGAAAACCACAGAGAAGTTGAGATTATTTGGTTTAGATTTGGCGTGAAAAAGGAGATGAAGTGAAGAAGTTAAAGAAGCCACGCGGGGGAGGGGGAGGGGAGGTTAATGTATGTTGTTCCCAATGTTTGAAATCATTATTATGTATGTTTTAAGAAAAACCCTCAAATTTTAAAAGTGTTAATTTGGTCCATGATTAGTCTTAATCAGACTTAGGAAAAAAAATGGAAAAGAAAAGCCGAGGACCTTTTCTGCCAAAAAAATACTTGTGGAGTTCTGGAACGCCACATCTCATAACATACTATATATAATTTTACCTGCGTGTGCTTGTGTGTTTGTGCGTAATTAAATATTTTTCGAAAGCCGACAAAGATCAAACGAGCAGCTATAGGGTCGGGAAGTGCCTAACACCTTCTCCCTGATCAACAGAACCTCCGTACCCATTCTATGAATTCGCAAAACCAGTTCATCGGATGTCATTAATTTTAAAAGAGGTTTTTCTTCTAATAAATAAAAAGAAATACAAATATTTATGAAAAGTCGATTAGGTGACCCAACACGCTTAGTTGACGTATTTTCTTCACTTTTAATGTTGGGTGGCGACTGGCGACTCCGAAAATCCCTTAAAAACCTCTTTTGAGTCGCCACTCATTTTTCGTATTTTCGGAAAAAATGGGTGCGACATCCACCAATCATCATTTTTTTAATGTAAAAACATACTTTAAATTTATCTTTTGGTAAGTAATAGTTTAACACTTATACACTCCGTTCGGATGGTTGTTACCCATCGTTTCATAATATGTTGTATTGTATCGTATCGTATGGTACTGTATCGTATTGTATTGTACAATGTTTGGACAGACTGTATTGTTTACCTTGGTTTAATAATAAAAAATAAGGTAAAAGGTAATATGGGAATATAAATAATAAGTGAGGGCATGATGGGTAAGAAAAATAGGTAACGACGCGATCCCACCAAATCGATCGTTACATAAAGTGACAGTTTTCATGGTTATATAACCATAGATTTAACGATACCATACAATGTTAATTAGAGAAACAATCAAAACAAACTCGTAGCCATGGTAACAATACAATACCATACCACGGGTTACAACCATCCAAACAAGCTGTTAGTCCAACACGTAATGCTTAAAAATAATTTTAATGAACTAACCCAAAACGAGCTCCATATGTTAGGGCATCTCTAACCTTGTGCACTATTTTTTGCACCAAAATAGTGCAAACATCAAAATGGTACAAACTAACTTCAACCCATTGTACTATGTTTTGCACCAAAAAAGAATATTTCATTTATTTTCTTCTCTCTCTTCTATATTATATTATTTTCTTTTACTTAAATTTTATTTTTTAATTTTATAAAACAAATCCTTTCTTTTTTACATATTTATCCATGTAATTCATAATCCATTGTTATATAACCATTTAATATAAAATTATTTTATACGATTAATTCTAAAATAATATAACTTGTAAGCAAATATTATACGTTATACATATTAATGGATAATTCAAATAAAATAAAATTATTGATAAAATAGAATTAAATAAATATTACATTAAGATAGAATTTATTTTAATTCTACATAAATATTCAACTTCTACAATTAGTATGTTGCTCCCATAAATGCTCTATTAATGTATTACGAAGTACAAATGAGCATCTTTATTCTTAATTTTCTCAAATCGAGCTAAAAATTGTTCAATTATAACTTCTAATAAAATTAACTCCCAATTTTAATAAAAATAATATGCACGAAAATTAAAAGACACTCCAAAATTAAGATGTAAAATTAATATTATAAATACTACATAAACAATTATTAGGTATATTAGGAATCTAAAACAATTATTAGGTATATTAGGAATCTATATATAAAAATTAAAATTTATAGTATGTTAAAATAAAAATGTGACATAATAAAAAAAGTTTAATGAATAGTGATGGTGTAGATGAGGTATATTAGGAATTTAAATGTAAAATTAAAAGTGTTGTATAATAAAAAATAATAATAAAATAATATTGAATAGTAATGGTGCAAGTGAATATTATTATATCAAAATGAGCAAAAAATAATAAAAATTTGGATTTTTATTGCACTAAAATAGTATTTGATGCAAAAAATAGTGCAAAGTCACTTTCCAACGTCACTAGACACATTCCATGGGACTACACTACTCTACAGGGACTAAACAGTAATTACACTTCATAATTATAATACTAAGTATAACAAAAGATCCTACTTGTACCACTTCTCATTAATCGCCGTGACTCAGCGCGTGTTCCCCCGTCTCCACCATGTCCACGACGGAGCAACCACTGAAAAAACGAAAACTTTACGACCAATCACCAGCGCCGCCACAACCACCGCCACCGGCACAACCACCACCACCGCCACCAGCGCAACAAAGCGGGTCTGGTCCGAACTTATCACAGGATGAAATTCTCCGACGGAGAAGAAACCAGGAAGAGATTCGGAATGTATACGAGTGTTATAAAAGGGTTAAATTTTGTATTTCGCAGAACGATGATCGTCGATTTTCGTCGGAACTTGAACAGGCTTACCTTTCTCTTATTACTGCTTCTAGAGGTATCAGTTAGTTAATTTTATTTACCACTCGTTATTGTTTAATTACCGCGCGGTAAATAGTTAATTGATATGTATTCTCATTAAGTTTTATATGGTTTGGTGTAAACACTGGTGCGGGGAAGTTATTACTAAGGAGGAACTATATGTCATTTAGTTTAGTTTTTTTCTTATGGTAATTTATGTTATATTTTGTATACGAACCGATTGAGTGATGCAAAGCTAGGGTTAATACTTCTTATGTTTGAACTGATGTGAAGAAGAGTGTTTTTAGGGTTGTCGATAGAGTGATGCAGAGCTAGGGTTTATTGCTTCTCATGGTTGAAGCGATGCTCGAAAGAATGTCGTACTTGTGGCAAGTCGGACATGATAACTGAAGATGTAACACATGAAATAAATATAGAATTAGTCTATTTTATTCAGGCTATGTTAGTTTCTTTCATCTAATAGGATGATGAGTGGTTTAGCAGTGTAATGACTCGTGAGATAGGATGATACCTAATAGAATGAAAGGCAAGTTTTGTAGAACATTGTGAGACCAATGATATTACATTAGAATGAAGGTTCAACCTTTGAAGTCCAAAATATCAGCAAGAGGAATGTCATAGAAATGCAGATGTTAAATGGATGTACAAGCAGACAAGATTGGGCAACAGTAAAAGTGATCACATATGACAAAGATGCAAGTTACAAGGATATTATAAATGAGAGGTCATCTATGATGGTTTGATCATATCAATTATAGAACTTAATATACGGTTCCTTGATGCAACTATTAATATGATGATTAGAAGGAAGTTATTGTTGGTTGAAGGGCTCTGAATTATGCTTTAGGGAACATTTACACTGTGGGTAACATGGTTCGTTCGTCAGTTGTTGAAAGATTAGGCATATGAAACTTAGACAGGTTACCCAGTGACGTGCATTAGTGTTCCCTGTCGTTCTTTCAAAAATCTCATATAACTGTTTCAGTTGTTCCATGAGACCCACTCCCCTGCTATTTTTGCCGAAATGTGATGCAAGTGTACCTATTGTTCTATGAGACCCACTCCTGCTCCGTTCTTTCTAAAGTATCACTAAATGTTCTTTTCATGCTCTCATTATCTTAGTTTATTGTTCCGGTATAATGAATTGCCATCAGTTTTCCTGATAGAAGATCGTTATATCGGGTGTAGCCTGTGAATTCCCAAAGGAACTTGCTCCTATTTGTGAAATTATTGCTCTGGTGCTGAAATACATATGGAGTGTAGTGTACTATAAAATTTTTAAACTATTTTTTTATGTATGATTCTGTGTTTGCAGGCTGCTCCAGTGTACAACGTCTAGTGGCTGATTTTATTCCTCGATATGCTTCATATTGTCCTACTGCTCTTGAAGCTGCAGCAAAAGTTGTTATCAACATGCATAACTGGAACTTAGGTTTGATTGGTAAAGGAGAAGACACAGATGGTGTTGCATTTGACACTGCTAAGGCATGCATCTTTGGTCTAGCTGATATCTGTCAAAGTGCTGCTGCACAGGCATCAACATCATCAGTTATTCAAGGAATTTGCTCCACAGTTTTTCACGATGCACTCACCTTCTTCATATCCTGTTTTGAAGGGAAGGAGGTTCTCGAGATTGCCGACAAGGAAATTTTTAGTATTCAAGATGATCAATTGTTTGCTGAGTACCAGAAGAAAATTTTAAACAAGGAACAATCGGTATTGATCAAGCTATCCGAGTTCCGTGTACTTAGTTTCCTCAGAATTTTCTTTACTTGCCCAAAAAATTCAATTGCAGCTTGTTTTGAGCTCTTCGACTCTACTGGATCGGAGGAAGCTAAGCGGGACGGATATTCTTTACTTCATCAGTTAACAAACAGGCTTGATGATGCTGTTGCGCATCCTAGGAATGGTGGAGATAGTGAAGTGACATCATCAGAAAAATCCATAGAAACAAGTAATGGAAGTACGGATGTTGTGGATGATGGCCTGGCAACATGTGGCAAACAAGGCTCGGACAACAGCTCTCTTGTTCTGAAGAACTGCTTATTAGGACTGGTATGATTAAACAGTCAATTAATGTTTCTTTTCACTTATTCTCTGAGCCCCTGTTTATTGCAGCTTTATAATGGACTTTACAAAAGAAAAAAAAAAGACACTAGTGTTAGTGGTCTCTTTAGAATGAGACTGACGTTGGCTGCTTGTGTCCATAATGAGATAACATCTGGGCTTAAGATTATTGTTTCTATTTCCATCACTAGCGGGCAGTTTACTGAAGGAAAATAAGTCCACTAGATGGTGCTGACTATTGTGATCATGGAAGCAAATATACAGCTAGAGCTGTTATTCAGTTCCCTATACAGTTTAGCACTTCTTCCATCCCTGAACATTATCAATTCCACACCACACCCTTTGCTTTCAAAATCAGTTATGGCTAAAAGTTTGCTATTTCTTCCTTTTTTTCCCATTTAAACTGGAAAGAATAAGTTCATCTTTTGCCTTTGTTCACTCCCTCAAGCCTCTCAACTAGCAAGATACCTGCCTTTTATCTTTTATGTTGTAACCCATCATTTTCTGTGGCATTTAAGAAAAGCTTAACCTTTTTCTCCTTTATCCAAAACTTTTAAGCTGCCTTGAAATTACAGCGACCAGCATACTGATTGTGCAGAGAATGTGGTTAAAATATCTTCAGCAAGCAATCCAAGTTAACTTGAAATGAACCTTTACTCCTTAAATTGTGCTTGTCCTGGTTCATGAGACTAATCCTCGTCTGTTTATAAGTCGAAATATGGGACTTGTTCGGTTTCATTTCAGTACGTCTACTTATATTTCATTGTTCTTTTTTCATTTTGGAAGTATTTTGTTTCATGTTAACTGATATGAGCAACTGGTTTACCTGTGAAAATCATAGCCCAGCACGAAGAGTGCAGATTCACTATACAACAACATACCCTGTGTGATCCCACAAGTGGAGTCTGGGGAGGGTGGGGTGTATGCTGACCTTACCCGTACCCTTTTGGGGTAGAGAGACTGTTTCCGTCAGTCGCCCGATTCAATAAAAAGTTTTTTTTTTTTTTTTTTTTTTTTTTTTTTTTTTTTTTTGAAAACCGGTTTGAGAAAATACAAGAGTAAAAGGTAATAATAAAGATAATCTAAGTAAAAGAAATGTATCGACATCAAAAGATAATCGAAGTAAAAGAAATAATACTATCTATAATATTGATTAGGAGAGGTAAGCATATCGGGTGCTCTAAGAAAACCACAGTGCAGATTCAGTATAATGTGCATTTTTGCGATTACCTTCATTCCTAGTAGCCAAACCTTAACTCAAGCTTTAGGTCTGAGACATCTTGCCATATGCTTACCTCCCTAGGTAGTTTGTGTTCTCATGAGATTGTTCAATTTGAATTCCATATAAGCTCCTCCTTTTTCTTTGCTTAAATCCATCACAAATTGAGTTTGTTTAATTATACATTTTAATCATGTTAGCTGAATGCTGGTTTTCTATCCTCTCAAAACTTTAGTTGAGAAAACCTAAATACAGTACAATCACAACTTCAGATATCATTGCTTGGTTTCATGGGTGCTCAGTGCTTTTAAGTTTTTTCCTTGTTAATTTTTTCATAGATCTATACAGAAACATAGGACCATTGTTTTAAGGTGAAAGACTTGTATAGTGCTTGAAAGAAAATGTACTGTATATTATTAACATCACCTAGTAGTAGGGTGAATTGAGCTCTATATTATTTCTCATGAAAATGTTTCTCATGAATTGTTGAAAGTCTTTTTTATAATTCAACAGAAATGAGGGATTTCAAGATACCAACTTAAGGGGAGTAGCCTTAGACAAAAGCCTAGTATTTAAGTGGAGAAAAGTAAAGAGAGGGGCCATTATCCACTGTATTTTGAACCGTGTGCCACGATGTCTCCCATTAATGTCTGAAATCCCGATTGCTGCCATTTTCCACCGTATTTCGAACCGTGTGCCACGATGTCTCCCATTAATGTCTGAAATCCCGTTTGCTAACTGCAAGGAAAAAATAATGTATGATGATCATATGTTGCTAGATTACTCTGGAATTTTCCAGAGAGTTAAACACTTAGTTTCCATAAAGTATTATCCTCCTTCCTGGGTGGAAAGTAATATTCAATATGATTGTTTTCTATGGTTTTCAAAGTTATTGCTCAAAGATGTGCCATCTTATTATGATTCTTTTCTTTGGTCTCTAAGGCTTTTGCTCAAGATGCACTTCATATTTCTTTATACAGGTCATAGAGAAAGATCATTCTCTGAAGAGTTGGGTTTTCTCAAGGTTTAAGAAGTTAAGTAAATTGGCATCCTCTCAAGTTGTTTCAGATGTTTCCTCAGTTCTTGAGGGAATATTGCCGTCCTTCTTAGATGAAGTGAAGGCAGTAAAAACTCATGATGATGGTGATGAGGATAGTTTAGATACGACATTGTATGCTAGTGAGTACATGGGTCATGAGCTATCTGCTCATAAAGTAACTCATGAAGTTTCTGGAAGCCCACGTTCTGTACCTAAGGAGGTCTACGACCAGAAGATTCTTTCACCCCTTAGTAGAACACCTTCGAACTTGAGGAGTAGCTCATTTGATGGAGGCCACCATGGTGTCCTGATGGAGAACGATCAAATTCCAAATATGGACCGCCCTCTACCAGCCTCAAGATCATCAACTGGAAACATGAGTTGTTCCATGGAGTCGCCTATGCAGCACTTACCACTGCCTCATTCTTCCCCAAATCAAGTGATTTGGTACACTGATGGAGACCCAGCTGCAGCAGATATCTTTCCTGCTTCAAAGCAGCTGTGGTTGGGATCTTTAGGCCCTGATGCATCTGAAGCTCTTGTCAGACATAATTTTGAGAGGTTTGGTCCAGTAAATCAATTCGCATTCTTTGCATTCAGAGGTTTTGCTTTGGTTGAGTACCAAAACATTATGGATGCAGTGAGAGCAAGGGAAATCATGCAGGGAACTTCTCCTTGGGGTGCTGGTCTTCGTATAAAATTCATGGATATTGGATTAGGAACTAAGGGGGCTATAAATGGTGTTGCTGTTGGTTCTAGTTGCTATATTTATGTTGGAAGTGTTCAGAGTCACTGGATGAAGGATGATGTCGTGCATGAGCTGAGAAAAACACTTCAAAGAGGTCCTCGGATGGTTACTGATCTAGGTAGTGAAGGTGCATTGCTGGTGGAATTCGACACACCTGAGGAGGCCACAATTGCCATGAATCATCTGAGGCACTGGCGTAAGGTAAGGAGTAACTGCATTCAGCCCCAAAACTTAGCTCCAGCTAATGCCACCATGCATACTGAAGGTGTGAGACCTAGCACTTCCTCTGTTTATGTGAGTACTGCAAGCAACTTTTGTGCCAATAGTACTGTTGGGCCATCTCACTTCCAGAACTTGCTTGAGAACCATTCTGACAGTTATGTTCCAAGAATGTCACGTCTATCTTCTTTGCTTTCACAGTTAAGTACCAAATATAATATCACATACAATCCTGGCTATACGAGTCATCGCGCGCCAGGGAATTGTGAAACTGGATTCATGGGTGGAGATGCAATGCAGACAAATACACTAAGGATTAGCATTCCAAACGGTAGCTCCTTGTTTATCACAGAAGATGAGCTTTTGGCTATTTGTAATCTTGCCATTGACAACAAAGGTTCTATCATCAGGTTAATGAGAGAAAATATGCCTATGGGTTCTTGTTGGCTAGTTGAATGCAGCAGCGTGGATTCTGCAATTACTCTCCTGAAGACGCTTCGTGATTCTCCTGGGTTATTCTTCCAGATAGAATTCAGGTATGTAATATTAATCCCCCCACCCCCACCCCCCGTCCACCCCCAAAATAAAAGAATTCAGGTATGTAGTTGCTTCTAGCTACTTGTCAGGCAGGGAATGGGTGGATTATAGATGGGGCAATTAGTTTGTATTAGTATTGGTTTGACATACCTGTTTGTTGTTTTAGATAAAACAGAATTTTGTATAAATCATATAGGCAATCACATATGGTTCTCTATATTTTTCTTATACATTGTGTATGTGGGGTTTTGACAGTAGATATTACTATTACATTCGTTTTTTGAAAAATGGAAATATGCAATGCATGAAATTTGCAACTTACAATAAATAGAAATGAGCAATTGAGCATTAAGAAATTTAAAATTTATGATCACTAAAGTATCCATGGCCTGGAGAACTATTAGCTCAGAAATTGCCCTTAAGGATTTAAACTAATGAATCTTGTGAGTTTCAGGTCGATTCTCATCTTCTACTGGCATATTGTTAAGTTAAGGAAGTAAAATTTGACGGGTTTTGCAATTTTTTGATCAGTGGTGGAAGTGTAAAGATTTTCTTCTTTGTAGTTTACTTGGTTAGTTGGTTGTCTATTTGTAGCATGCCACTGGAGTAAGATTTAGATGAGGGGTTTATGTTTGACATGGTCCTCCACTAGCTCAAAAAGAAAATCATATGGTCCTCTAGGTCTAAGTTTTCTTTCTTCTACATTTTATTCAAATGTGGAGGTGTCTTAATTTGGTTTATTCCTTGCTACCTATTTATAAAGATGCATCTACTGATATCTCTTGTTTCGGCGTCATATTTTCTCTTCGGAACTATGGACATTTCTGTGGATTATGGTAAAAGAGAATCTCCAATTTATTAAGGGAGTACACCAAACATAGCTTTAGAGGCTCTTACTAGATAGGGCGGTAAATTTTAACAAAAATAAAACCAGTATCAGTATAAAAAAAATATATTTTTTAGAATGGTAACATTTGTGTGTGTGTGTGTGTGTGTGTGTGTGTATATATATATATATATATATATATATATATATATATACATATTCTCAGCACAAAGTCTGTGCTGGTAAGCAAGTACAAGATCAAAAGTAAAAGCAAAAAGGAAAAATAACTAAACCTTACCTTGCTCTACTTACAAGGATTCTATAATGTCTAGTATGGAATCATCATCATTTACATAATTTTCTGTGAAATTCATCTTGATCTTTTGTAGTGTGATGCTTTTTCCTTCAAACACCCTAGCATTCCTCTCCTTCCAAATGGTCCACCAAATACAAGCAGGTATCAAACTCCACCATTTCTTTTTCGTGACAGAATTCCTAACCTTATTCCAACTTCTTATAAGATCAACTGAGGACTTAGGCATAGTCCACCTGAGCCCCACCATGTTTAAGAACAAATGCCACAGTTGCGAGCTTGTTTCGCAATGAATGAATAAGTGGCTGTTGTCCTCTGATTCTTTATTGCACAGATAACATCTGGAACACAACTGGAACCCCCTTGCCATAAGCTTTTCATGCGTTAAGCAAGCCTGTCTAGCTAGGGCTGCCCATAGTATGGTAAATACCGAATTACCGTACCGAACCGAAATTTTTTTTACTTCGGTAATGGTATTTTGGTATTTGGTATGAAATTCTTAAAAAATTTGGTATTTGGTACGGTAATCGTTATCTATAAAGAAAATACCGAAATACCGAAAATGCCGAAATACTTAATTACATATACAAATTATATATATTATATTTATATAAATCATAATAACTCCAATTAATCTAAATATGAGCTAACAAATTTCTATATAGAATATCTAAAACTTGTGATATGATTATATATTTAATTAAAACTTATAAATATTTATAAATAAAATAAATAAAATAGTATCAATACCATCAAATCTAATTTAATTCTTTACTAGAGAGTTGTCTTCCAAGCACCGTCAAAACTCAAAAGCTTGTTTTGTGTGTAAAAAATATATTAGCTTATCATAAGTAGAAATTAAATTTCAATAATGAAATTTTTTGTCTAAGCTTGTGTAGTAAAGTTGGTTTAATTAGATTTCGGCTAGTGTTATTTGTACATTGGAGCTTTGCTACATGTTTTGTGGTATTTTTGTATTTTGCGCTAATGCATTGTGAAGGTTTATTGTTAATTGCCAGATGAAGTTTCTTAGTTCCTTTCGCATTTTTTTGCAACATATATATATATATATATATATATATATATATATATATATATATATATATATATATATATATATTATATGTAAGTCGAAGTCGAACAAACTATGGTTACCGACTTACCGTACCGAAATTACCGAAACCAAACATGAAAATACCGAACCACGGTATGACATTTTTAAAAACCGAAAACCAAAACTACCGAACCGAAATGTGAAATACCGTACCGTACCACGGGCACGCCTATGTCTAGCCACTAACCATGAGAAACAGAGAACTTTGGTAGGTACTTGTACTTTCCAAATCTGTTTCCAGGGCCAGTTAGAAATTTCTTGGTTGCTATTTGATAAAATTTGATACGCTGACCTCACTGAAAAGATATTCTTGCTATTACCTTTCCATATTAATTGATCCTCACAGTTTGAAAGTTCCTTGAAAATTTTCCAACTGTTTCAGAAGGTCAGCAACTCTATCAATCTCCCAATCATTCAAAAATTTCCTAAAGTTGAAGTTCCACCCCTGCTGAGTCCATAATTCTGCTATCTTAGCATCGGGATTAAGTACCAGGCTATATAGGTCAGGAAATAAGTCTTTTAAAGGGCCATGCCCAAGCCAATCATCATTCCAGAATGATGTCTTCAATCCATTGCCAATTCTGAACCCTGCATTTTTAATGAAATTAGGCCACAAAGGTCTGATGGACCTCCAATTACTCACACCAAAAGTTGAGTTGACTGCTTTGGTACACCATTGCGAGCCTTCCTCATATTTACATCTGATAACTCGTCTCCAGAGAGCATGTTCTTCACAATTGTACCTCCACAACCATTTTAATAGAAGACTTTGATTGTGAATTCTCAAATTTTTGATACCGAGGCCTCCTTTTCTCTTGCTAATAGTTACAGACTTCCAGTTGACTAGATGAAAAGCCTTGGTCTCCTTGTTCCCTTGCCAGATAAAGTTTCTTCTAATAGCATCAAGTCTTTTTTCCACTTTGTTTGGCAAAGGAAATAAAGACATCACATATGTAGGAATATCATCAAGAACCGAATTTACAAGGACCACTCTACCACCAAGAGAAAGATATTGACTTTTCCATTTTAGCTAATCTCTTTTTCACTCCTCTCCAAAACCCCTTCCCATATCTGCAGAGCCTTATTTTTTGCCCCCCATGCTAGGCCCAAATAGGTAGTTGGCAAGGTCCCTATTTCACACCCCAAATAGCTGCCAAAAAATGAGTATTGCTGACCTCCTTTATCGGAAATAACATGCTTTTCCTCCTATTGACATGGAGACCTGAAACAGCATCAAAAATAGTAAGGATTAATCTAATATGTCTTAGCTGCTCCGCATCAGCCTCACACATTATCAGGGACCTCACAATAATGTTGTTGATGATAATAGCAAACAAAATGGTGCTTTTTCCCTTAATGAACTTTGCAACATATGAAAATACCTGGAGTAATTTGAATGATTCACCACATTTCAATTTCTAACATTCACTTGTTTTCTTTTTCTTTTGGTTCCCGACTTCCTGTATGCCTAGAACGCTCCACATTATATTAAAAGCTTATGTCTTAAACCATGATCTGAGCTTAACATTGAGCTTCTCCTCCCCTTGTTCAAACAGTCACCCTGGGCAACATCATATTCCTGTTCCTGTAAAAAATGAAGGTAGTATGCTGGAGCTCACATCACCCAGACTAAATCCAGAGCAAGGAAGCATGCCACATGCTGGATATGCACTACAGTCAAACTGGGCACCTGTAGCAAGTAGAGGGATGCCCGAAGTTGGTACTGGAAAAACTGATACGATGGTTCCGATTCCATCACCTGGAGGTTCTTCTCCACTACTCTAGTTGTGTTGTTCTCAATAGCAGTTTGATGGTCGTTGTCTTATGGTTCTCCCCATGATTTCTGCAGGTAATCATATATTCTCTGGTGCTGTCAATGACATGTGGATGCACAGGAAATCTGAAGCAGAGGTACATTCTAGACCGGGAATCGTTGCCTGCAATCTTGCACCTCCTCAAGCGCCTTCAAGACCACTACAGCATATTCAAGGACATCCCACTGTGCCACCACCAGTTCAACTTCCTCATGCAGCACCACAGGCAATTCAAGGACCTCCTATTCCACCACTGCAGCAAGTACAACCACCGCCCTTTGGGCACCCAATGTACTTCCCGCCAAGTGGGTGGGATTCACGTGGTCTGAACCATAACTTGCCTCCAAATCCAATTCCATCTGGTGCACTGCCTACTAATCTTCATTATTCAGTTGCACCACCATTTGTACCTGCTTCTGTGACTCCCCTGGCCCAGACACAAGGCAGCTCCATGCCACCATTTGATCATATGTTTCCCGTGCCTGTTGGTCGACCACCAGTGACGCCTTTACCACCACCACCACCTCAGCTTGACTTATTACCCCCATTACCTCCACCTGTCTTGCAGCCTCCATTACCTCAGTCCCCACCCCCACCACCTTATCCTGATCCACCTAGTATTCCTCCTCCACCTAGTTCCCCGCCTCCCCCACCACCTCCGCTATCTGAATCTTCAAATTCGGAAAGTTCTAAACTATATTATCAGAATCAGTGGCAGGGCTCCTTGAGTAAAAGTGGAGTTAATTACTGTACAATTTATGCACAAAGAGTAGAGTCAGATTCTTGCAGGTATTCGAATGCCAGTGCTGAGCCCACAGAGTAAGGATTTCAGTGCCTTTGATGTTTTCATAAAATTGATTTTTACATATTCTGTTTTTAAGTTGGAAACCTGTGCAGATGGCCCGCTAAGTTGGATATGACCAAACGGACAGATTTTCGGCATGTCAAATCAACATTCTGTAGTACACCAGCCCACAAGGTGTGTCCTTGAACATTATAAGGAGTTCTCTGCATATCATATTTATATAGAATATATTTACACCTACTGATAAAAAAATTTATCAGTGATTAACGCCTTTTGATAATTGCTATTCTTCGGTTCGGTTTTTCAATAGTTCGGTTCGGTTCTTCGGTATTCGGTCTTTGGAGAATGTAGTGAAAAACCTTACTTCTAATATTTCGGTTCGGTTATTTTAACTTCGGTTCGTTTCGGTACCACCGGTTATTCGGTTAATACCGAACTCAAGTAACAACTAACAAGAAAGTGGGAAGACAAAGCTACAAGTCACAGCCGTTTCAATCGAAAGCAACAAAAAAAAAGTTTAGTGAGATTCTTGCATTGTTTACTGTAACAAATAGCAAGAACTTAGAGCTATAAATTATATTGATTAATGTCAAGAAAGTGATTAACATGGCAACTAACAAGAACTAACAACAACAACAACAACAAACAAGAACTAAGATTAGATCGCAGCGGCAAGTTGGTAAAATTAGATAAGAATTAAGATTAGATTAAGAGGAAGACGAAGAAGAAGCAACACTGCAGCACAAAGAAGAAGCAGCAAGTTGCAGCAGCCTTAGGTTTGTGTTTTTGTGTTTTGTCTTTGGGAATTTGGGATTTAAATTTTAGGGCAAAGCTATAGAAAGTGAGAATGGAATTGGGTTGGGTCATTGGGTGAGAATGGGATTTGGGCCTAAGTCATGGACTACTAGTCTTAAAATTGCAGACAAGCTTATAGAAAGTTCGGTTTGTTCGGTATTTCGGTTAATCCGAAGAACCGGTACGCCAAAACCGAGTACCGAACCGAATACCGAATTATGCAAAATGTATTACTGAATACCGAATCAAGGTACCGAACAACCGAAACCGAAATACGGAACTAGTTAGGTTTGTTTTTTCGGTTTTATGGCCACCGCTACGATCATCTAATGTTAGGTTTGCTGTACCGTTTGTATATCTGTGCCATTTCTTGGCTCTTAGAGCTTGAAAATGATACTTTACCTATTATAACATTTCTACTTTCTTGTGCGAAATTAATGTGATGCAGAAGGAGATATGCTGGTTGCTGCCTTCTTCTCCAGCGGACAATAAGGGCGTAAGTTAATCGTGCTCTGCTTTCAGTTTTGTTACAAACTAATGCAGCCATGATGTATGCTAGATAGTAGATGGAAAAATGTCTTTGTATTTTCCAAATTTACTTGTTATGTACCTTATTTTGTGCACGTATTATCACCTAAAACAGGAAATAGATAAAATTGCCAATGAAAATCAATTTAGAGAGAAGATCCAGATAACATATTTCGGATTTCTCGGCTGTTTTCTAAAATAATTAGTCCGGTATCCAATTTTTCTCACGGGCTTTATCCATGAATTGCTATCTGTTATGATATGGACCTTAAGGAGACTTTTCTGCGTATTATAACTGGAGAGGTTGTTTAGAGGACTAAAATGTCATAACTTGCTTTTGCAGTTTGAAGATTTTATATCATACTTGAAGCAGAGGGAATGTGCTGGTGTAATTAAAATCCCCGCCGTAAAATCAATGTGGGCAAGGCTTCTCTTTATCCTTCCGCAGTCATCTGATACCTGCTCTATGCTCTCAGTAGCGCCTAATCCTTCTTCTTGTCTGATCGGCTTGGTTTTGCCCAAGGAAACAAACTTCGAGTGGGTATGAGTTACTATGTGATCAATATCGGATTGGAAAAAGGGGAGACGTGCTGCTGATTGCCTAAAGTTGCCGCTCCCCAGGTTCTCTTCAGTTTCTGTCTACGATATCTCGTAGAGGCATTTGCTTTAATCGATGTCCATGGATCATAAGCTATTCGCGATGCACATCCATGCTGATTGGCAGTTGAAGCAATGTGTAACGGACTGATAGTAGTTGGCTCACAAGTATCAAATGTGATATACATTATCGGGCGATGAGTTAACTCGTCATGCTGCTTCAGCGCTGTCATCTTGTGTGAGAGTTACTGGGAAGTCGACGTCATTCTAGTTTACTTTTTTAGGCAAGCCGAAAGTTCACCATTGATGTTGCACCAAGATGGTGCCAACTCAATGCTGAGTTATACTTTCGTAGTAGTGTAAGTTGGAGGAAACATTAGGAAGAACTGTATTACCTATTTTGTTTGTAGAGTCTTCTATACTTGGATCGGCTACTCTTTTGTTATTCTTTTCTTTCCTTTTTCCTTTTGTAGTAGAGGGATATTCTTGGATGTCCATGTAGGCATAGTAAAAGATGGTTGTATGTGAGAAGTTGAGAAAACTTTAGCTGCACGAACTAACTATTTTGTGCAGAATGAACTGGTGGTATGTATATACATTTAATCTCTGGTAATGTGACCTGACCACTATTTATGGGATTGTAAATTTATTTCAAGTTTTACCAAATGCGTTCTGTTATTGCCCCGTGAGTTGAGACTGATAAAATCGTAGTTTGCATTTATAATCTGATCAAGGAAGGCTACTTGGCGAGAGAGCGTATACTATCTTGAGCATGCTCTTAGTGTTATCATCGGCTCCTTTCACTTTGAAACAAGAGAATGGTGAGAGTTTAGGTAGTGAAATTTGCTTGCTACCATTATCACTAGAAAGCAAAAGTGAATGAATCGCAACACTTTTTTACTTTTTTTCCTTAGGACTCCTGATATGAGAATTATTTCAAATCCAACTTATCTTCGTTTTGTTTTACTGGTGAAGAAAAACATAATAATTTTTTTTTTTTAAAAAAAAAACAACTATAACGTGTAGGAAAAAATACAATATTATCATCGAAATTGCTCAGTAGTAGATAGCTATTTAAATCATCAAACAAATGAGAGAAGCCAAACGAAAGCAAGGGGGGACTTGGAACCGACTACAAAATGTTGATAGTTTTAGCAAAGGTGAGACTACAATTATTTTCAAACGTGAGATTAAAATTATTTTCATATGTTAACATTTGGTATTCAAAGTTCTCTGATCCAACTAACTAGGATCGCTATTGCGGGTTATAAGCTTCCAGAGATTCTATTTTAGAGTTCAAACTCAAGACCTTTAGTTAAAGGTGAATGAATATTAATCATTGTTTGACACTCTAATATCTCAACTGTCTCAGCTTCCAGAGATTCTATTTTAGAGTTCAAACTCAAGACCTTTAGTTAAAGGTGAATGAATATTAATCATTGTTTGACACTCTAATATCTCAACTGTCTCACGAAACCTTGGGCAACTCTTAATTGTCAGTTGTCACTAAGGACAACAAAGTCCATGTCAAGGAAAATATTTAGCATTTATCTACTACTATTCTATAAGTGGGAAGCCTCTAAAGATACAAAGTCTTTTGACAAAAATGCGCTTTCAGCCAACTATTACTCCAAGAACTTTTCATGCCCAAAGATGTAACTATACATTCATTAAAACTAATAAAATAAAATTTTAATAATGATAACCAACAACAACAACAAACTCAGTGTAGTCCCACAAGTGGAGGTCTGGGGAGGGACGAGGGTGAGATGTACGCAGACCGTACCCCCACCAAGGTGGAGAGGCTGTTTCCGGAATGATAACCAAAAGCAAAAATCGAAAATAACAATTGTAGTAATATAATTGACGCCAAATGAGTGAATTATACTTTTATTTTTTTTCGTTCATTCTTTATTCTTGGCTTATTGTCTATGAAGATATTAAAATCTTAGACCAGACATTGATATATAAATCAAGTAGTTGTTAGTTGATTCTTTGTTTTTTTAAATCTTATATATAATTTAGTGTGTTTTTTTTTTTTTTTTTTGTGTTATTACTTTGTTTTCGACTTATTGTCTAAAGTAGATATCAAAATCTTAGACCATACTTTATAAATAAACGCAATAGTGATTAGTTTGTTCTCTTTTAAATCTTATGTATAACTATTTTTTTTTCTGTTAATTTGTAGGAATATATGTGACATAATAAAAAAATAAAACACTCTCATACGTATTCATTTAATTTATTCAACTTTAAAAAATATTTTTTCTTTGTTAACTTACGGATAAAAGTATTATTTTACACAAATAACTAATTAGTTTTGTGTAGGTATAGACCATAAAATTGATAATGATCTTCTAGCCACATTAAGGAAGACATGGGATTGAATTACTATACAACTTTTACAAACACTATTTTCATTCACCAACAATATCTTGATTTGTTCGCAGCTCTACAAATGAGAAGACAATAGTTTCTATTAAAAAGTATAAACATTTTAAGATGTGTCACATTTGCAAACATAGTCAATGTTGCTCACATTCACTTTTAAATTATGTATTATTGAGATATAAAAGAAAATGTATTGATATTAAGCTGAATACTTGGTATATTATAAAATTTGCATGATTAAAATCGTTGAGGGTCTACCGAAAATGGTCTCTCCACCTTGATGGGGATAAGGTATGCGTATATCTCATCCTCTCCGTATCCTACTTGTGGGACTACACTGGGTATGCGTTTGTTGTTATTATTGTTGCATGATTAAAACAGTTCAAATATTAATTACTTGCTCGATCAGAAAGAATTCGATGTATAAGCACTTTGAATTTATATTTTTTTCTTTAATTTACGAGCAACTATACACACTTATTACAAAATATTTATAATTTTTATACAAATTATTAGGAATATATGCGTATTGTATCAGAAAACTAGCAGTAGTTATAATTACTTGGGCAAGAAGGTTAATTTTGTTGAAGTAGGAAAACCAAACAATTTCCTTTTCTCATAAATCATCACTCGGGCAAAAGATTATCACTTTTGTCAGGCAAAATCAACGCATATACTATAACAAAATTTGTACCTAAAAATATGTCGAATCGCTACAGTAACCAAAACAGGAATGAAAAATTCCAGAAAAATTTTATTCCAAAAAAGGAAACTCATAATTCTCAAACCCTAACTAATTCCTTCAGGCAATCAATCTCTAATCAATCCGATGGAGGCACCGCCGCTGCTACAGAGCTTAAGAGTAGGGTTAGGGTTGGAACAGGTGGCGCGTGGGTTTCCACAGCAATTCATAGTGGAAATTTTATTGATTATTTGCCTCAGGATGAAGCTGTAGCAGCTGGCCTTGGTGCTGATGAAGGTGCATTGGATCCCGTTGAATCGCAGCGTGTCGTTGACGTTTTGAATAGGGAGTTGTGTAGGTTGCTTAAGCTCAATGTTAGAGATTTTTGGCGAGAAGGTAAAATTTTGATTTTTGAATTGTTAGTGATGATTGTTGTGTGATTTGATATAATGTGTAGCGAATAGCGATCGGATTTGAATAAATTTTTGCGTCGAATTAAAGGAATGAAATCGATAATGTCAGCCTTGTTAGTGTTTTGTGTTAAGGAGAAAAATGTGATTAGTGATATTTGAAGCTCTATGCTTGTCGGCATTTGAACGTTAAATGCAATATCTTTTTATTTTTTTAAATAACTGGACACTGTGGTGTCCAGGCAGCTTACGCCCACCTCGATTAATTCCACGTGGTACCTGCTACACCGACCAGGTATCAGGTAACTCTGTCCGCCAAAGCTTGGATAAATGAGAAGAAATCACCTAAATGCGGTATCTTTTGATACAGCACTTATAAGTAGTACAAACTTGACCTGCATTTAATTTAGTGAGGCAAACTTTTTGTACGGCTTTATAAGCAAACACCAAAAGGATGCTGGGTAAACCAATGCCTACAATTTGACAGCTATTTATGCTATGTTGGAAAATGGTTGGACTGTCATAGAATTGCCCTCTTTTTGTTATTCCACATTCGCTGCAGAAGACTTGAAAGCACTATATATTCATTAAATTATTCTGGTGGATTCTTTCCACTCTGCTTCGTTCGTGATTTCGTTTGAACTGGTATAAAGACAATTCCGATTTGAGTAGAGACCAGAATGCCACACCTGGCTTTTATAACTATAAACACAAATGACAAAATACAACAAAGAGATCAAAAACAAAAATTAGGTGGAATAAATGAAGTAAAAACTAAAAGCTAGATCTTTATCACATTTGAAGTAAAAACTAGATCAATAAGTCAAGAACAGTTTTAAATTTTTGATTCAGATGTGAAGATACAGTATTAGGTCTCTAATTTTGATATAAATGTAGTTTTTTTATTACTTAGTTTTTTTATTACTTAAATGTCTACTGTCTTGTTTGTAGTGATCAACATTTCGATTATTCATGTTTTCTTAACGACTTTTGCTAGCTATATTCATCGTTCATTGTCATCCTCTTCAAGACAAGACAAAGCCCACAAGAACTAAGGCATACATCTTTTCTCCTTCGTGTAGCAGTGAAGCACTGCTTAAGTGCAGCTAATGTGGACCTATGTTGCGCAGAGTATCAAGGATTAAGCTCATTTAATAACGATGTTGAGTTACTTCACATGTTTACTCCTCACCTTTCAGTGTCTATTAGTGGCCAGTGCACTTTCCATCACTCTTTTCTTGAAAATTTTCAAATGATTAAGGGAGATGTTATGGTTTTCCATATTAAGGGGCCAAGTTTTCAGTTAGGCATGGTATAACAATTACCTGATATACTGCAAAATTAGGATGTTCGTCTTGGATAATATTATAGTTTTTAAATGCTCTTTTTTTTGGTATAATTTTAATTGCATAATTGTTGTCCTTACATTTGCTGCTCGATTTAAGTTTAAGAAGTCTTGATCAAATTCATCCACGTTTATCGAGTTTTTTTTTTTTTTTCCTTTTTTGGGGGGTGGGGAGGGGGAGTAGGTTTGAACTTTGATTTTTTTGTTGCTTTGTATATTGTGTTACTGCAGATTTTAACTCCACTTCTTCTGATTTGTGTGTGTACCAGTGGCGAGCGACAGTTCCCTTCACTCTTTTCTTGAAAGCTTTTTGAAGTTCAGGAGTAGGTGGTATGACTTTCCGTATCGAGCAGCCAGGGGTATAGTTGCCGGCGTCATTGTTGGTGAATTTGAGCTCTGCCGGCGTGTCTTCATGGTCTTGTATCGCATGTGAGTTAGATCACATTCAAAATGTTTGATGCATCAAAGTGTACCTCCTATGCCCTGTTTTTTTTAATATCTAAACTGCTCTTAGAGATAAATAAAATTGTAGATCGGCAAATCGGGATCCTGGAGCTAAGACTGCTGATAGTCTTAGTCAGACAGATCATGCAGGTGTGTGTCCCTGACTGATCCCATTTGTCATTTTGATTTTGTAGACTTCGAATTTAATTATTGATTACGGTTAATATTGTGGGGTCAAATTTCAAAAATTCTATTCAAACTGCATGTGTAGGTGATTATTTTGTGATTAACTTCTGCAAGTAAAATGCTTTATGCATTGTCTTTCCTTATATTATGCCCAGTCTCAGAAAGATAATGCATTTCCAAAATGGAAATACTTGCTTTGAATTTCACATAGAATCATAGTTTCGTTTTCGTTACCTCTTGTGTAGTAGTGGCTAACTAGTTTAAATCTATTATGCCTCTGACTCAGAAAAATTGAACATGTTTGATATCTGATTCTGGCTCTAATCTAAAGCAGCATCCCGGACCCATTTTTCTTATGGTTTATGTGGAACCTCATCACCTCTAATTCCTCTAAAATTTTAATGTCAAGTTCTAATCATATCTCGCCAGAGGGTTTAGCTTTTGTAACTCCAATGTTTAGCCTTTTCAGATTTGTCAACTCATAGTTTAGAAAGTAAAGTTTATTTACAACTTCCCCTTTTCACAGTCAATAGTTGTTATCTAAGCAAGGTATTTGAACATGTACGAATGGTAGAAGGCCTGAATATGTCTATCTGTCTCTAATAATCTTTGGAAATTCTATTTGTGTGCACAATGTTCACTAATTGCACTTGTAGCCCTTTTGCAGGAAAAGAAGTTGCTTGATTTACCAAAGTTATTAGACATATGTGCCATATATGGTCATGAAAATGAAGATCTGACAAGAATATTGGTATTCTTTACTGAACTGGCTTGATGCTGAATTAACAATGATATGGTTTATTTTATTTTTGTTTCAATTTTATTCTTGTTTCATACTACAGATGCTGATACTAGTGACCAAACATTGTCACTGTATGATTCTTTTTCCTTTTCGTTTTATTAATAACCGAGAAAACCCCGAGAGCCAATAGCGCGCGGTCCGAAACTCGGTGGATAACGGGCGCGACCCTCTACCCTTCTCCACTTAAATACCATGCTTTTGTCTACAGCGGGGTTTGAACATGTAACGTGCGCCTAAACCATACAACAGAAGCCGGAGTCTGACCATTAGAAGTGTTTCATTTCTGACTGTATTATTCTGCTGTGGCAAGGGAATTGTCCAGTTAGAGGACAAGAAAAATGAGAAAGAGTCTTTCACTTCCGAACCTTTGCCCTTTCTTTTGATACTTCTGCTTCCTCCCTTTCTTCAATAAATTGTTCAAAAGGATAGCATCCAACTTCAGAAGTTCCACCAGCAAATTGGCCTTTAGTTCCAATTTCAATTTTTCAGGCATGTTCTGCAACAAACAAGCATATGGGGAATAATTTCCTTAATGTTTTCTTGGCTTCTACAGTGGTTCGTAGAATTCAAGGGGGTGGAAAGACTAATACACAATAAGAGTATCAAAGTACTGAACCATCCATGTCAAATGGGCAGGAAGCTTAATCTCTTCTCTGGCTAAGAAAAGAATTGCTAAAGAATACTTCGTGATATGAGAAAAGAAAACTATAAACCGTCTGTGTTAAACTGAAACTCTTTGTTTAAATGCTTTTTACAAAGTCTAGGTATGAATTACATGTCGGTTATGCACATCTTTGCATGACGTCTTAATGAAGGATAGATTAAAAGTTACCTAGATGGAGTTCAAAATTTGATAATTAGATAGGCACTAATCTGTATGTAATCTTCTGTATATCTCTGAAATGTTCCTAGGTGGATCAAGTGTCGAGAACGTTTCATTACAAATTTGTATACACATTAGCTCACGACTTGGCTCTAAAGATGAGTAGCAATAGAGAATTCTTAAGCACAGGCTACTAAAAAATTCAATTGTTGTCTTGGGTTTAATATCAAGGTCACAACCCTTTGCATCGCAATACCCTCTGGTTTTAGGCCTCAAATCTGACAAGTGCTCTGTACTTGGCGTGTCATGTTGCACAAGGCAGGAAATGGGGCCGAGTTGGTCTCTTGTCACTAATTTTTACTGCAATAAACAACTGTACGGACCTTCTTGCTTGAACATTTCAGTGAAACCAAATCTAGAAACACTTTTCTTTGCCTTCTACTTGCATTTTGATTAGCCAGCACTTCCTATTATCATTTCTGCTCTGATCTCCTTTTTCTTCTTCATCCAATTTTTGAGTGTTTTCTTCTTTTGTATCAAGGATGCTAATGGATATTCAGTGGCCCTGTTGCTGACTCCTGTCTGTATCTATGTTGTTCAGGTCATCAATGCCATAAAGTCGCAGCCATGGATCCATGATGACCTTTCATCTGTTATTTCGCACTTCCTTGGAATCGTGCAGACCATGTATCAGAGGTGTAGCTCATCGTTAGAGGTATTCTTTGTCTTGTTGCCTGTACTGTTAAATCATTTTAATGAGTTGATGAATTATTCAACAGTGGCTTGTGCTTCGTTTGTGGTGTTGAAATTTTAATTATGAGAAACTCCCCTGCTTTCTTTGCTTCCTAGTTCCTATTTTGCATGTTCAGGTATTTTTGTGGTCTCTAATTGCTTATATATTGGATATTCCTTCTGCTGTTTCAAGCTAATATCTCAGTGACAGATTGAAAAATTGCAGAACTCACCTGTGGAAGTTTTAGTTCTCAGCAACTTGTCATCTTTCTTGGTTTTAAAATGCCCCTTTCCTGACCGAGAAATATATGGAATCTGATCTGATTTATGGAAAATATGTATTCTTCAATAGGTCGTATCTTTTGGGGTTTACTATAAATTAATTGTTTTATGTTTTTTTTTTTTTTTTTTTTTTTTTTTTTTTTTTTTTTTTTTTCCAGTGTATATCTGTTGCATTTAGATGTGGATAGAGTGGTCTACTTCTATATCTAGATGATAGTTGTATGTGTTTAATTCACATATTTCATTTATGCCGACACGTCAAGTTTATGAATATCTAGAGCCTTATGGCTGTAAGTTGACACACACACACTGTGTCAAGATGTTGCTTTTCCATAATGATGGTGCCAATCGCAAAAAGATCTTGCAAAGGGTTATCCAAAGTTATACAGGATTAACTATTGTATGGCTGCAGGTTTTGCTTTCCTCTGGCCACTTACAAGATCATGGACACAATCGGCTTCAAACCGACTATCTAGAGGTGAGTTGAGTTATTCCTGCTGAGCAGTAAGATAGTTTACATATGCGTATTGTGTATATATCTCTGTTTGTGGCTTCTTTTGTTTAAACAATGATACTTTGGAGAGAACAGTATTTCTACTTTAGTACACATTCTCTGATAGGAACCAAACCCCCACAAGGAGACCATTCACTCTGAGCCAAGTCAAGGATGTCCAAGAGGTGCATTTATACTTGGAGAGGAGAGGACTTGAGGAAGGAAGCGAGTGGAAGCCATTCCGGGTGCTCAAACTAGGCCTCACGCCTAAGGAAGAAGATAGCCCAGCAGAGCCAGGCGCCCCGCCTGGCAAGCTCACTGCCTAAGGAGCTGCAAATGCACAGGCGGACCGCCTAGCCAGGCGCCCCGCCTGATGCCAGGCACCCCGCCTAGATGACAGCAATCCCAGGCACCCCTCCCAGATCCCAGGCGCCCCTCCCAGCTGTGAAGGCCTATGTTTATTTTACCGTTTTGCCCTACGTGGCCTATTTTGTGAACCTTATTAGTAAGGGTATTTTAGTCATTGTGCAAGCTTGGGAAACACTATAAATAGCCAAGTCTAGCCTATTTACACTTAGTTTTATGATAGTTGATGAATGTTGAACATTGAACATGAGGAAGGCTCTTAGTTATTGAATGAAACCCTTTGATTTTGGACTTGTATTTCTTCTAGCGGATCTAGATGAATACTTTTCCTCTCCGACCATTCTACTTGCGTGCTCGCGTTAGTTCGAGGGTAGTTGCATAGCGTAGGTGTTCTTGTCCTTCTCTCGGGGTGTAACGGAACAAGTTCTCCGTTGCTACTTGGGATTAGAGATCGAGTTACGTCTCGTTCTTATCTTTTACTTTTTTCGCGTTTGATTCTTATCAGTTTGTATCAGAGCAAGGCTCGGGTTTTGTTTCTACAAACCCCCGACCCTTGGTTCTTCGTGCCTAGTATCCTCTTTTAGTTTTCTTGTTGTTGAAGATATTAGAAAGGAGAAAATTACAAAAAAATTGAAAAATACAAAAATTTGGTGTAACTTGTTGATTTGGATGATTTGTGATATGGGTGTTATGGATTCTTGATCGTGATTGATTTCCCGTTACTTGGGTACCAAAATTGTTGGAATTGGTGAAGTTTGAAAAATTGAAACCCCTTAAACCCTTGATGAACTTGTTCTTGATGAATTTTGGCTTGATTCTTGGGTTGGATTGATGTTTGATTGAAAACTTGTTATTGGGGATTGATCTTCATTGAAAAGCAAACAATTCGGTACCAATTTTGTGGGATTTGAATATGTATAACACCAAGTTTGATGAATCACAATCCTTGTTGAAACCCTTTTGATAAACCCTTGTGCTCTTGAAGTTCTTGGCTTGAAATCTTGATTTGATTGATTGTTTGATTGAAAATTTGATTGGGTTTTGTTAAAGGAAGATCAAAAACAACTTTGGGTATCATTGGATTGTGAAAACAAGTTGAAAACATCGGATTTGGGGCTTGAAAATCGACTTGGAACAAGTTTGGAACGTGTTGGAACTGTCCCAGGCCCAGGCGCCCCGCCTGACTTGGCTACTGCCTAAGACCTCAAGCGCCCCGCCTAGGCCCTAGGCGCCCCGCCTGGAATACTGCACAGTCTAGGCGCCCCACCTGAGTTTCAGGCGCCCCTCCTGAGTGCTGAACGTATTGTTTCGGGTAGATTTTCGTAGGTATTTCCCTTTGTTTGATAACATAACATCTAGTTAGTACTAATTTGAGTAACCGATCTACTTGAATAGTGCTAACCCTTTTATTGCTCTTAGGTGATTCGTGCCTAGCAAGGAGAGTAGACTTCTAAGGAAAAGCGTAGAACCTTTTAACTCAAGTCCTTCACTTCAAAGTGCCTAGCGTTCATTGAGTCCCATTAACTCCACTCACCCCGGAGTGTGCGTGACTCGTGGATAGTTTAGTTGAGTTGAGGAGTTGCTAATCATCTACGTGAAGCTTTAGAAATACAAGTCGAGTGAAATATCCACCGCCACCCAAAAGAGTGATCCGAGTGAACACAAGTGAGGGAGCGAGTGAGGTGTTTTAACTAACTCTTGTTTCTTTCTTTGTAGGTACAATGGCCAACGAAGGTCAAGATTTCATTAAGGAGGCCTTGGCTAATCTTCTTGCCAAGATGGACCTCATGAACCAAAGGATTGATTCTCTTGAAAAGGGAGCCTCGAGTACTCAAGGTGAACATGGGACCCCGAGTGTCCCAATTGAAAAGGGGACCCCGAGTGTCCAAATTGAGACCGGTGAAGGCTTAAGTAGCCCTACCTTTACCCCGGAGCAAGTTGTTGAATTGCTCAATCAACAACGGGTAAAGGAGGATCGAGAGAGAATTGAACGAACGGGCATTCCCCGTATCTTGGATAATCCCCCAAGAAACTTTCCACTACCAAGACCCGTCCGGAATGTGCAACCTCTTGAGCAAGTTGTTGAGGCTCAAGAAGGGGAGGAAGTTGATTATGGTGACGATGTGTATGGGTTTGATTATCACTTCAACCAAGGCGAGCTATGAATTGGGGTCGAAATGTGGATCGGGGTAGAGGCCGAGGTCGAGGGCCACCCTTAGGATATGGAGGGAGGAATGCTAGAAGGGACTATGTTGCTTATGATGACCACCATGGAGGCCAACCGGAGCCATTCCAAGGGGGTCGTGACAACAACAACAACCTTAATAGTGTGAAGCTCACTATTCCTTCTTTCAAAGGAAGTAGTGACCCGGTGGAGTACATTGATTGGAAATTGGCTATGGAGCGTATCTTTGACACCAATGATATGCCCGAAGTGAGGAAAACCAAGTATGCAATATCCTCCTTTGAATCTTTTGCTTCTACTTGGTGGGAGTCGGTGAAGAGGAATAGAAGGAGGACGGGTATGGCTATTAATCTTACTTGGAAAGAGTTGATCCGTGTGATGGATGAGAAGTACTTGACTAACCAATACCGGGTTGAACAACAAAGGCGTTTATATGAGTTGAAGCAAGGTTACAAATCGGTTGGTGAATACTTCAATGAATTTGAGCAAATCCGAATGATCCTTGACTTAGATGATGAAGACAATGAGACGGCCATGATCCGTTTCAAAGGGGGCTTGAACCGAGACATAGCTTCACAATTGAAGTTCCACAAATATGATGATCATTACAAGCTATGTGAAGATGCGGTTGAGGCCGAGAAATGGCTCAAGGAGGAGAAATCCCTTCGCTACAAGAGTAGCACTACTACTCCAACAAGCAAACCTAAGGATTGGAAGCCTCCTACTACAAATGCAAGGTTCCCAAGTGCAAGTGGAACAAGTGGTGCAAATGCTACCAAGGATGTGAAAAAGCCGTATGAGAAGAACACATCTAATAGGGGAGGTAACTCTAAAACTCAATTACATGCTCCTACTTCTTCTTCAATACAATGCCACAAGTGCAAGGGCTATGGTCACTTTGCTAGGGAATGTCCTACAAAGAGGACCATGATTGTTGTTGGTAATGATGCATATGAGAAAGAGAGTGAATCGGAAGATGAGGGAGTAGAGGGAGTAGAGGGAGATGAGGGAGTAGAGGAGAATGATTTGCTTGATGACACGGTGGAGGAGGAGGATCCTCATACTTTCTTGGTTGTGAGAAGGAGCCTAGGGGCTATGATTGTGGAAGATAGTGAAACCTTGCAAAGGAAAAATCTTTTCCATGCTAGGTGCCTGGTCAAAGATGTTGTTTGCTCTATGATAATTGATTTCGGGAGTTGTGCAAATGTAGTGAGTCAATCACTTGTGTCTCAATTGAAGTTGACTACCATGAAGCATCCTAAACCTTACCGGTTACAATGGCTTAGTGAATGTGGAGAGCTTAAGGTAATGAAACAAGCCATGATCAAGTTTAGAATGGGTAGTTATGTTGATGAGCATTTGTTTGACGTTGTGCCTATGCAAGCATGCCACCTACTCTTAGGGAGGCCATGGCAATTCGATAGGCAAGTGGTGCATGATGGTCGTGTCAACACTTACACGGTCAAACATGAAGGGAAGAGATTTGTGCTTAAACCTCTCACTCCTAAGCAAGTAAGTGATGATTACAAGAAAATGAAGGAGTTGAGGGAGGTGACAAAGGCTAAGTCACTCATTGAGACTAGCCCTTTGTCCAAAAGCATGGTGGCAATCCCACCTACTTCATCTACCGGTGGCATGTGTGCCATGATGCAACCGGGCGAGCTCTTGAAAGGTAATGATGGCACCAAGTTTCTCCTATGCCTAGTGCACAAAGGTATGGTCCTTAACTCTAATTGTGATTTTTCTCCTAGCCCTATGCCTAGTACTTTGAAAAATGTCTTGGAAAACTTTGGGGACATGTTCCCGGATGAGATGCCCGATGGCTTACCTCCCTTGAGAGGTATTGAACATCAAATCGATTTTATTCCGGGCTCTCAAATCCCAAATAAGCCGGCCTATAGAAGCAATCCCGAGGATACAAGGGAGTTGCAAAAACAAGTTGATGACTTGCTTTCCAAAGGCTTGGTAAGGGAGAGTTTGAGTCCTTGTGCCGTACCGGTCATTCTTGTTCCAAAGAAGGACGGCACTTGGAGAATGTGCGTAGATTGCCGAGCCGTGAATAAGATAACGGTCAAGTACCGTCACCCTATTCCACGGCTTGATGACATGTTGGATGAATTGAGTGGGTCGTGTGTCTTTTCCAAAATCGACCTTAGGTCCTGTTACCATCAAATCCGGATGAAACCCGGGGATGAATGGAAAACCGCATTCAAGACCAAATTTGGTCTCTATGAATGGTTGGTGATGCCCTTCGGGCTTTCCAATGCACCTAGCACTTTCATGCGACTCATGAATCATGTTTTGAAGTCTTTTATCAACAAGTTTGTTGTTGTCTATTTTGATGATATCTTGATCTATAGTAAGACAATTGATGAACATGTTGACCACCTTAGGCAAGTGCTTGAAGCTTTGAGAGCCGAAAAGCTCTATGCTAATTTCAAAAAGTGTGCCTTTGGCGTGGAGAAGGTTGTCTTCCTTGGGTTTGTTGTGAGTGCCCAAGGAGTGGAGGTGGATGAGTCTAAGGTAGAGGCCATACGTGATTGGCCTACTCCTACTACCGTGACTCAAGTGAGGAGCTTTCATGGTCTCGCAAGCTTTTATAGGCGATTTGTGAAGGACTTTAGCTCCATTGCCGCTCCACTCACCGAATTGGTGAAGAAAGACCAACCGTTTGTTTGGGGAGAGCCTCAAGAGAAGGCCTTCCATGAGTTGAAAAGTAGGTTGAGTACCGCCCCTCTATTGCAATTGCCCGACTTCGGAAAGGCATTTGAGGTTGAATGTGATGCCTCGGGGGTGGGAATTGGTGGTGTATTAATGCAAGATAGCAAACCCATCGCCTACTTTAGTGAGAAATTGAAAGGGGTCTCCTTGAACTATTCTACATATGACAAGGAGTTGTATGCCCTCGTGAGAGCCCTTGCCCATTGGCAACACTATCTTTGGCCTCGTGAGTTTGTAATCAAGAGTGACCATGAGTCACTCAAGCATTTGAGAGGCCAAGAGAAGCTCAATAAGAGACATGCCAAGTGGGTTGAATTCATTGAGTCCTTTCCCTATGTTATCCAATACAAGAAAGGGAAGGACAATGTTGTGGCGGATGCGCTTTCGAGAAAGTTTGCTCTAGCCACCACTCTCACCTCTAAGCTCATGGGTTTTGAGAGTATTAAATTGATGTATGCTCATGACCCAAAGCTAAAGAGTGTCCATGACGCTCTAGAGAAGGGGGAGAGAGTTGAAAAATACCAATGGGTTAATGGATATATCTTCAAAAATGGTAGGGTGTGCATACCGGAGTCCTCTTGGAGGGAGTTGCTTGTGCATGAGGCACATTGCGGGGGACTCATGGGACATTTTGGCACAAGAAAGACTTTGGCTATTCTTAAAGAACAATTTCATTGGCCAAAGATGGGGGTGCAAGTGGAAAAGTTTTGCAACAATTGCCTTGAGTGCAAGCGTGCTAAATCCAAAGCCCACCCCCATGGGTTGTATACCCCTCTCCCCGTACCTACTAGCCCGTGGTTGGATATCTCAATGGACTTTGTTATGGGATTACCAAGGACTAGGGGGGCCATGATAGCATTTTTGTTGTTGTGGATAGGTTCTCAAAGATGGCTCATTTCATTCCATGCAAGAAATGCGATGATGCCCAACATGTAGCTTCCTTGTTTGTTGAAAATGTTTTGAAGCTACATGGTGTGCCTCAAACTATAGTGAGTGATAGGGACACTAAGTTCCTAAGCCATTTTTGGCGAAGTTTATGGGGTGCTTTAGGCACCAAGCTCTTGTTCTCCACGTCCCACCACCCACAAACCGATGGGCAAACGGAAGTGGTAAACCGAACCTTGGGTGCTCTTCTTAGAGCCATGACCCGAGGTAAGGCCGGGACTTGGATAGATCGTCTACCTCTTATGGAGTTTGCCTACAATCGCACATTGCATAGCATGATAGGTATGACTCCATTCGAGTGTGTCTATGGATTTAACCCCTTGATTCCCCTTGATCTAACCCCTTTGCCAAGGGAAATGGTTGTTAATTTTGAAGGTAAAGCTAGAGACAAGGCTTTGATGGAGGTTCATGCCAAAGCGAAGAAGAACTTGGAGGAAGCCTATGCAAAGGTAGCCTCCAAGAAAAACAAGGGACGCAAGAAGGTGGAACTCAAGAAGGGTGACTATGTGTGGGTGCACTTCCGGAAAGAAAGGTTTCCAAACCTTAGAAAAGGGAAGTTGGCACCCCGTGGAGATGGCCCATTCCAAGTGCTTTCAAAGATAAACAACAACGCCTATGTGGTCGACTTGCCAAGTGAGTATCAAGTTTCTAATACTTTCAATGTTTGTGACTTGGTTCCTTTGGATGTAGGTGATGACGAGGTCGTGGGTGATGATGCTTCAATTTCGAGGACGAAATCTTCTCAAGAAGGGGAGGATGATAGGAACCAAACCCCCACAAGGAGACCATTCACTCGGAGCCAAGTCAAGGATGTCCAAGAGGTGCATTTATACTTGGAGAGGAGAGGACTTGAGGAAGGAAGCGAGTGGAAGCCATTCCGGGTGCTCAAACTAGGCCTCACGCCTAAGGAAGAAGATAGCCCAGCAGAGCCAGGCGCCCCGCCTGGCAAGCTCACTGCCTAAGGAGCTGAAAATGCACAGGCGGACCGCCTAGCCAGGTGCCCCAGCCAGGCGCCCCGCCTAGATGACAGCAATCCCAGGCGCCCCTCCCAGCTGTGAAGGCCTATGTTTATTTTACCGTTTTGCCCTACGTGGCCTATTTTGTGAACCTTATTAGTAAGGGTATTTTAGTCATTGTGCAAGCTTGGGAAACACTATAAATAGCCAAGTCTAGCCTATTTACACTTAGTTTTATGATAGTTGATGAATGTTGAACATTGAACCTGAGGAAGGCTCTTAGTTATTGAATGAAACCCTTTGATTTTGGACTTGTAGTTCTTCTAGCGGATTTAGATGAATACTTTTCCTCTCCGACCATTCTACTTGCGTGCTCGCGTTAGCTCGAGGGTAGTTGTATAGCGTAGGTGTTCTTGTCCTTCTCTCGGGGTGTAACGGAACAAGTTCTCCGTTGCTACTTGGGATTAGAGATCGAGTTACGTCTCCTTCTTATCTTTTACTTTTTCCGCGTTTGATTCTTATCATTCTCTTAGGCTGGAAACCACCAAATTTTGAGATGGTTGCACCATGTGTAAAATTTTCCACCAAAAACTTTTGTTTCTTATAATGATAAACTTCACTATATGGGTACTTGTTAAAAAATAGGTCGCTTATTTATGTTTTCCTTCAACTCTCTTGCCAGTAGCGTGGTTGGAATGTTTTAGTTTTTTATTGTGCAAAGCTTCATACTTGCACCTGCAGGTGATGGACTTCTTAAATGATGCTGTGGTCTCTATGGATGCATTTGTCAGTGCATATAAGCAAGCATCCATCTACTTCTGCTGCCCTGTTGAAATGAGGTACTGCTTTTTGGTCGACTTCTGCTTTGGGTTATTTTGTATGCTCATTACCTGCCTACAGATGAAGAATTTTTGTGCTTATTTGAGGGAGGCACAACAAAGTTCAAATGCATTAACTTCTTTTGTCAATGCAGTCATGGGAACGAGGAGGTGCTTACTACCCTTGCAAGATTGCATGATTCATTGCTTCCCTCTTTGCGGCGGGGTTTCCACATTATTTTTACCTCTGGAGTGGAAGGTTCCCAGAAATCGTCTAATGAGATGCGCTCAAATGTTTTTGTCAGTCTCAAAATGTTATCTGCACGGATAGTAAATTTTGGATGGAAGCTGCTGGACTTGTGCTATCTAAGTAATGAGGCTTTTATTGAAAGTTATCCTACTCCTGCAACCATGAAGATGTTCCCAACCAATGTGGAGGATCCTGCTATAAGAGCAGATATATTAGTGCAGTCATTGAGGGATATCAGGGGAGATTACTCACAGGCTTTGGAGGGACATAGCAAAGGGACATTTCTCCAAATCATAGACAAAAATCACAACATAATGAGTAGAATGCAGTTATTACGGAATACAGGTAATTTGCTGAAATGATGTATAGAGTTGGGCATGTTTCTCAAAGCTTTAAGGTTGCTCAATCTCTCTATTTCATAGATTCGAATTGAAGCTCGCATAAGAAATTGAAACATATTGTAGCATAAATAACATTTTTCTGGTATACTTTAGCAGATCCGCTGGCATTTGTTTTCTCTTTTATATGGCTTGCAAATATTTTAGATGAGAAACTTAAATCTCTCTTCTTTCTGCCTTAATCCTTTTGAGAATCTTGAACCCCTCTCCTTTCTTCTTGGTCTTCTTGCTATTGGTTGTACGAGTAAATTATACACCTTGAACTGGTAAATATCACTCTCATATGATGTCTCTGTTTATTCTTCGTGCACCTCAAGTATGTTCATGTGTTAAGATGGAACCCAAACTGATTTTTGTCTCATGCAGGGTGGATATCAATGGATGACGATCAGTTCAAGTTTCTGTCCCGTATCATGATACACCCAGTAGAAGATAATTATGTAAGGGCATCCCAGCCAGCAGCCTCCCAAAAAGATAACCAACCACAGGTTGATGAAGACACTGCTGTTATGGAGTCAAAAATCAGTCAAATAAAGGACCTCTTCCCTGATTATGGAAAAGGTTTCCTAGCTGCTTGTCTCGAAGTATATAACCGGAATCCTGAAGAGGTCATTCAGAGGATTCTTGAGGGTACCCTTCATGAGGAGCTGCAGTCTTTGGACATTTCCTTGGAGAAAGTACCACAATCGAAGTCTGGTGTTCCATCCATGACCAGAAGTGATAAGGGTAAAGGGAAACTAGTGGAAACTGCGCCAATGCCCCCAAAAAGCATCGTGCCTGCAGCATCTTCGTATCAACCTGTAGGCTCTTCTAATTCATCTACAGCTCCTGTTGGAAGGTTTATTAGGAAATCAACCACTGAAGTGCCCTCTTCTGTGACACTGGACTCTAGAGATGAGAAGGATTTGGCAAAAACTCTTGCTCTTTCATCGCAGCTCGAGTATGAAGATGAGTATGACGACTCATTTGATGACCTAGGTCTAAGTGTTGGTGATTCAGCATATGAAGAAACTGAAAACCTCCAAAATAAATCAAACTTCAGCCGTGGGGGAACTTCTGAAGCTGATAACAGTAGCTCACCTTCTAATGCATCTAAGTGGGGATCACGGAAAAAGCCACAATTTTATGTCAAAGACGGCAAGAACTACAGCTACAAGGTTGAGGGTTCTATTGCAGTTGCTAATCGCAATGAAGCTTCTTTAGTAAATCAAGCTCAAAAGGAGTCAATACATGGGTTGGGACGAGGCGGTAATCTTCCTATGGGTGCAATTAGAAGGCTGAGTGAGTCAAATGAGGAGAAAGTCGACGAGCCGGAACCAAATGAGATTGGTGGTAGAAGGGGAGGTCGAGGGTTCTTCAGAGGGGGGAGAGGGGGGAGAGGAGGGGGTAGATCAAACAGTGAGTCACATGAGGAGAAAGACGACGAGCCGGAACCAAATGAGATGGGTGGTGGAAGAGGAGGTCGAGGGTTCTTCAGAGGGGGGAGAGGGGGGAGAGGAGGGGGTAGATCAAATCATTACAGAAAAGATCAGGCGATGAAAAAACATATGTCAGGTTTGACTGGCCATTAAAATGGAAGCCTTCTTTGCCTTTAGTATGTATACAAATGTTGATAAGCCACCAGAGAGAAGCATTACCTTTTAGCTACCTATCAAAGTTTTCAACCAGACTGTATAGCGCATTTGCAGCGGGGAGATACTGCAGTTGGCGTTATTTTCATTGCAAAGACTTCAGTATATACCATGGCTTGGAGTTTCTTTAAATTTCTGATGTAATGAAAATGCTTATCTGAACAACCATAGGTCAAAAGCGTTAATCATATATGATTTGTTCAAGTACTTTTACGTGCTTATAAGTTCAATTACGTACTTTATGCACAGAACGGTGGCAATGAGAACAACGCGAATGATAAAAAATGCTTGAATGCTTGGGCACAGATTTAAGTTCATGTGACAGTAGCTTAACGGACGTTTAAACCATGCCAATGAATGCAAAATGTGTGTTCTATACTCGCAACAAATATAGAAATATGTGATTTCACTTTGATTTTTAAATGTGAAGGTTGTATTGTTTGACTTGGTGTAAGATGTAGGTAAAGTTTTCGCCGTGCCTCGACTCTAACAGAGAATATCGAAGAAGAGGCAAGGGATGTAGGGCGATTCTAATATTCAAACATAACCCGTATCTCTCTAAAGTGTCATCATACTTAAAAGATCAAATGAGTGTATTGCTGCAATTCTTTTCTAACAGAACAGTATTAGTTAAATGCCTACTGACATGAACACCTCTACAGGTGCAACAATTTTACTTAGCTAAGGATTCAAAATCAAGGGGGATTGCTGGTCTTTGTTTAACCATATAGGCATCAACGCTCCTCTGATTTTTCGAGACCGTGTAGTAAGGTACAGCTAAAGCTTAGTTTAGTACTGAACCCCACTAGTGGTGCATAATACCAACTCAAATGATGTGCAGATTTAACCCAATATTCTACCATTAAACATAATTCACACAACCAAATATGATCTCACTCACTACTAGAAAAACCGCCTTTTCCGACTGCCAAATCGGTCGGAGAACTAAAGCCTGTTTAACTTTGAAATTATATTCTGGTCACAAGCATTTATTTTACCAAAAAAGGTTACGCTTTGTACAGAATCTACATGTAGAAGATTCTTGTGGACTGGGAAGCTAATATTTTAAAAAAGAGTGTTGTTGCTTGGGATAAACTGTATTATGAACTTGTTAGACTGGAACAAAGCTGCAGTAAGCAAGCTGCTTTGGAACATTTATAGGAAAAAAGATGCTTTGTGGTTTAAATGGATCCATGTTTACTATGTGAAAACTAATGCAGTGTGGGCATATGTACCTAAGCAGGCCTCATGGGTAGTGCAGAAGATTCTAAGTCCTAAAAGTATGTTAATGAAGCTGGTTTGGAAGCTGAAATTTGGCAGCAACAAAGTACTACTCCTCCTTCATAAATGACAAAGTCAGCGTCAACCTGCTTGTCGACCAAGGGTAATATAGGAATTTCACATTACTTGGCCCCAACAATATTGCAGCTGACAAGATCCCACGTGGCCAAAGGACCAAGCCTTACCATATCCTGCCTTGTGTATACACATAACACCACTTTGACCATATTGAAGCTTGCTGCTTGGGGAGTAACTTTTGCTATCCGATGTGGGACAACAGTATGAGCTTGCGCTAACATTTTTCTTGAAACAACTTAGGGCTCCACAACATTCACCATCTCGGAGTTTGTCTCAGTGTTTTTCTTTGGTACTGTTAATTAGTTATATGCAATTACACTAATACTAAATGTTTGATTTCTAAGCTGTTTCAAATATGGTAGATTTGTGAAATAATTGTAAAGAACAACAAGAAAAACGATGTAAAAGAGGATTACATCACGATTGTTTCTCTGCGTATACTAATACAGTGGCAGTTCTAATTTTTATATAACATGAACCGACGTCACTACTCGATCCTACAGTACAAATCCAGATTTTACCAGGTTTAATGACTTTGTGGAGAGCTGAAGTTTGAATTGTATATTCAAATTTTCATGTTGAAATTGCCTTTCTAAATCAGGCAAAGATAGTTGTAAGTTCGTTACCCTTTTAAGAAAGATTTAGATTATTCATATTGATTATTAGTGTTCTTTATACCGCCAAATGTTTCTTATCATGGATCTTCTTTAGTTTCTCTATGGCACTGGATGTGAACTGTTATGACTCATATTAGAAAAGTATCTAGAAAAAGTTCGTCGTGGAAATTGAATCAGAGGCCAAGGTTGCTTTAAATTTGGATAAACTATGCGCAAAGTCTTATTAATGGCTGACATTTGTAGAGGTAATCTCTGTCTAAATTCTGTTAGCTTGATTGTTGTCAAAGATTGATTTATGCCTTTTAGCTGCAAATGAAGACCATGTGAAACTACTTGGATACTTAACCCACTGATCTCATTTGCCTGTTGTATAAATTGAGGACTTTTAATCTCCAATTCGAACAATTAGATTTCTATGACACTGCCAGAGGAGTACATAAATGGATACTCAGCAGTCCCAGTGTTTTTGGTCTATTTATTATTAAACATTACAGCCGTTTCAATGTTATCATTTCATAATGTTATGCATGCGCTGAGGCCTAAAAAAGATACTTATTAAGTCTTACTTACCAGAAAATATCTTTTATAGTCCTTCACAAGGAAGTGGTTATGGAAGGCACTGAGACAACTTAACTAAAAGCGGATTAAAATTTCTAAATTTGCCTCTTTTTGCTTATAATAGTCTGATTATATGGGGGCTTTGCTCTGCTAGGAAAACTTGCAGTGTATTTTGAAGTTGAATTGGAGGAGATGAATTTGAAGGAATGATACTATGTCATGGATTCTACTGAAGTAGTAGAGATAGTGAATGAACATACAATATATATTGTAACAATTCTTATTTCCACACTGTCAATGGTATTTGAGGATGTGAATCTCCTTTTCACAGGACTTTTTGCATAGCTGAAGAAGAGTTGGCCAAAACTTCTAATGAATTTGATAAATAATGGAGTCCTCCTATTAACATTATCCAAATCAATCTCTAATTTTACATATTATACACGAGAGATTTGAAATTAGTTTGGATCGTCATTGGGTCTTCTTCTATTTTAATATTGTTTGAATATTTTCATTAGTCTAACTTGGTGAGAAAAATCATTATATAATTTGATAATGATCAAATAGAAAATGGCGGTAAAAAGAATATTATGTCTTTCTCTACTAAGTTCTCTACACTGCTAACTTATCCATTTAATGAAAAAAAGAAATTCAAAATGGTAAAAGAACAAAAAAGGAACCAGTGTAAAACAATTTTCAAAATTCATCCCTATTTGTTATCTATGTATGTCTTATAAAGAAGCACTTTAATGTAAGATTCTTCAACAACTTGTGAAGAACTATTGAACTTTTATGTGGTCTGCATCCATAACAGGATATTTTTTGAGAGGGTCGGGCACGAATAGAAGTTGAGTACAACATATTTTAAAGGAAGTGTACGTTATAAATAAATTAAACCAAACGAGTGAAGTATAATATTATGAACTACAAATAAGGTTAGTATTGGAAAGCTAAATTCAATGAAAAGCCTTCAAAATTATTCATTTGGTTAATGTTGAAAGAATGAAAATAAGGAAACATGGTTTTGAAAATTAAAACAAATGGTCAAAAAAGAAAAACGACGAGAATAAGCTAAAACATTCTACCCCTAGTCTATTCATAAATGTAGATCAACCTGAGAGCTACATTTCCTACAGTGCCATGGTGCAGACTGATTTGCAATTCGCAGGCTGCTCCAAAATGGACATTCATCTTGTACTTTGCAAGAAATACACAAAACATAGGTTGCTAGGTTGGGGGATCATTCAAGACCAAACCTGTGATGTGTGGAACAGAGGAGATTGGTGAACCCCTCTTCTTCTCATGTACCTGGTCTTCTGAGGTTTGGAACGGGTTATTGGAATGACAGGGTATCAAGAGAAGTGTTAACAGGTGGACTAAGGAGATACAATGGGCCGTGCCACATGCTAGACAGAAGAATATGGGTGCAGAAATATAGAGGTCGAACTGCTTGCAGCATTTAACCATATTTGGCATCAAAGAGTTTTTAAGAACCAAACAAGGAATCCTGATACTATTTTGAGGAGGATAGCTCAAGAAAGCTGTAGGGGCATCCTCCTGAAGCCCAAGTTAGCCCATACATTACAATGTTTAAATTCATGTCCTAAGTTGCTAGTTGCTATTTGTTTCGTTAAGTTCTGGTGAACTGAGGATGGGGCTGATGTCCATTCCTAGTTAGTCTGCGCTGCAGAAATCTGGTTTTGGTACTAAAAATTTTTAGCTACCAAAAAAAAAAAAAACTTCGAAATTATGACCAACTGGCGTAGATAGAATATCATACACACTAACTGAAGACTACAAGTTCCAATAGGAACATAAAATGTACAGAAAGTGGCTCTCCTTCTGGATGGCACTACATGATGCATACCATCAGAGGAGGCAGCATCTAAAATCTACTTTATTACTTAATGAATACTACCAAGAAGCAGCAAAATGATCAAATGACTTATCATTTTGTTCATTATTAAATCTGCAACTATGACTGAATTATTTGGCATGAGGACAATCGTCCTCGAAAGTTTTTTGACCATAGAACTGCACATCTGCAGCTAATGTTCTTCAGAAGTCACCACCCGTATAGTAGCCGACATTCTTGTCCTGAAAACAAAAATACTCAGATTTAGTTAAAGAGACCTGACAGCACACAAACTAGACACCGCATCCACCCAGTGTAAGCCGCCTAATGAAATCTTCTTCATGATTAGAAAAGAAAAAGCAGGGAAAAAATGAGGGGATTTTGGGGAGGGGGAGAGATGAAGCATGATCGTAGAAGAAAATAACTTGCCTGGGACAACATCCTTTGCTTGTTTAGAAATTGTGTCCTCGCCTTGTTAAGAGCCGAATTAGGTGACTTGTACATTCTCTGCAAAAAAGAACACAATCCCAAAATAAATGCTTTCTCAAATTCAAATAGTAGGTCATCTCTCAGTAATCAAGGAAAATCGTACTTTTCCCTAGTCATATAAAATGGTTTCAGATGAGCACTTCCTCCGGTAACAAGTAAAAACAGTTAAAATTTAAGTATCTCTTAGAAGCGAATGATGCTACCTTTTCAGTTCCAGATACACGGTGCTCAGCACCAGGCCCTTTCTTCTTTGGCGTGAAACCAAAGACATCATGAAGAAACTCATTTTCCTGCATAATTTGGAGAGGGAAAAGCTAATGACCACCTATTAAAATGATTCCAACAGACAAAAACTTGCTCTTTTGATTAGAAAACAAACCTGCATATGTTTCACAAATCCTCCTCCAAGGAAGTGCTTGAGGAAGTTTAACTGTTAAAAATAATAATGATCTCAGCAAATATACAGCCAATCATCTATGGTAAAATCAAAAAGAAACAACAGGGACCTGTATCAGTAGAGCCCAAGTACTCGTGCTAAGTGGTTCTCCACCAATCTTGGTTGAGCTCTCGGGACTATATCCATCCTGATATTAATTGTAAGAAGATCACAAAATGCAGCCAAATGAGGGGGAAAAGAGTGCAAAAGGAGCAACCTGAAGATAGCAAATTACCTCGAGAAATTCTAAAATATCACGAAATGTGTTTCTTTGGTTGTTGAGATCCTTCTTCGCAGATCCTTTACCTCCAGCCTCTGCTGAAAGGATTTTCACCTGGTTCAGGACCTTTGCCCTTAATCCCTGAATATGTAATAATTCCCTAGATTTGATAGCTTCATCTGTGGAGCTGTCACTAGATCCTTTTGCTTCACCAGAAAACTTTTCTAGACTCCCAACTTCAAAAACTAAAGCAAGTGCTTCGCCTGCTGCAATGCGCACAGATCTGTCTTCCCTGTCCAGGAGAGTTGAGAAGTAGGAGATTGACCTGCATCATGAGTAAATTATTCAGCATCCGCCATCATCACCAAACAAAAGCCTGACAGCTCATACTTATCAGACATCCAATCTTTCCTTGAAGTGTGCTGCAGCTAAAAGTTTGGCCGTCTTCCTAATCCCTCTTCTCTCTTTTATTTTTAAGGGGAGGGGGGACGAGGGAGACGTTCAAGTAGGGATCTTAAGGAGAGTTACTCACCCTTGCCAACTTTTTGGGTTAAGTGTCCATCCATCCATGGTAGTAAGGAGGAAAGACCAAGAAGATACTACTGCTGTAATCATTGGTGGTGAAGGTTTAGCAGAAGACACCTGATCCATGAACCAAATACAATTGAGAACAAGTTAGGAATTATCTGAGTAAATAACTGTACTCATTGATAGGATTCAAACCTTTCGGAACTACTGTGTTAGAAAACATTTATGTACAGCAATAAGATACTAAAGAACTTATTTGAGAAAATGAAAAGATGACCATGAATGACATACATTAGGACCCATTTTCGGATGAATGACTTGCCACATCAACTGCATAGACTTTTCGGTTTCCTCCGGTTCTTCGCCACCAACAAAAGTGATAATGGCCAAACATTCCAGAAGCTAAAACCACAAAAACCAAACAGCAGTCAGCTCCAAGCTTAGCTAGCACCAACAGTAAAAGAACTTTAGCACCATCTATCAACATACCGCGGATATTTTAGAATTATCAGAACGAGATTTAAGAGCCTCTGAGATTGGTGACACTGATTCTTCCAGTATCTCGTGTGCTTTGTCCCCAGGGCCAGCAGTTAAAGCAAGAAGGCCTATCACCGGACCAAAAACATTACACATACACACTCAAACATCTTGTCAAAGGATATCATTACAGAAAATAATTAATCAACATGCACAGATGACTAACCAATAACATGAGATGCCAAAGCTATCTCCTTGGAAGAACCCCGCTTAATAGAACTCAAACATTGTTGCAATAATGTGGCAAACCTGGAGGATAGAACAGAACTATAAGACACGCATAGAGCATCTTTCAAAAATTAATAGAAATAAAACAGTGCGATAAAATAATTCCTTGGACTCTGAATGCAATGCAAGTTGGCAGAAGTGTTCAATTTAGAGGTTCGACGTTTCACAACTAGATAGTAATTTTTTTTTAATAGGTAGGTATCTGTCAATAATAAATATAGTAGCATATAAAGTATGCGAAGGTGGATAAAATGATGACTAAATCACCATTACAACGATAGTAATAACCCCTATACAACTAATTGAAGGTTTTCAGGCACTTCCTAGATCATTATTGAGTGGGTTAAAAAGTCCAACTAAGCATAGGGGGAAGGCTCAAACTAGACAAACCAGAACTAGATCATCATTGCACTGCACCTACGTGTCTACAGACATCTTTATTCAACCAAAAATATTACTGAAATTAGCTAGCTGTCAGGGAAAAAAAACCGTGCAACATCTTCATCGATGGAAAAATTCTGATGAATGAAAGAAAACTGCCTAATCATTAGATCAGTGAGTGCTCATAAAAAGAAGCAGCTCATCCACATACTATACACCTTTGACATCTGGAAAAGCATGGTAGCTGGAATGACTATAATGCAATACATAATGCTGACTATGGCAGAAAAAACTTGACGTTTAGCATCGGTAGCCAATCTACACAGACTTAAGACCTTTGACATCCGGGACAAACATGGCAGCTGAAACGACTATATAGCAATCCATAATACATCATCAGAGCGGCAGAAAAATCTCTAAAGATGTTTCCCAGTGCTAGCCAAGACGCCCCCCCCCCCCCCCCCCCCCACCCATGAAACAGAAGCCCATAACAATAAAATATAAATTAGCACAAATAAATAAGCCAAAAGCATGTGCTTGATCTGTAACAGATTTCCTATGTATTCAACTACTCTGCATAATCAACTTCATTAAAGTAGGACAATTCCCTTACTTCTTTTCAACAAATTCATGCTGTATGTTGCTATTGAAGGCTTCTATAATAGACGCCAAAGCCTTCTCTCTTGTTGAGCCCCTATAGCCAACAAACAATTAGAAGCATCAGCTACATTCTTCAATTGGAGCAATGATCAAAGATGGAGACATGTAAATAAAGTAATCATGTCTAGTAACTCATTCAAGTATAGTCAAACCTTTTCTCATAAAGGGCATCCACGCATTGATCAAGGAGAGTCTCCTTATCAAACTGAACCTCCTCTACACCAGACAACATCATATCTGACTGAGAAGTTGACGATGAACTAACGCTATCCGTGTCATCACTATCCAGCATTGCAGCATTCCTACGTTGTGAACTTCCTACCAAAAAAAAAAAAAAACACCTCAATTCCCTATTCCATTGCCAGTTCCAATACAACGTCGAATTTCAGAAAATCCCCAACATTTACCTAACCCCACCGAAATTTATGGTTTCCCATTATCCTTAGCCCATCAAGATTCTATTGTTTGCAAAAAACTACTACTCATATTCCTAATATCGAAGCAACAAGATTGGTTGAATGAACCAAAATCAATATTTAGTTTCGGAAACAGAAACCCAATGTAAGGAAGTCTACATTTATTCACTAAAAACTTGTTAAAGAGAAGAAAGTCATTAAATAAAATTGATATTACTCATGATAAAGAGGTGACATAACACAAACCCAATCCAGTAAAGTTGGTATCTTTCATGATAAACAGCTTATACAACAGAAACCCAATCCAATAAAGTAGATATTTTCCATGATAAACAGGTCAAAATAACAAAAACCCAATTCAAGAAAGTCTATACTTATTCACAATAAATAAGCTAAAGAGCTAAGGCGAGCCTCGAAGCATCAGGTCAAGTTGTCTCCGTAGTCACGGGTTCAAGCCGCAGAAACAACAATAGATACTTGCATCAAGGTAGGTTGTGGACATCACACCCTTAGGTGCCGCCCTTCCCCGGTCCCTGTGTGAACGCGAGATGCTTTATGCATCGGGCTGCCCTTTAAACAATCTCAAGAGCAGAATCCCAATTCAATAAAATTGATATTTTTCACAATAAACAAGTCAAACAACAAAACACCAATTCAATAAAGTTGATATTTTTCAAATAAACAAGCTAAAAGACAGAAACCCAATTCACCATAATCTATACTTTTTCACAATAAAACAGCTAAAGAGCAGAAACCCAATTCAATAAAGTTGATATTTTTCACAATTAACAAGCTGAAGGGGACCTTGGAGCAACTGATAAAAGTTGCCCTCGTCTAACCTATAGGTCACCAGTCGAGCCGTGGAAACAGCCATTGATGCCTGCATCAGGTTAGGCTGCTTAAATCACACACCTTGGGTGCGGCCCTTCCCTGGAGGCCGGATCCTACATGAATGCAGGGACTGCCTTTTTCACAATAAACAAGCTAAATAACAAAAACGCAATTCAATAAAGTGTATTTTCACCATAAACAAGCTAAATTACAACAACCCAATTCAATAAACTCGATATTATTCACAATAAACAAACCAAATAACAAAAACCCAATTCAATAAATTTAATAAATAAGCAAAAAAAACTCACTTTTTCCCATGGTGACAGCTCCAAAGAAGAACAAGGGTTAGAAGCAAATACAAGGTTGACTATGATGAAAATCAATACAAAGAAACAAATTAAAACCCAAATCTTTTCTTGTAAAATCAAACTTCTTTACTGTATTGTAAAACAATTTATCCATAAAGAAACTTATTGAAATTTTATTTTTCTATGAGAAAAAGGAGAAGATCTAGAGAGTAATCCCAAGATTATAAGGAAAATAAAAAGAGAAAATTTAGTAAAAAAATTTAAGTATTTATACTAAGGGTGGGTGGCTGCGAATATTCGAAGAAGCAAAGGGGGGCGGTGGTAGAGTGATGACGTGGCGTAATCACAGCCGTTGAAAGGGTTACTTGGTGAGTTTGTGAGTCTAAGTGGGGTCCACTTGATATGTGTGAAAGAGAGGCGTTGAAATAGGTAGTAGTAGATACGTGAGAAATGCAGGTGCTAGAGTTTTTAGGTTCTCACGGAACTGTGTGGCGTGTGTTTTATTACCTTTATACTTGGAGAAATTGTCGTGTGCCTTTGAGTATTTGTTAAGAAATTATTTCTTGTTAAAATTGTATTCTAAAATATTGTTTAGATCGAATGCTTGTTGACTAGCATGAGGAAATCGCGTGCAAATAATGAACACGGACTCGACGTGATTGGTTCCAAAACCAAACGAAGTTCATTTGAGATGAGTGGGGTTGAAACCTTCTTAATTCGACCACTCTATAGAGGAAGTTCAGAAGATGAGGAATTCCTCATCTTTTCTTGAATTCCTCTCTAAAAAACTGCAAAATCCGTTTGATTTTGGCCAAAAAAAATTTAGGAGAGCATTTTCTCAAGTTTTATCCAAAATTTTTCCTAATCGTTGTGTATTATATACAATACTAGATGAGTATTGCCCGTGCCCAGTACGGACCCAATATTGTAAAAAATAAATTGTTGCTTTAACATGAAAATACACAAAAGAAAATTAATGTTCATGAAAACATATCCACACGAAAATTTAAAGTTTATACTAATTATATTTATAAGTAATCAGGTGCAAGTTTTCCAATTTAAGAAGTTCACAACACGACTGCAAATTCCAAAATGACACATTATATCCGCCTATAGGAATTACATATGTGCTATCTGTATATCACTCTATTCATATTGACAAAATCTAATGCAGTCATGATGCTATCCTTGAGTTCCTTTCTTGCAATTTTTTATAAAGTTATTGGTACCTGCCTTAGTTATTCTTATGGAAATAGATAAGGGGATACATGAGAATTAACAGAGAGGAAGAGTGGCCTTTTCAATATTGTTTGTCATAGGTTCTTGGTTCCACTTCAAAAAATTTGATCAAGTACACCATCAGATTCTATGAAAATTTCACAAACAATGAGTTCGTTGATCAATATGTAAATGAATAGAGGAAAATAAAACACAGAGCAAGAATATTTTTCATCACCCCTCGTACCCACTCTTAGAGCAAACAGACACGGAGCAAAACTTCTTTCTTACCACACAAGAAACTAAATAGTATACACAACAGAATTAAGAAACATATTTACAAGTGAAGCAGATCTAGTAAAAACAGAGTAAGATTTCTAAATAACTGATGCACTTGTAAAGTCCTACACATCATAAAAACTGCAAGAGCAACACATAGGAACTTTAAAAGGGTGAAAATGCAAACTGACCGGTATATATTATGCAACAACATTTGCACTCAATTTAAGTATAGTAATATACTACTTAGTATTATCCATTGAACAATGGTGAGTGCAACATATAGGTTTTTATCTGAGCAAGAATTACAATGACAAAAAAAACCTGAGGTACCAAGTTTCTAACGTATGCATAGGCTAAGTGATCAACATATAATATGATTCACAGTGACTTTGAGCAGTCAGTACACTATTTTATGTATTCTCCACATTAAAATGGTAAATGCACTATATAACTTTGTATAAAATATTGGCATTCAAACGATGCAATTGATTATAAAAATAAAGCAAGTTTCATACCGAGAGTATCTCCTTCTAATTGCACTATATAACTTTGTATTTAGCAATATGTTATAGTGCAAGCTACCTTGACCATCTTCCGAAGTTCTAAATAATTTACCGATCAAGAAGCAGATGAGAGAAAGATAAAAAAATGGAAAAGGAAAATAGAGTTGGTTATACATTGCAAATATCATAATAGGATATAGATAAAGGAGATAAAAATCATACATGTTTTCGTTTTATCATTACTGATCTTACATCCTTCCAGCACAAACATTCTTTTAGCTCTGCAAAATCAAGCAGATCCATCTTGATGACTACAGCGTAAAATAAAAACCCATATTAGAACTTGAGATACGCATATCCTTGCTAACTCAGACGACTAAAGTAAGTTCTTAGGGGTCGTTCGGTTACTGGGTTAATTAGTTAAAACCCACGCAAAATTCTGCGTTAATTTAGCGCAGCGTTCGGTTGGTTTTCTGAGAAATTTTAATACCTGCATAAATTAATACAACGTTTGGTTACGTTTTTGTATATTCCGCATTATTAATACCTGTATTATTAATGCGGGAATCTATGTATTATTTTATGCGGGGTAGAATATGGTATTAATAATGTAGGTATTAATAATGCAGGTATTACAATTTAAATGACAAAAGTAACCTCATTATGAGAATATATTTTAAGATTTTATTTAAGGAGTAAATAAATATTTTAAATAATAATATTGTAATATATCAGTGATTCAAAAAATAATCCCTATTTTATAATATATGCATGGCTAATACCCACATTACTAAACTCCGCGCTAACTAATACCCGCATTATTAATACATACATTATTAATACCCACATTACTAATACCCACATTACTAATTAATACCCGCGTAAACAACACGAGTAACCGAACGACCCCTAATTGCTCAATGAATGAGCAACTTCTAGTATTGTTTCCATTTCTTTATTGTACTGCACAAGTCATTCTTGAAATGTGCACCATTTAATCTACTAAATCCAAGTCATAATTAAGCTAATTCCACATAATTTTGTTTGTTAACGTCATCCAACTTTTTTTTATTGTTAATCTTTTTGGGTGGAAACACATAAGAAAACAATAAATATGCAGAAAGAAGTTCTACCAGCTAAGCTAGCATCATTCAATACATACATCTAATCAAACATGTATACTTCAAAAAATTAATTCAAATTTGAATTAAATGACCATCTTTCTCAACCAAATATTGTAGAAATAACCCTCATAGCTTGTCCAAGCCTTGCAATAGTGTGGGCTCTTAGAATGAAATGGATGAAGGCATATCTTAGAAACAAAAAAAAAAAAAAAAAAAAGCTAAGTTCTTTTTGCTTTGAACTAATGTGCAGTCAATAACTTATCAAAAAGATCTAAACAAATACTATCATCAATATCTGAGAATTGAAGTCGAAGCAGGATAAGTGAAGCAAACCTCAATAGGTAAAGAACCAGTTCGTCATCAACATTAAGTTGATGGAAATTGAGTTGATATTACAAATCTTGCAGACAGTGACCATAACGTTAGTGCAAAATTCTAATCTAAATCGCTTTAGACTCGCTAGAATTGTAAGTGTTCACGAAACATTAATTAGTTTATATATAAAACAGATGTTCTTAGCAACCAAGTGACAATATTTTGTTTATTGTTGGGCATATATTCTTTGAATTTCTTAATTGCTTAAATTTGATAAGAATGAATTGTTCACTTTTTTATGAACACGGTCCAAATTTTTCAAAGAAAGAGGGGAAACTACGGAATTTTGTTACTTAAACTTAATATTGTATATTTTAAAATGCAAAGAGATGAAGAGATAGCTACCCATTTTGTTGAGTCAAAGAGATGTTAGAAACTTCGAGTTAGAAAGAAACTGTGAAGAAAATTTGGGCAAAAGTTGCAGAGGAGGACTGTTTCGACGACTTTCTAGAACTTTGGTAGTATGCGCTTATTAAAAGGCATGTGAAGAGAGATATAAATAATCAGTTTTGAGGTGAAATTACGATTTTGCCCATGAACGACCATCTTGGCTCTTCTATATAATAGAAATAGAAATATACACCATGTATCTTAGGGTATCATTCAATGAATACTTAATTTATAATATGTGTAGTTAGTGTATACATATTATATATCGAGTATACATTTATTATAAAAAGGTATACAATGAATATTTGCCATAATTGCCTTAAAATTGAATATATAGTGGAAAAAGGAAGGAAGAAAAAAGAAGACAACGATATACAAGGACTATACATCAAATATGCCACCGGTGAAAGATCTTACCAACGAACGTTAAACATTATTTTCTCAATTTATTCGAAATTTTTGGTGTACACAATATGTTGGATATTGTTTAAAAACGTATTCTCATCTTATAATATGTGTATACTCACTTTAAACACATTATATACTGTATACTTATTATTTCCAATAAATATGTATTGAAAAAGAAAATAAAAAAAAGAAGAAGATTGGGGTATACAATGATTATATTTTATATTAAAATATGTAGCTAGCTAGAGAAACTTTTCGGCGAAACGTAGATCTCATTATTGTTGGCCACTACAATGTTCTAATTTTCTTCGAATGTACATGATATTTTTATGAGAGAAAAGATAGATACATGAGAGTGTAGTGAGGGAGAGTGGAAGGGGGTCGTCGAAAAGTGATTTTTGGTATATATCTTAGTGATACTTGATGTATATTTTTCAGATCTGTAATTGCATGACATTTGCTATAAGTTAGTTTGATAAAATTTGATGAAACAGCAAAAAGTAAAATATGAAGAGAGAAGAGGTCGACAGAGAGAATTTTTCATTTGGTATGTAGGTGTTCACTGGTGAAAGGCGATGGTTACTCATTTCAAAATGGTGAGAAATGGTGGAGCATATGAATCGGTGGGAATGGTAAATTTAGAAATATGAGTGCTAAATAAATTAAAAATCAAGTGAAAGTAGATGTAGAAATTAAGAAAGAGAATAATTTTAAAAAAATGATGGCATTGCAAAGTGGGGAATCAGAATTTGGGAAGAAGAGGGGACCAACTACAAAATGTTAATTTGAAAGGACAATGTTTATTTCGAGTAGTTAAAGCAAAATATGTAGTATTTGCAAAGACTAAAATTTCCAAGATTTTCAATTGCATAATTAATTTTAAAAAAAAAAAAAATAAATGACAATATTTTCAATTTTTTTAACAACTTATCTTAATTTCTTCAGCTTGGCAAAGAGAAATCATTTGGTTAGGAGGTTCCTTTAATAGGAAAGTAATAGGACACAGACCTAGAAATGTCCATCACATCCTCAACTTTTCCGGATGTATGGGACTGCAAAATTCAGCCAGTAAGTATATAGAAAGTAAAAAAGGGGATAAAAGGGAGACAATCTTTTGGTCATTATCATCATACTCATCAATTATCATTAATTCAAGTATGCAATTAAATATTTAGATGAATACATAAAATGCCCGTTAAAGTTTGGACGAAATCCCTATGACACGCTTGGTTCGTACGAACGAGCCTTTACACAAAAATGTTTGTCAAAAGTGTGCCTAAGACACACCATTTTGGTGATGTGGCGAGCGCGTGTTTAACCAAATATTTAAGCGCGTTAACTTTGTGATTTTTTTGTCTCAGTCATTATTGAAATGCCATGTGTCAAAGTTTTGTATATTTTACTCTTATAATTATTTGATCGCTCATCTCATCGTTTCTCCTAACCAACACCTGAAATAAGTTTTTTGTCAATCTTTCTTCTTATCACCAATGGTGGATCACGATGGACTATTTTGACTAACACAACTTTATTGCTTTACTAAATTGCATTACAAATCATGAATTTTTAAATGTAAACATGATTTAGCTCGATGGATTCTCCTTTTTAAAGAGTAATAAAAATTTGGGTCAAACTCACGAAAACCAAATCGGAGATGTGATGATGAGATTTGGACCACAGTTACAATGAACAATGAACAAAATAAAGTTGATGATGATACGTAATGGCATATCATAAATACACATATACACACATTGTGTAATTAGTATAAAACATAGGCATGTAAATGTAATTAGACAACTAGGTTTTATTTTATATTTTTGAATTTGACCCATTAGTTACTTAGTGAGCAAGTTAGGTTAGATTTCAATAGTTGTATATATACCCTTTCTGAATGAGAATAATTGAGAAGTTCTCACCCAAATTGAGTGTTGGTTGTTTTCAGTTTGACATGGTATCAGAGCCATAATATCGATCCATCGAAAAGTAAAAAATTCTCCTTGAATCTGAGAAAAAATGGAAGCTCCACCCACTGGCGATGTTGTCGGAGCTGAATGAGCAGTTGCCGTTGATGGTGTTATCCTAGGGAAGACAATTTTTTCATATGATATCACGTCCAATTACAACCCAGGTCTGATAATCACTCAGGTCTAGTTGATCGGTGAAAACTATTACGAATGGGCAAGGTCGTGCGTATGGCCTTGTGTGCTCGGAAAAAATTTGAATTTGTTGATGGATCCATTTTGAAACCTGATGAGGAGGATTTTGTGGATTTAGATAATTGGTAAACAATAAACTCGCTACTGGTGTTGTGGATCTGGAATTCTATTTAACCCATCCTCCGAACCACTATATCGCATATGGAGGTGGCCAAGAATCTATGGAATAGTATCCATGAACGATTCTCGATTGAAAACGGACCAAGAATCCAAGAGTTGAAAGTTGCACTTGCCGGATGTAAGTAAAAGGGCTTGTCCATTGCAAGTTATTATGAAAAGTTTATAATGCTTTGGGTAGAACTCAAAAACTATGAATAGTTTTCGACGTGTTCTTGTGAGAAGTGTACTCGTAACTATTTGGTTGCTTTGGAGAAAAAGGAAGACGAAGAAAAGGTACATCTTTTTCTAATGAGTTTGATGAAAATCTCTATGAGAATGTTCGTTCCAACTTGTTTGCACAAGACCCATTGCCAACATTGAACAAAATCTACCAAAAGTTGGTGCAAGATGAGCATGTGAAATGAGTGAATACGGACAGGAAGAACGAGGGGAGGCAATAATATTTGTTGCTCAAAGAATAGTGCCCCTCAGAAATTTTTTGACAATAGGTGTTGTCTATGTGACCGTGGTAGACACACTCCGGATCGCTACTATGAGATTATAGGGTATCCGACGTGGTGGAACCAGCTACTTAAGCAAGACAACCAACACCCCAGGAACTTGACTGGTGGTCGTGGTAGAGGAATAAATGAATATGCTGGGGGTGATCGTTGTCATGCCTTAATTTTAAGAAGCGTTATTTTTGAAGGTTGTGACTAGTGTTTAAAGGTACAAAATTATTGAGATTCGGAGTTGCCCCTTGACAAGTTCAAAGGTGTGTCAAGTCACCAAGAAGTACCTTTAGAACACCTTTGACTCGTCTAATGGTCTGCGTCAAAAAATCTGGGTTTGATTGATTCGCGGGAAGGTATTAGGCACCCTCGAATCTCGTGCTAAATACAACTGCATTTATTTATCACGTTTCGGCTTTATGAAAATTGTTTGTCGTATTTTGCTTTAGCATGTTACTCTTTGATCACTGTTTATACTAATCTACAAATGAAACATATAGCTATGTACACTACATTGTTTAAAGAATGGACAAGTATTAATTATAAGTTAAAAAGGACTAACTAATTTTATGTCATGTTCAAAAAATCATAAAAATAACCAAACTGTAGACGGTCCATTTAGCTTATGCTTTCTTCCGTTTTTTTAGGAGAGTTTACACTTGTGGACTTATTCTACCTTCTTATTTCATATCTGACCATGATGTCATTTTTCTATTTGTTATCCTATTTTTACCTAGCGGGTTTCAATTTTTGTCCCTTTTGAACAAAACTTAAATACAATTTTCAAACCTTGTTTGCTTATACAAGAGCTTAAATATTGTACACAGTCACATGCATCGATGTATAAAAAATGAGATGGCTTACAGTTAATATTATTTCAAGCTTTTCTTTTCTTTTCTCAACAAATGAGAATTTGTAATGAATAACAAAGATGAACATGAACTTTCTAACCATTGGTCGTTATTATCTTTTAGCATAGCAACCGATTTTAAACATGAGAAGTATTATAAGCATAACAGATTTAAATTGATGAAGAAAATATACACACAAGAGCAACGTTCATTGTGCCTTCCAACAGAACTATGCTTCATTAGAAAAAATAACTTGGTACAATATTTAAGGAGGAAAAAAAAAAACTACTTGTGTAAAGAAGAAACTTCTTAAGCACAGTGATGAAAAATAGTAGCAAATGCAGCAGCAACAACCAACGTGGACAACCTCTTAAACTAACCTTACAAGACTTTCTTTTGTCTCAACTTTTTCTCTCCAAAAAATCAGATATATTTGTGTGTGTTTTTTAATGTGTTCCAATAGGTTCTTGGTGTCTAAATGAGTAGTATAATGCCTCTATTTATAGCTAAAAAGTGAAGTTAAAAGGTGGAGTGTGGACTTATCCAAAAGTACAAGCCCACATCCCCTTTCACTTGAGTGTTTTTTTCATAATAGTACTACCTTATTATGACCACTTTTCATCCCCCTATGCTATGCAAAAAGCTGAAAATACAAGTTGTCTGAGTTGAACTAGTGATCTATTATAAGTTCAAAATAAAATCCCTTTTACAATTAAACTAAAAGTCTTAAAACCAAACTAAAACCAAGCCCCCAACTAGACTCAAACTACCTATTAGGCCATAAGCAACTTCCAGTTTTAACTTAGCCAAATAACACAAAATAGAACTCTAGTTTAAAGTTTAAGACTGCCAGATCCTACAAAAAAAGTCAATCCTATCCCAGCTTACTAACCGGTAGCAAACAACTGGCTAAACTACAAATGTATCATTTCTAACTTGACAAAAACAAACCAGGCATCTCATACTTGAACAACTCACAATACATTTTTCATTTAAAACAGAATTAAGCTGCTGGAAACACTAAACTAATCAGAAGAAAGTCCAATTCCAATTTACTTTAGTCACTAAATTAGTCATGGACAGTAGTACGCAAACAAACTTAAGATTTCTAACTTTTTCCTTAAAACAAAGTGAATTTCATGTTTTACCAGTACTTACACAAAATCATCTAAGCATGCAGCTTATCCTCTTAAAAGTGAGCACTTATCATGCACAAACGACACATGCATATCACGCACACATGCTAACAGTATCACACAAAGTCATGGTCAAACCTTTTGGACTATACAAGTATAAACCGACCTACACTTAAACGTTATTTAAATAACATGCTTAACTAACAGAGTACAACAATGAGAAATAGGCCGACTTCACATGTAAACTAACACATACTTTGAATCATTTCTATTCATAACCGAACACATACAAACACTCGCACATCACTTTTTCCTACGACTAATAGCTAATCACATATATGGAGATGATACACAATGTCATTACTAGATTTCCCAACTATTTCTATGACTAAATCACATGGACAAAATCAGTTTATATACACACTCGTCCAACATGAATCACTTATTAAATTATGACTACATACGACAGTACACAAGAGGAAATAAAAAAACCTGAACTTTTCATCTAACCCGTCAAAGCTACTGCCTTGTCGAGTAAACTACTTCCATGAGCCAAAGAACCATCAACCTATTGCCAGTGCCTTGACTTGCCTAAAACGGCATCACCAACAAATAATCATCATCACACACCATTAAATTGTTGCTCCGAACAAGAACAGGAGCATCCCCATCACCAGCTACTCTGCTGCCACATCCAAAATAGCCCCCACCTCCTTTACATCCTCTCCATCAATACACTAACGCAAATATCTCGCTAAGCCACCAACAATACTGCTTATGGAAAGCCAGTGCCACAACTTCACCTCTGACCCGATAAGCTAAAGCATCATCAACACTGTCACTAATCATTCTTAACAAGCCAACACAATCGAAAACAAACCTCCCCCCACGCACCAAAAATCATCAAAAGCAAAACGAACCAACACTATACACGATGGAAGAAGGGAAAATGGGGCAGCAGAGGAAAAAAAGGAAAAGATGATAGATTTTCGAGAAAATGAGTCCAAAAATGAGTAAAGAGCAGCAAGACAAATCTGTGGATACATGATATTGGCCGAAAAATATCAAGGTCGCCGGAATTAGTATTTAGCCGTATTTTAAAACTCGAATCTACGTCAATTCGCTCGTCTTTTGGCAAAATTGATAGTGGAAATGGAAAGAGGATGCAAAGAGCTTTTAGAATATGTAATTTTGTGTTTTACTGGTGATCCACACTCAATCCACTCAGCACTAAGGATGATGGGGCGGTCGTCAAAAGTAATAGTACCCAACAAGAGTCGGGGTCGATTTCCACAGGGAGCTTAGCAAAGTAATCTATTAGACTTAGGATGAATAATAATGAGTTCCAAGAACTGTCCGTACATTCCTAATGAATAAGGGTAAAAATGTCTTAACTACAACTAGCAATTCATGTAAAACAAGCTAAATAATGACGATGGGTGTAAACGAGGAGAATGGACTAGGGGTTTATCCACTCCAACAAGATTCTCTTAGTTAAATACTTGTATTAACCTCGCAAATCATATGGGCATCGTCAATGGTCGGGCCTCTAATGTATTCCTCAAAACCCTCTCGGGATAAGGAGGATTTACCTCATAAAGCCCTATCAGGTCAATAATGAAACACTAGAAACCCTAGTCCAAAGACCCGAGCGGGGATGACCTTTTAGGTAGTCCCCTTTAGATGGGGTAGGTCACAACCAATATAACCCAATTCTTGCTAATCTTCATTAACCTACGCCTTCAACTCCTTTCGGGTGACAAAAGCAGAGTAGGGTTTGGTTCAAGTACGGACGTGCCTTAAACCCTAGTTAAGAAAGTACGATGGAGAGCTAGATTTATGTTAACCCATTGATTTTACAAGATTAAGTACAAGATTTAAGCTAAGATAATCAAGTTTTCATGAATAAACCCCTAGTATGAGTTTAGCTACTCATACTAAGGTCTAACACACACATAATATAAGATGGAATGGCAAAAATCATATAAGACTTTAGATTGAAGAATATAATCCTTACAAAGATTCAAGTAGAAACCCTCCTTGTTCTCCAAGAATATTAAAAAAGCAAAAAGTAATATTCTAAGCTGAAAAGGGGTCTGAAAAAGTAATACAGCCGCCTACCCGGCGAGCAGCCCAACTAGTTGCGGGCTCGCCGCCTTCATATTTTGCTAAGCATTCTTTTTCTTGTACTATGTAGGTTCGGCGGGCGCCATTCCAACTGCGGGTGACTTCAGTCTTCACATATTTCAGGACCTTTCTGTGAGCATCGGCGGGTGCACCGTTCATTCTGCTGAGTCGCCGATGATTTTTAGCAATTCATTCGGCTAGTCATCATTTGTGTTGTTGATTGCTGTGAACTCTACCTTCTTTTGGAGGATGATTGGCCTCTTGAGCCTCAGATTCGGTGAAGCGCCGCTCCAACTGCTGCCTTATCTTCATGTTCTTCATTTTGTAGCCAAAGTGCACCTACATTTGCTCTTTTGCACATTTTTCTTCGGCTTTGTATCCAATTCTCATAATAACCTAAAACATGAAGAATAACATAAGATTCGTCCACATAATATCTCTAAAAAGGATAAAAGCTAGTCGAAATGAGTTGCAATTAAGCACAAAATACCAACATATCAACTCGCCCAAACTTAAGCTTTTGCTTGTCCTCAAACACATTAAGAACTAACTCATGTTTCATTTTCTTAACACCGGGATTGAGTTCAACAAGGGAATGGGATAAGAAGAAGTTCATGACTTCGGTTGATACTAATACTTAGTTTCACACATTAGAATCCAACCAATCAATCCACGAGCACCATAGTCACAACTATATCTATTAAAGCTTCTAGTTGGGTCTAGAGCATGTTTAGCACAATTTCTTTCTCAACTCACCTAAAGCTTTCTTGGTTGTACCTTCAAGTCTCAAGTCCCTTAATGCTCTTGACGAGGTCCAAAGTGCATAGGAATTGTTTGCTCGTTCTTGTCAAATTCTAATATAGTTTAAGATATCGTCCCACAGAGATTGGGTATTCTATGCTACGGACTTGTAGTATTTTAATTACTATTTGAGAGAATCAAATTGATGAAAAGTGAGTTTTTAATTTAAATTTACTTAAACTAAAAGAAAGAACTTCCGGAAGATTTCAAATTTAAAAAGAGTTGGGAATCGTTGAATTCACTTGGTAATACTTATAATAAATATCTCAGTTTTGACATGTATTTCTCTTAAGAATAATTGCTTATTGCTAATTCAATTATATTTTTCTCACTAAAAAATAATCAATTAATAACACTCCGTGAGGTTATGCATATTAATCAAATTATAACTAGTGACGATTAAACCGAAATATTTTTCTTGCCTGAATTGTGCTAAAAAGTAGTAAAAACTTCGTGAGAATATTTTTACGGAAAATCAATAATCTTACCTACAACAACTCCTCCGTGAGAATTAAAACTGAGGTAAACAAGATTACGGACTTGGAAAAATAGTTTTTACTATACTATTTTATTCGTCAGTTATCATACATTAATTTTGCTCCGTGAGAATTACAAAATTAATATAACAATAACCTGGAGATAAAATAGAGGGATGTGAAAATATTGATTAAGTAAAAACTATAATTCTAGCACAGTATTAAAATTTGATTAGAAAGTTTCAGGCCAAACATGTATTAAAACTGAGATAAGTATTATAAATAATACTGAGTTTCATCAACTATCCCAACAAAAGAGATTACTCCATTATGGAGTAAGAATAACTTTAAAAATATAAAGACTATGAAGAAAGTAGTATTTCTTCTAAAAAAGATGAAAACTACACAAACTTTAAAAGAGAGAATGAAAGGGAAAGCAAGAGAAATCTTGCAAGTGAATTGATATCTTTCTTACAAACTTTGGCCATCTATTTATAGATGAAACCATAAGCTTAAGGCTTCCAAAGATGCCTAAGTAAGGTGAAATTAATGAGTTCTTCATAGATGCAAAGGTGAGTTGAAGAGAGAAGATTTCTTCCGTCTTGCTCTTTGTTCTTCAGCGTATAAAAATCACGGACATGACTATCAGTGTTATAGTCGCACTATGAATAGTGAAATCATCAATGATTTTTCCCTTATTTTTATTCACTTTGAATATCTTCTTCTTCCTGCAAAATATGTTAGAAGATATGCGAGAGATGGATATATTTATTCACGTTTTATTTAAAATACTTAATATTTAACTATAAAAATATATCAATAAATTATATCCATCAAATTCCCCCATACTTGAATCTTTGCTCGTCCTCGAGGAAAAAGAAATATATATATATATATATATATATATATATATATATATATATATATATATTAATAAAAATATTTTATTCAAAACTCATGATCTTTGTAGGATAGAAAATTTGTTCAAGATAAACTTCCTTCATCATGATCAATGCAATTATTCTTTTTACTTCACCAAATTCTTTAACTTATTTCTGAATTTTGACTTGATCAACAAGAACTTGCAACCTTCTCCCCTTGAATCTTTCAAAATTGAGAGTTATGATCATGTATTCAATAAGTATCATAGTCTTGTCCATAGGCTTGCTCATCATGTTCATCTCCACTAATATAGATTCAATACTGACTTTCAAAATCTTTTTAGGACTTTTCATGGCTTGTAATGTTAGGTTTCAGGCTGGTAGGATAAGGATATTTGATAGTGACTGTTCTTCTTCCAGCTTGAAGCTAACATTTCTCAAAATTTTCTCCATTCGGTAATACATTTTTTTTTTGTGCTATGAATTATATATTCATATATTCACAACATTGCTTTTTTTTTTGGTAATATTTCTTCCTTTTGGTGATGTTTAATCTTTGCTCATTCAAAGCTGGAAGAAATAATAACTCTTTTTTTTTCTTTATATATATATAAACAATATATACATATATCATATATATCTTTTTTTTTTTTTTTTGGGTAATATATCATGGTGTAGAAAAAAAATAGTATTAAGGCTCAAAGAAGGGTTCGAAAAGGTAAAAATATGTATATTTGGATAGAAAATTGAGAGGCTTGAATTGTGTATCAAAGAAGGCCTAATTTCATTTTTCAAAAATCAGTATCATCCATTATTTCGCCTCGAAGAACATTCAGAGCAAGTTCTAGCCAAGTCATTGATTCTACCTTCTTTGTGATCATAATTTTTCTCAATTCTAATGATTTTCTGAGTTGAAGATGTTTGCTCTTGCTTTCACAACATCAAAATCATAGACATGAAAAATCATATGGTGAATATAAAAAGAAATAATATTGAACATAATAAAAAAAAATTATATTGTTAATTAAAAACCTACAATTAAGACCATAAATGATAAGAAAAATAGTATATAATATATAAATAACCTCCCTCATACTTGAACATTTCATTCTCCTGGATGAAAATGTTTTTTTTAGAAAATACCTTCTAATAATAAAAATATTATTTTATTAGTAAAATAAAAATCTTTTTGGCTTTCAAATATACGATCACAGAAGAAAGCTTGAAAGAAACTGTGACCACACATGTTCTATGTGTAATAGACTGAATTATTTTTAGACCTTATCAGTCATTAGGTCCTAGTTTGACTATAAACTAGAAAATTACTTTTGCCAACATTAGATTTGGACAATTGAATGGTTAACCAACCAGTAACTTAGGCATACCGATCACCATGGAGTTACTCCTGTCTAGGTGACTCTGTTTTTGTAGAGGCCTTCATGAGATGTTCCGGTTGTACAATAATCTGGATATTGACCAGATCAATTGGTTAAGCATTTAATTAGTCAGATCTAAGTTGGACTTATGAGGCTCCATTGCTTCACCCTCAATGGCTACGGGATAAAGAACCATAGTTCTGAGTTTAACGTCGTCAGCTCGACGTAGTAACTGTGGCACTCATCATACTATCATGGTTACTGAAGGGTGTTGTTCAAAATGTCCTCCAAAGTACAATTTTAGCCTGTGACCATTGACCTTAAATTTCTCTCCTCCATTGCTTTGTTGAATTTCAATTGCTCCGTATGGAGTAATATTTGTAATATTGTAAGGACCTGTCCACCTGGATTTCAGTTTTCCTGGGAATAGCCTGAGACGGCTATTGTAAAGAAGTACCTGATCTCCAATTTTAAAATTTTTTGGTCGGATCAAATTGTCATGCCATTTTTTTGTTTTTTCTTTATAAATCTTGGCATTTTCATAGGCTTCCATCCTCAGTTCATCCAACTCATTAACCTGCAAAAATCTATTTTTACCAGCAGAGGTTAAGTCAAAGTTCAATGCTTTCAGTGCCCAAAAGGCTTTGTGTTCCAATTCAACAGGCAAATGGCAAGCTTTTCCAAAGACTAATTTATATGGAGATGTTCCAATCGGCGTTTTGAACGCCGTTCGGTATGCCCATAATGCATCATCTAATTTTAAAGCCCAGTCTTTTCTTGAGATTCCAACAGTTTTTTCAAGAATTCTTTTTAGTTCACGGTTGGAAACCTCAACTTGCCCTTGAGTTTGAGCATGATACGGTGTTCCAGTTTTATGAGTCACACTATATTTTGACAATAAAGCAGAAAATTGCTTATTCATGAAATGAGTCTCTTGGTCACTAATGATGACTCGTGGTGTGCCAAATCTGGTAAAAATATTTTTTTTGAGAAAATTGCACACAGTTCGAGCATCATTCTTTCTTGTGGGAATAGCTTCAACCCATCGTGAAACATAGTCAACAGCCACAAGGATATATTCAAATGAATGAGATGAAGGAAAAGGTCCCATAAAATCTATACCCCAGACATCAAATATTTCACATACCTGAATAGATTGCAATGGCATCTCATCTCTCCTTGTGATATTACCTATTCTCTGACATCTATCACATTGTGCAACATACAACCGGGCATCCTTAAAAAGTGTTGGCCAGAAGAATCCAGCTTCCAAAACCTTGAAAGCAGTTCGGTTTGCAGCATAATGTCCTCCAATTGCTCCATCATGACAATGAAACAAGATCTTTGGTATTTCATCTTCAGGTACACATCTTCTAATGATATTATCTGCACAAATTCTAAACAAGTAAGGGTCATCCCACAGATAATATTTAGCATCCGATATAAGTTTTTTCCTCTGTTGGTAAGAGAGATCTCTAGGTGTCCATTTTCCAACCAAGTAATTTGCAATATCTGCAAACCAGGGTGGTTGAGTCACTACTGAGCTGACAGAAAAGATGTGTTCATCTGGAAACTCTTCTTTTATATCACTAGACTCAAGAGGAGGGTTCTCTAATCTAGACAAATGGTCAGCTACCTGATTTTCTGTCCCTTTTCTGTCTTTTATTTCAAGGTCAAACTCCTGGAGAAGTAAAATCCATCTTAACAATCTAGGGCGGGCATCTTTCTTTGCTAAGAGGTATTTTAAAGCTGCATGGTCAGTAAAAACAGTGACCTTGGTTCCTATCAAATAGGAACGAAACTTATCAAAAGCAAATACTACTGCCAGTAGTTCCTTTTCTGTTGTGGCATAGTTGAGTTGAGCTTCATTCAATGTTCTACTGGCATAGTAAATGGGACGGAAAATTTTATCTTTTCTCTGGCCTAAAACAGCTCCAACGGCTGTATCACTAGCATCACAATGACCTCAAAAGGTTGGTTCCAATCAGGGGACACAACTATAGGGGCAGATGATAATTTCTCCTTAAGAGTGTCAAAAGCTTTCATACAATCTCCTGAAAAATCAAACTTAACATCTTTCATCAAGAGGTTAGTCAACGGTTTTGAAATCTTTGAAAAATCTTTTATGAACCGTCTGTAAAAACCTGCATGACCTAGAAAACTTCTAATGCCTTTAACAGTTGTGGGAGGGGGTAATCCTGCTATAAGATCAATTTTTGCCTTATCAACTTCTATCCCTTTAGCAGTGATTTTATGTCCTAAAACAATTCCCTCGGTAACCATAAAATGACATTTCTCCCAATTAAGAATCAAATTTGTCTCTTCACATCTCTTAAGAACTAAGGTCAAGTGATTAAGACAATCTTCAAATGTTTTACCAAAAAGGGTGAAATCATCCATAAAAATTTCCAAAAATTTTTCAGTCATGTCTGAGAAAATAGCTGACATGCAACGCTGAAATGTAGCAGGTGCATTACATAAACCAAAAGGCATTCTCCTATAGGCATAGGTTCCATGAGGACATGTGAAAGTTGTCTTATCCTGATCTTCTGGTGCAATTGATATCTGGTTATACCCTGAATATCCATCAAGAAAACAGTAAAAACCATATCCTGCTACTCTTTCTAACATTTGATCAATAAATGGTAAAGGAAAATGATCTTTTCTTGTGGCATCATTGAGACGCCTGTAATCAATACAGACTCTCCATCCTGTTACTGTTCTGGTAGGTATGAGTTCATTATTTTCATTTTTTACAACTGTCATACCTCCTTTCTTTGGTACCACCTGAACAGGACTTACCCAAGGGCTGTCTGAAATGGGGTAAATAATATTTGCAGCCAAAAGTTTTATTATTTCATTTTTCACAACTTCCTACATTGCTGGATTCAATCTCCTTTGGGGTTGGACTATTGGCTTGTAGCTATCCTCCATGAGGATTCTGTGTGTGCAAATAGCTGGACTAATGCCTTTGATGTCAGCTATAGTCCACCCTAGGGCTCCTTTGTGTACTCTCAACACTTCAATCAATTTATATTCCTGTTCTGCAGTCAGAGAAGATGAAATTAGTACAGGAAATAATTCAGGCTCAAGATAAACATACTTTAAATGGGAAGGGAGAATTTTGAGTTCAATTTTTGGCTGAACATTTTCTGATAGCATTTCTCCCTCTTCTTCAGAATCATTTTCCAATATTTCAGCTTCACTTCTAATTGTCGGATCATCATCATGCCTTGTGCCAGATTGGGCCAAGCATCTTTCCAATGAGTCTGAAATCAATTGGTCATCTTTGAATTCATCTGCAAGATCACTAATCATGTCAATTGAAAAGCAAGAAGATGATGTCTCATCTCCGGGAAATTTTAGAATCTTGTGCATATCAAAAATGACTCTTTCTTCGTCTACTCTCAAAATTAGTTGTCCTTGATGGACATCTATAATTGCTCTACCTGTAGCAAGAAAAGGTCTACCCAAAATTATTGGCTCATCAGGACATTCTTCCATTTCAAGTACTAAGAAATCTACAGGGAAAACAAATTTATCTACTCTCACAAGCACATTTTCAATAATTCCCTTAGGTTTCTTAGTACTTTGATCAGCAAATTGAAGAGAGACAATAGTATTTTTTATGTCACCAAGATCCAATTTTCTAAAAATAGAAAATGGCATCAGATTTATTGAAGCTCCAGAATCACAAAGTGCTTTTTCAAAATATACTCCTCCCAAAGTGCATGGAATTGTAAAACTTCCCGGATCACCGAGTTTTTGTGGTAGCTTATTTTGAAGTATAGCACTGCATTTTTCAGTAAGCATTACCACAGACACTTCTTCCAATTTCCTTTTGCTTGACAAAATTTCTTTCAAAAATTTAGCATATGAAGGCATTTGCAATAAAGCATCAGTAAAAGGAATATTAATGTGAATCTGTTTTAAAATTTCCAAAAACTTTGCAAACTGATTGTCAAGCCTTTCTCTTTTCATTTTTTGTGGAAAAGGGATTGTCACAGGGAGAGGAGTTATTTTTTCAAAAATTTTTTCATCTTTTTTCTTGATTTCATTCTCTTCTGATGGATCAGATTGTATTTCAACATTCTTACCCTTTGCTGCCTGGTGTTCAAAATGGTTCTTTTCCTGTCTGTCAGCATATGGATTATCAAGATTCTTACCTGACCGTAAGGCGATGGCCTTAAGGTGTTCCTTTGGATTTTTCTCCGTATTGCTTGGTAAGGGACCTTGAATCTTTTCTGAAACAAGAGTTGCCAATTGGCTTACCTGAATTTCCAAGTTTTTGAGGGTTGAGTTTTGGCTTTCCATCTTTTCATCAGTGGCCTTAATGTACTTGTACAACAAGTCATCAAGACTTGAATGAGCTTGTTGAGGCCTTTGCTGATATGGAGCTGCTTGTTGATATGGCCTGAAATTTGATTGCCCACGATTTTGATTTTGGTATCCAGGTAGACCCTGTGTTGGTTGCTTCTGGAAGCTTTGAGAGTTCTCAGCACCATTTGGATTGCTCCATTGAAATCCTGGATGTTTCTGTGCCATTGGGCTTCCAAAAGGGTATGACTTGTAACCGATCACATTAGCCTGCTCATCATTCTGATTGTTTGCTCGGCATTCATGGTTAAGATGGTTTCCTCCACACATGTCACAAGCCTCGGACTGGATTGGTTGTTGTGTATTCACCTGAAAAGATTCAAACTTTTGTGCCAAGGAGGCAATCTGTTGTGTTAGTGTATTAAAAGCATCTGCCTGATTTACCGTGGCAGCCTTTTTGATGGTTACACGATCAGATGGCCATTGGATGGCATTCTTAGAAATTTCATTCAGCAATTGCAATGCTTCTTCTGTAGTCTTTCCCATGATGGAACCTCCTGCAGCTGCATCTATCACATTTCTAGAAGAACGTGTTAGTCCATGATAGAAAATATACAACTGCATGTGTTCAGGAATGTCATGATGTGGACATTTTCTTAACATTGATTTTAATCTTTCCCATGCTTGATAAACTGACTCAGTGTCAGTCTGCAAGAAATTAGAAATATCTTGTCTTAACTTTGTTGTTTTAGCAGGGAAAAAATATTTGTTCAAAAACTTTTGTGTCATCTGGTCCCATGTGGTTATAGAACCTCGAGGCAAACTTCGCAACCAAGTCTTGGCATCTCCTTTTAAAGAAAAAGGAAATAGTCTTAACTTAATTGCTTCAGGAGGCACTCCATTATATTTAGCAGTTTCAACTAGTTCCAAGAAATCAATTAAATGACTATGTGGATCTTCACTTGGATCACCAGTAAAGGTGCAAGACTGTTGAATTGTTTGAATTAGGCCGGTCCTAATTTCAAAGTTATTGGCTGCTACAGGTGGGTTCCTGACACTAGATTCACAGTTGAAGCGGTCTGGTCTAGCATAATCCCTTAGGATTCTGTTTGCAGGTCTTGGTGCCACTTCATCAAACTGATCCTCTACATGGATTGGTGGTGGGACTCCCAATGGGTTATTGTCATCTCCTAATTGGTGCTCCATTTTTTCAAAAATTATGCTTTGAGAAGATGATGGTTGTCCTTTTTTGCACAATCTCAAAGATCTTTCAATTTCAGGATCGTAAATGACCAACTCTTTATTAGAAGAGCGGGTCATAAACTACTTGAAATTGTTAAAGAAAGAATTTTTTTTTTAAGGTACTTGTAATAAAAGTATTATAAGAAAATACTAAAATGTAGAAATAATTAGTAGTAGAAGTTTTGTAAAAAAAATAAAATAGATAATAATATTGTCTAATTAGTTTCACAAGTAGAGGAGTAGTGTTCAAATTAAATATAAAAAAAAATAATATTATAGGAGTAAAACTTAATAATGACAGAGAGGAAAGAAGACAAAGTTAAGATAATACTAACACAGTAATAACAATAGTAGTGATAGAGGTAGTTAAAAACGGTGATAGACACGATGGTACAAAATTTATACTAGTGTTAGAGATTATAGCTATATTATTAATAGTAATAGATATAAAGATAACAAAAAGGACAAAAAAAAGATAGTAAGCAGTTAAGGTTTGAAAAGTAGTATTTGTAAAGTAGTACTGAATAGTAGACTAGTAGTTGCAGAAAAGAGAGGAAGAAGAAAAAAACTAAGAAAACAAAATAAATACTAGTATATTGTAAATATAATATAAAATAATATTTATAACAATTAGGGGAAAAATGATAGACGATATAGATAATATAATAATAAAATTATACTAACACTAATAATAAAAAGAAAATACAAAAACAGTGAGTAGAACCAATACCTATGAAAAGGAAACAATACTATTTTTATATTTTAATAAGAGTGGTAAAGTAAAGTAGCTAGTATTAATCGTAGTGATAATAAGAGAAGTTATAATCAGAAAAACAAAAGTTGGTAAAAACAAAATAAAATAAAATAATTGAAATATGGTATATAGTTCAAATAAAATAACTAGTAATGATATAACAATACATAATAAGAAAATATTTAAATGAAAATAAATAATATAATACTATAGATAAAAGTAGCAGTAGAAACTATTGATAATACTAATAAATAAGAGTAGTTAAGGAATTATAGTATTAGTAACAGTTAATAGTATAGGTACAAATTATAAAAATAGTATAATTTTTTTATAAAGGAGAGACGTTACTAACAAAACAATAAGTAGTGATGCTTAAACAAAGAGAGAGAAAAGAAAGTAGTAAATATGTTAGTTATAATAAAAAAAATATATAAGTGACCAAAAATAGTAAGCGGAAGGAATAACAATGAAAGATGATAGAGTAAGATATATCACTATTAGGATATAATAACGAAAATGCGAGTAATGGTAAAGAAAGTTAACAATAATAATAATAGATATACTAAAAGAAATAAAAGTGTTAGAAACAAATATAAGAGTGTGGAAGCAGTAGTCAATATAATATTGTTAGAGCTTAGTAATCAATAGTTATAGTTATAGTAGTATTTAGTAGATTATATTAATAGGTCCTCAAATTAGTAATCAAATATTCAGTCCGAAGTAGATGTACGCCAATCCCCGGCAACGGCGCCAAAAATTTGACGAGGTCCAAAGTGCATAGGAATTGTTTGCTCGTTCTTGTCAAATTCTAATATAGTTTAAGATATCGTCCCACAGAGATTGGGTATTCTATGCTACGGACTTGTAGTATTTTAATTACTATTTGAGAGAATCAAATTGATGAAAAGTGAGTTTTTAATTTAAATTTACTTAAACTAAAAGAAAGAACTTCCGGAAGATTTCAAATTTAAAAAGAGTTGGGAATCGTTGAATTCACTTGGTAATACTTATAATAAATATCTCAGTTTTGACATGTATTTCTCTTAAGAATAATTGCTTATTGCTAATTCAATTATATTTTTCTCACTAAAAAATAATCAATTAATAACACTCCGTGAGGTTATGCATATTAATCAAATTATAACTAGTGACGATTAAACCGAAATATTTTTCTTGCCTGAATTGTGCTAAAAAGTAGTAAAAACTTCGTGAGAATATTTTTACGGAAAATCAATAATCTTACCTACAACAATTCCTCCGTGAGAATTAAAACTGAGGTAAACAAGATTACGGACTTGGAAAAATAGTTTTTACTATACTATTTTATTCGTCAGTTATCATACATTAATTTTGCTCCGTGAGAATTACAAAATTAATATAACAATAACCTGGAGATAAAATAGAGGGATGTGAAAATATTGATTAAGTAAAAACTATAATTCTAGCACAGTATTAAAATTTGATTAGAAAGTTTCAGGCCAAGCATGTATTAAAACTGAGATAAGTATTATAAATAATACTGAGTTTCATCAACTATCCCAACAAAAGAGATTACTCCATTATGGAGTAAGAATAACTTTAAAAATATAAAGACTATGAAGAAAGTAGTATTTCTTCTAAAAAAGATGAAAACTACACAAACTTTAAAAGAGAGAAAGAAAGGGAAAGCAAGAGAAATCTTGCAAGTGAATTGATATCTTTCTTACAAACTTTGGCCATCTATTTATAGATGAAACCATAAGCTTAAGGCTTCCAAAGATGCCTAGGTAAGGTGAAATTAATGAGTTCTTCATAGATGCAAAGGTGAGTTGAAGAGAGAAGATTTCTTCCGTCTTGCTCTTTGTTCTTCAGCGTATAAAAATCACGGACATGACTATCAGTGTTATAGTCGCACTATGAATAGTGAAATCATCAATGATTTTTCTCTTATTTTTATTCACTTTGAATATCTTCTTCTTCCTGCAAAATATGTTAGAAAATATGCGAGAGATGGATATATTTATTCACGTTTTATTTAAAATACTTAATATTTAACTATAAAAATATATCAATAAATTATATCCATCAGCTCTCACCGCAAAGAATGAGTCCCTATCTCTCAATATAATGAAAGCAAAAGGGACCCTCAATTTTAGCCTCTCACTCTAAAAAATGAATGCAAGTTTAGCACACACAATGTCATAGGCTTGGCCTTAGTGTCACTTGTCATTTTCTTTCATGTCAATCAATGGAGGATAAAATAGGACTACTAAGGTTGTAATGTAGGCTTTTGGATAAAGGTAGGGTATGATTTGGATAAAGAGTGACTAAATTCCTTCCTTGGGCACTATATCATCTTTGCAAACATTTCACATTGAGCTTTCTTTTCACATTTTAGCTCTTATTCCCATTTTTCATTCTTGAGTTTTGCTTTTTTGGCTCTTGTTCTTTCACTTGCTTCTCTTTCTATTTTTGTCTTTTCAATTTGTCTTTTTCTATTTTTTTTTTGTACTTTTCTTAATTTTCTCCTTTTCTCCTTTGCAACTTTTCTTTACACAATCATCTTCCTTTTCGAAGAGCCACATAACTTTTATTTCTTTATTCTCCTCCCCCAAACTTAGACTTTAGTCTAAGTTGCACATCTTTCAATGTCTCAAGGAGGTAGGGCCAAGAGAAGGGTTCGTGCTATTAAGCACTTAGAATTGGCTCGGGCTAATTACATGACTATCAAAAGAAAGGATATTAAGACTCAGAGTTGGCTAACGGAGGATTAATTTTATTTGGTGGCTTGAAAGACTCAAACGGGTCAAAGAAATGTCTATCATCCTATCCAACCACTAATTTAACACTTTATTCATTTTCAAGGACACACAAGCCAAGTTCTAATATGCATATGCAATTAACAAGATTTTAAGTAAGAACTCACCTCACTAGCATACGGAACAAGAGACAAGAACATCAACTTTCCAACACTTAAGGTGAGGATCTAGCATATACTACACATGCATAAAGTCATCACAAGTACCTAAAGGTTATAGGTGCAACTCTGAACAAACTATCCACAAACTTTCTCATGTGTGCTCCTAATGTTTTGGTATCAAACAAGTCACAAAACAAGGATGACACTTCTATGATTAGAGTCTTAAAAAGTGCCCGGTTCAAAAGAATTGTATTCTTGGGAAAAGGGCCGAGTCAAAGAAAATCAAGAAGGTTATTTACCAATTCAAAGCTATTTACAAAAGTGGTATTTACAATGGGTGGTTGTTGTTTCGGACCCAAGTAAAAATGGGTTTCACGAGGGTTGCCTACGTATCGCAACAAGTGCGAATCAGAGGAGAGAAGGCAACATCTCAAGCATAGTTCACGTGAGTACCTTTGGAATCTTTTTCTCGTTGAGATTTTTCAAAAAAAAAAAAATCAATTTGTTTGGGTTTTTCTCTTTTTTTTTTTATTTTTTTTAATGTTTTTGAATTTTTCATATGATATTAACAACAACTACACAATGATTTTAAAGACATCACAAAAACAACCTACATTAAACATCCTAAGTTAAACATCCATATAAACATAAAACAAACATAAACATCAAAATAGTTTAGGACATATTCAAATAAAAGATGAGTTGTTCCACCCCCAACATGAGAAGTTGCTATGTTCCAGAGCAACTAAACAAAATAGCACAAAAATTCATGAGGTAATCAAAGAGGGAGAGAAGAACTCCCTATTCATCTCGGGCAATTCCTTTGCCCTTGCCTTCAACATGTCTTCTTGGGGTTTCTCGACTTCCTTGCACTCTCCCTGCTCTTGCTCTCATTGCTTCCTCCATTGAGGCCATTCTAGCCATATCCATTTGGATTTCTTCGACAAGTTCCCTGTTTCTGAGCACACCCAAATCTCCAAGTACCTCTTCTTACATTCTTCTCATGTTCATTTGGTGCGTAGATTCTGGGGTTGTTGTATGGTTTGACCCTTCTTGTCTCTGCTCCCTTTCACATCACAATACGTTCGTGCTGTTTGTCATATCTCGGTGCGTGATTGCAAACACATGAATGTACTTTTTTATTTTCAAGATGTCTTTTGTGTGTGCATCAATGGCTTCATTTAGTTAGTCAAATTCAGTGGGATTGACCTTGCATGAAGAAGGTGGAGGTGGTTGCATCCTTGGCATGTTGCACAAATGGATTTCAAACTCTTGTATCTTGCCCTGTAGCTCCTCGAGTTCCCGAGTAAGACTTGCAATAGCAGCTTCAGCTTGATGCACTTGAGGTGGAGGAGCTCTTGAAGAAGATGGTCGATCATCTTGTGATGGTGCCCCGTGAGTGTGTGCAGCAGGTGTTTGGTGAAGTGGGTTGTTTTCATCTTCAATAGTATACACATTAAAACCCCTTCTTACAAATGCATAGTCATCATTACCCAAAGTATCACACCCTAGCCCATGAGAAAATCTGTTAAGGTGTTGGCATAGGGGAAATATCCATCACCAGCTTTTGCAGCATCAAACATCACTTGCACCATTTCAGCTCCCAAATTAATTGGTATCCCACTCATGATGCAACCAATGATAATTGCCCTTCGCAGGGTAACTATATAGCTCTCTCTTGTCGGTAAGATTCTTGAGCTCACAATAGCATTCCAACCCTTGGCTTCAAAGTTAAGATCTTGGGTTGTAATTATTGCACTAACTCTACTCCATGTTGGCCTCCTCTCTCGCCCAATAATGGGAATCAACCACCTTTTTTGCATTTTCTCTCTCATTTCCAACTTGGCCATGTATTATTCAGGAACAAAGTTTGGGATTTGGAGGTGTTGATTTAATATTCTTGCTGACACTTCCACTGTTGCGCCCCTGACTTCGAGCACACATTTTGGTTCTTGTTGTTCAATCAGCGTAATATAGAATTTCAGAATAGCTCTACCACTGCTGCCCCCAATCTTCTTGTGAAGATGTTACTCCATCCTGTTTCACGGAAAGCTTTGTAGAATGCTGGGTTGAGCTCCCTCACTCTATCAAGTACTACTATCCTCTCACAGATGAGCAACCCATGCTCTCCATCTGTACTGAATGTTGCTTCACATGGTTCATCATCAGACAAATCATTGCTAGAAGGTCACTCTCTGAAGAACTGTTTGGTGGAGGAGTATCCCTCCTTGCTCTTTTGTATGGTGCTTGATGTGCCATTTTGGTACCTGGGCAGGATCTACTCCAAGGAAAATGTGAGTCACGAAATCACTACACTATTCTACTCCTAACTAAACTAAGATTAAACTAAACTAACATATGAAGTTCATGTGATTGGATGGAACACTTGAAAAATTCAAACAATTTATAAGATGCAATTGAAAAGGCGGGAAGCAGAATAAGAGGCAGGCTCGCGGACGTGAAGAGGCAGCCTGTAGAAACCAGTGCTTAGAAGCACCAGAGGGTCGCCACATGAAATGCGACATGCCATTTCAAGCCGCAGAAAATTCTAACCTTCTGTGAGAGTCGGCGGCCCGCAATTGAAACTGAGGGTCCGCCTACTCATTTCGCCTTTCACTCTACGAGGCACACTTTTACCACCCCGACTCGCATAATTTTTGACAAAATGGAGTGGTGAGTCGCCTTTCAACCTGTGATGGGCAAGCCTCACTTGCATAATTTGGGAGCTCACTGATGACACCGGTAGCCTCACACTTTCTTTTGCAGGCACGTCGAGCATCTTCCGTACTTTATTGTGCGGCATACTACCTCATCGGTGGCTTGCCGAATCCTTAGTCAATTTTATCTACAGTGCACAGATTCCAAGTTTTTCAATTCTCACTTCCCTTAACATTCCAAATCCTATGTGGTCTTTTCAACTTCCCACTTCTTTCCAACTTTCTCTAAAGAACGAGACCACGATTTCAACTAAATTTCATGAGGAGTCAATCAAGAAACATACAAAGTTCAAAACATTTTCAAGATCTACAAAACAAGGTATGTTCATGTGTCATTCAAGTTCAATTTTTGGTCTTTTTACTTTCACTCTTTTCTTCTGCTCATTTCTTCATTTAAGAACAAAGTAAACCTAAAATCACACTCTTAGGGTTCCAATTTCATGAAATTTAAATTAAGAACAAATCATAAAACTACTATATATGGATAGCAAGTTAATCACCAATCCCCACCCCCAACATGAAGTTCGAACTACCCTAAACTTAAAAATATGAAATTGAAAAAGTAGTGGTGAAAATCTTATCGGATTTGTGAGAAACGGGTCGGAAAAAAAAAACACGAGGGAGTAGTTGTGAATCGGTGTAGTGGAGTGCAATGGAGTGATTTGGAGTGTTGTGGAATGTAGCGGGTTGCCGGAATAGTGGGCTCTGGTTATTGGGGGTCGTGCAATTTCTTGTTGGAGTGAAAAGTAATAAGAAAACTTACTTTGGGGCCTTTTATAGTCGGGTAAAAACCCGTCAAGCCCATGAGAGTGGCGGCCCGCAACTCATTCGGCGGGTCGCCGAAGTTATTGTGTATGGGACTTTTGCTTTCATTGTGCGCATGAGTGGGTTAGGCCGCAGTATGGATTGCGGAAGTAGAGTTGCGGCTCGCCGAATGAACGGTCGAGTACTTCTCCACTCCGCAGAAAAATTCTCCTCTCTGCTTGCACCGCTGGCCTGCAATTCATTTTGTTGGGCCGCACTTATGCTTCCGCACTTCAGTTGGCGGTCCTTTACCACTTTTCAACTTCTTTCAAATTCTTCTACTTTCCATCCTTGGCATTTTTTCCTACACTAACGCCACTTCAACCAAGATCAAATGCATTCATCACAGAACTTCACATGAAATTTTAATTAACTACATTCCTAAAACTAAAAATGCTAAAACTAAAAACTTGGGTTGCTTCCCAAGAAGCGCTTGATTTAACATCGCGGCACGACGGTGTTACCTCAACCTTCAAGGATCCAAGAAATAGATGCAAGCGACCTTCCTAGGCTCGGCTTCACATCCCAAGTAGTGCTTTACTTTTTGTCTATTCAGTCGGAATGTTTTGGAACTTCCATTCTCTTGCAACTCGACCCATCCATAAGGTGATGTTTCCACCACTTTGAAAGGTCCACTTCACTTTGATTTCAACTTTCCGAGAAATAGATGCAATCTTGAATCGAACAATAACACCACGTCCCCCGCTTTGAATTCACGGTTCCATATCTTCTTGTCATGGACCATTTTCATCTTTTTCTTGTAGAGCTTTGCCTTTTCATAAGCAAGAAACCTCATTTCCTCAAGTTCATGTAGCTTCTCTACCCGGAACTTGGAGGCTTCTTCCCAATTCATGTTGATCTTTTTCAATGCCTAAAAAGCTTTATGCTCCAACTCCACGGGGAGATGATAAGCTTTTCCAAAGACTAACCGGAACGGTGACATCCCAATTGGAGTCTTGTATGCCGTGTGATATGCCCATAAGGCATCATCCAACTTTTTCGACCAATCCGTCCGGTTCACATTGATCGACTTGGCTAGAATTTGCTTGATCTCTCGATTTGACACTTCCACTTGGCCACTTGTTTGGGGATGATAAGGTGTAGCAATCTTGTGTCTTAACCCATATTTCTCTAACAAAGAGCTAAAGGCCCGATTGCAAAATTGGGTGCCCCCATCACTTATGATAGTGCGCGGGGTGCCAAATCTTGTGAAAATGCTTTTCTTGAGGAAGGCGGTGACACTTCTAGCTTCATTGTTTGTTGAGGCCATTTCCTCAACCCATTTAGACACATAATAAATCGCCACAAGGATGTACTTCATGCCATAAGAACTTGAAAAAGGACCCATGAAGTCGATTCCCCATACATCAAAGAGATCAACTTCCACAATGGGGTTTTGGGGCATTTCATACCTTCTTGAGATTCTCCCCGTTCTTTGACATTGATCACAACACTTTGTGTATTCATAAGCATCTTTGTACAAAGTAGGCCAAAAGAAATCACATTCAAGTACCTTTGCCGCCATTCTAACACCTCCATGATGTCCTCCATGAGGAGCGGAGTGACATCCTTCAAGAATAGCTCCTTGCTCGGTTTCGACAACACACCTTCTTATCATTCCATCGACACATACTTCGAAAAGAAAGGGATCATCCCAAAAGTATTGTCGTGCATCTTTGATCAACTTCTTATTTTGATTGAATGAGAAATCCTCCGGGATCTCTCCACATGCAACATAATTGGCTAAATCTGCATACCAAGGAGTTTCCTCCCAAGATACCGTCAAAAACCTCTCGTCCGGGAAAGAATCATTGATCTCAAGGGTTTTTTTTAGGCGACCCTTCTCCTCCAAACGGTATAAGTGGTCCGCCACTTAATTCTCGGTTCCCTTTCTATCAAGTACCTCAAGATCAAATTTTGTAACAAGCGTACCCATCTAATCAACCTCGCTTTTGAATCTTTCTTGGCCATCAAATATCAGATTGTGGAATGATCGGTATGCACAATGACCTTAGATCCAATCAAGTAAGATCAAAATTTTTCAAAGCCAAATACAATGGCTAGCAACTCCTTCTTCGTCTCCGTATAATTTTCTTGAGCTTCATTCATGGTCTTGCTAGCATAATAGATAGGGTGAAACATCTTCTCAACCCTTGGCCAAGTACGACTCCCAAGCCAACATCGCTAGCATCCCATATAAGCTCAAATGGAAGATCCCATTTTGGACTCACTATTATCGGTGCAGTTGTCAATCTGAATTTGACCTCTTCAAAGGCTTTCAAACATGCCTCATTGAATTCAAACTTAGCATCTTTTTAACAACAACTTGCACAATGGGTTGACAATTTTTTGAGAAATCTTTGATGAAGCGGCGATAAAATCCCTCATGTCCCAAGAAGCTTCTCACTCCTTTGACGGTTGTAGGAGGTGGAAGTTTGGTCATGATTTAAATCTTTGCATGATCTACTTCAACTCCTTTCTTAGACACCTTGTGACCTAAAACAATTCCTTCTTGAACAAAAAAGTGGCATTTCTCCCAATTAAGCACAAGTTTGGTTTCTTCACACTTCTATAAGACTTTCTCCAAATTAGATAAACAATCTTCAAAAGAGTCACCCACTATGGAGAAATCATCCATGAACACTTCTAAGAAAATTTCCACCATGTCATGGAAGAGTGCAAGCATGCACCTTTGAAAAGTAGCCGGGGAATTACAAAGTCCAAAAGGCATTTTGCGGAATGAAAAAGTATGACATGTGAAGGTTGTCTTATCTTGATCATTTGCTTCAATTGAGATTTGATTGTACTCCGAATATCCATCAAGAAAATAATAGTAAGCTCGGCCCGCCAAACGATCAAGCATTTGGTCAATGAAAGGGAGGGGAAAATGTTCTTTTCTTGTTGCATTGTTAAGCTTACAGTAGTCCATGCACACTCGCCAACTGGTCACGGTTCGAGTTGATATAGCTTCACTTTTTTCATTGTGAACTTCCGTCAACCCTCCCTTTTTGGGCACACATTGAACGGGTGAGACACATTCACTATCGGACAGTGGAACAATCACCCCCGCATCCAACCATTTTATAATCTCCTTTTTTACAACTTCTTGCATTGGAGTATCCAACCTCCTTTGACGTTCCACCGTTGGTTTACATCCTTCCTTAAGAAGAATCTTGTGAGTGCATACTCTCGGGTCAGTTCCTCTTATGTCCGCAAGAGTCCACCCAATTGCTTTAATTCTCCTTCTCACCACTCCAACTAATTGCTCTTCTTATTCTTTGGTTAAATGGGAAGAAATGATTATGGGAAGAGTGGAGTTTTAGCCTAGGAAAGTGTATCTAAAGTGGCTTGGGAGTACCTTGAGTTAAAGTTTCGGAGGTTCTTCTGTTGACACCCAATTTTGTCCCGAAATTTTCAATTAACGTCTAATTATGTTTAAAATAAGGTTAATTTTAGAATAAATTAAGTTCATAATTTTAAGAGAAAAAAAGCCGTAATTGTTCTTCATTTTAAGTTCTGGCCTATTTACGCAATATACATTTTCTATTTTTCGTAGCCCAATGCTAAAAGCCCTAACCCTCACCCCTATAAAACCTTAAAGCCCTAGTCTCTCACACCCCTACTCATTTTTTTGACCCCCACCCCTAACTATCAATCATCTTCCTCGCAAAAACCCTATACCCTCATTATTCATCATCTTCCCCACAACTCATACACGATAACAAAAATTCAGATCTAGCACACACACAAAAATAGTCTCTCTTTCCATATACCATCCGATCCATACGCACATCAAAAAATCCGACACACCACAAAAACCCATCCCCACCGGTAACAAAAGACACCCCACTTCTCCTCTTCAATTCCCCACACCTTTACACATCATCCCCACCACCGCAAAAATAAAGAAAGGAACAGAAGGGAGATCGCAACAGTGAAAGGGTGATGATGGTCACCACCTAGATCTTTGTTGTAAAAATCCCATCGCTGGTAGCACTTGTTTCCTCTGTTTGATTCTTAATCGACACGAGAAAGAATATAAAAAGGGAAATGGAACATCGTTGTCGCTGGAAATACTCTCCTCTATTTCTTTTCGTCTGCCGCTGTATCTAAAATAGAAATCAAGGGAAGGTGGAAACAGAGTGGCAGCGTCACCACCGGCATTTCATCGGATGCAGTGGTTGCTCCTCTGTTTCTCCGTTATTGTCACTACGTTGTTTTGGTTGTTGCGACTTTGCTTGTGGCCTGTCGCTATTTCTTCCTGCAGTGACCGTTACTGGTTGATGTTTCTTGACACTGCCTCGCCGGAAAACCTTACTCCGGCACAGTTTTGCTTTCGTTTATGTTACTCCGCTGCTACTTGTTATTATTTGAAACCAGATCGTTTGGCTATTTGTTGTGGGTTGTTTGTCTAAGGAATCCCGTTCATGACTTGATTTCTCTGTTTATTTTGGTTGCGAGATACATTGATGATTCCTGGGTGCTGTTTGTTACGAGTTTCGAATCAATGTTAAGCTGCTGCGAAAAAAAAATATTGACTGATGTTGGCTGATCCCGTTTTGCTATACAGATCTGGAAAATGCATTCTGGCTAAAATTCTTGTGGGACCCATTGGAGATTGAGCAGATATTGGTTTGAAATAGCCTATGAAAATAATTTATTTGAGGCTAAGGATTGATTTCGAACGGATACTACACTTGAACAGTCCCTTCCCCGTGTCCCTAAAATAAATAGGCGATGATGAATGTATAAATTTAATGCAAAGCAAGTCGAATAGAGTGGTGGATTTTGTACTTGGCATGGAAACCGACCCGGGCTTCGTGTTTGCAGCCGTACCAAAATCCCGAGCCTCTACTCGACACGCCATACAAATATGAGCCTAAATTTTGCAAAATAAAATCCCTTACTATTATTATTATTTTTATTACTATTATATTTATTATTATTAATAATATTTATCATCATTATTATTATTACTTTATTACTTTATTATTATTTTATTTTCATTACTTATTGCGCTGTACTATCATACTAATCCAATTTCATTTTCATATTTTTTTTCGAGGTACATTTTGGCACGAACAACTTGGGGACGCGTTTGGCTAACCTACAAATGTGGATATACATTGACTTTGAGTCATTTGGGATCGAGTTCAGACTCCAGCATTCAAGAAAATGAGACATTAGAAATTTAGAAAATTCAAGACTCCCGCGAGTTGATCAATTTCCCGGGTTCTATCTTTAACTTTGCATTCCTTTCCTTAGATATTTATGCAAATAAATGTGTAAAATATTTTATTTATCAATAATAGTTGATTGTTTGTATATTGCTTTACTTTATGTTCATTATCTTTTATTTTGAAGTCGTTATTTAATTTATTGCAAATTGGGGCCATTTTAGCAAATGCGTGCAAGTAAAAAATATTTTTTTACAAATAAGCCTTTATTTAATTGATTAAAAAAGCGCACTCGTAAATATTTGGAAACCTGTCGGATTAACCGTATTTTACGAAATTTCGAAAGTGCCTTAAAAACCTTCTTTCGAAATTAACAAAACCTCTTACCTTTTGAATCCCTGAAAGAAAGACCGTCTTTTTTATAAAAACGGAGTTTTGCACGCATTTGTTAATTTGGTTTCCTGTTTTCCTTAAATTGGGTGGCGACTCCAAAACTCCAAAAGAGTTAGTCCATTCAGTTTATATTCCAGAATTTTACCTTTTGGGGTGAATTTTTGGGGTTCAACATCTTCAATTGAGGGCTTTGTGGGAGGAGCGGTTCGATTTTCAAGATCAAGTGAGAGCTTTTTGAGAACATAGGGTTTAGTACCAAGTCCTTCCAATGCTTTCACACATTCAGCAACACTCTCTTCACTATCAATATCCATGTTCCAAATTATTGCGATCAATTTATCCGCTTGACTCACTAGAACACTCTTTTTTTCCACAAGTGCATCCACAACCATGTCCACATAAGAACAAGTGACTTCCTCCTCCATATGTTGTTTCAATATTTTTCATATATGAAACACAACCTTCTCACCATTGAAACGAAATGTAAGTTTCCCCTTCTCCACATCACAAAGTGCTCTCCCGGTAGCTAGAAATGGACGTCCAAGAATAATGGGGACATCAAAGTCCACCGGGCAATCAAGTATCACAAAGTCCGCTGGGAATATAAATTTCTCCACCTTCACTAGAACATTGGTGACAACTCCAATTGGTTGCTTCATGGAGCGGTCGACCATTTGCAAATTCATATTTGTAGCCTTGGGGACTTCTTTGGTAGTTAAAGTCTTGTAACCGCATACGACATCAAATTGATGCTTGCTCCAAGATCACATAGAGCTTTGGGAAAATGTGTCCTTCCAATTGTGCATGGGACCGTGAAGGCTCCGGGATCCTCCATCTTTTTTGCCACATGCTTTGAGACAATTGGACTACATTGATGAGTCACCTTTCTCGGCTCATAATCCTCATAATTCTTCTTGGTCACAAGATCTTTCATAAGCTTTCCAACATTTGGCATTTGGTTCAATGTATCAACCAAAGTGAGGTTGATGGATGTTGATGCTATCTTATCCCAATTTTTTTTTTGCTTGAGATGCTTATTTTTGTATCATACTCTTTTGTGGGAAAGGAAGTGGAATTTTTGGAATGGGTTTGGACTAGAAAGGCTTTATTTGGGTGGTGGAGTTTTCTTTGGTTTGGCTTTTTGAGGTGTAGTGACTTCGGGGATTAGGTCTCGAGGGATTGCCTCATCATCAAATTCATGCCTTGAAATCTCTACTTCCACATCATTTGCGTCATCTTGGTGTAACTCCTCCTCCATGTTTTGCTCTTCCTTTTTTGCATTTCTATTTTATCCACATCTTCTTTTGGTTTAGGATCTTCCCATATTTTTCCACTCCTTATCGTAACTACCATCACATAATATTTCCCATTCCTCTTAGATTCACTACCGTGTCACTTGGTTATGCTCCTTGAGGTCTTTGATTCACTTGGTGAGAAATAGTTCTCATTTGAGATTCAAGAGCCTTGATGGAAGTGTTATGAGAATTTACCGTTTGCTTAATCTCCTTGATATCACCAATGTAAATCTCTTGATTCTTGGAGAAGTACATTTCTTCCAATTTTGATTGACTTCTCCCTTCATTCTCTCCTTGCTTGTAAGGAACTCTTGGTGCATAATTTTGAGAAGCACCAACTCCCTTTCCACCTTGATTGTTGTTCCAATTTTATCTACCTTGATCTTACCTCCATTGGCATTGTTGATAAGGCCTTTTATAACCACCTTGTTGGTAAGCCACAAAGTTGGCTTTTTCCATATTATGGATATTAAAACATTGTTCCAGAAAATACTCCTCTTGCCCTCTTTGAAGAAAGGTTAGAGGTTGGCCTCCAGGGTTGACATACCCAATTCGGGACACTTGATGACCCGTATTTTTAACTTGAAGAGTTTCTACCTTGTTCGCCTTTTTCTCCTTTTCCTCTTTGGCACCTCTAAAAAGCTCAATGTTGGTGATGATTTGAGCCATTTGTTCCGCTTGATCTTCAGATCTTTTCATCATCATTTTGTTCATTCCTCCTTCACCACTTGGATTTTGAGCTCTTGATTGCCAATCTTGAGATTGTTTGGCAACTTTGTTGAGAATTTATTTGACCTCTTGAAAAGTATGGTCAAGGATAGCACCTCCACATAAGTTGTTCACGGCCGATTGCTTGTTCTTATTGAGCCCTTGGTGGAAACATTGTAAGAGCATATCATCTTCAAAACCATAAGTTGGGCAATGCAGCAAAACTTCTTGGAAAGCTTCCCAAGCCTCATATAATGAATCAGTAGGATCTTGCTTGAACATATATACCTTATCTCTCATTGATGCTTGCTTGCCTTTGGGCAAGAATTTTGCCAAGAATTGCTTCACAAGTTCCTCCCAAGTGTAAATTGAATTCTTTGGTAGCTTGTTCAACCATACCTTTTCCTTCCCCACTAGAGAATAGGGAAAGATTCTTAGGCGCAAAGACTCTTCCGTACAATCTGCGGACTTGTAGAGATGACACGTTTGCAGAAAATTCCTCACATGTTCTATTGGGTCATCATGCTTGCTTCCACTAAAAATTCCATTTTGATCAAGTCTATGAAGGATCACTTGTGGGTATTAAAATTCACATTCCCACGGATTGGTGGTGGTACAATGACACTTGCAAAAGTGTCCAAATTTACTTCCTCCTCCGAATCTTCCAATTCTTGAACATGTTGATTATAATTTCGACCACCCCTTCCATTCCTTTGGTTCCGATTGTCATTGCGAAAATTCACCCGATTGGCACTGGCTCTCCTATTAGTTTGAGCACCACGGCCTCCTCGATTTGCACCTCGGCCTCCTCTATTAACATTGTTGCCTCTTCGGTTTGCATTGCCCACAACACCATCATTGTAACCAACATTAACTCTCTCATTAGCTTGAGCATTACCATGAGGAATTCCATCATTTGGGGTTGCATTTTCAACTTGAGGGTCTTCATTTTCTTCAAAGACACCATAAATTCCATAACTCTCCTCATTAAGAGAAGTGTCATCATATTCTTCCTCGGACTTTTCATAATAATCATTCTGAGCAATTGGAGCATTTGGAAATGGAACTCCCTCATTAGCACGATTGTAGGGGGGAGGGTCCTCATAGCTCTATCCGGATTCCTTCTTGCACTTGAATTCACCTACACACGGTAAAATAAAGCACGAAGTAAAATGTAGGAACAACTAACAAGACTAGACACACGAAATATTCAACCTAATAAATGTAGCGTAGCTCTCCGGCAACGGCGCCAAAATTTGATCCACGCTCAATCCACTCACCACTAAGGATGATGGGGCGGCCGTCAAAAGTAATAGTACCCAACAAGAGTCGGGGTCGATTTCCACAGGGAGCTTAGCGAAGTAATCTATTAGACTTAGGATAAATAATAACGAGTTTCAAGAATTGTCCATATATTCCTAATGAATAAAGGTAAAAGTGTCTTAACTACAACTACAACTACAACTAGCAATTCATGTAAAACAAGTTGAATAATGACGATAGATGTAAACGATGAGAATGAGTTAGGGGGTTATCCACTCCAACAAGATTCTTTTAGTTAAAAAATTGTATTAACCTTGCAAATCATATGGGTATCGTCAATGGTCGGACCTGTAATGTATTCCTCAAAGCTCTCTCGGGATACAGAGGATTTACCTCATCAAGTCTTATCGGGTCAATAATTAAGCGCTAGAATACCTAGTCCAAAGACCCGAGCGGGGATGACCTTTTTAAGTCGTCCCCTTTAGATGGGGTAGGTCACAACCAATGTAACCCAAATTCTCGCTAGTCTTCATTAACCTACGCCTTCAACCCCTTTCGGGTGATAAAAGCAAAGTAGGGTTAGGTTCAATTACGGCCGTGCATTAAACCATACTTAATAAAGTACGGTGGAGAGCTAGATTTATGTTAACACATTGATTTTACAAGATTAAGTACAAGATTTAAGCTAAGATAATCAAGTTTTCATGAATAAACCCCTAGTATGAGTCTAGCTACTCATACTAAGTTATAACACACACATAATATAAGATGGAATGGCAAGAATCATATAAGACTTTAGATTGAAGAATATAATCCTTATAAAGATTCAAGTAGAAACCCTCATTGTTGTCCAAGAATATTCAGAAAGCAAAAAGTAATATTCTAAGCTGAAAAAGGGGTCTGTTTTCTCGGAGTCATAAGAGCCTATTTATAGGCATGGGTTTAAAAGCTATACTATTAATTACAAAAATGCTATTTTGCCCTATTTTCCGCCATACTGCCGCCTACTCGGCGAGCCGCCCAATTGGTTGCGGGCTCGCCGCCTTCATATTTTGCTAAGCATTCTTTTTCTTGTGCTATGCAGGTTCGGCAGGCGCCATCCCAACTGCTGTCGACTTTAGCCTTCGCATATTTCAGGACCTTTCTGTGAGCATCGGTGGGTGCGTCGTTCATTCTGCTGAGCCGTCGATGATGTTCATCAATTCATTGGGCTAGTCACTGTTTGTGTTGCTGATTGCTGTGAATTCTCCCTTCTTTTGCGGATGACTGACTTCTTAAGCCTTAGAATCGGTGAGGCACCGCTCCAACTGCTGCCTTATTCATGTTCTTCATTTTGTTGACAAAGTGCACATATATTTGCTCTTTTGCACATTTTTCTTCGGCTTTGTATCCATTTTTCATAATAACCTGAAACATGAAGAATAACATAAGATTCGTCCACATAACATTATAGGATAAAAGCTAGTTGAAATGAGTTTCAATTAAGCACAAAACACCAACATATCAACCGGCCACCGATGATGGTAGTCCGGCGGTGGAGGAACGGCAACCACAGGTTTCCCGGTGGGAGTTCAAACTTTTGCCATAGTTTCTTTAAGCCTTTGAGGACTGGGGGTATAATGGTTGAAATAAGGGGTTTTGGAATTTATAGGGGTGGGAAAATGGGTCTTGAGCCAGGGTTGGCGGGTCAAAGCTCATTGGACCACTTTCTTTTGTGAAAAATTGATAACTAGCCAATTTTGGACGTACTAAGTGAGTTTTATCCACTATTTCAAAATTAATTGAGAAATAGCCAAATTTTCGTGCACACACTTACAGTACATTAGCATTGAGAAATATCCAGATCAGTCCCAATATTTTTTATTGGGACTTTGAACTAACATGTTCAAAGTCCGAGTATTTTTTACTGGGATTCATGCGTAAGGGATTCATTCATATTAAAGTCCCATTAGCTTTTACTGGGACTTTGAACTAACATGTTCAAAATCCCAGTATTTTTTACTGGGATTCATGTTCAAAATCTCGGAGCTTCATATATAAAGTTCAATTATTTTATACAGGGACTTGGAACTAACATTATCAAAATCCTAGTATTTTATATTGGGATTCATATTTAAGTGATCCCAATATAAAATATTTAGATTTTAAATTTTGTTCATAAATATCAGTATAAAATATTGAGATTTTCCAAATCTGGCTAGTCTTCACAGAGTTTTGCACTACTGACTGATTTTCATTTAATATTGTGCAAACAGGCTACGAGGCTAAATTTTTACTTCCTTCAATTCTGATGTCAAAATTTCATGCAGCGGCCTGTTTGGCGCGCGTTAATTGATTTGTAGCCGTCAAAAATAAATTCGCTGAGAAATAGCCACATCCGGACAAATTCCAGTATAAATACTGGGGCTTTGAACAAGTTTTGTTCAAAGCTCCAGTATTTATACTGGGAAGCTTCAGTAAACTAACCCCAGTATAAAATACTGGGGCTTTGAACAAGTTTTGTTCAAGGCCCCAGCATTTTGTTATGGGACTTTGTATAAAGCTTCAGTCCCATAACAAAATGCTGGGGCTGTGAACAAAACTTGTTCAAATCCCCAGCATTTTGTTATGGGACTGAAGCTTTATATATAAAGTCCCATAACAAAATACTTGGGTTTTGAACAAGTTTTGTTCAAAGTCCCAGTATTTTGTTATGGGACTAGTCTGGGGTGTTTTTCCAACGCTAATGGAGCTTAAGTGTGCGCGCGAATTTTTGGCTATTCTTCAATGAATTTTGAAACGGTGGATAGTCCCCAATGAGCGCGTCCAAAAATGGGTAGTGATCAAAATTTCACAATTCTGATAGCCTAACGGCTATATAAACTAAACAAAGCCCACAACTTAAGAAAATACTTAATTAAATTAATAATTTAACTAATTAACTTAATTAAAATTCATAAAATCATGTTAAACCACACAAATTAACTCAGAAAATAATTAATAGGCAATAAACATAAATAAAAAAATACTTTTCATTCTATTTTGATTTTTCCTTCTAAATTCACTATTTAACATAGGTAGATAAAATGATAAAAATATAGAAAAAAGTAAGCAAAGGTCCTAGAAAATTAACATGGTTATTTTGAAAAAAAAAAATTAATCTTTTTTTGTGCCAAAAGGTGATTACAGTCGTGGCCATGGACAACACCCGCCAAAGAAGAATGGCCCGTATGCTGGATGATGACGTGGTGAAACTCGAGAAAATGTGGCACAAATTGACTTTGAAAATGGTAGTGAATCCGGACACACTAGCGTAACCAGACAATCTAGTGTCCCCAGTCTGAGCAATGAGCAGTGGGGGATGTTGATTGGATTGCTGAACAAGGAGAATCGAGTGAACCAGCGAATGTAAACTAATTTAGATTCCACTTATAATTGACATGGGAGCATCGAATCATATGACCGGAAAGTTGAAAGTTTTAGGAGGCCTACGAGAAATTCCACAGTGTCCGGTAGGTCAGCCAAATAGAAGCAGCATTATGGCTGCCTAGGAAGGTTCCATTAAACTTAATGAGAATTTGACTCTCCGTTCCCGGAATGACATGTAACTTGATTTTAGTGAGTCAATTGACTGACCAACTTGATTGTAATGCGCAATTCACTAATTACTTTTATGTTATGCAAGACTGGGCTACGAGGATGATGATTGGTGTGGGTGAACAAAAGAATGGACTCCATTATTTTCGGACCGTACCTCAAGTAAAGGCAATGAAAATTGATATGATGAATTTGTGGCATTAAAGGTTAGGGCACCCTTTGGTTGAAGTAACTAAATCCCTTTAGTTCTATAAGTTAGGAATATGAAAGGTAGTTTGAATGAAAAGGCATCTGATATATGTCATTGGACAAAACAAACAAGAAATGTAATTCCGTTGAGTTATAGTAAAGCTGCTAAACCTTCTGATTTAATTCATTGCGATTTATGGGGTCCATATTGAACTGAATCTTCATGTGGTTCTTCATATTTTGTACTGTTGTTGACGATTTTTCATGGGTGGTATGGGTTTTCTTATTAGTTGATAAGAAAGAAGTTGGCCAAATATTGAAAAATTTATTTGCGGTGGTGGAACGTCAATTTAATGAACCAATTAAGAGTGTCCGAAGTGATAATGAGATGTAATTTGTAAGTTTGAAAGCCTACTCTCTTGAACACGGAATCATTTTTCAAACATCGTGTGTCGAGACACCACGAAAAACTTGTTGGGTTGAACAGAAACGGCGACATATCTTAAACGTAGCAAGAGCACTTAGGTTTCAAGCTAACCTACCGATTGATTTTTGGGAAGAGTATGTCTTAGCGACGTGTTACTTGATCAATCAGACACCGTCTCTGATTTTAAATAGAAAGACTCTGTATGATGTCCTGATGGGTCTGACATCGAACTATGATCACTTAAGAGTATTCGGATGCATGTGTTATGCCGTAACAAGGATGAAGAGGTGATAAGTTTGAAAATAGAAGTCATCGATGTGTATTTTTAGGTTATTCTAATGGTAAAAAGGCATGGAAGTTATATGATTTGGATACTAAAAGGTTTTTAGTATCACAAGATGTTACATTCTATGAGAACAAGGTTATGTTTGCCCCAAATAATGGTATGAAAAAGAGTCCCAGTTATGATGTTATTCGAATAGATGAAGTGGTTGAAGAAGAGAACAATATCACAGTGAGTAGGGTATTGAGAATCCACCAGTGCATGTTGTGAATGAAGCTCAAGTAGAAGTAGCATTGAATCCGAGGAATGAGGGGCCGGATAACAACGATCCAAACCTAGATGCCATTCACGGACACGTGGAAGTAGATGTGATGTAGGAAGAGTTGGGTCGAGGAAAGCGAACAAAGAAGGAGTGTTCTTTTGCGAGATTATTTCACTAATACGGTCCAGAAATTAGGTCACCGAGTATCAACATGTGTCAAAAAAACCCGATTGTTAGCCTCAACTAGCCTTCGGTAAGCCTTATCCTCTAGCCTATAATGTCGGTTGTGATCATTTTCTCCCAAAAATGTTAGTTTTCTTACAACTATAACAGATAGACATGAGCCGACCACTTTTTCGGAGGTTGTAAAAGATGAAAGATGGAGAATAGCTATGCAACATGAGTTGCAGCCTTTGGAAACAAACAACACTTGGGAAACATAACACTTACCTTCGGGTAAGAAGGCGCTCTATTGCAGATGGGTGTATATAATCAAGTGTAATTAAGACAAAATCGTTGAAGGGTACAAGACAAGACTTGTCATTTTTGAAAATTATCAAGTGGAAGGAATTGATTACATGGAGACATTTCCACCGGCCGCTAAGATGGTGACCAATTGAATCTTTTTGGCTGTGGATAAGGCTAAACAGTGAAAATTGCATCAGATTGATGTGCATAATGGATTTTTGCATGACGATATTTGTGAAGAACTATATATGAAATTGCCTCCGGGTCATCAGAATCATGGGATTGGAAATGTTTGTCGCCTCTAGAAATCTTTATACGAGTTAAAGAAAACTCTCATTTGTTGGCTTGCAAAGTTATCGGATGCTCTGAAGTACTATGGGTTGCGTTGGTCCTATTTCGATTATTCTTTGTTTACAATGAAGAAGGGAAATGTGCAATTAAATGTGCTTGTCTATGTGGATAATTTGATTATCTCCGGGAATGATCCAAGAACTATTCAAATTTTCAAGTTGTATCTCTCTGATTGTTTTCATATCAAGGATCTCGATATTTTAAAGTATTTTTTGGGATTTGAAGTGGCGAAGGGTCACAGAGGGATCTTCTTAAGCCAGAAAAAATATGCATTGGGCATCATTTCTAAGGCCGTTTGTTGCGTGCTAAATCGGTTGGTACCTTGATAGAACAATATCATCGTTTGGCTATGACGAGTGGTCGTTTTATTTATGATCTCGAATGCTATATGAGACTGGTCGGACGCTTGATCTATCTGTGTTTTACGTGGACAGACTTATCTTATAGTATCCATGTTTTGTCTCAGTTTATGCAACGCCCTCGTGTTGAGCATTTGAATATACCTCTCTGAGTGGTACATCATTTGAAAGAGTGTCCGGGTCAAGACATTATAATGAGTTCTTGTTGTGAGGACTCCGTGTCCAGGTCTCTAATTATATGGATAATGTGATTTTGATTGGGGAGGATACCCATTGGCAAGATGGTCCTTGACCGGTTGGTGTGTTTCATTGGGGGACTCTCCATTTCGTGGCGGACCAAAAAGCAACAAATTTTTTCTCGATCTTCAGATGAAGCTGAATATCGGTTGATGACAATCGTATACGAGTTGAAATGACTCAAAGGAATATTTTGGAATCTTGGCATCAGTCATTCATTTTCGATACAGCTCAAATGCGATAGTCAAGCAACCTTACATATAGCTCGAAATCCAGTGTTTCATGAGCGGACCAAGCATATTAAAGGTGATTGTCACTTTTTCCGGAATGAAATCATTACAGGCACAATACGTCTCGAAAACGCTCCTACGGGCACTCAACTAGTGGATATTTCTGCGTAGGCTCCGGGACAGGTACAATTAGATTATTTTCTTGGCAAGTTGGGCATAAGAAATCCTCATAATCCAACTTGAGGGGGTAGTGGCATATGGTAAATACACACACACATAGAGTATGTAATTAGTATAGAACTTAGGGATATACATGTAATTAGACAACTTGGGTTTATTTTGTATTTTTCGGCTTAGCCCATTAGTTTCTTAGTGAGCAAGCTAGGTTAGATTTCAATACTTGTATAAATATACCGCTCATTGAATGAGAAAAGGTCATAAGTTTTTACCCAAATTGTTTATTGGTTAATTGTTTCCGGTTTGACAATATGGGAATAATAAACCATGATTTTTGACTGATTTCATATGGTTTAGCTTTCAGGCCCGCTCATTTATCTCTTAAAATAACAGATACAAGTTACAAAAGAAAAATACAAGGAAAGAGAAGAAGACGAAGAAGAAGAAGAAGAAGAGGAGGAGGAGAAATGAGGATGGAGAGCGAGATTATGGAGCTTTTGGGTTTTGCATTAAAGGTCTGCAGTGAAAATCATGGAAAGAAGGTGGTGGCGGCCATGGATAGTGTCATAGCCTTGGAAAGATGAAGACGATAGGAAGGGGTATAAAAGTAACTTCATATTTTTTTTTCTTTTTCAATTTTCTATATTAATAACACGCGACACAACTCTATTGTTGCGTAACATACACTTACCTAGAAAAAGTGGTCGAACACAAAGTGGCGTCTTAAACACACCTTTAGCAAATGTTGGTATGTAAATGCTCGTATGTGAAGATCAAGTGTGTCATCGGAACTTGACCTCAAGTCCAGGGAGTAAATTATGTATTAAGCCTAAATATTTTAAACAAAAGAAATTGAAGTTAACTTATAAGGATCGTTTGTTGGTGAGATTGAATTACTTATCTCGAGATTAAATTTGAGACTAAATTATCTCATGTTTGGATGATGGTATTAGCTAATACGGAATAAATTTAAACAAAAAATAGGGTACTATCTTAATGGGATTACAATTCGGGAATCGTAATCCCAAGATAATTGTAATCCCTAAATTATAAAAATATCTTTGTTGTTTTATCCTGCCAACCAAACGTCTCCTAAGAGACAAGTAAGACACTTCTATGATTATCATTATAACTTACTTAATTATAACATACTTAATAATGCAGTTAAGAACTTAGAACTATAACAGTATAGCAAGTGGAAAAGTGGGCAAAATTTGGCCCCGTAGCCTGTTTGCACCACGCTAAATGTAAATTAGCCAGGTTTTCAAATTTTTTAGAAAAGTGAATAACACGGGAAAAAACCCAGTATAAAATACTGAAATTTCTGAACTAAAATTTTAAAATCCCAGTATTTTATACTGGAATCACTTAAATTTGAAATCCAGTAAAAATACTGGGACTTTGAACATGTAGAGTTCAAATGTCTCATTAAAAAATACTGGGACTATATATGAAGCTTTGAGAAAAATTTTCTGGAACTTTGAACTAAACTCTAGATATTGTTTAGGGAAATTTTCAGAAATAGGCAATCCACTACCCAAAATTACAAATGAGGGGCCATATTTCATTCATAGCACCCTCTTATTTTTAAATTATATAACATAACACCCCCTTATTTTTAAATTACATAACATAGCACCCATTTGAACTAAAAATCTTAGGAGCCACTCCCCCACCCTCCTCCGCCATTGACCTGCCGCCGGTGACCCAATTTCCTACAGCACTGTCGCCAGCCAGCGGTGGCCGGAAAAGTGAAAATTCACCGGATCTCATCGGATTGCTTATTTTATTGGTGGATTTGTTTAAATAATTATTTTTTGATAATTTATACACTTAAATCTATCAAAATAGTAAATTATAGATGTAATTAAATAGAAAAATGTGTATGCAAGAAAGAAAATACACAAATATACACACAAAATATAAATTTTATACAAACATCCATAAATAGTACACAAATATGAAATTAATACAACTTTATTCATTATTCATACATGTGTATACAACTTTATACAAATTTACAGAAGTGCATAGAATATGTTCATTCATTGTATATACATACATATACAGGTTTATACATTTTTATACACATTTATCAGAAGTATATAAACTTGTATAAAAATGTATAAAATTGTATAAACTCGCAGAAATGATTTTATATAGTATTTCGGGCAGTTTTCACACAAAAGCTTAACAAATATCCAAGATTCATACCGTTTTATACAAGAAAAATACTAGATCTAAACATTAGACAAAAGTTTTAAGAAAAACTAGTAGATCTCACCGAATTTTCTATGAAAAGTGTGAAAAAAGAAGAAGAAACATAATAAACAAACCTCTCACCAGAGTTTTGATCGGAATATACAACGGAAAATCGATATTGTTATTAAAAAAAAGAAGGAAGAAACATTGACGGTGGCGGTGACGACGGTGGCGTTAGCGACTGCTTGGAGCAGAGAGAATGAAGGTGAGGCAGTGGTGGAAAGGGTGGAGGGGGAGGGTGATATTATAAGGGGGAAGAGAAGAGAGGGAATATGGGAAGGAGAGAAAGAGAAGAGAGGAAAAATTGGGGGCTAGGATTTTTTTCCTTTAAATAGGGGGTGCTATGTGTGGAAAAAAATAAAAAAGAGGGAGGGGGTGCTAGATTGGGTAAAGTAGGCAAATATGAGTCTTTTTTTGGTAATTTTCATGGAAAGTGTGTCTCTTAATGTAATTATCACCTTTTTTTTTTTAATTGGAGTTTTGTTCACATTCTCATATGTTTGTACTGTTTGTACTGTGGTTAGTCATAAAAAAAATGCATATTTTTAAAATTTGACTACTTTTCTAAAAATTCGTAAGTGGTGGCCGATACTTTCTAAGTTGTGCGAAAACTGACTAGTCATCAAAATTATCCCAAAAGTGAAGTAATTTGCTTGCTGAAAGAAACGGGAGATCTACAGAAATATCACACTTCAGCATCCGTGTTTAACTTATGATCCCTATTAAAAAAATGTTTGTTTTAACTCTGGCATCAAATATGGAGCATTTTCTAACGAATCACCAAGACACTTCGTCACAGATAACAACGAGTTTAGTTTAAAGAGGTCCTAAGATTCTGTCAAGTCGCCACAAAAGGCTAAACATTAAATATCTCTATCGATGGGACTAAAAAATTAAGCGCCAACGACGTCCAAAGATAAAGGCCGAAGTGCACCAAATGCCACTTTTGGCAGTAGTCTTTGATTTGAGGCTATTTTTTTTATTGATTTTATATGTGGCCATTTTTTGGAACTTCAATCCTTTTGAGTTTAACTTCACACAAGTTCAGCCCATAAGGGTTGAAGTTCAACTTCAGCCCATCACAAGGGTTGAAGTTGAACTTCAGTCCACAAGTGTTGAAGTTTACACATCTATTCCTAAAAGTTCAGCCCTTACGGATTGAAGTTGAAACTTCATAATTTAGGCATGAAGTTCAACCCACAAGGTTTGAACTTCAGCTAAAAAAGATTGAAGTTCTAAAAAGAGGCCTCTCATGTAAGACCAATAAAAAAAGTGGCTTCAACTAAATATCAGTGACAAAAGTGGCCTGTGGGCAAAATTTTTACAAAGATAAAACACCAAGAAGAAGGGGGAAGTGCAGAAATACACACTTTTTGGCTAGTCTTTAGAGTTGGAGTCACTGTTTAATAATTATTTAGTTTTTAGCCACTTTTTGGAACTCAATCCTTGTGGTCTGAACTTCATATCTTGCATGAGAGGTTCAGCCCACAAGGATTGAACTTACAAAAAGTGGCGAAAAATTAAATGATATTTAAAAAGCGGCTAAAAGCTAAATGGCACTGGAAAAGTGGCTCCCTGACAAAATTTTTACAGAACAAGATGGGTTAAATTGCAAGAACAGCCACTCAAAGAGGCTTCTATTTAAGAAACCAATATGTATTATGTATGTAGTATTTAGCCTAGGGCGAACTTTAGGATTTGGTGTCCTAAAGTTTTGAAGTGAAAAACCGAACTTCATGACATTGTATCCTATATTACAGTTGTATCCTCAAATTCAATTTTTCAATTCAAAGTTTCACGATACTAAATCCTAAAAATCTTCCCTTTTGTAAGAAATGCCTAAATACTAAATACATTATAAATACCGATTACTCCCTAATCGCAGCCCCTTGGAGTGGATACTGGTGTCATTTCCCCGCAGAACATGCACATTTTAAGCCCCATAATCTGCCAAAATCTCGATATGCGTGTATGATCACAACATAAAGTAGAAAAAAAGGGATAGTGTGTACACCCAATTTTATGTTGAATACAGTCAAATTTATTAGCTATACATAGTATATACACTCAATTTTTTTAGTTATACGTACTTGTATACACATTTATATCTTGTATTGTTAGTATTACTATTTATTGTTATATGTGTATACTTTGTCATGCATACATTGTTATATAGGTAAAAAAAATTTGTGTATATATTTTTAATATAATAGATTGTGTATATATCTACAAACATCTTTTAAAAAAAAAAAAGTACAAGAAGAAGCAGTGGCGGAGTAGAGGAGCAACATAAAAAACGAAGCAACGAAGCAACAACAGATCCGTTGTTTTCGCCGGAGCTAGGCCTAAAAATATTTGCGATGACGGAAGAAGAAAGTAGGAAGCAGTTGTGCACGGAGTGAAGGGGGACATTGGCCGGAGAAAAGAGAGAGGAAGGGGGCGACTAGGAAAGAGAATGGAAGAAGAGGGGTGGGGGGTTAGAATTAGAAAAATTTAGGAGGTATTGTTGGACGTTCATTAAGGGTTACTTAAAAAAAAAAAGGGATCTTAAAAATATACAAAGAGTGAAATTTGGCTGTTTGTTGTTATTTTTCCAAAAAAAAAAAAAACTAAATTTAGCACATTTATATTTTATGGAGTACTTCAGCCGTTTCATTTTATTTGTTATGGATACTAAAAATAATTGTCATTTAAAAATTTTAAAATAGAAGCGATTGTTTGCTCCCACTTTGCTTCCAATATTAATTGATCTTCAAAATAAAAATTAGAGTAAATATTTATGAGAGAGAGATTAATATAATGGGTTATTATTCTTATTGTAATATTTTCTTAAAGGGCATCTAAAATATACACATGATAAATAATTTGAGACCAAAAATATACTAGTAGTATTTTGTAGATCGTTTAAGCTTATCTTTGGTCAAGAAAATGGGTGATGTAAGATGTCCCGGCAGGAAATAGTGCCATGTAATAGGAGTGGATTGATGTAAAACATAAGGTCACGCGTGCTTTTGACTAACCTAATCAAACGCATTGCCTTTTAGAAACAATGATTAAAGCTATGATTATTTCTTCCTTCTTCTCTATTTTATCCTATTTTAGCTTACCTTTGACTTGTGATTCATTTTCCAATGCTAAGCTTATCTTCGTCTGTCAAGTCTCAAGCACAATAATTCAGTTTGGAACAATTGCATAAAATTTAGTTCCTACTATTTAATTCTGCCGACCAACAATTGCATAAAATTATGCATGTACTTCGTCCGTCTATTTTTATTTGTCCAATTTAGAATTTTTCTATTTTTATTTGTCACTTTTAGTAAATCAAGAGCTATTTAACAATATTTTTTTTTAATTTTACCCATATTATTAAATAACTATTTCTCAAATAATAGTTAAGTTTAAATTTTCAAAGTATAATTAATGAGGGTAAGTTAGTAAAATCATCTATTATATTTACGATTTTTTGGTCGGTGTGAAAAACTAAAAAATGACAAGTAAAAATAGACAGGGGTAATATTATTTTTTATATGGCCAATAAATACATATAATTTAAGGAGGCATTATTTTTTATACATAATTCTTAATGTTACAAAACAGGATGAATATTTTATGATGAAATCATTTTATACATAATCCTTAATGTTACAAAACATGATAATTCTTTATTGATTCGTCCTATATACAAAGTATGCATGAGGTTCTATTCATTATTCAAATTTCAATTATACCTCATGCAAGAGGGTACAACATCTTATAATTTAACCCTTTGACTTTGGTTCTTCGAAATATAAGAAAATTCTAGGACATATGTGATGATAAACTTTGCGCGTGGAGCATTAAATTTGCCTAAAGCATTATATCAATAACTCCGGCATGAATGGATTCAGAATTTGGAATGATAAATTAAAGACTAAAAAGTATGTATAACTTATGTACTGTAGTATATTCTCAATTAAGTATAATCCATTGGAAACAAGGTAAATTCAGTTGATAGTTTTTAAATTCTTCAAAAAGCTGTTCTTTTATTTCTTTTCACGCAAACATGGTTCAAGTGGAAAGTAACTAAGAAGCAATCACATATGTGTTGCTAAAGTAGATTTCCACCTCTAACCTTTCTTTTTCTGTGTAATTATTTGATATTTCAAACTGATTGACCGAATTAATATTATAGTTCTCACTTTATACATTTTCATTTATAGAAATAGAAAGGAAATAGAAAGATTTAGACTAGAAACGACATAGTAATGTAAATGAAGCAAAGAATATAAAATGAATCAAAGTACTGTAACATATTGAAAAAGAGTGGCTGTGTGGTTCCCTCTGAAAATGAGGTAGGTAAGAGAGAAACTATGAAGAAATTTCAAGAGCTACAAATAAGGAATCGAGCTCATATTTGTCATGAGTTCAAAACAAGACTTAAATTCACTGAAATTGAATATGCTGTTGTTCCTCGATAGCCCAATCATAGAGAAGTCGGGTGTTACCTGATATTTGTCGTAGGTTTGAATTAAGGATGAAGATTGGATATATCTGGTTTATCCCACTACTATCTCTAACGTTTATCCCACCATATCTCTAACTGTGTTGGTACTATTATTCAAAGTGTCAATCGAACTGAAGAAGCTGGTAATTATTCTGGAAGTTTCCAACGTCAGATTCCACCTTATCCAGCACTCCATGTATATCAATAACGTATTATTAGCACATTGTGACATTCTAACAAAATGGGAGGAGAACCCACTTAATGCACTTATGAATATAATGGAGAGATAGCTCTGGCGCATGCCTCTAAAGAAAACATTCAAGATTTGGATAAATGATATGATGTTTTTGCTTTTTGTATCTATACTTCCCATACTAGGGCTAAAAGAGTGAAGTGGAAACTTCAGATTTTATGATACTAAGAAAAGGAAAATAATTAATCAATTTAGGGAATTTAGGGGTAGATGTGACGGCAATTATTTAAACCGATAGCAATAATTTCCTAGCTAATCATATTCGACTGACCCGAATAATCCCTTTATCTGTGTGGAACAGACTTGGAATCCAGTAACTATATAGCTCTAGGAAACAGTGCCTCTCCTGTTTCTCTTGGTTACTTAATTTGGTGAACTTTGCAAAAAGAAGAAGAAGAAACAAAGCAAAAAGATATTTTGTATTGGGATTAAAATTTCAAATCACTTTGGACCGCGACACGTGGTGTTAGAGTCCGGTAAGCTATAATAATATTAGTTTTGAAGACACAAAGCCTGTGTTGGCCTAAATCAGGATAGAATAACAAATCGAATTTGTACAGGGTTTAACTGGTAATTTGTTTGTATCGAAGTGAAGTTTCAGCTAAATTGGATTTGAACTAAATGAAAACTTGAAAAAGTAACGAGGCAAGAAATAAGATAACGAAGCAACAAGCAAAAATGAGATTCTATATTCTATTCATCGTGTCCTGTTGTTTAGAAATGTGCCCTATTTATAATCAGGAGAAAGAGTGACGTTGTAAAATATCATAATGGTGCCTTTATGGCCATTATTCTGTACATAATTGTAACTGACTCATGATCTATCCTATTAAATGTCGGAGCAACGGTCGACAGTTACAAAGTCGGCCTTCGTCTCCCGAGGTATGTCATACGCTCCGGATTGTAGGGGGTTTTCCCGGGGCGAGTGACCATGCAATCTTTCCTTCAGAAGCTTGTCTCGTGGCGCAGTCTTCGTGCCGTTCTCTGGGGTCTTGTTCGAGACCCCGATGATTTTTCACCCAATACAGATAGTCCCCCCACTCTTCGAGAGGTTGCCAAATCTGTCGAGGAGTGGAGTGAATTTTAGGTGGGAGATTGATGTGGCTGTTTTTTGCGCCGCGATTTTTGAAAACGGCGGTTGTCACTTCGAATTCTCATCAATCATGCATGGCGATCGCTGATTGGGCGTGTTTTCTGGTTTTGCCTTCCCCATGCGGCTGTAATCATGGCGCTTTTAACCTATATATAGTCGAACCTTGCTTTCTTTTTCTTACTTCTCCTTGTCTTCAACAGTAAAACTTTTACACCTTTCTCTCAAAATATTTTTGAAAGAAATATGTCTCAATAAGATTCATCACGTTCTCCACCTTTTCTCATCGACACCATGGTTGTTGGCGGGGAACTGATTAATGTCCCTGAACCGCTGAATGTTGTTGTTCCTCCTGACTTCAACATGAAGGATCTTGTTTGCTGGGTTCCCAGCGGTGTGGATCAAGAGCTCCGCTCATCTATGGCTGGGGTCGCTGGAGTAGCTACGGCAGAGGAAGAGGAAGTTTCCACGAAGGATGTGGGCGACGAGGAGCTTCTTTCTGACGATTTGGAACTTAAACCCCACCATGTCATTCATTCGAAGATCGATTTCTCGAAGGATTTTGTTATGCATCCCCAAACTAAATCGGAGGCTAGGAGGATGAGGAATATCCCCGTGGGGGATACACCGAGCTTGATTACCCAGGCGAACATTCACCTAGTTCGCTCTGATTGCAACTGGGACCCCAAGGTGAGGGTTGGTATTCCCGCCCCCGAGAGCTGAGTGTGTGATTGAGTCGAGAGGTGCTCCTTCATTTTTACTTATCCTTTCACGATCGGTTTCTCTCTTCCTATCCCCGAGGTGTTGGACAATTTTTGTCGAACCTTTCAAGTGTGCATAGCCCAGGTCAGACCCGGGGTATGGAGGCATGCCCAATGTCTCGAATTTCTGAGTAAATTAGCGGGGGTGCCTTTCATCCTCGATCATCTTTTGTATCTGTTTTCCCCCACCCTTCACAAGGATGGGGTCGTCCTGCTCAACAAACGGGGCTCTTACTCGCTGATTACGAAAAACGAAGATCTTGAGGACCGTGGGTGGAACGAGCGCTTCGTCCTCTTGCCCACCGATCTTATCTCCTTGAAGCCTGATTTTTCCGAGCGGTGGAATCGAGCCCGTAAGTGTTTCCTCCTTCGTTTATTTTTGTTTTACCTTTTCCCTTTTTGACTCCTTGCTCTTATTCCTTTAGCCAAGGTGGTACCGATTGCTCGCCCAAAGAACTTGTTTCAGTGGGTTCAAGCCATTATTGATACCAAACTTAGGCTAGAGAGGTCGTGGATGGTTTTGGCTGCTTTGAGTGAGAACCAATGGGCTTGTAAACGACATGGTGAGTTGTCCTTCATTCAACCTTTTGAGTTCAATCTATTTTTCTGAGGCCCTATGTTTCGTGGCCTCACTGTCGTTTCTTTGTTATAGGACTCCTTAAGAGGGCGATCACCGTGCTGAAGGAGAAAAAATAGAAGAAAGACAAGAAAGATGAGGTTCCCGAGGTTGGGGATGCCTTGAATGCCCTCGAGGATTTGATTGGGAACCTTACGAGTGGAAAGGGTGAAAAGGGGAAAGAGAAGAGGAAAACGGCTTCCGAGGGGTCAACGGACCCTGGGGCAAAGACAGGTTGGGTGTTTCTCCTATCGTTTTCATCTTTTGTTTTGTTCGTTACGTTTATTTATCTTTCCCCTCCTTCTTTCAGTTCTGAGGAAGAAATGTCCTCGGAGAAAGCTCCGGAAGCAAAGCGAGCCAGATTGGAGCCTGTCCCATTTCCTGAGCTTACTCCTGTGGGCGAGGCCGAGATAAGGCAGGATGAGGTTGCAGTTCTTCCTACTTACGAGCCTGAACCAGTTCATGTTGGTGATAAAGACGTGGGGAATATCCATCCCCCTTCTTCGGTGGAGGTGGACGAGGCTGGGCCATCTCGAGTGGGGGAGAAGGCTCTCCGAACTGCCTCCGAGCCCTGACGCGTCTTCTTGGAGGCAATTTCTCTACATTGAAATTCTCTCTGAGCTTTGTCTTCTTGATAGCGACATCCAAGTCCCGATCAGCCTCCGTGGACTCTTAGGTCCTAAGGAACGCGATCGCCTTAAGGAGTCTCCCATCTCTGATTTGATGGCTAATGCTGCTCGTCATGCCATTCATGTATGCTTTCTCTAGCTTTCTATTTTCAATTTGTCGTTTCACTTCTTTCTCTAATTTTTAGAATTCCTTTTTGTAGTGCTACACCAACTCTATCAGGGCCGCCGAGATAGAGTGTAGCCAGGACGAAAAGCTTCATCAATTAAGGGCTGGATGGAGGCGAGAGCGAGCGAATCTCGAGGCGCAGATGAGTGGTCTCGAGAGAGAACTAGTGAATGCAAGGCTCGAGCTGGAGTTGGCTAAAGATGTTGCCAATAAGTCCGACCTCTAGATGACCAAGGCCCTCGAGGTTAAATCCAACTTCGAGGGGAAAATTGCCCGTTTGAAGGAACTTTATCACGCGGAGCTGAAGCGAGTAAAGAATGAGGCCCAGTCACTTATTAATGAGACGACCAAGAGTTTTCATGAAGACTTAAAACAGAAAATGCTTAAAATGAATGAGATGGCCGCGGAGAAAGATCAGCTGGCTAAGGAAAAGAGTCAGCTCGAGAACGAGGTCAAGTTCCTGAGAGGCAAGGCCGACTCCTTCTCCTCGAGACGAAAATTGAGAAGGACTCGGGCCAAGGTGGATAAGAATTGGGCCGTTATTCAAACGAGGCTAAAGACATTGAAGGAGTGTCGTGGCGGAATCGATCTTAATGCCGAGATTTCCAAAGTCGAGAGCGATGCTGCCGTGGCTCAAAAGTTGATGGAGAGTCTCCCTTCGAGCAGCGAGAGCTCAAACAAGGGTGACGACGACTCCGAAGCGGAGCTTTAGAGTAGTGCCTTTTGTTTTTCCTTTTTGGGTTAGGGCCTTTGTGCCGTTTGCTTTGTAAATATTTGGGGCCTTCGAGCATTTTATTAATGAAAATACTTTCTATGAATTTGCTTGCAAGACTTTTCATTGTTTCGAGATAGCTTAGGACGACGTCTCGCCCTCGAGCTGTAGGCTTTACTTATGACTAACTATGCACGTTTAAATGAGAATAAAAAGATGACGAATCGGAGTTTATTCCATTGATCAAATTTTCATGCCTTTATTACAATAGATGCCTGTCTCTAACAGGTCTTAGAAGAAAATAACTAGAATAGCATGAATTTATTCGAGCAAGTTCCAAGGGTGACCCTTCGGCGAGGCAATTGATCGCGCTTCGAGGGCTTTGCCTGGCGAAGTCCCCGGTTGTTGAGTCTTTGCTCGTTGCTATTTTCTCTGCCCATTCGGGATGACTGTACTCTTTATTGCGACTGAATAACACTCTCGTGCTATTCGATGTTCTCCTTGGATGGCTCTTACTCCCCATGGAGTTGGGAAATTGATTACCTGATGCAAAGTGGATGGCACAACTTCCATCTCGTGGATCTAGGGTCTTCCAAGAATGACGTTGTAGGCTATGTCCTCGGCCATAACTTGGAAGGTAGCTTGCTTGTTCACTCCCCCTGCAGTAGTCGTACGGGTTATTTCTCCCAAAGTCTTCTCGGTGGAGTTGTTGAACCCTGTCAGTATGGTCGCCTTTGAAACGACTAGGTCCTTTAGCCACATCTTCTTGATCGCGTCATAGCTGATGATGTTCACCGAGCTGCCTGGATCAACCAAAGCTCGTTTGACATCACAGTCGTGAATCCTTAGCGTGATCACTAGTGCGTCGTGATGGGGAAACATCATCCCATCGCAATCTTCTTTGCTGAATACCATCTCACTGCTCGACTCACCAGCTCTTGCTCTTTTCTCCGCTGTAATGGATGATTTTGCCACTTTCTTCGCCGCAACAAAGCTTACTCCGTTTGCCTCCGAGCCCCCGATGTTGACATTCACTACCCTCTTTGGTGACTGTGCTCGAGGTTGTTGCTCCTCCCTCCTGTTCTTCGAATAATTGTGCTTTCCTTTGTCGGTCAGGTACTCTGCTAGCACCTCCTTCTTGAGCAAATGGGCCACCTCGAGACACAATGCTTTACAATATTCAGTTGCGTGCCCGTAGTCCATGTGAAATTCACAGTGTTGGGTTTGGTCTCGTTTGTTCGAGAGAGTTCTCATGTCTTTGGGTAGCCTAACTCCTTAGTCAGTCATTTCCTTGATTGCGTTCACCAGTTCGGAAGTGGATATACTGAAGTTATACTCGGAGATTCGAGGCAATTCTTTTTCCTTGGGTACCAAGGATGGGCCTGAGGACTTTTGGTTGGAGGATGATCCCACTTTTCCCCCAGGTCTTTGATTCACATGTTGATGACCCCCAAGGCGCTGACTCACATGTTGATTTTGGGCTCCATTGCATGGATCGTATCGATTTTTTGAATTTCCTCGTGGTGCATCGGCTTGTCGAGAGGATTCAGACCGGCCTCGGTAGGAATGGCCTCGCCCCGTTCTTCTCCACTCTGCTTCCTCGAGCCTAGTGTTCGTTGTGGCTCGGTCATGCAACTCATCCCAGGTTCGAGCTTGCCACTGCTGGAGTTCTTTCTTCAATTCCTTTACGGCCTCTAAATTGCTCACATTAAGGTTCTTTTCAAAGGCCATGACTGCCAAGCTATCATCTATTTTGGACAGATCCATCCTCTCGGCCTGAAAGCGCTCGAGGAAGTCCTTGATGGGCTCGAGGTATCCTTGTTTTACATCAAAGATGTCTTCCTTCCTTTTAAGGATCTTTTGAGCCCCAATGTGAGCCTTAATGAACATGTCCGCCAATTCATCAAAGCTGGAAATGGACTCAGAGGGGAGGAGCATGTACCAACACAATGCTTCTTTTTCCAGGGTGTCGGCGAATTTCTTGAAGAACATAGATTCCTTTTCAATCGGGGTCAGGTCATTTCTTTTGACATGGCTATATATTAAGTGATATGGTCAATTGGGTCCCTCGTCCCGTCGTATTTCTTTAGAATTTGTAATTTGAAATATTTTGGAACAGGCGTTGGAGCAGATTCAGGCTTGAAGGGTAATTGGCGATATTTTTCAATGTCCAGTGCTCGTTGGGGTTTACGGACCCCTGACACGTTCTCGAGCCCTTTCTCCATGTTGGCCTCGAACTCTTTCTTCCATTTTTCGAAATCAGATGCGACACTCGTTTGAGTCGTCGTGGGAGCTATAGTCCCCGAGACCCCAAACGAAATCCCATTTTAGAGTCCTCCTGTATTTACTCCGACATGGGTAGTGGCGTTATTCCCTCCATTAAACATTGTGAAGGGAACATCATCGAGGACAGAGTGGGTTCTCCCATTCCAAGCGAGGGCTTGTAAAGAGCTCCAAAACTGCTCATTAAATTGAGCTTGCACGGCTGCTTGAGCGGCAGCTTGCTCTCGCATTTGCTGCGGCGAGTTCACCATGAACTGCTGGAAGGGGTCGCCAGAATTTGAAGATGTTGGTTCGGCTATCAATGCTCCTATGGGAGGTGTCAGACCAATCGGTGGAGTCGATGCACTTAGGGGTGTTAACCCAACTACCAGAGCTAAAGAGCTCGTTGGGATGGGGCTAATGGGCAGTGTCGAGCCAGTTGGTTGTAAGGGGACTCCACCATCAATATCGGTGAGGACCACTGTCTGGTCGGGCACTTGAATAGTTATATTGTCATTGACAGTGTCTGATATTTTGTTTTTGGTAGAAAGTCAAAATTACGATCTTCGGAACGAACGTTATTACCAGTTCCCCACAGGCGGCGCCAATTTGTGTTGGCCTAAATCAGGATAGGACAACAAATCAAATTTGTATTGGGTTTAACTGGTAATTTGCTTGTATCTAAGTGAAGTTTGAGCTAAATTGGATTTAGACTAAATAAAAACTTGAAAAAAGTAACGAGGCAGAAAATAAGATAACGATGCAACAAGCAAAAGTGAGATTCTATATTCTATTCATTGTGTCCTGTTGTTTACAGATGTGCCCTATTTATAATCAGGAGAAAGAGTGACGTTGTAAAATGTCATAATGGTGCCTTTATGGCTATTATTCTGTACATAATTATAACGGACTCGCGATCTATCTTATTAAATGTTGGAGCAACGGTCGACAGTTACAAAGGTCGGCACTCGTCTCCCGAAGTGTGTCATCCGCTCGGGGTTGCAGGGGGTTTTCCCGGGGCGAGTGACCATACAATCTTTCCTTCGGAAGCTTGTCTCGTGGCGCAGTCTTCGTGCCGCACTCCAGGGTCTTGTTCGAGACCCCAGTGATTTTTCACCCAATACAAAGCCAGTCAACGATGAGAAGATCCGATGACAGTGCTTCAGATCACAAAAGACTTGCAGCTGGATCACTTTTCGACTCATTTCGACTACGATAGTCATGTCAGATACGACAGATAAACTCGTATGAACACACAACAATAAATAAGGACAAAATATCAGGACCCAGTAATTGCCAATAGTTATTCAGACGATAATGACTCCAGCCAATATGATTAGAGGAATAATGGCACGTTCTCATTAAAATGTCTTATTAGCTCCTGTAAACACTATATAAATCACTCTCTCCCCTCACATTCAGGCAGACTGAATAATTTAAATACCACCATCTCTCTACTTCATTATTGTTATAGCCTGTTTGACATTGCTTTTCCAGAGCCAATTTTTTTTTCAAGAAAAGTACTTTTTTTTTAAAAAAAAAAAAAGAATTTTGAGGTGTTTGGCAACCAAAAAAAGTAATTTTAGGTAGAAGCAGAAGCAGTTTTTCTACTGTTGGGGAGAAGCTACAAATATTTGCTTCTTCCAAAAAGCAGAAGCAGTTTATTAATTTTTCAAAATAAAAATATCCTTACTAAAAATTCATATTTACCAAATTATCCCTCATTAATTAACCATATCTCTCTCTAAATAAAATTATATTTCTCTTTTTTCCATTTTTTTCCTACTATATACTTTTATAAATCTTCTTCCTCTTAGGATTCATTTTTATTTCTAGTTATTTCTATCAACCATATATAAGATCTCCTATTCTTTAAATCATTTTTTAAAAGTAAGTAATTACTAGAAATTTTTAATGCGTTATCACTTCGATTTAGCTATATTTATATTTTTCAATAGCATAAATTTATATATTTTATTTTATGTTTTACCATTTAACTAAATAATTTTTTAACTAAAGTCTTTTATGATAAATATTTAAAATTATTTTTTATTTTTATTAATCCAAATGTAAAATAAATTTGGATATCCTTTTCGTAATTTAACACTCAAAAGTACTTTTCGTAAATATTAGTCAAATACAAATTATTTACCAAAAATACTTCTCAATTAAGCAGTTTTTTTTGCAGCAATCCTAAATAGGATTTTGCAAAGTTTTTTGTCCAATAAAATATTTTGCAAAGTTTTCTAGCCAGAGTCCATATTTTCTGGGCACAAGGATAAGCTAGTTTACTTAATTAGATCCTCGTCGTTTTGCTGTTTTAATAGTTGTCCTTTGTAATCTTGACAATTATAGTACTTGTAGCCTGTTTAATAAATTCACTTACTTAATATTTTTAGGTTAAACAACTCTGTTTTTGGAACTTATGGATAGAGTAGAGCACATCACCAAAGTTCGTGGTGAGTAATAAATATGTACTTTTTCATTTTTAATCAACTAAGTTTAAGCCATGAGAATCAATTCACCTTGATTTGAAGTGATTTAGTTATAAAGTGGATTTTTCTGCCATTCAAATACAAATTAATCGATCATAAAGCGGGTAAAAACATAAAGGAGACTGGAGCAAAAAAAATGATGAAGATAGAAGATTGTCTCCCTGTAAGATTCGAACACCTGAGGCAAAAACAAAAGAAGACAATGTACAGATATATAAAGAACTTAATAAAGAAAAGGGAGAAAGAAATAAATTATACTACTTATTCCATTTCAATTTATCCTCTCTAACTTGGAAAAGATTCTAATAAAGTAAGAAAAATTATTGATACTTGAAGTCTAAAATAAGTTAATGGTATTTGTGTAACTTAAATCATCTCATTAAAAGTATAATGATAAATTTGGAGTTAAATTATTTTTAAATTTAGAAAGGGTTATGTATTGATCGATTTATGTTCGATCATGCAAAGGACACGTGGTTGACTACGTGGCAAGATTATAACAGATTCCAAAGACATTGCGAGGCGAGATCGAGGTGGAAACAGCCTCGATCACTGGTGTGATCGATTGTGTTATATTGAGATCGGAATGATTCGAAGACGATTGTTCTAGCGGATAACCTTGGTTGATCTTATCCCACTTTTATCGGAACAAATCCAGCGCAATCTGTGAAACGTGGGTAACTGCTGAAGAGACGTGGGGAAGTGGAGTTCTTCTAGGGCTGGGAACTCCATACTTTAGCTAATCTATAAATAAACCCCCATTTCCCCCCATTTGTGACTTACGTTCATCAGAACAAAAAGCATCCCTAGTTCATCTGCTACATTACACCATTACTATTATTAGTAAATCTCCTACTATTAATGTTACAGTCTCAACTATTGTATAAAACATCAGTCGCGGCTTGGTTCAAACTTGGAGGAGGATTCATCTCTTTCATTAAAGCGCCAACCTCCGAATCTTCAATACAATAAGCTTTACTGCTTTATTCAATTATTTATTATTGTTTATCTCATTATTTGCTAGCCATTTCTATTGTTTAACATATCTGTCTATCGTCATCGGTTTCGTTAAAACCCTGTTATTGTATTGATCGTATGATCTTCACTGAGTGCGCTTATTGGTTAATATCGATCACATTGAAACGATTGTCATTATTGTTTGGTTCGTGATATTAATTTCCGTTTCATCAACTACATCTCTATTGTTTCATTCAAATTCAATATCGGCTAAGTCATACCATCTTGCATATTTGTCATCGATAATCTGATTCTACCATAGCTTTACTCGTCGAATCTGGCTGAAATAGTTTATTTGGGATCAAGTATAACCAATCAATTTGACTGTGTTCGGAATCGTATAACATCAACTGTTTGTGTTCGTTTAATTTCTTATTGTGCTTAGCAATTCTATCGTTTAGTTCTTTATCTGATCGTACCTGTCTTCGAATTGTATTTGCAGCATAACTTCATCGAATTCGTTATTCCATTTATTCGAACTTGTTGTATTGTTTTCATGTTAACAGACAAAACCAATTACTTGTCAACGTAAATTACTTGTCAATCGATCAAAATGAGATACAAATGGTCGTCTTAGACTCAACTAAATATAAATTTAATTGTAAAACCTGAAATACGTTTTTAAAAAATACAATTTGGCGCCCACCGTGGGGTCTAGGCAATCGATTTGTTCCGAAATTTGAATTGTTTGATATTACTTACGTTTGTTTTTTTGTCTTACGATCGCAGATGAACGTAACATTGATGCTACCACCGCTTTGAACGGTCAACAACAATTCAATCCCAATGAAGGGATTCGTGTTCCGACGAACGTTGAAGCGGTTGTTGAGTCAACCAATCACGAGCAGGATCCAATCTACGACGACATTCCTTCTGGTTCACGATTGAATGCGCCCCAAGGACAATGACCCGGTAAGGAACCCACAGTCGAAACTTAGTCAGTAGATATGAATATGGCGTTGATGGCATATTGGAGAAGGCACGATGCGCAATTCGAGATGATACAAGAACAGTTGAAGATCCTATCTAGCTCTATCGGAAATAGAGCGCCCACCTCCCCGATCACACCCCCCACAAGCATTCCGACTTCGGTTCCTCAGGGCACCGTAATAGGGGGACTTGCAGCGGGGGTCGGATCGGGTACGACCGCCGTGGCTATGGGAGCTCCGGCCTCCGTTACGACAGGAGTAAGGATGCTGACTACGATGCAAACATTGTTAAATGATACAGTAGAAAAGAAATTCAGTGAGATAAAGTCATTTATGGAGAAACTGCCAGGTGTTCCGAAGTTAACGGACGAAGTCGCTAAGAAATCGATCTCAAAGCGTCTGTTTCCGCCAAGTGCGGCCCCACTACCCATTCCCAAGACTTTCAAGTTGCCTGAAAGCTTGAGATACGATAGAACTACAGACCCAAGGGATCATATCGATATGTTTTCGGTTGCAGTTCAGTTGAACGACCTGACTTCGGATGAGATCAATTCAGTCAGTCTGAAAAAATTCTGTGAAACGCTGAAAGGGGCAGGGTTGAAGTGGTATTAGAGCTGCCCGAAAACGAGATATCAGACTTCGATGACATGGCAGCTAAGTTCATTCGAGCACATACTGGAGCTAAAAAGATAGAACCAAGAGTGGATGATATCTTGAACATTAGGCAGCGACCCGGTGAAACTATCAAACAGTTTGTAAAACGGTTCAATGATGAAAAGATTAACATCCCAAACCTCGAAGAGAGATGGGCTTGTTTGTCTTTTGCTAATAACTTGCGCACCGATTCGACGGAAGCATGTGCAAAGTTGAAAGATCGTCTGAGGGAAATCAACGCATGGACCTTTGATGATATACATCGTGAGTGTGAACCGAAGGTTAGGGCTGAGGAAGAGGAGTTGCAGCTAGCCCAATATAATCATCAATATGATCAACCACCACAACGGAGAATTGAGAATAACAGGCAAAACTACAGGGATCAGCGATGGGAACCCTACAGTTTCTCTCGAATGGGGAGCAACAACCACGAAGCTGGTAGCTCAAAGAATCAACCAAAAAGGGGGCAGTCGAATTCATCTGCAGCTCCGAAGGATCGACCACTGCCTCCTAAAGTGTCAGGATATAATTTTTTTGTGTCGACATCGAATTTGGTGAATCACGTAAAGGGAATGAGTGAAAAGGTCGTAAAATTTTCCGGCCGCATAAAAACGAATCCAAACACGAGGGATGAAAATTTATGGTGTGCATTTCATCATGATTTTGGCCACACGATGGAAGAATGTAAGGCACTGCGATATGAAGTGGCCAGCTTATTGCAAAAAGGGCACTTGGTGGAATTTTTGACTGAAAGGGGGCGTAAAATTTTAATAAGAAAAAGGATGACGAACCACCAAAACCCCCTGCTCCTAGGAAAATGGTGAACGTTATCGCTGGAGGAGATGACGTTTGTGGGGTAACTTACACTACAAAGAAATATGCAAAGGTTTCGTTTACGCGAGACAAAAGGACACGAGATGACATGAACGATGAGATTTTCTTCGGGGATTTCGACTTCGATAAAAGGATTCATCCCCATCACGATGCATTAGTGGTAACGATGAGGATCGACGATGCCGATGTAAAGAGGGTGTTAATCGATGCTGGCAGCTCGGTTAACATAATACATTGCAGAGTAGTTGAACAGTTGCAGTTGAACGACAAGATCGTGCCTCGTTCAACGGTGTTATCGGGTTTCAATAATTCGAGAGAAGTGACCGTTGGAGAAATTACAATTAAGACATACGCGGAAGGCGTTGAAAATGATACATTGTTTTAGGTAATGAAATGTGAAATGGCATACAGGTCGACCATGGATCCACGCTATGGGAGCGGTTCTATCGACTCTACATCAAGTTGTAAAATTTCCCACTCCATGGAGAGTGCGCGAAATAAGAGGTGAGTAGCAAGCTTCTCGAGAGTGCTACTCGGTGGCTGTTAAGGATGGCGTTCGAAAATAGCAATCACAGTTAGCGGAATCTGTGGTCGAAGATTTCACTGTGACTCCATCATGTGCTCAACGAGTACAGTTAGCGGCGCCCGTAGTCGAAGATGAATCGCACCGATTCCGTCATGTGTTAGAGAACCACATAAACAAAAAGCTGAAGATTCTACGATAGAAGAATTAGAGGAAGTAACGCTATTCGATGATAAACCAGATCGGAAAGTATACATCGGGGCAGAGTTGCATTCCGAAGTAAGGATGAAAATCATATCTTTTCTCAAAAGTAATTCTGACTGCTTTGCTTGGTCCCACGCGGACATGATAGGGATCGACCCGGAGGTTACCACACACAAGTTGAATGTCGACCCAAGACATCGGCCAGTAAAGCAAAAGAAACGACCGAATGGAGGATTTCGAAGCAAAGTTATCAACGATGAAGTAGACAAGTTATTGGTGAATGGGTTTATTAAGGAAGTTAAGTACCCAGAATGGCTAGTAGACACTGTTTTAGTACCGAAGAAAAATGGGAAGTAGAGAGTATGCGGTGATTACACCGACCTTAACAAAGCCTGCCAAAAAGATTCGTTCCCACTGCCTCACATCGATAGATTGATTGATTCGACGGCAGGACACGAAATGTTGAGTTTTTTGGACGCGTATTCAGGCTATAATCAAATTTCGTTGGATCCAGCAGATCGGGAAAAAACTTTGTTTATCACAGACACGGGGACTTATTATAACACAGTTATGCTCTTCGGTCTTAAGAATGCTGGGGCTACTTATCAACGTTTGGTTACCACCATGTTTAAGGATTTGATCGAAAAAAAGATGGAGGTGTATATTGATGATATGCTGGTTAAGTCGTTAGAAAGGAAAGATCATTTGAGTCATTTAGAAGAAAATTTTACGATACTAAGGCGCTTAAACATGAGATTGAACCTAGAGAAATGCGCGTTCGGGGTCGGATGTGGGAAGTTCTTGGGATTCATCGTGTCGCAAAGAGGAACCGAGGCCAATCCAGACAAAATCAAGGCGATCGAAAGCATATTTTCAGATCTGACAATGGTGAAAGTAGTTCAGCAACTGACCGGTCGAGTAGCCTATCTCAGCAGGTTTATCTCGAGGTCATCTGAACGATGTCATAAGTTCTTTTCGGTGCTGAGGAAAAACAAAAGCTTTGATTGGACATCAGAATGCAAAAATGTCCTCAAAGAATTGAGGCAATATTTATCCAACCCTCCATTACTCTCAAAACCAGTCGAATGAGAAATGTTGCTGATCTACTTAGCCGTTTTTGAAATGGCTGTGAGCGCTGTCCTCGCGAAGTCCTCATTCGCGAGGACGGAGGTAACCAATTTCCTATCTATTATGTTAGTAAAACACTATTAGATGCAGAAACACGATATCCACATCTAGAAAAACTAGCACTAGCATTAGTCACTGCCGCACGAAAGCTAAGACCCTATTTCCAATGTCATTCCATATATGTTATAACTACTTTTCCATCGCGAAATATTTTACATCGGCCAGATCTCTTTGGTCGATTAATGAAATGGGCGGTCGAGCTGAGTGAGTATGATATCACTTACCACCCTCGCACCGCCATCAAATCTCAAGTTTTAGCTGATTTTGTAGTAGACTTTAGCGCTAACATCTTTCCGGAAGCAAAGCAAGATAAGCTAATAATGAGAGATCCAGATCCCGGAGTCTGGATGATGTACACAGATGGAGCTTCAAACGTGAAAGGAACTGGCCTTGGAATTTTGTTGATAGCACCTACCGGTGAAAAACTCAGGTATGCGATCAAATTACATGCAAAGACTAACAACGAGGCTGAATATGAGGCCCTCACTGCAGGTTTAAAGATTGCAAAAGACTTGAAAATCGAACGACTAGACATCAAAAGCGATTCTCAGTTAGTGGTAAACCAAATCCAAGGGGATTTTTGTGTTCGAGATTCGAGGATGCAGCAGCTGCTCAACAAGGTACAAAATCTCCTAACTTCTTTTCATTTCAGGAATGAAAGATAGCCCAGATCCCGAGGGAGGATAACATCGAGGCAGACGTCTTGGCCAGCCTCGGTTCTGCAGCAGCTATCGATGGAGAACTCGATGAAACGGTAGTTCATTTGTTTGAATCTCCACTTTTTCGGAGCATCAAGGAGGTAAACAACGTTAATCATACTTGGGATTGGAGAAACAAATATTTGTCCTATTTGCAGGCAGACACTCTTCCCGACGACAAGAAATCTGCCAGATTGCTCAAAGCTAAAGCGGCCAGATATTGCCTTGTAGACAAACAACTCTATAGGCGAATGTTCGGTGGCCCTTTAGCAAAGTGCGTTAGGCAAGATGGAACGAGTTATGTGTTGAGAGAGGTTCACAAAGGCGAATGCGACAATCATTCCGGCAGTAAATCGTTGGCTCGAAAGATAATCAGAGCTGGATACCATTGGCCAACAATTGCAGATGATGCCAAGGATTTCATTCGCAAGTGTGACAAATGTCAACGATTTGGTAACCTCATACATCAACAAGCAGAGCCCCTTCACTCGGTAACGTCACCGTGACCATTCATAAAGTGGGGAATGGATTTGGTCGGGCTGCTTCCAACAGCGCCCGGTGGGTTAAAATTTATTTTAATTTTAACATATTATTTTTCTAAGTGGGTAGAAGCAATTGGTTTGGCTAAAATTCGTGAACAGGAAGTTATCAAGTTCATTCACCAGAATATCATTTGCTGCTTTGGGATCCCGAAGGAGATCACCTGTGACAGCGGCAAACAGTTTTTGGGGAGGCGAATCACAGCTTTTTTCGAGAAGTGGGGCATCAAGCGGATTGCATCAACACCCTATCACCCCAGCGCAAACGGACACGCTGAGTCTTCCAACAAGACAATAATTGAGTATTTGAAGAAAATGATGGATGAGTCAAAGGGCAATTGGCCGAACGAACTCCCCGGAGCGCTGTGGGCTCATCGAAAACCGGTGAAATACAGCACCGGAGAAACTCCGTTCTCACTTGTCTATGGAGCAGAAGCATTGATTCTGGTGGAAGTCGGTGAACCTAGCCTTTGGTTCGCTCACTCCGCCGATGAATCAAACAGAGAAGCCATGCTGATAGAGTTGGATCTGATCGAGGCAAAAAGGGATATGGCACTAGTTCGAATACAAGCACAGAAACGGAGGGCAGAAAATTACCTCAACAAAAAAAATCAGGTATCGAGCTTTTAATGTAGGTGATCATGTGTTGAAAATCAAAAGGCCAAAGAAGGATGAACCAAATGAAGGCAAACTGGGAGCAAATTGGGAGGGACCCTATCGGGTCAAGGCAGTAATCGGAAAGGTTCATACCAACTCGAAACAATGGACTCCAAGCCAGTCGACTTCAATTGGAATATCACATAATTGAAGAAATATTACTTCTAAATTCTACGGTATCGTATGATCGAATTTCATTTTTTATTTGCATAATTTTCATTTCCCCTCCATCGGAAGCACTTGTTTAATTGATTATTTGACACTAACATTTTTAGATGATAGGCATAGTTGGAATCGAATGATGACAAACATCACCTACGAACACTTGAGCTCGAAACGCTCCAATCGGGGTCGATAAGTCTGACGAACATTCTAACGTGGTCTTCATCTATAATGTTCTCTCGGTGTTTGTCTTTCAGTGATTCGTTTCTGATGTCAAAGATCGAGGTCCAGTGTTCGACTGCTCATACTTCACACCCAAACACTGGGAGTGATGGAGTTCGTAGGATAGTCACACATTCGAAGACTGGGGACTGCCCAGAAATCGGGGACTTCCTTTCGAAGATAAAGACGAGGTCGACTGAAGACGATACTGGGGACTCGTTCAAAATTCAACGAAGGTTTCAGGCCCCAACGTTGTCACTCGAACTGGGGACTCGTTCATTTTCATTCAAACTGGGGACTCGTTTGTTTTCACTCGAACTGGGGACTCGTTCAAGTTTGTCGAAAACTTCAAACCCCAATGCTTGCGCTTAAAATTGGGGACTGTTTGTTTAGTTGAGACATGCAGTATGTAAACGATCCATTAGCATTCAAGAAATTTCTGTCATCAATGCCTTTAAATGGCCACATTATGTAACCGATCGAATCAACCGATCCAAAAATGTATCAAGCGCCCAATAGCCGCCATCATTTCAATAATATACAACACCTGGTCATTTTTATGACTTCTACACTTATTGACTCGTGTTATCGGTCTACACATTGATGAATTTTATCATTCACTTAGTCATTTTATGACTTCTACACTTGTTGATTCGTGTTATTGGTCTCTACGTTGGGGAATTTTACAATTCCAATTTGGTGAATTTTGCAATTCCAATTTTTGACAAGTGTTTAAATCTAAGTTTCCGAACTCGAAGTTGTTCGAAGAGTGCATTGCGTAAAAGTGAGACGTCATTCTTTACTACGCACTAAGTACATTGGGCCCCAATCACATTATACTCTTCCAATGACTATCGCTAAAACGTTAATATTTTGAATGATCAAATTAACTTATCTTCGGAAAACAACATACAAAGCGATAAGAGGAAATCTCTGAAAAACATAATTCATTCATTCGAAAATATTTACATCAGTCAAAAGACCTCATCATATCAATAACAAAAAAGACCAAGCTACTGGTCAAAACAACTAGATAAAAAACAAGTTCAGATTACAACTCATTCATCTCCATCGGAGCCTTCATCGGAAGAACTTGCAGGGAGACCAAGATCTTCATGAGCCAACCTCACAATAGCAACGACATCATTCAGCTCGGTGGGAATATCAACACTTCGATCCAACATCTCTCTAAGGACATCGCGCCTCGACTCAGCAAGGATCAAGTCCTTCTTCTTCTCAAACTCTTCCTCGAGGTCGCGCCTTAAGTTGGTCGATTCCTTTTGAAGCAATAGGTTTCTCTCTGATAGGCTGTCAGCTTGAACTTTTAAGTCTTCGTGTCCTTCACGAAGAACTTGCAGCTCCTCAAACATATCAGCCAACTCTCAATTTTTGCTCTCCAAAACAGAGCTGAGTTCGGCCATTTTCAAATCCGAGTTGGCTTCATGTTCGCTAAGCTGCTCGTTCAAGGCTCGAATCTGAGACTCCAACTCAGATTGACGAAGGGCATGTTCATTCGTGCTCTTGTCGAAGTTGGCCAGAAGTTCAGCATGTTTGGCCTCCAAAGCCTTAATTTCCGATGCAACTCTTCCCCCGCCGAAGTAAGATGAATGATTTGCTCGTTTAGCACTTTGGCCCCATCTTGAAGTTGGCGAATCCGATCAGCTGTCTCAATCACCATTATGGAATTCTGAAAACAAGTCATAAGTAAGATTCAAAGGGAAGGAGGAAAGTAAGTGATGAAAGTTTTTACAAAGGGAAGGAAGAAAATAAAAGTTCACCCTGAAGGCGCCAAAAGCAATATACGAAGGCAAGCTCAGATCTTCATGTGTGTTCAAACGAACCTTCTCCATCGGGTCTATGACATCGAAAAGATAATCAGCAAGCCTCTTTGGGCACCTAAGCAAGTCAACATTGCGCGGCACTGTTATTATAAGCGATCTGTCGCCCAATGCTTCAGACTCGCCCAGAGCAGCGAAGGCAGCAGCCTCTTCACCTCGAATAAGAGGTACGATCGGATCAGCAAGATCCACACCAAAGAACGACGAACCCGTTTCTTCATCGTATTTAGATTTCACCGTCGCCATTGGCCGATCTAAAGCTGGCATCTTTCCCTTTGCCGGATCCCTCTCCTCGAGGTCCCGATCGAAAAGCGTCGATCATCTCCTCTTGAACCTCAGGCACAATGCCCAAGGAAACGATGGCACCTTCTCTGCTGGGTAAACCCCCTGAGCCCGAAGTAACCTCTTCGGAAATTAGAGATAAGTGGAAATCATCGACTGAAAGATCTCCAAGTTGTTCAGCCGCCTTGAGCTGAATAGCTGTTTCTTGGAGTCTTTCCTTCACAGGCTTTTTGGGACGCCTCAGCAATCGGCCAGACCCCGATTCGTCTCCAGCCTCTTCTTCCTCGACATCAATAATCGAGGTAACTTCTTCGGCGGCTTTCGCTGCGGCAATAGCTGAGCTCGTCCCAACAACTACCTCTTCAATGGTTTGAGGTGCAGCCAATGAACAACCCCCTTTCCCCTTGTCCGCGGCCTTGGACAAATACTTGTTCCTTAAATCATTGAAGGATTTCTTTTTCTTCTTCGGCAGAGGAGTCTCATCGACTTTCTCCTCGCCCTCGACTTCAACTTCTTCGTTGCTGGGCTCGCCTCCGGTACCAGTGATGCCTATCAAAATTCAAGAATTAGTGGGAAGAGAAAATCAAAGTACAAATTCAATACTAATTCAAAAGGAAGAATCATACCATGATTTTTGGCTTTCAGGGTCTTCAAAGCCGCGACCGGCTTCCAAGCCCTCTCATCGTTGGTTGTCTTGTCTAGAACTCTGATCAACCATGGTACGATGTCAGAAACTAGTTCGAACAGGACCTTGTCGGCTGAAAATAGGAAGATGGATTTTCAAGGTCAGATAAGTTACAAATTTGTTCAAAAGAAAAGATATAGATAAAATACTTACGAGTTCGGTTCCATATGCTCGGAAGCGGCTCCCTTCCGGGCACGGTCATTTGCTCCGTTGGGATGAAAACGAAATGTTGATCCTACCCACGAAGATCATCATCGTTGTCGGAGATCAAGGCCTGCTGGCCTCGTTTGGCTAAGTTAATCACCCCTCCTTTATAACTCGGGGGGGAGTAGATATTGAGAATGTGTCGAAGTGTCAACTCCACTTCCACCTTCTCTGCGATCCACCGCATGATCACCACCATTCTCCATATAGCCGGAGAAAGCTGTCCGAGGCAGACATTGTACATCTTCCAAAATTTCTCGATCACATTATCGACTGGAAGTGTGAAGCCGATGGTAAAAGGATAGGTCAGCACCACCGAATGATCTTCGATATGGGTAGCTAGAGTCGACTTCTTCCGAGGATATATCACATCCAACCACAGTCTTCCCGAACTCGTGGTATCGATTCCGGAGTGATTGCGCAGTATACAAGGTCAATGGGTATATTTTTCTTTTGTTCTTCTCTGTTTCACTTTGAACAGTGACCTCGCAGTCATTTTCATAAGTGAATCTCTTCGGAAGAATTTCCAAATATAACTTCTTGGGGCCAAAATCTTTTGTTTTCCTCTTTTTTCACTTCTTGCCCTTCTTATCTCCTGAAGGGCTAGCAACGGTGGTGATTTGCTCCGCCACCGCGGAAGACTACAGCGGTGCTGTGGCGGCAGTAGCAGTAGAAGCAGCAGCTTCAGCATCATTAATGTTTTGGGAAGATGAAGACATTTTTTAGCAAGCACAACTTAGTGATTTGAACAACTGATCTGGAGATTTGAAACAAAAGTTGATGAAAACAGGCAAGAATTCTTGAGATTTGCTTGAAGAAGTTGGAGTGTTTTTAGAAATTCTGAAGTTGTAAAGTTTGTAGAAATGGTTTAAAATCGGTATTTATAAGGCAAAAAGCCATCATTGCCTCGGTAACCAATGAAAACTGTCATCCGTATTATGACTGACACATGCGGCGATGGGAAGTTGAAGTGACGATTTGATGTTTCGAATTGAAGGGCCACGAATGCTCCACGTGTTTTTCCCGCCTAAAGTTTCAAGCCACTTGCCAAGTTTTTCGAACACACGCTTGACAAGCGGGGGGACTATCTGTATTGGTCGATTTATGTTCGATCATGCAAAGGACACGTGGTTGACTACGTGGCAAGATTATAACAGATTCCGAAGACATTGCGAGGCGAGATCAAGGTGGAAACAGCCTCGACCACTGGTGTAATCAATTGTGTTGTACTGAGATCAGAATGATTCGAAGACGATTGTTCTAGCGGATAACCTTGGTTGATCTTATCCCACTTTTATTGGAATAAATCCAGCGCAATCTGTGGAACGTGGGTAACTGCTGAAGAGACGTGGGGAAGTGGAGTTCTTCTAGGGTTGGGAACTCCATACTTTAGTTAATCTATAAATAGACCCCCATTTTCCCCATTTGTGACTTACGTTCATCAGAACAAAAAGCATCCCTAGTTCATCTGCTATATTACACCATTACTATTATTAGCAAATCTCCTACTATTAACGTTATAGTCTCAACTATTGTATAAGACATCAGTCGCGGCTTGGTTCAAACTTGGAGGAGGATTCATATCTTTCATTAAAGCGCCAACCTCCGAATCTTCAATACAATAAGCTTTACTGCTTTATTCATTGATTTATTATTGTTTATCTCATTATTTGCTAGCCATTTCTATTGTTTAACATATCTGTTTATCGTCATCGGTTTCGTTAAAACCCTGTTATTCTATTGATCGTATGATTGCTTCACCGAGTGCGCTTATTGATTAATATCGATCACATTGAAACGATTGTCATTATTGTTTGGTTCGTGATATTAATTTCCGTTTCATCAACTGCATCTCTATTGTTTCATTCAAATTCAACATCCGCTAAGTCATACCATCTTGCATATTTGTCATCGATAATCTGATTCTATCATAGCTTTACTCGTCGAATCTGGCTGAAATAGTTTATTTGGGATCAAGTATAACCAATCAATTTGACTGTGTTCTGAATCGTACAACATCTACTGTTTGTGTTTGTTTAATTTTTTATTGTGCTTAGCAATTCTATCGTTTAATTCTTTATCTGATCGTACCTGTCTTCGAATTGTATTTGCAGCATAACTTCATCGAATTCGTTATTTTATTTATTCGAACTTGTTGCATCGTTTTCACATTAACAGACAGAACCAATTACTTGTCAACGTAAATTACTTGTCATTCGATCAAATTGAGATACAAATAGTCGTCTTAGACTCAACTAAATATAAATTTAATTGTAGAACCTGAAATACGTTTTTAGGAAATACAGGTTCGTTCCTTTTTGAACGGACCAAAAAGAAATTCACATAAACTAGAAGGGTAGTTTAAATTGAGAAAATTATGTTTTCCTTTTTTTTGTTTATTAATTTGGTTAAAAGTATCATGGATGTTTCTGAAAATAGCTAGTAACTCCTTACTCCACATAGGAGTAATATATATTTAACCAAAAAATCCTTGACTAGAAGAAAAAACATTGTAGCCGCTAGTACTTCATTAAGGAATTTTCTTTAATCAGCCGAATAGTAAGCCCCCATTTGTTTATAGTTTTTGGGAATATTTTTTGGGAGTTTTTGGGAGAAAAACTGTTTGTTTATGCTATTTGAGCAAAACTTCTTCCAAAAACTCCCAAAAAGGCTCTTTTTGAGCTAAAAACTAACATTTACATATCAAATTTCATTTTCATAAGAGCTCAAAGGCTCTTTTTGAGCCAAAAAATTTGTTCCCAAAAAGATTGTCCTAACACTTTTTCATTTTCATATCAAACTTCATCCAAAAAGTGTTTCAAAAAATTATTTAGAAATCTATGTCCAAACGCAAGCTAAGTTTCTTCTTTTTAATTACGAAATTGCTTCCTAGGGTTAATATCACCTCCAGTCTGTAATATAAGATTTTTTTGAGTGTTTTCATGCATATTAGGGAAATTATTTTTTTAGCATTAATTAGCAATGTAATTGACTGTATTACCCTTATTCAAGTTATTATTACCTAGAAGTTTGTTTTAAACCATTTATTAGCAAGAGTGACGAAAAAAAAAACCTTTTTTGATACGTTAAAAAATCAAATATTGTGGATAAGAGAGAGTAATAGATTTATCACTCCTTGTAATCCCCTTCATTAATTAGCTTAAGTTGGTAAATGATGATGACATTAGCGGAGCTAATTAAGGGGAACTAATGCAATTGCTTACGGTATAAGCAACAAACAAAATGAGAAGAAAACCTTTTAAGTGGATACTGCAATTTCGTGAAATTAGGATAAGGGACATGTGGCATCACAATTATCAAGAAAAAAGAAGAAGAAAGAAATACGCCACTCAGTATGAAATGGTCCCTGCCAAACTATTACACACACTTATACAGTCGATTAGCTATTTTTTTCTTCTTTATTTTGGTTTTTCTGGACACGAATAATAAATCTACTGGAGCAATACCGACGCAGTAGCTTAGCAGCAGAAAGTTATACTCTTTATCTTTCCCATTTTATGAGGGGATACTTTATTTTTCTAGTATGCCTGAAAAAGCTATTATTAACTTTTTTATTACTCTAATCTTGTATTTCTTCTGATAAGATTATTTTTTAAACATTGTAAAGTCACTATCCACTTTAAAAAACTATGTATGTATTGGGTAAAGAATTACCGAGGTCTCGAGCAAGACCTCAGAGCGCAACACAAAGACTGCGCCACAAGACAAGCTTCCGAGGGAAAGATTGTATGGTCGCTCGCCCCGAAAATCGCTTTATGAAACGAGGGGAGACAAGCTCGAAGCACTGAGCTCGGAAAAATCCTCCGCAACCCCGAACGGATGACACACCTCGGGAGACGAGGGCCAACCTTTATAACTGTCGACCGTTGCTGCGACATTTAATAGGATAGACCACGAGTCAACTATAATTATGTACAAAATAATGGCCATGAAGATATTATTAAGACATTTTACAACGTCATTCTTTTTCCTGATTATAAATAGGGCTCCTTTGTAAACAACAAGAGGGACAATCAATAGAATACAAACCTCTACTTTCACTTGTCTCGTTTACCTCGTTATTTTTTCTAAAGTTTATATTTAGTCCAAATTCAATTTAGCTCGAATATCACTTCGATACAAGCAAATTATCAGTTGAACCCCAATACAAATTCGATTTGTTGTCCTATCCTGATTTAGACCAACACAACGTGTCGAGCCAAACTCTGCCGCATAAATTAGGAGGAGGGGAGTATGTAGCACAATACCAGAGGCAGATCTATGTTTCAAGAGTATGGATCCATCACTGTTAGGAGCGGAGTTACAACGTCTCAAAAATGGTCGGCCAACAATCTTTCTCGAAAAATTTATTGTTTATAGAGATTAATTACTATTTTATATGATCAGATATTAAGGAAAAAAATATTAAAGGACATTTAAATAAGGATTGATCTATATTTCTATGTGTAAGTGAACCACCGCTTGATTAAGTGGACCATTTAAACTTTTATACTATGTGTTTTCAAATATCATATTAGACATATTTTATAAAATATGTACATAATATTACCTAATTTCATGGGGGAAGTATGGCTTCCCGGGAACCGCAAATCAAGGGGAAGATCTAGCCCCGAGCACAACTCACCTTTCAATTGGTTGTACTAAGTTTTAATTTTAAATGAAGTGGAGTCAGCTATATAAATTAATGTCCTATTTCATTCTTATATTAGCAATTTTTTTAAATCGATCTCACACTTATCTATATACCACGAATAAATGAACTCCTGGCAAACAAAATTACTTTTCTTCCAAAAGAAGATAGTATGATCAATTTTGTGAGAAATGACAAAGTCAGGCTAGAAAGACTAAAAAGAGGAGGAAGATGGATGTATGATTGATGTACAATTTTGGACATGAAGAATCTCCCATAGGAGATATGTATTGCAAAATGAGTAAGCAATAGATAAAAAGAGAGAGCTGGAGCTCATACAACAAGAATCTGATTCAACTTCAATTTATATTGGAGGTTGCCTTCAAAATATAAATAGGCCCCCACAGGTAGAAATGAGAATATACTCCATGGTCCATTTTTTCCCCTAGTTGCCGCATTCATCGTCCATTTCTTTCTGGACTTGACGTTCATCAATCCTCACAATTCTGTCACTACTTTTTATATCAAACTTGAATTTAATCAATCTTTAGGGTTCTAGCACTCAATTATTGGTACCTTTAAAAATTACAAGTTCAAATAAATTATACTATTTGTTAAAGGTTTTTTTCTCTAATTTTCACATTTACAAATATGCTCCGCATAGAAAATATAGGATTCGCATGAACCCGTTGCCTAAGAGCTGCATCTACCTCAAGGTCTCTGCAATTAAATCTGATGTTACCACTTGAACAAAAGATATGTGGTGACAATTTGATAGGCCTAGGAGAGGATGTGTATAAGGCGGCTTGCGAGGATGCTTTTATCTCTCTCTCTCTTCTTTTTTTTTTCCGCGTAATTGGACAAATGTGATATTTGAGATTCCAACTCTAGATACTATTCATATTTGACTGTGCCCACTGTGCAGGGTCGCATGAAATTTGTACTCATGATACCAAACATTAAATTGTACACAGATTGTCCTCTGAAATATTAATCACCACTAAAAATTATTTACACCCTCCAATTTTACTTTGAAAATCAAATTCCCTCTCAATTATAGACAATTGTCATTCTTCCTCCTTTATCTCAATTGACTTTTAAAATTGCCTACTTTACCCATTTGATTATCATACCTTTATATTTTTATTTTTTTTATTATCTTAATATTTTATTTTACGCTATGAACTTATCTATATAATGAATAAATACTATTTACAAACGAAAAAATAGTGAGAAATGACAATCAATCATATTTAGTAATAACATTCAATGTAGTGAATTAGCAAAATATAAAAGCTAGGATAAATATAATTACTTGTATCAATATTTTTATTAATTAAAATAAAAATTAAAATATTTCTATTACATAATAAAAATTAAAATGGAGTGTCCTTCATAAGTATATAATTAATGTGTGCAACACAAAAAAAAAATTAAAAATATTAGTTGTTCTGTAACAAAATTCAAAATATTATCCATTTACAGTTTAAATGAATTTTAAATTTAAATTTAAATTTTATTTTATAGTCAAAATTCAAAATCTATATAGACGCTAAAAAATAAGATAGTAAATTTTTAAACAAATACAGACACCCCTCTCCCACCATGTAAGTATATATATCTCACCCACACATTAAGAGAGAGAGAGAGAGAGAGTGAGTGTGTACATACATACTTGATGCACTTAGAACTAAAATAATAATCATGTAATTAAAATAGTAGTAGATTTTTTAATAAATTCGTATTATCTTATTTATTATGCTAATAAACATAAATTAGTATGATAAAATAATATATTATCTTTAACTATATGTAAAATATCTTTGTTAAACAATTATATATAAAAAATATATATTACATAAATTGGGGATAAAAAATATAAGGACAAGTCAGATATTGTGTTGGATAAAAAGGGAGATTGACTATTGTTAATAATTGAGGGGGAAAGTTTGATTTTTAAAATAAAATTAGGATGTAAATAATTTTCACCATGTTAACCACTGATAAAAGACATTCTTTGAGAACCGAATACTTAAATTACAGCATAAATTTCGAGGATATGAGAACATGATCACTATCATATTTTTCCGAGAGTGTGGTGTACTTAAACCAGCTGCTCACATAAAATGAGGTTGGTCCATTCCACATGCCCCTAAAAATGTACCAAAACATTGAATTAAATAAGCTTATCAGAAACAACCACATGTATAGTCGAGACAAAATCTCTTCGACAAATCCGTACTTCACGAGCAAGCCTTCACACACTAAACCAAATGTTGGTGTGCAAAGGCTCACCCGTTCAGTACGGGTATATCAAATGAATTGTCTCAATTAAAACTGGCCGCTTATGTTAATTAAAACTTGATGTTTTAAAATCTGTGGTCTAAAATAAGATATAGATGTTTGTATGGTTGTAAATAATTTTATTAATGACAAAATTATAATTTTGAAGTTAAATTGTTACCAAATTTAAAATAATATTATTTTTTTAAAAACAAACTAATAAAGAAATGTTTTCATTTAAATTGGAACGGAGCGGCTAAATAAAAAGGAGAACTAGAAGCAAGCATAGTACTACAAGTCATGAGCGCATTCTAACATGTGAGGCTAGATTGTGTTGGGCAAGTCCTATGACTAGCTGTGAGTTTGTGAGTGGTAGATTTCAATCAACATAGTGAAAACACGAGATTGGAAAATTTTGTAGATAAGTCTATTGGGACCCCTCCACCAATTGTCCTTTAGTCCTACTATGGGCATATATTTGGAAAATGACATACATTTTTGGTGAGGAGAAAAAAAGTGAATGCAATGTAAATTTATGAGGAAGCTGCTGGATGCAGAGAGTAGACAATATAGGTGACCATTAATAAAAGACAGCATGGCCTCGTGGTCTCTAAGCATCATCACCATCAATGAGCTACAAAAAGGCTTAGGTATTTTGGCTTTATCTTTTCCACAATATTTATTCTGAATCTCAATCGTAAAATGAATATGCTAATGAGAGATGATTGAGGTCAGCCGCGGATTAAGGTTTTAAATCTAATAAATTCAATTATCATGGGTTGTGTTGTAAAACTAATAGTAAAGTAGTACAAGAACAAGATAAAATATATGAGAGGAGAAGGAAGAACATGTATTATTCTCAAAGTATTTCAAGTGTGTCCGTTTTCTTGCTCGTTAGCGCTCTTTTTTGATTGCAGCTAGCGCGCTTGACTAATAAGATAGAAAGGGCCTTTCTCGCTTGTTTGAAGCCATATAAGGCTTTCTTCAATCGGCAAACAAGGGGGAAGTCTGATAGGGCTTTAAGAGATAGGGACTCCAGCGCAGCGGTAAGAAAAAGTCACTCAGTGAATCGGTGGATCACACACTTGGAGACAGGGACAGGGGCATGCCTGACTCTTTAGAAAGTATACAAGTGTTGAAAGAGTGATGTCTTCCATAGAGCCAAATGTGCTCTATTTATAGGATACAAATACATAGGTTACAAATCAACCCAAAGGTTACAAGAATTAAGTAGTAACTTAATAAGGAATTAGTGGTCACTTAGTGAGGAGGAATTAAGTAGGAGAAAGTGGGGGGTAGTAAACCATATGTTACAATTGAATAATGGTGAGTAGTAGTCATCCACACAAATAAATGAATTTATAGCACTCCCCCTTGGATGACCATTTGGAAGGTAATATGCCTCGTTAAAACCTTACTAGAAAAAATCCGGTGGGAAAAAGCCTAGTGAAGGAAAAAGAGTACACACATCCTGTAATACGCCTTTAGAGCTGTCTTATTAAAAACCTTACAAGTAAAACCCAAGTGGGATAAAACCTTGTTAAGGGAAAAAGAGTGCAGCGCGTACTTTACTCCCCTGATGAAAACATCATTCAATATCTTGAAGACGACGCATTCCAATCTTGTTAATCAGTTTCTCAAATGTTGAGATTGACGATGACTTAGTGGACAGATCCGCCAAACTATCACTGAAGTGAATTCTTCATCATTAACTTCATCATTCTTTTGAAAATCACAACTGAAAAGGAATCTTGTTGAATATTTGTCTCCTCAGTTGTATCTTCCTTTTAGCTGAACTATCCATGTAATATTTCATATAATATTACTGGGATCCTCATCTTAAAAAAAATACCACATTGTTGATGAATATGTTGAGTCCTTGATCTCAATCACCAATATTGTCGCATAGCTTCAAGCATGGCTTATCTCTTCATAAATTGAAGATGTAGCAACAACAATTGATTTTATAAAATATCATAATATAGGTATTCTACCACAACAAATAAATACCAAGTTGATATCGGGCTTTGTGGATCAAGTAGATACCATGTATTCTTCTGATGTCTTTGCATTGAGGAAGAACTATATCTTACCAATAAGCTTATAACAAAAGCTATAACCAGTGGAGTATATTTGGTAAGATACTTCAATGCAACAATTGCATTAAAATATAATATTTCAATATCAAGAAGCTCGCAAACGTAATTTTACCACATGTGGCCGGATTGTTTTAATCCGTATAAATATTTATGAAGCTTCATTGAATAAGTTTCCCGGGAACCTTTACATGCTTCAAGGGGTTTGAATCCTTCAAAGATAAATATATTGTTGCTCAATGAGCCATATAAAAGGCTGTTGCAACATTCATACGCATATCAAGTCTTTCATGCACTGCCAGACATACAACATACCTGAAGGTGATTGCATCCAGCAAAGGAGAATATATCTTCATATAATCAATGTCAGATCTTTGTGCCTCAAGTCGTACTTTATATTTAATGACTTATTATTATCAATATTTTTGCACAAAATTATCTTTGTACACTACTGGCTTTACACCTTCAGGTGTTCGGACTAAAGGTCCAAAAACTTCACGTCACTCGAGTGAAGCCAATTTTTTCTTGAATGCGTTTTGCTATTTTTGGCCAATAATTTCATGTCTGTATTCCTAACAGACTTAAGCTCAAGATCCTCATAATCATATAAATATTGAGCTTTATAATATATGTAAGATATCGTCGACGATAATTTCATATCTCGGTTCCCAATCCGACTAACATATTGAGATCTCTTCACATTCATAAATTTTCAGGTACCTGAACCTCTCCTGAGGAGGTTTTATGAAGTGTTATATCGTGGACTCTTCTAGAGCCCCGCCTACTTATTTGACCATCTCAAATATTTGCTCCTTTCCTTTTTTAAGGATTTATCTTTTGGAACCGAGTAGTCTACCACGCTTCAAGCGTGTCTTAGACTCATTTACATAAATATAATATTTCACCAGGACATCAGGAGCATTAGAAGCTGGAATATAATATTTTTCTTTGGGCCAGTAATGCGTCATGGCAGTGACTTGCATTATCTTTAAATGTGGATCATTATCAAATGATAATTTAATTTATTTATTCCTCAGCTGATTTACTTTCTCCCCCTAATGTTAGCCAAACTAATAGTCGTTCCCAACCTTATATGGGATCCATCTTTGTGCATTGTGGTGGAGCAATTGATAACAAATCGCACATTACAATTATTAGATGGAAAATATTCGGTTCTTGACCCTGAACCAATTATGAGGGGAATTCATTTGGTGGCATGTCGTGCACAAGTGCTGCTTTATAGATATACCATATCTCATACCTGATTTAGGTAGAATTGTTCTCATATGCATGGTTTAGCAATTGGAGGCTTTCAATATATGAATCTGCTAAACTTGCTTGCCAACATTATCAAGATAACTTGTCTTGATTGCATAATCTGGAAGTATGCTCATAATAAAACTTATTTGAGCAAATACTTAACCTCGCAAGTACCATTACTGGTTTGTAATAAAATGCACACGTCACCTTATCATAGATGCATTTATTTATAATAATTATATAGTCCACATGGCAGGTGAACGGGCCCTTATTCACCTTTTATACATTCCAGAAGTGCGGGGATCCTGATCCCAAATTTAGTTGGTCGAATAATTTATTTATCTTGAGAACAAGCAGCGCAAAAAGAATTCTTGAAGAATCATGATTCTTCGATATATACCCATGCAAATTCTCATTTATATATTTTCTGCATCATATTTGAACCGGGATGATCAAACCGGTCATGCCAACTCATAAAGTTATTCATCTAGTAAACTTCGGGTTTACTATATCATAGGCTTTGTAACAATAAACTAGAAGTTTATTGTGACACGTATATGATTCCACCACCCTTATATATTGTGTAGTATAAATTGGAGGAAAAGGGCGGGAACTTTCTAATTTTTAAGCACATATATCTCACCCGACATTCTTATATCTATGTAGTACAAACTGGAGGAAGAGGCGGGTGACCCTTTATAATATATCTTACCCGCTATGACTGTTGTAATATGAAGATATTAAATCTTTCCATGTTTGTAGTCTCAATTTGATACCCATTTTTTTGGCGAATATTCTTGAAACATAACATGTTTCATTGAGACTTACTACAATAAAATATTTCATCAGTTTCATTCCTCCAGGTAGTAATAAATTGGCTCTTCCGGAGCACTCAATTAAATTTTGTCCTGCTGTATATTTCACTACACCAACCATATGGTGAATATCTCCTTCAAGGAGAAAATCATATAATTGTTCTCATTGTCAAATCATTATAAGCAAGATCAACTTCTTGCTTTACTTGCTCTTGTGTAATTTTGACGTACGATTTGTATGCGAGCAATGTCTATTCATACCACAATAAATAATAGAATTATTATACTCGAACCTCTTCTAGAGGTGAGTTGTGGTACTTTATCAACCACGCATGGGCACGTCCATATTCATCTTTCTCGAACCTCTTCTAGAGGCGAGTTTTGATATTTTATCACATATTGCCATTCACTTCGGTGAACGGGTCTATATTCATATTTTTTATTAAAAATTGTATCATTCACTGCAAGGAATGGACCGTAATCATCTGTACTTGCCTCATGCTCATATGATACATTGAAGGCATTATTATATTTACCATTTGAACGGTTATTTGTGAACCATTATTGGTTCTCTTATTTATTTCACAATGATGCCTATTTTTTCATCCCTTTCCACGTCCACGTCCATGGTCTCTATCATGGTAATTATTTTGTCATCTTTTAGACATAAAATTATTTTCCTTCTTTCAGACATAAAATATTGTGTCTTCTTTCAGATATAAAGATATTTTGCCTTCTTTCAGGCATATTATGTATTGCTACTACATTCACATATGAGAATGGAGTATTATGTTGTGCTCCCACATTCACCTTATGGAATGGAGCTTGTCTTGCTCCCACATTCATCTTAAGGAATGGAGCATATATTGCTCCCACATTAACCTCTATGAATGGAGCCTATTTAGTGGACGGGCTTTATGATTTTTTTTCAAAAATACTTTATCTTTTTGATAATACTTTAGTTTGCCTCAATCATCATTATGCCATCAATATCTTATTATTGCAAAAGCGTGTTAGGCCATAATGCGTTGGGAGTTGAATATGATGTCTTACCCTTAACCAATGGCATAATAGGCCAAAGTGTGTACATATACTGCAATTTGAAGTACAATACTCAAAGGTACTCATGCTTCGTGTAGTTGAAACATAGTACTATAATCATGTATCAATGATATAACACTAATATATCGGGTAAAGATCATAAAAGAAATAAGCATTATTTCTCCAGTCTCCACTTACCAAGAGTATAAAATTTAAACCCAAGTATAAATCAAAGAAGCATTCTTTAAAAGTTACCATATTTGTTTCATTACATATATCCATGTGAGAGTAAAATATTAACCATATTACATAATCCATGTTTGCTCTCACAAGCAGTTTATCTAATGGAAGAAATGCATAAGATTTTGTTCACTTTATATAATCAACGAGTACAATTTTATAAGAACAATTTATATTCTAATGATGCTTAGTCATTCTGAATAAATCTAATTGCTAGATAAATAGGTCAGAAGTGCTTATCAAAGGATTGTGTCAATTACTTAAGATGATAATAAAGAGGCCCTTCTATACTTTTACACGAAAAATAATTGCTTACTAATTTATATAAAACTTTTCGTGATAATTATACCACAACCATTAATACTATAATGTTATAAAACCTTTTTAAGTATGAGATGTGTATTACTGTTACATGCATGTATTCCAATATATATCTTTGTTTCTGAACAATGTTTAATAAAATAGTTCTCTTTCCTTTTAAGATAATAAACTATGAACGATAGAGTCATAAAGAGATTTGTGTACCTTGAAACATGAGTAGAACTGATCTACAATATCATGTTGTTAGGCCAAGCACCCTTAAATTGTTGTCAAATGATAGCTACAAAATCAACAAAATAATGGAAGAATAGACAAAAGTTGTAGTCAGTGAAAGGTTTCTACAATTTAAAGTGGTATAAAACAAAATGAAAATAGGGTACTATGAATTTTGAGATTAACAAAAACCATAATATGAATGAATTTAGAAACTAAAAAAACTTATCTTGTGTTAGCAACCAGAATGTTGGCTTCTATCAATTGCATCATAATTTGCTTTTCATTTCTTCTTAATCGTGTAATAAAATAGTGACTCGTGCTGATAACATGTTGTAAAACTAATAGTAAAATAGTGCAAGAATAAGATAAAATATATGAGAGGAGAAGGAAGAACATGTAAGTATTTCAAGTGTGTCTTCCATAGAACCAAATGTGCTCTATTTATAGGATATAAATACATAGGTTACAAATCAACCCAAAGGTTACAAGAATTAAGTAGTAACTTAATAAGAAATTGCAGGTCACTTAGTGGGGAGGAATTAAGCAGGAGAAAGTGGGGGTAGTAAACCATATGTTACAATTGAATAATGGTGAGTAGTGGTCATCCACACTAATAAATGAATTTATAACAGGTTGAAATTTAATTTTTGATTTATCTTTTAGCAAATATAAGTCTACATGCATATAAATTTTATTAATTTGGTATTAATATTCGGTACACATAAATTTTTACTTGGCACCATACTCCCTAGGTTAGCATCCTAACTCCTGAGGTAGATATTTTATATTTGACAAATTGAATCCAACTGTCCAGGACGTACGATGGATTTGGAAACTAGTGAGAATAGGCGTTCAGGAACTCCTCAAGTCTTTTTTGGCAGAAAAGGGCCTCGCCTTTTCTTTTCCGTTTTCTTGTTTTTCGAAAGCTGATTAAGACTAATCAGGGATCAAATTAACATTTTTAAAACTTGAGGGTTTTTCTTAAAACTTGAGGGTTTTTCTTAATCATTTCAAATATTGGGAACAACATAACCTCCTCTCCCCCCCCCCCCTCCCTGCATGGCTTTCTCTACTCTCTTCATCTTCCATCACTTCACTTCATCCTTTCCTGCACGAAATCTCAACCAAGTTCTCTCAACTTCTCTGTGGTTTTTCAAGGAATCCGATCAGCAATACAACAAAGTATTAAATATAAAAGGTAAATAATGACATGATCATTTAAACTGTGGTGTAAATCGTGAACCTAGGTTTTTTTTTAAATCTTTTCGTTGACAGTGATAAACGCTGCTTTGGGTGTTTGTTTTTGTACAAAAGGTGTAATACTATGTTGAAATTGAATGGCATTATGTGTTTTAATGGGTAAAGTAGTTCCGAACTACAAAGGAGATTTTCGATGTTCAACTGAAAATTTTAGGCTTTTTACATTTGGCTTTTAAATTGTAATGATTTGTGGGTTTTCTGTGAACCAACACTGCTTTATTTAGTTGCAAATTGAACTTATTGCTGTTATATGTCTTGATGTTCCGAATACCTTAGTAGCTTCACAACAGTTCATATGATGTTCTAAACATCTCATTGGATGTTCATGATTTTCTGTAACTAAATCTTGTATCCCCTTGTTTTGCTTTGCAGAAAATTGGTAAATTTAAGACTGAGAAATGTAACATTGAAAGATGAAGATGAGTAGAAGAAGAATCCTACAAAGACTCCTAAGAAGGGAATTTCTAAAAGAAATAGCCCTTCGCCGAAGAAGAAACCTGAAAAGCCTACTACTTCAGATTCAGAACCTACTCCTAAACGCCCAAGAACAACTAGAACGACTAAAAGAAAATTAGTTGTGGAAAGAGACTACAGCCAAGGAGAAGTGGTAGGTCCACAAAACAAAGGTGATAAACAAGAGGAAAGCCAAAGTCCAGCATGAAGTTATGATTTAAGTAAAGGTGGGGAGGATTTGGAGAGGGCTGCATATGAGGGTGAAAGAAGGGTGGATTCAGATGACGTCAGTATTGATGACCTGTTAAAAAGTGATTTTTTGAGGACTGGAGAGGAAGATGGTGATCGTGAAAATGAAGAGGAAGATGGTGGTAAAAAAAATGAAGAAGCTGATGACTTAAGTAGAGAAAAATGAGAACAAGTAGAGGGTAAAGCAGATAAGACAAGGGAGAGTCCAAGAAACAGTAAAAGAAGTAGAAGAGAGGCGGAGGATGTAATTTTAAAAAGCAACTTTCTGAAGGATTGTGTAAAAAGAGTTAAAATAGATGGGGAAGCTGTAAATAATGCAGGTGGAAATGTTGAAGAGAAAGCAGGTGAAGAGAAGAAAATTGAACGAACATCTGGATTGAAACTGGAGGAAGACCTGGTGAAAGTTGAATTGAAACTCGTGATTGCACGGAACAACTATGTTGATATTCTATACGACTTGTTTATGTTCCCAACATCAGCATAAAGGCTGGTAGCTGTCGTTCTGAATACGTTACGTGATGTTCCAAACGATTGTTGTTGTCGTTCAAAACCTCATCATAACCATGTTCCGAATATTAAAGTTTTTTCATTAATGTGATTTACTATCATTGTGATTCATTTTATGCTAAAATTATGTGCAGTATGAAGACGTTGTTCATGCTATTTTTAAGAATAATGTTGAGGGTCTCTACGACACATTCCTGACAACAATGAACCTTTTAATGGGAAGATTACTGTTCGATCTTCTTTGGCTAGGGGTATGATACAGTTCAAGGCGGTTTTGAAAAAATTGCAGGAGAGAAAGGGACTTTCCCATAGTTGTTTCGGTCCTGTCTTGCAATTATTTACTGTTTGGAACCAAGGTTGTGCATAACCTCCTCATGCGAAGGATTCTTTGCAAGAAGCAGAGAGAGGTTTGGATATCCTTCAATGGATTGCCAGCACGTTTTGGCCTATTCGAGTTTGCACTAATGACAGGGCTAAATTGTGGTGCCTATCCAGATAAACAGTACATGGAAGAAATGAAAGAAAATGGGAAGGAATTGTGGAAGTTTGCTGTTGATTATGTCAAGGAGAAGAAGAGTAAGCAGAAGGAGAAAGAGAAAAAGGAAAAGGAGGAGAAGGATAAGAAGGAAAAGGAGGAGAAGAAGGAAAATGAGGAGAAGGAAAAAGAGAAGGGGAGGGGGAAGCAGAAGGGGAAGGGGGGAAGAAGAAGGTGGAGGAGTCACTCACGCCCTCACCCTCACACTCACACTCACACTCATCCTCACCCTCACCCTCACCCTAACCCTCACCCTCACCCTCACCTTCACCCGCCAAGAGGTAGTTCAACAAGCCCAAAAAACAAAAGTAGCCGAAGAAAAAGCAAGCTATGAAGTCTGGTGACTTGCTTGACTTGGTATGTTCTGGAACCTATCGCAAGAAGTGGTATTTAAATTTGTGCATGACTTGGTTTGTTCATACTATTCTTTGTGCGAGGGATTCCAAATATGGAATAGAGGAATGGGTGGTGTGCTTGGCCGCCGATCTTGAGGCATTGCAGCATTATCCTTGGGGTAGGATGAGTTTTGAATTAACAATGGAATATCTGATGAAGCCAATGGAACCTTGTGCAGAAGGAAGCCAGACTTACAATCTTTATGGCTTTCTGTGGACATTCATGGACTGAGCTCATAAAGCTGTACCTGCCTTGAGGCCAAAGGACTTGCCAAAAGAAAGAACAATCCCAAGGATCATAAACAGGCTTAGTGAAATTTGTGAAAGAGATACGGACAGGTTGTTTGAGCAACATGATCTTCCTGTAAGTATTCCATTTTCCATATATGTTATGTAATGTTTGGAACAACTTTGTATTTGTTGAGATATTTTTAATTGATGTTCGAAACATCTACATGAAGCACCATCAACTGCTTCACTCTACGATGTTCTTAACATCATGGCTTGATGTTTTCGAACAACTCAACTTTGTTCCAAACAAATTTGGAAAGCTTTTTAAAATTTATTTGATATTTATTTAATATTGTGGGGGTATATTAACAGGTTCTTCACCCTTTCCTCATTCCTACTGATGAAGAGCTGGAGATGGATTTCTATCAAAATATTGTGTCATTTGAAGACTCTAAGGACGACATTATGGATCTTTTTTATCAAGTGTTGGTGGATGCTTCCAGCCTTGTTCTTGTTGGTGGCACTAAAATTTGTATCTTCAAGAACAATCCTGGAACCCCTTCAAGACAAGTGATAGAAATTAAAGCTAAGGAAGGAGAAGAAGCGATGATGTTTGGAAGTGATGGGGAATATAATAAAGAGAGAATTGATGGCCTGCAAGATGTGATTATTGACATTGGAAACAAAGCTGATGGTGAAGTTGTTGGTGAGTTTGAAGTTGTTGGTATCACTGAAGTTGGTTTAATGAAGAGGAGCTCCAATTGCAGAGGCTGCAACTGTGATGAATGCAGCGGATGGAGGGAAGCAATGGAGAAAAAGATTCTGGCTTATGAGCAAAAGATCGTGGCTTATGAGACAAATATTGAGGCTTCTGAGCAAAGAAAAGGTGATTCTTCTGGTAGAGATGGATTCGACATCTCCAAATGTAGCAGTTGAAATTGCAAAGATTACAACGATTGGTGTAGAGGCATGGGGATGGAGATGGCGGCCATGCAGGAGACGATTGAGCAGTTGAAGAGCAAAACAATTATAAAACCTGCAAAGACTGTGAAATCACCACAAACAGAAGAGAAGAAGCAGGAAGAAGTTGCTCCGAGTTATCCAGTAGATATTTACAAGCCATTGAAGTGGAAAAAAGTGGAGGGTATGAACGCATTTATCAAAAAGAGGAAGCAAAAAAAATACTTTTTTCTTGGATTGCCGATGAATTTCAAGAATTTCAAAATGCTGATGGACAAGAAAGAGTGGCTGTGGGACATTGTAAGTTTATTTTATACTTATTTTTTGAACTTCACATAGTTGTACGGAACATACTGAGTGAGTTCCGAACATCATTGTTATGCTTGGAACATCTCATGAATTTCTAACTTCTGATAGATTTCTAGAACATCGCACATTCGTTCTGAACATCATGAGCTGTTCGGAACGACATACCTTTCCTCCACTCACTTATACCTTAATTTATTTTTGTCTCTTATATATTCTGCAGTATGTTGAAGCTGTGATGACAATGATGTGGGAGAGGCATTTGAAGTACCCCTATCATTACGATCAAAGTTACCTCATTTTGGATATGGCATTCTTGACAAACATGAAAAAACGCTACTATCAACTGGAAGTAGATGCGCAAGAAGCTAAGCTACCGCTTGATGTGGCATTGAAGACGTATGAGTTTGATGATGATTTTCTGAAGTATGCAGATGGAAAGCTACCCTACCCAGGGGGTAGGTGTTGGGCTGGTGTTAAGAGGATCTTCGCCGTCTTCAACATCAACGACTATCACTACGTGATGGTGGTATTTGACATGGTTGAAGAGAAGGTTTGGGTGTATGATTGCAATCATGGTGTTAATAATGATGAATACTTCTTGCCAATAATTATCCCCATTCTTTACATGTTCCCGATCTATGTCAGAAATTCTAAGCTATTCAAAGACTTTGATCTGAAGTGTAAGGAAGGAGACATGTGGTCGTTTGAGAGAGTGCCAAGATCACTTTGTCCACAAAATCTAACAGCAAAATCATGTGAAGTGTTCGCGTTGATGTACATTGAGCGTCTTCTTACAAACACCCCCATGGACAAAATTTGTGACAATGAGGCTGATCGGTGGAGGCAATATTTTGTCGTTTGTATTTTTTACGGCTAAATAAAACCTTGATTTGGGTATATGTAATATTTAGATAATCTTTTAATTTTTATTTTGGTTATGTAATTAGGTATGGATGACTTTTATTTTCTTATCCAAGTAATAGCTTTTGATGTGCTTAAAAGGATAGCTTAATTAGTCACAATTAAAACAAACATTCAAAAAGATTGGTCAGTTGTTCAGCATTCAACAGAAAATGACGTAGTAAAACTTAGACGATTATTACTGATGTTCCAGAACGACATGCTGTTGTTCCTGAAAAATAAGGGGATGTTCCAAATATCTGCAACATTTATTTAAGTTTACCCTGGAACGATAAGTCGTACCTTAATATAACCACTGATGTTACAAACATCGTTCAACTCCTCCACTTATGTTCTTTAGAAAATGCAAAATATATATTATATCGAGACACAAACGGAACAATAACATAGTAAGCATATAAAATTATAACTAAAATAAACATAAGCAATCGAACTTAGGGTGCTTGTGGTGGTTCTTCAAGTGGTGTTCCTGGTGGTATGGAGTATGAGACATAATCAATTTTCTTTTCAGAAAGCAGCCCTTTAGGCTTTCTCTTCATCCTTCTTATGTCCCTTCTGTAATCTTGGAAGAATTCTTCGAATTTGAATTTTCATTCCCACACATCATACCTTAGTTGGTCCAACCATCGTTCGAATTTTCAGAATCTGAATGTGAACTCGAAGAAGGAGCTCTAGGCCATCTTGAACTCGATGCTTCTCTTATCGGTGCTCCCCTTGTTCTTGGTCGACGAGACATTTTGAAATGTGTGGAATCAATGTTTGACTGTTGGGTATTTATAAGAGTAAAGTGCCAATCGATGAGTCTGTTGGGTTGGTTTTCTGGAAAGTGACTTTTGACAAAACTCGCAACCGTTATGTATTACTCAAACGAGGATGCAATTGCTAATTGTAACCGCTGTGCCTTTTATACTTTAACTTGATGTTCGGAACATTGATATGTCGTTCGGGATATTGTGCTTATTTAATTATGTATGGATTACTTTTTTAGAAAATGAACAGAGCATATAAATTGTTCATCATTTGTTCAGAACGACAAAATGGTGTTCCTCGCGTAATTCTGATGTTCCTAACATGTACGTATAAAGGATGATAATGTTCCAGAACGACAGACAAACGTTCTGAACATCACATTAGATGTTCAGAACATATAGATGTTCTAAATGGATTATACACTTAGTTACAGAAACTAGGCAAACATATCCTTCATTAATCATCATTGTCAGCGCTTTATAAAAAGAATGCTAGTTATATTGGCATTCAAATAGAGAAACTGTACATCATTGTCATTGATTTACAAAAGGAATGCTAGTTATAATAGCATTCAAACAAAAGAAACTAGATGATAAATATTCAAAAAGAAATTATATAATAAACATTAATATAAACATCCAAACCTAGCGTGAAGGTGAGGAGTAGAAGTCAAGATAATGCATCCCCTTATCAGCAAGTACGCATTTGAGCATTCTTTTCATCCTTCGCATTTCCTTCTTCATATTTTTGACATCCTTTTTGTAGCCATGTAGGAATCTCTCGAACTGGAACTTCCAACCCCACACTTCTGCCCTTAGTTGTTCCAATATGTCAATCGCCCTTTCAATTTGTGGTGAGTCTAGAAATGATAATGCAACAGGAGTGTTTTTCCTAGAGGTGGAGGCTCCTCTTGCCGTGGAGGCTCCTCTAGCCATGGAGCCTCCTCTAGTCGTTGAGCCACCTCTTATTCGTGCTCCTCTTAAAGATGGTTGACGTGCCATTTTTGTTGATGAATGGTTTGAATTGTTAGTTGATTAATGTGGATTGAAATAGTTTGAATGGTAACTTGATGAATGTAGATTGAAATGGTTTGAATTGTTGGGTATTTATATGATGCAGTATAAAATGGCCTAATCAACAACCATCAAGAACCAAGCTTGAGAGCACAATGAACACAAGGCAAGGGCTCCGGAAACGTCTTGAAAATCATGCATTGGAGCGCCAAGGAAGGAGGAGCACATAGGCACCAAAGAAGATGCTCGAGGGACACAAATTGAGGAGCCTCAAGAAGCTACAGGAAGAGGCGGACCGCCCTGAAAACCAGGCGGACCGCCTAATGAAGTGCAGCCCTCTGGACCCTGCAAGAGGCGGAGCGCCTCCCCAAAGAGGCGGAGCGCCTCCCCACTGAAGCTCACTGAGGCGGACCGCCTCCCCCCTGAGGTGGAGCGCCTCCCCCTGTTGCCTAGACAGGATTTTGTATAAACTTCCTATTTTGACCCTACGTGGTCTTTTATGTCTTAGCCCACTTTGGGGGCCTTTTAGTCATTACGCAAGGGGTTAGGAAAAACTATAAATACACCCCTTAGCCATTTATTTCATTAGTTTCACATTGTATGAACAATTGAGAGAAGAGAGAATTAGAGAAGGCCGAGCCTTTCTAATCCGAAGCCCGAGGCTTCAAGAATCTTGTACTACTTGGAACTATGGAGATTCACCACTAGTGTGAATTCCTTGTAAGGTTCGAGTTTCATTTCTCCCATTTGGATTATTAATTCATGTCTTGAATTCATTAATCTGTTCTTTCTTCTCGTTTCTTGACTCCCCAATCCTTGTTTCCCGATATCTTTGATATCACCTATCTAGTTATTTAACGCTTCCGCATATTTGTGTCGTTGTTTAGCTTCCGCGTGTTTTAAATTGCATCAGTAATAAACGATATGAAAATGCGGAAGCTAAAACAAGATAGGCGATATCGATAACGATATCGAGATAAAAGCAAGACGAGGCTTGAACGTTTACCTAAGTAGCACCGAGGAACTCGTCTCGATACACCCCGGGTGAAGTCAAGGATCACCTATACTACGCAACTACCCTCAAGAGGCACTCGGCTCTTGCAAATAGAATGATCAAGGAGGTTACGATGTTCAACTTGGAATCCACTAAGTGAAATCATGCCCGCCCACGGGTTCTTCATTGAGATTCACTCAAGAAATTCATCATTCTACATTCAAGGTTTTCTCAATGAAACGAAAGACTAACGGGGACTTTTATAGTCTTCTCCCATGCCCTATGTAATGTCTAAAATACCCCCAAAGTGGGTTAAAACAATAAAGGCCACTTAGGGCTAAAGTAGGAAATACACATCAAAATGAAGGAAAATCCCGTAATGCACACACAGGGGTAGGCGGTCCGCCTCCCCCTCTAGGCGCTCCGCCTGTCTTCAACTTCCAGAGAGTGGCAGCCAACTACGCGGTCCGCCTAGTGCCTTTAGGCGGTCCGCCTCCTCTGATCCTGAAGCTTGAATTTGTCTAGGCGGTCCGCCTCTTTGTGTAGGCGGTCCGCCTCATCCTGGGAGGTCTTGAAATGGCTCAAAATGGACTCTAGGCGTTCCTCCTTGGTCCGTACTTGGTCCTCCCTCGATGGTGATCAAGTTCATGACTCCAAATCACTCTCGGATCCTCCTCGGGAGCCCTTGATGTATACTCCTTGTGCTCTTGAGCTTGGCTCTTGATGGTTGTCGTTTAGGCCCGATTTATATTGCATCAGTTGGTATCAGAGCAAGGCTCGGGTTATGTTCTTACAAACCCCCGTTCCTTGTTCCATATGTTAGTATCATTGTTGTTGTTGTGTTTGTTCTTGAAAAATTGAAGAACAACAAAAAAATTGAAAAACTAGAAAACTCAAAAAAATTTGGTAGATCGGGTTGGAATCGTATCCCCAAGTGTTAAAAAGTATTGGGGTTTGTTCCTTATTGTATTCCCGTCGTTTCGATACCCACATATCGTGTTTTGGTGTTACGAATCAAAATTTCCAAAATCAAAATCCAAAAAGTTTGAAAATTCTTGAAAATGCTTCAATCTTGAATTGAAGCTTGTTGTTGTTTGTTTGGAGTTGAAAACTATTGGGTGCGAAACGAGCCAAAACACGTTTCGCAATGTTGCAGGAAATGGCCCTAGGCGGACCGCCTACCTATTGAGGCGGAGCGCCTCCTCCTGGGCAGCCCTCTGGAATTTTGGAGGCGGAGCGCCTCCTTCCTGAGGCAGGGTGCCTCTTGCTGAAGGGTTTTCCCGGTAGTTTTTTGCCTAGGTTTCCATCGTTATTCGCCCACGGGCTTCTTGGTTAGTGTTTCTAAGGTAATTGGTCTACTTGAGAGACACTAATCCTTTAGCGTATTAGGACATTCGTGCTTAGAGGAGATTAGAAATCAAAGAAGATTCGTAGAACTTTCTTTGGCCTCAAGTGCGCATTTTAAATAACCGTCCGTCCATTGAGTCTCATTAACTCCATTCCGAACTTTTATTTGGACATGCTAGTTGTGATCACCTTGGTTCCCAAGTTGTAAAGGCCTCGCTCTTGAGTGTTCATAAATTGAGTGATACACGTGAGGGAGTGACTTTTGGGAGGTTTTGTGCTTTGGTGTTGCAACGATGTCGGATGTTGATTGTGGAGATTATGGCTCTTGTGAGGATGATGCGAGTTGCTATGACTCGTATGGTGATGATGGAGACTATGGTTCCTACGAGGGTGATGATGGCCATTACAATGATGATGGAAACCATGGCTCCTATGATGATGAAGCGGTTCACTATGATGATCGTGAGGTTGAAAAAGACTATGAAGCTTGTGATGATGAATTTGATGAATCTAATGCTTCAAGTCAAGAATACGAAGATGGTGATGCTTCAAGGTACATTGATCCTACTTACTCTACTTGTGATGAATTTGAGCATGGTAGTGACATAGATAGAGTTGATGATGATGTTGAGTATATGAATTGTTCTTATGCATCTTCTCTTGGTGTTGCTAATGGAGTACAAGGGAGTAGTAGAGGACCTTCCATTAGTATGGGAGGTGGTGGTGGTTGTTCCGTGGGAAAGAAGAAGCTTGCATCTTCTAGGTACGCTAAGCGGCCTAACGCTTCTAATTCCCATGCGGAGGTTGGTATGAGAGATGGTGTTGCTTTTGCTACAAAGGGGTTATATGCCGTGAAGGGCGTGGATGGTTGTAGTAGGAGTAGTGCTATGGACCATGGAACCAAGGCGAGAGGCACTTATGGGTTCCATGGCGAGGTTCCTTCCTTGACTTCCAACAACATTGCTAATGTTGGGAGGGTGACGGAAAGTGGAGGTTGTTCTAGTGGTATTACCGCTAGTGGAGGGATAAGGAAGACCCAAGTTGTCGGAGTTGACACTTGTGGGCATTCAAGTTCTCACTTGGATGCCAATCTACAAGACTTGGGTAGACGTAGGTTCGTTGTTGAGGTAGATGGTATTGGAGGATACTTGCTCAAGATTGGTGGTACCGATGCCAATTGTATTAGCACCTCTTTGGTTGATAGGCTTAGGATACCATGCCATAAGCTAGAGCATCCGTATGAGTATGATGGAGTGTGGGTTTCTAAGGAGGCTCGGGTACTCGTATCTCATAGGAGCTATAAATGCTTTGTTTGGTGTGATGTGTATCCCATGCGTCATGTTGATGTGTGGATAGGTGACCGGTGGTTGGAGGGAAAGAGGGTGCAATATAGTGTGGTGAAGGATGCGTATCGTGTGGGCGTAGGGCAAAGAGTTTATGACTTTGTGCCTTACCGGGCGAAGAGCCAAGTGCCTACTAGTGCACCTTCTTTGGCTAGGCAAAGGAGCAAGGATCGAGAACTTCATTCCATGGGCAACAATGTGCAAACAAGAAGTCCTACAAACACGAGCAATGGTGGGACTAGTGCTACAAAAGAGTTGACAAATGTCAACAAGGTGAGCCCGAAGCCACTTCTAAAGCCGAGTGGTTCACCAACGAAGAAGAAGGAGACCTCAAGTGATGAGTCTCCAAGTCCTAGATTCCGGGTTGACGTGAAGAGTCCACCTACTCCGGCTATGGGTATTCTTGGGCCTCGTCCCAATTCTCCCGAATTTGAGAGACAAAAGATAGAGAGGAGTAAGGGAGCGACCGGTGACAACTCTCGAGTGGAAAAAGGAGAGATTGTGTTGAGTGATGTGAGTGAGTTGTCGCCACCCGAATCTACACCTAAACTTGGAAAAAAAATGAGGGAAAAGAAAGAGGAAAAAAGAAAATTTGAGAGTGAGGACACCCCTTATTCTAACCTTAACCCTTTATCTTTCTCTTCTATATGTTTGAGTTCTTGTGTAGGAATTCTTGGAGGCAAACCAATGGAGCCTCAACCATGTTTCAAGATGGAAAGACAAGGTGAAGGAGATGCCAAATGTGAGCTACAAGGTGGAGATATTCATGACACTTCAAAGGTATGTGTTAGTTCTTCCTCCCTTGAGCATGATACTTCCTTGTCTTGTGGCATTGTTTGTGAAAACTCTAGGCTAGTTGATGATTTGCATGAATATAATGTTTTTGCAACTAGTGTAGAGCCTTTGGGTCAACTTGTGTGTGAAAATGAACCACTAGTTGAGAGGGTTGAAAAGCCACATCATGATGTGAGCTCGGTTTTCATTGAACCTCTCTTTAGTGACAATATTGAAGTTGTCCTTGTTTGTGACCCTTGTTATGACACCCCACCCATGTTTGATAAAGGAGAAGATGAATTGCATGATTATCCTATTCTTTCCTTTGATTGCTTATTTGCTAGCGGTGGTATCTTGTGTCGTAGTGAGGAAGTTTGTAACCTTGAGTAGTCTCTTGAGAATGAGATAGATCGACTTGTGTTCGATGACTCCTCAAGTGTAGGTGTGATCTCTAGTTTGAGAACTTCACCTTTGCTTGCTAGCGAGCTTGAGAAGTGCGCCTATACTAATCCTTTGTATGAGGGCCACATCGATGAAAATGGTGAGTTGTATCAAACTAGGGAAGAGTGTGAGTTTGAACCTCCATGGATTGGAATGCCTAACTCTATAGATAATCCGTTGTATGAGACCTCCCTTGGGAGTTTGTCTAGTGGCGAGGGTTGTCTTGGAGGGAGATTTGGAGGTGAAGAGGTACCTCTCGGTGTGTATAAGAGTGCTCTTAAGAAGGGGAGTGGAGTAATCGATATTAGTTGTGAATTGAACTATTTCACTTACTCCATCCCATATGTTGAGCACACCTTGAGTGTTGAGCATGCCAAAGCCGATGTGTCACTTTGTGATAAAATTAATTTGAAGGCTTGGTGTGTTGGTCATGGGCTTAGGGGTCGTGGGGAATTTAATTGCTACATGCATATCTTTGATCTCTTTGCTTGTTGTGAAAATGAGTGCTTGTTCTTGTCGAGCCAAGACTTTGTTGTCTCTTTTGGGGACATAAGCTTTTTCATAGGTATTGATGCTTGGCTCTATCACAAGAGTGTGTTTTCCACACCACTTGCACTTATTCTTGTTAAGCTAACCTACTTGCACTTATTCCACACCACTTGCACTTATAACAAGTGTATCTTACAAGTATAGCGGGTCATTTCTAGTCATAATGATCATCAATTCTCACTATAACAAGTGTAATTGGTCATTCCTACTCATAATGATCATCATTTGTCACCCTAACAAGTATAATTGGCCATTTCTAGTGATAATGATTATCACTTGTCATTCTTACAAGTGTAATTGGCCATTTCTAGTGACAATGATCATCAATTCTCAGTCTAACTACTCTAAGTGGTCTTTTGTTGTGAAAGTTGATGAATTTAACACTCTTAAAAGTATAATTGGTCACTTCTAGTGATATAATCATCATAATTTGTCACTATAACTACTCTAATTGTGAAAAAATATGATGAAGACAGAAACAATTGAAGACCGCGCTCGGAACGACACATAAAATGTGACAAACATCAATTTGATGTTCGAAACAAGACTATATGTATGGATCATCAGTTCTCACTATAACAAGTATAATTGGTCATTTCTAGTGATAATGATCATCATTTGTTAGTCTAACAAGTATAATTGGTCATTTCTAGTGACAATGATCATCATTTATCACTATAACAAGTGTAGTTGGCCATTTCTATCTATAATGATCATCATTTGTCAGTCTAACTACCATAATTGGTCATTTATAGTGATAATGATCATCATTTGTCACTCTTACAAGTATAGTAAGTCATTTCTACTCATAATGATCATCATTTCTCACTATAACAAGTGTAATTAGCCATTCCTACTCATAATGATCATCATTTGTCACTCTAACAAGTATAATTGGTCATTTATAGTGATAATCATCATCATTTGTTACTCTAACAAGTGTAATTGGCCATTTCTACTCATAATGATCATCATTTTTCACTCTAACAAGTAAAATTGATCATTTCTAGTAATAATGGTCATCAATTCTCAGTCTAACTACTCTAAGTGGTCTTTTGTTATGAAAGTTGATGAATTTATCACTCTTACAAGTATAATTGGTCACTTATAGTGATATAATCATCATAATTTGTCACTCTAATTGTGATAAAACATGATGAAGATAGAAACAATTGAAGACCGCGCTCGGAACGACACATAAAATGTGACAAACATCAATTTGATTTTCGAAACAAGACTATATGTATGGATCATCATTTCTCACTATAAAAAGTATAATTGGTCATTTCTAGTGATAATGATCATCATTTATCACTCTAACAAGTATAGTGGGTCATTTCTAGTGATAATGATCATCACTTGTCACTCTTACAAGTATAATTGGTTATTACTACTGATAATTGTCATGATTTATTAGTCTAACAACTATAATTGGTCATTACTACTGATAATTGTCATTATTTCTCACTCTAACAACTCTAATTGGAAAACAATATAATTAAGAGAGCAACATTAAAACCGCGCGCTCCAAACGACAGTATAATGCGATGAACATCAATAGGTTGTTTGAAACAACCCTATGATAGATGATCATCACTTGTCACTCTTACAAGTATAATTGGTCATTACTACTGATAATTGTCATCAATTCTCACTCTAACAACTATAACTGGTCATTACTACTGATAATTGTCATCATTTCTCAGTCTAACGACTATAACTGGTCATTACTACTGATAATTGTCATCATTTCTCAGTCTAACGACTATAATTGGTCATTACTACTGATAATTTTCTTCATTTCTCACTCTAACAGCTATAATTGGTCTTTTTAAGCTAAATGAGCATCATTTGTCACCTTTACAACTATAGTGGGTCATTTCTAGTGATAATCATCATCATTTGTCACTCTAACAAGTATAATTGGTCCTTTCTAGTTAAAATGAACATCACTTATCACTAAAACTGGGAAATTTGGTCATGTATAGTGATAATAACATTCATTTATCCCTAGAACATACCAGTGTCGTTCGGAACATATACTTTAGTGTTGGAACACATTGTTTATGTTCGGAACTAACTGTATGATTTTATTAACTTTTCAAGAAATGGAGGATTAGAACAAGATGTCGTTTGGAACATCGTATTGTATTATCCTAAACGACAGTTGATGTGTTGCGAACTATAATTAAATATGATGGTTTGGAGATAATTAAATAATACTAATTAAATACCTTCATAATAATATTAATTGAACAGAGATAACAAAAGCATCTTCATCAACAGTACAACTACTTAAACAATTAATATATAATAGCATCTTCGTTATTATTTTGGCCAGCAAATCCTCCACTGATGCGGGGCATACTACCTCAAGGCCGTTCACTAGAAGTCAAGCCAAGTTGATTCAAGACACTCATCTCCACTTGACTAATCAACTTGGCTTGGAGGGACATGGAAGAAGGCTCCGAGAGTGGCTTGAAGATCATGAATTGGAGTTCCATGGATGGAGGATCGCCTAGGCTACTTGGAGAGGCATCCGGGGCATATTTCGAGGCAAATCAAGGAGCCACAAGAGGAGGCGGACCGCCCACTCTACCAGGCGGACCGCCCCCTCAACTCTCTGAAGTTTTCACCAATACAGTAGGCGGACCGCCTCTGTAAATGGGCAGACCGCCCACTCCACTGCAAGGCTAAACAGACGGGGCGCCTACTGGAGAAGGCGGGGCGCTTACTGGAGAAGGCGGGGCGCCTACTGGGGCGCCTACTCCACTGAAGGATGTGACGGGACACCTCATTAAAATACTATATTTTGACTATTATAGCCCTACGTGGCCTTTGTTTATTTAACCCACTTTGGGGTATTTTAATGCTTTAATTATGTATGAGTGAAATCTATAAATACTTCACTTGGCTTCATCAAACCTTAGCTTATCTTGAATATTGTTGAATGAAGAATAGAGTTGAACTCTTGTTTATGAAGAAACCCTTTTGGTTGGCTTGAATTCACTAGCGGATCCTAGGTTATTATCGAACCAATACCCGATCATTCTACTTGCGAGTCCCGGGTGCGACTCGAGGGTGGTTGCATCGTGTAGGTCCTTCTAGACGCCGATACGAAGGTATCACGGAACAATTTCAACGTGGTTACTTCGTAGGGAGTTCGAGAAGTGTCTCGCTCTCCTATCGTTCTTTTTGCCTTTTGATTTTGATCCTTATCATCTTGGTATCAGAGCAAGGCTCGGGTTTTGTTTTTACAAGCCCCCGACCCTTGAAGTTTCGTGCCTAGGTTAGTTTCTACGTTAGGTTCTTGTTGTTGTTTAAGAAAAAGAAGAAAAACACAAAAAAAAAAAAAATAGAAAAAGTTGAAAAAAAACACAAAAATATTTGATCATGGATTCTTGGATTATTGGACCCGTTGTGCGATTGTTATTGGGGTTTGTTCCTTATTGTAAACCCATTCTTTTGGTATCCTAAACACTAGATTTGAAGTTGAAACACAAGATTTAAAATTTTGAAACCCTTTGAAAATTTGAAAGTTTGAAACCCTAAGCTTGAAGTTGATGAACATGATGGATTGTTTGTTTTTAATTGGGGTTTGATAAAAGTTGTTGGGGTTTGATCTTTGTGGTTGGAACAACATTGGGGTACCTTTAAATTGCTAAAACAATGTGGGAATTGTCGGATTTTTGGGTGCTTGAACCAAGAAACACGAGTTGGGATTGTGCTGAAAAACCCAGCAGGCGGACCGCCCGAATAGTAAGCACAGCGCCTACCCAACTCTCTAATTCTCAGCAGGCGGACCGCCTCTGTAAACAGGCGGACCGCCCACTGTGCCTTATCTCAACCATGCGGACCGCCCAATCCAAGTAGGTGGGGCGCCTGTTTTGCTGAGTTGTGCGTTTGGGTAGTTTTTCGTAGGATCTCTTGTTTCTTTGATTGCATTGCATCTAGCTAGTACTTCTTTGAGTAATCTTTCCTACTTGAATTGTACTAGCCCTTCTAAGCTATTAGGAAACTCACGCCTAGACCGGAGAGTAGAATTCGAAAAAGACTCTTAGTCTCATTTGGCTCAAGTCCGCACTTAAAGAGCTTATCGTTCCAATAGAGTCATATCAACTCCACTCACCCCGGAGTGCATTTGGCTTTTGAGTTGAGTGATTAAGTTGAGGTTTGTTGCTCAACTTAGTGAAGCTTTGGATTCAAGCTAGAGTGAAATATCCACCACCACTAAACGAGTGAACCGAGGGAAACACTTGTGAGGGAGTGAGTGAGGTTATTTTGCTAACGTTTATTTTTTGTGTAGGTACGATGGCCAACGAAGGAGATGATTTTTCTAAGAATTCCCTTGCTACTATCCTTGCTAAATTGGATAATATGAACTTGAGGATTGAAAGCCTTGAGAGGGTGACATCAAGTGCCCTAGTTGAGCAAGGGACTTCCAATGTCCAATCGGAAAAAGGGACCCCGAGTGTCCAAGTTGAGAAAGGGGCCCCGAGTGCCCAAGTTGAAGCCGTAGAGGGCACAAGTAGTTCGACCTTTACCCCGGAACAAGTTGTTGAGTTGCTTAATTGACAACAATGGGTAAGGGAGGATCGTGATCGAATTGACCAATTGTTGGGCAATACCCAACGAGTGACTATTCCTAACCTTATGGGCAATCCCCAAAAGAATGTTCCACTTCCCGGACCAATTCGAAATGTTCAACCTCTTGAGCAAGTTGCACAAGCTCAAGAAGGGGAGGAGGATGATTATGGTGATGGTGGGTATGATGCTCACTATCAATTTAGGGGTCGGAATGTGGATAGGGGTAGAGGCCAAGGTCGAGGGCCACCCAATGGGTATTTTGGAGGGAATGCTAGGAGGGATCTTGGTGGTTATGGAGATCACTTTGGAGACCAGCCGAAGCCTTTCCAAGGGGGTCGTGACAACAACAATCTTAATAGTGTGAAACTCACTATTCCTTCTTTCAAAGAAAGTAGTGACCCGGTGGAGTATATTGATTGGAAGTTGTCTATGGAGCGGATATTTGACACCAATGATATGCCCGAGGTGAAGAAGACCAAGTATGAAATATCTTCCTTTGAATCCTTTGCTTCTACTTGGTGGGAGTCGGTCAAGAGGAATAGAAGGAGGACGGGAATGGCTATTAATCTTACTTGAGAGGAGTTGATCCGTGTGATGGATGAGAAGTACTTGACTAACCAATACCGAGTGGACCAACAAAAATGTCTCTATGAGTTGAAGAAAGGTTACAAGTCGGTTGGGGAGTACTTCAATGAATTTGAGCAAGTCTGGATGAACCTAGACTTGGATGAGGAAGATAATGAAACAGCCATTATTCGATTTAAATGAGGCTTGAACCGAGACATAGCTTCACAATTGAAGTTTCACAAGTACAATGATCACTACAAGCTTTGTGAAGATGCGGTTGAAGCCGAGAAGTGGCTCAAAGAGGAGAAATCTCTTCGCTACAAGAGTAGTACTGCTACTCCCATGAGCAAGCCAAAGGAGTGGAAAGATCCTACTACAAGTGCAAAATTTCCAAATGAAAGTGGTGCAAGTGCTAGCAAGGATGTAAATAAGCCTTATGAGAAGTCTACACAACATATGGGAGGTAACTCTAAAACTCACTTGAGTAATCCTATATCTACTTCTACTCAATGCTATAAGTGTAAGGGTTATGGACATATCTCCAAAGATCGCCCTACCCGAAAAACTATGGTTCTTGTGGGTGACTTGGTTTATGAACAAGATAGCGAACCCGAGGATGAAGAGGGAGTAGAGGGTGATGATGAGGTTGATGATGGGGAGGATGCAATGGAGGATGATGATGATGCCCATGCCTTCCTTGTTGTGAGGAGGAGTTTAGGTGCCTTGTTTGTGGAGGATAGTGAGACTTTGCAAAGAGAGAATCTCTTACATTCTAAATGCCGAGTCATGGGTCTCATTTTTTCCATGATTATTGACTCGGGAAGTTGTGCGAATGTCATTAGCCAAACATTAGTTTCCCAATTGAAGATGCCCGCCTTGAAACACCCAAATCCTTACCGTTTGCAATGGCTTAGTGAGTGTGGTGAATTGAAGGTGGTCAAGCAAGTCATGATCAAGTTCAAGATAGGGAACTGTGTGGATGAACACATGTTTGATGTGATGCCTATGCAAGCATGCCACCTTCTCTTTGGAAGGACATGGCAATTTGATAGACATGTGGTTCATGATGGCCGTGCTAACACCTACACGATTAAGGACGAGGGGAAGAAGTTTGTACTAAGACCCTTAACACCCAAGCAAGTTAGTGATGATTACAAGCGAATGAGGGAGTTAAGAGAGGCGGCAAAGGCTAAGTCAGTTGTTGAGACTACTCATTTGTCCGAGAGCTTGGTGGCAATCCCACCATCTTCTACCGGTAGCATATGTGCCATGATGCAACCAGGTGAAATCTTGCGAAGAAATGATGGCAACAAGCTACTCATATGCCTAGTGCACAAAGGTATGATTCTTACATCCGATCTTGATTTTTCCACTAACCCTTTGCCTAGTGTTTTTGAGAATGTTTTGAAGGATTTTGGGGACATATTCCCGGATGAGATGCATGATGGATTACCTCCTTTGAGGGGTATTGAGCACCAAATCGACTTTGTCCCGGGATCTCAAATCCCAAACAAACCGGCTTATAGGAGCAATCCGGAGGACACAAGACAATTGCAAAAGCAAGTTGATGAATTGCTCACTAAAGGCTTGGTGAGGGAGAGCTTGAGTCCTTGTGCCGTGCCCGTGATCCTTGTTCCAAAGAAGGATGGCACTTGGAGGATGCGTGTGGATTGTCGTGCGGTTAATAAAATCACGGTAAAGTATCAACATCCCATACCTCGCTTAGATGACATGTTGGATGAACTTAGTGGTTCGAGTATCTTCTCGAAGATAGACCTTAGATCCGGTTACCATCAAATCCGGATGAAACCCGGGGATGAATGGAAAACCGCATTCAAGACAAAGTTTGGTCTATATGAATGGTTGGTGATGCCCTTTGGCCTCTCCAACGCACCTAGTACTTTCATGAGGCTAATGAACCATGTTCTAAAGCCATTCATCAACAAGTTTGTGGTCGTCTACTTTGACGATATATTGATCTATAGCAAATCAATAGACGACCATGTTGATCACCTAAGGCAAGTGCTTGAAGTGTTGAGAGCCGAAAAGCTCTATGCTAATTTTAAAAAGTGTGTCTTTGGTGTTGAGAAGGTAGTCTTCCTTGGGTTTGTTGTGAGTGCCCAAGGAGTGGAGGTGGATGAGTCTAAGGTAGAGGCCATTCGTGATTGGCCTACTCCTACTACCGTGACTCAAGTGAGGAGCTTTCATGGTCTTGCTAGTTTTTATAGACGATTTGTGAAAGAATTTAGCTCTATTGCTGCTCCACTCACCGAATTGGTGAAGAAGGATAAACCTTTTGTTTGGGGAGAGCCTCAAGAGAAGGCCTTCCAAGAATTGAAAAGTAGGTTGAGTACCGCCCCTCTATTGCAATTGCCCAACTTCGGAAAGGCATTTGAGGTTGAATGTGATGCCTCGGGGGTGGGAATTGGTGGTGTTTTAATGCAAGATGGAAAACCCATAGCCCTACTTTAAGGAGAAATTGAAGGGTGCCTCCTTGAACTACTCTACGTATGACAAGGAGATGTACGCCTTAGTGAGAGCTCTTGCTCATTGGCAACACTACCTTTGGCCTAGAGAATTTGTGATTAAGAGTGACCAAGAGAAATTGAACAAGCGTCATCCCAAGTGGGTAGAGTTCATTGAGTCTTTTCCCTATGTTATCCAATACAAGAAGGGGGAAAGACAATGTTGTGGCGGATGCACTTTCTAGGAAGTTTGCTCTAGCCACCACCCTTGCCTCCAAGCTCATGGATTTTGAGAGCATTAAGTTGATGTATGCTCAAGACCCTAAGCTAAAGAGCATTCACGAAGCTCATGAAAAGGGAGAAAGGGTTGAAAAATACCAATGGGTTAATGGTTACATCTTTAAAAATGGTAAAGTATGTGTTCCCGAGTCCTCTTGGAGGGAATTGTTGATTCGTGAAGCTCATTGTAGGGGCTTGATGGGACATTTTGGGAGGAACAGGACCTTGGTCATCTTAATGGAGCAATTCCATTGGCCAAAGATGGGGGTTCAAGTTAAAAAGCTTTGCAAGAATTCCCTTGAGTGCAAGCATGCGAAATCTAAAGCTAACCCTCATGGTTTGTATACTCCTCTCCCCGTGCCTACTAATATGTGGGTCGATATATCGATGGATTTTGTGATGGGCTTGCCACGGTCTAGGGGGCCATGATAGCATTTATGTTGTCGTGGATAGGTTCTTCAAAATGGCTCACTTCATTCCATGTAAAAAGTGTGATGATGCACAACATGCGGCTTATTTGTTCATTGAAAATGTATTAAAGTTGCATGGTGTGCCTCAAACCATAGTGAGTGATAGGGACACCAAGTTCCTTAGCCATTTTTGGAGGAGCTTGTAGGGTGCTCTTGGCACCAAGCTCTTGATTTCTACGTCCCACCACCCACAAACTGATGGACAAATCGAGGTGGTAAACCAGAATTTGGGTGCTCTTCTTAGAGCTATGACCCGAGGTAAGGCCGGGACATGGGTTGATAAATTGCCTCTTATGGAGTTTGCCTATAATCGTACTTTGCATAGCTTGATTAGCATGACTCCATTTGAATGTGTTTATGGTTTTAATCCCTTGATTCCCCTTGATCTAACCCTTTTGCCAAGGGAAATGGTTGCTAAATTTGAAGGGAAAAGCCGAGCAAACGCTATGATTGAGCTTCATGCTAAAGCCAAGAAAAACTTGGAGGAAGCCTATGCAAAGGTTGCTTCCAAGAAGAACAAGGGAAGGAAGAAGCTTGAGCTCAAAAAGGGAGATTGGGTGTGGGTGCACTTCCGCAAAGAAAGGTTTCCAAACCTTAGGAAAGGGAAGTTGGCACCCCGTGGAGATGGACCGTTTCAAGTGCTTTCCAAGATCAACAACAACGTCTATGTGATTGATCTACCCGGTAAGTACAATGTGTCAAATACTTTTAATGTGACTGACTTGACCCCTTTTGATGTAAGGGATGGTGATGCCGGAGAGGAAGAAGCCATGATTTCGAGGACGAAACCATCCCAAGAAGGGGAGGATGATGCGGGGCATACTACCTCAAGGCCGTTCACTAGAAGTCAAGCCAAGTTGATTCAAGACACTCATCTCCACTTGACTTGGAGGGACATGGAAGAAGGCTCCGAGAGTGGCTTGATGATCATGAATTGGAGTGCCATGGATGGAGGATCGTCTAGGCTACTTGGAGAGGCATCCGGGGCACATTTCGTGGCAAATCAAGGAGCCACAGGAGGAGGCGGACCGCCCACTCTACCAGGCGGACCGCCCCCTCAACTCTGTGAAGTTTTCACCAACACAGTAAGCGGACCGCCTCTGTAAATGGGCGGACCACCCACTCTACTGCAAGGCTAAACAGGCGGGGTGCCTACTGGAGAAGGCGGGGCGCCTACTGGAGTAGGCTGGGCACCTACTGGGGCGCCTACTCCACTGAAGGATGTGACGGGACACCTCATTAAAATACTATGTTTTGACTATTATAGCCCTAGCCTTTGTTTATTTAACCCACTTTGGGGGTATTTTAGTGCTTTCATTATGTATGAGTGAAGTCTATAAATACTTCACTTGGCTTCATCAAACTTTGGCTTACCTTGAATATTGTTGAATGATGAATAGAGTTGAACTCTTGTTTATGAAGAAACCCTTTTGGTTGGCTTGAATTCACTAGTGGATCCTAGTTGATTATCGAACCAACACCCGATCATTCTACTTGTTAATCCCGGGTGCGACTCGAGGGTGGTTGCATAGTGTAGGTCCTTCTATACGCCGATACGAGGGTATCACGGAATAAGTTCTCCGTGGTTACTTCGTAGGGAGTTCGAGAAGTGTCTCGCTCTCCTATCGTTCTTTTTGTCTTTTGATTTTGATCCTTATCATCCACCAAAGTGATTTTTCAAAATCCTCTCAATCCGATCTAACTACAATTGCATCTGTTCAAGTTTCGTCTCAAGTGTTTGAATGGACATCTCACAATTATCTGCAACCTCCTTAATGTCAACGACTTCAAAGTGCACGTCTAGCAGGAAGCGACTTGTTTGGAGGGTGTCAGACTCGGTGGTACTTATTCTATGGATCGTTCAATGCATCATTGACCATCTGCATGCAAGTTGTTTAAAATAAAAAAAGAATCAAAGTGGAGTTATGTTAAAGGAAATATAAACAGATTAGATTTTGAAATTGTTTTAGGAAAAACTTTATATATGGAAACCACAAAAAATACTTCAAAAATATGGAAAATTGAGTACCTCAACTTGTTTTTCGTTAATGTAGAAAATGAAGGTAATACTTGGTAAATGCGGCGACTATAAATTGTGAATTTAGTTCATCAAGGGGGGTATTTATAGATGGTTTGAAGTGGCTTTTCATTTGTAGTGCATGCCTTTTCAATAGCCGAAGAAAATGAAGGGACACATATTTACAAGTGTGCATGTGTTTTGACGTGACAGTTGTAGCAACTTGTATTTTAGCCGTTTAGTGTATTGGTATTTGGGCAACTGTTCATTGTAGCCGTTTGTGTCTTTAAAATTTTAAATGGCTTGTTCGGAACGTCACGTATACAAGTATAATATAATATCCTTGACAAAATGTTCTGAACATCTTCTCGAAGGTAGTACTTGGTAAATGCTACGACTATAGAATATTAAGATTTTCTTGTATTATAGTGCCTTTACCGATGTTCCGAACGAACAAGATTATCACAGTCTCCCCCAGGCTATTATATGGAAAGAGAAGGACCTCACAAGCTTTCACATGGACTTCACATGCCTTGACATCATTCGGAATATCAATTTGTAATATCCTTAACAACACTTGATGTGTTGCGACCAATAAGCAAATATGTGCACAACATAAGTTTAAAATACAGTAAAGCAAATATGTGCACAACATAAATTAAAACTGTAATAAAGCAAATATGTTCACAATATAAATTATACGAGTAGGACGAAAAGTCCATTATGCAATTCAAATAGAAATCCAAATAAATAAAATTGTTCAAACATTATAACGAGGACGATGCTTCGTCCAATTCACAAACTCAATTTATTGGCTGACTTGTAGCTTCAGTTCCACTACGAACAATGGGGCATGTAGTTTTTTTGTGACCATATCTCTTGTAGTAACCACATTTATTTTTCCTTTTTGGAAGACGTTCCCCAATAGATCAAATCCGGTTAACCTTTCTCCTTCCACGGTTGTTCGGCTTTGGGGGCGGAGGCACTGGATAAAGTATCTCTTCACTAGGGACGACCCATGATTCTTCAGGAGGTACTGCATTGACAGGCTCTTCATAGGCAAGGATGTATGCTTGTGTTATGTAATATCCAGAAGTGTATTCATACACTCTACTTCCATATTCATTGCCATGCAACCCTCTAATTGTCGTCATATCATGTACACAAGGTAACTCATCAAGATCAAACTCCCTACACGTACATGTCCTCTTATATAAATCAACTTTTGCCTCAGACCTTGGACTAGTAATTTCGAAACCATAAGTTCCCTTCCTGTTGACAACTAGCTTATCTCCCACTTCTTTATTCTTCCTTATTTTTATTTCAACGTCTGGGACGCATAAGTTTGGGTGGTTGATTAACTTCATAGCCCTAGTGTGGAATTTTTCAGCAAAGTTCCTACCTATATCCCTCAAGAGGGCAGCAATGGGGTATTCTCTTTGCTCCTTCAGCATGGAAATTAATGGACTTAGCTATGTTTGATGTCATAACTTCAAACCTATTAAAAAGAGTAAATAGTATAATAATCCAAAGATGTTTGTAACATAAAGCACAAGTGCAGATATAGGAATAAGAAGTGCGGAACATTTATGATGTTCCTAACATAAAGCACAAGTTCAGAACCACAATAAAAAGTTCGGAACATTGTTAAAAAATAAATTTTCCTAGAAATGTTCTGCACATCAATGATATATTCGGAATGCGTTGTGAGACGTTTGGACCAGACCGATAGCATGACAGTAATATCAGACCTTGTTATTATAGTTTACCTGTTTCCTGGGAAATATAATCTGCTCCATCTATGATAGCCAACAACATTTTCAAGATAATCCGCCACCCTCTAATCAATAGTCCTGATCATATTCATAGCATCAGTGAACTCCTCTACCCTATATGTCTTTGCTGTAGTGTAGTATTTATGAAGACCAATTCTAAACTGAAACTTTGTTCGGATGTTTTCACCAAGGTGCCACATGCAAACTCCATAGTGTGCAGAAAGAAACACTTGGGCGACCATCTTCGAGATGCTCGGATGTCTATCTTAAACAATGCACAACTCTTCACTATCTGAAACTATGCTGCATAATTTTTCGAAAAAGTACTCATATGAGGTGTCACACCCTTTGTCTACAACACAAAAAGCAACAGGGAATACATGACTCATTGCATCCTGAGCAACAGCAGACAACAACACCCCTCCATAGTCGCCAGATAAATGTGTACTGTCAACGGCGAGGACTTTTCTCACGTAAGTTAATCCCCTGATCCACGCTCCATAAGAGAGAAAAAAATACAAAAACTTCCCTATGCTAGAAAGCCTCAAATCTGTTTTGGTTCCTGGATTCTTACTCCTAACCATATAAGCATAAGCATCAAGAATTTCAATACCTTTCTCATGTGTTCCCGGTGTCAAAGATTTTGCAAATTGACAGCCCCTAAGACACTTCCAGTAGCTAACCTTACAACCCAAATCGGTGTTAAGTGACTCCCTGACAGCTTTTGTAGTTGGACCTTTTCCCATTAAATATTTACCTTTCATGAACTCCCCAATTATCTGGACAGAGGTGTGTGAATTATGATTGGAATAATGTTGGACACCGCATGTGTGCAAGTTATTGTAAACACTAATGTAGAACCTATCATTACTTTTATACCTCATTGCCCTTATCCACCATTTGTATTTCACATCTAAACATTTAGCATTAAAAATCTTTGCAGTATTTTTCAATGCTTTGTAATTAAAACGATGTTTAACTGCTGCAATCCTCAATTTGGTGACCAGTTCTTTCTTATTGGCGAAAGTCATACCTTTTTCAAAACCTGTGCCATCGACGAAGTGAAACATCAGCTCGCTGCTTTGTGTTGGAAACACAGGGGTATACATGGCAGGATCTTCCTTTACATATTTTTCTTCTACTTCTTCTTCTTCTCCTTCTTCTTCATCTATATCTACGCCTCCTTTGTTTTCTTCTACCCTTCCTCTTTTGTCTTCTCCTACTTCTTTATGTATGTCATCCAATCGCTGACTAAAATCATGCCCTCCACTATTTGGAATTTCTTGGTCATTAGAACCAACACATTCCTCTGTTAGAAACCACAATTACCCTTAGAGTGGGTCTAGCACCATTACGATCAACATCAGCCATATAAAGGCATACATCATCATCATTTCTTATTGTAACGGGAGGAGTCTTTTGATTTGCGGCAACACTCGGCATGTAAGTAATGCAAATGTCCCTCGGATTGTCTCTTATCCCCCAACTTCCGATGATTTTATTAAGTAGAACATCATACGTAACATCTCTGGGCACAAGAATGGATCTTGACTCTTTAACCTTCGGAACCCAAGCATAACATTTAGAACGCTCCACCTATTCACCTTGATAATTAACTCCTAATATAACCTCATCCATCGATGGTCACCTGCAATAAATTGAAATGACCAACCATTAGTATTACTATCAAATTGATAACATTTATACAGTATGTTCTAAACCTCAATGTTGCTCGTTTGGAACATCGTATACTGACATTCTGAACATCACTTTACAGTTTTTCATTGCTTAATGCAAGATGTTCCAAATGATAATGTTGCTCATTTGGAACATCGTATACTGATGTTCTGAACATCACCTTACAGTTTTTCATTGCTTAGTACAAGATGTTCCAAACTGCTAACAGAATGCTCAAATATCCTAGCAGGATGTTCCGAACATTATCTGTGAAAATTCCAATAAATACATACGCCGTGTAAACCGCTAGCAATATGTTTGGAATTACGGTTACGACTATAGGAACGTCAAAATGATGTTTGGAATTTCAGGCAGAATGTTCGGAGGAACTGAATCAGTAACAACCTCGAATCAACAAAAACAACTAAAAACATGTTCTAAAGTTAGTACACTTACAGCAGATGACTGGATTGATACGATTAAAATTAGAGGGACAAGATTTCTCCTTTAATGGATAAGAAACGACCAGATTTGGCAAATTTAACGAAATGCCACATAACCCAAATGTGGGTGGTCTCAGCTTGTATTTCCTAAAACTGGAAAGGATATTCAGTAAATAAGCTCAGCAGCTATGGTGGAATTTTGATTATTTCGATTTAGGAAAAGAAGCTAAGCAGCTATAGTGTAAAACGCTAGCAATATGTTTGGAATTACAGTTATGACCAAAGAAACGTCAAAATGATGTTTGGAATTTCAGGCAGAATGTTCGGAGGAACTGAATCAGTAACAACCTCGAATCAACCAAAACAACTAAAAACATGTTTTAAAGTTAGTACACTTACAGGAGATGACTGGATTGATACGATTAAAATTAGAGGAACAAGATTTCCCCTTTAATGGATAAGAAACGACCAGATTTAGCAAATTTAACGAAATGCCGCATAACCCAAATGTGGGTGGTCTCAGCTTGTATTGCCTAAAATTGGAAAGGATATTCAGTAAATAAGCTTAGCAGCTATGGTGCAATTTTGATTATTTCAATTTAGGAAAAGAAGCTCAGCAGCTATAGTGGAATTTTGAACGGAAATGGAATGGGGAAAAAATGGAGGAAAACGGGGGAGAGGAGAGAGGGAAGAAGCAGCGGGTTGATCTAGGTATAATGGCTAAATTTGGCAAAAAACTAGCTTTTATACATAGACTATTGTGTAACATGCAAAACTTTGGGATGAGATAGTTAGGTAGTTAGAATTTTTTAATACCATTTAGGATTAGAGCACCCAATACTACACAATTAAAACTTGAACCTTTTTTCATTAAAAAAAATTTGTGAAATCCTGCCATGCCAATGTCCCTGGAAACTAATGGATTTGTCACGTTTAGCGTTAAACCTAAATTTGTTTCTTCAAATTGTATTTTAAATTTTTGGTTCCTCTATTCTCTGAGGCGCACATTGAACATACGGTCAAATGACATCATGCACGAATGGTCCTATGTTCGTAGTACATTTGGAAGTTATTAAAATGGTTAAAATTGATTTTTCATCTTGTGAATTTAAGAAGGAAAGAGTTAGACTGGCGTAGAATAGAAAAAGACAAATTTCTGATTAAATCCATGTCAAGCTGTCAAAAATCTTACTAGTAATATCTAAGGTTCAGAATAAACGAAGGTACACTGGATTCATTTGTAGCCCAGAGACAAGTGGTTGACATCATACAACAATCCAAGGCAGAGCGCCAGAGTTTATACAAGCACTATCAAATCATGGATTCTACCTAAAAGATGACACATTCTAGACTTCTGGCTGTTATCTTCTGTATCTAAAGATAATAACAAAAATATGGCTTGTGATGGTTTGATCATGTGATACATTAATTTTTAGATAAACTTATTTATAGGTGTGAAATTATGGCGAATATATGAATGTGTTATTGAATATATGAATGTGTTAAAGCATATGAAACAAATCTAAAAACATGAAATGATATGCGAAAGACCCCAATCTCTTGAATCTAACCTAGCTAAAAATAAGACAACGCAAATGAACAAGATTTATGTATAGGCAAATATCACTTAATTGGGGTTATGTTTTATGCATGTTAGTTTGTATATCTTGTGCATCTAAAGGTATGATGTCGTAGTCAATGAAGGCGTGAAAAACAACAATTCAAATTCCAACAAAAGCAAATAATATGTAGTAATTCCATTTCATCGTTATAAGCGTCAGTGACATAATTAATATATATATATTTCTTTCGTCCCAAATTAGTTGTCACCTTCAGCTTTTTTACGTTCATTAGGAAAATCATTAAATAATGTGTGTATTTTACTATGTTAACTTTATTTAATATTTGTCTATTAAATTTTGTTGAGATTTCTTTTAATTGTTAAGAGTATAGTTGGAAAAAACTAACAATTTCAGTCTTGAAATCTTAAAGTGTCAACTAATTAGGGACAAATGGTTGTTACTAAAGCGTCAACTAATTTGTAACGAATAGAGTATTAGTGAAGGTAACAAATACTTATACTACTAATAAATTAAGCTATAAAAGTTGACCGAACGCCCTCATCATATTAGAAAAAGAGAAAATGATTAGTAGCTGTTATCTTCTCAAAGACAAAGTTCCTTGTCACAATAGCATCAAATTACATCCAAACTAGCTGTCTCTTCGTACCGTTATAAATACCACACACCCCTCCAAGACAATTTCCCATCACACATACTTCTATCCAAACATAACTTAGCCAATCCAACAAAACTCTTCATTTTCTCCAATAAAAAACAAATGGGACAGACCCTTTTAGATGCTTTAAACGTACGAGTTGTTGGTTCAGGTGAAAGAGTTTTAGTTTTAGCTCATGGTTTTGGTACAGACCAATCAGCATGGAATAGAATTCTACCTTTTTTTCTACGAGATTATCGTGTTGTACTTTATGATCTTGTATGTGCTGGAAGTGTGAATCCTGATTTCTTTGATTTTCGACGTTATACAACACTTGATCCTTATGTTGATGACTTACTTCATATTCTTGATGCTCTTGGTATTGATTGTTGTGCTTATGTTGGTCACTCTGTTTCTGCTATGATTGGTATTCTTGCTTCCATTCGTCGCCCTGAACTTTTCTCTAAACTCATCCTCATCGGTGCTTCTCCCAGGTAAAATTTATTACCTTTTCTCACTTTACTACTTTAGTTAAAAAGTCAAATTTTACAATCTGTAGAAATGGGAGAAGGAGATTAGGATAATCGGGTTATGGTAAATTTAGTCAACGTGACATTTGCAACACTAGTTTTTTAATGATAATTTTAGTCGTTTTTCATCTTATTTATGCATATAATTTTAGAATGACGGGATTACCTAACCCCACCTAGCTCCGTCCTAAATATATAATGAATGTTACGAAATTATCTACCCATGTATTCTGTTAAGTAAGTTAAAGTTATGCCACATTAATTGGGGCGAAATTTTTTTTTATAACATGTTAAGTTCGAGGTGTGATATTCTTGTATTATTTGAATAACCATTGTTAAAATGTGTTGCTCGCCATTTGAATGAGTTAGATCAGCCAATTATATGATTACGAAAAAGAGCTAAAGAACCGAGCTAGTTTGGCCTACTAAAAAATGGGAATATTTAACGTAGTCTTTTTGTTTACTGTTTTCTTTTACTTTCTCTCAATTCCCAATAAAGTTAAGAGCACTTTTGTCAAACTAACTTATCTTATCCTAAGGTAGTTTGACGAAATTCATGGATATTGTACTTAGGAATGTCATGATCACTCAATTGACTTTTCATGTTTGAGAATCCTTATCTACATCTAAATGAGATCTCCTTTTTTCTCCCACCAAATCATTAATAAAATGTTACTGTTATTAGGTTCTTGAATGATGAAGACTATCATGGTGGATTTGAACAAGGAGAAATTGAGAAAGTATTTTCAGCAATGGAAGCAAATTATGAAGCATGGGTCAATGGATTTGCTCCTTTAGCTGTTGGTGCAGATGTTCCAGCAGCTGTACGAGAATTCAGTAGGACATTGTTTAATATGAGACCAGACATAACATTGTTTGTATCAAGGACAGTTTTTAACAGTGACATGAGGGGAGTTTTGGGTCTGGTGAAAGTTCCATGCCATATATTTCAGACAGCAAGGGACCACTCTGTACCAGCATCAGTGGCTACTTATCTAAAGAACCACCTAGGTGGGAAGAACACAGTGCATTGGTTGAATATTGAAGGGCATTTGCCTCATCTTAGTGCCCCTACTTTATTGGCTCAAGAGTTGAGAAGAGCTCTTTCACATAGGTGAATCCCCCCCCCCCCCAAACCCCCTCCCCTTACTTACCACACACAAAAAAAAAAAACATGGCTTGTTTAGTTTTTGAAATTTCACACTTTCTGGATTTGAGGAAAAGTTTGAAACTTTACCAAATTGAATGATAAATCCTTCAGAAAGATTTTTGTTTCAGTTCCAGCTTGATGTCCGGTATCAGCTTTGAGACTAACTAATCTGTATATGCGCCTGATTCGCACTTTTGGAGAGTATGTTTTCTATAAAAAATATTCAATTTTCAAAACGCATGCTCGAAACATCTGGCTAAGGGTGGAGGGTACTTATCATTCCATCAAAACTCAAATAAACAAGTACTTATTTTGAGTTTTTTGTGCATTGGGAGTTATTTAACAAATGCTTAAAGAGTTTTGTTCCTGAAATTTGTTTTACTTATTCTTACTTTTATTTGGATTTTCCAAAAAAGGAGGTTTTGTTTTCATTTTTGTTTCAATTACTGTGTGGGAATAAGGTGAAGGAGATGGTGACACCCGGGGAATTAGTAGGCAAGGGTCCATTATTATAAGATATGATGATAAAGAAAAGAGAGGATAAGCATCTGCATATGAATTTCACGTGATGACAGTGCCCTCTGCCTGGACCATTTCTTCTTTATTTGGGGTTAGTTTGTCAATTCAACTTTTGTTTTTCTCTCAACTTCATTTGGCATTTTGGAAAGAAGAGTTTGCATCTTTCAAAAAATATAAAGTTATGTGGTCCAAGACAGAAGTTTCACTGATTGTTAGAATTTTGAAAAGGGCCAAAGTTTTGGCCTGGCTGATCAAGATTTGAACAGATAGAATTGTACTATCGTTATTGATACGTTATTACATATGCTTTTGGTTACTTCACTTAATATGGCTGAAATTCAATTTGGTGTGGTATTGTAACATTTGATTTTCTTTCCTTTTTCAAGAAAAGAGCAAATTGCGTTATAAAGGTACTTTTTATGTAATTCAAGAATCATAGATGTGTGAAGTGTATATACAAGATTGGATTCGACAGAATTCATGCAGTGCCCACTTCTCGTTTTGTTTTTTGTAATATCCAGGAATTTGGATGACCCACCAGTTACTCCAATTCAATGAGTTTTGAAGTGTCTTGCCAAATGGCTGCCTATTTATTTTACTTTTTATTCCGACACCAATAAGCTGTTAACTAGCGTTTTCTTTGCAAATTGCTACACCCTTGAACTGCAAGTCCGCAACAAAAACAAAAAACCTACGTTTGAAACGAGCGCCATCATATAAAGTTGGACAAAACATAGTGATTTCAACCAAAGTTCATCAACGAATATGACGAAGTCTCCCCCTAATATTGAGTATTGTATACAGTTGATAAGCTATTCTCTCTCTCGCTATGGGTAGTGATTAAAATCTAACACTAAATTTAGCTATTTTGAAAACGAAATTTGGGTATAGAATTTAAATCAGCAGCACTCACTACAACAAAAAGAGCCATTACCGACATTTTATTAGTGGCAATAGACTAATGGCTGCTACTACATTCATAAATTCAAAAAGTTGTGGCAAATAAAATATTAGTCGGTATTGATACCTTTTTTAACAGCAAATAAAACAAATGGCCATTAAAAGTTAAAAGTTATTTATATTAACTCCAACAAGTTTTACCATCAAAATATCTCAGTCCCTATCCAAACTAGTTTGGAAAATCGAGGAAAAATATTGAAAGCAGGCGATGTCTATCTCCGTTCAATATCACCGCCGTTTACCGTCTCATTTCGACGTCGCCGCCATTCGCCGTCTCCGTTCAACGTCGCTGTCGTTCGCCTTCTCCGTTCAACTTCGTCGCCGTTCTCACCATCGTCGTTCAATGTCACCGCCGCTCACCGTCGCCGTTCAACATCGCTTCTCAGCGTCTCCATTCTCCGTCGCTGGCCACAATCATAGGTAAAAGATCTCATCCCTACAATTATATATACCTAAATTCTGCTTTTCAATTTCTTATCGTCGAGTTTATTATGAGCTTGAAATGCCCTAGATTTTGCTTCTTCTAATGAGGCTAATTATTCTCATTGCTCTGTGATAACCTAGTAGTTAGTTCTTAATGTTAAATGAATCTATTAGAAAGTGTACTATGAGCTGAAGTGCTTATTTCATTCATAGCTATTGTAGCGACCCTGAAAATTTGAGCTGACACAATTTCTGAGTTTGGACAAGCATAGACCCCAATCTATAATGAAGTTAAAGATAGCCGAAACATAAAACTTGTCCCTAAGTCTAAATTCCAATGCTTCAAACGGTTTGTCAATCGAAGCTATGTACAAGAAGTTATGGCCTTTTTATTGAAGAGTGGCGGAGCTGTCCTCGGACTCGCGGTTGTCAAATACCTAACTTAGTATTTGCTGGTATAAATTAGTCCTAGACAATGGTAAAGGTTGTGTAGTAAGTTCAACATAAATTACTGTTGTGACTCTTAGGCATTGGATATTTCATGGGACTTCTTTTCAAATGCTTGTAACGGATAGCTTCTGAATCCTGTGAATGTCAAATTATCTGTTTGATGGCTCTATAAATCTATCTCCATGACTTTGGAAGAAAAATGGTACTCAATAGAAGGAATTTCTGGATTAAGACTTTGAGTTTTTTTTTTTTTTTAAAAAAAAAAAAATTGTATTATCAAAATGTGGACTCCTTTAATAATTGTGTCTAAGTTGTGGTATTAGTTGGTCCAGAGATTTTCTGAACAAAGATTTGCTTTTACGGTACTTGAAAGTCTACTAAAAGACTATATTGGAAAGTATGCCACAGGAGATGAAGTATACATCGTTGTTTTCCAGTTCATGCAATGTAGCCTACTTATGCACGAGAATCACTTTATTTGTGAATGTCTTCATATGTTTAACAGATGCAATGATCTTAATAACTCACTGTGCACTTCCAAGTCTTTTATCCCATAGGTCTCGTATGCTTCTAATGGAACATATGATATTTTCATCCATAATTTTAGTACTCAAGAACTTGTTAAGGCCACAAAAAACTTTGCTGATCACGATCATGTCAACGTCATGGTTACATCTCTAAAGGAATTCTACAAGAGCGCTCAGTCTTAGTGAAAATGTTCATAGATATTGGAGATAAACCATTGACACTTGACATACTTGAACATAATATACATATATAGTAAAACATTTTATAAAGAACTGTATATTTACATTAAACGTGCACCTTGATTAATTATCTTTCTTTTGTGCAGACATGAGGTACGTTGAGATTGCTTGCTGCTTATAATAATGCTTCTACCAGATTCGATTGTATCTCACATTTAGCTACTTATCTTCTCTTTCACTTCATCTTTTCCAGAACTACTCCTCAACTATATCTGTCCATCCAGAGGTCACATTTACTTTTAGAAGAATTACTCGTTAAGTTTTGTGTGGCCCGTTATTCTCAAAGGGAAGAAAAAATATGAACCACCTAGGTTTATGACAGTTAACACTGCAATTGAGCAGCTCTTAGAGATCGAAGAAGCACGCGGAGAATCTGGTATGTTGATTTTGAAATTATCTATCCCACTTAATCGTCTAATAGTATTTCCATTTGGAGATTGTTATACTGAATCCCTTTTTTCCACTTTTTTTAAATTAATTTTGTAAGTCTTTTTTTAGACCATAGCTAGCCAGGCCTTAGTTGTCTGATGCTTCATCTTTATTTGACGCCCTTTGTTATATCCTCCAAATTACATGAAAAACATGTTGAACTTGAATATATTCCTTAGTTGTCTGATGCTTCATCTTTATTTGACGCCCTTTGTTATATCCTCCCAGTTACATGAAAAACATGTTGAACTTGAATATATTGAGAATATATCCACACCCTTCAAGCGATAAGTTGCTAATTTATTGTGGTTCAAGTGCTTCTTATTTATGCTTTGAATTATCCCCTTTGTTTTTTTTCTTTTGTCACTGTGCTTGGAGAGATTGTCTAATTGCACCTAAAAGATTTTCTCTTTATTTAGTTGCTCAATAAAGAAAGAAGAAAGCAGACAGACATGGTCTATTATCCCTTCTTTCATACTGAGTTAATTTATTTAATGTTGGTTGCGTTCTGTTTAACTTTTGATTGTTCTCTTGCAATTTTGCAGCCTCAAGCGTGAGAAAAAGCCGAAAAGGAGGGCTTTGAGATTGGTATAGCCAAGACTAGTTTCAAGGCTAACACAAAAGCCCTTGCTGAAAATGAAGGGGAGGGAACTGCTGATCTGATTGATTTTTCGTGGATTTTGTATAATGATAACTAGACAAAAGCTATGTTCTTGCTCTTTTATGGTGTTGAAACAAAAAATGTTGATGAGTTTATGTATTTTGTCATGAATGTCAGTATGTTTTATTCGAAATATTTTGTATTTTTGGATGAATAAGAGTAGTACGGTTTGAGAATCATTTTAAGCCTCAATAAAATGATGCTAGTAAATCCTATATTAATGGCTAAAATAAATTTTACATGCGGTACATGTGATGACCAAAGCCATTATTTGTGCTAGATTTAGTGGCAATTTAAATGGCTGGCAAACAAATACCGCTATATCTAAGGGTCTTTTTGCGGCAATAGAATTGGCCTTTACCAGCTCTCAAATCAATTGTTGGGAAAATCTTTAGCGACACCAACATTGCCTGCCAATAGGTTATTGCTGGTAAAACTATTAGCGGCAATTGTTAATGCTGCTAAAAGGCATATCATTTGCCGCTAAATGTGACTTTTCTTGTAGTGACTCTTAGAGCACATGCTTACAGCTAAAAACTTCCAACAGTGCCTTATTGACCTCTACTAGTTTGTCTAGTTTAATTTTAAAAACTAATCAGTCTGATTGAACCCATCCGAGAAGCATTTTTAATGCATCATTCCCGTCCAAAAATTTGTATATATATTTAACGAATGTTAAGTAGGGACTGTAACAAGTAAATTCGCGTCAAGAAATAAATAAATATTAAGACAAGAAGATATTGTAACAACTTGTATTTGATTTCAATATATAATGATGGGTAGTACAATCTCTATAATTCCTCTAATTCGTCTTTTTAACTATAAATATTACAAGTAGAAATCCAAGAGCTTTTGAACTTGATCCTGAATATCTTCCTTATAATGTTTTTGTAGAGATAAATCCAAGAGCTTTTGAGCTTGATCTTGAATTTTCCTTACAATGAATTTGTAGAGATAATCCAAGGGCCTTTGAGCTTGATCTTGAATCTTCCTCTTGATGAACTCGTAGAGAAATAAATAACTCCTTGAAGATTTATAGCAATTTGCAGCCTTTGATCCACGAGCTCCTTATTTCTTCTTGTTATGAATTCCTTCTTCTGATTTCTGATTCTCACAAATGAGGGATTTGACCCCTTTATATAGATGTGGAGTGGAGTAGCCATCAAGAAACCCTAACGGGCCAAGGTCCGTGGACCGGCCAATCAGATTTAGGCAGTGACAAGGCTGCACTTTATTGGCTAGAACTTGTCACTTGTCCACGTGGCGCATATTTATTGGTCTTTTGGACTTCACTTGGATTGCCATGTCATTTGGCATATGGCATGATCCTATTGGCTCTTTTATTTGACTTGGCGTCACGTCACTTGACACGTGGCACTTGCTTGGGCCTTTAGGATTTATATTTGGGCTAACAAAGTGGGCTTATCATTTGTGGCCCAATAAAATTGGCTTTTATTAGTTAATCCAATAATATTATACTAGCTCATTTTACATGTTTGGACTAATATATCTTGAATTTAATATATAGTCAAATTATCTGATGGATTTTGATCCAATAAAATTTCTTTGTCTACAGGGACACTTTATTTCATCTCTAGTCGTGATGGATTGGATTGCCTCAAAATGACATGCTAAAGTAGTCATTCTGCGCTCCCCTTTATTTATTATTGAAGATTGCCGAATATAACAATTAGATCAAAGGGGTCTTGAAGTGCGATTAGCTCAGGCAACAGAAAATACATCCACAACCGACTCGCACAATTTTTTTTAAGAAAATGTTGAGTATTGATCACTGTGTTTTTATCTTTTTTTGGGTAGTACAGATAAACTTCATTAAAACATTAAATGAACGTACATGGAGTAGTGTCGCCTGATGACACTGAAGTACTAGTAGTAGCTAATATATATAGTAGTAGTAGTAGAGACTAAGCCCCCTTTTGTTTATAGTTTTTGGGGATATTTTTTTGGAGTTTTTGGGAGAAAAACTGTTTGTTTATGCTATTTCATCAAAACTTCTCCCAAAAATTCAAAAAGTACCCAAAGGCTGTTTTTGGGCAGTTTTTGAGAAATTTGAAAAACTACTCATAAAACTTCAACTATTTTTTCAAGTAAATTCTATGTACAAACACAACTTCAAGTTCCAAAAATTATTTTTCAACTCAACTCCAAAAATTCAAATTCCCAAGTTTCAACCAAATCTATGTCCAAACGCTAGCTAAGGGTACATGGGAAGCATTGCCCTGGAGGTCCTTTAGTGGATCGTTACAAAAAGGAGATGTGATAGACAACTAAGGATAGTAGACGGCCTAACACTCCTAGTATAAAAAGTGCATGCTTGATCAGCTGCTAATAGTGGACGAACAAAAGATGGAGGTGAGTAAAAAAGAGCAACTGCTTCGCCGAGCTGCTCTGAAACAGTCTAATGATTCTGCACACTGGTTTTGCTCCCAATACGTACGCAGCAGCGGTGGATTAAACATGACGTAGAACATGTACCTGCATTCAGAAATATTAGGTGAGTAAGTTATGTTATCATTTTGTGTGATCAAGTCAATCACAGTAGCTGCATCAAGGTTGATTTCCAAGAGTAAAGTTATAGTGCAAAAGCTAAACGTAGTCCCAACTTGATGTTGGGATTGAAATAACATGAGGGCGTGCGGAAGCTAACAAAGCAATAATTGATTAACAATAAATCAGACATATAAAATATATAAACTAAAAAGACTTTTATTAAAAATGATTTGACCAATAGGCCTACATCATATGGGAGAGTAAGTCTCCCTTAAGCAAAATTCTACTAATGACTACATTGTGGAGTTTTTGGTATTGCTGTTGTGAGAAGAATATCCTCTATTTATAATTGTTTATTACTTTTCCTCTAAGTAAAAGATAAGTATAAAAGGAGATTTATTCTATTTAGAACTCTTTTTCATCTTTTTCAAAAAAAGAGTTCTTCTAGGTTAGAAATTCAGGGTAAAAACCCTAACAATTTTTCCCTTGGCCTTAATTTTCTGACAAATGAATCTTTATCTTCATTCTTCACATGATGTTCATCGTCAACTGCTGCTTGCCATGTTTAGAAATATGTATGGGTTGAAAATTTTGTATTGGTTGAAAACGAGCCCAAAAATTGGTTAAAAATTGGCATTGGTTAAAAGAAGCTCATGCGTTAAAAATAAGCATAAGTTAAAATTGTCATTGGAGCTCATGCGTTACCAGTTGACATGGGTTGAAAGTGGCCTAAACATTGGTTAAAAAATGGTTTATTTTTTAAGATGTAGCAGCAGATATTTTTGGGAGTATGGTTGATATTTTATCTCCACTTGTAGTATCGTAGTCAAAATCTTGATAAAAGCTTCATTACTGTCAATTGGTTGCAGCTAAACTGAACCTGCCTTGAATATGTCTTCAACGTCGTCAACCTGGCTCATCGAACCATTGATTGAATCTGGCTCTGATACCACTTGTTGGGATCGAAATAACATGAGGGCATGCGGAAACTAACAAAGCAATAATTGGTTGACAATAAATCAGACATATAAAATATATAAACTAAAAAGACTTTTATTAAAAATGGTTTTACCAATAGGCCTACATTATATGGGAGAGTAAGTCTCCCCTAAGCAAAATTCTACTAATGACTACATTGTGGAGTTTTTGGTGTGTTGTTGTGCGAAGAATATACTCTATTTATAGTTGTTTATTACTTTTTCTCTAAGTAAAAGATAGGTATAAAATGAGATTTATTCTATTTAGAATTCTTTTTCATCTTTTTCAAGAAAAGAGTTCTTCTAGGTTAGAAATTCAGGGCAAAAATCCTAGCACTTGAGTACTGATCATTGGTAACTCTGTTGTGTGAGTTTACTTGCATTATTGTTAGTTTCAAATCCAAATAAAGGAAGAAGGATTGGTAAGTCAACATAAAACAAGTCAATTTATAATGAATTCCAACAATACAGAAAACGAGCTTAAATGGAGTGACATGTACATATTCGCGATGAACTTTTTAACGCAATGGATCGTTGCGCTGAAAACAGAACATATTTTAGATGGTAACCAGCAAATTAAACTATTTTTGTAACCTAAAGCCCTTAACTTGCAGCTATTTATAGCTAAAAATGGGTGATGACTAGAGTAAAGAAGTTGGCATCTATTTTGGGCCTCATTCAAACCACTATCTTAGGGAAAAGCTTAGCGACGTATGGAATTTTCTAAATATATCTAATGAAAAGTTACTTGTTACAAAAGATAAAACATACTAATATGTCTTTACATTATCAGTATATATAAGTTAACTCATCTAGCAAATAACAGTGAAATTTGCAACTAACATTTGCTATGATGTTCAGACCATATATTCTATATAGTAGCTTATGGTTTCTATTCGTAAAATTTGGGTTGGGTTGCAATTAGCGACTCTTCACAAAAAATTCACCACGTGTCCTCAGGGACGCTTGGTGCTGCCTTTTGTCCTCACTTACGAATATTTTAGCGAAATAACCTTCATTCTATCCGGAGGCAACACTTCAAATTATGAACAACAGGTACTGCCTCTTCAAAAAGTATCAAAGAACAAGTGTTGCCTGCGAGAATGTGGGAAGAGATTGAAGGGCAAGTATTATCCAGACAACACTTCAAGTTATCAGAAAAAATATGGGAAGAGATTAAAAGACAAGTGTTGCCTATGCAAGAGAGCGTCAAAGTCAAGCGCTGCTGATGCGGGCGTTATTATAAAATTTTGTAGGGCTATTTTCGTTCGTAATCTATTTATTAAACTAACCAGAGGTCATTTTTGACAAACTACTATTAATAGGGCCAAAAAGGTAAACCACTGCCTATGATGGTAAAAATTTTGCCCACAAGCTACTTTTGCCACTGGAATTTGGTTTGAAACTACTTTTTTTATTAGTTTTATATGAGAGACTACTTTTTGGAACTTCAATATTTGTGAGCTGAAGTTCAAACCTTGTGGGTTGAACTTTATGCCTAAGTTATGAAGTTCAACTTCAATCCGTAAGGGCTGAACTTTAAGGCATAGATGTGTAAACTTCAATCCTTGTAGGCTGAAGTTGAATTTTAACCCTTGTGGGCTGAACTTGTGTGAAGTTCACCCCACAAGGATTGAAGTTCCAAAAAATGGCCTCTCATGCAAAATCAGTTAAACAAATAGCCTCAAATCAAAGACTACTGGTAAAAGTGACTATTTGTGCACTTTGCCCCCTGTGATGCCATAGTTTTGCAATTCTCCGGACTCTTTTACCATGGTCGTCCATAAATTGCCAGAGTTTGGGAAATTATACAAAAAAAAGCCACAACCATTCAATACTCCAAGAAGATTTTCTAAATTTGAGCAGCTAACTACTTTTTTTCAAAATTTTGGAAAATACGGGATATTAATCTATCAGCTCTATTGAAAGTGTGAAATTTTGATGACTAGTCAGTTTATAAGTCGTTCAAAGAGAAACAACCAATCACTTAAAAACTTTTAGAAAACTAGCCACCGCTTAGAGAAAACACGGAAAACCTCAAAATAAATTTTTGGAGTTTCGTTAAAAGTTTCAAAAAAAAAAAAAAAAATTCTTGAGACATCATATTTTGTGGTCCTATGAAATTTCCTAGGATTTTTGTACTAAATTTTCAAAGTCTTAGGAAAAATTTCTAGGACTTCATATTTGGCAATCCCAGGAAATTTTGGTTCAAAATCCCAAGTTGTTTACTGAATTTTTCCGTGTTTCTTAAATATGGCTATTTTTAGAAAAAATTAAGTGATGGCTTTTTCTCATTCAGCACGCTATAGACCGACTATGAGACCTAATTTTACATTAATAAGTGGCTATTCATCAAAATTTCTCTTTGTATAATCAATCTGGGCTAATTATTTGGTTAATTGGCTCATTTGCAAAAATATGACACGGGAAGCAATGATTTGCGTTTTTGTCCGCGCTAAGGGATGGTTTGCGAAAATGCCCCCGTTAAGATTTAATTAAAAAAATCTGGAGCGAAGACTTCCCGTTATATTTTTCCGCTTTTCAACACTTATCCCTTCAAGTATTGGCAATAGACAATACTTGCCACACTAGGCCGCAAGTCTTGGCAATTTGCCAAGACTTGCCATTAACCCCTGCTCGATTTTCCAACACTTGCACGACAAGTATTGGCAATAGGCAATACTTGCTGCACTGCATCGTAAGTATTGCCAAAACAGCACTTGCCCTTGAAGTATAGCCAATTGCCAAGACTTACAAATTTTTTGCCTTGAAGTCTTGGCTAGCGGACTAAATAAGGGCATTTTGCTAAAACATTCCTTAGCGCGGGTAATTTTGTAAAACCACTCCTTATGGAAGGCATACGGTGAATTTTTTTGTGGTTAATTTACGTGGGGAAGTTTTCAAAGTTAGCCAGTCCACACTAAAATATTACCCGATCATGACTCAAGTTTTGTTTAAATATTTTGTAGCCACAAGATCGGGGTATACCATTATGGTATTAAAATTGTATACCATTGGGGTATACCGTATACTAAAAAGGTATACAATAAAAGCATGGTTATATCGTGACAAATCAAACTTGTATACTATTGGGGTATACCGTATACCAGTGGGGTATATTGTGGCTATGAGATATATCAGCTTGGGGTATACTACCAAAAAATTCACTGCATGCTCTCCATAAGGAGTGGTTTTGCAAAATTTTCCGCGCTAAGGAATGTTTTAGCAAAATGCCCTTATTTAGTCCGGAGCCAAGACTTCAAGGCAAAAATTTTATAAGTATTGGCAATTGGCTATACTTCAAGGGCAAGTATTGTTTTGCCAATACTTCAAGTTATATGGCGAGAATGCAAGGAAGACTGGAAGGGGCAAGTCTTGACAATTGCCAAGACTTATCGACGAAGTGCGGTAAGTGTTGCCTTTTGTCAACACTTGTCGTCAAGTGTTGGCAAATCGAACAGGGATCAAAGGCAAGTCTTGCCTTTTTTGCCAAGACTTACGGCCAAGTGCGGCAAGTATTGCCTATTGTGAGTACTTGAAGGGATAAGTGTTGAAAAATAAAAAAATATAAAGGCAAGTCTTGGCCTCGAATTTTTTTCATTAAACTTTAACGGGGGCATTTTTGTAAACCATCTGTTAGCGCGGGTAAAAAGATAAACCACTGCTTCCTGTGTCATATTTTTGCAAATCAGCCGTATACTACGGCTATTAAATAAAATATTTTTAGCCAAATGACTAGTTCGGATAAATATTTTTAGTTCAAAATAAAAATATCTGAACATATAGGGTAAAGTTCCATTCATTTATCGCACGAATATCAACTCTATTAAAAAAAATGATAGAGAGGCTTGAACTTTTGGCTCAAATAGATTCTTTTTTTTTTTTTTTTTTTTTGACTTTTGTGTCCATTAGGCTTAAGTAGATTCACCAGGCAATTTAATAAGATTTTTCTAAGCAGGGCCAATCCAGACTACTGCCTTATATGGGTGGCTAACGGCCCGATCCGGGACCGGCACTGGCAATCGGTTCCGGTCCGAATTCGGGCCAAAAAAATTTCAAACCGCTAAAAATCGATCGATCCGATCCGGTCTCATCCGGTTAAAAAAATTGGAGCCGGATCGGGACCAGCATCGGTGACCGTTAAGCAGGTCGGTCCGGATCGATCCAGTTTAACAGTTTTTTTTTTTAATTTTTTTTTAGTTTTTTTTCTTTAGGCAAATAAAGTTGAAAATTGAAAACCTTAATAATTTATTAATGAATGTAAACACCATTTGTAATAATTATGTAAATTATATTTTTTAATGAAACAAAACAATTATGTAAATTATATTTTAAATTTATTAATGTAAAGTAAATAAATAAACACTAAACAAACGTTGATTGGAAAAGAAATACACACAATTTATTAAAAATTTGGGAAATACATAATTCAAATGACAAAAACAAACTAGAAATTGAAAATTACAAAGATACTAAATAAACTAGAAATTCGAAAATACATAATTGAAATGACATAGAAAATTTCTTAACTATTTCTTCAATTATTACGCAGATATATGCCCCCCACCCGATGACTCCATTCATAATTATGTTGTTTTTCTAATTGTAGTATAAGTTTATGGGTTCCACTCACTAAGCTCCACTCTCTTCCACAAATTCTACATTTAGCTTTGTGATCTTCTCTATTATACTACATAAATTTTCAAATTTCAGAGCGACATCTTCGTTCAGGACGTTGTGGAGCAGCAGGAACAGCGGGATTAGCGGGAGCTTGATTTCCAGCCATTATAATTTATAATTGTTTGGAATTTGGAAGAAATTTTACAAGATAGCATTTGAGAGTAATTTGAGAGATAAATTGATAGAAAGTGATAAATTATGTGATATAATTATGAAATAATAGAGTATATATAGATGAAAATAGGTTTTGGGGGGGAGGGGTATAGGGGACGTTTAGGAGGGGGGATGGTAGGCAAATATAACCGTCTTTTGCTGTTGGCCAACGACTATATTTGAAAAAAAGCCGTTGGCCCATTTAAACTGCCGGCCCGGTCCGGTCCGGCAATCGGCCCAAATGTATTTTTTTTAATTTTTTTTCCTTGGTATTTTATTTAAAGTCATGGATAATTTGAAAAATATAATAACAAAATAATATCAAGTTTTTACTTGTACATATGTTTGGAATGTTTAGTTTATTTCAATGTTTAAAGTTTAAACTTAGAATTAAAAAACTTGTAGTATTTTTTTAAACTTTAAAGTAATGAAATTTTTGAAGTGATGATTCAAAGTTCAAACTTTTGAATTAATTTGTTAAGTTCAAAGTTCAAAGTTCAAACTTTGAGTTAATTTTATAAAAATCAAATTTGAACTAATTTACAAACTAGTAATTAATTGTAGTATTTTTGCGCAACTATAAATAAAAAATAAAAAATATGAAGACAATAGTTGTGATTGAATTCCAAGACTTGGAGCAATTTTATTGAATTGTTTAAGACATAAGTAGTGCAACACATACTACAATAGCTAAACTTTCAAACTTGTGATTTCAAAATTTTTATTTAGAAAATTACATTCTTTTAAACATATTAGCTAGTTTCTTGAGGATAGTCGTGGGCTTTTCTTTAGGAACTGGCCGTTGTTGTTCTTGTTCATCATCTCCTTCTGGTTCTTCATCATCATCTTCTTCTTCTTCTTCATTGCCGGTTTGACTCCCTTCTTCACTTGTTCCCTCGCCCAAAATTTGATCGAGATATGCTTTGCCTTTTTTCTCAGAAAGTTCTGGTAGACCAAAGTTTCTTCGCTCTGCTCTGATCTAATCCCTGAATAAAATTTCTGTCTCCATTGCCTCATCCTTCAACGAATATCTGTAATTTCCAATTTGAAATATTCCTTGGCTAAAAGCGCTTTCCGATGCAACTGATGAAGCTTGAATTGTTAATATATCCCGGGCCATTTTTGAAAGAATTGGAAATTGCGATTCTTGATTCTTCCAATAACCAACAAATGATGAGTTCCAAAGTTGTTAAGTTTCTTTGGATATTGAATTAAATACACTTGGAACTTGCTGTATTCCTCCCCGTACTCGTTCTGTTCTGAAAGCAACTTTTCATCAAGTCCCCTAAAAGTGCTCATCCCCGCCTGTGTGCTGACCATTTGAGAAGAACTTTGCCCGGTGGATTGTATTGGTTCCGTTGGTGTAGCAGTGTCTGCCCAAGCTCTATACTTTGCAAAAACAGCCACGGTATCTGCATAAACTTTAGCAATAGCATCTTCTACACTTGGATACCCGTTAGTAGCAATTTCAGTAGGAGTAATTTCTAAATTTGCATATATTTCTCTAACAAGTCGTTCAGTTAACTTAATTTTAAAAGTAGGATGCAACACAGAAGCAATGTAAAAAAGAGGAGGAATTGGAAAAAACTATTTTTTAAATTTTCAATCATTCTCTCTACAGCCGGTTTGTAAACTACATATTGCTTATATAATTTCAATAATTCTGATATTCCAGCTATATAATATAACATGGTAGGAGTAGTTGGATAATATTGACCGGAAAATTCTAAAGTAGCTTGATAAAATTTTTGTATAAACTGAAGAAGATGTTGAACAAGTTGCCAATCGTCATCTTTAAGGTGATAGATTTCCATAAAATGTTTATTATACATTTGAGAAATAAGCCCTCTGTATTCATACGCGACATTCAATACATTATATAAAGTGTTCCACCTAGAACAAACTTCCTTTGGGACTCTCCTAATTGGCATTCCTAATTCGATACATTTTCTTTCCCATTCTCTTCTTCTTTCTTGGTTTTTATTTCTAAAAATATAAGTAATAGCTATTTGCACCTTTTTTATAATATCGTTAAACAAGTCAAGACCATCTTTTACTACTAAGTTGTAAATAGGACATGCACACCTAACATAAAAAAATTCCGCAAAAGGGGGTTCAAAATAGGTATCAAGATCCTAAGTGCATTTGTGTTGTTTGTAGCATTATCTATCGTAATACTAAAAACTTTGTTAGTTAAACAGTACGTACGATAAATTGATGAAACTTTATTACAAATATAATTTCCCGTGTGTGGTACATCAACAACTTTATAAGCAATAATACATTTTTGAATTACCCAATCAGGATCTATTCAATGAACAGTAACAGTAATATAATCACATCCATTAGTAGAACGACTCATATCCGTAGTAAGACATACTTTAGTGTCAAAGTTATCATATAAATATCACAAATAATCCTGATATTCGTTCTTAAATTTAATAATATCATTTTTAACAGTAGTTCTTAGAAAACCTTTAAAAGAGGGATTATATATAGACAAACAAAACGAACAAAACCAGTAGAAGAAGGAAAACTATAAGGTAAACCCTCGACGACAACTAGTTTAGCAATAGCTTCCCTATCCTTTTGCTTATCATAAGTAAGAAGCCCTCCTGTTGTTTGGTTAATTGTTGTTTGGGTACCCAAAGATTCATCATGCGCTACTCCCCATGTTCGGTCCCTAAATATATACCACCCGCCTGCATTGCCCATTCTTTAGGACGTTTCTTTTGTAAGTGGGTCCTAATTTTACCCGTCCCACCTTCATTACCCCCAGCTTTAAAAACCCACTCCTTTTCACAAATCCCACATATGGCTGTCTGCGATTGAACATTCTTTGTTGCAGATTCCCACACCTCAGATCTTTCCTTACGTTTAACCGGTATTCTAGTAGGAGGTACAGGAGGTAAGTCAGACTGAACTTCAGGTGGACTAGCTTGAAATTCAGGTGTTTCTTCTAAATTAACCCCCTGCTTTGATTCCCATATCGTGTTTCTAATATTTTATGATCAAGTATATTATTAGCGCTAACATCATGATAATATTGAGAAACATCTATGTGGGTGAACTGACTAGAACTACCAGCAATTTCTTTACCCCTATTTTCCCTACGACCACGTGCCCGCCCCCACCACTAGTTCCAATTGAACCTCTTTGAGACATAATAATAGCAAATAAAATAAATATATGACAAAAAAATTATAAAAGAGTAGAAAGTAGGAACGACCAACCAAATATAACCGTATAATTGAGGTGAAGTTGAAACTTGAGCCTTCACTTCAATTAATTAGTTGAACTTGAATACTTGATAATCGAAAAATTGTAAAAATAGCCAAATTGTAAATTTCAACCAAGTAGCGCCTCCAATTGACCCAATACTTGATATTTAAAAACTTCACCAAATAGCCAAATATAGCTTTGATAGCAACTCCAATTATAACTTCATAAACTAGCAAAATTAAAATTTTTTAACAAATAGCCAAAGTAGAATAATAGCAATATCGTAGAAAATTTGAGAGAATTAGAGAGAATTGGAAGATTTGTGTGAAAAATATGATGAAATAATGGGGGTATTTATACAAAAAAAAATAGTTAGGGGTGGTTATGGGGTGGTAGAGGGGTGAAAATAACCATTTTTAGCCGTTGGACAACGGCTAGGGGGTCAAAAGAGCCGTTGCCAACGGCTAGTTAACGGCTCAAAATGTGACTTTTTCTATTTTTTTTTTCTGGTCCTGTCCGGCCGGTTCCGGTCCAATTTTTTATCGGTCCATCCGGTTTTTTTCACTGCGCCGTTTTGGAACCGGGCTCGGAGTCCGTTAGGGGGTTATTGGTCCGGTCTCAACCGGTCCGAGCCGGTTTTCGGCCCGAATCCGGCTCGGTCCGGTCGTGACCGGGCCGTTAGCCACCCTTACTGCCTTATGTATCATATCTTTGTAAATCTCGCACTACGTTCCCACATTTCAGCCCCTTTATCAGAATTTCCGCATTTCAGAGTATTGTTTAACTGTTTCAGTCAAAGTCGTCGCCAACACCTAACTGAAATATTTGAATTGTTTGTAGCAAAATAAAGTGTCCATTAAGTCATTTGAAAAGTTCAAATATCGAGGTAGGATTTGAGGCCAACTTCGAGTATCTATCTATTTATTTTACTTTAGCGTGACTATTACTCCGTATGTTTCAAAACTTTAAGTAGTGGGTAGTCTTATAATTATCGACTATAAATACTACCCCATTAAGACACTCATTAAGGTTCACTTCTCCATAAAATCAAAGAAAGAAGATCAGAATGGTCCAAAATGATCCTTCCTAAAGCTTATACTATAGCTTAAAGATTGCAACTTTTTATGCCACCAAAAAGTTTCAAATCATCCCTTAGAGCATGTGAAGGGCAATGGTTTAAAATAATTCTTATGTTATGTTTCAACTAGCACTAAAACTACTAGTAATTTGTAGGAAAAAAATTGTTAGCCGCCATACACTATAATTAGAAAGTTGACTTGATTGGTTAGGTTAACAGTGAATAAGATTCAGTAATTGTGGAAGTCAAGAGTCATAGTTGAATACATTTAGCTATCACCTGTTGGATAGCCCATAATGTAAGCCGTAGCTTCAGGCACAGGGCCTGTGAGCAAGGACCCATAAGATTGTGTTGACCTTCTGTTAGTAATACACTCGTCAAGCATAAGCATGGACTTGGCTATTGTTGACTTTTCCGAGAGTCAAATTGATCATAAGTTTTTAGTTTTAAGTTATAAATATTTTAATATTGAATAATAAGTAATTCAAAGGTTTCTTTCTTTAACAGTTAGAGCAGTCGACCTTCGAAAAGACGAAATAACAAATAAAATGGAGTAAATGAGACAACAACATAAAAAACACGACACAACCTAACAAGAATTTTTCAGTAGAACCCACCCCCCTCCCCCCGCAACAAGTTATTCGAACGTCATAAGCATACTTTAGCCATGAACATTAGACCACATTCTGGATTTAACATGCATTTCAATATTGTTTATGTTTCTAGTAAGTTTAAGGGGTAATACCCCATAAAGTTGACGTATGCAGTTGAAAAAACTGGCCTGCAGGATTAGTTGACGTGCGTTTGAATGTGGTTATCTTATTAACAGGCACTGAGATATTTTTTCTTTATGGAAAATGGTATATGTCCAATGTCCAAGCATTCTATTATTTTTCTGGATGAACCTTTAATCCATGTCACTATTTTCGTACTTGCACTATACTTCGTTCACGGCTCCTCGATTCCATGGATTCTCAGCCTGACAAATGAACATGTATAAATCTACTATTTCAAACGCCCAAGATAATAAAATTTTGTGGCTTTTTAGAGTTTAGTCTCGTATTAGTTCTAGCTAGCGGTTGGACATAGATTTGGTTGAAACTTGAAAATTTGAGTTTTTAAGATTGAGTTGAAAAATAAAATTTGGAACTTGAAGTTATGGTTGGACATACATTTTACTTAGAAAAAAAATTAAAGTTTGTGAGTGGGAAAAAATATTTTTCCCAAAATTTGGAATCTTGGATTTGATAATTTTCCAAGTTTTATAAACAAACAACTTTTTCTCGGAATATTTTCAAAAAGTGACCCTAAAATCTGTCCAAAAACTATAAACAATCCGTCCCTAGAAACTAGAATTTTGTTGGCAAACTAAAATGGAGACACCTAAATGAGAATGCAAATATGATAGCAAGTGGTACGATATAATCATAATGTTTCTTAGGTGTTACTACTAGTATAATTATAGTCTTCCCTTTCCACGTTTTGGAAGTGTTGTTCTACTCTTCCACTTTAAGATGAGCCCTTAACGTGGAATTTACAGAACCACTTTAACCACCTGGCCTCTCCAATGTAACGTCCTTCCTTCTGTCTTGTCAATTTGACATGAAAATCCCACCACCCTCTTCGCGTTTACACTAAAATCCCCAATATGATAAAGTTAAAACACATGAAACTTCCAATTATGGAAAAAGCCAAAAAGAATAATTTAGAGAAATTTGAATTAGATCATGAAACCCACGTGGAGAGAGAGGTGCACTTTAAAGTTTTGTAATCATCAAGTCCGTTTATTCACACTATCAAGAGATGTCCCCAATGTAGATACTTTCACTTAATCAGAAGTTTGAGATTTGAACCATATATGAATAGAGACACTTGATAGAAAATACTCTATTTATATAATTTTTCTTGTGCGTGAATCCAAATTCGCCGGAACAATGATTATCGAGTATCTAATTATTATAACCCAAGAAACTACAATTCTTTAGTAAGCTTTGTTAGGAAAACGGGTGAAAAGTACTTCTAAATTTCTAAAAAGCTTTGAAGTTTTTTAAGCACTTTGTAACCTAAAAAATAAAAAAAGGTTTGTCTATGCATTTTTAGGTAGCTCTGCTTGGGAAAAAAGTGAAAAGTATTTCAAAATTTCTTAAAAGCTTTTAAAGTTTTTCGAGCACTTTTTGAAAACAAATGCCACCATTACTTTTAATCTTAAACATCAATAAGCGCACTAATAACATAATGGTTAATGTCCCTGCAACCTTTCAAAAGGGGACCCTCATATATTGTTGTTTTGTTGCTTACTGTCAATAGCGTCAAAACATCGTACTAATTCATTAGTTACATAGTCGAACCAAACCGATATTTCCTCCGTAGCTGTGTATTTCAATATGTTTTAAACGTTTAAACAAGATTTCGGAATAGACACCATTTGAAACTTGACGCAGTGATTGTTGTTGATTGTTTTTGGGAAAACACCACTCCATGGCATTTTGGCATTTGAGAAGTTTAGGCAAATCAAAAGGAAGTACTCCATAAGTATCATGCGATTATTGTATATTATTATACTAACTAATTCTATATTGTATTCGCTTGTCATATTTCAAATTTTGCAAACTTATGGACAGTTAGTAATATAAACACAGCGGAAGCAATTTCAGGATTATGAACTCACATGTAATCTAGACAAACTAGCATGCTATTGAGTTTTACATAAACATAAAATGGAATATCTAAACGTGACTTCAACCGCGAAGCAAATCTTCAATCACGAGCAGGATCATCTACGGGGTCGTACTCCAGTTCCATGATCTTCTGTCGTGTGCCCGAATAATACCCAGACTAATAATATTTGGGTGGAACAAATATTTCAGAGAGAGAAAACTATTAGGTTTTTCTTGTGTGTTTCCTTTTGGCCAATAATCCTCCTTATACCCTTTTCCAAAACTGTGTAGGAATCTTTTCCACCAAGAAACCCCTCTCCTAGTCCTAATTGAATTCGGTCACAACAGGGACCACATAATTAATTAATGAGGCTTCCTATTATGGAATTAATTCTTTTTCTCTAGAATTAATCTTTCCATAATAAATTACAAATTATTTCCACTAGAAATTCGTAATTGCACTCCTCAGTTGAATTTCGAATTCTTCCATCAAATCTTATTTAACTCCCCACGTTAAGATTACAGACACCAATCAATAATGTCAAATTACTGACAATTTAATATATTGACTAAATGAATATCCTTTAGACTTCTGCTTTAACTTATTCCATCTGCCGGATGCGAAATCAACTGGTCAGATTTACACATAGAAACTTATAAGCTTTCACAAAGGGGTGTCGTCAATCTCTATAACGAGACGTGGATTCTATCAACTAGCTATTACTTCGCAAATGCATATTATCATTATCCAACTTATCAGGAATTATTTGACCCAAATATCTTGGACCTCACCTATTGATAAATCAAGACAATAAATAATATACACCACTAATAATAGCTATATCAAGATTAAGAGTATAAGTACATCTGATGAGCTAGAGAATTTGTTTTATATAGTCAGTATAAAAAACACTTATTTCTACTTGGTCCATTCAATGCACACAACGCGCACTAGTACAAGAAGTTGAAACTATACCATTCCCATAATCAAGATAAATTATATATAATCTTGTACTACAATCATACCAAGGGCTTTGTCTAATTTCCATCTTAGATTGTGAACATTACTTTATTATTTATAAGAACCGGTGATTTAATCTTCCGTGTATAAGCTTGGCTCTACACACTAAATCAACTACTATATAAATAATAGGACACACATGACACAATTGATCTAAACAAATAATACTTCATTATATTTAATAAATGAATACCAATTGTTTAACTAGGAATAATCCAACTAAAACCGCATGGTTGTTAGTATATTCCAACAAGTATACACTACAAGAAATGGCACTTTTCGTGGCGACAAATATCGCCACATAAAGTCAAAAAGTCGCCACTGAAACTCTTTTGTGGCGACTCACTAGTCGTTGGCTATACTAAGTGGCTGATACATATTTGTGGCGATAATATAAGTCGCCACTAATGCTCTACTTTCTGCGGCGACTTTTTTTGCCACCAAAGGTTGTTAACATTGCCACAAATATACACTACTGAAGATAGTCGCCACTAAATCTTATCCTTTGGTGGCGACATTGCTCGCCACCTGTAGAGATTTGGTGGCATATGAGTGTCGCCACAAATGGATACTGTGGCAAGAAGAGTTTCCATAGAAACCTGACTTTTTGTGTCAACTTAGATCGCCACTGATGCCCATTTTGTATTTGTGGAACCAAAAGGTCGCCACGGAAGCAATTTGATTTTTCAAAAAAAAATATTACAATCATATATTAATTAGTCACCAAAGAAATATAAATAACCTATTAATATTTAGGTAATTAAGACATTTCTGATCATAAAATTGTACAACATCTTTTCTTGAGAAAAGTTCATACTACATAACATAGTCAATACATTGTCATTTGACGTATACATAAACAAGACATAGTGTTTCTACCACAAACAAAAAAATCATAAAAAATATCTACACACTATTCCAATATCTTCAAACTACATCATGTCTCCAAACTACTCCAATGTTTTCAAAGTACTCCAGTATCGACTTCCTTTTTCCCTTGTCGAAGTATTTTGTCCTTGCTACTAAGAAAATAAAAAAAGACGAACAATCAATAATATGTGCATACATATGCAGATCCTAAGTCAAGTAGGTACTAATTGAAAACAAATAAAAAAAGAAAAGTCAGGTGAACTGAGAGTCACAACTACATCTTAAATTGCATAAATTTGATCCCTTAAATACCATGAAGCCTGAACACAAATGGCAGACCTTCAGAAAAGGGTGTTCATGTTTTCAATGTTAGGCAGACCGGGAGATTCTATAATAATATGCAGCATACAGGAAAAGAAACAAGAAGCTAGATTCCCTTTTCAAGTACCATGTGCATTTATTTTTATTTGTCTAACAGTAACTGAGGGAAATGATTCTAAATTTAAAGTTATTAATAAGAACATCAAATGAATTAGGGAAAAACCTGCTAATTGTTCCAATTACATAAATAGGTGTGTCATCAAGAAACCAAGCTTAGTAAAGTTCTGGATGTTTTAAGCTCGACTGAAACATTACTGGAATATAGAACAAGCTTAATGTCTAACACACGTTAAAAGCGCAGGTTGCTAAAGCAGAGTAGTTAATAATTTAGGTAGCAGCTAAAGAATCACAAGGCACTTAAGTTTAAATATACCTACCAATAAAAGTTAAAATGTCTACCATTACAATGGAAAATGACAAGTTCCAAAAAGTTTACTTTAAACTAAACACACAAATAGCAGATACTCCAACAACCTACAAGAGTTTTTAAAAAGTTATCAAAGTCAATTTCTTTAATAAGATAGCTCCAAAATTTTAAATCTACAAAATTCAAGAGAAAAGAAAGGAATGAGTCCTTACCCAAAAAATGTTCCAACGACCAGATAAGTGAATTGTCACTCTCCCTCACTCCAACCACAGTCCCCCAGGCAGGAACGCCATAGAAAGAATCATAAATGCAAGAGATTGCACTACTAATGAACAAAAGAATAAGTATTCTCTGTTCAGAAGTTTTAAAGATACAAAACTAAGAAAAGATAGAGGAAAAAACAAGAAGAAAACACTGCGGGCGCCGATGTACATATAAACATAACGGAAACACAACAAGAAAAAAAGGCATATTTACAGGATATGAAGCCGTCAAAAAAGAATTAAAAATTAGCTATTCTTAACCATTGGCATGAAAGAAAGAGCAGCAATTCCTCCAAGAAATTACTGATGTATTCTGCACAACACAACTAAGAATATCTCTAATATTTTGAGCCAAAAGATACATCAAATTTCAATTTTAGTTTCAGTATATGTATTTCTAGTCAAATTCTAGTGTTGAAGATAGATTTCGAAATACTTCTATACATGATGTGATATTCCTAAAAGCTAATGATACCAGCCACTATAAACTCATCTCGTCCTACAGGTCATAATAGTTTTTGGTATGTCAGAAATGGTACTCTCTCCTTCCACCATCATAATTTAAAACTCAATACACTACTCAGTCCTCCCCAATCAAAATGAAAATTTTCAACAAATCCTATGTCATTATAAATATTCTGATTCATGTAAAGACAAGGTTTTAATGTGCTCCACTTATGAAGTTATAAAAGTTGCTGACACTAGTTCATACCTGTTATTCAATCCTAAATATAAACAACTAAGCTAATCGAGATAGCATACGAAAACATCAAGCTTAAGCTAATACAGGGTAGCATAGTATGAAAAAGCTAAATAAGTGAATGAAAGAGGTAAATAACTACCCCCTTTCGGTCAGCAGGACGGGGAGCTAACTCCTTCTTGGTAACAACATGACCTTTATTCAATCCTATTGACAGTCCTGTTCAATTCCACTGCCAGTCCAGTATTTGGTGGTGCCAAACCCTTTTTATCAATAACAAACGAAAACTTTTAATGTTTTTTCCAAAATGATTAAACACATTAAAGAACTTATGGATAAATTTTTTAAAACCTTTATCATGGTTTTAACATTGAACTTAAGAGCAAAGACTAAGAGCTTACCGTTGATTTGCTCGATCCGAGAGTTCTGGGAGGCGGGTGATAAGCTAACTAGTTAAGACAACAATATTAACTTCTATTAATAAAAGAGAGGAAGGAGACGTACGATTCCATGAGAGGCGAAGCTTGGGCGGAGTTGATACATATTCTCGAGAAGTTGCTGTCTAAGCTTTAACCAATAAGGAGAAGAAGTGGTACCCATCAACGATTAAAGAAGCGCTAGCAACTGCAAACTAGATCTAAGAAGAAGTGTGGTTGCAGCCTGCAGGGATCTAGGGTTTTGTCATTCTTTGGTGAAATTGGGGAAAGTCTGAAAGAGAGGGTTGGGAAAAAAATGAAACGAATGAAAGGAGGGGCTTTAATTATTATTTGCAAGTGTTGTTCAGTTCCTTTTTTTTAATTTTTTTTTTAAAATAACGTTTTAGAGGAAACTACTAAAAGGTCGATGTATTAGCTTAATGTTTCGTGGCAACCGACTAGTGAGAAATTACCTTTTGTGGCAAGGGCAGGTAAGTCGCAACGATAACTTTTTCAATAAAAAATGTCTTGGAGGGAAACACAAAAAATTATCAGATTTTTGTAGCGACTCAAGCAAAGACGCCACTCATATATCGCTTTTTTGTGGCGATTATTATATCGCCACTAAAGAAATCACTTTGGTGGCGATTTTTTCGAGTCGCCACGGAAACAACTACTTTTAGTTGCAACAACCGAAGTCGCCACGTAAAGCCGCCACAAAAAATCTAATTTCTTGTAGTGATATCAAGGGGTTCAACAAATCAACAGCCTATGACAAATTGACAATTATTGCATGTTTTACTAAGAGATGTGGTGAGTCCATGGGAAGAAAGTCCTTGATCTTTAATCATAGGTTTTGAATTTGAGTTTAGAAATGAAAAAACTAGTTCAAAGAATGAGTGTTTAATTTCCCCATTACAGCTTGTTTGGATGGTTGTAACCCATAGTATGGTATTGTATTGTTACAATGAGTACGACGTTTGTTTTGGTTGTTTTTTTAATTAATATTGTATGGTATTGTTAAATTTATAGTTATGTAACCATGAAAACTGTCACTTTATGTAACGACCGATTTGGTGGGATCGCGTCGTTACCTATTTTTTTTACCCTTTATCTTATTTTCAATTATTAAACTACGGTAAACGATATAGTCTATCCAAACGTTGTCCAGCACAAAACAATACAGTACCATACGATACAATACAATACAACACATTATGAAACGATGGGTAACAACCATCCAAACGGAGTGTTAATGATCAAATCTTACATTGCATGATCTTAATTAGGCTAGTTGATTCCAAATACCATATATTCCAATTCAAAAACAAAATAACTGGAAAACCTCTGTTCTTAATCTACTATAGTTAGGAAAGATGACAAGAGATTGAAAATGTTCCAAGATTCCACTATCTAATTGGAAAACCACAAGCAAGAAAAACAAAATGAATTAAAGAAAGTTAACCAGAGAGATATAGATTCAAGCTTGATCTGTGATCATGTGTCCAACGAAGATAGGTTAATACATAGGACCCATGGATACAATCACGTCGAATCGAGAAGAGGCTAAAATCCAGATAGGATTCTATGAATATACAGATATGAGACATGTCTCTATAATTTTCAATATATGTCAAATCCATGATACAAGGTGCTATTGTTACGCACCATGTGATGATAAGCCTTACATAGCCATAATTTACTTTGAGAATTGGCCATGCTCCTTTACAGTAGTCACATGCATGAGCTTCTGAGTGAAATAACAAAGACATGATATAGATTTGTATCCACTTTGACATCTTTGTCTGAAGTGCAAATCAAATCGTCAGGCACCACATATGCTCACTTTATTTTCTTCTCTTGTGCCCAAGGTCGACGACTTGCAAATGATTTAGTAATAGTTATTTCGAAATTAACATTTGTAGTGAAATTAAATTATGCTTTAGTTTGACCAATAACAAATGGTAAATATTTAAACTTTTATTATCTGCCCATTATAGAGCTCGTTTGAGTTAAACCATTTTTAAGAAATTTGAATTTTGTAACTTCTCACTTATTCTAATCACATAATTACTTATAAACTCATAATTTTTTAAAATTATCAAACACCCATTAATAGGATTACACAAATAGGCTCATGGTAAACAAATGTGTACATTTAATATAATTTAATAATTTCCAACTAAATCATGCACACCATCTTTGAAAAATGAGCGACTTGACTTATGTAAAATTACTACGTCCTCATTTATAAGACAATCTTTTTATAAAGAATTACAAGTTCTAGTATTTAGTAATAACAAGGTAACCTTCTAACTCTCTAATTTTTAATCCTTAATATATAAGAGTTTTATAGTCACATTAATTTTTATTAAACTTTTTGTTTTTCTTAAACTCATTCCTCGGAAAACAACATCACATAAATTGGACGGCAATATATGATACTGTAATTAACAATTAAGTTGCTTGATTGTGAACATGTCAGTGACGTAGTTCGTGGGGCTCATGGGGTAGTAGTTGATTAATTGTTAAAGAAGAAAACCAAAGAGATTCTTCGAGACGCCTTTGTTATTGCCATTATAGAAAGGATTCGTGAGCCAAAGGTTTACTTTTGCTTTTTTACGTAGCAGACCACTTATACTTGCTTCATCCTTAGGAATATTAAACAAATACGCCAAATCATAATCGCTTATCTAATAGGGGAAGGAACAATCCGGATACAAGTAAACTGTAAAGTATAAAATCAACCAAATAAAAAATTCAAAATTATCACAATTACAAGAAAGGTGAAAGAAACACAAAGCCGTGGCCAAAATCAAAACCCCACCAAAATTTACAAAATTTTGCTAAATTACAGAAGGCATTTACAATTTTCGACTTTTCATTTTTCTATATTTGTCCATAATTACTTTGTTGGACTTGTAATATACAAACAAAGAAACAAAACAAAATAGGAACATGTAGGGACAATTTAGACTGACACACCAGAAGTTCTTGTTACTGTAGTTGCAGCGGCGTTACCGGATCTTGGTTGCCGTAGAAGATCAATCAGTGTCTCTGCCTGTTCGCAATTACATACACAACAACACGACAAAAACGCAAGACACTCATTAGACTAATAATTTACAATAATCAAACACTTACATTATTCTAATAATATACTTTCTCTTACTTAAGCTATTAAAATCACATATCCCACTTACTTCATCTCTATCAATTTATACATAGATAATCAATGTTTATATAAATAAATCAATGTATTTTTAACTCTTTTATGTTTTTGTCTTCTCTTTTTACTTGTCTTAATCATTAGGTAAATGGTAGAAGAGTATACTTTTTGATATAAAAAGGATAGAGCCGGCCTATTACATATTCATGTTAAGCCAGCTTAACAATTACATTAAATCAACAAATTACATTGTAACTTGATTATGATTAAATCTTTTTTTACTTTTGAATTAGTTACTATGTATAACATGTTTAATTTGATGTAATTATCGAGTACACGTAACTATTCACTTACAAATGTGTGCTACAAATTACTAGTATATATGAATTTCTGTTAACTAAACGTGTGGTTAAGAGAGAGCCAAGTCTTAACTCTTAAATAGGATAATAATCTGACCTTTGCTACAACTAAACACTAATCAAAAGATTCAAAACAGAGAATATTTTAGAAACAGCACCTAAAAGAACGAAATTTAACCAAAAAATCCCTTTCCTAAAAAGCGATAGCTTAATGGGCAGATACATTGTTCCGAAACTAGTAGCACTACTTTATTCACCTAACAGTAAAGACATGTCCTTATCCAATTACCATTCCCAAGCACCATAATTTTATAACACAACTTTCTCTTTACATCTAAGCTTAGCACACTTAATTAAATACTAGTACTAGTTTAAATAATTTACTAATTACACTATTAACATTGCAACGCAGCCTTACAGACATGGACGGAGCTACCCTTCGGCAACACCGAAAACTTACACTATATGCAATGTAAAATTGATATTTTATACCTACATACTATATATTGAACTCCTCGACACAAATTAAAATTTTACTTTTTTTAATTTTTGAATCTACTTGTTGAAAATACTACGTCCGGCCCATGTATTAAAATTTTACTTTTTAAATTTGTGAATATACTGGTTGAAAATATTATGTCCGCCCCCGATTACAGATAGAACATTCAATATTGATCAACTGTTAGTAACTTATTCTTATTTTCAGTTAAGGTAAGCATGAATTCTCAATATTCCTTTAGATATGGTCGAATCTAAGAAATTAAACAATGGACATTTCCGCCTTCTTTCTAAAGTAGTACTTCTTTTGTCCCATTTAAATAAGAGTTTAAATAATATTCATCGCGACTTAAACTTTTATTTTACGGTATCAGGCTATCACCTAATTAAAAGATTATTACAAATAAACTTTCAAATATTTTTACTTGTTTTAATTAACATATCACTTAAAATGGGAATTATTTTTTACCTTCCGTTTGGCGCGACTAGTTCCAGATTGGGACAAAGCGACCAAAGGAGGAATAGCACCTTCACGAGCCACCATAGTCCGATAAGCCACACTATCTTCACAAAGCTGTAACAATATGGCAACCGCAATTTCCTTCTGCCGTTGTGTTCCAACCTCAACGATCTCAACCAACACCGGAATTCCCCCTTCCTCCACCACAGCCGCCTTAGCCTCCGGGACAGACACCAATTCACTCACAACAAACGCCGATTTATCAACCATATTTGAACTGAAATCCGCCATTAGTTCAACTAGAGGCTTCATCACACCTGCCTGTATCGCTCGTACTTTATTCTCCTTCACAGAACACAGCGAGTACAACGCTGTCGACGCGTCCTTTTTACCCCGAAAATTTCCTGTTTCTAGTAAGTTTACTAATGGAGCGATTGCTCCTGATCTTCCAATAGCAATTTTATTCTCTTCAATTTGCGATAGCCTGAGAAGAGCACAAGCTGCGTTCTCTCTAGCTGTCGCGTTCCCCATTCTTAGGGCTCGAACCAACGGTTTAATAGCCCCTGATGCAGCTATAAGTTCCTTATTCTCATCACAAAGTGACAAATTCAATATCGCTGTAACTCCATTTTCTACAAGCTGACTATCAGACGAGGTGATCAATGAAATCAACGGTTTAATTGCTCCAGCTCTAGCAATTTTGATACGATTTTCGGGCTTGTTTTTCGCCAGTAATCTGATTTCTATTGCAGCTTGCTTTTGTTCGTCCAGTGAACCTGACTCGAGATCGGACACGAGTTGTTGGATTAATTCGTCCGAGTTTTCGGATGCACATGAGAGGAATAATTGTCGACTTTTTGAAGATGTATTTGTGAATTCTCCGGATCTGTCGCTGTTACAATCACTGAAAGCTGAGGAACTTTCATTGATACTTAGGTTGTTGAAGGTTCTTCCTAGGTATGTGAAATTTGATTGTACTTCAGTTTCCATATTCGGAGATTTTGTTTTCAGTTCATGAAATAATAACAGTTCAATTTTGTGATTATATTGCAAAATGAGAGGATTGAAACGACAGCGTTTTGGTGGCTGCGTTGGAGGAGAAGGTTTATGGTTTGGTCAATGGGAAGAGGAATGAATATAAGAGAGAGTGGATTAGGATTTAGGGTGTAGGGGGAAGTGAGGACACGTGGATTACCGTACCGAATCACAGTCTCTTTGCACGTGTGAAGGGTGTCTCTAAATGCGTGCGTAGAAGGTGCCCCATTCGCTAGCTCTTTTTTCCGTCCTCCTTTTTTTTTTTTTTTTTTTTTTTTCATCTATCCAATTTAATAAAAATAATGTTAGAATCAACTAGTGTGCATACTAGTTAACTTATATGCATAATCGATATATCCTGCTACTCCTTCCAGCTCATATCATAGACTTAATAAAGTTGTAGCAATTGATATGTTTCAATCTCAAATAAATTTTAAATAAGATTTGAATCTTTACTAGTATAAATATAGTGTTGATTGAAGTGGATCTCATAAAAGTATTATGACGAATATAATGCAGAGTGCTGGACGTTTTCATGAAAAGGATCATAGAAATTAGACAGCATATATGGATGATACAATATAAAGTAAATATACTAATATGACCCTAGCTACAACATATTTACTCTGATTATTATCGTCTATATAGATCTTCCTTTTTGTCAATTGTGTTAGTATATACGGCCTCCGTCCCAAATTAGTTGACATTTTAGCAAGATTTATTTGTCCCAAATTAATTGACGCTTTAAGATTTCAAGACAAAATATATTAGTTATTTCCAACTATACCATTAATAATTACAAAAATTCTCAAGAAAAGCTAATAGTCAAACATTAAATAGGAGTAATATAGTAAAATATACACCATATTTAATAATTTTTTTAATGGACGTGAAAAATCTAAAAGCGACAACTAAAATGGGACGGAAGGAGTATATTTTACCAAGTCTGCGTGACCTCCAAGATTTCGTACCTTTCCGGCCTTGTGATTCTGGATCTTCCTCATCATCTTTTAACATATTCACTTACCACTATTTCGCACCTTCAGACTTTGTGTATGTGGAGGTTGAACATGACCAAATCATCTTAAGTGATTGTATTTCATCATATATCCAATGCGTGTTATTTGCACATTTTAAGTAATATGGTCATTTTTAATATAGAGGCTGTCTGGGTTAGCTTTTAAATCACTTTTGGTGGTAGAAATATTTGGTAAGGGTAAATTTGCTTAAAAGCAATTGGCTTTTAAGTCAAAAATAAGCTAAAAGCAAGAAGCTGGCCAATCCCAACTTATTGAATAGCTTTGACCAATGATTTTATAGTTTTATCTTTTATATTTTTTTTCTAATTTCACTAATACCCTCATTAACAAAGGGTTTACATTATCCTTCCATTTTTTTAAATGAGATTTAGTCTTTTAACATAAAAAAATATTTTTTTTACAAAACAGCTCTGCAACTTATTTTTCAATTTCAACACTTCTATCCAAATACATAACTGCTTATTTACAAAATAAGCTCCAACACTTCAAAACTCAAAAATACTTTTAAACACAAGTACTTATTATATGGTTGCACATTCATTTATGTCATTTAGCTTTGCAACACTCTTTGTTTAGATGTGCCGGTAGTCCAACATGTAGTCTCATACTATATTACAAGTCTTATAATTAACTTATCGTATCGAAATTGTAGCAGATGCGCAAAGATGGCTAATTTCTATTGTATCTACTGAGATTTAAATCTCGATTTTCCTTAAATTTGTTATCAGGAACTACACGTATGTAATCTGCTCGTTTTAACAGAAGAGGATATATCTAACTTGACTGTGTTAAACATCCAAGTCCTTATTCTCATTCCATGTACCAAATATCCATTTTCAAAACAACGTGTTAATTGAAATGCAGGTACAAAAGAAGAAACAAATATTGGTCAGCTGATATTATCAGGTTTCTGGAGATTCTCTTTCTTAATGTCTAGTGGTTCAAATTGAATTGGTCAGTTCGGAAGGACCTAAGAGTTTGGTATCAAGGAAAACAATAAAGAGAGCTAACCTGTTGTTTATTTATTTATTTATTAAGGAGTAATGGTTTCTCCAAATTAAGTTGATTAAATAAATGATTTAGTCCATTTCATGCATATGTGGCATAAGCGCGCATAGCATTGAACCAATGGTAATGCTAGTAAAATTTCTTAAAGTTGTACCTAACTTATGATTATGAAGTAGTTATAAGATCTTTCCATCATCTAACACCCACTCTCTTTGTCTAGCTAATTCCCTTTATAGGCTTTAACTATTCTATGGTAAGGATTTGCTACCAGTGTATAATTGGTTAATAGTCTAACACTAATAATTTATCTGCGTGGTGTTTAAACACAAAAATAAAAATAAAATGCAAGACATATATTTTCATCTTAATTATCTCTAAACTATGATAGATTAATATGTATCTTTACTTCAATATTTGATTATTCTAATTAAATTAATTAGTTTAATGTTAAAGACAGTGTGACTGTGTGAGTAAATATTTTTGCTGATGTATTATTTTTCCTCTAAACAATTCAAATGTGACTATTTTACATCATAAGATAATAAGTAAGCAAAACTTAGATGATAAAATAGTTAGGAATCTCTGTATTTGAGTGCTTTCAAATCATTGGCTGTTTTAAAAAGTCAAGTTACGAACTAATTGGATGTTAATTAAGCAAAAACTATGTAAGTAAATTTTAATTTATGACTTGAAATTCAAGAAAGACACTTGGTAGAAACTTTTTATGTTTATAGAAAAAATTGTTTGAAGTATAATTAATTGAACTCGATTATACAAAAGATAGACTAATGCAATTGCATAAAACGTTCAAATCCGACAGGTAAATAAGAATACTCATTCAAAATCCTCTAAAAACGCCAAAAATTTTCCATTTAAAGTGTTTAGTTAAACTTAAGGACCCGTTTGTCCATCGAAATTTTTTTGCTTTTTTCCAAAAAATTTTTGAAAAACATGTTTGTCCATGAAATTTTGTGATTTTTTCAACTTTTTTTGGAAAACAGTTTTTGAAAAACCAAAAAGTGGTTTAGAGCACTTTTTCAAGTTTTTTCAAAAAAAGTTTCTTCTCCTCTCACAAAACTCTACCTTTTTTTCAAGTGAAATATATGTCCAAACACAACTTCAACTTCCAATACCATTTTTCAACCCAACTTCAAAAACTCTTTTTCCAAATATTTTTTCAAATCTATGGCCAAACGGCCACTTAATGTGTCTTTCTTTTTTTTTTTTTTTTTCAAAAAAGTGTCTATTTTAGTCAACGGCCCACTGGGATTTGTGGTCCTTGATATTAAAAAAGATTGAACTTTTTATATGGACCACGTCACGTTCTATAGAGACTGACACGTGGATGGACCGGAAGCTCATGTTACTATGTGTTCACACATGAAGAAATTATGGTCTAATTTTAAGCCTTAAGAATTTATTAAATCTGTTTAAATTGGTCTTTTTTTAGTTGGCACCATTATCTGAAAGGGAAAAAGAGAACCCCAAAACGGAAAAAGAGGAAAAAAAGTAGTGGCCAAACACGATTTTATTTTGTTAGTGTCAACAAATAAAATATATATTTTGACAATGGAACACGATCTTTCATCAAATGGAAGCTATTGAAATTCGAATGGACCCATAAACTAAGAAGATGAAAAGATTCCACATCTCATGCACTTGTTTAAACATCCATTCAGCGAGGGGTCAATTTCAATTCCTTGTTAGGTATGAATGTTTTATAGTACATGATTTTACTATGCTATACTTACTATGGTATGAAATAAAATGCAATGTTGCTTGTTCAGCTTGCCATAGTCGAATATACCAAGTGAAGAAATATTGGCCCAAAAACTTCCAAAAAATCCTTCCAAAAACTATGTCCAAACCGTAGCTAAGTTTAAGGTTATTTCCAATAACTGGTGCAAATAATAGAAGCATAAGCTACTTCATACGAGAGGAAATATCAAATTTCGATGGTTTAAAAGCATAGATTGAGTAATATTGCGACAATTTTTTTTAGTTTATTTATTTTTAATTAGAAAGGTTAAATTTGTGCTATATCTGGGGAAAACAGAGTAATTCATACTGATCAGTTGGTTTCAACGTTGAAATAAAAATGCATTATGTGCAATTGAGTAGAGTCAGTAGATAGAGTCAATAGACAATTACAAATTAACCATATACTTCTAAGCAGATGGCAAAGATTTGTAGACTGGAAGGTATATAACCCAACTGTTGTGTCGAAAAGGATTGAAAGGAAACGGTAATATAAGGCACAAACATTTTCTCCAAAGAAATTATAACATCCCGACAAATATACGTACTAGCAATAGTTTCTTCCTCTTCCCCCATTTTTTCTTTCTTTTGAAGGAATGTTCAGGGGCGAAACTACAATGATGTTAGGGGTGTCACGGGACACTGCTCCGTCAAAAAATTTTACTAGGTATTTATATATATTTTTTATGGAAAATAATAATAATATGTATAAAAATTAATATTGTGACACTACTTGATCATATAAGGGTTAGTGGTCTGGTGGTTTAGCACTTAGTAGTGAGCATTAATGTCCTTGGTTCGAATCTCGTTAGACTTAGAATTTTGTTTTAAATCTTCCAATTTTTAATATCTAATAAAATGATACTAGCTGGTATCGAACCGTGAACTTTCAGTAAATAAAAATAGTGCAATACCACTTACACTACAGTAAATTTTGTGAACATGATGCTCTTATAAGCTTTTATTCATTTATTCATTTTTTAAATGTGACACTGCTGGCAAGAAATCCTGCGTACGCCACTGGGAATGTTCATATGAGTACTTGAACATTAATGGTGTTTCTTATCTTGTTTGTTTTCGTCTTATTTTCAAAATATTGTTTGCCTTCAAAATTTTCAAATATTTTTTTAAGCCGAGGATCTATCGGAAATTGCCTCTCCATTTTGGTGGAGGTAAGGTCCGCGTATATCTCACCTTCTCCAGACTCCATTTGTGGGATTATACTGGGTATGTTGTTGCTGTTTGAAGGAATATTTAATTAGCTTACTTCCTCACAATATAAGCCTATTGTAAGAAATTAAATACCGTAACAGGAACAAATTTGCGTACCTGTCAACGTAATCAACACAGCGGAAGTTTGTTTGATGTTTGTCCAAAGTCGGACTTCGAATCACAAAGGAAACAAAGTACAAATACCACAAACTAAATGTCCTAACTTGTGTGTTTTTCTTTTAGAAGTTAGAGATCACCGTTCTTTTTTGGAATGATATATTGTATATAGAGGAAAGTAAAAGAACCTCCTTTTATTGTAGAAGAGAAGAAGTGGTTACTGGAGATTATGGGAAATCCCACTTTCCATGTTTTCCTGAACATGTGTTAGTGGTCTCCCAAAGACAGTAACTTCCCAATTAAATAAAACTTATTTATTTATTTATTTTGTATTCAACTCTTCTAACCGGGTCGGGTCAGTCCACATGGGCGACCCACCCAATACAAAAATATCCAACATCTCCCACTTCGCACATGGTGGACTGAACTCATACCAGTACCATGCCAATAACACACAAAATTCATACAGACAAATAGTTAGTGCGACCTGCGAGCGTTATGATGAGCTAAACCTATTAAGGTTGTACAATAGCTTCATATAAAAATCCAATCACATACGAAAAGGATTTATTATAAACACGAGGATCTTATTACTCGCAATACCCCAGACTTTATACGCTATTCTAGTAGCTAGTTATCCGATCCCTCATCCTCGAACGAGGTGAACTCGAGTTCCTATTTAACTTTGTATCACAATTACACTTGAAACCCTCATGGTAAATGTAATGGTCGACCTGTGAATACAAGTTAAGTTGTAAATTGTTTTAATTGTCTTCCCTTTCTACTTGAATCTATTCATCCCAAATCAGCTGCTTTCCTAGACATGCACCGTATTGCCGAATCACTCGTGGCTATTAGTAGCATGCTAAAGTAGCAACACAAATTGGTACTTCAAGAGACAGTAGAAGGTCAAAGGGTATTCCAATGAAAAATCATATTGATTTTTTTTAGGGTCTCACACAATGAAGAAGCAGGGATCTTTTCTTCTATTACCCTATTGGTCGATCAGCACACGTGGTATGAAACACGTGCTACGGTGTTCTTGCCTAATTTGGCGCTTGTGTCTTATTTCTAAATATATAAACACCGTACAAATCTTGGTCTAGACACTTCTAAATCTCTAACCCGAGTTTTTCTTCAAGCAATCCTCAAATCCAATTTGTTTGAAAAAACTCACATCTGGCTTACAAAAAAAAGTCATATAGGATATACTAATCTATAAGTCTGAAATCTAATCAAGACCGACCATTTAAACTATTTATGACCTTGTACAATTCAAGGTTATAATTGGTCTCATCTCTGCACGTTCCTTGACGTCCTCGCGACTTGTTCGACACACTTATCACAAATAAATTCCATCACACGCACATGAGATTTAATACAAACTCAATAATATATATAGATGAGTATAACATTCAAATTGTTCTACAATACATAAATTTAGTCATATCCTACGCAAACCTAGAGCCATTACATGTTTCTCAAACTGGTCTCTAGATATTGCCTTTGTAAAAGGACCAGTTACCATTTTTAGTGTAGGCATGTATTGTATTGGAACTTCACCACTTGCAACTATGTTTCTCAAGTACTTATACTTGGTATCAATGTGTTTGGTCTTTTCATGATGCTTAGGATCTTTATAAAATCAATAGCCGCCTCACTATCACAATATAAAATTATCGATCCTTCAGGATTCTTTGCAATATCTAGATGCTCAAAGAATCTCTTCAACCAAATAGCTTTTTGTACTGCATATGTATAAGCTACAAACTCAGCTTCCATAGTTGAAAGAGCAATACAAGTTTGTTTCTTACTTTTCCATGAAATGGCCCCACCATTTAGTAAGAAAGCATATCCAGATGTTGATTTTCGTTCATCCAAGTCAACAGCCCAATCAGCATCTGTATAACCTCTCAACATCAAATCAGATCCACCATAGCATAGTGAATAATCTGTAGTTCCTTTCAGGTATCGAAATATCCTCTTCACTGCTTTTCAATGATCTTTTCCAGGATTGGATTGATACCTGCTAACTAGACCTACGGCATAACAGATATCAGGACGAGTACACAACATAGCGTACATCAAGCTCCCGATAGCACTTGAGTATGGAAATCGAGGCATTTCATCCTTCTCTCTTTGCGTCTGTGGACACATTTCAAGACATAAAGCTTCACCTTTCGCTACAAGAGTATTCGTGGGTTTGCACTTACTCATCCGAAAGCGTTCCAGAATTTTTTTTATATATATATTTCTTGAGACAGACTCAATAATTTTTTGGAACGGTTTCTTTGGATCTTAACTCCTAGGATATAGTTTGCTTCACCCATATCTTTCATGTCAAATGACTTTGAAAGCCATGACTTGATAATCTTTAGATACTCCAAACTATTTCCAGCCATCAATATATCATCCACGTAAAGAGAAAGAATTACAAACATATCATTGGACCTTTTAACATAAATGCAATGGTCTTCATCAAACATAGTAAAATCATATGAGATCATTTCTTTATGAAATCTCTAGTACCATTGCCTTGAAGACTGCTTTAGACCATAAATAGATCTTTTCAATTTACAGACCTTATTTTCTTGGCCCTTAACAATGAAACCTACAGGTTGTTCCATGTAGATTTCCTCGTTCAATTCTCCATTGAGAAAAGCTGTCTTCACATCCATTTGATGTAATTCTAGATCTAAACGCGCAACAATAGCTAAAAGTAAGCGAATTGAGATAAACTTCACAACTGGCGAAAAAGTATCCTCATAATCAATTCTTGCTTGCTGAGTAAAGCTCTTTGCTACCAGTCGTACCTTGTATCTTTCTATCGATCCATCCGCTTTACGTTTAATTTTCAGAACCCATTTGTTCTTAATTGCTTTACACTCAGGCGGAAGATCAACTAAGTCCCAGACTTTGTTGGTTCTCATGGACTCTAACTCTTCTTTCATTGATTTCATCCACTCATCCTTTTCAGGGCTCGATAAAGCCCCGACAAGGGAATTTGGTTCATTCACTTCCAATGCCGATACCAGGAAAACGTAATCCTCTATATCATAAGTACGTTTAGGTACACCTTTCCTGATACTCTTTCTTAATTGAAACTCAGATGCACAAGAAGGATCTTGTATTGAAAAGCCCCCACTCGGATCAGCACCATATTCTTGATGAATTAGATCATCAAATGTGTCAGAAGACACTTGCTGACCATCTGATTTCAACATTTCATAAAGAGGCTCCCCATCCTTTACTTCACCCTTCTTAGGAAAATCATTTTCTAAAAATGTGACATCTCGTGATTCAATTTCAGTAACACTTCCATCCTCCAATTCACCAATAAACACATACCCTTTGGAGTGTTCTGAGTATCTTATAAAGATACATTTCTTGCCTTTTGGACTCAGTTTACCAAACTTGTTAAAAGAATCTTTTATAAATGCAGCACAACCCCAAGGTCGTAAATAACCCAAGTTTGATTTCTGACCGGTCCATAGCTCATAAGGAGTGGAAGGAACTGACTTAGAAGGCACTCTATTCAATATATAGGCTGCAGTTAATAACGCATCTCCCCAAAAAGAGATAGGTAAATTAGCTTGCGCCATCATTGATCTTGTCATATCCAATATAGTTCTATTCCTCCTTTCTGCTACACCATTTTGCTGAGGCGTATAAGGAATAGTTAATTGTCTGGTGATTCCTTTTTCACTACACAAGTCAATAAATTGTCTTGAAAGATATTCACGCCCTCTATCAGTTCTTAGAGTTTTTATACTCTTGTCTAATTGATTCTCAACCTCATTCATGTATAGTTTGAAGCACTCAAGTGCTTCGGATTTATGAAAAATCAAATAAACATAACCAAAACGCGTGAAATCATCAACAAACGTAATGAAGTACAAGGCACCAGATCTTGCCTTCACGTTCATTTGACCACAAATATCTGAATGGATTAATTGCAATGGGAAGTCAGCTCTCTTAGCCTTCCCAAAAGGTTTACGTGTAATCTTTCCGGCAAGACATTGTTCACAAGTTGGCATTTCAATTTTCGAGAAAAAACTCAAGTGTCATTCCTTCGCCAATCTATTTATTCGATCTTGCCCAATGTGACCTAATCTAGCATGCCATGTAATAATGTCAACATCTCTATTACTAGAAGAACATGCCATAACACAACGGTCCACATAATAGTCATAAGTAGAAGGATTACAACTTAACACAAAGAAACCATCATAAATATGTCCAGAACCATTAAAAAAATTGTCTTGAGTAATTCTCACAACATTGCGACTAAAGTTTAAACAGAAACCTAAATTAAGAAGGACAGACACAGATATTAAGTTCCGTCGAATTTCTGGAGCATATAGGACGTCATGCAACATCAAAGTACGGCCACCACACAAGTCAATCCTGCAAGTGCCAAGACCTTTGACTTCAACCTTCGCATTATTTCCTAAATATATCCACCTTGATCCAGATGGTACTCGACGGTACTCCACAAACGCTTCTTGATCACGGGTCACATGGTCGGTGGCCCCTGAGTCTACAATCCACACAACATAAGATTCAGTTAATAAAACTGTGCTAGAAACAAATGTAGCATTTAGAGATGCATTTTGAAATGCTACATTTTTCGGCTCAGTGCATTCACGAGCAAAGTGTCCCGGTACTTGGCAGTTGTAGCATTTCATCTTGCTCTTGTCTTTCTTCTTAAAGAACCGTTTTTCCTTCTTAGGGTTTGGTTTGTTTCTATTCTTTGAGGGTCCCTCACTAGTCTCCTTGCCCTTTCCGCCTTTCTTTCAATCATTTTTACGCTTGAATCCTGAAGCCTTTTTACCACTTGATTCTGCCACATAGGCAGTGGGTTTTGCAACAGCAAGCCTCTCATCTTCAAGCTCAACATGGCGAGCAACATCACCAAAAGTTTTGATGCTGTCATTGTGGGTCAAGTTTACTTTCAAATGTTCCCAATTACTTGGAAGAGACCGGATCACTGCCTGAACCTGCTGCTCGTCAGAGAGAATATGACCAGCACTTTTGAGTTGAGCTATCATGTTTGACATTACCCTAAGGTGTTATTTGACACTGTGGTCATGACGCTTCTTATAAGTGTCAAATTTGATAGTCAGCTGTCTAAGGTGGGTCACAGTAGTACCCCCATATGTTTCTCTCAAATGTGTCCATATGGCATGAGCAGTAGGGAATTGTTCACATTCGTGAATGAAATCATCCACAACTGAGCTTACAATGATTCCACGAGCAGTGGCATCTTTATTTTTCCAAAAATATTAAGCCTCAAGATCTCTCCTATGTTGGGTAGTGTTACCCTCATCTGGGCAAACATGACATGGTTAATGGCTTCTAGAGCATCTTGCTCTTCCAGCACATACCACATCTTACGGCTCCAAATATCATAATTTTCGCCGTTTAATTTGTCACCCTTGTTTAAGTCGGCAATGATAGTTTTTGATGCCATAGTCTATTAAATGAAACAATAATGCAAGTGTTTTTATTACTCATCATTCTCGCATGTGATATACACACTTAGGCAAGTCAATTAAATAAAATATTAATTTTACACTTAGTATAGAATCGAAAGGTTACTATGTTTCCATTCATCATCTACACCTAAATGCTTCACTAATATTTTATAAAATCATTTCTCATAGTGTGTATTTCGTCAAGATTTTTAATTTCATGTCATACTTATTTTAATTGTCACACATATAAATAAGCAAATAAAAAAAATATGAAATCTTGCAAACAAATACTAAAGTTTCATTAATAAAAAAAATTACAAGTAGTTGTAGAGACGATTCTCCCACTCGGCTTCAAATTTAAGAATATAAACCCAAAAAGGTTCACTTGGCCAAACCTCGTGATAAATATCAGTTAAAATACTACCTAAAGGTTCTCCAAGTGTACTAAAATTGCTAAGGCTTCCCAATCATAAAGTTCAATTTTGCCAATAGCATCAATTAGTGCATCTCGGGTAAACTGATAATGTTCAATTGGATCAGCTAGTGAAGTCCTAAGCTCTCTAAATTTCTTTTCTATTTCCCTTCGTATAGCCCTTGCATCCCTTAGCACATTTTGCATCGTCCTGGAAACATCATTTCTTATGACTTCACATCCTCGGGAATATGTCATACGACGGCGTACTCTTCTACGTTGTCCTCTTGCTCAATTTCCAATAACACTCCCACTTGGAGCAAGTCGAGCTTGTCCCTGTTCAGCCATGTCTGAAATAGGAACAATGAAACAATAAGAATGGACATACCATTCAATGTGACAACATATGCCACATTTACTTATAGAAGATTTCATGTAAGGGTTGTATACCATTATAATAGTTTGGCTATTACGAAGTCATTCGAAGAGAAACACATTTATAGGCAGAACTTCAACACTTCATATCTCACTCATTTTAAATCCGTTTATCATCATATAATATATCAACGGAAAGCTTGTGACGAGTAGATTCTGAAAATATATAACCCATATTTTAATTCTAAACCAGTAATTTTCAGAAATCAAATTACAGAACGCAGTTTTTCATAAAATTGTCACAATTTTCAGCATAACTTCAAAAATTCGTATCTTACTCGTTTTAAATCCGTTTTTGATGAATAATATATCAACGAAAAGCCTGTAATGAGTAGATTCTAAAAAATATATGTATCATGCCGAAAATTAGTTATGGGCTAGACTAATTTTAATTTTAAGACATTAAATTATGCTGTTAACATTCAATCCATGACTTGGAAACAATTAACAAGAACCCTAGGCTCTGATACCAATTGTAAGAAATTAAATACTGTAACAGGAACAAATTTGTGTACCTATCAACGTAATCAACACAGCGGAAGTTTGTTTGATGTTTGTTCCAAGTCGGACTTCGAATCACAAAGGAAACGAAGCACAAATACCACAAACTAAATGTCCTAACTTGTGTGTTTTCTTTTAGAAGTTAGAGATCACCGTTCTTTTTTGGAATGATATATTGTATATAGAGGAAACTAAAAGAACCTCCTTTTATTGTAGAAGAGAAGAAGTGGTTACTGGAGATTATGGGAAAACCCACTTTCCATGGTTTCTTGAACATGGGTTATTGGTCTCCAAAATCTGTAACTTCCCAATTAAATAAAACTTATTTATTTATTTATTTTATTTTGTATTCAACTCTTCTAACCGGGTCAGTCAACATGGACGACCCACCCAATACAAAAATATCCAACACCTTTAACTCGGGAAAAAGCCAAAAACAAAACATTAACATACCTTTCCACCTTACATATACCTTCGCTATAAACAATCGCCATCTAACTAGTAATTAATGTCGAAGACAAGGCTCCAAGACGGGACCAAAAAACGGAAGGTTCAGTCGCTGTTGAAAAAGTGAAGTCCTTTCTTTTGATTTTTCCTCTTAATTTTTCCCTTCTAAAGTGACAAAGCACAAATGCCATGATTAAAGCGTACATACTCAAATTATTGCTAAATTTTCGGGCTTGAGAGGGGTGTGGGTGGGGGAGGTGCTAGATTTATTATCTTCTGTTTAATGAATTTTTAGTACAAGACTTAGGGAAGAAATTTGATGATCGATGTTGAACAAGGATGAATTTAGAGTTATGTGAGACGATGTGTTTGCTATGATGGAAGTTGTTGTACATAAAAATAGTTTTTTTTAGAGAGATGTTTGGTTGGTAAAATTATAAATAATATTAGAAATCAATGAATTTTTTTGAATGGAAGTAGCAGCTGAAATAAGTATCATAAAGTTAGAATTTAAGATAATTCTAATGGAAATTACTTTTACCAATAAGTGAGAAAAATTATATTTTCAAGGGATGTAACCGAAGAAAAAAAAGGGATTACTATGTTGGTGGAGTTCAAATTCCACTGTTCTTTCCTCTATAACCATATAAAGTAAATTCTTTTTGTTTAACTAATCAGAAAATATTTCTCCTTTTGATATATTTCTAGTTAGGCAAAATACATATATAGTCCCTTAAAGTTGGCGCCAACTGTCAGTTTGACCCTCCAATTTTCCGAATGATTTTTCAGATACCTCATTTAATTTTGAACTGAAATTTTTAAACACCTCACCCCGACAATCCATACGAGTGAAGTGCAATTTATGTTGACGTGTCACACAAACCAATAATTACACGTTAGATAAAATTAACTAATTTTAATTGTATATAAAAATAATTATATATTTTCTATAGAAAAACAAAAAAAGGGAACATAGAACCCCTCCCTTTACTTTCCCCTCCCTTCCAAGCAGTCTTCTTCCCCACAAAACTCATGACTGCCCTAATTAAGTACTTGACCCCAAATTATTTTTGTCGTTCTCTTTCCATCTTTGTTTCCATTTTTTGTTTTTGTGTTTTTCTTTCTTATTTTGTCACCATTAAAGCTCAAATTTTTTTTTGTGACCATTCCATTGTTGCCGGAGAAGAGAATTTTACGATGAGCACTGTGAAACCGTCTTCTTCAATCGTTGATCCTCCACCCTGCTCCCCTTCTGCTGCTTGTTTTTAGGCAGAAGTCGTTGAAGCACTACGATATTGACTTGAGATTTGAACGAAGTTCTTCTTTTTAGTTTATGGTGGTTTATTTCCGTGGTTGTGGTGGCTTATTGTCATGACTTTAATTGGTTTTTTATGGTAATGAATGGTGCAGTGTTATGAACTATTGCAAGGTATGGGACTTGAATTCCACATCGGCCAAATGGGGGCTGTTGTGGGGTTTATATAGGCTTGGGCTCTGCCACCTTAATAGCTAGCTTTTGGGGTGTGGTTCTCCCAAGGTTGTATCAATGGTATCTGAGCCACTCACCACTCTTCATACACCGTGTCTTGAATGGTGACGCCGATATTGCAGTATTCGCCCGGGGCTAGAAAGTGTCTAGCGCACAGCCGTCGAGGACGACAGATGCGGAGCGTGGTGGTTTATTATGAACTATTGCAAGGTATGTGACTTGAGTCCCACATCGGCCAAATGGGGGCTGTTGTGGGGTTTATATAGCCTTGGGCTCTCCCACCTTAATAGCTAGTTTTTGGGGTGTGGTTCTCCCAAGGTTGTATCATGCACTGGTGGTGAAAATAGAGAGACGAACGATTAATTAAATTTTCTTTATCCTTTATGGGATCCAAACATTTCAAAATAATAAATCTGATTTGCAATTTCTTGTTTGTAGTTGTCTTATTTTGTTTGCACTGAATATAATCGATTTATTGCATTCTGGTTGCTGGCGCAACAATGGTTTGTTTAAAATAGAGCTTTATGTGCTTTTAATAGGTGGTGTATCATAAACGTTGTTTTGAGGCGGTGTTTCTGTATTTTCTTGGTTTGTTTAAAATAGAGCTTTATGTTCTTTTAATAGGTACTGTATCATAAACGTTGTTTTGAGGTGGTGTTTTTGTATTTTCTTGGTTGTTTGGGTAGCAATAATGGTGGTTTTGAGGTGGAGTTAGCGAATGGTAGGGAGAAATCAAGAGGAAGATGAATGAGTGAGAAAAATGGGGTCCACGCATTGCTTTTGAGGAAAAACAAAAAGATAAACATGATTTACAACAGTTTCACTCGCTTCAAAGTGCGTGTAAATCACACGTTTTGCCACATCATAATGAGGTGTTTAAAAATTTCAGTTCAAAGTTAAATGAGGTGTTTGGAAAGTCATGCGAAAAGTTGGAGTGTCGAACTGACAACTAGGGTAAACTTTAAGGGGCTGTTTATGTATTTTGCCTTCTGTTAATAAAACAGTAAAAATTGTATTTCTCATGAAATATTTTTTTTTTTTTATGAAAAATGACTTAAAAGTGATGGGGCATTACCCAAGTTCTCCATAAAAGATCTCAAGTTGTACTAACTTAAATGACTTTGTGGATATAGGATGGACCACAAGGCCACAAGAAGAGTTATATTACACACTTAAAACTTCCAACTACTAGTAACGGTTATAACGGATAAACGGTCTCTTAAATAGTGACTTTGTTTGGGATTATAATTTATTTTTCAGACTTAGCTAGGTCTGTTATATTGACAATAGAGATGTAAATTAGATCCATATAAGCTAAATAGTATTTGTAATATAAAGAATCGCACATGGACTATACAATCAGCAGGGTAGTTAGGAGGTTAGTTATGCAGGGTCATTTATATAATTTCATAGAGTTAGTTAGGATTTCTCAAATTGTGTTATTTCTTTCTCAGCTTAGCTGCAGTTAGTTAGGGATTGTGGAATCAGTTCTTGATCTATAAATACCACTGTAATCAGTTTGAGAGAATATTCTCTTATTCTCCTAATTCTTTCTCTCTTTAATTCCGATAGTGATTCTTTTTCAGGAGTTGTTCTTCACTTCAATTCCTTAGAGAATTACAATTTATGATCTTCATCCAATTTAGTGTTGACACGACCCAAAATCCGGTTAGGCCGTGAGGGCATCTGACATCCTCCCCTAGACCCGTCGGACGAACCCTTACCAATTAAATTAGGAAAATAAATATAATAATTCATAAATAAGGATAAGACTTAAAAAAAATACAGACATACTGATACCTCTAAGCTGTACAAAAGAAATTACAGCTGACTACCCAACATGCTAGATTTAGGGCTATCCAGACTAGACATCTAAGAGTACAAAAAGAAGACAGATACCTCCAGAAGGGAGCAAAATGCAACTGAAATGATAACCAATAAACTGGTGGCCATCCGGAATAAAAGCTGGCTCACTCTGACAGCTGAAGTCGTCTTCGCTCCTTTACAACGTGGCGAACTCAATTATGGAGCGAGCCTGTCGAAATGAAATAGATAGACAAAAACAAACAAGAAACAAGGGTGAGTCAAAAGGACTCAATAAGTGGGGCAGACTAGCCACCTCAAAGAATAGGATAGCTAGCCAGGGAGAAGAAACAGATAAACTAAATTCCTCTTATTTAAATTATAAAAAGTCAGAGCCAGATAATAATTAGAAACACGTATGGAATGGCAAACACATGAACAACCAGGAACGTAAGATAACCAAAACATATAGGTATCCCGAACATATCAACAATCAGAAATACATCCTGTTGCGGCGTGCAACCCGATCCATATAATTATCCTGTTGCGGCATGCAACCCGATCCATATATTCATACCATCGCGGCGTGCAACTCGATCCATATATTTATACCATTGCGGCGTGCAGCCCGATCCATATATTTATGCCGTTGTGGCGTGCAACCCGATCCATATATTCATCCTGTTGCGGCGTGCAAACCGATCCCCGCAACCCAGAATACGGGCCAAAAATATATAGGTAAACTGAGATATGTCTACGACATAGTGTACAAACTGCATACATAAAACACAATACACATAATAGTTAGTATGCGGTGCAACGAGATAGGATGAATGCGGTACAATGCAATGCAGTCATATATGCCTGATAACTATCTCCGGAGCGGGACTCTCATCGTCTACCAGGAGATATATGCAAAGATGACCCTTTACTGCTCGGGACTCTCATCGATTACCGGGAAGTATATGCAATGATGACCCTTCACAGGCTCGGGACTCTCATCGATTACCGGGAAGTATATGCAATAATGACCCTTCACCGGTGCGGGACTTTCATCGCCAACCGGGAAGTATATGCAATAATGACCTTTCACTGGTGCGGGACTCTCATCGCCAACCGGGAAGTATATGCAGTGATGACCCTTCGCTGGTGCGGGACTCTCATCGCCAACCGGGAAGTATATGCAATGCTCAAAACCAGAGTGCAATGCTCATATGTTCAATGCAATACCCACAACAGAGCATAACATATAATATATAATGTAAATTCAAAGCTAAGGCGTAATAAGTACGCCTATCGGCAGCTACACACGTAAGGAAATACGTGGTAGAAAATCCACGAGGCCAAGTGCCTCCAAAGAAATGGATATAAACACTTACCTTGTTACAAAGTTAGCACATCCACTCAATAACCGCTTTGTCCTTTGGTTTCATTGCCAAACGATCCGACTCTATTAAATAAGCAGAAAAACATATCAAATTAGGCTAAAAGGCTTTATTCCTCACATCTTAGGGCAATCCGGTTAGGAACCTGATACCCTATTTACATACGCAATACGCAGGCCAGACCTATATACAGGGTTTAAGGTCACATAACCAAACCCCAAATAAATTACATTTATATGTTGTTCATAACTCACTGAGTACGAATATATATTCAATTCCATTATTGGGGTCCATTTGACCCTTTAAACTATTAATTGAACTTATTAAAACGATGTATAATATTCCAAGTTTTACCGTTAAAACATATTCAAACACACGTAGTAAACTCAAATAATATATTAGGATCATTACCTGAATGTTTTAGGGTAAAAATTCTACGGCCCCTTTTCTTATTTTCTGGAATTTTTCTCTCCTCCCTGTAATTTCATTTTCAATCTGCTTTATATCATTTAATGCTTCTGCTTCCACATAACAAGCCTCGTCCTTAGCTTTTTTGCTAAGGACCCGCAGCTTTCTTTCTTTTCTTTTCTTATTTTGTCTTTTTCTCTTATTATTTTATTTTATTTTATTTTCGCAACGAAAATTAAAACGGAACTCTACAAAATTCGAAATGATCTCAACTTTTGCATACAAGTTATACAAAATATATATAGCATACCTGCTAAGACGGATCTTAAATCAGACTCCCGAAACTCAATATGCAAATTTATTAGAAAGAAGTCAAATTATTTAACTTTCGGCATTTTAGCGGAAACTAGCCGAACAAAATCGAAATTCATTTTCAAAAGTTTACAAAAGTCACAAATAATCATACGAACCTAACGGCGTTTTCGGATTTTGAATCGGAGTTCATTCGCCAAAACCGAGCTCGAAAATCTCTTTTTAATATTTATTGACAATAAAAACTGAAACCTTCTTCCGATGCCTATTAAACGAGGTCTGATTTAGCTCAAATTTTACAAACAGGTCCTAATGGATATTACGGATATTTTAAAATTATCAGCAGGCCAATCGGAGTCCTAACTTCCGAAACGACTAACCGAGGTCGTTTCATTATCCTCCACTTAAACTCTCGTTCGTCCTAGAACGAGCCTAAATCTAAAGAAAAATTCGCACAGATAACAAAAGAACTTGAACGACCTTCATAAGCTACTCTACGGACATTATCTCATGATTGCAGAATCAGAATTATAACACGAACACCGAACTCTTGGAATAAAACATATTTGGATAATATGATAACACCATTGCCCGGATTATTCTGACTAAGACGATCCTTCCTCGATCACGAGAGGAGAGTTCTACATTTTCGAAACAAAGATACACGGAACTTTGGATGGATAACATGATTCAGCCGATAATCACCTCTTCGATATACCTTTCGATATAGAATAGATCGATGGAACTAAGAATTAGCTTACGCTCTCACAACGCCTTAGAGATTTAATATTTATATTCATTATTGGAGGAAGACTCCTCCACTTAGAGCTTCAGCTTATACAGCTAAGTGGAATAAAAATAGTCATCCTCGCACAACTTGCTGGATTAAGGAAGACTTAGCTAAATAGAGAACGCGGGTCAGACCTGAGCTACCAAATTACTCTCTCGAGTTGCCAAACAGCTGCAAATCTCGAGTTCACAACTCCATACATTTTCTATAAGCATCACCGCTCGATAGCTCAATTCAGGGGGTCAAATGACACCTCTCATTACCCTTTGTAGCTTTAAAACACAACAACATGCTTACCCGGCTACCTTGACACGCACTCTGGCTCAACACAGGGAATATCACAAGCGGCTACTAACCGCCTAAGCTTACTAGTATCGGAAGAAGAAGAGATGGCAATAAACTGAGGATGGAAACAATTAGATCTTTAGGAAGCTTATCTTCTTATTTGCTTGGCTACCAGAGCTAGACTACTTCCGAGTCAGGCTAACCCAAAAATTGCAATTGAAGAAATAGACATTAAATGAGCTTTATGGAACAAAATCTATGTCAATTTAATCTCCTAATAAGAAGGAAACTCTAACAATTTACTAGAAATTCCTTTTATAATTAAGACAAGCTCATGGAATAACATGACTCTACAAGCATCTTGAACAAAAGGAAGGCACATAAGTTGCATATTACTTACTTATCACTTTGCACCGGAAGAAACGATAACACTTTCTGATGGTGACGAATTAAGATCTCATTATTCTACCAACATTAAATTCCGACTAGAGAGGTAAACTGACTTGACATAATAACAGAATGTGGCTCAATAAGATGCCAAGCAAACAATACCGATACTCACTCACAAATCTCTCACATTTAAGCCAGATAATCTAGTAGGGTCATCATAAATGCAAGGAATAAATCATATCAGAAGCTCACCCCTCTATCGCAACCAATTCTTAATAGAAACGACATCAAAAGAAACCATGGAACATGATAGGACACCCCATTTCTAGATCGACCGGAAGAATCAAATCTTACTCACATTTAAGGGAAGAAGAAATACTTGGGTCTACTACATCGGATGCCTCAGCATCCTGCCAGACTAGCAGTTCATAGAACTGCCTCTACAGCTGAGCTGAGCGACTACCCTGATAATCACCTTCTGAAGAACCACTGCCACCACGTTCTCAACCTCTACTGGATGGTGGTATTTCTCCGGCTGATTGAGATCTAAATGAAATCGCCTGCGACTGTGCAAGTGTCTGATGCTGGTCTGATGGTGAGAAAAAGAACAAATGCCTACTTACCGAAGTAAGAAGAAACTCCTCAAAGGATAACCAGACTCATAAAAATGATAACACCTTTTCGACCAAAAATAGAAGCTGGAAAGATTGTTGATAGCTGTAAAAAGAAGACTGAATCTGATCTTAACAACCTACTGGCGCACTCTAAGAATCACGTGACACGAGCTGAAATAACCTGGAAGGTGACTTCCCAAAATAATCAGAACTTTTACCTCCAAATGAGGTACCATGGTTGCCTATAAACTGAAATATCAACCTCAATATCTCAAGCCATCTGGGATCTCAAGGAAAAAGAAAAGTTGTCAAACGATTCAATGCTTTCGAAACAATAAAACAAAAGGGAACAGAGATAGCACACTAGTATCATGCTTGAAGAACCAAACAAATACTCGCTTAATCAAATTTCATTGAACAGGAAAGCATACATAAGTGACAACACTTTTTTTAACATCAAACTCCAAAATTACCGAAAACAAATTGGTAAACGAAAGGAAGAAATTAAGGGGTTCGCTTCACTGCCTAACCCGTTGAAAGCCAATCTTGTGCAAAAAAAATAGTATATCTCAAAAAGTACTAGAATATTACAGGCAAGATGCAAACTAGTAACTTCGAGCTAGTGTTGCAGCCTCTAACCACAATAGTAGTACGTTCACCTAAGGATATTCAATCTTTCTTATATTCTAAAATATTTTAATTTTATCCTACTTGCACAATATTAATTTTCGACTGAGAGACTATTGTAAATAGATTATGGTAAATAGATTAGTTATGTAAATTGTATAGTGGGCCAAGCCCGTTAGGTTTACTTGGTTCCTAAGTTAGGTTTAGGGTTAGGTTTTCTCTAGGTTTCTTTTGTATAAATAGGGGACTCCCCCCATCAATGAAAGCAAGAGTTTTCACCCAAATATTATTTCTCTTGTGTGAGTGTGTTCGATTTTACATGGTATCAGAGCCATCGTGAAACTCTTCAAGTAGAAAAGTAATGGAGGCTCCAAAAGGTGATGTTGCAGCCGTACGGAAGACAATCTCTCCGTACGATATCACTTCGAATGATAATCCTGGTTTGATTATCACACAGGTACAGTTGACCAGTGAAAACTATGAGGAATGGACGCGGTCGGTTAGAACGGCGCTGCGTGCAAGGAAGAAGTTTGGTTTTGTTGACGGATCGATCAAGATGCCCGATGAAAAGTCGATTGATTATGAGGATTGGTGGACTATCAATTCTCTTCTAGTGTCATGGATTAGGAATTCGATCGAGCCTACTCTTCGGACCACCATATCGCACATGGAAGTAGCGAAAGATCTGTGGGAGAGTATTCGAGAACGTTTCTCCGTGGGAAACGGACCTCGGATTCAGGAATTAAAAGCGGCTTTGGCCGGTTGTAAGCAAAAGGGTTTAACTGTTGCTGCTTACTATGGAAAACTGGCTATGTTGTGGGAAGAACTAGGAAATTGTGATAAGTTTCCAACTTGCTCGTGTGGAAACTGCACTTGCAATCTAACGGTTGCACTGGAGAAGAAAAGGGAAGAAGATAGGGTTCACTTATTCCTTATGGGTCTGGATGAAAGTCTTTATGGAACTGTCCGTTCCAATCTCTTGGCTCAGGAGCCGTTGCCATTGATGAATCAAGTCTACCAAAAGGTAATCCAAGATGAACGGGTCAAAGGGATGGCACGAGCTCAGGAAGAACGAGGGGAGGTGACGGCGTTTGCTGCACAACGATCACAACCGCCGAAGACAGGCTATAAGGAGTGTCACTTGTGTGATCGAGGAGGACATCCTCCGGAATGCTGCTATGAAGTCATTGGCTATCCGGAGGGGTGGGTGCATTATCCGAAGCAAGGCACTTCGAATGGAGGACGCGGTAGAGGAAGAGCTGAAGGTAACAAAGGTGGAAGAGGTCGTGGACATCAACCGTTTGGTTCAAATGCTGGTCGGGGACGTGGCAATAATCGAGTAAATGCTGCTCAAGCTGAGCTCGAGAATGGAGAAAACGGACACATGAGTGTGCCCGGACAGACTAACCTGTCCGGAATAACAGGTGATCAGTTGCAGATGCTGTTCGATTTGCTGATAAAGGAGAAGGCAAGCACAAGTGAACCATCGATCGGTAAGAAAACTCATCATTCGTGGATTATTGACACGGGGGCGTCAAATCACATGACCGGTCAGATAAGTATTTTGGAGAATTTACGAACAATACCAAAGTGTCCGGTAGGTTTACCGAACGGAAGCAGTACGATGGCGACTCAGGAAGGATCCATCAGATTTAACGAAGACATGGTTCTTCACGGAGTGTTATATGTGTCCGAAATGACTTGCAACTTGATTTCTGTGTCTCAATTAATTAATCAAGTTGGTTGCAATGTAAATTTCACTAATGATTTGTGTGTTATGCAGGACCGGGCTACGGGGAAGTTGATTGGAGCGGGTGAACAAAAGAACGGACTCTACTACTTTCGGACGATACCCGTGGTGAAAGCTGTGAAGGTTGATGTGGTAGACTTATGGCATCAAAGGTTGGGACATCCTTCGATGCAAGTGACAAAATCTCTTTCAGTCTTAGAAGATAGTGGGAAAGGTAGCTTAGAAGAAAAAGCATGTGATGTATGCCTTAGGGTAAAATAAACTAAAAATGTATTTCCTTCGAGTAATAATAAAGCTGCTGAACATTTTGATTTAGTTTACTGTGACTTGTGGGGTCCTTATAGAACTGAGTCTTCGTGTGGTGCATCATATTTTTTTACTGTTGTTGATGATTGTTCACGAGGAGTATGGGTGTTCCTGTTAGTTGATAAGAAAGAGGTCGGACAAAAATTTAAGGGTTTCTTTGCAATGGTGGAGAGACAATTCAATAAACGGGTTAAGTGCGTTCGGAGTGATAATGGAACCGAATTTGTAAGTCTGAAAGGGTATTTTCTCGAACAAGGGATCTTGTTCCAAACTTCGTGTGTGGGGACACCCCAGCAAAACGGTAGAGTTGAACGGAAACATAGACATATCTTAAACGTGGCACAGGCGCTATGTTTTCAAGCTAATTTACTGATTGACTTCTGGGGAAAATGTGTGATGACGGCATGTTATTTGATTAACCGGACACCCACTAAGTTGTTGAATGGGAAGACACCTTACGATATCTTGATGGGTGTGACACCGAATTATGATCATTTGAGGGTGTTCGGTTGCTTATGTTATGCTCGCAATCAAGGACGAACAAGTGACAAGTTTGAAAGTAGCAGTCGTCGATGTGTGTTTTTGGGTTATCCAAATGGGAAGAAAGCGTGGAAAATGTATGATTTGGAGACAAAGGAGTTTGTGTTCTCGAGGGATGTGGTGTTTTACGAAAAGGAATTTCCATTCGCCTCCAAGGAGACTGATGCCGAAAAACGGACACAAGATACGGCTTCTGTCACCGTTGCATTGGAGGAGGAAGAGGAGAGTGTGCAAGGAAGGGGGGGTGTTGAACCCGAAGTCGTGACTCCGGTGATTGAACCCGAAGTGGTGACTCCGGAAGCTGAACCTGAGGTTGTTCCCGAAGTTGAACCCGAAGAGTTGGGTCGGGGAAAACGAACTAAGAAAGAGAATATCTTGCTGAGAGACTTTGTTACTAATACGGTCCAAAAGATGAGTCACCGGGTATGGTCCTGTGTTCGAAAGTCTGCTTGTTCATCTGTTTCTCAACAACCCTCTGGTAAGCCCTATCCTCTAGCACACTATGTCAATTGTGATAATTTCTCTTCGAAATATGTGAGTTTTCTTGCAGCTATAACGCAAGGACATGAGCCTACCTCCTATTCGGAGGCGGTAAAAAGTGACAAATGGAGAACAGCCATGGGGGAAGAATTGAAGGCATTGGAAGCGAACAGAACCTGGGAGATAGTTCGCTTGCCTACCGGGAAGAAGGCCCTCGGATGTCGATGGGTATACAAGATAAAGTACAACTCGGATGGAACTATTGAAAGGTACAAAGCAAGATTGGTGATTTTTGGAAATCACCAAATCGAAGGGGTTGATTATACGGAGACATTTGCACCGGTTGCAAAGATGGTGACTGTCCGAGTTTTTCTAGCCGTAGCAGCTGCCAAAAATTGGGAACTCAGATGGATGTGCACAATGCATTTTTGCATGGTGATCTTCACGAGGAAGTATATATGAAATTGCCTCCGGGACATCGCATGACGGGGAGAGGAGCTGTGTGTCGCCTTCGAAAATCATTGTATGGATTAAAACAAGCTCCCCGATGTTGGTTTGCGAAGTTGTCTACTGCACTTAAGCAATATGGGTTTCGAAAATCATATTCGGATTACTCATTATTTACGATGAAGAAGGGAAATGTGCATTTAAATGTTCTTGTTTATGTGGATGATCTGATTATATCTGGTAATGATTCGAATGCAATTCGAATTTTTAAGTTATATCTCTCGAAATGTTTCCATATGAAGGATTTAGGTGCTTTGAAATACTTCTTGGGAGTTGAAGTGGCAAGGGCTCCGAAAGGAATCTTCCTGTGTCAGAGAAAGTATGCATTGGATATCATATCGGAAACAGGCTTGTTGGGGGCAAAACCGGTTGGTACACCGATAGAACAAAACCATCGCTTGGCACTTGCGACTGGTCGTTTTATCAAAGATCCTGAACGCTATCGGCGACTGGTTGGAAGATTGATTTACTTGTGTTTTACACGACCGGATTTGTCCTATAGTGTGCCTGTGTTGTCGCAATTCATGCAGAGTCCCCGTATTGAGCATATGGAAGCGGCACTCAGGGTTGTTCGATATTTGAAAGGCTGTCCGGGACAAGGCATTGTGTTTCATTCTCAGTGTGATCTGAGATTGCACGGGTGGTGTGACTCTGATTGGGCAGGCTGTCCGTTGACACGGCGATCGTTAACAAGTTGGTATGTGTCGTTAGGGAACTCACCGATATCTTGGAGAACGAAGAAGCAACAGATCGTGTCGAGGTCCTCCGCTGAGGCAGAATATAGATCGATGACGATGACTGTGTGTGAATTGAAGTGGTTGAAAGGGATTTTATGGAACCTTGGAATTGATCACGACTCTCCGATAAATTTGAAGTGTGACAGTCAAGCTGCGTTACATATTGCTCGGAATCCGGTCTTTCACGAACGCACTAAACATATCGAAGTCGACTGTCATTTTGTTCGTAATGAAATCATCGGAGGAGTCATTCGTCCCAGCTATGTGCCTACGACCACGCAACTTGCTGATATTTTTACGAAGGCGCTGGGACGCGCCCAGTTCGAATTCTTCCTTAACAAGTTGGGCATAAGGAACCCTCACGCTCCAACTTGAGGGGGGGGGGGGGGGGGTATTGTAAATAGATTAGTTATGTAAATTGTATAGTGGGCCAAGCCCGTTAGGTTTACTTGGTTCCTAAGTTAGGTTTAGGGTTAGGTTTTCTCTAGGTTTATTTTGTATAAATAGGGGACTCCCCCCATCAATGAAAGCAAGAGTTTTCACCTAAATATTATTTCTCTTGTGTGAGTGTGTTCGGTTTTACAGAGACTTCAATCCCCCTTCATTCTTACTAGCTACCTTTTGTTTCAAATACAAGATGGTGAAATAAAAAGACTGCAGGCTATTTTAAAAAATAAAGTAAGAACGGACACGTCTAATGTTTTAGTTCAAACTGTTATAAGTATGTATAGTTGATTCTTCTTATGTGTTTTGTAGTCATTACAACAAACGAGTAGTTGTATGATGTTTGCCTATGAAATATCCAAGTTTTTTGTTCAGTCTACTTATTGGATATAACAACAGTTTGTGCTTGTTTAATAAACTCTATTTTTTGGATATAACATCAGAAGAAGAATAAGTGCTGGACAACATCGTACCTCTCATTTTCAGCTTCCGGTGGAGTGTAAGATTGAAAAATTGCCCGATGAGTTGCTTGTGGCCTGATGTTTAGCCATTTTGTATGTCTTTTGAGGGTGTTTTTACCATGTTCTAATAGTTATTTTAAGAGTTTATATGCAAAATTAATATGATTTGATACTAATTGAGTTGTTTGGATTTATAGGAAGTGAAAATGGTGAATTGAGGCTAAAGTGCAATTTTTGACTTGAAAAAAGAAGGTATTAAAGATTTCAATTGTTCTGTGTGCCACGCGAGTGACACGGGAAGAAATTGAGTTTTTACATAGAAGTGAAGAAAAAATTCAGCACATTTAGGCCTAATACGTGAGCATCACGCGAGCTGAATTGGTTGAAGAAATTTAGTCCACGCGGAGCAGAAAAATAGGCAAAATTTAAAGGCTATTTTGGACTATTTGCCTATTTTCCTACAAGGTATAAAAGCTTACTTTGCCTCCTTTATGACTCATCTTGACCTGGGAAGGCTAGACCACCACTGTTGAAGCACTTTGGAGCTTGGAAACGCATCAGATCCATTGGAACTGAAGAATCAAAAAAGTTTTTCTCAACTTTTCTTATTCTCTTTTCCTATGGGTGTTGTTTTGACTATGAATTCATTGTTGTTTAATACACTTATGAGTAGCTAAATTTCTACTCTAGGATTTTGATGAACCCGTTATTGGGGTAGTTTTGAGTAACTCCAAATTTAATTGATATAATATTTTATTTATTTCGTTGTGTTTATATTGAATTCAATTGTTAAGCCTGCAATTATTTGCGCCCTTTTTGCTTGAATGATCTTGAGAAAGATGTTTGGGTCAGGGTCAGTCAAATAATAGTACTTCATGTTATGATAAGAGATTACATAAGTTGATTTAGAGTCATTATAGGGATATCGTGATTTAACTGATGCGGGGCATACTACCTCAAGGCCTTTCACTAGAAGTCAAGCTAAGTTGATTCAAAACATTCATCTCCACTTGACTTGGAAGGACTTGGAAGAAGACTCCAGGAGCGACTTGAAGATCATGCATAGGAGTGTCGGGCCACATTTGGAAGCATTTCAAGAGCTCCCAGGAAGGGGCGGACCGCCTACTCCACTAGGCGGACCACCCACTAAAATTCAATTCTCTGGACTTTGGTCCGCCCACTCTGGCCGCCCACTTCATTTTCATCCTTCCAGGCAACTAGGCAGGGCGCCTAGTAGAGTAGGGGGGGGGGGGCGCCTACTTTGCTGAAGCTCTTCGGAACTTCTAATTTAAATGCTATATTTTGACTATTATAGCCCTACGTGGCTTTTGTTATTTAAACCCACTTTGGAGGTACATTAGGGCTTTCATTATGTCTAAATGAAGCCTATAAATACTTCATTAGTCTTCACTTGAACCTTAGCTAGTTTTGATGATTGATTAATATTATTGAAAGAGTGGATTCTCTTGTTTAATGAAGAACCCTTTTGTTGGCTTGAATTCTCCTAGCGGATCCTAGTTGATTGTCGAACCAACACCCGATCACTCTACTTAAGGGTCCCGAGTGTGACTCAAGGGTAGTTGCTTAGCGTAGGCTCTTCTTGATACCGATACGAAGGTTTCACAGAACAAATTCTCCGTGGATACTTTGTAGGGAGTTCGAGACGCGTCTCGTTCCCTTTATCGTTCTTTGGTCTTTTGATTTCGAACCTTATCATCGACTGTGGCCTGAAATTAGACAGTTTTTCATGGTCTTGATTATTCTGGAAAAAATAGTTCAAGAACGGTGTTGTTAGTAGTTGGAAACTCTAGCGAACAAGTTTAAGTTCAAAGTCAATATAATAGTATCTCGTGCAAGTTTGGAGTGAACTCAGGACTAAACCAGTAACTGGGAAATTCATAATCCTAGGTTTTTTGACATCTGAAGGTTCAGTTTTTATTATTCTTAGTTGATCTTAGTTAATTATTAGTTAAATTAATAGTTTATTACTTGAAACATTATTGTTGAAATTTGAATCTTTGGCTATTAAAGTTACTATAACTTGATGTTGTTCTCTGTGGGATTCGACCCCGGACTTGTTAAACCTGGTATTTTTACAGCGACCACTATCCTTTTTAAGACGAGTTTTTGGCGTGATCAAATTTTGGCTCAGTTGCCGGAGAGTAAACGGTTCAAGTTTTTGTAGATTGAAGTGGTTGAATCTTAAATGTTGTGAGTGTAAATATTTTTAAGTTTAAATTTGAAGAATTCCTTAGTTCTTGTACATATTTGCTTATTTAAGAAACATGGCACCTGGGACGGAAAATAGTTTTGATATGGCTGTTCTTATTTTGAAAATCCTTGCGCATATTTTGAAAGATTTCTCCCTTGGAAAAGTTATCAAAATGCTCCTTTTCGTGGTTCTTCTTATATGTCTTAACCTTCCCCGATCTCCTATTATGATGATTTTTCTTTTGCTGGTGACAATGAGTTTAAGAATATGATGAGGTGTTTACTTGAAGAATGAAGTGAGAATCAACAAGTCATGGAAGAATTTTGGGACAACAGCCTAAAATATGACTTGACATTTGAGATAATAGATGAACAAAAAGAGCAATTCTAAAACGACCTCGGTCAGCCGTTTCGAAAGTTAGGACTCCGATTGGCGTTTCAATAATTTTAAAATATTCATAATGTCCATTAGGACCTGTCTGTAAATTTTGAGCTGAATCAGACCTCGTTTGGTACGCATCGGAAGAAGGTTTCAGTTTTTATTGGCGATAAATATTAAAAAGAGATTTTCGAGCTCGATTTTGCCGAATGAGCTCCGATTCGAAATCCGAAAGCGCCGTTGGGTTCGTATGATTATTTATGACATTTGTGAACTTTTAAAAGTAAATTTCGATGTTGTTCGGCTAGTTTCCGCTAAAATGCCGAAAGTTAAATAATTTGACTTCTTTTCATTTAAATTGGCATTTTGAGTTTCGGGAGTCCGATTTGAGATCCGACTTCGTGAGTATGTTACATATATTTTATACAACTTGTATACAAAAGTTGGAGTTATTTCGAATATCGTAGGGCACTGTTTTAATTTTCGTTAACAAAAGAAAATAAAATAAAAGAAAAAACAAAAGGAAATGAGGTTAGGCGGTTGTCCTTAGCTTATAAGCTAAGGACCTATAAGCTAAGGACTTGCAAAACACAAAACAGAGAGTTATAAAACGCAGAAGACAAGAACAGTGAGGAAGAAAAACGCTGAGGGAAAAAAATACCAGAAAATAAGAAAAGGGGTCGGAGGAAAGTTGAATTTTCACTCTGAAACATTCAGGTAATGATCCTAATATATTATTTGGGTTTACTACGTGTGTTTAAATATATTTTAACGGTAAAAATTGTGATATTAGACATCGTTTTAGTAAGTTCAATTAATAGTTAAAGGGTCAAATGGACCCCGATAACGAAATTGATTATATATTCGTACTCAGCGAGTTATGGGCAACATATAAATATAATTTATTTGGGGTTTGGTTATGTGGCCTTAAACCCTGTATATAGGCCTGGCCTGCGTATTGCGTATGCGAATAGGGTATCAGGTTCCTAACCCGATTGCCCTAAGACGTAAGGAATGAAGCCTAATGCCTAATGTGATATATTTTTCTGCTTATTGAACACAGTGGGATTGTTTGGCAATGAATTCAAAGAATAAAGCGGTTGTTGATTAGCCGTACTAACTTTTGGAAGAGGTAAGTGTTTATATCCATTTCTTTGGAGGCACCTGGCCTCGTGAATTTTCTACCACGTATTCCTTACGTGTGTAGCTGCAGATAGGCGTACTCATTACGCCTTAGCTTTGGATTTATATTGTATATTATATGTTATGTCCTACTATTGGTATTGCATCGAGAATTTGAGCATTGTACCCTGGCTGTAAGTTGGAATCTACTTCCCGGCTGTCGATGAGAGTCCCGCGCCGGTGAAGGGTTATTATTGCATCACATTGCATTCATATGCATTATATGTCACTCATATGCATTACATTGCATATCATATTGGGTGCAGGAGATTGAGAATGATGTCGAGATTGAGAAAAGGACACTAGAGTCAAGTAAGGAAGTGCAAAATGTTACATTGGAAGATTCTAGTGTGTGCAAAAGTGAGGATATTAAAAATGAAATAATTTTGAAGTTTAACTGCATTAGGCACTTTTCGACGTTGAGTTTAGATGGTGATATGGATGTTGATCCATTAAAGCCCTTAAAGGAGTCTAAGAAGGAGGAATAATGTATTTTCGTTCTTAAATTTGCTATGCCAAAACGAGAAAATGACATGTCTCAATTAAATGCGGCGATGCGCATAATGAATATTTGGGGACTTGGCTCACTTGAATTTGCATCATCCCAAGAGCATGATCATAGGCTTGAATTCAAATTGGGGAGGCAATTCATCTTATCAAAGTGGAGAGAAAAGTTATGACATTGGGATACGTCGTGCTACGACATTAAATAAGGCGTTTGTTGGGAGGTGACCCAACTGTTATTACTTTCTTTAGTTTAGTTGTTTTTCTTTATAGAATATTACTCTGTGTGTTTTCTTATTTTGCAGGTTCATGTAGTTTTGAGTCTAAGTGTGGGGTACTTGTGACCCCATATGCTTGTATGGGAGAAGTCTGAGTATCTCGTGCTTTATGGATATTAACCCTGCACGTAATAATGATGGCAAGTAAATGTCTCGCAAAGCTGTGGATATGATGGCGCCACTGACAGTGCCAATTTTTCGGGTTTACAGCCCCAGGGAGTATCTCTTCACCCTTGGTTTACATATTGTTGCATTGAGGACAATGCAACTTGTTAAGTGTGGAGTGGGGAATAGTGTGTTTTTATTCAATATTTATTTTATAATAATAATCTCTTTACGTTTTCTTAGCTTTGGTTCTTTCCCATTGAGTTACTTTTACTGAACCAGGCATTTCGTAGGTTAGATATATTAAAAAAAGTTTAGAAGTAGGAAAAATGAAAAGGAGGCAGAAAAAGAGAGAAGTGAGGATTAAGGATGACAACGTTTAGCTAGAACTACCTACATATATTTTAACATCTTTTTTGAGTTCATAATTAGGTATTGCGAGGTGAAAATGAAATGATCTTTGAGTTTCATGTATAGTGTGCGGTGAGCTTATTTGTCTACTTCTCATTGTTTCATGTTAAGTGTAGAATTTGCCTTGCTTGTTATTTGAGGCGAAATCCTAGGTGGTCTTGATCTTTAAGATGAAAGTATGCCTTCGTTGGTCCGCCAGTACCTAAATTAGCCTACCTAATCAATAAATTCCTTAGTGTCCCAATTTGAGCATATTGACATTTTCTTTGGCAACCTGTGTTACAAGCCCTATCCCTTTTAATAGTTACCTCTTTTGTTACCCATCTTCCGCTTAACTACTTTAGGTTGTGTGTTTGGTAAGATGGTGGGTTTATGATAAGAGTTGTACACTTTGGAAGAAAGTTGCAAAAAAATGAAGGTAGAAATACTTGATATTCTCCTCAAAGGAAACAAAAATGTGAAAAATAAAAAAGAGAAAGGGAAAAAAGAAAAAAAATCAAAAAAAAAAAAGAAGAAAAAAAAGATGAATAAAGTGTTGAATAAATGAGGAGAAAGAAAGAGATAAAAGAAGAGAACCTTGGTTCAAAAGGATGGATATGAACAAGAATATTGGGAAGTGATACAACTACATGAGTAAGTGAGGAAAATAGTAGTGAGTGATGTTTAAAGTGTTTAGGGGAAGAATTAGTCACTATATACCCAAAAGGGGATCACACCTTACCCAAAGCCAACATTACAAGCTATGAAAAGTCCTACTAGACTTATGATCGAAACCCCTACATTAGTGGATAGCAACAAAATGGGCAAGCCTATGACGCTTTTCTATGAGACATGAGAAATTTCTTTGTGAGTGTGATAGTGTTCGATATTTGATATGCCACAATTTCTTTTGAATTCATATATTGTGTGTTTTGTGGTATTTTCTTGTTGTGAGGTACATTGGAATTTGAGTGGTCTATAGGTTTCTACTTTCAATACTTGATTATGACCAAAAGAAAGGGTGTTTGAATTTCATGGGTGAGTTCGGTTAAGTTATTTGTTACGAGTCCTTATCAAATCTTGATGTCTTGCCTGCTTTCCATGTATTCTTCTTCTTTACTCGAGGATGAGCAAAAGTCCAAGTGTGGGGTGGCAATGTTTGGCTATTTTATATGTATTTCGAGGGTATTTTTACCATGTTCCGATAGTTCTTTTAAGTGTTTATATGAAAAATTAATATGATTTGATACTAATTGAGTTGTTTGGATTTATAGGAAGTTAACATGGTGAATTGAGGCAAAAGTGCAAGTTTTGGCTCGAAAAAAGAAGGTATTAAAGATTTCAAGTGATCCGTGTGCCACGCGAGTGACATGGGAAGAAATAGAGTTTTTATATAGAAGTGAATAAAAAATTCAGCACATTTAGGCCTAATACGTGAGCACCACGCGAGCTGAATTGGTTGAAGAAATTTAGTCCGTGTGGCACGCGGGCGCCACACGGAGCAGAAAAAGCTTGGCAAAATTTAAAGGCTATTTTGGACTATTTGCCTATTTTTCTTCAGGGTATAAAAGCTTCATTTGCCTCCTTTATAACCCATCTTGACCTGGGAAGGCTAGACCACTATGTTGAAGCACCTTGGAGGTTGGAAACACATCAAATTTATTGAAATTGAAGAATTAAAAGAGTTTTTCTCAACTTTTCTTATTCTCTTTTCCTATGGGTATTGTTTTGACGATGAATTTATTGTTGTTTAATACACTTATGAGTAGCTAAATTTCTAATCTAGGATTTTGATGAACCTGTTATTGGGGTAGTTTTGAGTAACTCCAAATTTAATTGATACAATATTCTATTTATTTGGTTGTGTTTATATTGAATTCAATTGTTAGGCCTGCAATTGTTTGCACTCTTTTTGCTTGAATAATCTCGGGAAAGACGTTTGGGTAAGGGTCAGTCAAATAACAGTACTTCAGGTTATGATAAGGGATTATATAAGCTGATTAGAGTCATTATAGGGATATCGTGATTCGACTGTGGCCTGAAATTGGACAGTTTTTTATGGTCTTGATTATTCTGGAAAAAATAGCTCAAGAACGGTGTTGTTAGTAGTTGGAAACTCTAGCGAACAAGTTTAAGTTCAAAGCCAATATAATAGTATCTCGTGCAAGTTTGGAGTGAACTCAGAACTAATCCAGTAACTGGAGAATTCATTATCCTATGTTTTTTAACATCTGAAACTTCAGTTTTTATCATTCTTAGTTGATCTTAGTTAATTATTAGTTAAATTAATAGTTTATTACTTGAAACATTATTGTTGAACTTTGAATCTTTGGCTATTAAAGTTACAAGAACTTGACGTTGCTCCCTGTGGGATTCGACCCCAGACTTGTTAAATCGGGTATTTTTACAGCGACCGCATATCCTTTTTAGGACGAGTTTTGGGCGTGATCAAATTTCCACCCCACACTTGGACTTTTGCTCATCCTCGAGTAAAGAAGAAGAATACATAGAAAGCAGGCTAGACATCAAGATTAGATAAGGACTCGTGACAAACAATTTAACCGAACTCACCCATGAAATTCAAACACTCTTTCTTTTGGTCATAATCAAGTATTGAAAGTAGAAACCTATAGACCACTCAAGTTCCAATGTACCTCACAATAAGAAAATACCACCAAACACATAATATATGAATTCAAAAGAAATTGTGACATATTAAATATCAAACACTCTCACACTCACAAAGAAATTTCTCATGTCTCATAGAAAAGCGTTATAGGCTTACCCATTATGTTGCTATCCACTAATGTAGGGGTCTCGATCATAAGTCAAGTAGGGCATTTCATTGCTTGTAATGGTTGCTTGGGTAAGGTATGGTACACTTTTGGGTATATAGTGACTAAGTCTTCCCCTAAACACTTTAAACATCACTCACTACAATTTTTCTCACTTACTCATGTAGTCATATCACTTCCCAACATTCTTGTTCATATCTATCTTTTCAAAACAAGGTTCTCTTCTTTTATCTTTTTCTTTCTCCTTATTTATTCAACACTTTATTCATCTCTTTTTTTTTCCTTCTTTTTTTTTGATTTTTTTCTTTTATTTTCTTTTTCTTTCTCTTTTTCATTTTTCACATATTTGTTTCCTTTGAGGAGAAAATCAAGTATTTCTACCTTCATTTTTTTGCAACTTTCTTCCCAAGTGTACAACTCTTATTATAAACCTACCATATTACCAAACACACAACCTAAAGTAGTTAAGGGGAAGATGGGTAACAAGAGAGGTAAATATTAAAAAGGATAGGGCTTGTAACACAGGTTGCCAAAGAAAAGATCAATAAACTCAAATTAGGACACTAAGGAATTCATTCATTAGGTAGGCTAATTTAGGTACTGGCGGATCAAAGAAAGAATAATTCCATCTTAAAGATCAAGACCGCTTAGGATTTCGCCTCAAACAACAAGCAGGGAAAATTCTAGAATTAATATGAAACAATGAGAAGTAGACAAATAAGCTCACCACACACTTTACATGGAACGCAAAAATCATTTCATTTTCACCTCGCAATACCTAATTATGAACTCAAAAAAGGAGTTCAAAAATATGTAGGTAGTTTTAGCTAAAAGTTGTCATCATTAATCCTCACTTCTCTATTTTTCTGCCTCCTTTCCTTTTTTCCTCCTTCTAATTTTTTTTTCAATATATCTAACCTACGAAATGCCTGGTTCAGCAAAAGTAACTCAATGGGAAAGAACCAAGGCTAAGAAAACTCAAAGAGATTATTATGATAAAACAAATATTGAACAAACACACAGTACTCCCCGCCCCACACTTAACAAGTTGCATTGTCCTTAGTGCAACAATATATAAATCAAGGGAGAAGAGATACTCCCTAGGGCTGTAAGCCCAAAGAACTGGCACCCACCAGTGGCGCCATCAGATCAACAGCTTTGCGAGAAATTTACTTGCCATCATTGTTACTTGCAGGTATGGGTGTCAAACGGGTATAGGGTCCGGGTTCAGGTTGTAAAATTGTAACCCCACAGGTTCCGGGTACGGGTCCGGATACGAGTTTAAATTATGGGTTCTTAACGGGTCCGGGTTTTGGGTAGGAAAAAAAAAACCCGTGCGGGTTCGGGTCTTAGCAGGTACGGGTACGGGTTCGGGTCTTAAAAAATCGGGTTTGAGTCCGGGTTTTTTTTTTTAATAATATTATTTTAAATACTTAAAAAAAAGATGAATGATAGGAAAAACTGAAAGACTTTATTTAAGATACTTGAACTATTAAAGTATTGAACATTAAACTTCTAAATTTGAAAAGTGCAACATCAAAACTAGATAATGAAAATTCAAATTACAAATTTAAATATGCCTATTTCTTTGTGTAATTTCTTCCATATCATTTTCCTCATGCTCCGGTGTAGGTACCATTGATAATGATTGATCACTTAACATAATTTGTTCAAGGTTATCATCTTGTTCTAGTGAGTCTTCAATTCCTTGGTGTCTTCGCTCCGATCTAATCCAGTCTCATAAATAAACTAGAACATCCAAAGCATTATTACCCAAAAGAGTGACGGGTATCACCTATTTGAGGTATATATCGAAGTTAATAGTTGAAGTTATATACCATATTTGAGTAATATATATTCAAATTATTGATTTGTTATGGAATATCAAGTTTCTTTTTTAATTAAATAGTTAAACTTGTTTCTCTTGAACATATTTCACTATTAACAATATGGACACAAAACGAATCAGACCATGAGTGGAAAACTTGTGTATACCTTTCTCTACACATACAACTTTTAACACTCGTTTATTTTAACGGATACGGATACGGGTATATCCAGTAATACCCCATAATTTTGACGGGTCTTAACGGATACGGGTATTTGTTAAGAAAAAAAAAACCTGTTCGGGTAGAGGTATTTTAAGGGGTTTACGGGTCCGGGTCCGGGTCCGGGATTTTGCGGGTCCGGATGGGGTCGGGTTTTAATGAGTCCGGGTCCGAGTTTTGACGGGTAGACCCCTACCCATTTGACACCCATACTTGCAGGGTATAAAGCACGGGATACTAAGACTTCTCCCATACAAGCATGTGGGGTCACAAGCACCCCACACTTAGACTCTAAACTACATGAACATGCAAAATAAGAAAACACACAGAGTAATTTTCTATAAAGAAAAACAACTAAACTAAAGAAAGTAATAACAATTGGGTCGCCTCCCAACAAGCGCCTTATTTAACGTCGTTGCACGACGCATCCCGATGTCATAACTTTTCTCTCCACTTTGATAAGATGAATAGCCTCCCCAATTTGAATTCAAGCCTATGATCATGCTCCCGGGATGATGCAAATTCAAGTGAGCCAAGTCCCCAAATATTCATTATGCGCTGTTGGCCTTTAATCGATTCATGTCATTTTCTCGTTTTGGCATAGCAAATTTAAGAACAAAAATACATTATTCGTCCTTCTTAGACTCCTTTAAGGGCTCTAATGGATCAATATCCATATCACCATCCAAACTCAACATTGAAAGGTGTTTCGACTGGGCCCTAATGCAGTTAAAGTTAAAAAATAATTCATTTTTAATATCCTCACTTTTGCACACGCTAGAATTCTCTAATGTAATATTTTGCACTTCCTCACTTGACTCTAGTACTTCAGGTTGACAATTGCAGGCCTAATAATTGAATTCAATATAAACACAACCAAATAAATAGAATATTGTATCAACTAAATTTGGATTATTCAAAACTACCCCAATAATGGGTTCATCAAAATCCTAGAGTAGAAATTTGGCTATTCATAAGTGTATTAAACAACAATGAATACGTAGTCAAAACAGCACCCATAGGAAAAGAGAATAAGAAAAGTTGAGAAAAACTCTTTTGATTCTTCAGTTCCAATGGATTTGATGCGTTTCCAAGCTCCAAAGTGCTTCAACAATGGTGGTCTAGCCTTCTTAGGTCAAGATGGGTCATAAAGGAGGCAAAGGAAGCTTTTATACCCTATAGAAAAATAGGCAAGTCCAAAATAGCCTTTAAATTTTGCCTAGCTTTTTCTGCTCCGTGAGGCGCCCACATGCCATGTGGACTAAATTTCTTCAACCAATTCAGCTCACGTGGTTCTCACGTATTAGGCCTAAATGCGCTAAAAATTTTCTTCACTTCTATGTAAACACTTCATTTCTTCCCGCGTCACTCGCGTGGCACACAGATTACTTGAAATCTTCAATACCATCTTTTTTCAAGCCAAAACTTGTATTTTTGCCTCAATTCACCATGTTCACTTCCTATAAATCCAAACAACTCAATTAGTATTAAATCATATTAATTTTGCATATTGGTGCAAGCAAACCCGAGGGAAAGCTAGACACGATGAAAACGCTGAAGAACAACAGAAAAGTAAAGATAGAAGCAAGACAAATCTTGCTTCGATTCAAAGAACGGTGAGGAACTAGTCTCGGGCACGATGAGATCGGAGGCAAAGAATCACCTATACTATGCAACAATCCTCAAGAAAGGCAGCGCTTCTTGCAAATTGAATGACCAGGAAGAAAATGTTCAAGCGACTCACACCGATTGACACAAGTTCTTTAAAAGCCCATGTCGGGGTTCGGCTCCATCGGAGACACTTTAATAGCAACTGCTATGTTCAATATTCAACAATGACTAACTCTACAAATGAAATGTAATCGAGTATTTATAGGCTATGCTAAGGATAAAACAGTAAATAGTCACAGGCGACCAATAGGAGTAAGCCACGCAGGGCTGTTCTATGAGTGTTCGGTTACTCCTTCAACCGAACACTTGACTTCGAACACTTGAGCTCGAGTTCCTTCCTTCTCAGCTCTACTCATTCTTGACATTGATCGCTCTTCCTTCGGTTATTTGCCTTTTGACTTCGGGCGTCGATGTTAAGTGTTCGGGTGGGGTTCGGTCACTCCCTCCTTTGAGCTCAAGCTTGTAGATGACGCCTTCGGTTCTTGAGCTCGGGTACTCAGCTTCGGAGTAGTTGCTTTCCTTCGACCAAGCCAAGTGAATGCGGACATCGTCTCATTGGCCTCGGTGGATCGAACACTTGATCAGCACGTGTTCGGGCTGCATCATCCTCCCCTTCTTGAGAAGATTTCGTCCTCGAAATCGAGCCTTCTTCATCCTCCGAAGTTTGACCTACAACACAAGGAACTAAGCCAGCAACATTAAAAGTGTTGGACACATTATACTCACTAGAGAGGTCGATCACATAAGCATTGTTGTTGATCTTCCTCAGCACTTGGAATGGGCCATCCCCTTGAGGAGCCAAGTTTCCGTTCCTTTGGTTTGGGAAGTGTTCCTTTCGGAAGTGAACCCAAACCCAATCTCCCTTCTTTAATTACAGCTTTTTACGCCCCTTGTTTATTTTCAATGCAACCTTTGCATAAGCTTCCTCGAGGTTCTTCTTCACCTTTGCATGCAACTCGATCAAGGCAGTGGCTCACCGAGTACCTTCAAAATCAATAACAGAATCTCGAGGCAATGGGGTTAAATCAAGTGGAATCAAAGGATTAAAGTTATACACACACTCGAACGGGGTCATATTTATCATTCGATGCACCGTTCGATTGTATGCAAACTCCATCATGGGCAAACGATCTGCCCAGTTTCCGACCTTGCCTTTGGTCATTGCTCGAAGCAAAGATCCCAAGGTTCGGTTAACTACCTCGGTCTGTTCATTAGTCTGAGGATAGTGAGACGTCGAGAATAGTAGTTTGGTGCCGAGGGCACCCCACAAACATTTCCAAAAATAACTCAAGAATTTTAAGTCGCGATTACTTAAAATAGTACGAGGCACACCATGCAATTTCAACACATTAGAAATAAACAAGGTAACTACATGTTGTGCATCATCACACTTTTTGCAAGGAATAAAGTGAGCCATTTTTGAAAAATGGTCAACTACGACAAAAATGCTATCATATCCACCCCCGACCACGGTAACCCCAACACAAAGTCCATGGATATATCAACCCAAGGTCGATCAGGCACAGGCAGCGGGGTATACAAACCATGAGGGTTAGACTTCGATTTAGCTTTCTTGCAAATGAGACCAACGTTGCAAAGATTTTTCACATCTCGTCTCATTTTGGGCCAATGGAACTGCTCGGTTAAGATACCAAGAGTTTTGTCGACGTCGAAGTTTCCCATCAAGCCTCCGGAGTGAGCTTCTCGAACTAAAAGCTCTCTCCACGATGACACTGGCACACAAACCCTCCCATTCTTGAAGAGGTAGCCATCGTGCCACCGATATTTCTCAACCTTTCGGCCACTCAAGATTGCGTCACGAATGCATTTCAGCTTGGGATCATCTTCGTACATCGATTTGATGCTTTTGAATCCCATGAGCCTAGAGGCGAGAATGGTCTCTAAGGCAAATTTCCTTGATAGCGCATCGGCCACAACATTGTCTTTTCCCTTTTTGTAATGAATTACATAGGGAAAACTCTCAATGAATTCAACCCACTTGGCATGCCTTCGGTTCAATTTCTCCTGACCTCGGAGATATTTCAAAGATTCATGATCACTTTTAATCACAAACTCTCGAGGCCACAAATAGTGTTGCCGATGGGCAAGTGCTCGAACGAGGGCATACAGCTCCTTGTCATACATAGAGTAGTTCAAGGTTGCACCCTTAAGCTTTTCGCTAAAGTAAGCGATCGGCTTCGATTCTTGCATAAGCACTCCTCCGATCCCAACTCCGGACGCATCACACTCGACTTCGAATGCTTTGCCGAAGTCAGGGAGTTGCAACAACGGGGCAGAACAAAGCCTCCATTTCAACTCTTGGAAATCCCTTTCTTGGGACTCTTCCCACACAAATGGATGGTCTTTCTTAACCAGATCGGTTAAAGGAGCTGCCACAGTGCTAAAGGCACGAACAAACCTTCGGTAAAAGCTAGCTAAGCAATGGAAGCTACGAACTTGTGATACCGAGGTTGGAGTTGGCCAATCTTTGATGGCTTTGACTTTTGAATCATCGACTTCGACACCATTAGCACTGACAACGAATCCTAGAAAGACTACACGTTCGACACAAAAGGCACATTTCTTGAAGTTAGCATATAACTTCTCTTCTCTAAGCTTATCAAGCACTAGCCTTAGGAGTTCGACATTTTCAACCACAGATTTACTATAAACAAGTATGTCATCGAAGTAAACGACAACAAACTTATTTATGAACGGTTTGAGCACATGGTTCATCAGTCGCATGAATGTGCTCGGGGCATTGGATAAGCCAAAAGGCATCACCAACCATTCATGGAGACTGAACTTGGTCTTGAATGCGGTTTTCCACTCATCTCTGGGTTTCATTCGGATTTGGTGGTAACCAGACCTGAGGTCTATCTTCGTAAAGTATGAAGAACCACTTAACTCGTCTAGCATGTCATCTAATCGAGGGATAGGATGACGATACTTTACCATTATTTTGTTGACTGCTCGGAAATCAACGCACATTCGCTATGTTCCATCTTTCTTCGGGACAAGTATAACAGGAACGGCGCAAGGACTCAAGCTCTCTCGAACAAGGCCCTTGTTCAGCAACTCATCAACCTGCCTTTGGAGCTCTTTGGTGTCTTCGGGGTTACACCGGTATGCAGGTTTGTTGGGGATTTGAGACCCCGGTACGAAGTCAATTTGGTGCTCGATTCCTCTCAACGGAGGTAATCCACCTGGCATTTCTTCGGGAAACATGTCTCCGAAGTCCTGCAAAACACTTTGGACAACACTAGGCAAAGAGTTATCGTTAGAAAAATCATCATTGGAGTTTAGAAAGATACCCTTGTGCACGAGGAAAATCATCATCTGATCATTGTCGTTGCGTCGTAGATACTCACCCGGTTGCATGATTGCACAGACATTTCTTACTTCGGGCGGTGAGTCTTTGTCTCCGGCCACAAATTTTGTTCTCATCAGAAGCTTAGCTTTGGCCGCTTCTTTCAATTCTTGCATCCGTTTATAGTCCTCGGTGACTTGTTTCGGAGACAGGGGTTTGAGTATGAAACTCTTCCCTTCGAGCTTTGCAGTGTAAGTGTTGGATCTTCCACTGTGCACAACCAACCGATCATACTGCCATGGTCGACCCAATAGCATATGACAAGCTTGCATCGGCACCACATCGAACATCATTTCATCTTGATATTCTCCAATTCTATACTTGATCTACACTTGTTTGACAACCCTCAATTCTCCACACTCGTTCAACCATTGCAATTTATAAGGGTGGGGATGCCTCAAAGTAGGTACTCCCATTTGTGAAACCAAGGTTTGGCTCACCACATTTGCAAAACTACCTGAGTCAATGATCATCGAACACACCTTCCCCCTCACTCGACATCGGGCATGGAAAAAATTTTCTCTTTGGTTGTCCTCTTTTTCGAGAGTCATGCAGCTCAAATTCCTTCGAACCACAAGAAACATTTCCGGATGATCAGCTTCGGCAGCTTCACGACCATGATCATGTTCAGCTCGGTCAATCTCCTCAATAAATTCCTCCTCCGTGTCACTCGCTTGCTCACAAACATCTCCATTGTCGAGCACTAGCATAACCTTACGAGTTGGACACTCTTTTGCCATGTGACCATAACCTTTGCATTTATGACACTGAATGCTTGAAGCACTATGAGAGTTTAGTTGAACTTTACCTCCTACTTCTCTTGGTTGGTTAACGGTCACACCCCTCTCAAAGGGTTTCTTTGAATCTTGAACAGCGTTAGCACTTGTTGGATTAGGACTCTTCCATTCTTTACCTCGGTTCAAAGGAGTTGAAGTAGTGAATCCTCGATACCGATTTGCTTTATCGTCCTTCACCCATTTCTCAGCTTCGGTAGCAGCTTCGAACAAATCTTCCAACGTGTGGTGCACGTGTAGCCTTAATTGAGATGACACATCCTGAGCCAAGCCATTTTTGAACAGAATAGTGGCTTGCTCTTCATCTTCTTCCCGATCAAGATTCAATCGAATTCTTTCGAACTCATCATGATACTCTTGGACTGACTTGGACCGACTTGGACCCTTCCTTTAACTCATAAAGCTTTTATAGCTGAGTTTGCCTATACTTAGCACTCAAATACTTAACATCCATTGCTCTCTTCAACTGTGCCCAAGTAATGAATTCGGGATAGGCATTCCTTCGTCGATGCCTCTTGTCAGCTTCCCACCATGTAGATGCATACGCTTCGAACGAAGCAATGGCATGGGCAGCTTTTCTCTCTTCGATCATCTAATTGGTTTCGAAGATTCGCTCCATTTTAAGCTTCCATTCAAGGTATTCATCCGGATCACTAGTTCCTTTAAAGGGTGGAATAGTGATCTTGATACTGCTCAAGTTTGACTCTCGAACACCACGAACTTGTTCGGGACACTCATCATAGCGATCATCAGCCTCACGCTTAATATTTCGATCAACATTTGTGTCTTGGCCTCGGCCTCTGAAATTTCCACGACCTCCTTCGCTGACCCCTTCATCAACGTTCTCAACTTGTCTTCGGGCCATCGGAAGTGGTACTCTTTCACCTCGGGGAATGCCCAAGTTTTGATAATCACCTCGGGGATTGCCCAAGTTTTGTTATGGGACTTGGGGATTGCCCAAGTTTTGTGGTTGTGCTTGGGGATTGCCAAAGATTTCTCTTCGAATAGCCTCACTCGTCAACTGATGTTGTCGAACAAGTTCAGCATACAACTCAGGTTTTATCAGAGTGGAGTTGCTAGTTCCAGCACCGGACCCAGGTAAGGCCACGGACACACTTCCTTGCTCGAGTTGAGCTACTGGAGCACTCACTCCTCTTACTTCGGCACTGACGCCTTGTATCGCAGCCATGAGATCGGCTAACGACACTTCGGGCTTCTCAATGCCTTTGTCATCGCCTCCATTCCCAGCCATGGTACCTGCACAAATCAAAGACCAAATAAAATGTTAAGGTTAGAAATCACCTCACACACTCCCTCACCTTTGATGGGTGGCACTCGGGTCCACTCAATTTATGGGTTCGGTTTTGGTCACTCAAGAACTTGTAGCCAATGGCTTCCTCGGTTGATCAACTTCTCTCAGTTCCTTCGAATTTGACAAGTTACAATGTCTCCTTCGGGATGAGTGAATTGATACGACTCGATGGAACGCACGCTATTTACTCTGCGCTTCGGAAGTCAAAGAATTTTCTATGAAATTTGGACTTCAGTCACCCACGCACGAGTTCCTATACGCTCAAATGAGTTAGTACGACCTCGAGTAGGAAGAATTACTCAAGAGATCCACTAACTAGATTTATCGAACACAAGAAAAGTGAAAACCTAGGAGAATCTACCCTTCGATTCTTTGGAATCCCTTTCGAACACGCCAACTCTTGTCCGTACAAGAGTGGTCCCTCCTTGATACGGATAGGGTTTTACCTTATCCAATTCCCTTTTCTAGCCGACAAAATTTTCACCTGGGGTTTTGTTCTTTACACTTTAGCCATTTTTTCTTCAATGGAACAGTGAAGTTTTTGCTCCGGCGTACGGACAACTTAACTTCGTTCACTAACCACGATTGCTAACAGAATTTGGGTTGCTTCTTTCAACTCCGGTAACAAGAACGGAGGAATTTTGTTCAAAGTTCTTTGAGCTAAGACTCAGCTCTTTCGTGTTCGTAAACTGTTACAATTGTAACAATTTTCCGGTATACGGACGACGGTTCAAATCTTAGAACTTCGAAATTTAAGTACAAGACAAACCCAAATCAATCAAGAACCACCAGTCTTCATCGGTAACAACCAAAACACGCTGGGGTTCGAATCCAGTCACCAACTAGCTCAAAACAGTCCAAAAATTCACCATGAAACCCTAGTCGACAATCGTGTACGACAGGTGCTCGTTGGAATCAGGAAACAATGGTGAACAAGAATCAAGGGTTGTTTAATCCAAATAACAAACAATCAACCAAAATTTTTGAATTTTTCTTTTCTACTTTTTTTTTTCGTAAACACCACAGCAACAACAATCAACAACAAGGAAGAAAGCTGAAACTGGAGACACAAGCACGAATAAACGAACAGGATTTGAGGTTGTAAGAACAAGCTAAAACCTTGCTCTGATACCAAGATGGTATATGCAAACCCGAGGGAAAGCTAGACACGATGAAAACACGGAAGAACAACAGAAAAGTAAAGATAGAAGCAAGACAAGTCTTGCTTCGATTCAAAGAACGGCGAGGAACTATTCTCGGGCTCGATGAATTCGGAGGCAAAGGATCAACTATACTATGCAACAATCCTCAAGAAAGACAACGCTTCTTGCAAATTGAATGACCAAGAAGAAAATGTTCAAGCGACTCTCACCGATTGACACAAGTTCTTTAAAAGCCCACGTTGGGGTTCGGCTCCATCAGAGACACTTTTGATTCTTCAGTTCCAATGGATTTGATGCGTTTCCAAGCTCCAAAGTGCTTCAACAATGGTGGTCTAGCCTTCTCAGGTCAAGATGGGTCATAAAGGAGGCAAAGGAAGCTTTTATACCCTGTAGAAAAATAGGCAAATAGTCCAAAATAGCCTTTAAATTTTGCCTTGCTTTTTCAGCTCCGCGAGGCGCCCGCATGCCATGTGGACTAAATTTCTTCAACCAATTCAGCTCGCGTGGTTCTCACGTATTAGGCCTAAATGCGCTAAAAATTTTCTTCACTTCTATGTAAACACTCCATTTCTTCCCGTGTCACTCGCGTGGCACACAGATTATTTGAAATCTTCAATACCATCTTTTTTCAAGCCAAAACTTGTATTTTTGCCTCAATTCACCATGTTCACTTCCTATAAATCCAAACAACTCAATTAGTATTAAATCATATTAATTTTGCATATTGGTGCAAGCAAACCCGAGGGAAAGCTAGACACGATGAAAACGCTGAAGAACAACAGAAAAGTAAAGATAGAAGCAAGACAAATCTAGACAAATCTTGCTTCGATTCAAAGAACAGTGAGGAACTAGTCTCGGGCACGATGAGATCGGAGGCAAAGAATCACCTATACTATGCAACAATCCTCAAGAAAGACAACGCTTCTTGCAAATTGAATGACCAAGAGGAAAATATTCAAGCGACTCACACCAATTGACACAAGTTCTTTTAAAGCCCATGTCGGGGTTCGACTCCATCGGAGACACTTTAATAGCAACTGCTATGTTCAATATTCAACAATGACTAACTCTACAAATGAAATGTAATCGAGTATTTATAGGCTATGCTAAGGATAAAAAAATAAATGGTCACAGGCGACCAATAGGAGTAAGCCACGCAGGGCTGTTCAATGAGTGTTCGGTTACTCCTTCAACCGAACACTTGACTTCGAACACTTGAGCTCGAGTTCCTTCACTTCGTTGCTCGATTGCTCAGCTCTGCTCATTTTTGACATCGATCGCTCTTCCTTCGGTTATTTTCTTTTTGACTTCGGCGTCAATGTTGAGTATTCGGGTGGGGTTCGGTCACTCCCTCCTTCGAGCTCAAGCTTGTAGATGACGCCTTCGGTTTTTGAGCTCAGGTACTCAGCTTCGGAGTAGTTGCTTTACTTTGACCAAGCCAAGTGAATGCGGACATCGTGTAGCAGCTTGGCTTGGCTTCGTGTCGTTGGCCTCGGTAGATCGAACACTTGATCAACACGTGTTCGGGCTGCATCACATATAAACTCTTAAAATAACTATCAGAACATGGTAAAAACACCCTCAAAATACATACAAAATAGCCAAACATCATGGCCATTCTGTCAAACTTATCAGTAAAGGAAGCAGCAAACACTTGTCTTGTCTCTCATAGATGGAAACATTTATGGCAGTATATATCTGGCTGTATTCTTGAAATTTATGATAGGGATAAAAGAACTAGAAAGCCACAAGTATCATGTGATGTTGGGCATATATCTTATGTCTCGACGTCGATTTCTCATATTTTTGTGTTGTTTTCATTGTATTATGTGCCCAACAATACGTGATTTAAAGTAAAATGCTAAATTGAGGTGTTTGGATGTTTTAGGAGCTAAATGAAGGAAATTGGAGCTTGATTCATACAAGAACAGGGAAAAAGCAACGGGTACAGACATGGATGCTTGGCATGCTAGGCTGTATGGTCTGGGAAGAGTGCAAATATTGAAGAAATTGAGAGAAGTAGCGCATACAATCACGAATGCTTGGCATGCTCCAGTGTATGCGATGGTAAATAGTCCCAGAGCAGCCGGGACTAGCTAAAACATGGGCCATTAGCAGATTCCTTAATTTAAAACCCTTGTAAACATGATTTTTTGGGGGAGGGGGGGGGGGGATTACGTACTTTTTGGAGGGAAGAACCAGAGTAGAGGCTAGAGAACCATGATTCATCAATTGAGTTGTAATTCTTCTTTCCTCTTTATTGTTTCATGAATTCTAGATTATTTTATGAGAGAGCCAATTTGTCTATGGGTAGCTAAACTCTATTATTCTAGGGTTATGGGTTAACCATAAAGTTGTACTCTGAAGTTAACTGAATTCTATTAAATTTATCATATTGAGTTGTTTATTTAATTCTGCTCTGAATTACTTGATTTCCTGGTCAGTTGTTATGTACTATCCATGAACCTAGGGTTGAACTCGAAAGTGGGAACCGTAGGTTGCAATAGAATTAAATAAAGCTTGTTCTTGAACCCGGGCATCGAGGAATGGTTTCGCGATTAGGATAGAAATATACCTAACAGTCACGCTTAATTCATTTACAGGAAAAGCACATGCATTCTTGTTAATTCTAATTCCACAGACATATAGACGTTAGGTTGGCTTGAATAGGCGAGCAGGGTATCGAAAGAGCTCTGTGAGTATAATTAACCCTATGATTAGCAACTCAGATAAATAAAGTTGATTCAATTAGCGGATGAGTGCAACTGGATTTGTGATCGTCCCATAATCCTGGAATATTTCCTCTCGCTGAAATCTAAAACTCTTGAATGGCCTTGCATTCTATTTATTTCAATTACTTTTAGTTGATTAGTCAATTAAACACACTCGAAATCTGATTAAACTCTCTTGAACAAGATTTAAATTAAAGTTTGTCTAGTTAATAGTTAATCAATAGTGCTTGGGAAATGATACTTTCTTATCACTTTATTACTTGATCGAACGCGTATACTTGCGTGTGCGTTTGGAGCGACATCATGTAAATTTATAAAGTCTGTAAATCAAGTTTTGAACTTGCACCAGGGTCCAACTTTAGATCAATTTCGAGTTGGTTTCTGCCTTACTGATTATGGCTTCAGATTTGATCACTGGATTAAATTTTTCATTCGAAAGGAAGTAAAATTATTTGAATTGTACTTAGCACATGAATGGGAAAGTCTTATTGGAAGTAGTCATTATGATATTCCTGACGTTAGAGAAAATTTTGTCATATGAGGATATTGGCTGGCTAAAGTTTTCAAGATTTTGTTCTAGTTTAAAATCACTTAACCTGGTCAATGTCAACATCTAAGGTTGAGATCGTTCATTTTTTCGTAGCTAACTGCCCATGTCTTGAGCATGTCTGTGTTTCAGGTTGTAATAAGTATTTGCGAAATTTGAAAGTTACTGGTCCAAGTTTGAAGTCCATGGAACTCTCTGAGTGTTCTTTTGTCGAGGGTCTGGAGATTGATGCTTCAAATCTAGAATCTTTTACATACATTGGATATAATATACATGCCCCTTTTTAAAGTGTTCCTCAATTATCGGAACTAACAACTAGCGGATACTATTGTCATTCTTTTATCGAAAAGGACCAAAATTACCCCCCCCCCCCCCCCCCCCGAACTATGGGAAATGGGGCAATTTTAGCCTCCGTTTGAAAACGATATCAAAATACCATCGTCGTTAGGATTTTAGATTACTTATACCCCTTATCTCCAACGGAATTCCAGCTCACATTTAAAAAATTAACACTAAAGTACATGTAAAATAAATACTATCCATTATTTTATTTTCTTTTCTTTCTTCCTTATCTAATTTCATTCCCTCACCTTCTGCTTCTCCCATATCTGGAAATCAATTTCTGTAGCTCCAGAAAATTAAATTCTTGGCTCTATTATAGAGTCTAACCGTGAAGGAAATAAAAATACGAAAGAACACCCGTTGAAGACCATCATCAACTACCCTACCACTAATTCGCTCCACCACCTTCATCCATAGCTCCACTATACGCCACAAACAACAAACCACCAAGTGTATCTATAGCATTGCAACAATATCACAGCAAAATCATCAAAAATTTTAAACCCACTTTAAAAGTGAGACTCTCGACAGAAATAATATTTTAATTGAAATTTGTGGTGAAGATGATGGTTAGGTGATTTTATGAAATCTACCAGAGAGAGGAATTAGTGGTTTATTGATAGTATTCTTTTTCTTACAAAACGGATCTAGAATGGTGATCAAAAGCTTTGATTTTTTTTTAATTTTTTTATAGAAGAAATCAAGTATTGTTAAAATGGGTTCGTTAGGGTGGTGGATTCTTCAATTAGTTTCATGATGCAGAATTTGTGTTTGAATAATTAATTTATTAATTAATTAATTTGTACTAGTTCACTTATACTTTGGGGGGGGGGGGGGGGGGAAGAAGGTGTAAGATGAAAGAGGACAAAAGTCGCAGCAATGATGGTGATGGGCTGTTGAGAAGGGTGGGGATGATTTTATCTTAGGTGGAGCTCCAACTCATCAAAAAATTAATTTTTTAACTTAGTTTATGCTTGGGTGGTGTATCCGTTAGAAATGAGGGCATAAGTGATCTAAATCCTAACGACGAGGGTATTTTTGATACCGTTTTCAAACGGATGGAAAAACTGCTCCATTTTCTATAGTTCAGGGGCAATTTTGGCCCTTTTCCCTTCTTTTATTTTTGAATCTCATGAGCATAAAAGCTATTCCACTAACCTAAGGATGCTTAAACTAAAGGTGGTGTCTCCTCATGTTTGTGATGCTCACCCTTTTTTTTCCTTGGTATTTTTCACTTGAAAGAGCAATAGGTCTTTTTTGTTTACAAATTTCTTGGTACAGACTATTTACAGATGTAGTGTTACGTGCCGTTACCCTGATAAATTCCCTATTCTGACCAATCTAAGGGAGTTGGAGTTGGAGTTGGACCTTATGTGTGAAGCTGGTGAAAGACTATTCTTCTTCACTTATTTTACCAAGGCCTTTCCTTCGCTGACTAGTTTCACAGTCCGGGTAAGTATATCATCTTTATCCACTCATATATCATTTATATATATTTTATACATTCCTTCTTAATTGCAAGTTATGTCTGGCGTTGTTGGACGTGGATTTCGAATTTGAACTTTATGAATTCTATAATAGTAACCTCAAAAGCTAATATTTGGATTCTAAATTTAATTGTTATATATATTTAGTGAAAACAAATTGTTTGGTTTTTTATTTGAGACAGGTAAAATGAACACTCTTGTCAGCTTGGAGGATAAAAGATATTTTTTCAATATCGCAGACTTATCACGATGATGTTGACTATTGTGTTGGAAAACACCTAAAAATGGTAAAGATAATTGGTTTTACAGGATGTATACGGGATTTTAACCTTGTCTTTCATTTGCTAAAAATTGGAGGCTCTCTTGAGGAGATCATCCTACAACCTACAAATGACAGACACTACCCTGAGGTTAGAAAAATGGCTACATCATCAATCCAAGAGCGGAGCAAACAGCTTGAAGCCAAGTTGCCACCGGGGGCTAAACTGTCGTTGCTATAATTTCAGTTCTATCTTCACTTACAACAAGTGATTTTAGAGCTTATGTTTCAAAATCTTTTTTTTTCTTGAATTTCATGTCCAATCAACACCGTCATATAAATTAAAAGGCAAAAATACTAAAGTCCCCCCCCCCCCCTCCCCGATGTTGCACCTAAAAGGTCAGTTACACACTCAACCTTTACGGGTGACCTCGTACCCCCCTAATATTGTTCGAAGTGAATTTTTTTACACCTTTTCAAGGCCTGGCCCATTTTTAAAAATGTGATTGTATAACACGCGCTCTTTGACGTTGACACGTGTATATTTAAGTTAAATCAGATGATTTACTAAATTAAAACATGTTTTAGTTATAATTTAAATTAAAAAACTAATTAACCCTTAAACCTAATTAAACTTTTTAACTTTTTACCCATTACCTTCTCACCTATTCAGTTTACCCATTTTAACTTTTTCCCTTTCTCCTTTACTTTGTCGATCCAAAACCCTAAAAAATACCCGCCTCAATCAAAGTAAAAACGTGTAATTATCTAACAATGATAGGCAATACATGATCCGTTTGATGTTTTCCATTGTTTTTAGTATTTTTTTATTGACGATTTTGGAAGCTTTAGTTGGAAATCGACCTGTTTGTCTCCCTCAAATTTTTTGTCGATTCTGTGCTTATCTTTGGTGGAGAATCTGCAAAAAGGTTAGATTTCTTTATCCCTAATTTTATATTGAACCTAGGGTTTTGTAAATTTTATATTGAACTTAGGTTTTTGTAAATATTTGTTAAATTAAGCCATGCCATAAATCTGAATAGTTTTTCTTTAAATTAATTTTGTCGAGTATTTGTTACATTAAGCCCTGCATTTAAGTCTGAATAATTTTTCCTTTTTGCTACTATATTCAGGTTGTAACATGTCGTTTGTGTTAGTTAATTTGGAAATTCATCATGGTGGGGCTCTCCAATTGGATTCAACGGATAATCCTTACATTGGTGGTAATACAAGGATTACATTTAATATTGACATAGACTTATTTTCTTACTTTGAGTTGAAGAATTATGCCAAAGAACTAGGGTATAATAGTAATGCCTCTCTCATTTATGTGAAAGACCCTGTCTTTGGTATATTGGTAGAAATTAAAAATGATTAGGATATTATGGGTATTGTAGAGTATTTAAATAATAGAGATACTTTAGTGTGTTATCTTGGGCATTTGATTAAAGAACCTGTACTGGCCCACCCTGCTATTGAATATGTAGACCAAGGGGGTGGGGTTGTTGATAAAGGTGTTAGTCAAGACCAAGGGGTAGTGAGGGCCTTAACTTTGAAGAGGCAGCATCTACAACACCCTTTCAAAGTGAGGCAGCTCCTTCTTCAAATCCTGTTCATAGTGAGGCAACTCCTTCTTCAGATCCTGTTCATAGTGAGGCAGCACCTCCACCACCTCAACAATCTGTAGATACTGAAGGTGACGATGTAGATGTGGGGTCTGAATATGAAACTGAAAATAGCTCAGATTCTGACCATCTAGAGTTGTTTGATGAAGTGGAAGCAGATTATGGCAGTGATGTAAATGAGGAGGAGTATAGGAGTTTTAGGGAGGTGAGGAGGACTATAGAGAAAAGAAAAAGGAAAGATAAAGCACCTGGACCAAAAAATGCTAAAGTAAGTGGCAAGTAGAAGGGGCCTAATGTGGGTATAATGAATATGAAGCAAAGAAGAAGAAGAAGAAGAAAAGTCTGGAGGGTAAGTTAGGTGGTGATGAGCCTTATTACCCTTCAGGTGAGGCTGCTAGCTTTGAGACTGATACAGATGATGATTCTGGAGGTGAGGGAGTAGCTGAGCAGAAAAAAGCTAGAAGAAGAAAGACCAAAAAAAGAGTTAAATATGATCCAAATTGTGAGATAGTTGTGTGGGAGACTGGGCTTGTATTTGAGAGTGTTTATCAATTTAGGGTGGCTGTGACCAAATATGCAGTTCAAGAGAGGGTTAATATAGAAAAACATGATAATGAAAAAACTAGAGTGAGGTGTAGGTGCAAGGAGGGCTATTATTTGCTAGCTTAGATAAAAGAACAAATGACTTTGTTGTCAAGAATTATCAACCACTTCACAGTTGTGACCCAACTAACAAAAATAAGCTTTGCAACTCAAAATTTCTGGCCCAACACTACAATAAGAGGATCAGGCAACAACCATACATAAGGGTGTTTGAGTTCCAAGAAGTAATTAGAGATGAGCTTGAACTGCATGTTGCTAGGACTGTTTGTAGGAGAGCAAGAATCATAGTGTTGAAGGAGATTATGGGTGACCATGAGAAGGAGTTTAGCAGAATCTTAGACTATAGGGATGAGATAATTAAGTCAAATCCAGGCAGCACTTGTGTGGTGAAGTTAAGTGAAGAAACATTTGAAGAAGGGAGAAAAATGTTTCTAAGTTTTTATATATGTTTTGATGCCTTAAAGAAGGCATTCAAGGCTGGTATTAGGCCATGTATTGGATTGGATGGATGCTTTTTGAAAGGTGTATGTAAAGGGCAATTGCTAACTGTTGTGGGTAAAGATGGTAACAATCAGATGCTGCCAGTAGCTTAGGCAGTAGTGGAAGTTGAAAATAAGCATACTTGGACATGGTTTGTTAAGTTGCTGCAGCATGATCTTGAGCTGGGAGATGGAACAAATGTTACTATTTTGACAGACATGCAGAAGGTAAGTATGCATTTAAATTCTCAAAGTATTTAGACTAATTTTATTTGTTTGTCTTATTATGTTTCTTTTTTATTTTGTAGGGATTATATCAAGCAATCTGTGATGTTCTACCCAACTGTGAGCATAGGATGTGTGCCAGACACATCCTTGCTAACTGGTCCAAAAAATGGAGTGGCATAGAGAAAAGGAACTATTTTTGGAGGTGCAGTAGAAGCACATTCCAGGCTGAGTTGAAAGAAAACTTAGATTGGATGGAAAAAATAGGTGGAAAAAAATGTGTAGATGGCTTATTGTACTACAGTATTGAAACTTGGTCAAAGGTTTACTTTCAGCCATTTAGTAATTGTGATAGTGTAGATAATAACATGGCTGAGAGTTTTAATGCATGGATATTGGAGGCTAGGCAGAAGACAATTATCACAATTCTTGAGGAGATAAGGGTGAAAATGATGGATAGAATAAGAAAATTGAGAGATTTTGGACTGAAATGGAAGCATGGCATATCCCCTATAGCAAAGAAGGTGTTTGATGAAAATATTGAAAGGTCTATGAAGTGTAGCATTAATTGGAATGGTGACACAGGCTATGAAGTACTTGAAGATGAGGATTACAAGCACAAGGTGGATATGAACAGTATGACATGTAGCTGTAGGGTATGGAGCCTCAAAGGCATACCATGCCCTCATTCTATTTGTGCTCTTAACCAAAGAAATCTTGACCCAATGAACTACACTGCACACTGGTACACAAAAAAAAAAAACATACATGAAATTATACAGTCACTTCATCCAGCCTTGTGTGAATATGAAGAAGTGGCTATCATCAAATAATCCAACTGTGATTCCTCTCAAAGTAAGAAAGATGCCAGGCAAGCCCAAGAAACTTAGAAGAAAAGAGCCTACTGAGAACAAGACAGGTATGGTTGCTTTTTTTATGCATTTATCAATCCTTTCAACTATTATTGAACTGTGACTACCTAGTATTATACATACAGGTAAGTTGTCTAGAACGGGAATGGAGATGACATGTACCCTCTGTCATGTAAAGGGCCACAATAAAGGGGGTTGTCATAGAGCTTTTCCAACTGGTCCATCAGTTAGTACTATAAGTCCTTCATCAACTGCAAATGCAGGTCCTTCATCAGTTGCAACTGCAGGTCCTTCAAAATCCAGTATTGTAGGTCCTTCAAGATCCAGAAGTGCAGCTCCTTCAAAAGCCAAAAATGCAGCTCCTTCTTCAGCTTCTACTGCAGCCCCTTATTCAGGCCCAAGTGTTAATTGCAATACTTCAAATCAGGTCCCATCTATAACATCCAGAATTGGAAGAGGAAGGGGCAGACCTAAGAGTTCTACAAGTGATAATCCAGCCTATAAAAGACCTAGGGTGGTGGGAATGGGAATGTTACATACAGAAAGTGGTTTCTCTATCTACAATGTAAGTAGTAAACCTTCATATATGATATGTTCATATCAAATTTGCAAAGTACTAACTGTTTATCTTTATGTGCAGCCTGGAATGCCTTCTAATAGGACCAAAAATGTCAAGTGCTCATCAAATGTGACTGCAGATCTTGACCGTAAACCACCAATTGGTGTGAAGTGGAAAGGTAAACAAGCTATGACAGGGAGACAATTACAAGAGTTAAGAGGAAAAAAAAAATCATTGAGACCAGGTTAAAGGCTGCACAATTGAGCCAAGGCAGCTGCAATGGACCACCACAAAAACCATGGAAGTTGTGACTACTTGTTGTTGTGACTACTCTGCTTTTGCAGCTGTGACTGCTTGTTTTAGGATCTGTATTTTGGAACTTTTATATGTTGCATATGCAATTGTGATATGTCATGTATTTTTGCACTTGAATATGCAGCTATGACTGCTTTTTAGGATCTATTAGCACACTAATATTAAGATGTGACTGCCTTTTGTTTTGGCTTTGTTGAAAAAAACTTATTATGCTATGTTATGCAGTTGTGACTGCCTTATTATGCTATGATATGCAGTTATGACTGCCTTATTATGCTATGATATGCAGTTGTGACTGCTTTGTTTATGCATTAATGACTTTAGTTTTCTTGTGTTTTGGCATATCAATTATGTTAGGTTCTTACAGTGGTTAATGGAACACAATTTTTACATGTTTTGGATTTGCAGTAAAGTAGTATCGATTACACAATAACATTCATTACATAATATTGCATCATAACATAATAAGATTCATTACACAAAATGAGATTAATTAAGTAGAGATTCCTAAGGCAATCTCTTTGCATTTCCATCAAAGAACACCACAGGAAATCTACAACTAAACACTATAAACGAAAGGCTACAAATCAAAATAAACCAAAGTGTTTTTCCCTTAGCTTGGACTCAACAAACTTGTTCTTCCATTTCTTTTCCTTCTCTTTCACCTTCTCAATCTCTGTTTTCATGTAATCCAATTGAACAATTAACTTGTTCATCTTGTCAACCTCTTGTTCATCTTCTTTACTTGACCTTGGCTTTTCAAATTTGTATTCCAATCTACTCTCAAGTTCTCCAATTTTATCCAACAATTTAGGAATAACATGTTTAGATCTCGGGTTAATTTCGCCGTCTTTCCACTGCCGATAATCACATGATCTTGCACTCTATCATGAATAAAAATAGAAAATATATAAGTGATTATTGTCCTTAAAAAAATTAATTCTTCAAAATAAATTATTTAACTTACCCCATAATATGGACACACACAATATCGTCTACCGGGGTTCCTAGCAGTCCAAGATGTCATCATATGCAGCACATATCCATGGTTACAACGCACTTCTTCAATAAGCTCGGGATCTTCATCGTCCATACAAAGCTTACTCAAGCCTTTCGGAGCCATTGTGCAAATGGGTTCAAAATTAAGCAAAATAAGGCTAGAAGTATCTACTTTTGCCTTTAAAACCAATCTTGAACAAAAATTGTGGTGGAATCAGCCAAAACTAATGAGGCGAAAATTAGGGTTCATAGGTAGTGTTGGGAAATTTTGTTGGGGAATTTGGAGGTTAATATAAAGAGGGGGAGTTATTTTACCGTTGGGGGAATTAAATTAGTGGGTCTTGTAATATTTTTCCATTTTTTTAAAGATTTATCCATTACAAAATAAGATAAAACGCGCCCTCAAAGAACTGACCTCAACGCGCTGGGGTCAGGCCTTGAAAAGGTGTAAAAACATTCACTTCGAACAATATTAGGGGGGTAAGAGGTCGCCCGTAAAGGTTGAGTGTGCAACTGACTTTTGGGTTAAACGTTAGGGTGGACTTTAGTATTTTTGCCAAATTAAAAACGTAGAAAATCGTATTTGTTTTAACCTTTGGATTTAGTTGGTCACTAGTAAACCAGCATAGTTCCAAATCCTACATTAGACTAGCACTTTGTACTAAAAATAAAAGAATTTTGTGACGTTTCTCGGAGAAATTACAATATGCCCGGAAATTCAATCAACCAAAACTGGAAATCCAAAAAGACAATGCCAAATTAGAAAAGAAGTATCGAGGTGACGATGTCATGTCAACTTTAGGAATTTTAATTATGGTCATTGGTCTTACCTCCGACTTTTGATGGGGAGCTTGGAGCAACTGGTAAAGTTGTCTTCGTGTGACCTGTAGGTCATGGGATCAAGCCTTGGAAACAGCCATTGATGCTTGCATTAGGTTAAGTTGCATACATCACATCCCTTGGGGTGGAGCCCTTCCACGGACCCTGCGTGAACGCGGGATATTTTGTGCACCGGGCTGCCCTTTGATCTTACCGTGGTTTATTAAGAAATTCAGCTAAGGTGACATTAACACAAACATTTGGTACACAAGCTAATCTTGTAGTTTTTTTCTGCACCAGAAGAAATTAAACATTTTTTTGATAAATATGTTAACACCAGAAATCTCTCGAGAACAATTAGTCACTGACCAACTAATCTTTTTTCTGATAATTTGTATTTTATTTCCACGGAAAAGGGCTAAAACTGTCATTAAAGTAGGCGAAAAGATTAAAATTACTCCCACCGTTAGTTTTTTTTATTTTTTTGCCCGCACAGTTATTGCAGTGGCTCAAGTTTGCCCTCTCCACTAACGGACTTAATTTATTTTCGCTTTTCTTTCTTTTTTAATTACGTGGCTGCCTAATATTTGGCCACATCACTTAATTTACCCCACCGCAACCAATTAACACACTTTCTTAGTTAACCCACCCCAAACTAAACAAACCCGACTCATATCCCAAATAACCCGCCACCCCCCTTTCTTCTACTTAAAACCTTTCTTCCCCATTCAAACACCCACTTCATTTTATTGGGTTCTATCAAAAAATTTCATAATATTTTCTTGTATTTCAATCATTTTACAAAAAATTGTCTCAATCTTCAGTTTCATCGTGTGACCAAGCTCAATCACGCCGATGACATTGCGGGTTAATTGCTAACCTAGGGTTAAAATTGAGACATTTTTCCGTAAATGAATGAAATACAAGAAAATGTTAGAAATTTTTTTGATGGAACCCAAGAAGTGGATGTTTGAAAGGGGAAGAAATGTTTTTAGTAGAAGAAAGCGGATGGCGGGTTATTTGGGATATGGGTCGGGTTAATTTAGTTTGGGGTGGGTTAACTAAGGGAGTGGGTTAATTGGTGGAGTGGTTTAAATTAAGTGACGTGGCCAAATATTAGGCAGTCACGTAATTAAAAGAGAAAGAAAAGCAAAAATAAATTAAGTCCGCTAGTGAGGAGGGCAGACTTGAGCCACTGCGATAACGATGAGGGCAAAAAATTCAAAAGATAAACGGTAAGGCAATTTTAATCCTTTTCGCCTACGTTAAGAGAAGTTTTGGCCCTTTTCCGTTCTTTTCCCTAGAATAGTTGAAGACAGGTTAATATCTTCTTTTTAATAAAAGACAGAGAGGAATTTCATTTTAATAACATCACTTCCTATTATGTTATCATTCTACTATTCCGTTGAATAAACTATTAACATCCAAATTTAATAAGCCGTGGTCGTGCACATGGCCACTACCCTTCTTTGTTATTGATGCAATAGCTTACTTTTCAGGATTAAACTTTTTATGTGCTTAATTTCTATTTTCTCTTCTTTTTCCTACTTCGCTTTAAAGTATTATAGGAGCATAAATAAATTGAAGTACCATATTTTCGATGGTTGTATTCTGGAGATAACTACACAATCAACTTATTATGCCATCTACTGTTCAAGAACTAAGAAGACGTAAAGAAATTAAGCATAAAATATAGTTAATGCCCAATTCTAGATCCTTCTTTTTCCCCATCATCGTTGTCTCTAAGGATGTCAATCAACAACTTTGTTTAAACGTATTAAAATTGTATTTTCGTTGCAGAAAGGGAAATTTTCGAGGATTTCGGTCAATAAATCATTTTGGTTATTAAATGTGTATATTAACAAAACCACAGTACTGCATATTCTTCACTGCAGAGATATCCACCTTTTTAAAGAAACTTTCAACAACTCATTCTGCTCAATTTAAATTGTATTTTATATGGAACAGATCTTACTTTGATCTTACCTTAAAGTACTCGATGGTCTTTTCCTAGTTATAACTCCTTGCCTATTACAAAAGGAACCTAAAATAATGTACGAGTATCTTCTAATGTTATTCTTGTTAGAGTCATAAACTATTCAAGTCAAATAGGGTAATCAAAAGAACAAGTTGGTCGAGCTTTGATCATTCAAAGTGGATCAAGTGAATCACTAGTTTTGTCTCACACGATTATAGTTTCCTTATGTATTTTGTTATAGATCATAGCTATTCAGTTTGTAGAACTCAAATTTGAGCCGTTTACACTTTTATGGGTGAATCCGAGTTTGTTCAAGTCGAGATGAAAATGTACAAGAAACTGAGTATAAACATCAAACTTCTATTTAATAGCGTTAACACTAAATTGGATGAACATCATAAGCTGTAATTCTCTAAGGAATTGAAGTGAAGAACAACTCCTGAATAAGAATCACTATTGGAATTAAAGAGACAAGAAATTAGAAGAATAAGAGAATAAGCAAGAAACTTGTATATTGATTTTGGATATTTCTCTCAAAGTGATTACAACAGTATTTATAAATCAAGAACCGATTCCCCAATCCATAACTAACTGCAGCTAAGCTAAGAAGGAAATAACAGAATTTGGGAAATCCTAACTAACTCAATGAAATTACAGAAAAGCCCCTGCATAACTAACTTCGTAATTACCCTGTTGACTGTGTAGACTAATGCTGACTATACTTTTGTATATAACAACTACTCCCCCTTCAAGAATCCTTGTCTTCAAGGATTAAAATAAGGGAACTACTTGTTCAACTCATACAAATCCATCCAAGTATTGTCAGCAGTTGAACCACTTGATTCAAATCTAAGTAGTGTCTCTGCGATTCTTTTGGACTGTTCTCTGATCCACAATTGCTTCAGGTTCAAGTAGAAAGTGCCTATTAGTTGACAAGGACACAAGGAGGTGTGGGAGCATAGGTGTGTCCCATATTTTTTGCATCTACTGGGACACATAGAATGTGTCATGTATCTTAGCATGAGCAGACAATGCCAGTTGGTAAGCTATTTGTTCAACCCTCTTGAGCACTCAAAAAGGACCAAAGTACTTAGGGCTGAGCTTAGAGTAATCACTGCCTCTGATGGAGCTTTGTTTGCAAGGCTGCAATTTTGCATAAACCCAATCATTCACTGCAAATTCCTTTCCAGGCTCTTCTTATTTGCTTGCATTCTCATCTTGTTTTGGGCTTCACATAAATGTTGCTTGAGTACTCTGATAGCCGATTCCCTTGCATGTAAGCTTTTATCTATAGCATCTATCATGAAACTCTGAGGTATGTAGGGAAGATAAAGAGGAGGGCTTGCCCATACATCCCCTCATAAGGAGTGGTCTCAGTGGAGCTATGGAAGTTTGTGTTGTACTACCATTCAGCAAGTGGTAACCACACTTACCAATTCTTTGGCCTGTCACCACACATACATCTCAGATATCCTATAAAAACTTATTTACAGCTTCATTTTGAATATCACTCTGAAGGTGAAAGGCTGTAGAGTGATGCAGAGCAACACTTTCTAGGCTGAACAATTCTTGCCGGAATTTACTGAGAAAAATAGTGTCTCTGTCAGTTACTATAATCTGAGGCAACCCATGCAGTTTGTAAATATTATCCATAAAGCTCTGAGCTACTTGTTCAGCATTATATGTGTCGCACCCGATTTTGGACTCGACTCGAAACGAGTCGGGTTTCGGATTTGACTGGGTGAACTCGTTTGAGTTTAAGAACTGGAGTCGCCACCTAACATATTTTTTAACTAGGCGTATTAGGGCACTTATTTTGTTTCTATCCAATTTTACAATTAACTCTGAAACTTAGTCGACAAACCAGAAGATCTAGGTAAGAGGTTCAAGTTAACTCGAGAGGAAGGGGTTAGGCACCTCTCGAGCTCCACCAAATATGGTTACCGGCCGAACTTTATAATTGGGATTCGAAATAAATAACTAAGCAATTTAAACTAACTAATTAGAGGTAGGCAAATGATATGATAATTTAAATAAAAGGTCCTAATAGGCTTCCTCCTTAAAGATTTGCACCTTGCAAAAATATAAAGAAAAATGAGTTAGTGAATAATAATAATGAACTTAACAAGAATGATAATAATAATAATAATAATAATAATAATAATAATAATAATAATAATAATAATAATAATAATAATAATAATAATAATAATAATAATAATGGGGAAAGGGATTTTTGTAAAGTGTCGGCTGAGGTGTGTATTGGGTGGAAGTTAGGGACGTCGATACGGTTGCGAACACGCCGGCCGGTCGTGTTGCCATGCCAAGTGCCGGTCTCATCACTCCATCACCGGCTCGTTTGCAGTCACGGCTTATACACTTCATCATAGCCTTTTTGTTTTTAGAGACTCGGGGTGTAACAGGACTGATTTTATCACTCGACCTCAAATAAACAATTATTTTCTTTGGCCATGATTAGTCCGTCAATTCATTGTATTTCCGTCAATTCTTTTTGTAAGCCTCAATATATGTGAAATATATTTTTTCATTGGCTTTCAATTTCAAGTGCAGTATATCTGTTCAAAATCAGCAAACAACGTCAAAGCGATTTTTTATACAATCATAACCAGCAATAGTACTCGTCCACCATAATAGATACAAAATATCCAGCGGAGGAACGATCGTCGGCTTTATTTCTCCGACACGAAACGCAGCGGCATCGCTGCAACTCCACAACCTTCGTTTTTAGTTCCTGCAAAAAAATTGACAAAAGGCAGAGAAAGAGAAACTCGACGAAACCCAGATCTGCAGCATCAAGCAAACAAACGGATCAAGTGTAGTGAGATCAACACAACAAAATAAAAGCAAAACAAATAACCAGATGTCGAAACAATTTGCCAAAGATGGCAACGCGACAATCCAAAGACCGCCGTCAAATCCTCCACACAAGCAAATCAACTTCTCCGATCGAAACAACAATCGCGACAAGCAGAATGATGCCATCGGTGAAACGGAAAAGAAAGGGGCGACTGCCGGTAGCTTTTCAATGAAATTGCGGCGTCACCGCCATGGTGGGGGTGGTATACCTCCAGCGTTGTCCCGTCACCTACTACCCCTATTATGATTTTCCCCATCCTTTCTACTCTAATCTGTATGTATCGATTTTTGGGATGTGTATATGTATTTGTGATGGGTTTGTGATGATGATGTGGGTGTGATAGTGTTTGTCAAGAAAGAATATGAAAAGATTGGAGTTTCTAGTACTGCTTGTGGGAAGGAGACCCAAAAGGGTAGGGCCTACCGTGTAGTTGTCTGTGTGTGTAGATTCTGGTTGATTGTTTTTTGTGGAGAAGAAGACCATGGGAAAGTTGGTACTGTGTGTTTTTGTTTAGAGCATGGGAGACTGAAGGAGGAAGAAAGAGTGTAGGGAAGATTGAAGTGGGGTTGACTGGTTCTCTGGGGTCTGACCGTGTGAGGGAGAAAAAGACCAAAAGGGAAATTATCAAGTGGGGACTGTGAGGTCTTGTGTGTAGATGCTGATATGTATATAAGAAAAAATAGTTTTTGGGATAGGCATAATTTTTGGGATGAAATTAGGAGAAATCAAGGGGATTTTGAATTTCTTCCAAAGTGGGGAGGGACTAGTTTAGGAAAGAATATGGATAATGATTTTAGGGATTTTAGAAGATTGGGGGAATGAACTTGGACGGGAAGGCGTATCTAGACTATTATTTGGTCTAGATTCAAAGTAGGATTGGGATTTAAAAAAAAAAGATTAATCCAAAAAAATAAAATAAGAGGAAAAGAAAATTTCAATAGAATTATTAACGTACCTAGACGAACACTTGTCTAGGTTCAAAAATGAAAAATGTAATTTAATAAATAAGATAAATACAAGTAAATGGAGGATTTCGATAGGAATTTTGAAATATGGAATAACTAATAATAAAAAGGAATTTGGACATTTTTCTTTTAAATTGGCAAATATTTAACTTAAAGGTGTAAAAAATAAAATATAAAATATAAATATACATATATTATAAAATGCACAAATAAATATTAAATAAACTCAAATAAAATTATTTAAATATATATAATCACAAATAATTGCTAATTTGCACAAATAATCACAAATTGAAACAAACTTGACATGTAGCTTAAATGTCGTAATTATATAATATACCCACTAATATTATAAATGTACTAATTTCACAAATGGTCATAGTTTTGACAAATAGCCTAAATGATGCAAGAGTTACGTAATATAGCCACACTTAAGTATATAATATGTAAATAGAGGATAACGCACGTAAATGCATGATTTCTAATGCACATTTTGCACAAATAGTCACATTGCACCCTTAAGTTGAATTATGGCCAATTTTAGAAAAGGAGTGACAAAATTGGGTGTCAACAGCTGCCCCTCTTTGCCCGGGGATGATGAAAGAGTCTTCGGACAAAGATAGTTTACGGAGTAGCCAATTTTGTCGCGACGGACAAATAAAAGGAAAAAGGAGAGTTTTGGGGGTATTTTGGCCGGACCCTGGTCTCTGAGTTGCCTACATGTCTCGGGTTTCACGAGAATCAGGCCGTGTGTAGTTCTAGAATGGCATGTTGCCTGTGTGGGATACTATCAGAGAGGAGTTAACATCAATAGATCGAGCGTGGAATAAAAGGCTTATAATCATCCTAGTTTTGAAAATGTGGCGCGCTACACACCCATAAAGAGGAGTTTATATGTACATAATTTCCACTTCATCTCGATAAATGAGTAATCTCGCCTTCGATATTGCCTTGGAGCTGGGAAATATTTAAGGAACGAGTTTTGCAAATGCGCGCGATTCAAATTGGCAGGCACGAATAGGAAGGAATTCGGAGCGGGTACCCAATCAACAAGGAAATATTAGGTAGACCACTGGTGCTAGTATGGAATTGTAGCTGGAATTCGGCAAAATGTAGCTTGCGGGTATAAGCAGAAGGCACTTTCAGTAGGGTTAGGCTTTTGCTTTGGATGTGTTTGAGGTTTTGCGGTTGCATAATTGGTAATGATTTTAGGAGTAGGCGTGAGAGTATGGCATGCGGGGTTTGTCGAAAGATCGGGGAGTACCCTACAGCAAAATCATGACAAATGCAATAGATATAAATATAAAAGTGAAGTAAACTTCCCTGTTGAGCCGAGCCTTCCTTTATCGTGTAGTTGTTCAATCTGTTTCTAGGTGTTCAGCGCTAAGGAATGCGTGTTTTTCCTCTGGGGGATATCCATTTGCTCAGTGCTTCTCGTCAGGAATAATTGCTTTGTCGGGTCGAGCTGTTGTTGGACCATCTTGCCATATGTCCTGCTATAAAAGTGAGTTTTGCAAAATAGTATGCAAATGCATAGAGACTTCCCTGTTGGATGGGTAGTTGTCTTCTCTTATGCTTATTTGATTGATGTCTTATCCAAGTATTTTTTTCAATGCTATGCCCACCGATGCGGACCTTACTCTGCTGCAAATTGTTGTTATGTTCACTACTGCGAACCCTATATATCTGCCGACGCAGATTCTATGCTTCTTCAAATGATATTATGTCCACCGCTGCGGACCCTATATATCTACCAACATGGATTCTATGCATCTCGAATTCATGTCATGTCCATAGACGCAGACCTTACACTGTAGTCATTGTTGTCATGTTCACCACTGCGAACCCTATATATCTGCCGACGCAGATTCTATGTTTCTTCAAATGATATTATGTCGGCCGCTGCGGACCCTATATATCCACGGACATGGATTCTATGCATCTCGAATTCATGTCATGTCCACAGACGCGGACCTTACACTGTTGTCATTGCTGTCATGTTCACCACTGCGAACCCTATATATCCACCGACGCAGATCCTATGCTTCTCAAATTGATGTCATGTCCACAGACGCGGACCCTATATATCCACCGACATGGATCCTATGCTTGTTAGATTGATTTTATGTCCACAGACGCGGACCCTATATATCCACCGATGCAGATCCTATGCTTGTCAAATTGATGTCATGTCCACAGACGCGGACCCTATATACCCACCGACATGGATTCTATGCTTGTCAGATTGATACCATGTCCACAGACGCGGACCTTATATATCCACCGACATGGATTCTATGCTTGTCAGATTGATGTCATGTCCATAGACGTGGACCCTATATATCCACCGATGCAGATCCTATGCTTGTCAAATTGATGTCATGTTCACAGACGCGGACCCTATATACCCATCGACATGGATTTTATGCTTGTCAGATTGATGTCATGTCCACAGACGCGGACCCTATATATCCACCGATGCAGATCCTATGCTTGTCAAATTGATGTCATGTCCACAGACGCGGACCTTATATATCCACCGTCATGGATTCTATGCTTGTCAAATTGATGTCATGTCCACAGACGCGGACCTTATATATCCACCGATATGGATTCTATGCTTCTCCAAAAGATGTCTTATCCACAAACGCAGACCCTATATATCCACCGACGTAGATTCTAATGCTTCTGTTGCTTCTCAAATTGATGTCATGTCCATAGACGTGGACCCTATATATCCACCGACATGGATCCTATGCTTGTCAAATGATGTCATGTCCACAAACGCAGACCCTATATATCCACCGACATGGGTCCTATGCTTCTGTCAAATTGATGTCATGTCCACAGACGCGGACCCTATATATCCACCGATATGGATCTTATGCTTGTCAAATGATATATATTTTGTTTTGCAAGGGTTGTTAGGTATACTTGGTACTTGTGTAAACCTGCAATCAAAGAAAATTTGTGTGTATTTTTGGGGGGAGGCTGACTTGCGCATTCATTGTACTGCACCTTTGATGCATCTTGTGTGATTGTTTCCTTTGACATGTGGTTTCTTCATAAGGTTGTCTACCCTTCGAGCCGTATGCCCTGCAAGTAAAGTATAGCAAAGAAAAACTGAATGCTTATCATTGTTAGGTCGGGCTGCATATCCTGCAAGCAAAAGTAAAGTAATGTGCGACAAATAAAATGCTTTTGTTAAATCATGCAATGGACTAAGAAGGCTATTGTGTTGCTCTTAAAAGGATTTTCTTGAAATTTTTGAGGGCATCTCAAAAATTTCTGCCCCAGTGTTAAGTTTGCGTCTTTTGAAATTTTTGAGGGGATCCTCAAAAATTCTGCCCCAGTTAATTGTTCATGACAGATCACCGAGAGAATATGGTTGTATGGTACTGAACACCAAATGTATTGGCTAGAAATCTGCACTCATCCTTTAGTGTGACGATTGGGTGTGTTGATGACTATGAGTATGTAGATATTTGCATACTGAGACTGAGGTTTGATATTTAGATTTTACCGGATTTGGAGACTGTCCAAAGTTGTATTTGTCTTAGGTTGTTTCGCAAGTAATGAAGCTAACTTTAATGGATAAACCTTTGTAGAAAGTGTGTTTGTGATTTGGGAGTTGAAGTTTTCTCTTTGTTGGTCTTTGTTTTACCATTGTCTTGCTTTGGTCAATCGGACTCTGAACTTTGTGTTTCAGTGTTGGATGTCTTGTGGTGTCATGGTATTAATTGTGTAAGTGATAAGTGTAGATCTTGTTGGATTGAATTTAGGAATGGGTATCCAGGGAGTAGTTTGTTTGTTGGATGCAATATCTTTTGGCCAAGCTAAAAGAGTAAAGGCATGAGGTTTTGTCATTTTGGTCTATCCTTGATTGTGTTGAGCCTGCTGAGGTTGTTGTTGAAAGTTTTGACAGATGTGAGGTTGTTTTATTGGGTAAGTTGGGTGCAGTGTGAAGTTGTGAGCTCGGTCGTATAGTGATATGATTTCTTTATTGTGACTCTCATGTAAATTGTATGGAAATGGGATTTTCTGAATGTTCTTGGTGTCATATATGCTGGTGGTCCAAGGACTTTGTTGCAGAGGAAGGTGCTTTCAGCTTGGATTGCCATTTCGGCTTCCTAAATGCAAATTCATGACCAACTTCGGTGTTCAAGTACGAAGCAACTGTAACAAAGCAGTGAAGTGCACAAAACTGTGTGGGCACATTTAACAAAAGGCTTAAAGCAATAATGACACATAAGCTTAAGAGAATGCCCAGACCGCAGATGATGAAATAGCGTTTGAATTTGGAGGTGGTGATAGAATGCACATTGTTGAACCCCAAAAATTAACCCCGAAAGGCTAAATTCCGGAATATCGACAGGATGGACTAACTCTTTTGGAGTTTTTGGAGTCGCCACCCAATTTAAGGAAAACAGGAAACCAAATTAGCAAATGCGTGCAAAAACTCCATTTTTATAAAAAAGACGGTCTTTTCAGAGATTCTAAGTAAGAGGTTTTATTAATTTCGGAAGAAGGTTTTTAAAGCACTTCCGAAATTCTGTAAAATACGGTTGATCCGACAGGTTTTCAATTATTTACAAGTGTGCTTTTCTTTCAAAAGAATTATTTAAAAAATAGTATAATAATAATAAGAATAATTAATCGAATAAAAGCTTTTGCAAAATATTTTTTACTTGCACGCATTTGCTAAGACGGCCCCAATTTGCAATAAATCAAATAACGACTTCACAATAAAAGGCAATTAATATAATTAAAGCAATATACAAACAATCAAATATTATTGATAAATAAATATTTTACGCATTTTATTTACATAAATATTTCTAAGGAAAGAAATGCAAAGTTAAAGATAAAACCCGGGAAATTGATCAACTCGCGGGAGTCTTGAATTTTTTAAATTTTAATGTCTCATTTTAAATGCTTGAGTCCGAATTCAATCCCCAAATGCCTTCAATGCAATGGACTATCCTCATTCGTGAGTTAGCCAAACGCGTCCACAAGTTGTTCGTGCCAAAATGTACCTCGCAATAAAAAATGGGAATTAAACTGGATTAGTACGATAGTCAAAGTGTAATAAAGTAATAATAATAAAATATATAATAATAATAATAATAATATAATATAATATATAATAATAATAATAATAATAATAATAATAATAATAATAATAATAATAATAATAATAATAATAATAATAATAGTAAAAGGGGTTTTGTTTTTGCAAAATTTAGGCTCAGGTTTGTATGGCACGTCGAATAGAAGATCGGGATTTGGTACGGCTGCAAACACGGAGCCGGTCGTGTTGCCACGCCAAGTACCAAACCCACCACTCTATTCGATTTGTTTTGCCTCAAATGCATACATTCATCATCGCCTTTTGCTTTAGGGACACGGGGACGGGACCGTTCAAGTGTAGTATCCGTTCACAATCAGTCCCGAGGCCTCAATACATGTATGTATTTTTCATTGGCCATGTAGTATCAAGTTCAAATCAGTGTTTAACCTTCTGTAATTAGATAAAAACTTATCCAGTATGTATTACACAATTCCCAAGGCAAACGAAGCAATTGTTGGCCAAACCAACAGCTTAATCCAATCATGATGAGATTAGTGACAATAAGAATTGGACAAAGGCGAAGCCTTCATCAAATTAACACCTACAACAGCCTCAAAACGAGCCAAATTGCGAGGGGTGTCAACAGCTGCCCCTCTTTACCCGGAAAGGATGAAAGAGTTTCCAGGGTAAAGAAGTTGACGTGAAACCCAATTTTGTCACAGTAAAGCCACGACTCCGATTTTTGGGATCAAAATGCGAGGCTAATGGACATGGTCGAGCTCCGGTTTCCGAGTTGCCTACACATCTCGGGCTGAAAGAGAATCAGGCCATATGTAGTTCGACGCGATTTGAAAATCAAAGACGAGATAATAACGACTACTCAAGCGCGGAAAAAGAGGCTTGTAATCACCCAAGTTATGAAAATGTGGTCGACGACACACCCATAAAGAGGGGTTTACACGGACATAGCTTCCACTGCACCTCAATAACCGAGCCATCTTGTCTTCAATCTCAAACCTCAGACTCAGGGTTAACAAGAGACTTACCTCTAGGGTGGATGACTTATGCAGGTGCGATTCTTCAGGTCTCGTTGACGAGTCTAGCTCATATCAACGATTGCCCCGATTCATTGCTAAGTAAAGCTCCATGTTCCAAACGCTGCTGCGATGCTACTTAAAATCCTGTAATAATCTCAACAAGCGGTAAGCGTGCAACTGCTAATAAACTGTAATAATTGGAATAAAAAATAGATAAAGTGATAAAATTGTAAATGAGGGTTGCGGTATCATCGATAAGTTCTTCCTTCGATCAACTGACAAAGTACTCCGCCTGGAGAACCTCTAAGCTGATCCTTATTCTGAAACAGTAAAGCAAGACAATAAGTAAAGCAAGAACGAATTGTAAAATGCAAGGCTTTCATAAGATAAGTTGACTAACGAAACATAATATCTCAAGTCGGCTTGGCTAATCTATATCCTACGCAGGTAACATAACGTTCATTTATAAGGCGAACGAGCCCAAACATTCAATTATAAGGCGAATGAGCCTAAAACGTGCAATTATAAGGCGAACGAGCCTAAAACGTTCAATTATAAGGCGAACGAGCCTAAATTTGATGCAGCCTGCAAAACAAAGTTGCAAATTGGATTAATTAAAGCAAGATAATGCAAAACAAATAAGCAAAACTGGGTCGTGTTGCTTGTATTAATAGTGCTGCAAAGCGTTGAATGCCTTCAGTTCTTATTGAATCTGATGTTCAATTTCTGCAAATTTAAAGTAAATGCGTTAGAAAACGAGTGAATAATAAAGCAAAAGCTATAATGAAAAAAGGAAGAAATAGATTTGCGCTGCATATGCGACAAGGCGAATAATCTTTGAGAAACTGATGGTTGACGGTAGGAGCAATAACAAAAGAGCCTTCAATTGCCTATGATAGGCTTCATAATAATGCCTCCAATTGCTTATGGTAGGCTTCAAATGATAATGATGTCTTCGCTTGCTCACGATAGACTTGATAATAAGACCCCCGATTGCTTACGGTAGGATCAATAACAAAAGAGCCTTCAATTGGCTATGATAGACTTCAAAATAATGCTTCTAATTGCTTATGGTAGGCTTCAAATGATAATGATGTCTTCGCTTGCTCACGATAGACTTGATAATAAGACCCCCGATTGCTTACGGTAGGATCAATAACAAAAGAGCCTTCAATTGCTTATGATAGGGTTCAGAATAAGGCCTCCAATTGCTTATGGTAGGCTTCAATGCTAATGAAGTCTTCGCTTGCTCACGATAGACTTGATAATAAGACATCCGATTTCTTACGGTAGGATCAATAATAAAAGAGCCTTCAATTGCTTATGATAGACTTCAGAATAAGGCCTCCAATTGCTTATGGTAGGCTTCAATGCTAATGAAGTCTTCGCTTGCTCACGATAGACTTGATAATAAAACCCCCGATTGCTTACGGTAGGATCAATAACAAAAGAGCCTTCAATTGCTTATGATAGGCTTCAGAATAAGGCCTCCAATTGCTTATGGTAGGCTTCAATGCTAATGAAGTCTTCGCTTGTTCACGATAGACTCATAATAAAGCTCCCGATTGCTTACGGTAGGCATGAAGCAACGCAAAAGCGATTTAGCGAATCAACGGGCGTAAAAGTCCAACAAGAGAAAAGCCCCGCCTGGTGGTCAACCTGAAAAATGTAAATCAATGCATCAATTTTAAAGCAAGTGCGACGACATAATTCAAAATAAATGCAAAGAAAAGTAATGCAGAAATGTAGTCAATGCGATAGCCATTGATAAATCAATTGGAGAGACAATCCGGCAAGGATGGCCTTGTACGGATTATAGCTTGAAACAAAGCGATGCCCTATTTGGCTTAGTTTTGAAAACACAAAACAAGCCTCGGCTTTGTCGCCTATTAGGAATGAAAGTCATAGGGGTAGAAATGCCACCTGTTCGGCAATAACTCATGACAAAGCATAATGCTTTAAGTCGTGAAAAGGGCAATGCGATGCAATTTGCAAGGCAACTTTGGATGCGTGTTCAAATAATTGTTCATCCATAGTGTGAATGATCCTTTCATTGCAAGCTTTCATGTTCCTGCTCTCAAAGAAAAATTTGTTAGCTTTGGGGAGGGAGGAGGAAGCGTTTGATTTGTGCAGACTTCATAGATCTTGCTGCTTCTGATGCTCCCTCGTCTTCATTGGACTTGGATTTGCGAATTGCTTTCAGAAACTTGGCTCATGAACTCAAATAGCATAGATTTTCGAAAAATAGAGGCAAGATAAAATATTTTAATGCGGAAGCAAATGAAATCAAAGATGCATTTTGAAAATTTTACCTTGACTTAAACTTGTAATATATTTTAAAACAAACTGAACGTCATTTGGCTTAGCCTTTGCACTGTTTGCTCAACAAATTACAGAATCCTTGCCAATTCATCTTTAATAACCAATGCCGCTTCTTGCAAAATTCTGCCCCAGTTATTATCTTGCGCATCTCTAACTCGTTTTTCCAAAAATTGCCCCAGTTGTCCCTCTTGGGGAAAAATGAAAATTTAAATGCTAAAGGGTCGAGCCCGATGGGGGAGCCTACGTATCCCTCCTTGGGAATCAGACCGTGCGTAGTTCTATATCACTGCTTCAACGCCATATACCAACAAATAAAAGCTGCCCCAGTTGAAGTTCTAACAGATAGTGCGATATCCAAAGAGCGCAGACAGTAACTTTTCAGTGCGTCATTTTAAATTGTTCAGTTGTTTATCCATACGTTACAAGCAAAGCTTTGGCAGGTTTATCAATTTTAATATTGAAATAGAAACAAATGCAAGCATAAATAATATAATAAAAATGAGATTCCTTTTATTTCAACTTTCATAAATTCAAAATGAGTTGACTCAGATTAACATAAGCTTTAAAGGAACAATGCAATTCAGGGCCTCAATCTGAATTAAAATTGAAAATAATGCTACTAAGTTCAATTGCCAAGTTATTTCAAACAATGCCATTAGCTTCTGGTGCTGCATCATTCACGAGCTAGAGCGCCTACCATCAATCAAATCTCGAAACCTTTGCGTGGTGAATGGTCAGCCACTTCACAAATCCAACATTTGCTATAGAAATAAACAAAACAAAAGAAACCTCTCAAAGGGTAACTAAGATAGTTTGCATGTCATTCATAGGATTGCATACAAGCAAGCAGCACCTAGTATTTAACGCATTTTGAGCAAATAAAGCAAGGCAAACAATTAACATGTGACAATCACAAGTAGTTGAGCGTAAATAAATATGCGAACGCGTCCTACCCTGCAAGGTGCCTCTTTGTGCCAGAGGTGGGCCTAAGACGTGCAAACATATGGTAACGAAAAATAGTTCATGCCAGTTTGAGCAATTCAGATTTAGAGTAAGTGATAAATAATAACAATAATCGATAACAATCAGCTCTCCGCCTCGACATTGCAATTCCATTATCCCAACTAACTTCCAAAAGGCTGGTGTCAACTCGAAGTTTTGACACAGCTCCTACTCTCTACAACATCTGCACAAATTTCTAAACCCAAATGCATAAAACCCGAAACAAACCTCTATACCTTTCGCAAACATCAACACTCCTCCAAGCACAACTCCCAATTATTTCACAACATCCAGGGGTGAGATTTTCCAACTGCCTTCACAATACCAGACTGCAAATCATGAAAGGCGCCAATTGGCCTTCGAAAAATAAAACCTCACTGGTCCTCGGCTTTAGACAAGCCTCTCAGCTTCCTAGGTTTTGCAAGGCTCACCGACCTTGTTCATAGGGCTTCTCACTAGTCCTCGGCTTTAATCAAGCCTCTTAGTTTCCTAGGTAGCCAAGACCATACTGGTCTTCGAGGAGGGACCCCACTGGTCATTCAAAGATACAGGGGCTTCGCTCTCCTAGTATGCGACAGGCATACTTCAATTTTTATACAGTTGCAGCTGGATAATCAACATAGGTCTGCACACACGCAAAGCCATTCACGAGAGGGACCCCACTGATTCTTTTAAGGACACCAGGGGCTTCGCCTCTTAAATCTCACTACACCAGGCCATCTCCAAAACATAAACTAACCAAATCTGCCTAACTTTTCCCGGACTGCAATTTTGTCTATGATCTCAATTTTGCTAAATTTTTCCATTTTTTGACCTAAAAGACAACACATGAGACACAATTCCAAATCTGATTTTGCTCAAAACATGGTTAGGACTGAGGATTCGTTATCACACAGCACATAATATGCATTGTCGTTGGATTTCAAGAACCCGTTGACGTAAGGACGGTTTCCTAACTATGGAGGCGGTACCAAGGACCGGGTCCAGACTAAGGTGTAAATGCATCCATGCTCCTAAAAGCTCCATCTAAGAGTGGGCTAACGGTTGAGGCTAACAGGTGAGTGGCAGGCGGCTTCGTGGTCGAATAACTCCCACGATAATCCGCCGTACACCAACTCGTCAAAGGGTTCTTTAGTGGAAGAAAGTGCGGGTACGCTCATGCGTACCTCACGGATATTTGGGGTGAAAATGCAAGAGGTTCCCAGGAGTGGGGGAAGTATGAATGGAATGCCAGTTTATATGTGCACAAATAAGAGTTGTAGTGACATGCTTTTCGTGGCCACAAACAAACATATATAATAAAGCAAAATAAATTAAGCATGCTAGTTAAAAATAATTGGAAACCTTTATGGTCAAAACCTTTATTGCTCCCCAGCGGAGTCGCCATGCTGTTGAACCCCAAAAATTAACCCCGAAAGGCTAAATTCCGGAATAACGACAGGATGGACAAACTCTTTTGGAGTTTTTGGAGTCGCCACCCAATTTAAGGAAAACAGGGAACCAAATTAGCAAATGTGTGCAAAAACTCCATTTTTATAAAAAAGACGGTCTTTTCAGAGATTGTAAGTAAGAGGTTTTATTAATTTCGGAAGAAAGTTTTTAAGGCACTTCCGAAATTCCGTAAAATACGGTTAATCCGAAAGGTTTCCAAATATTTACAAGTGTGTTTTTCTTTCAAAAGAATTATTTAAAAAATAGTAATAATAATAAGAATAATTAATCGAATAAAAGCTTTTGCAAAATATTTTTTACTTGCACGCATTTGCTAAGACGGCCCCAATTTGCAATAAATCAAATAACGACTTCACAATAAAAGACAATTAATATAATTAAAATAATATACAAACAATCAAATATTATTGATAAATAAATATTTTACGCATTTTATTTACATAAATATTTCTAAGGAAAGAAATGCAAAGTTAAAGATAAAACCCGGGAAATTGATCAACTCGCAGGAGTCTTGAATTTTCTAAATTTTAATGTCTCATTTTGAATGCTTGAGTCCGAATTCAATCCCCAAATGCCTTCAATGCAATGGACTATACTCATTCGTGAGTTAGCCAAACGCGTCCACAAGTTGTTCGTGCCAAAATGTACCTCGCAATAAAAAACGGGAATTAAACTGGATTAGCACGATAGTCAAAGTGTAATAATTAATAAAATAAAATAACAATAATAAAGTAATAAAGTAATAATAATAAAATATATAATAATAATAATAATAATAATAATAATAATAATAATAATAAAATATATAATAATAATAATAATAAAATATAATAATAATAATAATAATAATAATAATAATAATAATAATAATAATAATAATAATAAAAGGGGTTTTGTTTTTGCAAAATTTAGGCTCAGGTTTGTATGGCACGTCGAATAAAAGATCGGAATTTGGTACGGCTGCAAACACGGAGCCGGTCGTGTTGCCACGCGAAGTACCAAACCCACCACTCTATTCGATTTGTTTTGCCTAAAATGCATACATTCATCATCGCCTTTTGCTTTAGGGACACGGGGACGGGACCGTTCAAGTGTAGTATCCGTTCACAATCAGTCCCGAGGCCTCAATACGTGTATGTATTTTTCATTGGCCATGTAGTATCAAGTTCAAATCAGTGTTTAACCTTCTGTAATTAGATAAAAAATTATCTAGTGTGTATTACACAGTTCCCAAGGCAAACGAAGCAATTGTTGGCCAAACCAACAGCTTAATCCAATCATGATAAGATTAGTGACAATAAGAATTGGACAAAGGCGAAGCCTTCATCAAATTAACACCTACAACAGCCTCAAAACGAGCCAATACAAGCCGAACACCATGCTAAATGCAATCGTAGAGGTTTCAAAGCAGTGAAATTAAGACATCGTCTTTATGTTATTTTCAGAATCATCACAGCTTATTAGATGACAATTGGTTGCTGTATTTCAAATTAACCTCAGGAATCTCCGTGGGTAATCTCCACAAGTTCACAATTAAGTTACCATCATTAATCACTAAGAAATAAAAACAACATCACAACCCCATAAGTCAACCCATAACACTGTGAGCTGGTTGGTAAAACCCGGGTAACAATACCCCGACCCAATGGTATCCCACGGTACATAATAGTAAAACGTGATTCACCGGCGAAGCAATCAGCAACAGCGCACAGATTGAGTAAGCGGACGGAGGAGGAGCAACGCCGATCTGCTTCCAGCAGCGGTGCCGCTACCACTCCTCCATTTTCTTTTATAATCACAAATCGTCTAGCATCGAATGAGAACAACGGAAACAGGGGCCTCACCGATGGTTACAAAAACAAGGTCGATCGGAAGATGGGTTTTCCGGTGGTGTCCCCTCATCTCTTTCCCCGATCTTTGATCCCGATCTGCTTTTATCTTTGGTGTGCGGATGTGTATGTGGTTTTTATGCCGTGTGTGTGTATGTAAGAAGTGAAGATTGAAGAATATAGTGAAATGGGTTTTTGATTTTGGCCTTGTTTGTGTGTTTAAGGAAGAAAGTGGGTGAGGAAGACATGTGAGGAGGGGTGAGTGTTCTGATTTTTTGGTGAGGGAGATGGGGCGTGAGGGATATCCGTTGTGAGGGGGCTGCCCCAATTCCTAAAGATGGGTGTAGGGTTTTTTTTTTTTTTTTTTGAGTGGGGAAGATTGGTGAATGATAAGTGTGTAATATGAGGGTGGGGGTGAAAAATGAGTGGGGGTGTAAGAGGCTAGGGTTATAGATAAGGATATATATATATGGGTACAGGGTTTGCACAAAAATGCTAATGCTGGGGGGTGAGCGGATTTGGGCTCAATTTACAATTAATTAAAATTTTAAAACAAAGTAAATGGGTTGCACAGGTGGGTTAAAATTGGAGGGATTTCGCAAATTTAGCACATTCTTTGACATTTCTATTGATCATCTTTTATTATCATTATTTTTATTTAATTTTTAAATTAACCTCAATTATACAATATTGCCATAATTTAATAAATTTGAAAAAAAATTCGGGACAAAATTGGGTGTCAACACACATGTATCACAAGAGATTGTCTAAGTGCTTTATGTAGCGGTCAAGGCAAGGATTTTGGTCAAATAACAGATGCTCATTTAAGCGGGAGATGAAGGGTTGGATGTCAATACGATGTGGTAAAGATGTTGTGTAAGGAACAGACTGTGTTGTGCGACAGAAAATAATCTTTTGCCTTGGTATTTAACTTAACCCAACCTTCGGATAATAAGTTTCGAGTTGGGTAGTAAGTTAGAGATAGTTTGGTAATGTGAAAGATCTTAGATGTCAAAATTTGGGTGTAGAGTAGGGAGATAAGATGCATGCCCAGGAACGAGTTAGGATTTGGGAAAGGATTGACTTAGGTAGACAGAGACCTAGAGCAATCAAGCAAATTCACGCAATGCACACATATCAAACAAGAAGCGCATTCTATAATATGAAGGGTCGTTTTACGCACGATGATTTGAAAAGTGCTTTGTGCCACATGTATCATTTTATTTGTTATAAAATGCGGAGTCTAAAAGAGAATTTGCATTTATCAAACATTGGTCTTTATTACAATGGTTGATATTGAAACAATGTGAGAGAAGGAAAAGACTAGACATTGCTAGGAAATCAGATCATGGCCTGAGAGAGCATTCTTCATGTTGATCCATCCTCAGAAGATTCATCTGAGGGATTTTAGCAACCAAGTCAAATGTTCTATTGGCCATGATCTTTTGGGAAAGAGGAGGGAATGAGAGAAAGGGGAATGAAGATGCCTAAATTTTGGTTGTAAGCAAATGATTAACGTGTGGCACGAGCTTTTGAAAACAAAGCAGTACATGTCGTTGTGGGTTGAGAACTCTTTAGACACTTTAGACGGAAGTTCCAAATAGATCTTTGACATACCAAGGATGTCAAGCCTTTATATATTGCTTAAAGGATAAATGCACGTTATGCATCATCCCGTCTGTAAAGTGGTTATTTCTGCTTCAAATTGGGCCTTTTAATGCCTCTTTGGTTACCATTTAATGCCTTCGAATAGCATTGAATACAGAATGATTCCGATTGTTTAACAAATAAACGGTCGTTTCTGATTCAATTTGGGCTTTTGACGCCTCATCGGTTACCTTCGTGCCTTTGAATGGCATTGAATACAGAATAACTTTAATTTTTTAAGCAATCATTTCTGACTCAATTCGGGCTTTTGACGCCTCTTGGGTAACCTTTGTGCCTTTGAATGACATTGAATGCAGAACAATGTTAATAAACAGTCTACATTTGCACGTCTAATCCTTTAAGTAAATGCAAATAATCATGTCCAATGCTCCTTGGGGTAAAAAACCCGTTCAGATCGTTTGAACAAGTTGGCCTATCGGACTAGAGAACAAGTCGGCTAATGATATGTCATGATGCATGATTTCTAATGCCTCTGCTAAGGAACGATTGGCTAGACCGGATTTTATTATCCTCCGAAGCGGCCGACTCGGGAGCGGGAACGTCTCGAATCAAATAGATTCCAAGTCGTTCCCCCTAAAGGAGTTTTTTATGAGGGAAGAGGTGGTTATAACTACCGTGTTTTCAACGCACGATTCAGAAAGTTGCCAGGAGTGGCGGAAGATATGTGTGACATGCACAAGTTTAAAAAAAATGCACAAGTTTTTGAAAGAAATGCATATGTTTTGTAAAATGATGCACAAATATTGAAGTATTTCGAAAAATAATTTTAAAAAGGATGAGTAAAAAGAAAAATGAAATAAATAAATTAGTTTCAAAAAATAGGATAATAGAAACTAGCTAATAAAATAATTATGACGTGAAATTGTTTTAAAGGAAAAGATTTAGCAATTTATGGAAAATTTGAAAATAGTTGAAGTGTGGAACGTGTGGTAAGAACCTTCCGAGAGTGGGTCTACTAGACAAGGACATGGTTCCCCCAGGCGGACAACCAAGGGGTGGGAATGTTTGGAATTGTTGGTTGTACCACGGACCAACTATACCCCAAACCGTTCCCCCTAAAGGGTTTTTTTTAGAGTGAAACGGCCGTGAGATCCACGTAACCGTTTATGGTGTGTGCAAGTGTAAAAAAATTCCAAGAATGGAGTAAATATAAACAAAACAACAATTACAGATAATAAATTAAAAAAAATGAAAATGAAATAGAAAACTAAATTTCAAACCTGCACAAGGAAAAGAAAGAAATATTATTTGAGAAATATCGGGAAAAAAATAAATGCACATAATCCCAATTAAAAGTTCGTTATGGTTTGAACTTTGATATCCCCAGCGGAGTCGCCATTCTGTCGCACCCGATTTTGGACTCGACTCGAAACGAGTCGGGTTTCGGATTTGACTGGGTGAACTCGTTTGAGTTTAAGAATAGGAGTCGGCACCTAACATATTTTTAACTAGGCGTATTAGGGCACCTATTTTGTTTCTAGCCAATTTTACAATTAACTCTGAAACTTAGTCTACAAACCAGAAGATCTAGGTAAGACGTTCAAGTTAACTCGAGAGGAAGGGGTTAGGCACCTCTCGAGCTCCACCAAATATGGTTATCGGCCGGACTTTATAATTGGGATTCGAAATAAATAACTAAGCAATTTAAACTAACTAATTAGAGGTAGACAAATGATATGATAATTTAAATAAAAGGTCCTAATAGGCTTCCTCCTTAAAGATTTGCACCTTGCAAAAATATAAAGAAAAATGAGTTAGTGAATAATAATAATGAAAATAACAAGAATGATAGTAGTAGTAGTAATAATAATAATAATAATAATAATAATAATAATAATAATAATAATAATAATAATAGTAAATATAGTTTAAAATAATGGGGAAAGGGATTTTTGTAAAGTGTCGGCTCAGGTGTGTATTGGGTGGAAGTTAGGGACGTCGATACGGTTGCGAACACGCCGGCCGGTCGTGTTGCCATGCCAAGTTCCGGTCTCATCACACCATCACCGGCTCGTTTGTAGTCACGGCTTATACACTTCATCATAGCCTTTTTGTTTTTAGGGACTCGGGGTGTAACGGGACTGATTTTATCACTCGACCTCAAATAAACAATTATTTTCTTTTGCCATGATTAGTCAATCAATTCATTGTATTTCCGCCGATTCTTTGTGTAAGCCTCAATATATGTGAAATATATTTTTTCATTGGCTTTCAATTTCAAGTGCAGTATATCCGTTCAAAATCAGCAAACAAAGTCAAAGCGATTTTTTATACAATCAGAACCAGCAATAGTACTAGTCCACCATAATAGATACAAAATATCCAGCGGAGGAACGATCGTCGGCTTTGTTTCTCCGACACGAAACGCAGCGGCACCGCTGCAACTCCACAACCTTCGTTTTTAGTTCCTGCAAAAAAATTAACAAAAGGCAGAGAAAGAGAAACTCGACGAAACCCAGATCTGCAGCATCAAGCAAACAAACGGATCAAGTGTAGTGAGATCAACACAACAAAATAAAAGCAAAACAAATAACCAGATGTCGAAACAATTTGCCAAAGATGGCAACGCGACAATCCAAAGACTGCCGTCAAATCCTCCACACAAACAAATCAACTTCTCCGATCGAACCAACATTCGCGACAAGCAGAATGATGCCATCGGTTAAACGGAAAAGAAAGGGGCGACTGGCGGCAGCTTTTCAATGAAACTGCGGCGTCGCCGCCATGGTGGTGGTGGTGGTATACCTCCAGCGTTGTCCCGTCACCTACTACCCCTATTCTGATTTTTCCCACCCTTTCTACTCTAATCTGTATGTATCGATTTTTGGTGTGTGTATATGTATTTGTGATGGGTTTGTGATGATGATGTAGGTGTGATAGTGTTTGTAAAGAAGAATATGAAAAGATTGGGGTTTCTAGTACTGCTTGTGGGAAGGAGACCCAAAAGGGTAGGACCTGCCGTGTAGTTGTCTATGTGTGTGGATTCTGGTTGATTGTTTTTTGTGGAGAAGAAGACCATGGGAAAGTTGGTACTGTGTGTTTTTGTTTGGAGCGTGGGAGATTGAAGGAGGAAGGAGTGTAGGGAAGATTGAAGTGGGGTTGACTGGTTCTCTGGGGTCTGACCGTGTGAGGGAGAAGAAGACCAAAAGGGAAATTGTCAAGTGGGGACTGTGAGGTCTTGTGTGTAGATGCTGATATGTATATAGGAAAAAATAATTGTTGGGATGGGCATAATTTTTGGGATGAAATTAGGAGAAATCAAGGGGATTTTGAATTTCTTCCAAAGTGGGGAGGGACTAGTTTAGGAAAGAATATGGATAATGATTTTAAGGATTTTAGAAGATTGGGGGAATGAACTTGGACGGGAAGGCGTATCTAGACTATTATTTGGTCTAGATTCAAAGTAGGATTGGGATTTTAAAAAAAGGATTAATCCAAAAGAATAAAATAAGAGGAAAAGAAAATTTCAATAGAATTATTAACGTACCTAGACGAACACTTGTCTAGGTTCAAAAAGGAAAAATATAATTTAATAAATAAGATAAATATAAATAAATGGAGGATTTTGATAGGAATTTTGAAATATGGAATAACTAATGATAAAAAGAAATTTGGGCATTTTCTTTTAAATTGGCCAATATTTAACTTAAAGGTATATAACATATAAATATACATATATTATACAATGCACAAATAAATATTATATAAACTCAAATAAAATTATTTAAATATATATAATCACAAATAATTGCTAATTTGCACAAATAATCACAAATTGAAACAAACTTGAAATGTAGCTTAAATGTCGTAATTATATAATATAGCCACTAATATTATAAATGTATTAATTTCACAAATGGTCATAGATTGTCAAATAGCCTAAATGATGCAAAAGTTATGTAATATAGCCACACTTAAGTATATAATATGTAAATAATGGATAACGCACGTAAATGCATGATTTCTAATGCACATTTTGTACAAATAGTCATATTGCACCCTTAAGTTGAATTATGGCCAATTTTAGAAAAGGAGAGACAAAATTGGGTATCAACAATATGTATGTTTGAGTGCTATAAAATGAGCGTACTTCACTTCAAGAAAACGAGCATTTAAGGACGGTTTTTGGCGGCGGTTTCCAAAATGGCCGCTAATATGTCTTTTACGGCGTTTTACACAGGCGGTCATATAAAGAGCCACTAAAATAAGGCTTTACTGGCGGTTTCTTCTCATTTAGCGGCGGTTTGGGTATCCACTTTTAATTTAGAAGTGTTTAGCGGTGGTTTGCTTCCTTTACCGGCGGTGGTTCATTAGTATTAACGGCGGTTTTTTTTAAAAAACATAGATTTGTTTTTGTAGAAAAGCTAAGGACCTTTAAAAAATATAATGAGAAAAAATAGGAAAAAATTACTTTTATATACTAGAGTATTTCTAAAAATTAAAAGTAAATGAAAAATATAGCCAACATAATGTAATAAAGAAAAACATCACATATTAATTTAATAAATTAAGTTTGAACTAATTGAAGATTAATATGTAAAATAAATTTAAATAATAAAAACTTGTTAATTTTTTAAATATGAAAATCAAGAAATAGAAAATTGAGAATCAGATGTATATGTACCTGTATTAAAATAAATATGAATTTATTAAAGATTAAGAATATGACATTAATTAAAGAAGAGAAAAAGAAATAAAAGGGAAACAAAAGTTAAAAAGAGTAAAAGATGCTGACATGGGTGTGGAGAACTTAGTGGTCGTTTGGCCATAGATTCCAAAATATATTCGAAAAAAGAGTTTTTGAAGTTGAGTTGAAACATTGTATTTGAAATTTGAAAGTTGTGTTTGGACATAAATTTTACTTGGAAAAAGTTGAAGTTTTGTGAGGGAAGAAAATTGATTTTTTGAAAAAACTTTAAAAAGTGGTCAAAAGCACTTTTTGGTTTTCAAAAATTGTTTTTAAAAAAATCTCAAAAAAATGACAATTTTTTATGGACAAACATATTTTTCAAGAAGTTTTTGGAAAAAAGTGAAAAACTACTTATGGACAAACCGGTCCTTATCCCACACCGAAAACGAACCCAAATCTTTCCACTTTATAAGCAAAGGGCTAGATGCAAGCAGCAGTAACAACAGTTCTCTGACCGACGTGGGCTGATTAACCAGCCCTTTGATGCAAGCAGCAGTAACAACACTTCTCTGATCGACGTGGGCTGATTAACCATTGCTCAATGGGACTTGCCACGAATGCTACTCCACGTGTCAAATGTTACGCATGTTTCCACGTGTCATCGTGGCAATTGAGTGTTTAATGTTGCCACATGTCATCGTGTAGTATGAAGGAGAGGGGTTAGGGTAGTAGTGGTAGTGTGTTGGTGGGAAAGGTATGTACGGGGAGGGGGTGGTACCCTACTTGAATTTAAAATTTTGTTGGTTCATTAACCACAACACGCAAACCGCCGTTATATATATTTAGAATCGCTACAAAGTACTTGGGAGCATCTTCGGTGATTTATTTCTGCGATTTTGAAAACCGTTGTACAAAACCTCACGACGGTGAAGATAACAGCAGTTCGCAAAACCGCAGCGACTTGTATTTTATGGCGGTTAAAACCTCCGTTAGTTACCATTTTAACCGCCCTTAAATACCCATTTTTTATAGTGCTTTCTCAACCTGTCCACCACTACCAAAATTGTTGCCTTGCCATGGTAGTTTGGTAAGCCTTAAGCGAAATTCATGATAATGTCTTGCCAAACTCTGTTAGGTATAGGAAGGAATTGAAGTAAGCCTGGGGTGGCCACAATCTCATGCTTGTTCTTCTGACATACTTCACACTCCAAGACATACTTATGGACCTCTTGTCTCATACCCTTTCAGTAGTAAATTCTCTGAAACCTTTTCAAGGTTCCTATGATACCAAAACGCCCACCTACTGCACTAGAATGATACAGCTGCAACAGTTGTAGCCAGAGTTCTGACTTTCTTGCAACTAAGACCTTCCCTTTTCTGTACAGCAGACCTTCTTTCAGCATAGAATTAGGCGTGCTATGAGCATCTTGGTGTAGCTTCTCAATTATCTATCAAGAATTTGTCATCCTTTTGATACCCATCCTTGAGTTGATGCAGCAATGTACTTGTTACTATTGATAAGGAGTGTAAGCTCTCTATGGCCATAGCCAATAGTGAAGTCATAGCCAACCAACTTAGCTAACCATTTATGATGGATTGGGATTGAGATTTTATGCTCCATGAGGTATTTCAAACTCTGATGATCAGTTCTCACAGCGAAATGATTCCCAACCAAGTAATGCCTCCACTTCTGATTGCAGCTACTATTACCATCATTTCTTTCTCAAACTCTGATAACTTCAAGTGCTGAGTGCCCAGTACCCGACTGAAGTAAGCTAGAGGGTGGCCTCCTTCCATTAAGACTGGCTCTATCCTAGTGCTACAGGCATCAGATTCAATGATAAATTCTTGAGAGAAACTAGGTAGTTCTAATACTGGAGGACTTAGCATCTCTTCCTTCAACTTGCAGAATGCTACATTAGCAGCTGCAGGCTAGTGGAATACTCTTTCTTCAGCATTTCATTAAGTGGTTTAGTCAGCATGCCATAGCCTCGGATAAACCTCATGTAGTAGCATGTGAGGCCCAAGAATCCTCTGAGTTCCTTAACAGACCTAGGAGTTGGCCAATTCTTCATGCTCTCTAGTTTCTTTGGGTCTGCAGCCACACATTTTTCACTTATAATGTGGCCTAGATACTCTACCTCCTTCTCCAAATAAAGACTTGCTCATCTTTACATACAGATTATTTGTCTGTAACACCTGAAATGCCTTCTCCAAATGAACCAAATGACTAGACCAGCATGGGCTGAAAATTAAGATGTCATCAAACACAAGTATGAACTTCCTCAGATAAGGTTGAAATATGTGGTTCATCAAGCTATGAAAGGCGAATGGGGCATTCGTAAGTCCAAAAGACATTACCATAAATTCATAATGTCATTAGTGTGATCTGAATGATGTTTTCTCAATGTCATCAAGGTACATTCTAATATGATGGTACCCTGTTCTTAGCTCTAGCTTAGAAAACAATTTAGCTCCTCCTAATTCATCAAGCAGCTCTTCAATCACAGGTATAGGTAATTTATCCTTCACTGTACCTTTATTCAACTCTATATAGTCTATACATATTCTCCAAGACCCATTCTTCTTCTTAACTATCACATTGGGGGTATGAAGAAGGACTTACACTAGGTCTAATGACCCAAGATTGTAACAGCTCCTGAATCATCTTTTCAATCTCATCTTTATGTGTTGCAGGATACCTATAAGGCCTTACATTGACAGGAGATACTCATTCTTTCAAGAGTATCCTGTGATCATGCTTTCTGTGGGGTGGAAGTTAAGTGGGTACAGAAAAAAGAGAAGAATACATATTCAATAATCCCTGCAAATCAGTTGTAAACTCTTTCTTCTTTGTTTCAAGGGTAACTTTTTATAGACTAATCTGCTTGCTACATTCATCCTCCTTCATATGCAAAAACGTTAATGTCATAATAGCTAGTTGACCAATTTTCTGCATCAACTTACTCATTTCAAGACTATCAATCACCTTGAGTTCAGGAGGATAACTTCCCCTTAGTGACACTTTATGATTTCTTATAGTGAATTCCATCTTGAGCTGACTGAATTTTCGGTTAATGTTCCCCGGAGTTATCAACCACTGGATGCCCAATACCATGTCACACCCTCCTAAAGGCAATACCAACATATCAGTAGTAAAGTTAACTTTCTGCATCCTCCAAGTTAACTTGTCACACATGTAAGAACTATGAATTGTATTCCCATTAGCAACAACACTAAGAATGATGGAATAGTTTTTAAATGACATCCCAGCTTCTTAGCCATCTTTAAGTCCAGAAAATTATGTGTACTTCCTGTGTCAATTAGTATATGAACAATTTTCTCTTGAATTGAACCACTGGCTCTCATTGTCCTATAATCATATACTCCTCCTACTGCTTACATAGACAATTCAAGGGTGATCAAGAGCTCTTCTACTATAGTTGGTGTTTTATTCTCACCTATCTCTTCTATTAACATCTCTCTCCTTCAATCTGCTCCTCATCCTCCATCTCCAACAAGAACAACTTCTTCCCTCTAGTACATGAGTGACATGGTACATACTTCTCATTACACCAGAAACACAAACCCTTAGACCTTTTCTCTTCCATTTCAGCATTAGTCAACATACCCTGAGTCCCAAAGATTTGGTTAATTGGAAATATGTTTCTTGGGTTTACAAACGTGTAGAGTTATAGTTGGTAGGATATGAGTAGCTCTCCTTGTCCCCAGTGTGTGATGTCATTTTCTGTATCTCCAAATCATGTTCTGCTGATTTAGCTTGTCTATAGGCTTTTATAGTGTGTGAGGACCCCAAAATCTCACCTGAACAGAAATTTTAGGCTTTAAACCATTTAAGAAACAACTAATTGAGAACTCTTCTGATAGATTCACAACATTAAACAATCCATCAAACTTATCTGGGTAATCATGTACTGATCCCCTTTGTTTCAGACTCACTAAATCAGACATTGGATCCAAGAAAGTTGTTTCCCCAAATCTGTTCTACATAGCTCTAATGTAAGCTTCCCAAGAAGGAAGTTCACCAGATCTTGTTTGAGAAAGGCTTGATCCCACTGTAATGCCTTTCTCTCAAGATGAACAACATCTATTTTAACCCTCATTTCATAAGGTGTATCATCTTCATAAAAAAACACATTATACACCCAACCCCTAATGTTATCCCCATAAAACTTGGGAAATTATATATAAGAATACCTCGAATTAACACGATAATGAGAGCTGTCAGTATTACCAGTGTCTTGTGATGATGAAGCTTCTCAATTTTCAAGTTGTTTCCCATTCTGATTCCTGCCCAACAACAACTGCTTCAGCTCTTCAATGGACCTCTCATTCCTCTCATTCGAAGCCAACACTTTCTCCTTCAATGTATCTAAATTGCAACACATAATACTGAATGAAGTACCTTCTGCCATTGCCAAGGACTTAAAGCTCTGATACCAAACTGTTAACACTTGAAACGACCTCGGTTAGTCGTTTCGGAAGTTAGGACTCCGATTGGCCTGCCAATAAATTTTAAAATATCTGTAATAACATTAGGACCTGTCTGTAAAATTTGAGCTAAATCAGACCTCGTTTAGTAGGCATCGGAAGAAGGTTTCAGTTTTTATTGTCAATAAATATTAAAAAGAGATTTTCGAGCTCGGTTTTGGCGAATGAGCTCCGATTTGAAATTCGAAAGCGCCGTTAGGTTCGTATGATTATTTGTGACTTTTGTAAACTTTCGAAAGTGAATTTCGATGTTGTTCGGCTAGTTTCCGCTAAAATGCTGAAAGTTAAATAATTTGACTTCTTTCCAATAAATTTGCATATTGAGTTTCGGGAGTCCGATTTGAAATCCGTCTTAGCAAGTATGGTATATATATTTTGTATAACTTGTATGCAAAAGTTTGGATCATTTCGAATTTTGTAGAGTTCTGTTTTAATTTTCGTTGCGAAAAGAAAATAAAATAAAATAATAAGAGAAAAAGACAAAATAAGAAAAGAAAAGAAAGAAAGCGGCGGGTCCTTAGCTCAGGACGAGGCTTGTTATGTGGAAGCAGAAGCATTAAACGATATGAAGCAGATTGAAAATGAAATGACGGGGAGGAGAGAAAAATGCCAGAAAATAAGAAAAGGGGCCGGAGAAAAGTAGAATTTTCACCCTGAAACATTCAGGTAATGATCCTAGTATATTATTTGAGTTTATTACGTGTGTTTGAATATGTTTTAACGGTAAAATTTGGAATATTATACATCGTTTTAATAAGTTCAATTAATAGTTTAAACGGTCAAATGGACCCCGATAATGGAATTGAATATATATTCGTACTCAGTGAGGTATGGGCAACATATAAATATAATTTATTTGGAGTTTGGTTATGTGACCTTAAACCCTGTATATAGGCCTGGCCTGCGCATTATTGGTCTCTGACTATTCTAAATTACTTTGCTCTCATTAACTGAGATTAATTTTAACACCCGGGGGCCCCATCACACGGGCACATTTTATTAGTCGGGTGCATAATAAATTCGAAAGCCCATCTCATTGGGCACCCGTCACACGGGCGGCCACATAAGGCTTGGACCTAACTCCACCTCAAAAACTAACTCAAAGGGGAGGATTGTCCAAAGCTTATATGGACCACCTGCCCTTCATATTTTGCCGATGTGGGAGACTTTTCCCCCTCCACATCAACTCATTCAACAAACTGTAAAGAACTACACACTAAAATATTTTTTCGAACCCTAAACTCTAAAACTATTAGAAACTTAAGTTACAAATGATGTAGGATTTCCTGCCCTACTCTAATTAAATCGCTACCGGGCTTTGGTCCAACTGTGATGATTTGGCTCATGGAGGGAAAACTTGTGTTAATACTCTGAATGGTAAAAACCATCAAGCATCATCTATGGATATGTTCTAACGTGCACAAAACTTGTATTTGATTTTGTGTCTCTTTTATTTCCAATTTTGCAAGTCCACTTTCAATTTGTATGATCTAATCAACATGTATATAAGGAAAAGATGATGACCAAAAGGAAATTGGAACTGCATTATTATCACAATAATTGATTTATAGTATCTTATTAGGCTGGTCGTCTCCTATTTCTTTTTAGGGTGGGATAGACAAATATATATATATATATATATATATATATATATATATATATATATATCAAGTTTATGGGTAAGCTATCACTCAATTCTCAGTTGCTTATGATGAATGAAAACTAATGAATTAATTACGCGGGGAGCTTACTTGCTTCTCCTTGCAGATGTTGATTCCTTATGACCATGACTTGAATTACCGGTTCTTAGAATCTTCATAAAACGGCAGTTTAATTTTTTTTTTACAATATAGAGACTTTTTTATGCGATCCGGATGAGTACTCAAAGCCATGGAGGATTCACGCTCAACATCCGGAGTTTGGAATGCTTTAAAAGGGCTTGAAAATCGAGAATCAAGCAAATGAGAGCTTACTGGAATTTGGTCCAGCACTATCGCAAGGCAAGAGGTGCGATCACATGGAGGAAGCTAGCTCAAGTGCGCGATCGCAAGAATCAGAGCGCGGTCAGGATGAAGCGGTCCATGCAAGTGCGCGGTCGCGAGTAGTCCAATGTGATAGCGATGAAGCTTAAGATCATTGGACGCGATCACGACACCTAAGGCGCGATCGCGATGATTCGCGTTTCAGACAGTTTACTATTTTAATATCTAGGAACTACTTAGTAATTTTGTAATAAATCTAGGGATCACTTATATAGTATCATTAGGAGAAATTAGAGGGTTAGAATTTTTGGGATGATTCTTCGCGATCGCACGAGAAGTGTCGCGATCGCGTAGGCTTATTGATTTATTGCTCTTCGCGATCGCGAAGGGACAACGCAGATTTATTGATTCCTCTTCGCGATCGCGCGCCTTCTGTCGCGACAACACTGTACAAAAATTATGACACGACCCGAAATCCGGTTAGGCCGTGTGAGCACCCGACATCCTCCCCTGGACCCGTCGGGCGAACCCTTACCAATTAAATTAGGAAAGAAATATAACAATTCATAAATAAGGACAAGACTTAGAACAAAAACACATACATACTGATACCTCTAAGCAGTACAAAAGAAATTACAGCTGACTACCCAACATACTAGGTTTAGGGTTATCCAGACTAGACATCTAAGAGTACAAAAGAAGACAAATACCTCCTGAAGAGAGCAAAATGCAATTGAAATAATAACCAATAAATTGGTGGCCATCCGGAATAAAAGCTGGCTCACCCTGACAGCTGAAGTCGTCTTCGCTCCTTCACAACGTGGAGAACTCAATCCTGGAGCGAACCTGCCGAAAGTTTATTCTTAACGCCACTCCTTCAATGGAAGTCAAAGAATTTTATTTGACAATGCTAGAAGTGGCAAGAAAGACAAAGGAGAAAGGGGTGAGGCAAAGGTTGGATGAAGTTTCTCAAGGAGAAAAATTAAAGGTTGAAGTCAAGAGTACTCCTACTCCCCCCAAAGAGATTCTTGGCACATGTCCTAATCCGAATGAACTTGAGAGAGAAAAGATTGAGAGAAGTAAGGGAGTGGCAAGTGACAACTCAAGAGAGGAAAAAGGAGAGCTTGAAGTGAGTGAAGTGAGTAAGTTGTCACAAGAAAAGAGAGAAGAGCTTGAAAATGAAATGAGAGAAAGAAAGAGGGAAAAACAAAAGAGTGAGGGTGAGGATTTTCCTTATTCTAACAATTCTAACCTTTCTTCTTTCTCTAATTGTTTCATGTCTTTTGAAAGTATGCTTGGAGGAGCTAAATTGGGGAATCCTTCTTTGGAAGTGGTTCCATGCCTTGAAGAAAAAGAGGAGATCAAAGTGAAGTCTCCAAATGAACAAGTGAGCTTAAATTTGAAAAGTCAAGGTAAAGAAGAATCTTTAGGTGTGCTACAAGGTAACAAAGCTAATCCTAACTCTTGTATTTTTTTGGGTGAGCTTGATTGAGACTTGAGTATGGTTGATAGCTCTACTTTTTATGAAATTAATGATTCTTTATCTTGCATTGCTAATAGTCAAAGTGAAAGTTGTGAGCATGCACTAGTTGGGCACACTTGTGAAAAGAAAATGTGTTATAACACCCCACCTTTGTTTGAAAAATGTGAAAATGAATTGCTTGATCTTGATGTGAAAATATTTGATAGCATTCTTGATTTTGGTGGTAGTTTGTGTCAAGGTCATCAAGTGTTTGACAATTCATTGTTTGTTGAAAATGAGCAAACAGAAGTGTTGAAAGGTGATTTTAGTATTGCCAACCCACTATTTGTTGAAAATGATGCTTGTGACTTGCTTAAGTGTGATAATTGTGTGGGTGTTAACAAGTTAACTCCCAAATTACTTTTTGAAAGCTTGTCCAATGTTTGGAAGTCCTCCAAAGGTGAAGATTGCTCCTTAAAGAAGGAGGGAGGTACTAGTGATTGTAGTAGTAAAGTAATAGATGCTAGTTTTAGTATCAATTTATTTACTTTCTCTATTCCTAGTCTTGAGCATACATTTAAAGTGGATTTTGCTAGAGCCTCCAATGTTAAGAGTGATAAATTGTCAATGGAGGCTTGGCATGAGTTGAATGAGTCAAAATGAAGATTGTTTTGTAGATGAGCTTGCTTATTGTTGCTTTTATAGCCAAGTTTTTTATGTTGGGATTGGAAAATTGTTCTTTATGGTTGATCTTGATACTTGGTTATATCATAAGAGTGCGCACTTTGAGCATGAGTGTATGGTTTTTATTCCATCCTCTTTGTTGTGTAGTGCTTGGAAAGTTATTGAGTTGGTACTTATTCGCGGCATGGTTTTGCAAGGTACAAATTCGAAGACGAATTCCTTTAAAGAAGGAGAGAATAATGCGATCTGGATGAGTACTCAAAGCAGTGGAGGGTTCACTCTCAACATCCGGAGCTTGGAATGCTTCAAAAGGGCTTGGAAACCGAGAATCAAGCAAATGAGAGCTTACTGGAATTTGGTCCAGTGCTATCGCGAGGCAAGAGGCGCGATCGCACAGAGGCAGCTAGCTCAAGTGCGCGATCACGAGAATCGAAGCGGTCGCGGTGAAACGGTCCATGCAAGTGCGAGGTCGCGACGAGTCCAACGCGATCGCGATGAAGCTTCAGAGCGACACCCAAGGCGCGATCACGATGAGACGCGTTTCAGACAGTTTACTATTTTAGTACCTAGGGACTACTTAGTCATTTTGTAATAACCTAGGGATCACTATATATAGTACCATTAGGAGTAATTAGAGGGTTAGAGTTTTTGGGATGATAATTATTGAGAGTAAACATTAGCTAAGCATGTTGCTAGAGCACTTTCTTTCCTTGGTTTGCAATTGGATTAGATCCAATTGAGGATCAATTAGTATAGGTTCATTTTGATTGTTGTTTTAAGGGGGTGATTAGACCCGACCTCCTAATTTATTTTCTTAATTCCAAATCAATTCAAATTGGGTCTTGCTTTTATCATTTTATTTTCTTGTTATTTCGTAATCCTAATTAGGATCATATCACTTTTTCATCTTTATAAACCCTGGTTCCTTCAACATGTTATAAGTAGGGTTTTAGTAGGAAGACAGACGAAGGGTCTAAGTTTTGAGGGGGTAAAAGGGTGCATATAGTTTAAGTGTGTAGATGACTTATTGAAGTTTGAGGGGAAAAATTATCTTTGAGGGACTCTATTTTTATATAAATATATGTTAGATCAAGCTTTTGTTTTAAGTCAAGGGGTTTAAACTCTTGTATGGATCTACTAGTCCTTTAGCAAGTGCCTTGCACGTGTATTTCTGTTAATATATTATATTATTTTATAAAATAAAATAACATCAATATTATTAACATCAAGATTTGAGTGAATGATTGTACATGTAAAAATAAGACATATTTTCTTTTACATTGGACGCAATAACTCAGGAAAGAAAAATATTTTCAAATGTAAGTTTGTTCTGAAGCCATAAACTTTACTAAAACCTCCCATATATGGTTCTCTAATAACGAATATGTCATCCGCTAGCGTCTAGATTTTTTTTTGCCCGGGGAGGGGGGGGGGGGGGGCAAAAGCAGGTGATATGTACTGAATAGAACAACTAAAATATTTAAAATAGAAGAGAGATAATAGTGCTATCCAAACAGATACTAACATACTGCAACACAAAAGATTTAGTGCTGATAAAACGAAAAAGCGTCAACTTCATTCTGTTCTCCAAATCCTAGAAAGTGTGGCCGACTACCATTGTATAATTCTCAAGTTTTCACTGACTGCTGTAACATATCTACACAGGTATATATGTCCATTATCATGTGAGTTATACCAATTGAATATGAAAATAAAATTTTATATCTAGAGAAATCACTAAACTCAAATTGTTCACATTTTGTCGAGTGAAATGCGCCAAATACTTATCGCAAGAAGACATCGTATGTTCATATAAACTTATCAACTTTGAAACTTGAACCGGAACTACGAAGGATAGCAGAAGACAGTATATTAATCTTAACAGTGGCAACTCTTGGGGTGAGCCTGTTAGGCATTAGGTTTATCAGGTTTAGTTATTTTACCTTAAATAAAATTAAATAGGGAATTTATTAACTAAGTTAATTAAAAGAGCAAATTGGTAATCAGACTTATTATTTTTTGAGGACACGGTAATATGATAATATAATTATATTTGCTTGTAATATACATGAATAAATAAGTAAATTTTTGTTGAAGGGGTGTCATTTGAACTCCTTTGGTAACTGAAACTCCTGTGCTTTGAATCCACATCCTGAACAAAGAGAAAAATGAAATTGTTATGAACGTAATTATGATAGGGTACCCGTTTGGGAAGCTGTTAACTTATATTTGGAACCCTAATTAAAAGAGCATGTACGCTGTGCGTGAAAGGATATAAGAAAGAAATATTCGGGGGTGAAAGATGCCTATAAATAAGTCTAGGTTATGATATTTTTTCTTATTTTTCTTAGCTAGTTTGTTAGTGTAACTCTAGGACCTCTCTTTTCTATTTTTTTTTTCTTTCTAAATTTGATGTAAGAGTGGAGATGAACTCATTTATAAATTTCACTAACTACAGTTCTCTGTATCAGTATCCTCCTTCGCAACAGAAATGAATGTAACTAGATTTCGTTGGTGCATTTCTTTTATTCGGACAAATTAGGTGCATTCATTGATGAATACAAAATATATATTCCGCTATTCCATATTATTCTCATATATTGGTAGAGTAATAAACAGATATTGCGAAGCTTACAACAACTATGGAAAAATATATCTTGAAAGAAACCGCTCACAACAACTATGGAAAAATATATCTTGAAAGAAACCGGGATTTGTAAGTCAAGATGGAATTAAAATTAAAGAGTTTAACTAATACTATACAGTAATGGTGTAAAAATTTTTTTACACCGTCGGCTAATTTGAAATCTATTACAAGTAAATTTTCATGTTTTCTTGCATGTTTTAATATTCTCAAGTCTAATTGTTTATTTAAAGGGTTTTTTTTACATAAATATATAAATTTCTACCCTTACTTGCAAAAAAATAGCAATATTTTTCAAATTACAACACATAACAATACTTTTCCTAGCACATTTTACAATAAACAAGTTTCATTTCCCCAAATTTCATCTCTCACTATCTTTCTCCTCCCATAGCTTAGAATTGAGATAACCCCTCCCCCCAACTGATGCCCCCATCACCCCCAACCCCAACCCCACCACCCCAGTGCCATCACCCCACCTACACTCCTAGATCCAATAACACTGGCTACGAAAATGTGATGATTAAGATAACCCCTCCCCCCAACTGATGCCCCCATCACCCCCAACCCCAACCCCACCACCCCAGTGCCATTACCCCACCTACACTCCTAGATCCAATAACACTGGCTACGAAAATGTGATGATTAAAACCAGAAGTAATGAGTCACAAACAATTGGATTTCGACAAATCGAAGCAGCGACACAGTGTTAAGTGATTCAGTATATCTATTTTTATCATTGGAATGGTTTTTCTTTTTAGTGGAGACTTTCACTTTAGATACAAAAAACCATTGGGATATTGAAAAAAGGATCCTGATGACAGAACATAACGGAATCAGAATCTCCGTTCCCAAACTTGGTAAAATTATTGCTCCCATTGCTGATAAATAATTAACGACTGCGTATCTTCGGTGAACAAGTGAGGAAGATATAGAGATATGGTATTTTTGTGTGTGTATTTATAGTGCAAAGCTGCTCCAGTTAGGTATTTAGGATATAATGGATTTTTTGTTAGATTGTATAAATCTAAATTATGTAGCCATAATCGAGTTTCTGCTTTGCTTGATACTTTCTTTCGGATGCTTTAACTTGTTGTAATGATTATCAGACACTATGCATACCCGAGACTAGTGGCAATATAAATCTAAATGAAACTTCAGTATGATACAACCTGAAACATCGTTGAAACAATCTTAAACAACTATTGAAGCAGTCTGATACAATCTAAAATGGTGCAGAAAACGATTAGATACAGTGATGAAACACCTGAAGCGGTGCAAAAACAGTTTGATACAGTGCTGAAATGATACAGAAACAACACAGATACAGTGCTGAAACAGTTTTAAACAGCGTAGGTAAAGTGCTGAAACGATGTATCAACATCGCAGATACGGTGATGAAACGATGCAGAAACAGCGCAGATACAATGCTGAAATAATGCAGAAACAGTTTTAAACAGTGCAGATACAGTGCTGAAACGATACAGAAACATCGCAGATACAGTGCTGAAATGATGCAGAAACAACGCAAATACAGTGCCGAAGTGATGCAGAAACAGTCTGAAACGATGCAGAAACAGTGTTGAAACGATGCAGAAACAGTGTTAAACACCACAGATGCAGTGTTGTAACGATGCAGAAATAGTTAGATATAATAAAATTGGAGGAAATTTTGGGAGGAAAAGTGAAATTGGGGGAAATGGGAGGAGGAAAAGTGATATTGGAATAAAAGAAGGAAGAATATAAGGATTTGCTACGTTATGAGAAATATTGCTATGTTTTTAATATGTTTTGTAATTAACTTTTCTTTTTCTCTATAATGGGTAATTTTACTAAAATATTGTTATATTTTGTAAATAACTTCTAAAACTTGTACTTTATGTAAAAATCTCTTCTTTAAGTAGCTAACCTAACTAAGAAATTAACCAATAGTTAAGTCACGATGAAAGAATTGACCTTCAAGAATCACGAGGGCAAAAGCTAGCATATAGTTGGTATCTTAGGCAATAAAGGAAGGACACTGACTTGATCAAATTATTGGTATAATATAAGTTTAAATATTAGTAAAACAATACTTAAAAATTTACTTGTAATAGACTTTAAATTAACCGATGCTGTAAAAAAATTTACACCATCGATTTGCATATTAGTTAAGCTCTTAAAACTATAGTATACATATTTATACATATTTATTTCTAAGAAAAATGATAGATGTGCCATATTCGTAGGGGCAATCCAACAAAGCCGTTGGCCTACAGCTAAATTTCATATAAGGCCGTAAATTTATTACTCGATAAAATTTATATGTATTTTTATTCATTACAATTCATTCTACTAGCTTTTTGATGTGCAAATGAAATCGTAGCAGATCATATATTCGATATACAGCTTTATTTAGATATCATTCTTATATATTATTTGAAAAAATCGTATTAAAATTTTAAAATAAAACCGTTTTAAGTACAAACAATATGTTCTATGTGAAAGATAAATGTATTAAACAGTGAGAAATAAAACTTATCACAATTTAGTCATTCATTTGAACAACCTCAATCAAATTTCAAATGCATAAATGCTTAATTTGTTGAACAATAATTGTATAAAATTGTATATTATTATTATATCTAATGGGTAACAAAAAGGGGACCTTTCATAAATTTGGGGTCTAAAAAATGGCCTCAGTTGTCTTATGCTCAGGGTGCCCTGCATATACAATGCCCTAGTGCACATCAACCCCAAATTAATGAGCCTTTTAATTGACCAATCTTATTTAAATATATGGCAAATAATTTTTTTATTGGTTTAACCACCCGATATACGGAAATTACTGACCCGACTAACGTAGATTAGTGTCGCTAATGGCTCATTTAAGGGAAAGCACTACCAATTAGACATTTTCCCATTTTTAGGGCTTGATCCCAGCTCTAAAACTATTCAAAAGTACTCAAGTTAGAAGGGTGCCGTGAAGTGTGTAAGTTTAAAACTTTGTTTGATTTACCTGCCTTTACTCTAAACCCCTAAAAGGTGTTGGTCCAAGTATGATAATGTAACGCCCCCATAGCATTCAATATTTAATTTAAGCCAACTACGACCATAATGACAAACCATGAAAGTTGTTATTGATATAATAGTAAGTATTTAGAGAATACAAAATTCAAAAATATAGGAATACATAAATACTTAATTAGTTATATTTAAATTAATACTTGCACATATATGTATTATTATGCGCATTTGGGATATAATAATATGGGTGGTTTACGAAAATATCCATTAAAATCAATACCCACCTCTACTCACAAGTTTTATATTTACAAGCCCTACCCATAAACTATTTACATGCCCTACCTATCTTGACTAGTATACTATTATTTATGCAGTATACCTTAAAGGTATACACCCATAAGGTATAACAAAGGTATACAGTAATAAATGGGTAGGTTGGGTAAATACTTTTAGTTTCATGGATAGAGTAATTTTTAATGATGATGACTTGTAAATACTTTGAATTTCATAGGTATATAGTGTAAAAATCCCTAATAATATCATCACTTAAATAGTGCACTATGGGCCTTTAGCCCATCACAACTATTCCATAAAAATTTCGTCCAGAGAGCACTTTTAACACCGGTATTTAGTTTGAGGCCACTATTTTCTTTGGTCTTACACTGGAGGCAACTTTTGGGCCTTTACATTAAACACACGTATACGTAAAAGACCAAATTACCCCTCATCTTTTCCGAATTGACAGGGTTTTTTTCAAAACCGTTCTTCTTCATCTACCCCTCTATTCATGCAACTGTGTCTTTACTTCACTGTATGTTCATGCAAAAATCTGCTCAGTTTTTCATATATCTCTTCACCGTTGCTTTACGTACGTTGAAGAACATATTTCTCTTCACCGTTGCAGTCTGAAATTTGTATTAGCAGAGCAGGTATGACGTTTTTTTTTTTAATATTTTTTTGTGAAATATGTGTTAAATTTGTGCTTGTTAAGTTAAGTAACGTTATTTAAGTTTAAATTTGTATGTTTTTTCCATATTTAGTAGTTACATTTTATATTTTGTATGTCAGTGATTGGGTAAAGAATAGTGTGTTACTAGAATGAAGTTTTTAATTGGGTGTATTAAAGTTGAGTAGGATTATTGGAATGAAATTTTGAAATGCTACTGATTGAAGTTCAAATCACATTTTATTGAAGTTCAAGTGTGTGTGTGTGTGTGTGCGCGCGCGCGCGCTTAACTTTTGTGTGTGTGTGTGTGCGCGCACGTGCTTAACTTTTGTGTGTGTGTGTGTGTGTGTGTGTTAAAGTGCAGTGCAGTTCTTAAATGGTGGTGATTTGAAGTTCAAGTTCAAGTGTGTGTGTGTATTCAGTCCACTAGGAATGAACTTTTGTCTCCAAGGATTGAAGCTCAAACCACATCGACTGAAGTTCTATCCACATGGATTGAACTTCTTTACGCTCATTGACTGAATTGCTATCCTCATGGACTGAAGTTCTACCCCATATGAAATATAAGCTTCAACCCACTAGGATTGAACTTCTGTCTTTAAGGACTGAAGTTTTATCCTCATCTCATAGACTGAACTTTTTTTACCCTCATTGAATGAAGTTCTATTCTCATGAACTGAACTTCTTTTATCAACTCTGTGTGTGTGTGTGTGTGTATGTGTGTGTGTGTGTGTTCAGTCTACTAGGAATGAACTTCTGTCTCCAAGGATGGAAGTTCAAACCACATAGAATGAAGTTCTATCCACATGGATTGAACTTTTTTACGCTCATTGACTGAATTTCTATCCTCATGGACTGAAGTTCTACCCACATGAAATGTGAGCTTCTACCCACGAGGATAGAACTTCTCATCTCATGGGCTGAACTTTTTTTTACCCTCATTGACTGAAGTTCTATTATCATGGATTGAATTTCTTTTATCAACTATGTGTGTGTATGTGTGTGCGTTAAAGTTAAATGGTACTGATTGAAGTTCTAGCCACTTGAATGGACTTAAGTTCTATCCTTTGGACTGAAGTTTTATCCTTATGGACAGAACTTCTATCCTTATGGATACACTGAACTTCTATCTTCATGGACTGAACTGCATTACCTTCATGTACTGATGTTTTTTGCCTGAAGTTCTATTCCCGTGGACTGAACTTCTTTACCTTCATTGACTAAAGTTCTATTCTCATGGACTGAACTTTTTTACCTTCATTAACTGAAGTTCTATTCTCATGGACTGAACCTCTTTTATCCTCGACATGTGTGTGTGTGTGTGTGTGTGTTAAAGTGCAGTGCAGTTCTTAAGTGGTAGTGATTGAAGTTCTAGCATCATGTACTGAAGTTCTATACTCATGGAGTGAACTTCAATTTATATGCCTCTCAAGGACTGTACTGCTTTACCCTCATGTATTGAAGTTCTACCCTCATGGACTAAACTTCTTTACCCTCTTTATTTTGTGTGTGTTTGTGTCTGTATATTAAAGTGCAGCCTAATTAGTGGACTGAAGTTCTTGAATGGTACTAATTGAAGTTCTATCCATTTTGAGATTTTTGGTTTGAAGTTTGCTGCATTTGTTTATTTTGTATGTGGGGCTGATAGTTTGTTTTTATTGTTAGCTTTTTGCAATATGAATGCTGGAATTGAAGGGAATCTAGCGTATCCATTTGAACGCTGGTTCAACATGAATGTATATTGGTAAGGGGAGCACAATTTGGATGATATAATTTCAAGGTTTAGTTTAGCACAGCATAAGAAGCTTTCAGAGGGTGTATTAGGAAGTTTTTTGAGGTTACAATCGTACAAAACTTCTATGAGGTTACTGCACTGCTTATTATTGTCACATATTGTGAGCAGTGATCCGAACAGATTAAGTTTTAATATTTTTGGTCATCTAATACATTCTGGTCCTAAAGAATATCATCTTTACATTGGTTTGAGATTTTCTGTAAACCGTGAGGGATTGTTTGATACACCTGCTATGAATATGGGTCAGAGGCCTCTGAAGCAGTAGTTTGGTGGTAAAAGCAATCTTCAGTTGTCGGACGTTCGTAATTTTTTAGTATCAATGACCACGGCATCTCTGGTTGATAAAAGATGATACAGTAAAGATTGCAGAGTTTTATATTCTCCAGTCAATAATTTTGTGTTGTAACAAAAAAATCAGCTTGGTTGAAGTTCATTTCTTGGATATCATTGACCACGAGGATCTTTTTGCAGTTTATCCTTCGGGGAGTGTGGGTTTTGAAACACTTGTTAAGGCTGCGATGCGACCTCTTAAAAGTGCTGCAACTTCAGTAAAAGATGCATACTATTATGTGCTGGGATTCCCGTTTGTGTTATGCGCTTGATTTGTTGATTTATTTCCAACAGTTGGTTCTAACTTCTGTAAGATTAAGAGTGAAGGCTTTCCAAGGATGTTGAGGTTTACTAGGTTCAATAATCCTCAGTATAACACTTTGGTTGAGCAGTATTTTTATAATGTTAATGTAAGTTTCTATATCTGTAAGTGGATAAGTTTTTGAAGTACAATCTTTTTACTGAGCTTTATGGATTGAAGTTCTATCTTCTATTCATAAGGATTGAACTTGAACCTTTTTATGGCCTTGAACTTGTATCTCTGCACATCATTTTTACTGAGCTTTATGGATTTAAGTTCTATCTGTATTGAAGTTCAAATCACCTTTATTGAAGTTCTATCCTCATAGACTGAACTTCTTCAGCCTTACTGAAGTTCTATCCTTATGGACTGAACTTCTTTACCCTCTTTGTGTCTGTGTGTGGTTCTCTCTGTGTGTGTGTTTGTGTGTGTATATATGTACTTAAGTTCTGTGTGCCATGTATGTTTGTGTTAAAGTGCAGGGCAGTTCTAAAATAGTACTGATTGAAGTTCTATCATGGACTGCACTTCATTACCCTCATGGACTGAAGTTCTACCCTCATGGACTGAACTTCTTTACCCTCATGTACTGAAGCTCTACCCTCATGGACTGAACTTCTTTTAGCCTTTGTGTGTGTATTTCCCTGAACTTCTATCCATAAAGCTCTCCCCCTCATGGATTGAAGTCCTATTCATAAGGATTGAACTTCAACCTTTTATGGCATTGAACTTATATCTCTGCATATAGAAGTTTTATTCTTATTTTACTAAGGTGCTAATATATTTCTCATGGTTTTTTTTATAGAGGTTTCACAAATTTAAAATGGTTCCAATTGTATTGTCTAAGGAAGAAAAAAGGTTGGGTGAATTGAATATGACAGAAGCAGGTCATGTTGTACTTGTTGTTGCATTTAAACATTTAAAAGGAAAAGAAGTTGTTGAAGAGAGTGAGGATACCTGTGATGAGAGTCAGGATGGTAGTGCTGAGACTGATGATGGTGGTGTTGAGAATGAGGATGATGGTGCTGAGACTGAGGATGATGATCATGAGGGTCAGGATACTGGTGATGATAGGTAGGATGCTCCTCATGGTGTAGAGCTTGATCAAGATTTAGTTAATGCAATCGTTAAAATGAGTTTTCAAGTATCATGTGCATTCATTTTTTTGTGTTTTTATTTTAATTGAATATTTTTATCAGTTCTATCGATTTTTTCTTTGTAGAAGGTGAATATGAAATTCCGGAAGAGGTTGCGTAGTCACCGACGGCGCATAAGGGAGTATATTCGTGGTGTAGATAACAAGGTTGACTCTGTTCTTGATTTTATGAAGAAGTGGGCTAAAAATTTTGAGGAAAATGAAGGAAGTTGGAGGAAAGATGTTAGTGGAAGAAGGGGCAAGGAACAATCTGGCAGCTTTCGTAATTCCTTAAACCATTATTCATGTGGAGGCAATGCTAGTGTTGGAAGGAAGAGAAAGTCCCCCCCAGATGTAAGAAAAGACTTCAGTCATGGCGCTCTATCCGGAAAATCAAAATCTCCTTCATATGAAAGACAAGACTCCAGTGAAGGCAGTGTAGTTAGGAAATCAAAAAGCTGTTCAGATGTAAGAAAAGAAGTTAGTGGTGGTGGTGCAGGTCTAAATTCAGCTAGACAATTGTATGGAGCGTCGCAAGGTGTGTTAGTCAGCGAAACGCCTAGACAATTGCATGAACGAATTGATAGTGAATTAGACATGTATGGTGAGTTGACTGCGGCACAAAAGGAGGTGCTTGAAATTTAATTGCAAGTTATAAGTGGAGAGCTTGATCTGTCAACACCACGCTTGGTTTCTCAGGATATGATTGTGGAGAAATCAGGTGCAACTTCTACACCCATCCAACCAAAAAACATATGAAAGGAAAAGGAAGAAGTTGAAGAAACATATTTCAGATGATATGCCTAATTTTAATATACTGCCACCGACTCAAGAAAGTGGTAGTGGTGGTTCATCTGATGCTGAAGATATACCAAGGGCTGAAGAAATTCAGCAAGATATGTCAAAAAATCAGCAGCAGGGTATTGAGAGTGAACTTGGAAAAGAACAAGGCATAATTCTGCAACAGGAGAGGACTGATGACGTTGAAATGGATAATGTTGACGTGAGTTATCAAGCAGCAAGATAAGATGAGTTGACTGAACCAGGAGAGGCTCTCAAAATTCTCTTGGACAAAAGGCAGTCAGTCAACGAAACAATAGAAGAAGAGGTGATTTCACTGGAAATGGAGATGTCTCTTGATGTCGTTATGGAGAATGCTGAGAGAAGTAACCAAGTTGAAAGAGATGGGGAAATGACTGAAGATCAGCAGGCTCTTGCCTGTCAATCAATTGATGAAGCACCCAAAGAAGAGGTTACGACACAAGAACATGAGACGCCTCTTGAGATTGTTATGGAGAATGCCCAGGCAAATGAGCAAACAAGAAGAGAAGTTGATTTGACTGAACAACAGACTTTTGAAAGTCTTGTGGATAAACAACGGTCAGTAGGTATAGCGGGCAACGAAGAAGTAATGACTCAGGAATAGGATAAAGAGGAGCTGAATGAAGAACGATAGGTTGATGGAAGTGTTGTGGGCAAAGGTCAGTCAGTCGATGAAGCAGGTAAACACGAGATGCTTACACAAGAACATGAGAGGCCTGTTCCGATTGTTTTGTAGATTGCCAAGGCAAGTAACCAAGCCCCTGAAAGTACTAAGGTAGAACAGTCGGAGCATCAAGTTCTTCTGGGGAAAAGGGACCGAAAGCCCAGTCAGTGGTTGCTATCTCCATATTTTACCACAAGGACTAAAAAGAAGACAACTGATTGGAAGTATAATTATAGATGCAGTTGTCCATTCCACTACTTGAAGATTAATCCAGCAGTGTTGGAAGAGTTTGAACCTTGGTAAGATTTTCAAAGAAATGACACTGAACTTGAAGAGTAAGTCTATTTGTATTTTTATGATTTCTTGTCTGTAGTTTTTTAAGTTCAGTGCATAGGGGATGAATTTTAAAACTTATAGTTCAATCCCCTATGGACTGAACTTCTTAGCCTATGAGTTCTGCCCCTATGGATTGAAGTTCTGTGCATATGGACTTAAGTTCTATCTATAAGAATTGAAGTTCAATGATAATAGTGCTGGAGTTGTGTCCACAAGGATATGGAAAGTTTTTGTCCCTATAGGATTGAAGTTCTGTGCATATTGAGTTAACTTCCATCTATAAGGACTGAACTTCAATCTTATGGCCATGAACTTCTATCTCTATTGATTTAAGTCTTATGCATATGGACTTAAGTTCTATCTATAAGAATTGAACTTCAATCAAATGGCCATGGACTTATGTCCACAAAGATATGGAAAGTAATGTCCATATAGGATTGAACTTCAATGCATATGATATTCTTAAGTTCATTCCTTATGGAAAAGTAACATGTTTTTGTATTTTGTATCTTTTTAATTAGGAACAACCGTGCTTGTTATATACGCGATAATGATTACGACAGTGATCCATATCAATTGGAAATATTCAAGCCAGACAAGCAGTGGTTTTTGGAGTTTGTAAATGTTGCCTACCCTATGACTGATAATGTTAGTGCATATTCTGTTTTTGGTTTGTTCTTTGTTCATTACTTTTCTGTGTGTTGACTAAACAAGTTCCCTTTTTTTTTTTTCAGCATATCGATATTGCTATGTATTATCTCAGAAAGAGGGCATGCTACCATTTGTTCCAGTTTCCTCATACACTCTCGATTATTGATATAGATTTTGATAGTTATATGTGCTCTATTTATCAGTAAAATTTAAAAGACAAAAAGAAAAGACCAGGTAATGAAACCTGGCTTGATGGTTTTGGATTGTATATGTGCAATTACCTTTATGGCATGGGACGGAGGTGTTCAATTCCATGGAGTGGAGTTGATAAACTCTATTTTCCATGCCGATTGCAAGCAGAACCTGGTGAAACAGTGACACATTACTTTTTGGCTGTCTTGGATATGCACGAGAAGAAAATACGTGTATATGATTCGATGGTCAAAACAAAGAAGCCACCACCGAAAAAATTCGACCACATCAAGGGTTCTGCTATTGTGCTCCCATATTTTTTCAAGTATGTCAAGTTTGGCGAGCTACATGATTCTTTTAAAAATGATAAGTTCAATGCGGCCTATAAAACTCAGTGGGTACTATCACCAAATCAACTAGATGGGTAAGTCTTGTCATTTTTGTGCAAGTTTTAGTGCAAATTAGATATAATTGACTGAATTTATAACCCCTTGCCTACTTTTATATCTTACTCTTTATTTTGGTGCCTCATTTTTTAGGTCTAGTTGTGGCGCTTTTGCAATATGGTATGTTGATCTAGTGACCAGAGGTAAAGATGTTCAAGATATTCAACCAGAGCAAATTCATAACTACAGGGCGTGGTTTGGTTGTCAGCTTTGAACTCATGGCCGTGCAAAGGCTAGGAATGGATTTGAGACTCACCTGAATTTGTGACCATGATTGTGGAGAACATAATGAAGAATGTATCAGTTATAGATGTTTTTGTTTTTACCTCAGAATTCCTAGTATTATTGTATAAAGTTTTTTTGTAATATATAGTGAAACAGATATTATGTACAGATGAACAGATTATTATGCACAAATTTATGTAAATGCCATGTTGTTGCAGTAATTTTTTTACGCTCAAGGACTTAAGTTCTATTCTCATGGACTGAACTTATTTATCCTCCATGTGTGTGTGTGTGTGTGTGTGTTATAGTTAAATAGTAGTGATTGATGTTTTAGCCACTTGGATAGATTTAAGATCTACCCTCTGGACTGAAGTTTTATCCGTATGGACAGAACTTCTATCCTCATGTATGGATTGAACTTTTCTATCCTCATGGACTGAACTTCATTACCCTCATGTACTGATGTTCTTTAGTCTCATTGACTGAAGTTCTATTCCCATGGACTGAACTTTCTTTAACTTTTTTGACTGAAGTTCTATTCTCATGGACTGAACTTCGTTACCCTCATGTACTGATGTTCTTTAGTCTCATTGACTGAAGTTCTATTCCCATGGACTGAACTTCTTTACCTTTATTGACTGAAGTTCTATTCTCATGAACTGAAGTTTCTTATCTTCATTGACTAAAGTTCTATTCTCATGGACTGAACCTCTTTATTATCCCATGTGTGTGTGTGTGTGTTAAAGTGCAGTGCAGTTCTTAAGTGGTAGTGATTGACGTTCTAGCCTCATGTATTGAAGTTCTATACTCATGATAAGTTCTATCCTCATGGACTGAACTTCAATTTATATGCCCCTCAACTTCTATCCACTTGGATGGACTGAAGTTTTATCATTATGGACAAAACTTCTATCCTTATGGATGCACTAAACTTCTATCCTCATGGATTGAACTTCATTACCCTCATGTACTGATGTTCTTTGACTGAAGTTCTATTCCCATGGACTGAACTTCTTTACCTTAATTGACAGAAATTCTATTCTGATGGACTGAACTTTTTTACCTTCATTGACTGAAGTTCTATTCTCATGGACTGAACCTCTTTTATCCTCCCATGTGTGTGTGTGTGTGTGTGTGTGTGTGTTAAAGTGCAGTGCAGTTCTATATATAACTACTGAACTTCAGTAAATATGGCTCTGAACTTCTATCTCTATTGATTGAACTTCTATCCTCATGGACTAAACTTCATTACCCTCATTGTGACTGTTTAATATTTATTGTACCTGTTTGTTATTATACCCGTTATGTATTGGTGACTTTTGAACTATAAGTTGCAACTGTTACAATGTCATTGTACCTTTTGAACTATAAGCTGCAGCTGTTACAATGTTATTGATGTTTTTCTATAAATACATAACTGATTATTAATTCTTATCATCTTATTATTAGGATTATCCATATTGAGATTTCTAAACTTCAAGTGCAAGAATGTCTGAAAGTAGTGCGAATCAACCACCACTAGTAGCACAATCAGGTGCACCACCACCACCACCAGGATTTGCCCCACTACCAGGAGGGATTCCAAATAATATACAATGGGATATTGCAGTCCTAAGGCGTCAGATGCAGGACCACGAGAATGTAATACAGCATATGCGTAACGTCCAATGGCGACAAGTGCAAATGATCACCCAGGCTATTTAAGCTATAGCAGCACATGTTTGTTTTGATCTTTCTGCTCTTCCACCACCATCTCCATAACTGAATTATATGAAGTTTCTATATTGTAATGTCTTTTTATAAGTTCTGCAACTATAATTGTAACAGCACTTATGCATATATTTAATAAATAATTTTGTTCTTATATTTTTTACTTTTTGTATATTGTTAATTTTTTACATTTACAGATATTCCAAGTATACTCTTTTTTAATTCTGTCAAAGCAGAGAATCAAATGCAAGTGGCTAGAACTTCAATCCTCATGGACATAACTTCAGTCCATGATGATAGAAGTTTTGTCCATGAGGATTGAAGTTCTGTGTTTACTTAAACACAGAGCTTCTATTTCAGTTATTTCAGTTATTAATGAGAGATGCAAATATATAAAATATGACTACATAAAAATTTATACATAAACACAGTGGTTATAATTAGAACACAAATAGTACTCATAGACAATACATATTAAAACTACAAACGACTACTAGAAATTATTCAATTAAAATTGGATTCTGTGCTGATGCTCCATCATCATCATCATCATCATCATCATCATCATCATCATCATCATCATCATCATCATCATCATCATCATCACTGCTTTCAACATCCTCACCATCTCCTTCACTATCCTGATGGTTTATGACAGAAACACCAAAAACAACAGATGGAATACCGTCGATCATCTCGTACCATAGGTGATCAAAACGAAGTATATCACCTATCCTCAAACCTTTCTTAATAATCATATCCTTCCATCCGTTATGCAACCTTGCGTGTTTCCCAACTTTGAAGTTCATCAAATATACATCATCATCTTCATCTTTACAAATTATACATACCATTCCATTTTTATTTGGCAACCTCCGCTTCCAACTGTCTGAAATCATCTAAAAGGAATAATATTTCACAGTTAATAAAAGAATCACAAAACACTGAAAACTGAAATGAAAAATATAAAAAATACTTTGGTCATTTCTTTTAACATACAAAATTATCTCTATTAAAGTAAGATGATGTGATTTTCTTGTCGAACTGCCCTAGTACCTCCACACGAGTGTTTTCATCCATCATATCTTTTTTTCTCAAAAAAACTATGTAGTTTATATGAGGAGATGAAGTCTCAAAAAATTTTGAAGTTTCCTTTAAGTGCAAAGGGCTATTTATAGTCAAAAAGTCAGTAACTTCTAAGTGGATATGTATTTTGTCAAAAATACATTAAATTTAGTCAAAGAAGTTATGTTTTCTATTGTCCTACAGTTTCTGTACGTTATTAATTGCAGTTTCTGACTGAACTTCACTACCCTCATTGGCTGAACTTCACTACCCCTCATTGACTGAAATTGTAGTGCAGTTGTTAAATCCTACTGGGGTCATGTATTTTGTGACTTGTGTTGGGATAGACTATAAAACAAAAGAAGAAAGAATCTTTAGGTTCATCCAACAGTAAAAGGACATTACACAAAAATACAGAATGTCTTTTCTATAATTATTGCAATAGAAATAGACCTCTTTATTATTGAAGAGAACAACCAAATAATTTCTATTTCTAAGATGGTAGCACTCCTTGATGCAGTGCAGAGTGAATTGGATACTGAGTCAGATCATTTTGTAAGTTAATCATAGCATTTTTGTGTTTCAAAAGTGTTATTTTTGTTATTGTTATTATAAAATAACACTGTTTATTTTTCTTTTTGTTGCAAAGGTTTGTCCAATATTGTTGGCAATTATGCTTCCCAGACGTCATGTGCCAGCAACTGTAATTTGCCGTGGTACTCATTTCCGGATGAACTACCTAAAAGTGGTAAGAGAAAGGTGGCTTTCTAATAGATAGAGGGAGTTCGTTCGTAGTAATAATCTCTGAGTAGGTAGTAGGATACTTTTTGGAGTTGTCGAATCCTCAGATTGTGTGGTTTTAGAAGCTACTATTTGCAAGGATGTTATAGAACCTTTAAGTTCCAGTTCTAGTTCTAGTTGTGGGTTTGATGTTGAAGATGCCTGATAAGATAATATGTATGTGTTGCCTCTTATGTTTTGTTGGTAATGAATTGTGACTTTTTCAGAAATTTTTATTTTCAAGTTCACCAATGTTTTAGTTTAAAGTGTTTCCATAATAAAATGCTGCAACAATGAGTTTGAACTTCTGTCTCTAAGTATTAAATATGATCTTCTATCCACTAGGATTGAACTTCTGTCTTTTTAAGGTTGGATATTTTTAATTCATGAGATCAAACTTCTACTCATAAGGATGGAAGCTCAAACTTCTGTGTTTTGGTGTATAGAATATTAGTTTGAGCTTTCTATCCACTAGGAATGAACTTCTGTCTCCAAGGATGGAAGTTTAAACCACATGGACTGAAGTTCTATCCACATGGATTGAACTTCTTTATGCTCATTGACTGAATTTATCCTCATGGATTGAAATTCTACCCACATGAAATATGAGCTTTCTACCCACTAGGATTGAACTTCTGTCTTTAAGTTCTATCCTCATCTCATGGACAGAACTTTTTTTACCCTCATTGACTGAAGTTCTATTCTCATGGACTGAACTTCTTTTATCAACTCTGACTGTGTGTGTGTGTGTGCGCGCGCGCGCGCAGTCCAATTAGTGGACTGAAGTAGTTAAATGGTAGTAATTGAAGTTCTACCCATATGGATTGAACTTCTTTACCCTCATTGACTGAACTTCTATCATCATGGACTGAAGTTCCTATATCCCAGTATTAAATTTTATCCTCGAGGATAGAATTTTAAGTTTAACTTCTATCCCCGAGGACAGAAGTTAAAGGTTGCACGTTCCTCCATAAGTATTAAAGTTCAATTAAAAAATATAAATTCAGGAATCGTAAGGATTGAAGTTTTTTATATTGAAAGGCTGAAGTACACTCCATAAGTACCTACAAGTTCAGTCTTATATGGACTGAAAGTGCTTCAAATTCAAATGCTAGAATCAAACTTATTAAAAAATTGTTAAAGAACATGAAATACCATCCAAACAAATAAAAAAATAAACTGCAATGCATTCAGAGTTCATATCTTGAATGTTGGATAAGAAACTATCAGCAATTTGAATATCTTCATGTATTTCTGCACCATCATTCATAGCCAAGGAGTTTCATGAAACAAAAAGAAGTTAAAAAATCAAATTAGTAGGAGGGAAATATTTAGTAAAAAAAATTTATGGATAATGAAGGAAGTAGCAGTACCTATATATCCTTGAATTTGGTCGGAGTACTGGAGTATTTGTGCATGAGGTTCTATCATGTTCTCTGATTGTGCATCGACTACATTTATATGATTTGACTCATACAGCCTCAGCAATCGAGACGTATCTCTTTGTTTTCCTTCTCCCTAGTTGTATTTTAACATTAGGAGTTTCTATCCTTTGGCTTTTCACGGTATCAGGTACATTCCAAGATCTTTTGTGTCCTATCATATTCACCTCACCTTGATATGAATTTAACCAAAACTCTCGTGAATATCATTTTGAGCAGAACTTAGATTTCACCAGGCGTCTTTTCTCAATGCATGCAATTGCATGTACACATGGGAGTTCATCAGTCTGGAATTCAAGACAGTCACACGTCATATTCTTTAAGTCGATGTTGAAGCTTTTTCCTTCATCTTGCACATTGAATGTTGTTGTCCCTGTGGGGAATACCTATTTGAAATGAAAATTAATAACTTTTGTGAGTCAGTACAGATGGTATTTAAAATCGGCTATTACTAACTCAGAGCAAGAGTTCATGAGTACAGTTCTAATGGACAGATTGAAGTTCAAATCATATGGACCGGAAGGATTGAACTCCCCTACTTGAACTTCCTTACTGTTATGAACTGAAGTTCTATCAACAAGTATTGAACTCCCCCCAGTGCCTTATGTACAGAAGTTCTATCCTCAAAGGTTGAACTCCCTCTCTCTTTTTTTACTGAAGTTCTATCCACAGTGATTGAACTCCCATACCCCCTATGATCTGAGGTTCTATCCACAGGGATTGAACTCCCTTCCTACCTCCTTATGATCTGAAGTTCTCTATTCACAGGGATTGAACTCCTCCACCCATACGATCTGAAGTTCTATCCACAGACATAAATAGGATATATAAGTAATGCAAGGGGGAAGAACAAGTCCTGAATTTTCAATCTACGTGGACTGATCTTCACCCATCTTTATCTGTATTTTTAGACACTATTAGGATTGCATATTTTAGCGCGAGTCTAGTGCTCTATACTTACATTTATTGTGAAGGCCAGTTGAATCTTCTTGTTCATTTCATCTTCTGCCCACCTTGAAAAGCTATGGAAAGTCTCTTGAGCAGTAGTTCTTCTTTCACAAAACCATTTCTGCTTTTTAACAATGATTAAATCCAAAAGGCTTAAAATGGGCAACTCTCTTGCTTCAAGTAATGCAAAATTCATCGACTCAACCATATTTGTTGTAAGCATATCATATCGTCGCCTCGGTGAGTAAGATCTAGCCCATCTTTCAGGTGGTTCTTCCATTATGTAGTTGAATGTGTTTCTATCCATTTCCTCTAACAGGGACATGAAATAAGGAAAGTTTTCATGCTTATAAGCTCTTGCTGCAGTTTGAAACAGACTTATCATTGTGGTTCTCACATTCTTTTGGTTTAGATTCTTTTCAAAGAGGTAGATGCATATACCATGGTGGCTATGAGGATAAACTTGTACAATTCCATGCGCGATTGATTTGTTTCTGTTTGATAGAAACACCAGTTCAGGACGCATACCTATTTTCTTTCGCAGCTCAGTGAAGAACCAAGTGTAAGCTTCATTATTTTCAGAGTCTGCAATCCCATAAGCTAGATGGAAGAGTTGATTATTTGCATCTTTTGCTACAACAATGATGAGAACACCTAGATATTTCGCCTTCAGAAATGTTGCGTCTACTGGTATGACTGGTCGGCAATACCTCCAACCGTGTATTGATAGCTTGAAAGAAACAAACATATACATAAACCTGAAACGTTTTAAAATAGGACAAAGTTAATTCTTAGAAAGTTTTGAATTTCTGTATAGCAATCGAACTCTCTTTTGAGAAATGCTTACTGATGAAGACTGTCTATCTTTATGTTTGTGTGAGCGTCTGGATTTCTCTGTTTCAGCACATGCAAGTATGAAGGGATGAGATGATAATGCTCATCAGGCCATCCCCTAATTAATGCGTTTGCTGCTTGAATTGAACGCCATGTCTTGTGATATCCTATTTCAACCCCGTGTATTCTTCTCATTTCGTTGACAATAAATGTTGGTCTAACTTCAGTTCTGTTGTCTCGGATGTTTTCAAGAAAGTATTCACTTATCAATATTGACGTGTGTAATCACCTAATTTTGGCACCAAATTCAAGATAAGTGCTAAAATTGACGTGCTAATTTAGCTAAGAGTCTTGCTTATTTTTTCTTAGATTTTTGTCAATTTCTTTGGCCATTTCAGTTATTTAATTAAGCAAAATTACCGAAAACTATCTCAAAAGGACATTTGGTTGATTAGTTATGTGTGTGATAATTTAGTTAAGTGTGACATTTATATTTTGTGTGTGTTTTACTAGTTAATTAGGATTTAGTTTAGTTGAAATTGAGTACACTTTGTATGGTATTAAACCATAAAAGAATTGGCCATTAGGCCACTTGAAAAATCAGAAAAAATGGACCAGCCCACTACCATAACCATTAGTCGACCCGTTAGCCAAATCCAATTAGTCAACCCGGCCCATTTCGTGAGTATAAATCCAAAATGTTGCTACATTTGTCCATTTTTCCAATTTTTTCAGCAAAAACAAGTGAAACTATGGCCAATTTTACACCACCCGCCGGAAATCGCCTCCACGGCGGAACCACCGGTCGGCCGCCGCCAACCACCACCGGCCGGCCGCCGGAAAAAAAATCAAAAAATACATATTCCGGCTCGCCCCAAGCCCCTCTTTCCATTTCCCCGAGTATTTTTCCCAAATTCTTAGTCGTTTTTTGAAGATCGGGGTTCAAAGATCTAGTTCACCCCTTTTACGGTGAAATTCCATATTTTCAGGTGACCCTTTAAGTCTTCGGCTTCACCTCATTTTCTCACGCCGTGTCTGGAACTTGCTTGCACGGAATACCTTCTCCTCCAGTCAAAATGGAACGGCAGTCCTGTGATCTCTCTTTCACCTATTTTCTCGACTTTTCCACTCTATTCTTTCCTTTTCTAATCGAAACGATCCCAATTGGAATCGTTTCAATTAGAATAAGAAAAAATGGATTGGAATGGTTATGGTGCTGTGGTAATGGAGATATCAGTGATGGTGATGCTTGGATTGCAGCGTCAATGTGTGAGGCGAGGCAGCGGAGGTGTTTGTTTGGCGTCGATGAAGCATTGGTGGTGATGTTGCAGCGATAGTAAGGGTGGTAACGGACTGTGATGTTTGGTTCATTGACGAGGCAGTATGGTCGAGTCAACCTAGCTGCGTGGATGCGCTGTTGGTTCTGCATTAACGCTTTGATGCGATGATGTTTGCAGTATTTGGTTCGACAGTAAGCTCCGTCGTTTTCCTTTCTGGCTTTGTTTGTTTAGTCTTGAAATTAGGATGTTTAGCCATAAACTAATACTTGTGCAGTAGTAACATGTACAGAAAAAACACATCATTATTTCGTATATAAGAGTTCTCTGCTGGCTTGTTAGCTCTACGTCATTGCATTCATTGCTGGTGTTTGGCGTGCCATAGCCGTGCATTTTATGTAAGGTTACAGTTGCGAGATGTTTGCTTGCTCGTCATCAAGTATGGATATTGGTTTGTATGATAGCTTGCAGCGATTTCTTGTTAACTAGTGCATTAGAATTCTAAGTTAATCGCTGCCTGCGAGTTGATTGTCTGGATGTTAATTCTGAGTTAATCGCTGCCTGTGAATTGATTGTTTGGATGTTCAAGTATCAAGTTATAAATATGTTTGTCTATGTGCTAGCTTGTAATTAAGCTCCAGTTTGGAAAATGAAACAGGTCTGCTTTTGCTGATTGTTCTCTGATGGTATAAATCTGTCAAATTTTGTTTAGTTAAGCAGGCATTGGTATCTGTATGCATAAATCAATGTGAGTTTAAATGTGTGTATGTGGCAATCTTTTCCCATAGTCTTGTTCCCTTTTATTGTGTCAGTTCGTTTAAATGTAGAAATGGTCCAGTCATCTTGTGATCTAGCTATTTGAACATTGAATCTTAGCTTAAAAATGTTCTGCGGATTGGAGTAGGCATAATGGGATTGTTACTTGGTTTAGATGTACTGGTGAGCTTGAGTTCATGTCACATGGAGGGGGTTTTCGCTAGTAAAGTTTGAATGAGTGTTCGGTTAAGATAACGAGCCGAGATAGGTGTAATTACTAGATTAGTTGTGGCATTGGATGTCTGAATTTTGCTATATTTATAGTTTAATTGCCATATTAGTTTTAACCTGGGGACTGTTAGATAGTGTCGGGAGTTCAAAATGGTTCATCTTGTGCCATCTTTGAACTCAAAGGGTGCAGTTTCACCTGGGATGGAATGAGTCTAAGAAATATAGGATATTTTGATAGTCTGGACTTTAGGTCCATTGGATTCAAGTCCATTTAGTAGTTTGTTAGTTCAAATTTTATTAAGAATGACATAAGCTTGATGATGTCAAATGAGATGTCAAAAATGAGTCAAGGAAGTACAGGGGTGCCAGCAGTAAGTTCTGCCCTTTTTGGGCTAGTACAAGCCTTGCATACCATGAAATTATTGGCTGAAATACTAAGGCTTGAGGGGGCACATGGGCTGGTACTTTTACCAGTACACACCCACTTCCCTCTCTATTTTAAGAGGGCTTTTCACTCTCTTTTAAAAGGGCAGAAAAACAGAAAACAGAGGGGAAATACATAACATAAAGAGAGAACTGAAAAAGAATAGAGAACAGAATACAAAAAACAGAAAGTGAGGAGAGAATGAAAAACAGAAAACAAAAGTGAGAAACATAACACATAAAAAACAAAGAACAGAGAGTGAAGAAGAGAAAAAGAACAGATATTAAGGAAAAGGTTAGAAGGTTAAAACCTAAGTCTAAGGTTCCAGGAGGCTGTTTCTTTTTGGCTATTTGTGGGCTGCTTTCGTTGCTGGTTTGGGCCTGGGCTGAGTTTGATTTCTTCTAGTCCGCTAGCTTGAAGAACTTTGTCTACTTAGGTAAACACAATATTTATGTTGAGTGCTTTATTATGATCTTGTATTGAGTAGTATGTTATAAAAATCATCATCCTCTGTTGTTTCTTTGAGCATATATATTATATCAATTGTCTTTTTTTTTTTAAAAAAAAAAAAAAAACACACAATAACAACAAGGATTTGAAGAGTGTTTAAGTTTTGACCAGTTTATATTTGGATGTATTTATGTATATTTGCAAAAGCTACAAATCTGCCCAAATAACAAAAAAAAAGGGGCAGTTTTTCGTTGAACTTTCAATAAGCGGTTCCAAAATACTCCCTCTGTCCCATTTTGTTTGTCATACTTTCCTTATTAGTCCGTCCCAAAAAGATTGGCATACTTCTATATTTGGAAACAATTCAACTACAAACTTACTTTTTGACTCATTTAAAGCCACACAAATATCTATAATTCATTTTAGACCACAAATTTCAAAAGTCTTCCTTGCTTTATTAAACTTTGTGCCAAGTCAAACTACGACAAACAAAATGGGACGGAGGGAGTACTCGCCAACTTATATAGTTGACGGATCTAAAGTGAAGGCGAAGTTTGACTAAAAATGCAATTTTTTTTTATATCATAACTTAAGGTCAAATCTAAAATATTTTAAGGAGTAGTGGTGCAAACATCAGGCGTAATGATAATGTTGTAAATATGATCCACTTATAAGGTAGCATTTGAATAGAGTTCCTAATTTTTGTTAGAAAAGGACATTTGCTGCAAACCATTACAAAATGAGACTATAGTTGCAAATGCCTCTGTAAAATCGAAGCATGCAGAACAGAAAAATATAATTTTGCAAGCTTAGCCTAATTTGAATTTTAGCTTTATGTTAAGGCCATAAGAATATGCTAGTGCTCAAGGTTGTGAAGTAAGTTGGCTATTTTGTCATTCAAAGAATATGTGAGTCAGTACTTTGCTACAAGCGTAGAAATAAAACGTAAATTGTATCCGAAAAGAGACCAATAATTAGTGTATTTGCTACGCACTAAATTAACAACTCTCATAACAAAATAATAATTTTAAGTGAGTTAAAAGCACAATCAATGCTTAGACTCATTTAATAAAAATAAATGTCCAATGTAAGAAAAACACGTACAGATATCTTACTTGGGAATATAAGTTAAAGACACGATTAGGAAAGAAGACTAATTAATATAATCAATAGCTCATGTGGAACTTATTAAGTTAGGAGATTTTGTTCGGGTGAAGTGCCTGCACAATTTAACTAATTTAAGTCGGAAGATTTTGTTCGGGTGAAGTGCCTGTTGACACCCAATTTTTCCCCGATTTTAAGATAATATTAAATAATAAAGTATATTTAATTAAAAGATGTGCCAAAAAGGGCAATTTTATAAATTTTAAATAGTCAAATTGATAATATTGTGTAAAAAGGCCAAAATCGCAAAACATAACCTCATATTTGACCCACCCTTGCAAACCCCCCTTTTAAAACAAAACAATTAAATTAGAATCCCTAATCAGTTCCTCAAAGCTTCACCCGCGACCCATTCCCCTCTTTCGACCCGTTTTCGACCCGTGATGTTGGGCGTATATCTTATGTCTCGGCATTGATTTCTTATATCTTTTTGTGTTATTTTCAGCGTATTATGTGCCCAACAATGTGAGATTTAAAGTAAAATACTAACTTGAGGTGTTTGGATGTTTTAGGAGCAAACTGAAGGAATTTGGAGCTTGATTTGGACAAGAACAAGGAAGAAGCAATGGGTACAACGTTGGATGCTTGGCATGCTAGGCTGTATGGACTGGGAAGAGTGCAAATATTGAAGAAAGTGAGAAAAGGAGCGCACACAGCCACGGATGCTTGGCATGCTCCGGTGTATGCGCTGTAAAATAGTCCCAGAGCTACCAGGACTAGCTTAAAACGTGTATTATTAGAGTATTTCGGGATTTAAAACCCTGGGAACACTATTTTCTTAGTCTATTACGTATTTTTGGAGGCAAGAACCATAGTAGAGGCTAGAGAACGGAGATTCATCAATTGAGTTGTAATTCTTCTTCCCTCTTTATTGTTTCATGAATTCTAGATTATTTTGTGAGAAAGCTAACTTGTCTATGAGTAGCTAAACTCTATTATTCTAGGGTTATGGGTTAACCATGAAAGTTGTACTCTGAAGTTGGTTGAATTCTATTAAATTTATCAGATTGAGTTGTTTATTTAATTCTGCTCTGAATTACTTAATTTCCTGGCCAGTTGTTAAGTATTATCCATGAACCTAAGGTTGAACTCGAAAGTGGGAACCGTAGGTTGCAATAGAATTAAATAAAGTGTGTTCTTGAACCCGGGCATCGGGGAATGGTTTCGCGGTTAGGATAGAACAGTCACACTTAATCAGTTTACAGGAAAAAACACATGCATTCTTGTTAATTCTAATTCCATAGACATATAGGCGTTAGGTTGGCTTGAATAGGCGAGCAGGGTATCGAAAGAGCTCTGTGAGTATAATCAACCCTGTGATTAGCAACTCAGATAAGTAAAATTAATTCAATTAGTGGATGAGTGCAACTGGATTGGTGATCGTCTCATAATCCTGGAATATTCTCTCTCACTGATATCTAGAACTATTGAATTGTCTTGCATTCCATTTACTTCTATTACTTTTAGTTAATTAGTTAATTAAACACAACTTGAAATCTGGTTAAACTCTCTTGAACAATACTTGAATTGAAGTTTGTCTAGTTAATAGTTAATCAATAGTCCTCGTGGGAACGATACTTTCTTATCACTTTATTACTTGATCGACCACGTATACTTGCGTGTGCGTTTGGAGCGACAAGTTTTTGGCGCCGTTGCCGGGGACTAAGATTTAATTAATTTCTAGATTAGCTTTTATTTATTATTTGTTCAAGATTAATTTTGGTTTTAGTTGTCTTTGGGTGTTTCAGGTTGTAGCTTGAATGCGAAGGAGCAAGAGTGGTGATAAACTCTACACTTTTGAACCAGAACCTGAAAGACTTTTTCACAGGCTAAGGAAGGAAGCCAGACTCAAAGCAAAGCTAGAGAAAGCTCCTATTTCTGAACCTGCAGAGATGGCTGGAAATCAAAACCGCGCAATACTGGATGTGGCTAGACCTACTCTTGATAACATGGCTAAGGCCATTGTGAGGCCCACCATTACTGGTAAATTTGAGCTGAAGGAGAGTATGATCCGACTATTCCAGTCTAATGGTCAGTTCGCGGGACTGTCGAATGAAGATCCTCAGCAGCACATGCAGAACTTTCTGGAGATCAGCGACACTTACAAATATGTTGATGTGTCAGATGAATACATACGGCTGACGATGTTCCCATTCACCTTGCTGGGTGAAGCAAAGAAGTGGCTCTTGGTCCAACCACCGAACTCCATTAACTCTTGGGACGAATTGGCAAAGAAGTTTCTGATCAAATTTTTTCCATCGGGCAAAACTGCGAAGATCAGAGGTGAGATAGTGTCATTCAGTCAGAATTCATCAGAGGAGATAGGTGAAGCATGGGAAAGGTTCAAGGCATTATTGAGAAGCTGCCCACACCATGGTCAATCAAAGGAGGTGTTGGGACATATTTTTGTTGAGGGACTGCAGTCACATAGTAAAATCCTGCTAGATGCTTATTGTGGCGAACCAAGTCTAGAGAAGCAGTATGATGAGCTTGAGATCATTCTTAACAAAATTTCAGAAGGTAGTCAGCATTATCATGGTGACTCAGGCAGAGGTAAAAATCTCAAGCTAGGTGGAAAGGTGGAAGTGGATGTACTGACAGCTATGAAAGCTGAAATGGCAGCAATGCAACACTCTGTTAAGCAACAACTTGATGCAGTACTTGTCCAGGTAAGCAAGCCACATCCACAACCTCAGCAACCGGCCCCACCCCAGGTTCAACAAGTGCAAGCAACTCCATACTGTGAGGTGTGTGGTGGTTCTGATCATCTGAGTAATATTTGCACGGAAAACCCAGAGTCTGCATTTTACGTGGGTCAGCAGGGCAGGGGTTTTAACCAAAATTCTCAGTATGGCAACACTTACCCGCCTAATTTTCGCAACCACCCTAACTTCTCATGGGGCGGTAATCAAGGCGGACAAGGCAGCAGACAACCCCAAGGTAATACTCAGCAGGTGCAGAATCCACCGCAGCAGCAACAGTCTGAAACGTCAAAAATAGAGGCAATGATTCAGAAATTGGCTGTTGATCTTAACCAGAAAATTTCAACTCTCCAGCAAAACCAAGACAGTGCCATTCGCTCTCTAGAAAAACAAATGGGACAGCTTGCCAGTAATCGAAATACAAGGCCACTTGGTGCTTTGCCAAGCACTACTGATCCTAATCCCAAGGAACAAGTGCAAGCAGTGTCATTACGAAATGGGAGAGAACTGGAAGAATTGCCAAAGAAGCCAAAGCAGTCTCACCCTGACAAAGGAAAAGAGCCAGAGCCAGTAATCGAAGTCGAGAAGGAGGCAGAAAAGCAAGAGGCAGTGATTGCTGCTAGACCACCACCTCCCTTTCCTCGAAGGTTGCAAAAGAATCTGCAAGATCCTGCAGTTACAAAGATCTTGGGCATACTCAGTCAGACTAGTATCAATATTCCATTGGTAGATGTGCTCCGAGGAATTCCAAAGTATGCTAAGTATATCAAAGATATAGTGTCATCAAAAAGGAAGCTCAATGAATTTGAAACTGTAGCACTCACTGAAGAGTGCACATCCAGAGTTCAGAACAAACTCCCTCAGAAGTTGAAGGATCCAGGTAGTTTCACCATTCCTATCCGTGTTGGCAATGTGGCAGTTGGTCGAGCCCTATGTGACCTGGGGGCTAGCATAAATCTTATGCCATTGTCTGTGTGCAACCAACTGGGTCTCGGTACTCCAAAGCCAACAACAGTCTCACTTCAGTTAGCTGATCGGTCTACTACTTATCCTGAGGGGGTGATTGAAGATGTACTGGTTCAGATTGGTCAATTTATTTTGCCCGCTGATTTTGTTATTCTGGACTATGAGGCAGATAAGGAAGTTCCTATCATTTTGGGACGACCTTTCTTAGCCACTGGTGATGCTGTGATCCGTGTCCGAGAGGGAAAGATGACAATGAAGGTGGATGATCAGGAAGCAGTGTTTAATGTGTACAAGGCTCTAAAAATGCCTAACCATCATGAAGAGTTGTCTATGATCACAGTGAATGACCCAGAGGAGAAGTCGACTGACCCAGCTGATTATGTCAATGATGACTTGCAGCGAGCACTGATGTTGGGAGAAGAAACTAGTGAAGATGCTGACATAGAGGAGATATTGCAGCTCTTAGACTGTTCTTGTGAATTTATTACTGGGTTCCTCAAGTTTGAGCCTTTAGATAGACCGCTCGGGCCACCACCCAAGCCATCTATTGAAGAGGCGCCCAAGCTTGAGCTCAAACCTTTACCTGCGCATCTTCGGTATGCTTATTTGGGACAATCTGACACTTTACCTGTGATTATTTCGTCTCTGTTGTCTGACTTGCAGGTAGAAAAGCTGTTAAGAGTGCTACGAGAGCATAAGAGTGCTATTGGCTGGACTATAGCTGATATCAAGGGAATAAGCCCGGATTTCTGCATGCACAAGATCTTTATGGAGGACGGTTACAAGCCAAGTGTGGAGCATCAGCGTCGCCTTAATCCAATCATGAAAGACGTGGTAAAGAAAGAGGTGATTAAATGGTTAGATGCAGGTATAATTTTTCCTATCTCTGACAGCAAGTGGGTAAGTCCAGTGCAATGTGTCCCTAAAAAGGGAGGGATGACCGTAGTGCAGAATGAAAATAATGAACTTATCCCCACAAGAACTGTTACGGGGTGGAGGGTGTGTATTGATTATCGAAAATTGAATAAAGCCACCCGAAAGGATCACTTTCCCCTCCCCTTTATTGATCAGATGTTAGATAGGCTAGCTGGCCAAGAGTATTACTGTTTCCTTGATGGTTACTCTGGCTACAACCAAATATGGATTGCTCCCGAAGATCAGGAGAAAACTACTTTTACATGCCCTTACGGTACCTATGCCTATAGGAGGATGCCGTTCGGGCTATGTAATGCACCTGCGACTTTTCAAAGGTGTATGATGGCTATTTTCACGGATATGGTGGAAAAGTTTGTCGAAGTGTTCATGGATGACTTTTCTGTCTTCGGATCTTCTTTTGATGCTTGTCTAACTAACCTTGGTCTAGTGCTTGCTAGGTGTGAAGAAACTAACCTTGTTTTAAATTGGGAAAAGTGCCATTTCATGGTTCGTGAAGGTATAGTTTTGGGACACAAGGTGTCCAGTGCTGGAATTGAGGTTGACAAGGCGAAGGTGGAGGCGGTTGAAAAATTACCCCCACCCACGTCTGTGAAGGGAGTCCGAAGTTTTCTCGGACATGCTGGCTTCTATAGGAGGTTTATTAAAGATTTTTCTAAGATTTCTACTCCTTTGTGCAGGTTACTTGAGAAAGAAGCAGCATTTGTGTTCGATGAGGCCTGTCTGAGGGCCTTTAATGAGCTTAAAGAGAAATTGGTCTCTGCGCCAATAATAGTGGCTCCTGATTGGGCTGCACCATTTGAATTAATGTGTGATGCTAGCGATGTCGCTATTGGTGCAGTCCTGGGGCAAAGGAAGAACAAGGTGTTTCATTCCATTTACTACGCCAGCAAAACTCTTAATCCTGCGCAATTGAATTACACAGTTACCGAAAAAGAGTTGCTGGCGGTAGTGTATGCCTTTGATAAATTTCGGGCATACTTGGTGGGAACCAAAGTTATTGTCTACACAGACCACGCAGCAATCAGGTACTTAATTGATAAAAAGGATGCTAAGCCTCGACTGATTCGTTGGGTGTTATTGCTGCAGGAATTTGACTTGGAGGTCCGAGACCGTAAGGGAACGGAAAATCAAGTAGCTGACCACCTATCTAGGTTGGAGAACCACAAGCATGTGGACGAGGGAGGGTTGATCAGAGAAACCTTCCCGGATGAGCAACTTTTTGCCATCACCAATCACTCGGACCCATGGTATGCTGATTATGTCAACTATTCGGTAAGTGAGGCAGTGCCACCACATCTGACTGCAGAAGGTAAGCGTCGGTTCTTTCATGATGTGAGATTTTATGTTTGGGATGAGCCGTTTTTGTTTAGAGTGTGTGCAGATCAGTTGGTGAGAAGATGTATTCCTGAGGAAGAGACGGAGGCTGTTCTGCAAGAGTGCCATGCATCTCCTTATGGGGGTCATCATGGTGGTGATAGAACAGCCGCCAAAGTACTTCAGTCTGGTTTCTATTGGCCAACACTGTTCAAAGATGCTCACACTTTTGTAAAGAAGTGTGATCGGTGTCAAAGAACTGGCACAATCACCAGGAAGCAAGAGATGCCTCTACAAGGCATTCTAGAGGTGGAGATTTTTGATGTGTGGGGGATCGACTTCATGGGTCCTTTCCCCTCGTCGAATGGTCACAAGTATATTTTACTGGCAGTGGATTACGTGTCTAAGTGGGTAGAGGCTGTTGCTCTTCCTACTAATGATGCCAAGGTGGTGGTGAGTTTCGTCAAGAAGAATATTTTCACCAGGTTTGGAACTCCGCGGGCTTTGATTAGCGATGAAGGTACACACTTCTGTAATAAGTTGTTGAACAACCTTCTAGCTAAATACGGGGTCAAGCATAAGGTCGCCACCGCTTATCATCCGCAAACCAGTGGACAGGCTGAGGTATCCAATAGAGAGGTGAAGCAAATTCTTGAGAAAACTGTCAGTGCGAATAGGAAGGATTGGGCTACCAAGCTCGATGATGCACTCTGGGCATATAGGACAGCTTATAAGACTCCAATTGGGACTTCACCGTACAAGCTAGTATATGGGAAAGCGTGCCACTTGCCAGTCGAGCTTGAGCACAAGGCCTATTGGGCGATAAAGAAGCTAAATTTTGATATGGGCTTGGCGGGTGAGAAAAGATTGTTGCAACTCAATGAACTTGATGAGTTTAGGTTGCACGCGTATGAAAACGCCAAGTTATATAAGGAGAAGACTAAACGGTGGCACGATAAGCGGATTCAGCACCGTCACTTTGAGCCGGGCCAACAAGTTCTTTTATTTAACTCCAGGTTCAAGCTCTTCCCTGGTAAGCTCAAGTCGAGGTGGTCTGGTCCGTTTGAAATTGTTAAGGTGATGCCCCATGGAGCGATTGCATTGCGAGCCCCGGGCTCGGATAAGTCATTTCTAGTGAATGGGCAAAGAGTGAAGCGATATTGGGGAGGTGATGTTGATAGGCTTAAATCCTCCATTTCTTTAGTCGACCCTTGAAAGAGGGTTGTACTCGTCGTGCCGCGACGTTAAATCAAGCGCTTCATGGGAGGCAACCCATGTTTTATCATTTTTAGAGTTAGTTAATTCGCTTTTTCATATAAAATTAAATAAAACAAAAAAAAATATAAAAATGGAAAATAACAAAAAGAATGGAATCTTGATGTGTTTAACGTGTTTGTATAGTGCTTTTACAGGATGTCGGGGCTTGAAATCGGTTGGATCAACGAGATAGCCGGTCCCGGGCACCAAAAAAATAGAAAAAAAATACTGTTTTGAGGCCAGCACAGCCTTGCATGCGTCGCATGCTTGGCTGTGCCCAGTGGAAAATTTTGAGAAAAAAATGCAGCAAAGAGGCAGTGTTGAGCAGGGAAAGCGCTGGCCACTGTTTTGCTATTTTTCTCTTCAGAACAGCCCCAGTGCGACGCGCCAGGGGCTGTATGCGAGCAGTTTTTGTGAAAGAAAAAAAATTGGAACCAGGGCAGTGTTGCACGAAGAAAGCCCCCGCGGCTGTTTGCTGTTTTTCTCGTCCAAACAGGCTCCTGCGCGACGCGCAGGGAGCTGTACGCTGCTTCTATGTTTTGAATTTTTTTTTGCTGTGGGACAGTATTGTGAGGTGAAAACGTGCTCCCCTGTATGCTGGTAAGTATTTCATATTCCTTATACTATTTGAACACACACACACACGACACAAACAAAAGAACAGAAACACGCACAAAACAAGAGCAGAAAAACGGGACAGGAAGAGAAACCTCACGGCTGAATTTTTTTTGGTTGCTTTCAAAATCCCAGGTATTCTCTCTTGTGCTCATCCCTCTTCCCTGAAGCTACACCCCACTATTAGGCGTGCTAGAACTATTCCCATCTCCCTCTTCCCTTAGGTTTAGTTTTTACTTAAAAGTTGTGATGAAACCATGCTTAAACTTGGTTCTTTTTGATTGGTATCTGCTGTGGGGGGTGCGGTGATGCACCATGATGAGTAGAAACGTAAGCTCCCGGAGTTGGGAGGTCCAAACATTAACAAAAAGTGCATACACAAGCTGTCCAATTTACTGCACATAAGGTGTTTGATAAAATTCCCCAATGAACAATTTGAGGTATTTGGTGAAGTCTGAGTAGCCAAATCAATTAGGGGGCATAACTTGAACATATATTAGTTAGAATTGGGACATGGGGCTGATTTTAAAGTGTGTTCTTATGAACGACACTCAATGCACTTTATTCATACACTAGAAGTGTTGTTTTGCACTTTACTTGAGCGAGCCATTGCCCCGTTGTGCAATTCACGGGCTGATTGTATTGCTTTGCTTAAAATGCTATTTCTCCATATTTTTGAGATGAAGTAGAGCATAAGTGTGGGGTGTGGAGACCCCGTTTGCACACTTTGTTGAATTTTAACCATGAGAATTGTTTTGAATAAAGAAGTGCGCGTCGAGGGAAGTCTGAGTACCTCGCGAATGTTACAATGCACGTACTATGAGCATAACTTGATTACTTGTAGATTACACTTGAGCTTTAAGTGTGGGGTGTGTGCGCACCAATGAGAAGTAGACGACTAGCTTGAATTGGCTTAGTTTCTAGCTACTTTAAAGAGCTCGGGAATAACTCTTTGGCTAATTTCACATTGTTTGAATGCAGGTATTCTATTTTAAATGGCGATTGCAAAGCAACCATCCAAGAGTGGTGGAAGCGGGGACGGTGGCCAACCACCACGGAATCAACCTGAGGGCAAGGATAAAAGGGAGCAACGCTCAAAGAAGAAACAAGATACACCTGCTCCGGACATGACCATTCCCGCCTCTCAGGTAACCACGGGCAAGAGGAAATCAATCATTGCTAAGGAAAAGCCCGTGGTGATCCGTGAAGGTGGTGCTTTTAGACCACCGGCCAAGAAAAGGAGAGCAGTTCAGGGTAAGGGAAAGAAACAAATGGAAGAGGATGATGAGGATGATGATGCTGAGGAGGAGTACACTTCTATTCCAGAGCCTGAGGACATTCCCTCTACTAGTGGCCCGATTGACAGGGCATTGTGGGAGGACACCTTTGAGAGCGAGAGTGCATATTTGGCATATCAGTGGATCCTTAAGAAGCAGATTACACAGGAAAGACCACTGAACTATCATGCATGTGAGAAGGCGTGCCCGGCTATTCTGGAGGTTGTTAAAGATAGGAAGTGGGACAGATTTATGCAGGGTCCTACGGGCAAGGGCAATGTTACTGCTGTTCAGGAGCTATATGCGAACTGGATCAACCCGAGGAGCAGCATAGTGCGGGTTCGAGATGTTGATGTTGATATTTCTGCCCGAGCCATTAATGCACATTACAGGGTGACTGAAGTGGCAATGGATGAGTATAAGAAGATGCTAGCAGAGCCGGATTTTGCAGATGTCATTGAGGTACTATGTGACCCACCAGCTGTTCTGGATGATCGTGAATCTTCGAAGCCTGCGTGGTTGCACAACACGCAGAGAAAATATGCCACTTTGCCCAAGCGGTTTATGTCGAGGGAGAGTCGATCTTGGCTCAATTGGGTGTCTAACAGGATCATGCAGGCTGACCATCAGACGAATGTACTTCGGGAGCGGGTGCTTCTTATTTATGCTCTGATGAATGGAATAGTTCTGAACTTGGGTGAACTTATGTACGAGCAGATGATACGGACTCGTAAGGAGAAGACATTGAAGCTGTATTTTGTGCACACTCTGACAGCTTTGATGAGGAAGCACAGGGTGCCCTTCTATACGGAGGATGACCTTTTGGAGGTGCCCACTGCTCATGACATCACTTCAGTGCTTGACCCGGTCGCGGCCAAAGCAGATAAGAGAACTACATCAGAGCGACTTGTGGGATTTGAAGCTGAGCTAGCTAAGCTGAGAGAGGCGCAGCAGGCAGAGCTGACCCAGTTGAGACAGGAGCAGCAGGCAGAGCTGACCCGGTTGAGACAGGAGCAGGCAGCTCGAGATACCCTGATGCAGAGCACACTGGCAGAGATCCTTGCCGCTATTCAGAGTCCCAGAGTGACGCGTTCCATTGGCGTCCAGACTGATGCAGGGTCCAGTGAGGAGGTTGTGGATTTGAGTGCTACTGATGGCACTGCTGCAGAGCCAGCTCCGGCTTCTGCCACTACTATGGAGGGGTCACTGATTGATGCGATGGATGCAGCTGGCACTACCTTGTTGGATCCCTCCACTGCTCAGACTGCGGGTTCAGACCGGTCTGCAGCACCTCCAGACTCTGCGGTTTGAGGGAGCTTTCTTGATACCCACTCTTGTTATTATTTTTGTATTTGTGCAGTGGGGACCATGCACTATTTTAAGTGTGGGGTGGGGTATCATGATTTGTACTTGTATATTTTTACTGCATTTAATTTTTTTTTTTTTTTAGATTAGTGGCATAATCCTTGGGTTTTCTTCAAGCCACGGTTCTTTCCCAAGGATGCCTTTTGTTTTGAACCGGGTGTTTTTTTTTTTTTTAAAAAAAAAAAAAATAGATATTTAAAATACAAAAAAATTAGGAAATAGGAGTAGCTAAGTGGTAAGGACCTGTGCCTTCTCTTTGAATTGTTTGATACTGACATATTTAGTCCTTTACATGCGAGTTGAACTTCCCTAAAGATTCTTTGTGTGAGTTATATATTGGATTGATAGTCAGTCTTGTTAGTGACTCCTCGGCTCAGGTTTCTGACTCTGAGTGCTGACTGAATAGCATGACTTGTCTCACTTGTTTTTGTTAGGTGTTGGAATTGTTTCGCCTTGAGTAGTTCATGTGCCATGAGTGGTGAGGTGCTTTTCTTTATTCTCGTGCTTGCATTATTGGTCTAGAACTTGCCCCGCGTGTGTTCAAAGCGAAATCCTAGGTTTGCTCTAGTCGGGAGATGATACAGGCCTTCTTTGATAAACCCTTTCTTTTGCAGCTTTGATTAGCCTACCCGTTCATATATATCCCTTGTAATCCTTTTTGAGCCTATTAGTTTTTGTTGACACCCACATTACAAGCCTATTCCCTTGTTCTTAATTACCTTCTTTTTGAACCCGTACTCCTTAGAGCACTTTAATTGAAAAGATTATTGTTAGTGGAGTTGTGGTTGGTGGAAATTGATGGCTTTTGAGTGGAGTCAATAAGAATAAATTTATGATGGTATGTTTGAGGAAAAAGTACATTGGCAAGGTTGAGGAAAGAGTGACAAATGTTGAAAAAAAAAAAAAGAAAGAGAAAAAAAAAATTCAAAAGTGAAAAAAAAAATTGAAAAAGAAAGCAAAAGAAAAAATTCTCAATCCTTGCCAGTGTTGTGCACATTGAAAAAAATAATACTTAAAGGGAGGGAAGTGTTGAGTTGATGTTCGGATGGTAGCTCGGTTGTTATTGCGAAGAGTTGAGCTATAAAAAGTGGAAGTGATGTATTAAAGTGCTTAGGGAGGTAGTCATTTAACCATTACCCGTCCTTTGGCCTACATTACAACCCTTAAAGTCCTAGTTAATCCCGAATAGGAGCGAGCCTACATTAGTGGAGTCCTACACCACGGGCAAGCCTATGGTACCATTGTGTGGCACTTGAGATTCTTTTGAGTGTGAGCAAATTCTTCCTATCTTGAAAGTCCCTGATAATTCAGTTGATATATTTTTGTGTGATTGGGACTAGACTTTGATTGGTGAGGGCACATGGATTATGAGAGGTTGGAGCTTTTATTAGGCCCTAATCTTGAGCGAGTGGACATGTCGTTGAGTAAGTTGGTGTAAAGAGTCATTTCTTGAGACTTGGTTATTGCTACTTGACTGCTTGATAATCCTTGTTTTCTAAAAGTGTGGTGTGCAAATATGGGGAGTTGTGTGCTTGTATGTCTAGTGGCTAATTGTTGGTATCAACCTATTTCATAGGTGCGCTTCCTTGAAGTTCTTGAGTTGGGTAGTTAAGACCTATTGAGTATAAGTGTGTTGGGTTTGTTTGTTCGGGGACGAACAAAGTTTAAGTGTGGGGTGTTGATGTTGGGCGTATATCTTATGTCTCGGCATTGATTTCTTATATCTTTTGTGTTATTTTCAGCGTATTATGTGCCCAACAATGTGAGATTTAAAGTAAAATACTAACTTGAGGTGTTTGGATGTTTTAGGAGCAAACTGAAGGAATTTGGAGCTTGATTTGGACAAGAACAAGGAAGAAGCAATGGGTACAACGTTGGATGCTTGGCATGCTAGGCTGTATGGACTGGGAAGAGTGCAAATATTGAAGAAAGTGAGAAAAGGAGCGCACACAGCCACGGATGCTTGGCATGCTCCGGTGTATGCGCTGTAAAATAGTCCCAGAGCTACCAGGACTAGCTTAAAACGTGTATTATTAGAGTATTTCGGGATTTAAAACCCTGGGAACACTATTTTCTTAGTCTATTACGTATTTTTGGAGGCAAGAACCATAGTAGAGGCTAGAGAACGGAGATTCATCAATTGAGTTGTAATTCTTCTTCCCTCTTTATTGTTTCATGAATTCTAGATTATTTTGTGAGAAAGCTAACTTGTCTATGAGTAGCTAAACTCTATTATTCTAGGGTTATGGGTTAACCATGAAAGTTGTACTCTGAAGTTGGTTGAATTCTATTAAATTTATCAGATTGAGTTGTTTATTTAATTCTGCTCTGAATTACTTAATTTCCTGGCCAGTTGTTAAGTATTATCCATGAACCTAAGGTTGAACTCGAAAGTGGGAACCGTAGGTTGCAATAGAATTAAATAAAGTGTGTTCTTGAACCCGGGCATCGGGGAATGGTTTCGCGGTTAGGATAGAACAGTCACACTTAATCAGTTTACAGGAAAAAACACATGCATTCTTGTTAATTCTAATTCCATAGACATATAGGCGTTAGGTTGGCTTGAATAGGCGAGCAGGGTATCGAAAGAGCTCTGTGAGTATAATCAACCCTGTGATTAGCAACTCAGATAAGTAAAATTAATTCAATTAGTGGATGAGTGCAACTGGATTGGTGATCGTCTCATAATCCTGGAATATTCTCTCTCACTGATATCTAGAACTATTGAATTGTCTTGCATTCCATTTACTTCTATTACTTTTAGTTAATTAGTTAATTAAACACAACTTGAAATCTGGTTAAACTCTCTTGAACAATACTTGAATTGAAGTTTGTCTAGTTAATAGTTAATCAATAGTCCTCGTGGGAACGATACTTTCTTATCACTTTATTACTTGATCGACCGCGTATACTTGCGTGTGCGTTTGGAGCGACAACCCGCGATCCATTTGCTTTTTCACCTCGGATTCTTTCCAAAACAGTCCAAAACTTGTACGATTTGGTTCCATTTTCTCTCCCCAGTACAAGAACTCGACCAATCCTATCCGTTCGTTTCAATTTAAGTTACAATCTGAGCCGTGGATGATCTTAACGGGAATATCCTTGATGACAAGGATGAATTCGGTACAATCCCTAAGGGATTTGACCAAATTCACCCTTGTTCTACAAGGGATACACGAAAATAAGCAAGGATTTTTTTGGGATATTCAAGGGGATCCGAAACCCTAGCCTAGAGGTATTTAATCTTGCTTCTCTCATTTTTTTTGGAGGGGATTTTTGACACACAAAAACGGCAGCATTGATATATTTTCAGATTTTTCTCTCAGTTAAAAAATATATACTCATAGTGTTTTAGTTTCTGGTTTCGAGTCGAGCATCGCTTTCAACTTTGTGTCATCGCTTCATTAGTTGTGTCGTCGCTTCACCAGTCATCGTCGTCGCTTGTGTTCGAGTCGCTTTCTTCCGTTCTTTGCTTTAGTTTACTGCGCAGCAACAGGTAATGTTTACTTCCTTTTATCTAATTTTCTTAGTTCTATTTTTGTCTGAATGTCGATATGTAAACTTCAAGCTTTATATGTTACATTGTTTACTTGTTTTGAGTTTGAATCTAAAGAATAACATGAAGTTCTGGTAGTGCTTCTGTTGATACTAGGACTGGCGCTTTTAATACAAAATTTTGATTTTTGCTAGCAATTAAAACCATGTCAATATTCAGTTCTTGTTTGATGGATCCTCACCTGAAATGACATAATGAATCCAGTTTATGTAAAAAGCTTGATTTTTTTTTTTTGTCATAAGTATGTTGTCCTATCCATGAACTTAAAGTTATTTCAGAGATTGAGGTTGTAGGAAGTTGTGATAACTTGTTTTGGTCCTAAAAAAAAAATGGCAACTTAGAATTATTCTTGGCATTTAGAGGATTGATAATAGTTTGGACAGTTTGGTTTTCGCCTGAAGGGAGTCAGTTTTAAGCTTTAAAGAAGCCTTGAAAATCAATTCTGAAGTTTCATTTTAGTCTCTCATAGTGCAACTCATGTGAAGTATGTTGGTTCTCTTGTATTGTTTATACTTTTGGTTTCATTTGCGGTCAAAGTAGTCCTTAGTTTAGTTTGACTTCCTGCATTCTAACTTGCAAAATATGCTCTGTTCTGCTTGAGTTTTGGTTTGATTAAGTTGGAGTGTCCTGGTTCAAGGATTGAGGAAGTGCAGGTGTTTGTAGAGGTTCAGGAGTATAGCAGGTTTGAGGGTGCCCTGGAGCAAGGTCCTAGGTTGATTCCAGGTTGTTTGATCTGTGAGCATGGTAAGAGTGCAGGGCCTAGTTCTGTCTCTATTTGTTTTCTGTGAATGCAGAGAGGCTCAGAGTGTATGTATAGGATCTGGGAGGATGGTCTAGTTTGATTTCTGGGAGGTGAAGAGGATGGCTCTTACGAGTTCAGGGAGCTTAGTTTCTGTTGCTTGGAGTGGCTTGCAAGCAGATTCTAGTCTAGATAGTGTAAAGGAGTTCCAGGAGCAGTGAGAGGGTCTGTTATCTCCAGGAGGTTTTCTTGGTTGTCTGTTGAGTTCGAGAGAAAGCTGTAGGCTGTTCATGTGGTTTTGGTAGTCCTGTGATGGTTCATAGGGATTAGATAGATGCTTCAGGTGGAGGTTTGAAAGTGCAGGGCATTGGTTGATGTAGGGCACTCTAGGAGGTCTGGTTCAGTTTTTTTTCAGAGGGTAGTGAAGCCTCCTGTTTTGAAAAGACCAGTGAGGTCTTATGTTTGCCAAGGATCTGTGAGGCTTTATGTTTGGCCAATGATCAGTGAGGTATTTCTTGAAAATCAGTGAGGTCTTATGTTTGCCAAGGATCTGTGAGGCTTCATGTTTGGCCAATGATCAGTGAGGTATTTCTTGAAAAATCAGTGAGGTATTTCTTGAAAAATCAGTGAGGTCTTATGTTTGCCAAGGATCTGTGAGGCTGTGAGAGTGGCTGCAAGCCTATGTTTATTCCTTCAGACTAGTTGAGGAACCTAAGTGAAAGGGGGGTGTCTCCCTAATTGTAAGTGTGCTATGCATCTAACTTCTGTGATTTTGAAATCATGGTCTTTACCCTTTTTCTCTTGCTGTCTAGTTTGAGTGTGTTAAGCTTCATGTTTCTGGGTGAGCTAGGATATGTAAGATGTTAATATTGGTGTCTGTTTTTTCAATTCCCTAGTTCTTTTCTAAAAGGCTTTTTCACATGCTGTTAAAGTGAATTCCTTAAGCTCCCGTTCCCATTCAGTCGGTCTATGTTTCTCTTTTATTTTCCCTGGGTTGGTATGGTATTGATTCTGTAATGCTCAACTTCAATCGAGCCATGGAGTGTTCTGTCCCATCTTCTCTAAAATCACTTATGTTTTCTATCTTGAAAGTTGATTATGGTTGAAGTTTTTATATAAATATGTTTGTTATTATTAGGTGTTAATTGGCTTTAGATCGAGATAATTATCTCTACATGGTTTATGTAAATGAAATTGAATCTTTACCGCCTTGATTTGCTTTCCTTCTAAGCTTTTCTATCTAAAATGTCATATTAAAGTCCCTCTTGGTTTCTACTAGGTTAGTATAGGTGTTAGAAATACTTCTTGACAATTATATTACTTCAGCTTTAATAACTTGCTTACTGTCAAAGTCCAATATAATTTGTCGTGTTCTTACTTATTTGAATTTGGATTACAATTTGTTGTTTTTGATTGAAATTGCTTAAAGTAATCTCATAAGTGTACTAATTCTTATCTCCTCTTTCTTTGCATAATACACAACCTTGGGGTCGAGTTCGAATTGTTAAACTCGCAAATGGGAACGGCTTGCATTTGGAAGTTACTTGAATCGCGCCGCATTTTCGGGACTTGATATCCCCGAAAATATAAAACAAAAGAAAATGAATAAATGAAAAAGCCTTGTAAAATACAGGGCTCGACTTAAGTTCGCTATCCCGGGTTCTATTTTCTGAAACTCCTTCTCTCCCATCTCCTTTAGAAAGCATGTTTTAGGACTTTGTGAACTGAATTAGGACTTTGTATGATTAGAAGCCTGGTAGGTTAGCCGCTTTAATTGAAATTGTTATCTTATTGTTTGTCTAAGATTGTTTATAAATTGCATATCCCGTCTCTTTGGGAATCGCCAGTTGATTTAAGATAGTAGAAGCCTTTAGTTAATTATCGAGTGCAAAAGAAATAAAAATTAAAATTGTACTTATTTATTCGTTATTTATATTTAGTCAATTATTTATCCATTTATTAATTCATTTATTTATTCATTAATTAAATTAATTAAGTGGTATTTATTATTAATTTATTTGTTTAATTTTAAATTAACCACTTATTTGCCTAATCAATTATAATTATTTATTTACTTATTTATTTATTTATTAAATTATTTAAGTGGTATTTATTTATTATTTTATTTATTCATTCTATTTATTTATTTAATTAATTAATTCTAATTAATCATTTATTTGTTTAATCAATTTTATTTATTTATTTAAATAGTCAATTATTATTGTTCACCCCTTATCTAATTGGAATCATATTAATATTCATTTATCTAATTAAGATATTTATCTATTTATTTATTTATCTAATTAATTAATCAATCAATTATTATTCTTATTCAATCATTTGTTAAATTTATTTATTTAATTTTAATTAGCCCTTATTTATTTAGTCAATCAATCAACCCTTATCTCATTATTCATTTAATTAATCTTAAATTTTGTTCAAGTATTGTCATAATCAATTTTATCTTCTCTATATTATTTATTACCTATTTATTTTATTTAAAATTTATCCCAAACTAAATTTCAAGTAAAATTCGTGAAAATCGCCGGATTAACCGCCTTTAGCGGATTTTCGAAAGTGCTCCCGTAATAAGGACCTTCTTTCGAATTTAACAGAACCACTTACCTAAGAATCTCTGATTTTAATTTAATTTTATTTAATTAAAGAATAAATTGCACTCATTAGTTAACCATAGGTTCCTAATAATCCTTAAATTAGGTGGCGACTCCAAAGAAACCCTTTGGAGTCCCATTTTGTTGAAAATACTCGAAACCTATCTTTTCTCCAAGAAAGGGTAATTTTTGGGGTTCAACAGCGCCTGCGCAATTATATCTCGATTTAAGTTTTCATTTGAGCAGATAATTAATAATAAATCAAGGCGTAAACAATCAAGGCAAAATATAACAAAACAATTTCAAAGAGTCGAAATGCGTCAATAAAAGAAACTGTGCTTGGCACAGGACTCGAGGGTGCCTAACACCTTCCCGAGAGTCAACCGAGATCCTTATCCGGAACTCTGACGCAGACCATTTACGAGTCATAGGTGTTCTAGGTACACCACTTTGGTGACTTGGCACACCTTTAACTTGTCAAGTGGCGACTCCGGAATCTCTTAAATATTAGTGTACCTACAAACATCGTCACGGAGCCTTTTAAAACTAATAAAAGAGTTTTTCTTTTTAGTGAAAAAAGGGTCGTGACAACGTGACATATTTTTTATCAGCCTTCTTAACGTCAACAGAGATTTATGTATATTCTGAAACTTAATTAGCTTAAACAGTGGGGAATCTTTTATCCTTCTAGCTCGAATGTTCCAATCACAGTGTGTAAAGATGCATTTCAATTCATATCTCGTTCTATTTGATCTAATAACCTTAAACTCAAAATGCTCCTTGATTGCCATCTTGACAGAACACTTTATCATGTTTTCATTGTTGTCAAATGTTGAGTATGCTGCTACATCTTTCGATAATATATCTCCTATTAATATCATCACTGGAGATTGTTTCTGTTTTACCCTGGACCTTTTCCGTTTGCTCTTGGCAGATGAGGTGCTACAAGGGCATTCAACTGTTGGCGCTGGTGACTAATATTGAGTATTATTTGTTTGCAGTGTCTCAACAATGCCAGGTGTTTCAATTGCTAGATTGGAGTCGATCTGCATTATCAAGTCCCCCTCTTGTTGTGGAACCTCTGTGCATAGAGTATGATTATTTTCAATTGCTTGAATGCAGTCGATCTGCATTATCAAGTTCCCCTCTTGGGGTGAAACTTCTGTGCGAGGAGTTTGATTCTCTAGTTTTTCAATCACGAAACGGCTATTCTTGAAAGAAGAATCGTTCTTCAACAAGTGCGTACATGTCCTTAGTTCTCCTTCTATAGTTACAAGCCTTCCTTTTAGAATCCATTTAAATGTCAAACCATATATTCACAGCTTCGGTAAAATGTGTTGCTTCGTAAATCTTGTCCATGAAAGTTCTGAATTCGATCATTTCATTAACAAGTAGAAGTTTTGTTTCATGATCCAAGTACTTTTTATCTTTTGTCCAATTCCCATTGAAAGCAATAACCAAACAAACTGTAGACATTCTGTATTGAATAAGTAAACCAGAGAAAGAATTATGTTAGTATGAAGTTCAGTTTTAATGACAATGGCGATAAGTAATCACCAAGTCTTGAGGTTGCTTCTTTCAATTAATAAAATGAACTTTCAGTCCTTAAGCACTGAAGTTCAGTCTTAATAGACTTAAGTTCTATCCATAAGGATTGAATAAGTTCTATCTATATGGGATTGAACTTCTATCCGTAAGGCTATTTGAAAACTTTCCCCCTATAGATTTGAAGTTCAGTCTATATGGACTTAAGTTCTATACATAAGGATTGGAGTAAGTTCTATCCATAAGACCATTGAAAGCTCCACCCCCATGTGGATTGAAGTTCAGTTCATGTGGACTTAAGTTCTATCCATAAGGATTGAACTAAGTTCCATCCTTAAGAACTGAAGTTCAGTCCTAATGAACTTGGACTGAACTGAATTTAGTCCAAACTTTAGTACTAGTGTGTTGATACTTAACACGACAATGGCGATAAGTAATCGCCAAGTCCTGAGGTTGCTTTTTTCAGTTTATAAATGAACTTTCAGCCCTTAAGCACTAAAGTTCAGTCATAATGAACTGAATTTTAGTTTAAACTTTATTGTTAGTGTGCTGATAACTATGTTCTATCCATAAGGATTGAACTAAGTTCTATCCTTAAGAATTGAAGTTCAGTCCTGATGAACTGAATTTAGTTCAAACTTTAGTGCTAGTGTGCTGATACTTAATACGACAATGTCGATACTGAAGTTCAGTCATCAACATTACATCGAGGTATTAAAACTACTAAATTTTAAATGAATTTCTCTAAAATTCAATTCACATGGATTGAACTTAGTTCAAATTCAATCTTAATGCAGCATAACGTAAAATTGAAACGTAGAATACTTAACACTGAAGTTCAGTTAATGATCTGAATTTTAGTTCAAACATCAGTGCTAGTGTGCTGATACTTAACACGACAATGGCGATACTTAAGTTCAGTCATCAACGGCACATCGACGTATTAAAACTACTAAATTTTAAACGAATTTCTCTGAAATTCAGTTCACATGGATTGAACTTAGTTCAAATTCAGTCTTAATGCAACATAACGTAAAATTGAATCATATAATACCTACAATTTTTAAGCGAAACTTGTGAAGAAAATTGAAAAGTGAGATTGGTGAAGAAAATTGAATGAAGAGAATTCAGCAGCAGCAGCCACAAAGTAACGAACAGAGAAATAACGAACTGGTTGTTTATATATAAACTTAGGGGTAATTTAGTCTTTTTGCTTTTTTTATTTATGGTGGGTGTAATGTAAGTGGCCATAAAATAAATATTTTGGTATTAGTGTCCTTTGTCCTAAGACCAGTGGCAAAAATGGCCTTTACAAGTGGCGTTGAATTTGGGGTAAGTAGCTTATAAAAAGGAACTTATATTTCTTCATAGTGAATTCAGCTAAGGACCTTTAGACATTGGATCTGTTCCGGAGATAGTCAAAGTGAAGTCACGTTTCTCTTCCACGAGGAGTTACTCGGTTTGAGGCGCAAGTATTATTCTTGTAATTAGTAGTAGTGATGCAACGGTGCGGACATTAGAAGTGCCAGATTTGAAAGGTATTTCTTTTTATGATTATATACCTTTAGATGAATGTAAATATACTCTACAGGATTTGTAATTTAATGTAGTAAGTTTAGATTGTCATATCAAAATTCTGGTCATAAAGCTTGAACCATAGAGAACTATCTGGGTTTGGGCCTTAAATCCTTAATATGGTAAAATTGAAATCGTGATTCTAAGAGGAAATTCAATTCTTACATTTGATACATTAGTGTTTATATAATTATTAAATAGTAATAGAACATTAGTGTTAGTATGATTTATTAAAGAGCATTAGATGTGGTTATATTTTTCTTGTGGAAAAGAAAGTATCCAGTTTAGAGCTTATACTGATCGAGTTATCTTAAGTGCTTTATGGATTTTTAGGAATTCTCAAGCTAGATAACTCCTATTCAAACAACTTTAGCAACTAAATTAGAACGTAATTAGACATGTTATAGTGGTAACTATAGTTTAATTGGGAATACAGTTCAAGACATACTAAATAAATCTAAGCTCTATATATCTTTCCCTCTAGGTATTACAAATTTTCCTTACTTGCCTTACTATAATAATACCATTAGAAATGGTACAGTAGGCATTACATCAAATATACTATGCATACTACTTGGACTTTTGCTTAAGAAAAACGTTATAGTAAGGTAAGAGTTAAATCAAAATGATGAGTTTAGCCTACTTCAATTATAATAAGTAGGAATAGAATATGTTTTGACGATCATGAGTACTATCATTGTAGATGGTGATTTTCTTGAACACACGGGGAAATTGAGAAAACAATTTGAGCTAAATCCGCGAGATAAGTTGAGACAACCTTTTTAAGTAGGACTTGACATACGAACCAGCTTTTAAGCTACTTTTAGCTCACACGAGTGTTTGGTTACGAAAAAACTACTTAAAAGTACTTGGCTTTTAAGCTCAGAAAAATTAAAAGTCATAAGCTGGGTAATTCTAACTTTTGGCTTTTGGCTTAAAAGATGTTTTGATTTGACCAAGTATTTAACCATTTTGTCCCTTATAATTTTTCTAATTCTATAATACCTTAACTAACAAACATCTTAGATTATATTTTCTTTTCTTTTTTATTTATTTTAAAAATATTTTAATTATTTAACATAAAAAATACTTTTTTACCAAACATTTCAGCAACTTTTTTTCAGTTTCAGCACTTCTATCCAAACGCATAACTGCTTATTTATAAAAATAAGTTCCAGCACTTAAAAGTGCCTTTAAGCACAAGTGCTTAAAAGCTACTTTTTTTAAGCCAACTCAAACGGGCTCATAGTATAGTGTTAAATATAGCTTTGTATGAATTATTTATGATTCACCCAGTTTAGTAGTATATGAGTTGGTTGATTTTGTTCTTGCTTGTATGAACATGTGATGTGTTCCTATGACGTTAGTGATAGAAATGCATTATTTTGACTCAGTTTCTATGTGATCATATTACTTGTTGGGGAGATAGGCTAACACTCCCCCGTGTGTGCTGCAAGATCTCACGTATGCAGGGCCACAACTTGTTTTTGGAGATTGGCCGATACTCCCACATATGTTCCAGTAGTTGCACGTATGCAGTGTCATTGCTTGTTAGAGAGAGAGACCGACACTCCCTCGTGTGTGTTGCTAGATCTTACATATGCATGGTCACAGTGTGAAATTATGTTTCTTTCTAGTAAAGTTATCTCTGTATGAATAGCTCAGTTCAGTGTAGCATCAGTTATCAGTTTAATTACTTGATTTCCAGTTTAGTATAAATTCTCAGACCATATATTAATTACATTTCGATAGATATGTATTTTCTTTATTAATATACTATATCCCAGTAAGTCTTGTTCAACCTTTTAGAAAGTAGCATAAGAGATTTACTGGGTATCCTGGAGGTACTTAGCCCATGAGGGCTTGCTTATTTTTATGTGGCAGGTGCTGAGACTGTAGGTGACGAAGCTCAAGGCTAGTGTCATTGACTCATTTAGCGTTCAGTTGGTGAACTCTGTTCTATTTCCAGCAGGAACCAGCTTTTAGACAACATCAAACTACATTCAGTATTTGATCCCAGGGAATGCCCCGAAGCCTTTTGTCATTATTCATGCAGTTTAATATTTTAGAGGCTCATGACTTAGCTAGTGAGCTTTCCAGATTCTCATATTTACCAGATTCAGTAGCTTTAGTTATACTTTTGGACCAGTTTATTAAATTAAGACTACTATTTCGCAATATCATTATTTTTTTGTCTACTCTACTTAAAATATGTTTAGGAATATTTAAACAGTTAATTCAGCGTTTACTCAATAGGTAATGTAGGTTGAGTGTCAATCATGTCCTCTCCAGTTTGGGAGCGTGACAGATTGTAACATTCCTCAAATTTCTAAGTTTCAAGACTTTGTCAGTGTGAAAAATAATATAGATAAAGCCTGCTTTATTTGTGGGTGTAGGATTCATATTCATAACACAGAATCTATACTAAATAGATTACTCAAACATAAATCAGAGAACTTACTTGTTCTTCTTATAAGCGGAAGCGGTAGGATCTTGAACTGTGGCTGGAGTTACTGGCCATCGGTGGTTGTCACGTGCTTGACGGATCAACCCCTTTATCCACAGTCTAAACACTAGTTTATTTGAGAGAGAAGTAGAAAAAGCAGTACGCAAAGTTCTTCTGATAATCTGAGCCTTTTACTGTATTTATAACTGTATAAAACAGTAGTTGTCCTCTTGTAGGACTCTATCAGGTAACTTATCTTTTTACCTGGATAGACATTAAGAGCACCCCTTTATGGGTGGACTCTTTTATTCAGATAAATCCAACATCTCCCACTCATACATAATGGAAGTGCTCTTACAATATGAAAAACATATTCTTATCTCATCTCTACAAATATTCATGCAATGAAATAGAACGCGCGACCAGCATACTGTAAGAGTTACGTGCTATACATCTGTTTGGAGTATATAGTCTCTCGTCGAGTACAAACCTGCAAGTAGATTATAAAGTATGCAATACCCTAAATCATATGAATCACATTTTGATATCCTCTCAAAATCTCAAATATCATTTTTATATATTCACAATTATAACTTACAAGTTATAACTGGTGCACCTATGAATACAAAATTAATGAGATTCCTTTAATGATCTTCCTCTTCTCACGATTCTCTTAACATTAGCTCAACTGCTTTTCTAGATATGTCCCGCCAGACCGCATCCATTTTCATTGTCTTTTGGAAACACACTAAGATAGCTAACACTAGACTAAGTCTCAAGTATCTGATCGGAGTCACTGAAGGTATTTATTTTTGAGCCACCATAAAGGCTTTGAGTCTCACGCAACAGTAAGTTGAGATCAAACTTATGTTAATCCTTGGTCGACATTAGCACACATGGTATGAAACACGTGCTACAACATCTTTCTCATTTCCTTAAGAAGCGTATGTCTTTATAAATAATATTGTATAGATGAAATTCAGACACCATACGTATCTAAATTCGAGTTTCTTAAACTCACATCTAGCTCACTAAGTAGACTAGGTGAACATCCTTTCACCTTAATAACCTTATGTCATTATTTAAGCGACTCTATTGATTTTAAGCATATAGCTCTCAAATTATCATTTGATAATTTTTTCTTAAAATCAAGTCTCATCTCCACTTATCACTAAGATAAGGAGGCGGTTGCCTGTGTGTGAAGGCCAACCTCTTGTCTACCTGACATACTAAAATATAATTGAAGAATGTACTAAACACTCAATAAATCATGAATATGTATGTAAATAAATCAACTTTATTTATTATCAAAGAACATAATTTTGTGAACAACTGGAAAAACAAAGAATAATACAAAATTACTCAAAGTCTACGCAAGCCTTGAGAACTAGTGTGTCTCACAAATGCATCTCTAGCTAAAAGCTTGGTCAGTGGCTCTGCTACCATATCTTCTGTAGATATTTTCACCAGGTTCAACCTCTTGCATTTATACATGTCTCTTGCATAGTTATACTTGATATCTATGTGCTTAGTATCACAGCGATGCTTAGGATTCTTGGTTGTATCAACTGCAGCCTTACTATCACAGTAGACCAACACTGGTTCATCATCAGTGTTACCCAACAAGCTTTTCAAGAGCCTATTCAACCAAACAGCTTCTTGTGTTGCTTTTGACGGAGCCACATATTCGGCTTCTATCGTGGATAGTGCTACACATGATTGCTTCTTACTCTTCCATGATATGAAATCATTACTAAGTAAGAAGACATATCCTGAGGTAGACTTCCTCTTGTCTAAATCTCTTCCATGATCAGCATTAGTGTATCCAACTAATCGCAAATCTTTGCTACCTTGATAACAAAGTGCGTAGTCAGATCTTCCTCTCAGATATCTCATGATCCTCTTTATTGCTTGCCAATGTGCTGGACCTGGATCAGATTAATATCTACTTACCAAACCAACTGCTTGACAAATATCAGGTCTAGTACACATCATAGCATATATTAGACATCCGACTGCGCTTCTCTAAGGCACTCACTTCATCTTTTCTGTCTCTTCAGGAGTCTGAGGACACAAATGATTTCCCAAGTTATGGCCTTTGCTGATAGGAGTGTCAATTGGGTTGCTATTCAGCATAATAAATTGTTCAACAATTTTCTTAATGTAATTCTCCTGAGAGAGATACAATATTTTCTTAGGACGATCTCTTGAAATCTTGATTCCAAGAATATATGCAGCTTCACCCATATCTTTCATCTCAAATTGAGACGACAACTAGGCATTTACCTCGTTTAATAACTCATTATCATTTCCAGCTATAAGTATATCATCGACATACAATGTCAGAATTACAAGCTTATTTCTTGATCTCTTGGTATAAACACAATGGTCTTCATCAACCATAGTAAAACCATTGGATATGGTCACATTTTGAAAGTGTATATACCACTGCCTTGAAGATTGTTTGAGGTCATAAATAGACTTCAAAAGTCTACAAACCTTTTGTTCGTGGCCTTTTTCAATGAAACATTCAGGTTGTTCTATATAAATTTATTCATCTAATTCTCCATTGAGAAAGGCAGTCTTTACATCCATCTGATGTAATTCAAGATCTAAACTTGCTACTATAGCTAGAATCAGCTGAATTGAGTTAAATCGCACAACAGGTGAAAGAGTCTCTTCGTAGTCTATTCCTTCCTGTTATGTATAACCTTTCGCCACTAGTCAAGCCTTATATCTTTCAACTGTGCCATCAGCCTTGAGCTTAATTTTGAGAACCCATTTGCTCCCAATAGCTCTGCATTCTTTCGGGAGATCAACTAGTTCCCAGACTTTGTTGACTCTCATTGACTCCATTTCATCTTCCATTGCTTTTATCCATTTTTCCTTAGAAGGCCATGAGAAAGCCTCTTTTGCATTTTTAGGCTCATTTTCTACTTGTAAGAACAACATAAAAAGTTCAACACCTTCGACATCAAATCGTCGGCGGGGAATCTTTTTACGTAAACCACGTCCTTTTTGTGGTTCTTCTACGTTGTTACCATTTGGATCAACGTTGCTCCTACTTAGATCAAGAACATCTATCCTTCTCCCACTTGGAATAAGATCAGTGATCATCTCGCTCCCACTTGGAACAAGATCTATTTGGTCACTGTTTGATATCAAATGATTACTTACATTCGCATCCGATGATGAACGAGGTTGTTGATGTGAAACTAATTCATCATCAGTTAAATTTATCCCACTCGAATGAAGTGATCTTTGTACATCTTGATCCTCTATCTCAAACAAGGTTAGGTCTTGACTTACCTCTCCCTTTTTAGGAAGCTCATCCTCTAAGAATGTGACATCTCGTGATTCAAATTCAGTTACGCTCTCACTGTCTTGCTGACCTATAAACACATAACCCTAAGAGGTTTTTGAGTATCTTATGAAAATACTTTTCTTTTCTCTCGGGCCTAATTTGCCATGTTTGTGAGAAGAATCATGTGTATAGGCAGCGCAACCCCAAGGTCTTAATACACTTAGGTTGGGTGCTCTTCCAGTCCATAACTCATATGGAGTAGTTGCAACTGACTTTGTAGGCACTCGGTTAAGTACATAGGTAAAAATAAGCAATGCATCACCCCAATAACTAATTGGGAGGTTAGCTTGTGCCATCATTGACCTAACCATTTCTAGAAGCGTCTTATTTCTTCTCTCTGCAACACCATTTTGTTGTAGAGTATTTGGGATAGTCAATTGATGAACTATTCCCTTTTCATTATATAATTCATTAAATTGGGCAAACAAGTACTCTCGACCTCGGTCAGTTCGAAGAACTTTTATCTTCTTGTCTAATTGATTTTCCACTAAGCTCATATAGCGTTGGAAACAACTTATTGCTTCTGATTTGTCGGAAATTAAATAGACATAACCGAAACGAGTGTAGTTATCTATAAATGTGATGAAATAGTACGTTCCATGCCTAGCCCTGACATTCATAGGCCCACAGATGTCCGAATGGACAAATTGCAAGGGATATTCAGCTCTAGTCGCTTTACCGAAGGGTTTTCTTGCAGATTTTTCTGCTAGACAACTTTCACAAGTGGACAATTCCACATGTTCAATGATAGTAAGCAAACCTTGTTTTGCTAACCTTTACATTCTTTGTTGGCCAATATGACCAAGTCTAGCATGCCATATGTTTACATCATTATCATATTTATGTGAGGAAGCAAACATAGAAAAACTAACATTATTATTAAATGAATCATAATCCAAATCCATAATAATAAAACCTCCGGTCACATGACCAAAACCAAATAAAGTTGAACTTAAAGTCAATTTGTCAGAATTGTCATGGAAAAATAAGCTAAAACCAAGCCTAAGCAAAACAATATCAGAAATAATATTCCGGCGAATTCCTAGAGCATATAGGACATCATGTAGTAGTAGGTGTCGATTACCATGCAAGACTAACTTGCATGTACCGATCCCTTCAACAACAACCTTATTTTTGTTGCCCACATAAATCCACTTTGTTCCACGTGAAATACGCCGAAACTCCACAAAAGAATTGCGTTCCCTCGTTATGTGGTCCGTTGCTCCTAAGTCTACAATCCACAAAGGATTAGATTCAGCATACTAAACTAGAAACACAAAGTTCACTAGTTTGAGTTTTTTGAAATACGTTTCTAGGAAGCTCAGAGCAATCCTTAGCATAGTGACCCTTTTTGTCACAGTTAAAGCATTTCACCTTTGCAATATTTACACGTTTGGGACGTTTGTTATTGTCTTTTATTGTTCTGCCCTTGATCTTTTAGCAGGCTGTGACTGTGTTGGTCATCTTTTCTTAACCTAATTCTTTTTCTTTGAGCCACCTTTGGCCTTAGAGGATGTTGCCATATGCAACTCAGATGTTGGCTTAGCAGCCTTAAGCCGATCCTCTTCAGGCTTAAGAGATCTCCGGACATCTTCTAGAGTCTTGATTAGCTGATTGTGGGTCAAATGCATCTTTATATGATCCCAAGAATTAGGTAAGGACCGTATGATAGCTTGAACTTGTTGCACATCGGTCAACACATGACTAACATCTTTTAACTCCCCAATCATGTTTGTCATAAGCCTCAGATGAGTTCTCACTGAATGTTCTGGGCGCTTCTTGTATAAGTCAAACTTGATTGTTAAGGATCGTAGCCTTTCAATAGAACAGGTACCAAACCTATTCTTCAAAGCAACCCAAAGACCCATAGCTCTTTGGTGATCCTTAAATTCTTTAAAGATATCATCATCTAAGGTGCTCAGCAGCGTAATGCGAGCCAAGGAGTCTTTCTTTTTCCAAGCGTCATAAGCCGCACAGTCACGCCTATGCTGAGTCGTGGTGCCTTCCTCAGGCTCATCCATGGCGATGTTAATTGCCTCCAGAGCCTCTTGCTCTTCAAGTACGTATTGAAATTTTAAACTCCAGGTCTCATAGTTGTCACCATTGAGTTTCAACCCTTTGTTGAGCTCAGCAACAATGATCTTAGCAGTAGTAGACATTCTTTTAACAGAATAAAAAAAATATAGTGAGGACCTAAAGAAGGAATTATTTAAACGCAAGTACTATGTTCTACATACATATTCGGACAATAAGCACTAAGTTGATTAAGTTAATAAACACATATATTAATAATGAAGTCGAAAGTTCATTATGTTCCTAGTCATCGTCCAAAAATTAACTACATGTAAATTAACCTAGTCAACTACTTAGCTTAATGTCTAATCATGTTTAAAAATAACCTTTTGTTTTCATGATCTTATAATCCCGTATGGATCTAAGTTAAATAAATTAACTTAAATTTATATGAAATTTTATTTAACATATTAAATAAAATAAATCAAATGTTAAACTTATTAACATTTGTGTATTCATTAAACTAATTAATAAATAGATTAATATTAAACTAATTAATATTTCTAACATGTTAAATAAATTAACAATATTAAGTTAATGTTAAATTAATTAACAATTTAAAAAATAAATGTTAAACTAATTAACATTTTATGTAATTGGGATATTGAAAAATTATGTTTATAATATTATAAAATTTGGTCATTTACCAAAAAAAATAATTATTAATTTATTTTATTTTAAAAAAAACATAACTGGGCCATTTGCCCAATTCAGGCAATATCAAGTAAGCAAACAAACTTTTAGTGGATGTGTGGCCCAATTCATTTTAATAAGCAAAGGGTCCTCATTTAATTTGAAGAAAGAGAAACCCTTAGGTCTCATTTTCTTCTTCCTCCTGTAGCATTTTTCGTTTTCCATTGGCACCAAACTTCAAGTTTTTAATTTTTATTTTTTTTAAATTTAGGTAGAGATCAGGATGAAAAAGAATTTGTCTTTTCTTAGTGTACTGCTCTGCTTGGAATTAAGCTCTAATATTTTTGAAGATTAAAAGAGAAGCCATTTGCTTCTTCTTCCTTTCATCATTTTTCTCCGTAACAGTTGTGCCAAGCAAAAAAAAATAGAAACCTTTGTTTCATTTTCATTGAATCAATAAAACTCCACTCATGGGAGCACCAACCTCTACTCTCTGGCCACCGTTTTGGAAGAACACTGCTTCAAAAAAAAAAAAAAATTTGTATAACTGTCGCCCCTCGCCGGAGCCTTTTCTGGTGGTTAACGGTGTTTGACGGCAACATTTGAGTGGTGATTATGAAAACTGATTTCAAATATACCATCTCTTTTTCTGTTGTTTATTTGGATTAGATTGCTTAGACAATCTGATGTTTATTTAATATCTTAAACATATTTCGATTTGAATATTTACCATCCCTATCCCAATGAACAGTAATTTTTAACATACAATTAGAGAGTCAAAATAAAACTGATATAATCATCTCTTCCATACAGTAAAAAAAAAATCAAAGCAATCAGATTATGAATGTGAATGTATTTTGTTATTCACAAAGAATAATACAACTGTAAAATTTTCTAAACCAGAAAACCAGCGTATGAGCTCTGATACCAATGTAGGATTCATATTCATATAACACAGAATCTATACTAAATAGATTACTCAAACATAAATCAGAGAACTTACTTGTTCTCCTTATAAGCGCAAGCAGTAGGATCTTGAACCGTGGCTGAAATTACTGGCCGTCGGTGGTTGTCACGTGCTTGATGGATCAATCCCTTTATCCACAGTCTAAATACTAGTTTATTTGAGAGAGAAGTAGAAAGAGCAGTAGGAAAAGTTGTTCTGTTTATCTAAGCCTTTTACTGTATTTATAACTGTATAAAACAATAGTTGTCCTCTTGTAGAACTCTATCAGGTAACTTATCTTTTTACTTGGATAGACATTAAGAGCACTCAGGTAGATTCTTTTATTTAGATAAATCCAATAGTGGAATTTGAGTACAAAATATATAGTGAAAATATATTATGGTATTATCCTAGATGAAGTACAAATATATTCAATGATATTAAAAGTAAGAGAAGTAATTACAAAAGGCCAAAAATTAAAACTAATTTATATTGTCCATTTAAATAGCAGGGCATTGCCAATATCTTAAGTAGCAACATAAAAGGAAGTTACTTAGAAAAAAAATTATAAAATAATAAGCAAAAGGAGGGAGTACAAATCAGCTCCCTTAGGCCATTAGGCGTAGGCCTTTTAGGAGTAAAATAATCTCCTTTAGACCCATTAATATAGCAGCAAGATAAGCAGCGAATACCATGGGAATACTCATGTCCCTGGAAGCTTTCACCTGAACCTATCTTCATCCAATCAAGATGAATTTTTTCTATAACTTTTAATAGTAACAACGTTATTATACACAAGAATATTGTGTCATAATAGATTGTATTTTTAGGAAAGCTTCCCAAAACCTAGAAAGTTAGAATTTGAAACTATATTCTTATATTGAGAGAAAGATGAAAACTTTAAGTTGATTAGATGAATTGAAGGTTGTTGTAGTTGTGTGGTAAACCGAAGTGAGTCAAGAGCTTGCGTTTAGATTAAAGGAGGAATTGAGGTGAGTTGAGATATACCCTTTCTAAGGTGCTTTTCTCACAAAGTGCATGTCCATAAGGTATTTGATAAATTGTTTTAGAGAAGTTAATGTAGGTTTGATTGGAGCAGGCAAACGTTCATTATCAATTAAAGTTTCCAAGTCATTCTTTAGTATCAAGTATCCAGAATTATGTCTCATTGCTTTTTTTACATCCCGATTATATATCTTTACTTGAGTATGATTCCATGAGATTATTTTTCATCATTTGATGATTTTTATGAAATGATCTGAAGATTTATTTGTGTTTGAAAGCTAATGAAGCTATGATGAGATTTTACATGAAAGGTTAAGTTCAAATTGAGGCCTTTGGTTCCAAGTAATATTTTTGAAATATTTTTGGGAGTTACCTTAGATTCTGAGAAGGGTAAACTTATTTGTAGCCATAGTCAGGCTGCGGAGCGTGACCATAGTCGGGTTGCGTTTTTATCCTGAAACTACCATGATATGGTAGGTATGTGCCGTAGTCGGGCACTATGTTAAATTTCCATAGTTGGGCAATGGATGCTAGTATGTCAGACCTTGAACTGTGGGACGCCACGGGGATAGGAAAGAGAAAGAAAGAAAAGATGTCAGACTTGAGTGGTACTTCCTAAGAAAGAAAAATATAAGCTATTTTTCAATGTTTAAGAGTTTATTATGATTTAATATTTCAGATATTTTAAAGTAAAGTTGGTGCATTTATGTTTTATTAACTCTCATTCAAGCCTCAGTGAGGAAGTCGATGATACTCACTGGATGACGAACGATTCGTTACTCACGCTCCTTTTTTTTGGAACCTACGTTGGCTTCGTCAACGTAGACGCAGGTCGCAGAAGCGATCAGACTACAGGCTAGGACTCTCCCTCACATCCTCAATTATTGGTGAGCTCCGGTTTACTTTCAGTGAAGACATACCAACTTTCCTTACCAGTTCTTTCATTTATTTTATTTATTCAGTTTAGTATTGCCGATGGTTTCATGTCTCGTGCAATATGACAGTCTTCCAGTTTTAGAGGCTTCATAGACAATGAGTTAGAAGGGTTATGGTGCACATTCTAAAATTTAAAGCTCAAAGTATTTTAAAGTTATATTGACTATTTTATTATAAGTTCCAAAGTTATGATTTATTTAAATTATTATGAGTTCTTGAAAGATGTATGAAAAGTTTAGCAGGTCTGGCTCGCCTGGTCCTCAAGTGCCGTGTCATAACTCGGTCAGAAAACGGGTCGTGACAAAATTGGTATCAGAGCAATAGGTTTAGAGAGTCCTAGGGGTCTATGAAGTCGTGTCAGTAGAGTCTTGTTTATGGGTATGAAGCGCGCCATACTTATAAACAGGAGGCTACAAACATTTAAGAAAAGTCTCTCTTTCTTTCTTATTCTAGATCGTGCAATAGAGCTTAACTTTAAGAATTCTTCTAATTTATTCATTCCTTTGAATTCGCAGAAATGGTTGGTACTCAAAATTTTTACACCAGTGCTCAAGCAGCTGAAAAAAATCGCCTGCCGCTATAGAGGCTCAACGTAAACCTAAGAAGAGTAAGAAGGGAAAGCCAACTAAGGAGACTCCAGCGCCTCGGGGTTGAACTAGAGGAACAACAGGTTGAGGTAGATGAGCAAACTACCCAGAACCAAGTACTACCTCCACCTATCGTTCCATCTCAAGTTGTTTTGCCACCAGAGATGGGTCAGGCTTTTAATGCAATGAAAGGGGCTATGGAGATGCTTACTACAATCATCGTTACTCAGGGTCCTAGGGAGAAGAAGACACCACCTCAGGACAACAGACACTAAAGTTTTATAACCTCCAAGGCATATGAATTCCTCAAGTTAAAACCACCCGAGTTCTACAGTACCAAGGTTGGGGAAGACGCAATGTTATGGCTTTAGGAAGTTAAAAGGTCATTCCGGATGATGAAAGCAGTTGATAATGAGGCTGTTGAGTTGGCTGCCTACCAGCTGAAGGGTACGACGGGCTCTTGGTTCGAGATATGGGAAAGGGAAAGAGATGAGGATTATGGTCCACCTACTTGGGAGGAATTCGATGAGGCATTCACAACAAACTTCATACCAGAAGAAGATAAAGCAGCCAAGGCTACCCAGTTTGAGCAACTTAAATAGGGATCAATAAATGTAAAAAAATACCAGATGGAGTTTATCAAACTGGCAAAGTACGCTCCTAATTAATTCCAACAGAAAGGACAAAGATTAATAGATTCATTAATGGATTGGGTAATCACATTTAGGACACTAAAGCGGCAGCAGCAGCAGGTATGTCAATTTTTTCCTCTGTTGTAGGATTTGCTAAGCACTTGGTAAGGAAGAAACATCAAATGAGAGATAAAAAGGAAAGCTACAATAATAAGAGAGCCCGATCATCGGGCGGTTACAATGGTTCAATGGGAGGAGGAAAATGTTGATTTAACAAGGCTACATCTGCACCAGCTCAGTCCTCTTACCAGTCAGGTGGTAGGTCATACGTCAAAAAGAACCAGAACTATGGGAATCAGTCTCGTCAGAACCAGAACCTTAGTGGTAGGTCCAATCAAAATCAGAGTTTTCAATCTCTAGCTATTCAGAGTCAAGGCAGTGTCAACCAGCAGCTACAGTATAGTGATGTTTGTGGTAATTGTAAAAAGAATCATTCAGGGCCGTGCAAGTTGGGTTTTCGAGGTTGTTACAATTGTCTTGAAGAGGGACACTAGAAATTTAATTGCCCAAAGTTGCAGTGAGCCTTTGATGGGGGAGCATCACGTCCAGCAGGTTCTTCAGCTACTGCAGTTGCACCACCCCAAGCTCGTGGCCCTCAGAATCAGGCTGTGCATGGGGCGGGTAGAGGTTCAGGCTCAGTCAACCAGGGAGGGGGACAACTCCGCTTATATGCTACACTTTACCGTCAGAGTGCAGAGGCATCTCCAGCAGTTGTTACAGGTATACTTCCCGTTTATTCACAGAATGTATATGTCTTGATCGATCCAGGTTCTATATATTTCTATGTCACTCCGTATTTTGCCATAAGTCTCGGGCTAGAACCTGAACATCTAAGTGAGTCCTTCTTAGTATCTACTCCAGTTAGAGAGCCATTGAAAGCAACGAGAGTTTATAGGGATTGCGCAATTTCAGTTCAAGGCTGCAATACCACAGCTGATCTTATAGAGTTATAAATGGTGGACTTTGATGCAATCATGGGTATGGATTGGTTTTCTTCTTGCCATGTCACATTAGATCGTCGTGCTAAGATAGTCAGATTCCAGTTTCCAAATGAAGAGATCCTAGAACGGAAGGGTAGTTCAGCGTCGCCAGTGGGTAATTCTATTTCCTATCTTAAGGTGCAAAAGATGATAAGTAAAGGATGTGTTGCCTACTTGGCTCATATCATTAATGCAGAATCAGAGGCGCCTACTCTTCAATCTGTTTCGGTTGTTAGAGATTTTCCAGAAGTTTTTCCAGATGACCTTCTCAGACTTCCTCCAGAAAGAATAATAGACTTCGGTATTGACCTCGTGCAGGGCACTCAGCCCATATCTATTCCTCCATACAGAATGGCTCCAGCAGAACTTAAAGAGTTAAAAGAGCAGTTGAAAGATCTTCTTGACAAGGGCTTCATCAGGCCAAGTGTGTCACTGTGGGGTGCCCCAGTCCTGTTTGTCAAGAAGATAGATGGGTCTATCAGAATGTGTATTGATTATCGACAGCTGAACAAAGTCACAGTTAAAAACAGGTATCCTCTACCTAGAATTGATGACTTATTTGATCAACTTCAGGGAGCAAAATATTTCTCAAAGATAGACTTGACATCAGGGTATCACCAGTTGAGAATTAGAGGAAAAGATATCCCAAAGACAACCTTCAGGACTCGCTATGGGCACTATGAATTTCTAGTGATGTCCTTTGGGTTGACAAATACACCAGCTGCTTTCATGGACTCGGTGAACAGAGTCTTCAAGTCGTACTTGGATACCTTTATTATCGTGTTCATAGATGATATTGTGGTTTATTCCGAGAGCAAGGAAGAGCATGACGAGCACCTCAGGATAACATTGCATACTCTGAAAGAGAATGAACTTTATGCCAAGTTTTCAAAATGTGAGTTTTGGCTTCAGTCAGTGGTGTTCTTAGGCTATGTTATCTCTAGCGAGGGAATAAAAGTAGATCCTCAGAAGATAGAAGCGGTTAAGAACTAGCCACGACCAACAACACTGACCGAAATTAGAAGTTTCTTGGGTTTGGCGGGCTACTATAGGAGATTCGGTGAGGATTTCTCTTCACTTGCAGCACCATTGACCAAGCTGACTCAGAAAGAAGTTAATTTTCAGTGGTCTGACGCGTGCAAGCAGAGCTTTCAAGAATTGAAAAAAAGGTTGACCACTGCACCTGTGTTAACCTTGCCGATAAATTTGGGTGGATTCAGTCTATTGCGATGCCTCTAAAGTAGGGCTTGGTTGTGTTCTCATGCAAGAAGGAAAGGTTGTTGCCTATGCTTCCAAGCAGCTGAAAAATCATGAGAAGAACTACCCCACACATGACTTAGAGCTTGCAGCGGTAGTATTTGCTTTAAAGATATGGCGACACTACTTGTATGGAGAGTGTGCTGATATATTCACAGACCATAAGAGTCTCCAGTATATTTTCAAGCAAAGGAAGTTAAATTTGATGCAGAGAAGGTGACTAGAGTTGTTGAAGGATTATGACATTAATATCCTTTACCATCCGGGCAAAGCTAATGTGGTAGCAGACGCACTCAGCAGAAAGTCAATGGGTGTCTTAGCTCACTTATCAGTTCAGAGGAGGCCATTAGGCCGAGAAATGCAGAAGCTGGCAAATGACAAGGTCAGACTAGATGAGACAGAAGGGGGAGAGGTAGTTGCTTATGCCTTAGCACGTTCGTCACTTGTTGCACATGTTAAGGTTAATCAAGATAAGGATCCGTATTTGGTGAAAATAAAAGAAGTAGTTAGAAATAAAGAAATCACTGATTTCACAAAGGCGATCAGACTATAGCCTAGGACTCTCCCTCACATCCTCAGTTGTCGGTGTCTTCGTTTTGCTTTCAGTAGAGACATACCAACTTTTCTTACCAGTTCTTTTATTTATTTTATTTGTTCCGTTGAGTATTGCCGAGGGTTTCATGTCTCGTGCAATATGACAGTCTTTCAATTTTAGAGGCTTCATAGACAATGAGTTAGAAGGGTTATGGTACATATCCTAAGATTTAAAACTCAAAGTATTTTAAAGTTGTATTGACTATTATTATAAGTTGCAGAGTTATGATTTATTTAAATTATTATGAGTTCTTGAAAGATGTATGAAAAGTTTAGCAGGTTTGGTTTGCCTGGTCCTCAGGTATTGTGTCATAACTTATTCAGAAAACGGATCGTGATACAGATGACTTATCTCGTGGAGTAGGGAAAACTTGCAATTTAAAAGTAAAGGTAGAATCCATCAAATAACATCCTGTGGATATTTTCCAACGTGCACAACACTTGTATTCGGTTTACTGTCTCTTTATTTCCAAGTCTACAAAGTCTGCAATTCTACTTTCAATTTGAATGCTATAATCAACAGGTATTGAAGGACAAGAAGACCAAAAAAAATCAAATTTGTGTCCTGATTTTGGTTGCTGCTTTTACCATTAATTGAGAATTTGGATTGGACAATTTTAATGATATACTCTTTTGTCCCAAATTAGTTGGCGCTTTAGCAATAAATATTTGTCCTAAATTAGTTGACACGTTATAATTTCAAAACTAAATTTGTTAATCTTTTCCAACTACACCCTTAATAATTAAAATAATTCTCAATAAAATTTAATAATCAAATATTATATAGGGGTAACATAGTAAAATATAACTCTATTTAGTACTTTTTTTAATGGGCGTAAAAAAACTGTATGTATCAATTAATTTGGAACGGAGGGAGTATATACGTGTAAAAAGTTCGAACTGGTATTGCCTGAGAATGACCACAAGCTCCTGATTCTTGTTAAACATTTATTAATGCATTTGCTTTGTGTTCCCCTTTTCCACCACTTATGTGGATTGGTATACATGAGTTAGGGGTGTTCATGGTATGGTACGGTACGGTTTTAAGCTTATCGGTAACTGTATATCGGTTAACGGTATGTAATTATGTAAAACTAATACCGTACCGATAAGCTATCGGTTATCGGTTATCGGTAGTTAATAGTTCGGTAGTTAACGGTTCGGTAAGCGGTATACCGAAGCCACAATAACTCAGATTTACGAAAGGAAGTAATCAAAGAAAGCTTGCTGGATTAATAAGAAATCTCATAAAAGCACATAAAAGATTAGCTTTACTCTTAAATATACAACTTATAAACTTTTGTTACAAGCAGCAGCACAACTTATAGAAAAGAAAATTAGCCAAAAGAAGGTAAATTTCATTCATATCTTCCATAAACAGACAGCTATTAATATTACTTATAAACATTAGCAACCTCAATCAAGGGATTATCATTTTACAGTAATATTTCCTCCGCCAACATCTATGCAGAACTAGAAGCAGAAACAAATTCAAAATGGGCCAGGCCTCATATGTTTGTAATGACAAATAGCCACTAATAGCAATAATATTTATACTTCAACCTATAAATTAATATACTAATAAATAAAATTCATAAAAATTATAAAAAAAAATTCTTATCGGTTATCGGTACGGTAACGGTAATGATATATAGAAACCGTTACCATACCGATATCTTATCGATATTAGTAATTTATACCATTACCGAACCAATAACCGTTATACCGACACCATTATACTTATCGGTAGCGGTAACGGTTCGGATATCGGTACTGATTCGGTTTTGCACACCCCTAACATGAGTAGTTCGAATACATATTATCATGAACCATTTATCACACGGGAATAATGTAAGTTTTGCAGCTTTGATAGCCATAGGTTATCGTCTCCTATTTTTCTTTTGGGTGAGAGAGTACATAGTATACAGTAGCAGACTGCCAATAAGCCACTACTCAATTCTCAAGTGCTTTTATCTTACTAATCCCCTTATTATTAATTTTTTCTTTTTATTCACACATCTATTTGTATAGTTTTCCTTTTTTTCCCTTTTCGTACTAACACGTAGTTTTGATATTTAAGGTCTAAGAAACTAAAACTTGATGATATTTATTTAGCTTTCTTTTGTTGTCTATATTTTGAAGTGAAAGCGATGCTAACTTTAACTTCTAGTAGCAATTTTTTATGAAGTTTTAAAACTTTAAAACATGACCCTGTTATCACATTTTATGACAATATTACTATTTCAAACGAAAAAAACTGTTAAACTCGGGGAAAACAAAAATGAAAAGAAAAGAGAGAACGGAAAACGGGTAGTAATTCAGCGACACATAAAGGAAATGAGAAGTGGCATCCATGGATAAAGTTTAATCATATCATTATATGAAACTTGCCAACAAATCTCATAATCTCCGATCACAGTGAAGTAAGTCTAATCTCACGCATAATAATCATCCATAAGTGTTTTGGGGTGAGGTAATTAGGCAGACTTGTCCCACCTCCAAATTATCGAGAACATGACCCTAAATAGAAAAAAGTGGAGGTCGAAGATTAGGATGGAGGGATAGATAGTAATCGAGTAATTTCCGATATATTATGTTTTCTGCTTACTCTGAATTTTATGTGTTATTAGTGTTTTCTGTGTATCTTGAGTATGTTTGAGTGCTTCCTAGCAGTATTTCATTTTATTGTTTTGATATTGTCATATTGCTTTTCTCGAATGTGTTTCATACTGATGTTAGTTAGCTGAGGGTCTATTGGAAACAGTCTCTCCACCTTGGTGGAGGTAAGCTCTGCGTACATCTCACCCTCCTGAGACCCCACCTTGGTGGGATACCACTGAGAAATTTGAAGTATCCCCTCCTGGAAATTTGAAGTCTTAACGTTTAAATCTTCTTACAATCTAGCTTTCTCTTCGATATGATCATTCAACATGATCCCACAATCGAGATATAAAATCTTTTTATACTCTCTCCGTCTCATTTTGTTTGTCGTAATTTGACTTGGCACAAAGTTATGGTCTAAAATGAGCCATAGATATTTGTGTGGCTATAAATGAGTCAAAAAGTAAGTTTAGAGTTGAATTGTTTCCAAATTTAAAAATATGACAATCTTTTTGGGACAGAATAATAAGGAAAGTATGACAAACAAAGTGAGACAGAGGGAGTAGAAGGAAACAACTCAATTTCTTGGGGACAATTTAATTCGACACATTAAATTGGTCTCAACTATTATGCAGTTGTAAAATAATTGAGATTTTTCCATTTTTAATCAAAAGTGCTTAGGCTATAAAATTGCTCTAAGATGAAAAACATTTCGTGAAGAACAAATAATTAAAAAATGTACCAACTCGAGAGCAAGATGCCGTCGACTTTCCAGGGATGGGCCGGAAGCCCTAGTTAACAACACAGGTATTGCTCCATATTTAGTGCATGTTCATAAACAAAGTTCTTTTACAACAAAATGGTGACATCAATCACCATCAAAGATAAGAGAATATAATCATACAACCAGTAGGCAAATAAATAAATGTGATAACACAGCAATATCAAACACAATACTACTCCTATATACACCAAACAGAAAAGGATAAGAAAAAAGAGTAAATAAACAGACTCGAGGCTAATAAAAACCAAGCTCTACAATGAAACCTCCCAAGACGCGCGATTTTGCCTTTTCAATCAATTGATGTTACTCTTAGACAAATGCATATAGCTCTGGAACAAAAGAAAACCATCTGAATCCACAACTCCATTTATCAGGTAATGAAGGGCATTTTGGTAGCCAATGCCAAGTCTTTCTAGCAACTTTATAATATAAAATCTCAGGCCAAGAATAGCAACAAACACAAATCAACCCTTGATGCCAAAAACAATAAACATGTTCATAGTTGTGATAACAAACTGATAGAAACTTCCTACACATCAATTCAGGGACATTCTCAACTTCAATCCAATACTCCGAATTCTCATCCAACTCCCATAATTTCATGCTTCTTGAAATCCCATTTCTCCCATTTCCACTAATCAAATACAACTTCTTATCACCATCACTTACTAATCTTGCAAAAGTAAGCTCATTAGGCAATTGAATATTGGATTTTTCCCATTTGCCTATATCAAGATCCATATATACTATGCAATAAGGCTCTGGTGTAATAAAATACAAATAACCATTATAATAAACACCCTCTTGATGATGATTTTCATTTAAAATTAAATCAAATCCTCCAAATTGGCTCCAAGAATGGACTAATGAATCATAGACAAAAACTTTGTTGGAGGATCCACAAGTAGACAATACACAAAGTTTGTAGCCATTATTTGATAAAGAAATTAAAGTGAGGGATTCAAAAGCAAAAGGCAAAGTTGGATATTTGATAACCCTTGACGATCTTGCTAAAACATTTGTTATAATAAACGAGTTTGAACTTGGACGAGTGAAACAGAGTAAACCATTGGAAGATGATAACAAAACAGAGGAATTAGATGGTAAAACAGGGGAAATACAGAGTGATAAATTACGCCAATTATTATGAACAGTGTCAAAGAGAGGGTATTGTCTTGGAAATTGTGGATGTGAAAGTAAGAAAAATGAAGAAAATGGTGAAGTATTTGGTGAATTAGAAGAAGATGAAGGGGAATGTTTTGAAATAAATGGAGGTGAAAATAGTAGAGTCTTGAAATGCTTACAAGTTGATCGTAGTTTCAAGAATGTCTTCAATGGTAGAAATGATAGTAAATATTCTAATACATCTTCTGGCATTCGACTCCATATTTTTGGATCCATATCTTTTGATAATACCATCTTCTTGTTTTCCATTTTTATGTATTCGAACCGAACGAGCGAATGAACATAAATCTTACCTAATATCACGAATATCAGTTGCTGTAGCTCGTCTTTATAGTTGCACCTAGATTGATTTTGACAAATTCATAACGTGATTTTCAAGGTGGAGAGCTAACTAGTAGAACAACTTGAGCAATAGAAACTAGACAATAGGACAATTAATAAGTTTTAATTGAGATTGATGCTCAACTTATTTTATTGAATGGGAAAGTATGACGTTGACTTGAAGATTGAAAATGTAAGTGTGAACTTATGATGGCACAGTTAGAAAAATTTGAACTGGTCCTTTTGGCCAAGATTTTAAGCTGTCGAATTTTGACAATCAAACATCTATTTTTATACATCTTTTCCATGATGAACATTGAGTGTGAAAAAAGGAAATATAAGGCACCGTCGCTGGACAAATTAGTTGGAATATAATTTTTCATGTTGTACATATCGGAAATTCCAAAATAGGTATAGTTACTTATCCGATAACAAAAATACTTGCTCCAACATAAATCATAGAAGTATCTCTTAACGACCTTTATTCACTACTGTATCGAATACGAAATTTCCGTGGCATAAACACCTACTAAAGCTTTAAATAAAAAATAAACACATTACAAGCTAATTATATCCAATAAATACTAATTAATTGTAGGGCACTTTTTATAGCCAGATTTCTGATAGAATATGAAGAGGGTATTGTGCCTAAATTTTAGAGAGATTTATAGTAATTACCTCCCTTATATTTATGTACTCCTAATAATTATCAATTAATTAAGGTTAATTACTATTGGGATTAACCTTTGACAATTTTAAGCTTGATATTAGAAATAAATGAATATTAAAGATAAACCATCAAACACTTTTAACAAGCATAATAATAATATTGTGCATGATATATGCACTTCTTCACCCGCAAAAAAATATATAACACGGCATTTATCACTATGCACTCAATATTCAAATATTTAATAAATATAACTGATTAATGTTCATTATATATTTACAGATTCGTGTACATAAAATATACTATGAGTTTGTAGGTATGCGCCCAATATTCCAGCTTTATAACTGAACATCGAAAAATACAAATATAAATGTATTCAAAAGGTATTCTGATTGATATAGAAATAGATAAACGAGGAACGAAAGGAGATTGTGTTTACCTAACTTTTAAAGTGATATTCATTATATATAAGGTAAAGAAGAAGGTAATTACTGTTGGAATTCTTCCACGATTTAGGTTGTTTGCATAATCGTAAGGATGGTATACATTATCCATACGGTAAACATAGGATTTTTATCTCTTTTGGGATTGCCCAATATTCCCTTGCTTATTGTTATGAATGTAAAACCGAACACACTCACACGAGAGAAATAATATTTGGGTGAAAACTCTTGCCTTCATTGATGAGGGGAGTCCCCTATTTATACAAAAGAAACCTAGAGAACCTAACCCTAAACCTAACTTAGGGACCAAGTAAACCTAACGGGCTTGGCCCATTATACAATTTACATAACTAATCTATTTACAATAATCTATTTACAATACCCCCCCTCAAGTTGGAGCGTGAGGGTTCCTTACGCCCAACTTGTTAAGGAAGAATTCGAACTGGGTGCGTCCCAGCGCCTTCGTAAAAATATCAGCAAGTTCCGTGGTCGTAGGCACATAGCTGGGACGAATGACTCCTCCGATGATTTCATTCCGAACAAAATGACAGTCGACTTCGATATGTTTAGTGCGTTCGTGAAAGACTAGATTCCGAGCAATATGTAACGCAGCTTGACTGTCACACTTCAAATTCATCGGAGAATCGTGATCAATTCCAAGATTCCATAAAATCCCTTTCAACCACTTCAATTCACACACAGTCATCGCCATCGATCTATATTCTGCCTCAGCGGAGGACCTCGACACGATCTGTTGCTTCTTCGTTCTCCAAGATATCGGTGAGTCCCCTAACGACACATACCAACCTGTTAACGATCGACGTGTCAACGGACAGCCTGCCCAATCAGAGTCACACCACCCGTGCAATCTCAGATCACACAGAGAATGAAATACAATGCCTTGTCCCGGACAGCCTTTCAAATATCGAACAACCCTGAGTGCCGCTTCCATATGCTCAATCCGGGGACTCTGCATGAATTGCGACAACACATGCACACTATAGGACAAATCCGGTCGTGTAAAACACAAGTAAATCAATCTTCCAACCAGTCGCCGATAGCGTTCAGGATCTTTGATAAAACGACCAGACGCAAGTGCCAAGCGATGGTTTTGTTCTATCAGCGTACCAACCGGTTTTGCCCCCAACAAGCCTGTTTCCGATATGATATCCAATGCATACTTCCTCTGACACAGGAAGATTCCTTTCGGAGCCCTTGCCACTTCAACTCCCAAGAAGTATTTCAAGGCACCTAAATCCTTCATATGGAAACATTTCGAGAGATATAACTTAAAAATTTGAATTGCCTTCGAATCATTACCAGATATAATCAGATCATCCACATAAACAAGCACATTTAAATGCACATTTCCCTTCTTCATCGTAAACAATGAGTAATCCGAATATGATTGTCGAAACCCATATTGCTTAAGTGCAGCAGACAACTTCGCAAACCAACATCGGGGAGCTTGTTTTAAACCATACAATGATTTTCGAAGGCGACACACAGCTCCTCTCCCCGTCATGCGATGTCCCGGAGGCAATTTCATATATACTTCCTCGTGAAGATCACCATGTAAAAATGCATTGTGCACATCCATCTGATGCAATTCCCAATTTTTGGCAGCTGCTACGGCCAGAAAAACTCGGACTGTCACCATCTTTGCAACCGGTGCAAACGTCTCCGTATAATCAACCCCTTCGATTTGATGATTTCCAAAAATCACCAACCTTGCTTTGTACCTTTCAATAGTTCCATCCGAGTTGTACTTTATCTTGTATACCCATCGACATCCGAGGGCCTTCTTCCCGGTAGGCAAGGCAACTATCTCCCAGGTTCTGTTCGCTTCCAATGCCTTCAATTCTTCCCCCATGGCTGTTCTCCATTTGTCACTTTTTACCGCCTCCGAATAGGAGGTAGGCTCATGTCCTTGCGTTATAGCTGCAAGAAAACTCACATGTTTCGAAGAGAAATTATCACAATTGACATAGTGTGCTAGAGGATAGGGCTTACCAGAGGGTTGTTGAGAAACAGATGAACAAGCAGACTTTCGAACGCAGGACGATACCCGGTGACTCATCTTTTGGACCGTATTAGTAACAAAGTCTCTCAGCAAGGTATTCTCTTTCTTAGTTCGTTTTCCCCGACCCAACTCTTCGGGTTCAACGTCGGGGACAACCGCAGGTTCAGCTTCCGGAGTCACCTCTTCGGGTTCACTCACCGGAGTTACGACTTCGGGTTCAACACTCACCGGAGTCACGACTTCGGGTTCAACACCCCCCCTTCCTTGCACACTCTCCTCTTCCTCCTCCAATGCAACGGTGACAGAAGCCGTATCTTGTGTCCGTTTTTCGGCATCAGTCTCCTTGGAGGCGAATGGAAATTCCTTTTCGTAAAACACCACATCCCTCGAGAACACAAACTCCTTTGTCTCCAAATCATACATTTTCCATGCTTTCTTCCCATTTGGATAACCCAAAAACACACATCGACGACTCCTGCTTTCAAACTTGTCACTTGTTCGTCCTTGATTGCGAGCATAACATAAGCAACCGAACACCCTCAAATGATCATAATTCGGTGTCACACCCATCAAGATATCGTAAGGTGTCTTCCCATTCAACAACTTAGTGGGTGTCCGGTTAATCAAATAACATGCCGTCATCACACATTCTCCCCAGAAGTCAATTGGTAAATTAGCTTGAAAACGCAGCGCCCGTGCCACGTTTAAGATATGTCTATGTTTCCGTTCAACTCGACCGTTTTGCTGGGGTGTCCCCACACACGAAGTTTGGAACAAGATCCCTTGTTCGAGAAAATACCCTTTCAGACTTACAAATTCGGTTCCATTATCACTCCGAACGCACTTAACCCGTTTATTGAATTGTCTCTCCACCATTGCAAAGAAACCCTTCAATTTTTGTCCGACCTCTTTCTTATCAACTAACAGGAACACCCATACTCCTCGTGAACAATCATCAACAACAGTTAAAAAATATGATGCACCACACGAAGACTCAGTTCTATAAGGACCCCACAAGTCACAATGAACTAAATCAAAAGGTTCAGCAGCTTTATTATTACTCGAAGGAAATACATTTTTAGTTTGTTTTGCCCTAAGGCATACATCACATGCTTTTTCTTCTAAGCTACCTTTCCCACTATCTTCTACGACTGAAAGAGATTTCGTTACTTGCATCGAAGGATGTCCCAACCTTTGATGCCATAAGTCCACCACATCGACCTTCACAGCTTTCACCACGGGTATCGTCCGAAAGTAGTAGAGTCCGTTCTTTTGTTCACCCGCTCCAATCAACTTCCCCGTAACCCGGTCCTGCATAACACACAAATCATTAGTGAAATTTACATTACAACCAACTTGATTAATTAATTGAGACACAGAAATCAAGTTGCAAGTCATTTCGGGCACATATAACACTCCGTGAAGAACCATGTCTTCGTTAAATCTGATGGATCCTTCCTGAGTCGCCATCGTACTGCTTCCGTTCGGTAGACCTACCGGACACTTTGGTATTGTTCGTAAATTCTCCAAAATACTTATCTGACCGGTCATGTGATTTGACGCCCCCGTGTCAATAATCCATGAAGGATGAGTTTTCTTACCGATCGAAGGTTCACTTGTGCTTGCCTTTTCCTTTTTCAACAAATCGAACAGCATCTGCAACTGATCACCTGTTATTCCGGACAGGTTAGCCTGTCCGGGCACACTCATGTGTCCATTTTCTCCATTCTCGAGCTCAGCTTGAGCAGCATTTGCTCGATTATTGCCACGTCCCCGACCAGCATTTGAACCAAACTGTTGATGTCCACGACCTCTTCCACCTTTGTTGCCTTCAGCTTTTCCTCTACCACGTCCTCCATTCGAAGTGCCTTGCTTCGGATAATGTACCCACCCCTCCGGATAGCCAATGACTTCATAGCAGCGTTCCGGAGGATGTCCTCCTCGATCACACAAGTGACACTCCTTATAGCCTGTCTTCGGCGGCTGTGATCGTTGTGCAGCAAACGCCGTTACCTCCCCTCGTTCTTCCTGAATTCGTGCCATCCCTTTGACCCGTTCATCTTGGATTACCTTTTGGTAGACTTGATTCATCGATGGCAACGGCTCCTGAGCCAAGAGATTGGAACGGACAGTTCCATAAAGGCTTTCATCCAGGCCCATAAGGAATAAGTGAACCCTATCTTCTTCCCTTTTCTTCTCCAGTGCAACCGTTAGATTGCACGTGCAGTTTCCACACGAGCAAGTTGGGAACTTATCACAATTTCCTAGTTCTTCCCACAACATAGCCAGTTTTCCATAGTAAGCAGCAACAGTTAATCCCTTTTGCTTACAACCGGCCAAAGCCGCTTTTAATTCCTGAATCCGAGGTCCGTTTCCCACGGAGAAACGTTCTCGAATACTCTCCCACAGATCTTTCGCTACTTCCATGTGCGATATGGTGGTCCGAAGAGTAGGCTCGATCGAATTCCTAATCCACGACACCAGAAGAGAATTCATAGTCCACCAATCCTCATAATCGATCGACTTTTCATCGGGCATCTTGATCGATCCGTCAACAAAACCAAACTTCTTCCTTGCACGCAGCGCCGTTCTAACCGACCGCGCCCATTCCTCATAGTTTTCACTGTTCAACTGGACCTGTGTGATAATCAAACCAGGATTATCATTCGAAGTGATATCGTACGGCGAGATTGTCTTCCGTGCGGCTGCAACATCACCTTTTGGAGCCTCCATTACTTTTCTACTTGAAGAGTTTCACGATGGCTCTGATACCATGTAAAACCGAACACACTCACACGAGAGAAATAATATTTGGGTGAAAACTCTTGCCTTCATTGATGAGGGGAGTCCCCTATTTATACAAAAGAAACCTAGAGAACCTAACCCTAAACCTAACTTAGGGACCAAGTAAACCTAACGAGCTTGGCCCATTATACAATTTACATAACTAATCTATTTACAATAATCTATTTACAATACTGTCGCAATTCTAGATTTTTCTCAGGTGTATAATTAGCATTAAATGTATTCTCATTTTGATAGAGAAAGCTACCAAATGGCTAACATACGTGTAAAAAGTCTCAAGGCTATTTAGGTGTAATTAAGGCCTATATGATTTAATTCTTCTTGTTTACCTACATGTTATTGGATCAAATTGTTTGATATCCATACGTGGTGACAATTTGTAGGTATCTAATAGAATTATTGAAATACGCATAAATTGGAAGAACATTATGTTAATATAAAAAACAAAAGTACCAACCCTATAACATAGTAATTATTAAGGACAAACTTCATTTTGAAATCAACAAAAGACTTTCTGAAAAATGATTACTATATTGAAAATAGGATTGAGCAATGTTTGTTCCTAATATCAGTAGATAATCTTTTTATTTTTTGAACCATTAGTTTTACTTGGATAAACCTTATCAATAGAAAATTCTTGTCAGCTGGTTGCTTATGTACTTTCTGGGACGGCAAGTGCAGCACACGTTACGATACTTATTTTTGTTTCAATAGTAGTGGGTTTGTGCTCTACCATACACAATGAAGTGAACAAATGAGAAGATAAAAAAAGCAATATTTTATAAGTTTTGATGGTCACAGCCATCCTTCTTATTTATCGCTTCATCAAATAACAAATGAAATGAAGCCAAAGTTATGTGCGGAAGATATAGACAAAACAGGGAGTATACACTTTAAGCACTCGTGGTTTCTGCCGACCTATGCTATTTATGGCTTGACTAAGTTTTTGCTGACTTAGGCCTTATTCTCTTAAGAAAAGTTTAGTCAGAAAGTACAATAATGTTCATAAATTTCACAAACTCATGTACAACCATTCTACAAGAGGTTTTGCATTCCTTCCAAAATGAGGGAAAAAAATGTAAAAATATCGCTTTTGCCTAAGCTAATGATGTTTCTGCTTTGTATCTAGGACTTTGAATTAAATGACATCAAACAAAAGATCAAAGTGAGTGTTTTTGCATTCTGCACCCTTAATGTGTCTCATTTTTTATGTGCCCTTATCCTCTTAATTTTAATATTTTACCCTTGACCTGTTTACCTTTTTGCAAAATCATAACTGATGATTTTGTGGTGGATAAAATAGAAAATTACTCCCTCCGTTCCATAATGGATGACATATTTCGGATTTCGAGAGTCAACCGAGTTTATCTTTGAGCGTAATATTTTCATATGTCTTTTAAATATTTTGAAGTATTAATAACTGTGACTTATAGTACTTTTTAAGTAGTTTCTAAATATATAAATATTGTTTCAAAAAATTTAAAGATTATATGTTCAAATTTACGGTCAAAATGAACTCGTTTGACTCTCGAAATTCGAAACATGACATCCTTTTTGAAACAGAGAGAGTAATATATAGCCACAATTAGCAAATTAAATGGGCGAAGAAAACAAAAATAGAGCAGGAGGAAAATGGTCATAGGTTGAAGAATACGGATTGGAACAAGCGGCAAATTAAAGGCCAACTCACATACTAGGAGTACTAGATTACACTTAATTATTCAACCCACATTTTTCCGAAACCAAAATAGTCACAAAGATTTCATTTCTGGAAGTGGACGTTATAACAACATGCAAATTGTGGCACAAGGACATAGCTCCACACCATAGGAATTGTCAATTTTTTTTTTTTAATTAGAAGAATAACAAGACATAGAAGCACTTCCTGAAATGAGACCCCCACCCTTGATGGTTACAGTGTGGGCAACACATGAATAGAAAGGAGAAGAAATTATTGTGTTAAAATCCGTGTAGTTTTAAGAGCATGGATGAGTAATGAAAATGAAAAATCACTGTTATTATTCCAAAGAAGATTCACACTAGTTATTGAAATTGTAGTAGTCCTAAGAATTTGTAAATCTACTCATGTTTTGATCCATCTTTGCCACCTCCGTTTCTTCTTCTTCTTCTTCTTCTTCTTCTTCTTCTTCTTCTTCTTCTTCTTCAATCCTTTTTTTAATGGAATAGTTAATTCTTTTGTTGCCCTTCACAAAATCACTTCTGTAATATATTTGCAAAGAAATGAATATGTTTGGGAGTAAATTAGGAAATAATAAATGATAGGGACCACCAAGGGTTGTGGTGGGATGGATAGGATCCCTCCACCCTTAACCAGAGATCTTGGGTTCGAGCCCTGGGAATGGAAAAAATCCTGGTAGGGAGCGCTTCCCCCAGAAATGGGCCTTACGCGGCGCGAATCCAGATTAGTCGGGGCTCCAATAAGGGTATCGGACACCGGATGGGAAACCAAAAAAATAAATAAATAAATGATAGTTTGCAAATCAAACAACGAGACATACATTAGCAGTGTAAAATGCAAAGAACCTGACCAAAGTATTACAGTATAGTACCAACATTATTTCTAAATGAAGTGATAATTTTTTTCTAAGGGTGCAGGTTCTATGTCTGATGATGTGAAGTGGATCATGCATCCCCATCTTTAATTCATAATGTACTCAGTTACGCTTAATAATAATTGAGTTGATTGTTTTTTTCTTTTTTTGTTTTTTTAAAAAAAAAGAGTGATAGTTTTTTCACTGTCCAATTTATGTGAAAATCATAACTACCAATTTTCCCCATCCATTTTCGTGCCAAAAATCAAACTTCTCATTCAATTGTAAACTATAAACGTTTCCTTCTTTCCTATCTCAAAATTCGACCAATGAACCGATAACTTTATAAATATAATCCATATTTACTCTCTAAAATGTTGTTGCACCTCCTTAATGCATATACAGGATCAAAATCACGCTACTAAATTTGGTAAAACTCATATGTTACACTTTATTCTGCCCATGAGAATATAATCTTCACCACCAATGTGTTCCCGGAATATATTCGAACTGGTCAAGCTTACTAAGAGATAAATTCCAAAAGGAAGTCGAGCAACTTCCGAAAAAACTTCCAGTATCACTACGAAACACTTGCAAATTCTCCCCTCTTTAGTTTTGTAATACCTCTGAATGTGGTCAGTATAAAATACAGGATTTGTTTAATACAGCATAACCTAAAGGGACAATTACATGGTGAAACACTCCACTTATGAAAATTACAAAAAAAAGCCCATATTTCCCTTCTTTACCCGACCTAACACCCCCCTCCCTTTTTTTTATTTTTTCTTTTACTCTATAGCACCCCCCTATTTAAAGAAAAAAACTCTAGCCTCCATTTTTCTCTCTTCTCCTTCCCTCCTTTCCATTTTTCTCTCTTCTCTTCCCCATTAAACTTAACGCCGCTGCTCCCTCCCCCACTCCTTCAACCATTGCCATATCTTTATTCCCTCTCCTCCAAGCCACAGACGCCGTCGCCGCTGTGGTCACCACCACCACCACCAAAAATAGAGCAGGAGGAAAATGGCCATAGGTTGAAGAAGACGGATTGGAACAAGCGGCAAATTAAAGGCCAACTCACATTCTAGTACTAGATTACATTTAATTATTCAACCCACTTTTTTCCGAAACCAAAATAGTGACAATTAGATTTCATTTCTGGAAGTGGACATTATAACATGTAAATTGTGGCACAAGGACATAGCTCCACACCATAGGATTTTTTTTTTTTTTTTAATTAGAAGAATAACAAGGCAAGGAAGCACTTCCTGAAATGAGACCCCCACCCTTGATGGTTACCTACACAGTGTGGGCAACACATGAATAGAAAGGAGAAGAAATTATTGTGTTAACATCCGTGTAGTTTTAAGAGCATGGATGAGTAATGAAAATGAAAAATCACTGTTATTATTCCAAAGAAGATTCACACTAGGTATTGAAATTGTAGTAGTCTAAGAATTTGTAAATCTACTCATGTTTTGATCCATCTTTGCCACCTCCGTTTCTTCTTCTTCTTCTACCTCGTTTATTCTCCAATCTTTTTTTTAATGGAATAGTTATTCTTTTGTTGCCCTTCACAAAATCACGTCTGTAATAGATTTGCAAAGAAATGACTATGTTTGGGAGTAAATTAGGAAATAATAAATGATAGGTGCAAATCAAACAACGAGACATACATTAGCGGTGTAAAATGCAAAGAACCTGATCAAAGTATTACAATATAGTACCAACATTATTTCTAAATGAAGTGATAATCTTTTTCTAAGGGTGCATATTCTATGTCTAATGATGTGGAGTGGATCATGCATTCCCATCTTTAATTCATGATGTACTCAGTTACGATTTGAATAATAATTGAGTTGATTGTTTTTTTTTTTTTTAGTTTTTCTTTTTTTTTTAAAAAGAGTGATAGTTTTTTCACTGTCCAATTTATGTGAAAATCATAATTACCAATTTTCCCCATCCATTTTCGTGCCAAAAATCAAACTTCTCATTCAATTGTAAACTATAAACGTTTTCTTCTTTCCTATCTCAAAATTCGACCAATGAACCGATAACTTTATAAATGTAATCCATATTTGCCCTCTAAAATGTTGTTGCACCTTCTTAATGCATATACAGGATCGAAATCACGCTACCAAATTTGGTAAAACCCATATATTACACTTTATTCCGCCCATGAGAATATAATCTTCACCGCCAATGTGTTCCCAGAATATATTCGAACTGGTCAAGCTTACTAAGAGATAAATTCCAAAAGGAAGTCGAGCAACTTCCGAAAAAACTTCCAGTATCACTACGAAACACTTGCAAATTCTCCCCCTCTTTAGTTTTGTAAATACCTCTGAATGTGGTCAATTATAAAATATAGGATTTGTTTAATACAGCATAACCTAAAGGGACAATTACATGGTGAAACACTCCACTTATGAAAATTATCAAAAAAAGACCCATATTTTCCTTCTTTACCCGACCTAACACTCCCCCCCTCCTTTTTTTTATTTTTTCTTTCACTATATAGCACCCCCTATTTAAAGAAAAAAACTCTAGCCTCCATTTTTCCTCTCTTCTCCTTCCCTCTTTCCCATTTTTCTCTCTTCTCTTCCCCATTAAACCTAACGCCGCCCCCCTCCCCCACTCCTTCAACCATTGCCATATCTTTATTCCCTCTCCTCCAAGCCACAGACGCCGTCGCCACTGTGGTCACCACCACCACCACCACCACCGCCGCTGCTTCTTCTTCTTCTTTTCAGTTTTTTTTTTTTTTTTTTTTTTTTTTTTTTTTTTGAATAACAATGACGATTTTTCATTGTACATTTCGGTCAAAACTCTGGTGAATTTGTTTAAAAAAATTGTTTATCATGTTTCTTCTTCTTTTCTCACTTTCATTAAAATCCGGTGAGGTCTGCTAGTTTTTTGTTAAAACTTTTTAGATCTAGTATTTTTCTTGTATAAAACTGTACAAATCTTATATATTTGTTTAGATTTTGTGTAGAAGCTGCCCGAAACACTGTATAAAATCATTTCTATGAATTTATACAATTTTATACATTTTTATACAAGTTTATATACTCCTGTAAACGTGTATAAAAATGTATAAATCTGTATATGTGTTATATACAGTGAATATACATATTCTATGCACTTCTATAAATTTATATAAAGCTGTATATGCGTGTGTGAATAATAAATAAAGTTATATAAATTTCAAATTTGTGCTCTATTTATGGATGTTTGTATAAAATTTATATTTTGTGTAAATTTTTGTATGTTCCTTCTTGCATACACATTTTTCTATGTATATACATGTATAATTTATTGTTTTGATATATTAGGTGTATAAAAATTTTTTAAAAAATAGTTATTTAAATAAATCCACAATAAAATAATCAATCTGGCGAGATTCGGTGAAATTTCAGTTTTCCGGCCACCGGCGGCAGGCCAATGGTGGGGGAGGGTGGAGGAGTGGCTCCAAGGATTTTTAGTTCAAATGGGTGCTATGTTATATAATGTAAAAAATAAGGGGGTGCTATGAATGAAATATGACCCTCATTTGTAATTTTGAGCAGTGGGCTTCCTAGTTTTGAAATTCTCGCTAACCTAAAACCAAGAGCTTACCTATTGTAACATTTGTCCAATACTAATTAGGAATTTTTACTCAAAAGTACACTTTTTAGAATTTAATCACCAAGCATAGCAACATTTTAGCAAAATAACAATATATAGAAGAAAACAAAAGTTAATTACAAATATAGCAAAAACTTAGCAATATTTCCTATAACATACCAAACTCCTTACATTATTCCTCCTATTTCCCCCACTATCATTTTTGCTCCTTCCATTTCCCCCTATTTCACTTTTACTCCTATTTTCCCTAATTTCACTTTTTCTCATCTCATCCTCACTGTATCTCGTTGTATCTCACCGTATCTCGATGTTTCTCAACTACCAACCACCTCGTATCTCGTTGTATCTTTCGTATCTGACACGACCCGGAATCCGGCTAGGCCGTGCGGGCACCCGACATCCTTCCCTGGACCCGACAGGCTAACTGACAGACTACCCTGTCCAATCCACTTGAACTGACAACATTTTTCATCTTGTTAGCTACTCGAAAGGAACTTTTTCCACGAACCTAGAAGAAAAATCGAACCACGTTAGCTAATAAAAGAGAGGCCCACCAATTCAAGGCTGGACCCCTGAAACTGGAAAGAAGAATAATCAACACCATACCGCTTGATATAATTAAAAGCCTGAAGGATACGCTGGCAGTATTTTATTTTTTTTAAAAAATCACGAGGTTTATCTGATGCATTGCTTAAGAATATCGGAAGGTTCAACCGCGTAAAATAATGCAACCTCTTTAGGCACTCGGACCGAACTGATACCTCGGCTAGCTAACCAGCCAGAACAATTAGAGGCACAACACATGCGGCCTCCGAAACATACTTTGTTGCGGCAACATTAAGAACTGGAATAGGAGCTCCCTGAGATCGAACGTCTCCATTTGCGGCAACCTGATAGGCTGCCTAACGAATAATAGGTTCTAGCGGTATCTGCGTCGCCAAAATTCTCGTAAAATCATCGTAGATAGCCAAGGGAACCACAAGGCCCTGCTCCCATGCCCATCGCGAGCTCATACAATTGGGACCTCCGTAACTAGATCGTCAGCACAATCAAAATACTCGGGGCTTCGTCAGTGCTAGCCCAACGCTAGACTGCTTCGTCTTGAACTCATACCGTTTGTTGATTTATCGCACAAGGGTTCACAATTACCACGAATGAATTAGCGAAAATACTTTTGCATCTTAGACCGACGGAAGATCAGAAAAAAAAGGAAGTGAAACTTCCTAAATGCCATCATAGCCCCTCGTAGATAAGTACGGACGTCTACGTACCCATCAGCGAGACTCTACTAGACACTGTCTTAGTCTGGATAGACTCTAAACATGGCTCTGATACCAACTGACACGACCCGGAATCCGGCTAGGCCGTGCGGGCACCCGACATCCTTCCCTGGCCCACAGGTCCCAGGATCGAAACCTGGCTCTGATACCAACTGACACGACCCGAAATCCGGCTAGGCCGTGCGGGCACCCGACATTCTCCCCTAGACCCCTCGGGCGAACCCTTACCAATTAAATTAGGAAAATAAATATAATTCAATTCATAAATAAGAACAAGACTTTAAAAAAAATTTACAGACATACTGATACCTCTAAGCTGTACAAAAGAAATTACAGCTGACTACCCAACATGCTAGGTTTAGGGCTATCCAGACTAGACATCTAAGAGTACAAAAGAAGACTGATACCTCCTGAAGGGAGCAAAATGCAGCTGAAATAATAAACAATAAACTGGTGGCCATCCGGAATAAAAGCTGGCTCACCCTAACAGCTGAAGTCGTCTTCGCTCCTGAACAACGCGGCGAACTCAATCCTGGAGCGAACCTGCCGAAACGAAATAGATAGACAAGAAACAAACAACAAACAAGGGTGAGTCAAAAGGACTCAATAAGTGGGGCAGACTAGCCACCTCAAATAATAGGATAGCTAGCCAGGGAAAAGAAACAGATAAACAAAATTCCTCTTATTTAAATTAGGAAAAGGCAGAGCCAATTAATAACTAGAAACACGTATGGAATCACAAACTCATTAAAACCAGGAACGTAAGATAGCCAGAACATATAGGTATCCCGAACATATCAACAATCAGAAATACTTCCTGTTGCGGCGTGCAACCCGATCCATATATTCATCCTGTCGCGGCGTGCAACCCGATCCATATATTTATACCGTTGCGGCGTACAACTTGATCCCCGCAACCCAGAATACAAGCCAGAAATATATAGGAAAACTGATATATGTCCACAATATGGTATACATACCGCATACACAAAACACAGCATGATAGTCACACAATAGTCAGCACGCGATGCAATGAAATGGGATGAATGCAGTATGATGCAATGGTGTCACATGTGCCAAATAGATGGAGCGGAATCCTCCTGCTCCGAGGGCGGAATCCTCCTACCCTCAATATGATGCAATGGAGCGGAATCCTCCTGCTCCGAGGGCGGAATCCTCCTACCCTCAATATGATGCAATGGAGCGGAATCCTCCTGCTCCGAGGGCGGAATCCTCCTACCCTCAATATGATGCAATGGAGCGGAATCCTCCTGCTCCGAGGGCGGAATCCTCCTACCCTCAATATGATGCAATGGAGCGGAATCCTCCTGCTCCGAGGGCGGAATCCTCCTACCCTCAATATGATGCAATGGAGCGGAATCCTCCTGCTCCGAGGGCGGAATCCTCCTACCCTCAATATGATGCAATGGAGCGGAATCCTCCTTTCTCTGGTTCAAGTTTCGTTTCTTTTGTTTCTGTATCTTCTCTTCAATATAAGCTCATAAGTGAGCTTTATGTAAGCTTATCCATCAGCCGCCCATCAACTTTTGTCCTTTTCTGTTTTCGTTTTACATTTTTCTTTTATTTTATTTTACTTTCTTTTCGTTTTCGCGGCGATAATTAAAATAGTACCCTACGATATTCGAAGTAATCCCAACTTTTGCATACAAGTTATACAAAATATATGTAACATACTCGCGAAGACGGATCTCAAATTGGACTCCCGAAACTCAAGATGCGAATTTAAATGAAAAGAAGTCAAATTATTTAACTTTCGGCATTTTAGCGGAAACTAGCCGAACAACATCGAAATTCACTTTCGAAAGCTTACAAAAATCACAAATAATCATACGAACCTAACGGCGCTTTCGAATTTCGAATCGGAGCTCATTCGGCAAAAACCGAGCTCGAAAATCTCTTTTTAATATTTATCGCCAATAAAAACTGAAACCTTCTTCCGATGCCTGCCAAACGAGGTCTGATTTAGCTCAAATTTTACAGACAGGTACTAATGGACATTACGAATATTTTAAAATTATCGGCACGCCAATCGGAGTCGTAACTTCCGAAACGACTGACCGAGGTCGTTTCATTCTCCTCTACTTAAACTCTCGTTCGTCCTCGAACGAGCCTAAATCTAAAGAAAGATTTACGCAGATAACAAGAGAATTTGCACAACCTTCATAAACTACTCCACGGACATTATCTCATAGTTACAGAATCAGAGTTATAACACGCGCATCAACTCTTGGATAAAACATATTTGGATAATATGATAACATCATAGCCCAACTTATTCGGACTAAGCCGACCCTTTCTCAATCATGAGAGAGGAGTTTTACTTTTTCGAAACAAAGATACATGAAACTTTGAATGGGTTAACACGATTCCACCAACGAATCACCTCGTCGATATACTTTCGATATAGAACAGGTCAATGGAACTAAGAATTAGCTTACGCTTCAGCAACGCCTTAGAGATTTAATATTATGATTCGGTATCAATTGGAGGAAGACTCCTCCACTTAAAGTATAAACTCATACAACTAATTTGAATAGAAAGTCATCCTCGCACAACCTGTTGGATTAAAGAAGATTTAGCTAAAAGCTGAATGTAGGCAAACCTAAGCTATCAACTACACTTTCGAGTTGCCAAACAGCTGCAACTCTCAAGTTCACAACTCCATACCTTTGCCGTAAACACCACCGCCCGAATGATGGTACTTCTATATAAAAATTTCGGCAGAGTTTCCCCTGAAACTGGATGATCCGCAAAAACAGAACCAGCACTATACTATACATGGAAATGGATACCCGGATAAACTGATATCCAAAATAATAATATGCTTACCCGGCTACAATAACACGTACTCTGGCTCAACACAGGGAACGTCACAAGCGGCTACCAATCGCCCAAGCTCACTAGTGCCGGACGAAGAAGAAATGGAAATGGACCGACGATAGAAATAATTAGAGCTTCAGGAAGCTCATCTTCTTATTTCTTGGCTACCAGAGCTAGACTACTTCCGAGTCAGGCTAACCCAAAAATCGCAATTGAAGAATAGACATTAAATGAGCTTTATGGAAAAACAACCATGCCAATTTAACCTCCCAATAAGAAGGAAACTCTGATAATTTACCAGAAAATCTTTTTATAACCCAGATAAGCTCATAGGATAACATGACTTTACTAGCGTCTCGAACCGAAAGGAGATACGTAGATCAAGCATTACTTATCAGCCACTTTACGCCGGAAGAAACAACGACATATCCTGATGGTGACGAATAAAAATCTCATCATCTTACCAACACTGAATTCCAAAGAGAGAGGTAGACTGACTTGACATAATAACAGAATGTGGCACAATAAGATGCCAAGCAGAAAATACCGCCACTCACTCCCAATCTCTCACATTTAAACCTAGTAGGTCTCACAAATACCAGAAATAAATCATATCAGAAGCTCACCCCTCTACCGCAACCGATTCTTAATAGAAACAACATCCAAGAAAACCATCAAAACATTATAAGACACACCATTTCCAGATCGATCGGAAGAATCAAATCTTACTCACATTTAAGAGAAGAAAAAATACATGGGTGTACTACATCAGATACCTCAACATCCTGCCAGACTAGCAGTTCATAGAACTGCCTCTGCAGCCGAGTCGAGCCACTACCCTGATAATTACTTCTAGAAGAACCAGAAAAGGAGCTCCCTGAGATCAAACGTCTGCACATGCAGCAACCTGATAGGCTGCCCAGCGAATAATAGGTTCTTACGGTATCTGCACCGCCAAGATTCTCGTAAAGCATCGTAGAGAGCCAAGGGAAACTGCAAGGCCCTGGTCCCTTGCCCATCGGGAGCTCGTACAGCTGGGACCTCCGTAACTAGATCGTCGGCACGATAAAAAAAAAACTCTCGGGGCTTCAACAGAACTGACCCCAGGCCAGACTGCTTCGTCTTGAACTCATACCGTTCGCTGATGGGTACGTAGACGTCCGTACTTATCTACGAGAGGCTATGATGGTGAACTCGAGAGTTGCAGCTAGTTGGCAACTCGAAAGGGTAGTTTGGTAGTTTAGGTCTGCCTATGTTCAGCTTCCATTTTCAATGAAAATCTGTTATCACTGTCATGAGTCTGGTTATCTTTTGAGGAGTTTTTCCTTACTCCAGCAAGTAGACAATCGTCCTTCTTCTTGCCCTCAGACACCTGCACGGTCGCAAAAATTTCATTTAAATGTTAATCAATAAGAGAAATGCCACAATCCAGTAGAGGTCGAGAGCGTGGTTGTAGTGGTTCTTCTAGAAGTAATTATCAGGGTAGCGGCTCGGCTCAGCTGCAGAGGCAGTTCTATGAACTGCTAGTCTGGCATGATGTTGAGGTATCTGATGTAGTACACCCATATATTTCTTCTTCTCTCAAATGTGAGTAAGATTTGATTCTTTCGATCGATCTGGAAAAGATGTGTCTTATCATGTTTCGATGGCTTCCTTGGATGTCGTTTCTTCTAAGAATCGGTTGCGGTAGAGGGGCGAGCTTCTGGTATGATTTATTCCTGGCATTTGTGACACCATTACATCATACTGCATTCATCCCATTTCATTGCATCGCGTGCTGACTATTGTGTGACTATCATGCTGTGTTTTGTGTATGCGGTATGTATACCATATTGTGGACATATTTCAGTTTGCCTATATATTTCTGGCTTGTATTCTGGGTTGCGGAGATCAAGTTGTACGCCGCAACGGTATAAATATATGGATCGGGTTGCACGCCGCGACATGATGAATATATGGATCGGTTTAGTCAGAATAAGTTGGGCAATGGCGTTATGATATTATCCAGCTATGTTTTTATCAAAGAGTTTGATGTGCGTGTTATAACTCTGATTCTGTAATTATGAGATAACGCCCGTGGAGTAGTTTATGAAGGTCGTGCAAGTCCTTTTGCTATCTGTGCGAATTTTTCTTTAGACTTAGGCTCGTTCGAGGTCGAACGAGAGTTTAAGTGGAGGAGAATGAAACGACCTCGGTCAGTCGTTTCGGAAGTTAGGACTCCGATTGGCGTGTCGATAATTTTAAAATATTCGTAATGTCCATTAGGACCTGTCTGTAAAATTTAAGCTAAATCAGACCTCGTTTGGTAGGCATCGGAAGAAGGTTTCAGTTTTTATTGGCGATTAATATTAAAAGGAGATTTTCGAGCTCGGTTTTTGCCGAATGAGCTCCGATTCGAAATCCAAAAGCGTCGTTAGGTTCGTATGATTATTTGTGACTTTTGTGATTTTTCGAAAGTGAATTTCGATGTTGTTCGGCTAGTTTCCGCTAAAATGCCGAAAGTTATATAATTTGACATTTTTCTATTTAAATTCGCATATTGAGTTTCGGGAGTCCAATTTGAGATCCGCCTTCGCGAATATGTTACATATATTTTATATAACTTGTATGCAAAAGTTGGTATCAGAGCCATGTTTAGAGTCTATCCAGACTAAGACAGTGTCTAGTAGAGTCTCGCTGATGGGTACGTAGACGTCCGTACTTATCTACGAGAGGCTATGATGGCATTTAGGAAGTTTCACTTCCTTCTTTTCTGATCGTGCGTCGGTCTAGGATGCAAAAGTATTTTCGTTAATTCCTTCGTGGTAATTGTGAACCCCCTTGCGATAAATCAACAAACGGTATGAGTTCAAGACGAAGCAGTCTAGCCTGGGGTTAGCACTGGCAAAGCCCCGAGAGTTTTTCTTATCGTGCTGACGACCTAGTTACGGAGGTCCCAGTTGTACAAGCTCGCGATGGGCAAGGGAGCAGGGCCTTGTAGTTCCCTTGGCTCTCTACGATGCTTTTACGAGAATCTTGGCGACGCAGATACTGCAAGAACCTATTATTCACTAGGCAGCTTATCAGATTGCCGCATATGTAGATGTTCGGTCTCAGGGAGCTCCTATTTCAGTTCTTAATATTGCCGCAGTAAAGTATGTTCCGGAGGTAGCATGTGTTGTACCTCTAATTATTCTGGCTGGTTAACTAGCCGAGGTAACAGCTCGGTCCGAGTGCCCAAAGTGGTTGCATTATTTTACGCGGTTGAACCTTCCAATATTCTTAAGCAATGCATCAGATAAGCCCCATGAATTTTTTTTTTAAAAAAAATAATGTCAGGGTATTTGTATCCTTCGGGCTCTTGATTATATCGAGCGGTATGGTGTTGATTATTCTCCTTTCCAGTTTCAAGGTCCAGCCTTGAATTGATGGGCCTCTCTCTTTTATTAACTAACTTGGTTCGATTTTTCTTCTAGATTCGTGGAAAAGTTCCTTTCGAGTAGCTAGCAAAATGAAAAGTGTTTCTAGTTTGAGTGGATTGGACAGGGTAGCCTGTCGGTTAGCCTGTTGGTGTTTCAGAATATGAGATTGAATTCTATAGAATGAATGAATATGCATTAGAACTAGTCCATGAGCTTTTCGACAGATTCAAAGATTTATTGATGACCTTTCTCCTTCCTTAAGATCCCAGATGGCTTGAAAAAAAAAAAAAGAGAAATGACAAAACACAAAAAGACAAAAGGAATAAAGTTGGCGGTGTCCTTAGCTGGTCCTTAGCATATAAGCTAAGGATGAATGAAATACTCAAAAACAGAGAAAATGAGATGACGCAGTGACAAAAAAATGCCAGAAAATAAGAAAAGGGGCCGGAGAAAAATAGAATTTTCGCCCTGAAACATTCAGGTAATGATCCTAATATATTATTTGAGTTTATTACGTGTGTTTAAATATATTTTTGCGGTAAAAATAGGAATATTAGACATCGCCCTAATGACGTAAATTGATAGTTTAAAGGGTCAAATGGACCCCAATAATGAAATTGATTATGTATTCGTGCTCAGTGAGTTATGGGCAACTTATAAATATAATTTATTTAGGATTTGGTTATGTGGACTTAAACCCTGTATATAGGTCTGGCCTGCGTATTGCGTATGCGAATAGGGTATCAGGTTCCTACCTGGATTGCCCTAAAATGTGAGGAATGAAGCCTTTAGCCTAATGTGATATATTTTTCTGCTTATTGATCACAGTGGGATCATTTGGCAATGAATTCAAAGAATAACGCGGTTGTTGGTCACAATGCTAACTTTGTAACAAGGTAAGTGTTTATATCCATTTCTTTGGAGGCACCTAGCCTCGTGGATTTTCTACCACGTGTTCCTTACGTGTGTAGCTGCCGATAGGCGTACTCATTACGCCTTAGCTTTGGATTTACATTGTATATTATATGTTATGTCCTATTGTTGGTATTGCAATGACGATCTGAGCATGGTACCCTGGCTGTGAGTTGGCATCTACTTCCCGGTTGTCGATGAGAGTCCCGCGCCGGTGAAGGGTTATTATTGCATAACATTGCACTCATATGCATTATATGTCATTCATATGTATTACATTGCATATCATATTGAGGGCAGGAGTATTCCGCCCCAGGAGCAGGAGTATTCCGCTCCATTGTATCATATTGAGGGCAGGAGTATTCCGCCCTAGGAGCAGGAGTATTCCGCTCCATTGTATTATATCGGGTGCAGGAGTATTCCGCCCCAAGAGAGTGCAGGAGTATTCCGCCTCTGGTTTATATTATATCGGGTGCAGGAGTATTCCGCCCCAGGAGCAGGAGTATTCCGCTCCAGTGTATCATATTGAGGGTAGGAGGATTCCGCCCTATGAGCAGGAGTATTCCGCTCTTATGTCAGATATTGAGTGCAGGAGTATTCCGCCTCAGCTTTACATTATATCGGGTGCAGGAGTATTCCGCCCCAGGAGAGTGCAGGAGTATTCCGCCTCTGGTTTATATTATATCGGGTGCAGGAGTATTCCGCCCCAGGAGCAGGAGTATTCCGCTCCAGTTGGTTATCAGATTGGATTCCCCTCGAATGCAGGAGTATTCCGCTTCGGGATGGGATTACGGGCACATGTGACCCTTCGCATCATATTTCATCTCATTTCATCACACTTCATTTTATTTCATACCATTGTGTAAACTTGTGGTACATAACTATTGTCCTGCTTATATGTGTATTGCTTATTTGTTGATATATTTTTGGCACGCATCCTTGGTTGAGTTTATAAGTTTCTTACATCGTTTCGGTTGTTATCTGGCTCTGTCTTTTTATAATTTAAATAAGAGGAATTTTATTTATCTGTTTCTCCTCCCTGGCTAGCTGTCTTATTCCTTGAGGTGGCTAGTCTGCCCCACTTATTGAGTCCTTTTGACTCACCCTTTTTTTTTTGTTTGTTTCTTGTCTATCTATTTCGTTTCGGCAGGTTCGCTCCAGGATTTAGTTTGCCACGTTGTGAAGGAGCGAAGACGACTTTAGCTGTCAGGGTGAGCCAGCTTTTATTCCGGATGGCCACCGGTTTATTGTTCATTATTTCATCTGTATTTTGCTCCCTTCAGGAGGTATCTGTCTTCTTTTGTACTCTTAGATGTCTTGTCTGGATAACCCTAAACCTAGTATGTTGGGTAGTAAGCTGTAATTTCTTTTGTACAGCTTAGAGGTATCAGTATGTCTGTAAATTTTTTTTTAAAGTCTTGTTCTTATTTATGAATTGAATTATATTTATTTTCCTAATTTAATTGGTAAGGGTTCGCCCGACGGGTCTAGGGGAGAATGTCGGGTGCCCGCACGGCCTAGCCGGATTTCGGGTCGTGTCAGTGATACCAACTGACACGACCCGGAATCCGGCTAGGCCGTGCGGGCACCCGACATCCTTCCCTGGACCCGTCGGGCGAACCCTTACCAATTAAATTAGGAAAATAAATATAATTCAATTCATTAATAAGGACAAGACTTAAAAAAATATACAGACATACTGATACCTCTAAGCTGTACAAAAGAAATTACAGCTGACTACCCAACATACTAGGTTTAGGGTTATCCAGACCAGACATCTAAGAGTACAAAAGAAGACAATTACCTCCTGAAGGGAGCAAAATGCAACTGAAATAATAACCAATAAACTGGTGGCCATCCGGAATAAAAGCTGGCTCACCCTGACAGCTGAAGTCGTCTTCGCTCCTTCACAACGTGGCGAACTCAATCCTGGAGCGAACCTGCCGAAACGAAATAGATAGACAAGAAACAAACAACAAACAAGGGTGAGTCAAAAGGACTCAATAAGTGGGGCAGACTAGCCACCTCAAAGAATAGGATAGCTAGCCAGGGAGAAGAAACAGATAAACCAAATTTCTTTTATTTAAATTATAAAAAGGTAGAGCCAGATAACAACCGAAAACACGTAAGAAACTTATAAACTCAACCAAGGATGCGTGCCAGAAACATAACAACAAATAAGAAATGCACATATAAGCAGGACAATAGTTATGTACCACAAGTTTACACAATGGTATGAAATAAAATGAAGTGAGATGAAATGAGATGAAATATGATGCGAAGGGTCACATGTGCCCGTAATCCCATCCCGAAGCGGAATACTCCTGCATTCGAGGGGAATCCAATCTGATAACCAACTGGAGCGGAATACTCCTGCTCCTGGGGCGGAATACTCCTGCACCCGATATAATATAAACCAGAGGCGGAATACTCCTGCACTCTCCTGGGGCGGAATACTCCTGCACCCGATATAATGTAAAGCTGAGGCGGAATACTCCTGCACTCAATATCTGACATAAGAGCGGAATACTCCTGCTCTTGGGGCGGAATCCTCCTACCCTCAATGTGATACAATGGAGCGGAATACTCCTGCTCTTGGGGCGGAATCCTCCTACCCTCAATGTGATACAATGGAGCGGAATACTCCTGCTCCGAGGGCGGAATCCTCCTACCCTCAATATGATGCAATGGAGCGGAATCCTCCTGCTCCGAGGGCGGAATCCTCCTACCCTCAATATGATGCAATGGAGCGGAATCCTCCTGCTCCGAGGGCGGAATCCTCCTACCCTTAATATGATGCAATGATAACCCTTCACCGGCGCGGGACTCTCATCGACTGCCGGGAAGTATATGTCAACTCATAACCAGAGTGCAATGCTCAGATCCTTAATGCAATACCAACAACAGAACATAATATATAATATAGAATGTAAATCCAAAGCTAAGGCGTAATGAGTACGCCTATCGGCAGCTACACACGTAAGGAACACGTGGTAGAAAATCCACGAGGCCAGGTGCCTCCAAAGAAATGGATATAAACACTTACCTTATTACAACGTTAGTACATCCACTCAATAACCGCTAGTCCTTTGGTTTCATTGCCAAACGATCCCACTCTATTCAATAAGCAGAAAAATATATCAAATTAGGCTAAAGGCTTCATTCCTCACATCTATGGGCAACATATGAATGTAATTTATTTAGGGTTTGGTCATGTGACCTTAAACCCTGTATATAGGCCTGGCCTGCGTATTGCGTATGCGAATAGGGTATCAGGTTCCTACCCGGATTGCCCTAAGATGTGAGGAATGAAGCCTTTAGCCTAATTTGATATATTTTTCTGCTTATTGAATAGAGTGGGATCGTTTGGCAATGAAACCAAAGGATAAAGCTGTTGTTGATTAACAATGCCAACTTTTGGAAGAGGTAAGTGTTTATATCCATTTCTTTGGAGGCACCTGGCCTCGTGGATTTTCTACAACGTGTTCCTTACGTATGTAGCTGCCGATAGGCGTACTCATTACGCCTTATCTTTGGATTTACATTTTATACGGATATGTTATGTCCTGTTATTGGTAGTGCATTGAGGATCTGAGCATGGTACTTTGGTTGTGAGTTGACATACACTTCCCGGCTGTCGACGAGAGTCCCGCGCCGGTGAAGGGTTATTATTGCACCATATTGCATTCATATGCATTACACTGCATCATATTGAGGGTAGGAGGATTCCGCCCTCGGAGCAGGAGGATTCCGCTCCATTGCATCATATTGAGGGTAGGAGGATTCCGCCCTCGGAGCAGGAGGATTCCGCTCCATTGCATCATATTGAGGGTAGGAGGATTCCGCCCTCGGAGCAGGAGGATTCCGCTCCATCTATTTGGCACATGTGACACCATTGCATCATACTGCATTCATCCCATTTCATTGCACCGCGTGCTGACTATTGTGTGACTATCATGTTGTGTTTTGTGTATGCGGTATGTATACCATATTGTGGACATATTTCAGTTTGCCTATGTATTCCTGGCTCGTATTCTGAGTTGCGGGGATCGGGTTGCACGCCGCAACGGTATGAATATATGGATCGGGTTGCACGCCGCAACAAGATGTATTTCTGATTGTTGATACGTTCGGGATACCTATATGTTCTGGCTATCTTACGTTCCTGGATTTAAATGAATTTGTGATTCCATACCAACTGACACGACCCGGAATCCGGTTAGGCCGTGCGGGCACCCGACATCCTTCCCTAGACCCGTCGGGCGAACCCTTATCAATTAAATCAGGAAAACAAATATAATTCAAAAATACAAACATAATGATATCTCTAATCTGTAAAAAAAAAAAAAGAAATTACAGCTGATTACCCACATACTAGGTTTAGGGCTATCCAGACTAGACATCTAAGAGTACAAAAGAAGACAGATACCTCCTGAAGGGAGCAAAATGCAGCTGAAATAATAAACAATAAACTGGTGGCCATCCGGAATAAAAGCTGGCTCACCCTAACAGCTGAAGTCGTCTTCGCTCCTTCACAACGTGCCGAACTCAATCCTGGAGCGAACCTGCCGAAACGAAATAGATAGACAAAAACAAACAACAAACAAGGGTGAGTCAAAAGGACTCAATAAGTGGGGCAGACTAGACACCTCAAGTAATAGGATAGCTAGCCAGGGAGAAGAAACAGATAAACAAAATTCCTCTTATTTAAATTAGGAAAAGGCAGAGCCAATTAATAACTAGAAACACGTATGGAATCACAAACTCATTAAAACCAGGAACGTAAGATAGCCAGAACATATAGGTATCCCGAACATATCAACAATCAGAAATACTTCCTGTTGCGGCGTGCAACCCGATCCATATATTCATCCTGTCGCGGCGTGCAACCCGATCCATATATTTATACCGTTGCGTCGTACAACTTGATCCCCGCAACCCAGAATACAAGCCAGAAATATATAGGCAAACTGAAATATGTCCACAATATGGTATACATACCGCATACACAAAACACAGCATGATAGTCACACAATAGTCAGCACGCGATGCAATGAAATGGGATGAATGCAGTATGATGTAATGGTGTCACATGTGCCAAATAGATGGAGCGGAATCCTCCTGCTCCGAGGGCGGAATCCTCCTACCCTGAATATGATGCAATGGAACGGAATCCTCCTGCTCCGAGGGCGGAATCCTCCTACCCTCAATATGATGCAATGGAGCGGAATCCTCCTGCTCCGAGGGCGGAATCCTCCTACCCTCAATATGATGCAATGGAGCGGAATCCTCCTGCTCCGAGGGCGGAATCCTCCTACCCTCAATATGATGCAATGGAGCGGAATCCTCCTGCTCCGAGGGCGGAATCCTCCTACCCTCAATATGATGCAATGTGCATACGAATGCAACATGATGCAATAATAACCCATCACCAGCGCGGGACTCTCATCGACAGCTGGAAAGTATATACCAACTCACAACCAAAGTACAACCCGATCCATATATTCATCCTGTCGCGGCGTGCAACCCGATCCATATATTTATACCGTTGCGTCGTACAACTTGATCCCCGCAACCCAGAATACAAGCAAAAAATATATAGGCAAACTGAAATATGTCCACAATATGGTATACATACCGCATACACAAAATACAGCATGATAGTCACACAATAGTCAGCACGCGATGCAATGAAATGGGATGAATGCAGTATGATGCAATGGTGTCACATGTGCCAAATAGATGGAGCGGAATCCTCCTGCTCCGAGGGCGGAATCCTCCTACCCTCAATATGATGCAATGGAGAGGAATCCTCCTGCTCCGAGGGCGGAATCCTCCTACCCTCAATATGATGCAATGGAGCGGAATCCTCCTGCTCCGAGGGCGGAATCCTCCTACATTTCTTTGGAGGCCCTTGGCCTCGTGGATTTTCTACCACGTGTTTCCTTACGTGTGTAGCTGCCGATAGGCGTACTCATTACGCCTTAGCTTTGAATTTACATTGTATATTATATGTTATGCCCTGTAGTTGGTATTGTATTGAACATATGAGCATTGCACTCTGGTTTTGAGCATTGCATATACTTCCCGGTTGGCGATGAGAGTCCCGCACCGGCGAAGGGTCATTATTGCATATACTTCCCGGTTGGCGATGAGAGTCCCGCACCGGCAAAGGGTCATTATTGCATATACTTCCCGGTTGGCGATGAGAGTCCCGCACCGGCGAAGGGTCATTATTGCATATACTTCCCGGTTGGCGATGAGAGTCCCGCACCGGTGAAGGGTCATCATTACATATACTTCCCGGTAATCGATGAGAGTCCCGAGCCGGTGAAGGGTCATTATTGCATATATCTCCTGGTAGACGATGAGAGTCCCGCGCCGGAGATAGGTATCAGACATATGTGACTGCATTGCATCATACCGCACTCATCCCATCTCATTGCACCGCATACTGACTATTGTGTGTATTGTGTTGTGTTTTATGTATGCGGTATGTATACTAGTTTGCCTATATATTTCTGGCTCGTATCCCGGGTTGCGGGAATCGAGCTGCACGCCGTAATGGTATAAATATATGGATCGGGTTGCACGCCGCAACAGGATGAATATATGGATCGGGTTGCACGCCGCAACAGGATATATTTCTGATTGTTGATGTGTTCGGGATACCTATATGTTTTGGTTATCTTACGTTCCTGGTTGTTAATGAGTTTGTCATCCCATACGTGTTTCTAGTTATTATCTGGCTCTGCGTTTTTATAATTTAAATAAGAGGAATTTTGTTTATCTGTTTCTCCTCCCTGGCTAGCTATCCTATTCTTTGAGGTGGCTAGTCTGCCCCACTTATTGAGTCCTTTTGACTCACCCTTGTTTGTTTTTGTCTATTTATTTCGTTTCGGCAGGTTCGCTCCAGGATTGAATTCGTCACGTTGTGATGGAGCGAAGACGACTTCAGCTGTCAGGGTGAGCCAGCTTTTATTCCGGATGGCCACCAGTTTTATGTTTATTATTTCACTTGCATTTTGCTCCCTTCAGGAGGTATCTGTCTTCTTTTGTACTCTTAGATGTCTAGTCTGGATAGCCCTAAACCTAGCATGTTGGGTAGTCAGCTGTAATTTCTTTTGTACAGCTTAGAGGTATCAGTATGTCTGTAAATTTTTTTTAAAGTCTTGTTCTTATTTATGAATTGAATTATATTTATTTTCCTAACTTAATTGGTAAGGGTTCGCCCGACGGGTCTAGGGGAGGATGTCGGGTGCCCGCACGGCCTAGCCGGATTTCGGGTCGTGTCAGTTGGTATCAACTGACACGACCCAGAATCCGGCTAGGCCGTGCGGGCACCCGACATCCTCCCCTGGACCCGTCGGGCAAACCCTTACCAATTAAATTAGGAAAATAAATATAATAATTAATAAATCAGGACAACACTTAAAACAAAAACACAGACATACTGATACCTCTAGCTGTACAAAAGAAATTACAGCTGGCTACCCAACATACTAGGTTTAGGGCTATCCAGACAAGACATCTAAGAGTACAAAAGAAGACAGATACCTCCTGAAGGGAGCAAAATGCAATTGAAATAATAACCAATAAAATGGTGGCCATCCGGAATAAAAGCTGGCTCACCCTGACAGCTGAAGTCGTCTTCGCTCCTACACAACGTGGCGAACTCAATCCTGGAGCAAACCTGCCGGAACGAAATAGATAGACAAGAAACAAACAACAAACAAGGGTGAGTCAAAAGGACTCAATAAGTGGGGCAGACTAGCCACCTCAAAGAATAGGATAGCTAGCCGGGGAGAAGAAACAGATAAACAAAATTCCTCTTATTTAAATTATAAAAACGCAGAGCCAGATAATAACTAGAAACACGTATGAGATGATAAACTCATTAACAACCAGGAACGTAAGATAACCAAAACATATAGGTATCCCGAACACATCAACAATCAGAAATATATCTTGTTGCAGCATGCAACTCGATCCATATATTCATCCTGTTGCGGCGTGCAACCCGATCCATAGATTTATACCATTGCGGCGTGCAACCCGTCCCATATATTTATACCGCTGCAACGTGCAACCCGATCCATATATTTATACCGTTGCGACGTGCAACCCGATCCATATATTTATACTGTAGCGGTGTGCAACCCGATCCTCGCAGCTCAAAATACAAGCCAGAAATATATAGGCAAATAAGCAATGCACGTAGAAGCTGAACATCAGTTATGTACCACAAGTCTACACAATGGTATGAAATGAAATGGAATGAATGAATAAAATGATATGAAATGAAATGAAATATGATGCAAAGGGTCACATGTGCCCGTAATCCCATCCCGAAGCGGAATACTCCTGCATTCGAGGGGAATCCAATCTGATAACCAACTGGAGCGGAATACTCCTGTTCCTGGGGCGGAATACTCCTGCACCCGATATGATATGCAATGTAATGCATATGAATGCAATGTGATGCAACAATAACCCTTCTACTTATAAATGTAATTTATTTAGGGTTTGGTTATGTGACCATAAACCCTGTTCATAGGCCTGGCCTGCGTATTGCGTATGCGAATAGGGTATCAGGTTCCTACCTGGATTGCCCTAAGATGTGAGGAATGAAGCCTTTAGTCTAATGTGATATATTTTTCTGCTTATTGAACATAGTGGGATCGTTTGGCAATGGAACCAAAGGATAAAAGCGGTTATTGATTAGCAATGCTAACTTTTGGAAGAGGTAAGTGTTTATATCCATTTCTTTGGAGGCACCTGGCCTCGGGGATTTTCTACCACGTGTTCCTTACGTGTGTAGCTGCCGATAGGCGTATTCATTACGCCTTAGCTTTGGATTTATATTCTATATTATATATTATGTCCTGCTATTGGTATTGCATTGAGGATCTGAGCATGGTACTTTGGCTGTGAGTTGGTATCTACTTCCCGGCTGTCGATGAGAGTCCCGCACCGGTGAAGGGTTATTATTACATCACATTGCATTCATATGCATTATATGTCATTCATATGCATTACATTGCATATCATATTGGGAGCAGGAGTATTCCGCCCCAGGAGCAGGAGTATTCCGCTCCATTGTATCATATTGAGGGTAGGAGTATTCCGCCCCAGGAGCAGGAGGATTCCGCTCCATTGTATCATATTGAGGGTAGGAGGATTCCGCCCCAAGAGCAGGAGTATTCCGCTCTTATGTCAGATATTGAGTGCAGGAGTATTCCGCCTCTGGTTTACATTATATCGGGTGCAGGAGTATTCCGCCCCAGGAGAGTGCAGGAGTATTCCGCCTCTGGTTTATATTATATCGGGTGCAGGAGTATTCCGCCCCAGGAGCAGGAGTATTCCGCTCCAGTTGGTTATCAGATTGGATTCCCCTCGAATGCAGGAGTATTCCGCTTCGGGATGGGATTACGGGCACATGTGACCCTTTGCATCATTTCATTTCATCTCATTTCATTTCATCTCATCTCATACCATTGTGTAGACTTGTGGTACATAACTACTGTTCTGCTTATATGTGCATTGCTTATTACTGACACGACCCAAAATTCGGTTAGGCCGTGCGGGCACCCGACATCCTCCCCTAGACCCGTCGGGCGAACCCTTACCAATTAAATTAGGAAAATAAATATAAATCCAACTAATAAATAAGAACAAGACTAAAAAAAAAACACAGACATACTGATACCTCTAAGCTGTACAAAAGAAATTACAGCTGACTACCCAACATACTAGGTTTAGAGCTATCCAGACTAGACATCTAAGAGTACAAAAGAAGACAAATACCTCCTGAAGGGAGCAAAATGCAACTGAAATAATAACCAATAAACTGGTGGCCATCCGAAATAAAAGCTGGCTCACCCTGACAGCTGAAGTCGTCTTCGCTCCTTCGCAACGTGGCAAACTCAATCCTGGAGCGAACCTGCCGAAACGAAATAGATAGACAAGAAACAAACAACAAACAAGGGTGAGTCAAAAGGACTCAATAAGTGGGGCAGACTAGCCATCTCAAAGAATAGGATAGCTAGCCAGGGAGAAAAGAAACAGATAAACAAAATTCCTCTTATTCAAATTATGAAAAGGCAAAGCCAAATAATAACTAGAAACACGTATGGAATCACAAATTCATTCAATCCAGGAACGTAAGATAGCCAGAACATATAGGTATCCCGAACGTATCAACAATCAGAAATACATCTTGTTGCGGCGTGCAACCCGATCCATATATTCATCCTGTTGCGGCGTGCAACCCGATCCATATATTCATACTGTCGCGGCGTGCAACCCGATCCATATATTTATACCGTTGCGGCATGCAACCCGATCCCCGCAACTCAGAATACGAGCCAGGAATACATAGGCAAACTGAAATATGTCCACAATATGGTATACATACCGCATACACAAAACACAGCATGATAGTCACACAATAGTCAGCACGCGGTGCAATGAAATGGGATGAATGCAGTATGATGCAATGGTGTCACATGTGCCAAATAGATGGAGCGGAATCCTCCTGCTCCGAGGGCGGAATCCTCCTACCCTCAATATGATGCAATGGAGCGGAATCCTCCTGCTCCGAGGGCGGAATCCTCCTACCCTCAATATGATGCAATGTAATGCATATGAATGCAATATGGTGCAATAATAACCCTTCACCGGCGCGGGACTCTCGTCGACAGCCGGGAAGTGTATGTCAACTCACAACCAAAGTACCATGCTCAGATCCTCAATGCACTACCAATAACAGGACATAACATATCCGTATAAAATGTAAATCCAAAGATAAGGCGTAATGAGTACGCCTATCGGCAGCTACATACGTAAGGAACACGTTGTAGAAAATCCACGAGGCCAGGTGCCTCCAAAGAAATGGATATAAACACTTACCTCTTCCAAAGTTAACACTGCTGCCCAACAACCGCTTTATTCTTTTGGATTCATTGCCAAACGATCTCACTGTGTTCAATGAGCAGAAAAATATATCAAATAGGGATAAAGGCTTCATTCGAGGGGAATCCAATCTGATAACCAACTGGAGCGGAATACTCCTGCTCCTGGGGCGGAATAATATAAACCAGAGGCGGAATACTCCTGCACTCTCTTGGGGCGGAATACTCCTGCACCCGATATAATACAATGGAGTGGAATACTCCTGCTCCTGGGGCGGAATACTCCTGCCCTCAATATGATACAATGGAGCGGAATACTCCTGCTCCTGGGGCGGAATACTCCTGCCCTCAATATGATATGCAATGTAATGCATATGAATGACATATAATGCATATGAGTGCAATGTTATGCAATAATAACCCTTCACCGGCGCGGGACTTTCATCGACAACCGGGAAGTAGATGCCAACTCACAGCCAGGGTACCATGCTCAGATCGTCATTGCAATACCAACAATAGGACATAACATATAATATACAATGTAAATCCAAAGCTAAGGCGTAATGAGTACGCCTATCGGCAGCTACACACGTAAGGAACACGTGGTAGAAAATCCACGAGGCCAGGTGCCTCCAAAGAAATGGATATAAACACTTACCGCTCCTGCACCCGATATAATATAAACCAGAGGCGGAATACTCCTGCACTCTCCTGGGGCGGAATACTCCTGCACCCGATATAATGTAAACCAGAGGCGGAATACTCCTGCACTCAATATCTGACATAAGAGCGGAATACTCCTGCTCTTGGGGCGGAATCCTCCTACCCTCAGTATGATACAATGGAGCGGAAGTATTCCGCTCCAGTTGGTTATCAGATTGGATTTCCCCTCGAATGCAGGAGTATTCCGCTTCGAGATGGGATGACGGGCACATGTGACCCTTTGCATCATATTTCATTTCATTTCATCTCATTTCATTCCATTCCATTCCATTTCATTTCATACCATTGTGTAGACTTGTGGTACATAACTGATGTTCAGCTTCTACGTGCATTGCTTATTTGCCTATATATTTTTGGCTTGTATTCTGAGCTGCGAGGATCGGGTTGCACACCGCTACAGTATAAATATATGAATCGGGTTGCACGTCGCAACGGTATAAATATATGGATTGGGTTGCACGTTGCAGCGGTATAAATATATGGATTGGGTTGCACGCCGCAACAGGATGAATATATGGATCGGGTTGCACGACGCAACATGATGTATTTCTAATTGCTGATGTGTTCGGGATACCTATATGTTTTGGTTATCTTACGTTCCTGGTTGTTGATGAGTTTATGGTTTCATACATGTTTTCGGTTGTTATCTGGCTCTGCCTTTTCATAATTTAAATAAAAGGAATTTTGTTTATCTATTTCTTTTCTCCCTGGCTAGTTATCCTATTCTTTGAGGTGGCTAGTCTGCCCCACTTATTGAGTCCTTTTGACTCACCCTTGTTTGTTGTTTGTTTCTTGTCTATCTATTTCGTTTCGGCAGGTTCGCTCCAGGATTGAGTTCGCCACGTTGTGAAGGAGCCAAGACGACTTCAGCTGTCAGGGTGAGACAGCTTTTATTCCGGATGGCCACCAGTTTATTGGTTATTATTTTAGTTGCATTTTGCTCCCTTCAGGAGGTATTTGTCTTCTTTTGTACTCTTAGATGTCTAGTCTGGATAACCCTAAACCTAGTATGTTGGGTAGTGAGCTGTAATTTCTTTTGTACAGCTTAGAGGTATCAGTATGTATGTATTTTGGTTTTAAGTCTTGTCCTTATTTGTGAATTGTTATATTTATTTTCCTGATTTAATTGGTAAGGGTTCGCCCGACGGGTCTAGGGGAGGATGTCGGGTGCCCGCACGGCCTAACCAGATTCCGGGTCGTGTCAGTTGCTATAGTTTAAAGGGTCAAATGGACCCCGATAATGAAATTGATTATGTATTCGTGCTCAGTGAGTTATGGGCAACATATAAATATAATTTATTTGGAATTTGGTTATGTGGCCTTAAACCCTGTATATAGGCCTGGCCTGTGTATTGCGTATGCGAATAGGGTATCTACCAATTGACACGACCCGGAATCCGGTTAGGCCGTGCGGGCACCCGACATCCTCCCCTAGACCCGTCGGGCGAACCCTTATAAATTAAATCAGGAAAATAAATATAACAATTCGTAAATAAGGACAAGACTTAAAACCAAAACACAGACATACCGATACCTCTAAGCTGTACAACAGAAATTACAGCTGACTACCCAACATACTAGGTTTAGGGCTATCCAGACCAGACATCTAAGAGTACAAAAGAAGACAAATACCTCCTGAAGGGAGCAAACTGCGGCTGAAATGATAACCAATAAACTGGTGGCCATCCGAAATAAAAGCTGGCTCACCCTGACAGCTGAAGTCGTCTACGCTCCTTCACAACGCGGCGAACTCAATCCTGGAGCGAACCTGCCGAAACGAAATAGATAGACAAGAAACAAAAACAAACAAGGGTGAGTCAAAAGGACTCAATAAGTGGGGCAGACTAGCCACCTCAAGGAATAGGATAGCTAGCCAGGGAGAAGAAAAACAGATAAACTAAATCCATCTTATTTGAACTATGAACAGGCAGAGCCAGATAATAACTAGAAACACGTATGGAATCACAAACTCATTAACAACCAGTAACGTAAGATAGCCAGAACCTATAGGTATCCCGAACATATCAACAATCAGAAATACATCCTATTGCGGCGTGCAACCCGATCCATATATTCATACTGTCGCGGCGTGCAACCCTATCCACATATTTATACCGTTGCGGCGTGCAACCCGATCCCCGCAACTCAGAATACGAGCCAGAAATACGTAGGCAAACTGAAATATGTCCACTATATGGTATACATACCGCATACACAAAGCACAACACGATAGTCACACAATAGTCAGCACGAGGTGCAATGAAATGGGATGAATGCAGTATGATGCAATGGCGTCACATGTGCCAAATAGATGGAGCGGAATCCTCCTGCTCCGAGGGCGGAATCCTCCTACCCTCAATATGATGCAATAGAGCGGAATCCTCCTGCTCCGAGGGCGGAATCCTCCTACCCTCAATATGATGCAATGGAGCGGAATCCTCCTGCTCCGGGGGCGGAATACTCCTACCCTCAATATGATGCAATGGAGCGGAATCCTCCTTGATAATTTAAAGGGTCAAATGGACCCCGATAATGGAATTAATTATATATTCATACTCGGTGCATTATGGGCAACGTATAAATATAATTTATTTGGGGTTTGGTTATGTGACCTTAAACCCTATACGTAGGTCTGGCCTGCGTATTACGTATGCGAATAGGGTATCAGGTTCCTACCTGGATTGCCCTAAGATGTGAGGAATGAAGCCTTTAGCCTAATTTGATATATTTTTCTGCTTATTGAATAAAGTGGGATCGTTTGGCAATGAAACCAAAGGACAAGCGGTTATTGAGTGGATGTACTAACTTTGTAACAAGGTAAGTGTTTATATCCATTTCTTTGGAGGCACCTGGCCTCGTGGATTTTCCACCACGTGTTCCTTACGTGTGTAGCTGCCGATAGGCGTACTCATTACGCCTTAGCTTTGGATTTATATTTTATATTATATATTATATATTATGTCCTGTTATTGGTACTGCATTGAGAATCTGAGTATTGTACTTTGGTTGTGAGCTGGTATATACTTTCCAGCTGTCGATGAGAGTCCCGCGCTGGTGATGGGTTATTATTGCATCATGCTGCATTTGTATGCCCATTGCATCATATTGAGGGTAGGAGGATTCCGCCCTCGGAGCAGGAGGATTCCGCTCCATTGCATCATATTGAGGGTAGGAGGATTCCGCCCTCGGAGCAGGAGGATTCCGCTCCATTGCATCATATTGAGGGTAGGAGGATTCCGCCCTCGGAGCAGGAGGATTCCGCTCCATTGCATCATATTGAGGGCAGGAGGATTCCGCCCACAGAGCAGGAGGATTCTGCTCCATCTATTTGGCACATGTGACACCATTGCATCATACTGCATTCATCCCATTTCATTGCACTGCGTGCTGACTATTGTGTGACTATCGTGTTGTGTCTTATATATGCGGTATATATACCGTATCTCAGTTTGCCTATATATTTCTGGCTCGTATCCCGGGTTGCACATCGCGACAATATAAGTACATGGATCGGATCGGGTTGCACGCCGCAACAGTATAAATATTCGGATCGGGTTGCACGCGTTACAGTATAAATATACGAATCTGGTTGCACGCCGCAACATGATGTATTTCTGATTGTCGACATGTTCAGGATATCTATATGTTCTGTCTACCTTATGTCCCTGGCTGTTTATGATTCCATACGTGGTTTCAGTTATTATTTGGCTTTGCCTGTTTATAGTTCAAATAAAATGGATTTAGTTTATCTGTTTTTTCTTCTCCCTGGCTAGCTATCCTATTCTTTGAGGTGGCTAGTCTGCCCCACTTATTGAGTCCTTTTGACTCACCCTTGTTTGTTGTTTGTTTCTTGTTTATCTATTTCGTTTCGGCAGGTTCGCTCCAGGATTGAGTTCGTCACGTTGTGAAGGAGGGAAGACGACTTCAGCTGTCAGGGTGAGCCAGCTTTTATTCCGGATGGCCACCAGTTTATGGGTTGTTATTTCAGTTGCATTTTGCTCCCTTCAGGAGGTATCGGTCTTCTTTTGTACTCTTAGATGTCTAGTCTGGATAGCCCTAAACCTTGTATGTTGGGTAGTCAGTTGTAATTTCTTTTGTACAGCTTAGAGGTATCAGTATGTCTGTTTTTTTAGGTCTTGTCCTTATTTATGAATTATTATAATTATTTTCCTAATTTAATTGGTAAGGGTTCGCCCGATGGGTCTGGGGGAGGATGTCGGGTGCCCGCACGGCCTAACCGGATTCCGGGTCGTGTCAGTTGCTATCAGGTTCCTACCCGGATTGCCCTAAGATGTGAGGAATGAAGCCTTTAGCCTAATTTGATATATTTTTCTGCTTATTGAATAGAGTGGGATCGTTTGGCAATGAAACCAAAGGATAAAGCTGTTGTTGATTAACAATGCCAACTTTTGGAAGAGGTAAGTGTTTATATCCATTTCTTTGGAGGCACCTGGCCTCGTGGATTTTCTACAACGTGTTCCTTACGTATGTAGCTGCCGATAGGCGTACTCATTACGCCTTATCTTTGGATTTACATTTTATACGGATATGTTATGTCCTGTTATTGGTAGTGCATTGAGGATCTGAGCATGGTACTTTGGTTGTGAGTTGACATACACTTCCCGGCTGTCGACGAGAGTCCCGCGCCGGTGAAGGGTTATTATTGCACCATATTGCATTCATATGCATTACACTGCATCATATTGAGGGTAGGAGGATTCCGCCCTCGGAGCAGGAGGATTCCGCTCCATTGCATCATATTGAGGGTAGGAGGATTCCGCCCTCGGAGCAGGAGGATTCCGCTCCATTGCATCATATTGAGGGTAGGAGGATTCCGCCCTCGGAGCAGGAGGATTCCGCTCCATTGCATCATATTGAGGGTAGGAGGATTCCGCCCTCGGAGCAGGAGGATTCCGCTCCATCTATTTGGCACATGTGACACCATTGCATCATACTGCATTCATCCCATTTCATTGCACCGCGTGCTGACTATTGTGTGACTATCATGCTGTGTTTTGTGTATGCGGTATGTATACCATATTGTGGACATATTTCAGTTTGCCTATGTATTCCTGGCTCGTATTCTGAGTTGCGGGGATCGGGTTGCACGCCGCAACGGTATAAATATATGGATCGGGTTGCACGCCGCGACAGTATGAATATATGGATCGGGTTGCACGCCGCAACAGGATGAATATATGGATCGGGTTGCACGCCGCAACAAGATGTATTTCTGATTGTTGATACGTTCGGGATACCTATATGTTCTGGCTATCTTACGTTCCTGGATTTAAATGAATTTGTGATTCCATACGTGTTTCTAGTTATTATTTGGCTTTGCCTTTTCATAATTTGAATAAGAGGAATTTTGTTTATCTGTTTCTTTTCTCCCTGGCTAGCTATCCTATTCTTTGAGATGGCTAGTCTGCCCCACTTATTGAGTCCTTTTGACTCACCCTTGTTTGTTGTTTGTTTCTTGTCTATCTATTTCGTTTCGGCAGGTTCGCTCCAGGATTGAGTTCGCCGCGTTGTTCAGGAGCGAAGACGACTTCATCTGTCAGGGTGAGCCAGATTTATTCCGGATGGCCACCACTTTATTGTTCATTATTTCAGTTGCATTTTGCTCCCTTCAGGAGGTATCTGTCTTCTTTTGTACTCTTAGATGTCTGGTCTGGATAACCCTAAACCTAGTATGTTGGGTAGTCAGCTGTAATTTCTTTTGTACAGCTTAGAGGTATCAGTATGTCTGTATATTTTTTTAAGTCTTGTCCTTATTTATGAATTATTATATTTATTTTCCTAATTTAATTGGTAAGGGTTCGCCCGACGGGTCCAGGGAAGGATGTCGGGTGCCCGCACGGCCTAGCCGGATTCCGGGTCGTGTCAGTATCTCACCGTATATGCACCGTATCTAACTATTTCTATACTGTTTCTGCCTTGTTTCAACTGTTTCTGCAGCGCTGTATCTAACAGCTTCTGCACCGTTTCTACCGTTTCTGCAGCACTGTATCTAACAGTTTCTGCACCGTTTCTACTGTTTCTGCAGCACTGTATCTAAGTTTCTGTACCGTATCTTAACTGTATCTCACTGTATCTATGCTATTTCAGCACTGTTTCAGATTATTTCAACACCATATCTAACTATTTTTTGACTGTATCAAGCTGTTTCTTGATTGTTTCAGTATTGTTTCATCCCGTTTGTCCATTGTTTCTCACTGCTTCTAAGCTATTTTCACCTTGTTAGCATTATTTCATATTATTTTTTATATTTTATTTCGAAATTTTTCACAAGCGGTTTTAGACTGTATCATATCGTTTTATCACCATTTCAGACTATTTCTGTGTTTCAGAATGTATCATAGTGTTAATGCCGTTTTGAGACTGTATCATATTGTTTTACTGTCGTTTTAGATTGTTTCAATACCGTGTCAGACTGTATCATAGTGTTTCAATACCGTTTCAGACTGTTTCAACATCGTTTTAGACCGTTTCAACTCTGTTTCAAACTGTGTTATTGTGTTTCAATACCATTTCAGATTGTTTCAACTCCGTTTTAGACCGTTTCAACCTATTTAAGACTGTTTCAACATCGTTTTAAAGTGAGTTTCTCCTTTTAGATCAAAATATATGAAAAGTTGGACCCACCCCCAAATCTGTATGAGCGTTGCAACAGAGACACCGACAACTTCCAACTTCAATATGATCTGAGCAAATAGATAGAGACAACTCCAAACTTCAACATGACAGAGTGTATAAAAGGAAGGAACAATCTACCTCCATTAACTGCTATAATAGTCAATCCATCACTAGTGCTTTCCAAATCCAGTCGTGATTACAGGTCTATTGCTTAATTTTGCAGCGATTGAAAATGCTCAAAATTAAGCAATAAACCATATGTTTGAGAGATCAGCTATGGCTAAACACAAACCCACTTGACAGAAACCTAGTATTCGACTATTTTGCTTTATCCCCTTTCTAAAGCAAGCTGAGTTTCAATTTCATATCTAAATTAATTTTCTTTCTCATTTTGCTGCGATTCATACAACTCCGCCACTGTTTTGGCCTAATCTACATCAAAGAGAGCCTTTTTAAGGGTAATAGAAGTCGGATCTGGAAAGTAGGGGTCAAGACGAGTTTGGAAAGGTATACTTCAATATTTCCGGCGGCCAAGCAGCGGTGGCCGGCAGCGGAGCTGCTGCGGCAACTGGTGGTTTTCTCCCGGTGAGGCATGAGAAAGTTACAGAGGTTTGGAGTGCTTTGATGAGCTAATAGGGCAAATGTGAGCAAATGAGAAAAATAAACTTTTTATAGCTAGGGTTTGATGAATGTGCTACAACAAATATTGCTATGTGTTGTAAATAATAAAATATTTTTACTTTTTTTGTAATATAGGGTGAAATTTTGTGTGTGTATATATATATATATATACCCCAACTAATTAATGGCAACACCACACCCTTCAATTAAACTTTTCATATGGATATCTTACCTTGCCTTAAACAGACAAAACGTGTCTCCGGACTCTGGTAACTCAATGACTAAGCTAGCTGCAAATTACTTAAACCATTTTTTTTGGAAAAACAATTTAAAGTAATGAAATGTGCATATATATGCATATACGAGTAAATTTCATGGATAATAATCCAACTTTCATGTTTGTTACCCAAAGGTCACTATACTTTCTTATGTTACCCAAAAGTCATTCAACTTTTGTCTACATAAAAATAATTTTATCCAAAACCAACAAAACACACGTATGAAAAGTGACAACAACAACATCAACATCAACATACCAAGTATAATCCAACAAGTGGGGACTGGGGAGGGTGAGATGTACGCAGACCTTACCCCCACCAAAGTGGAGAGGTTAGTTTCCACGTCTGAAAAAGTGACGTGGAAGTTAAAAGAAAAGATTTGCTTAACTAGATTAGATTAAATCACTAATCCATAAGAAACATAAGACACGCCTCTAAACTCGACCTGAATTTTAATAACGCATAAGACCCGCCTATATCCTGAATAGAATATACTCAAAGCAGACTAAAATGGTAGGAAGTAGAAACTCATAAAGGATGTTTTTATATTTTTGTTTTAAATATTTTAATGGCACATAATATGTATTTTGTGATTCCCAACTTTGTTATGAAATGTTAAGATATTATAACATTTTCACTGTAAAAATTATGATTAGAAGTTGTTCTGATTGCAACCTTCTATTTAATAATTTGTTATTATTGAGTAGGATAGCATCAAAAAAGAAATACAAAATAATTATACCAATTACCTAGATAGCAAAATTAACAATAAAAAGAACAAAGAAGAAAAAATGAATAAAAAAGAAAGCTAAACCCGGTAATTTGAGGGTGTAAGATTTGTATGGATCAAGTAAATAAAAGAGTTTAATACATTAATCCTATTTAATCAAAATTATGTATTCTAGTGATGTCATTTTCAAGCGAGTATTAAGCTAGTTCCAGATAAAATTATTTTTGTGTAACTTTGACAAAAGTTGAATGACTTTTGGGTCATATGAAAGAACAGTGACCTTTGGGTAACAAACATGAAAGTTGGATGACCATCCATGGAATTTACTCATACATACACATACACTTATATACATGTTATATAAGATGTAGGAACCTTCATCAGAACTCGTAAAATCGATAAGAGAGTTTTATTGCGCTATATAGAGTGAGGTATTCATTTACCTCTATTATGACAGAGATCTCCCTGGCAGAAATTTGACACTAAATCTGAAAACTGGTTCAATATTATTATGTAGCAACTATGGCATACACATACTCCATATACCGTATTGTAATGTAGTTATAGTTTGAATTGGTTACACTGCAGTAATCAAGCATACAAGATACCTGGATGTAATTTTTATTTTTATTTTTTGGTTTACAGACATGATCAAAGTTATTGCAGACATGCAAGGTACTCTAGCAATTTTTTGGATGTAGAGCATGATCATGTAGTCTCTTGCGATTGATTTCTGCTACACATGCATTTGGAGACCATGATCCTTTTCACTTTCATCCACAAAAAAAATTGCAAGTAGGACACTTAGCTTGCACATCAAGTATTAGCTTTTGAATAAATGAGGGAAAAATTAATAGTACTTTCATAACTCCTTTTTATATGGTAAAGTAATTCATATGTAACATTGTTGGAGTTTCACTATTCACTCTATTAGATTATACATCTCTCTGGTGAAAATTATTCAAAGATTAACGCTCCAACTTGTTCACTCAATTTAAATGAAGTAAACAGTTTTAGTTCAGCTAAATGGAACTCTTGTTCTTAAATGAATTAATTAATATAATATGCGACAACTACAGTAGCACTTGGGGATGTAGCTCAGATGGTAGAGCGCTCGCTTAGCATGCGAGAGGTACGGGGATCGATACCCCGCATCTCCACTACCAATAATAGAATTGGAAGTTTTATTTTGTCTGGTTTATTTTTTCTTTTGTTCTACTTTTGTTTTTTGGTGTTAAGAATAGAAACTAGTATAACACTCGCGCGGAGAATATAAACTAAATTAATCACAGTAAATTTTTTTATTTATCTATTTGTAACAATACCGGCAAAAACTTGAACCAACATTGTAGAAGGACCAAAGCATTAACATAAAAGAAAAGAGTAAAATAACATTCAAACTAAATGTTAAATGTACTGCATGCTCTTTTCATTCAATAGGTGTTAACAAAGATGCATCTTGCAATAACTAAAATAACGAGCTGAGGTACATTCCATCTGTAGCTCTACCAACATAAATTCATTAGGTTGAAAAAGAAAATGCACTTGTCATAAGTCTAGCACTTGATAATTGGAATTTCTTTAGCCGGTAGTACCCTTTGCAACACCATAAAATTGTTGGCAATCAAAATATATTTGTAATTCCACTAGGTTGATTTCATTCTTGGACAAAGCATGAGCTACATAATTAACTTCTCTTAGGCAGTGATCAACTATGGGCTTCACCTTCAAGTTGTTTGTGTGTCCCTTTTCCAACATATCAGCTATTACCATAGCACCAAGTTTCAGATTACAATTTGAGTATTTATTCTGCAAACACTTTGTCAGAGTACACTTGAAATTCAATTCATGACTAAATTTGCATTCATTTCCACATTTCCTATCTCAAATTTTGCAACTCCATTAGTATTCATTACAAAATACAAATGCAAAGAATAATGTAATGCTTAAGTTTTAAAAGAGCTGAGGAAGAAGAAACAAATTCAAGAATAAAAGTGGAATCTTAAATTAAGATTTAACTAAGAAGTTTATTTTAAATAATCTTATTGAAATGAAGAAGTACGTCTCTGTACTATGGTTCAAAGCATCAAATTTGGTCGAGATAAAAACTATGTTCTTTGAAAAATAAAGTGCACAGCCTGGTACCTTCAATATACTGTAAGCTGAACACACTTTTGATAACAATAGTGCACAACCTGGTACCTTCAATATACTGTAATTTGAACACACTTTTGATAGCTAAAGTGCACAACCTGGTAACTTCAATATACTCTTCTCGGATATTCTTAATCACTTAAAAAAGCAGTAATCCAGTAAAAGTGAGATAGCAAGCAGGGATATAAAATGAGAAAGATTTAGCAAAATGGCAATGCAAAGATCTGAAGAGATTAATTTGATACAAAAATTGATAATACGAAGTACTAAAGATACATAACTTACAGTAAATAGGTTTTGGCCAAGCAAACAACCATTTTCTAGATCAACTATCTTGGATTATATCTTCACCAGTCATGGAAATGCCACAACGAAATGCTATTTGTATCTCTGATATATTAATTCTATCATTCAAAGTCAGATTTTTATGAAATCATATTGTCCCTGTGGATTTATGCTCCCTTGACAGTTCGCCTACTAAGCTAATTCATGCTGAAGTTTCAGACGTCAGTTATGCCAAGCTGCAGAGTTCTAGCGTTACATCAGGCAAGAGAATATGATAAGTTCTGAAGAAAAGTACAACGACACTCCATAACCAAATTGATAACAATCTCTATGTACACCATTTCATATAAACTTTGCACTAACAACTTAAAATAAACTTTAGTAAACATCAAACTATTTTCAAGAATATTAACTGAAACTATAGGCCCCAACTTTGTTACATACAACCAGTAGGACAACCTAATAAATTTCTCACACTTCATAGAATTATGAAAACCAGCCGCTAGGCTATAGCAAAGGTAAAATTCTCCATAGAATAACCTCTCATGCATCTAATCCACAGTCAGTATAGAAGCTTCAGTGTCAAAGTTAGCCTTCTCCAACTTTTGGTGAAGCTACCACACATGGCAGTCCACTTGATAATGTCAATAGGTATTTTCATTTGCAACGTCTAAGAATCCTTCACCATCTATGATATTTTGAAAGAGTTTGGATTTCAGCCTGTTAAAACATAATGTAAGCGCATATGTAAAATAAATTATTCAACTCACAATGGAGGTGCTCATATAATATTCCATTGAATGCATACTCAAAGACCAATATCCTTGGGAAGAGACTGCTCTCTCTGCTGTAACCTAGTAATTTTGCATAGTTTTGACGATTTATTCTAGCCAATTCTACTACCTATGTTTGTAAATCTATAGAAGTTAGAGAAATCCATAAAGGACGAAAGCTTTTGGTATTTTTATCGGACATGAGAGCTTAGGCATCGGGCATGTATTATGAGGAAAGAATAAGTCTCACATCTTTTTTGTAGATAAAGCTTTCAATAGGCTGCCCAGAGTTCTATGACACAAAGGAAAATTACAACAATTTCAAGTCCGCACCTTTCATGTTTCCTTTTTAGACCAAGTCGTCTGGTGAGGTCCAATAATGCTGCTAAAATCTTCAGAAGCTACCTCAAGTTTTTGTCTGCCATATCTAACTACATCTCAATATCTGTGTGATAATTATTTTCTATCAATAAAAATGTGAAGTCAATTTATCGCTTCTGAAATTGTAATATATGAAAAAAGAACTAAGGCAATAAAGACCCAAGTAATACTCATAATAAAAGGCAACTCTTAACTATAGATGCCAAATTAAACTTGCAAGGTAATTTACCTACATAAACTGTTATATGGTCATTCTTATTATTTGATTACTTCCGAGGGACGTTACTTGGAGTTTTGCTCATACACTTCCTAATGGCAGTTATAAGAGCCAGGAGGAGGAGAAAACCTACAATATCTCCAGTTACCACTTCTATAGCTAAAAGCCAAGTGGGTTTTAAAGCATCAGGATGAAATGTTCCTCCTTCAACAGGTCAATAGTTATAATTGATCTGCGCTTGATGGCTTTTCGCAGGTGGAATGCATTCTATAATGCAAAAGTTACAACAATTATTTCGGTCTTATAAAACTTGGTTAGTTTTGACTGTGACTTTTAAGGTAATGGGTGAACTTGGGGGAAGCCCATTAGGATATGCAATCAAAAGTAAGCATGACCAGCTTGAATACTTGCACATATAAATGAAGCATAAAAGATTCAAGGGGTTATCCATGATTCTGTGCAGCGGCAAGTGTAAGAGTTGTCACGTGAGACTGCTAGTGGCTTAATAGAAGCAGTCAAGCTAAACTACATACCATATAATGCAGTAGAATGCTGTCTTGAATTTTTTTAAGGCAATTTCCTTGAAAGCTAGACCTATAGCAGGAGCAACATAACATGCTTTGATAAATATTTTGAGTACAAAACTGCTTGTGGATCATAATTAATAACTATACTTTGGAAGGTACTCCAGAGAAGTATGGAAACAAAGAAGTCGAAGAAGAAATCAGCACCTCTCAGGAGAGACAAATGACAAAGACCAGTAGGTTTGGCAGTGGGACCATAAAAGAAGAATACGAAGAAACAAATTTTGAGACGAAATTAAAGGGTTTATATAGAACAATGAGAAGCTTTATCAATCACAGAAGGCTTTACTGATTTTTTGAGATAAAGATACAAAATATTTTGAACTCTTTAAAGCTTCCATCACGCTCATCTTTGTGAAGTTTGAAAGATTGCAGTTTCATGTGAAAGTTGTACATGTATTTCACCATCTACAGTTGCTATCAAAGGTTTATTCCCACTCGTATTACCATAAGTATAACATAACTTAGCATTAAGAGATCTTTGACTTACAGTGAATGAGTCATTACCTCATGGAAGGCCAATGCCTTTGAGAAGCCAATAATAAATGAATTCTCCCTTGATGCTACTGATGAAAGTTGATTGCAAGTCGGGCTTATGTCTAAGGAGATCTGACTTTTTTCATGAGGATGAGTAAAGCTGTTACAAATGTTGTGCCAGAATTTTGAAGTGACTTCAAGTATTAAACTGATTTAATCGATATGTACGTTGTACCTGGTCTTTGGATAAGATGTAGCTCAATAAGTCCTCTTTGCAGCGGAGAAATGGGATTGTGATTCGTACACTCCTTCCATTAGATATGATTTTTCCCATCAAGACGATCAAAGTTATGAAAATCCAAAATTCAAAATGCAGTACCAATTTTTTTTAAAAAAAACCATGTAAATCCTGGAGGAATTAGTACCTGATTTTCATATATGTTGTACTTGCTGAAGTCTTCTTTTAACAGTGTTGATGACTTGCAATTCGGATAAAGCTGCACAAACATATAAATTTTCTCGTTAAGATCGATGATAAAAAGCAAATTAATATGTAAATCTGAATTTACTTTGTATTTTAAAATATGCATGAAAAAATACAAGACTTTGACAGTAACCTTGTTTTTGATGCAGTATAGGAATCACAATTCGGCAGGAACTTAAAGTATGAACTGAGTGTGTCAAACTAAATTACGAAATACTTCTTTATAAACTACATTCCTAGCTTCATCAGTTAATTCTCCATCATCATCATACACTAAAATTTTCAGCCCTTTTCTAGTTGTCACGCGTGACAGAGCAACATATAGTTGTCCATGTGTAAATGCTGGTTTCTTCAAGAATATCCCCACATTAGACAATGATTGGCCTTGACTTTTGTTAATGGTCATGGCAAATGATACAACAACTGGAAATTGCCTTTTCTGGAACTTAAAAGGAACTCTAGCATCAGATGGAGTCAATGTCATTCTCGGGATAAACACATTTTCTCCGGCCATTTTACCCGATAATACCTTGGCTTCAATAACCCGATTTCCAAGTCTTGTGATGATCAATCTTGTGCCATTACACAATCCTGATGACTGATCTATATTTTTCAATAACATTATAGGAACACCAACTTTCAAACTTATAGAGTGATTTGAAATTCCTGAACATTTAATACTATTCAAGAATTCAGGTGTATGTATATGGTCCAAAGCTGTGAAAGAATGATCAGACATACAAATTGTATAAGAACTCAAATATGTTTTCTCTGGATTGTTATTGAGTGACACCATATAATCATTGACTGATTCCACCATGTCCAAAGTGGGTGCAAGAATTGCTCTTTGTTGTAGGTAATCAATGTCATTGGAGTGGTATAAAAAATCGGGATATGTACTTTGTACAATTGCGGATATCGGATCATCACAATTACTAATAAGAATATCATCGGGGATTTTAACCTTTTCTACGCCATCTATAGAACATCAAATCCTTCCATCGCCAATTGCCAAAATCCAATCAGAAAATTCTTTTAATTCATTTGAATGTGCACCCTAGTGGTTTCCTTGCAATCTCATGTTCCTTGCTAGCTTTAGGACTTGACAGTAGGACCATAAATTTGAAGAGTTTATAGTAGCATTGACAATATCTTGCCTGGTACCTTTCACGATGACAGGTAAAATTTGTCTGAAGTCACCACCAAGAACAACTGTCTTACCTCCAAATGGTCGATTTAAGCTAGATGCATCTTTAAATCTAAGAATATCTCTGAGAGTACGATCAAGAGCTTCAAAACAGTATCTATGCATCATTGGCACCTCATCCCAAATAATCAACTTTATCTTGATAATAAGATTTGCCAGAGGACTACCTTGCTTTATATTGCATGTTGAATCTTCATTGGGAGTAAGAGGAATTGCAAATCTCGAATGAGCCGTTCGACCTCCTGGTAATAAAAGAGATGCAATACCGCTTGATGCAACAGTTAAGACAATATCTCCTCTAGATCGAAGCATTGAAGATAGAGTCCTCCAAATAAATGTCTTCCGTGTTCCTCCATGACCATACAAAAAAAATAATCCACCTTTGTCTTCATCCACAGCTGAGATGATTCTGTCATAAACACATTTTTGTTCAGTTGTCAAGTTCTTTAATAATTGTTGATGTTCCTCTAACAAAGAGCGTCGATCATACTGCAACTCATCAAGGATTAATCGGTTACTACTTTCAACTTCATCCTCATTGTATAAGACTCTTGGCATTGTTGGAAAATCTAAAAAACTTTTTCCGCATCCTTTTAAAATTCTTTCTAACTTTGCAAGCAACGATTTCTAAGTTCATCATCTGCTAGCTCTGCCACTGTAAGAGCATAATATTTTAGAATTTCAGTAGTAATATATAAAATCAAAGTCACTTAATCATACATATTATTATTGTGTTTACTGGAAAGAAGTCAACGCACAGGAAGTTTAGCACAGATAAGCTTTATTAAGATGGAATCAGCTAATATTTTTTTCTTAATAAAGTTTTTACTTTTAGCATCACAGAGACGTTCGATAATGGCATCTTCATACTTGAATAGTCTATAATGGCTGGTGACGTGCAACATGTCATAATGAGGTTCATCATTTTTATTTTTTCTTAGTCTTTTCTCAAAGTCACAAGCAATAAAATCAATACCTCATGTCTAATGTCGTCACCACAAGCATTTTGTTTTAAGTTGAAGACATTACTGTATTTAGCTGCACCTTTTAGCCCAAAGTACTGATAAAATGAACAAAGGTGCAGATAATTTGTGATGTTTCTTCAATTCAGTTGTTTAATGAATCTATTATATTCTAATTAAATGAGAGTGAAATTGGTGGTGGCAAAGACTTCTTAAACCTTTAGCTATTAGATTTTATATGTAATTATACACCTTTTCTTTTCCAGCATAGGTATAGTAAATCAACAGGTTAATGTCAATCTGCTAGTTTTATTTACATCAAATTTTTAGTTTTCATAAATCTGTAAAGTTAATTCTTAAAATCATAGGCATACTGATGTTATGTCAACAAAAAGTTCAAATCATAATGTGAAAATAGAAATTTTACTTTAGTACCTGGATTATTAAATAGAACTCGTTCTTCATATAGGATATCTTCAGACAATAATTGCCACGTTTCTTGCCAAACCTTTTCCGGCCTTGACATTGAATTGGACAGCAAGAGCATCGCAAATAATTGCCTAAGATAGGACGGAATTCCCCAGTTACTTGCCTCTTTTATGGCAACCACATATTCTTTGTCATCATTCAATAATCCAAGTGCATAACATGCATCTCTAAACGTTGGATGGACATAGTTGCCGATTTTTCTAAGATCCTCATAGCGCCTTGGACCTTTAACAACATTCAATAGTAATCTGAGGTAATATAGCTCGCCAGTTCCAGGAGGAACAAAGAAAATCCTTCTAATGGAAAATGTCGATATTTTTCTTCTCTGCCATTTTTTCGGATCTTTTTTCCATACAAACTTAAGAGGAAATTCTGCATATGTTAATTCTCTTGTTTCAGGAAACTCGTTATTTGCTTTGAACCAACTAAGAAACTGTGATTCCTTTACACGGGGCCTATTAGCAACTTCATCAATCGGATCATCATCAGACCATACGACTCTTTGTTCATTTTTAAGATGAAATGATAGTCTTTCCACAGAAGGTTCTTTATGATGAATTGGAAATTTGAATATTCTCCAAGCAGCTTCACAAGATGATATATATCGACAATCATAATACATGTTGATTTCATCAACATTTGATGAACCATCCTCATGCACACTTTGAGAAAATACAGCGGTGACACGATCATGTCCCTTATTAACATACTTAAATAAGTACTTAATGGATCTTGACTGATTGCACCATTCTACATTAATATGAGCACCGTACTTTAATAATAAGAATCGGTTGTGCGGCACAACAAACCTGTTATCCAAGTCAATACCACTCTTTGTGATAGTTCTGCCATCATCCCTTCTTCCATAAACAGGATATCCTTCTTCATCGATTGTTGTTGAATCAACAAACTTTTTAGGAAAGTGCTTTGTACATCTTCCGTTTTGCATACATGGAGAAGATTTTTTAGCAGAGCCACATGGACCATGTAACATGAAATTTTGCACAGCCTTATAGTAATGAGGGTCAACCGACTCATCTGGTATTTCCGCTGAAATAATCTTATCAATATCCGCAGTAGTTGAAAATTTATTATGCTCATGAAGAAAAAGCAAAATGTGAGCATGAGGCAATCCTCTTTTTTGGAACTCAATTGTATATACCACTGCATAAAAAAAATATTTTACCAGATAATAAATATTTTTCATGTGAAATAATAGGAGTATTTTAAAATTTTAATAGAATTTATTATAGCTACCTGCTTTTACTGCTCCAAACACTTGGTTGTCACGCAGGTCCTTTATTAAATGATCCAGTTTGACTTTAAAAACCCTACATAAAATGCCTGGCCAATCCTCTGGATTTAATCCCCTACTCTTTACAAATCTACAAATCTCGGGCCACTTTGGGTTGCAAGTAAAAGTAATAAAAAGATCAGGGTACCCGGCCCATTTGCAATCGCCATAACATCCTGATAATTTTGAATCATGTATCGTGCACCCCCTACAATATTAGATGGTACAATTATTCTTTGCCCAAGAGAAAAAGGATCTCTCTCTCCATGTAAAATAGCATCTTCCAACCCTTTATACATGTCAGCTCTCAACTTCTTCTGATGAGTTCTAATATACTTCATTCTGGAAGATTCAATCATTGTAAATGCATCAACTAAGAATTGTTGAAACAATCTTCCAGAAAATACTATTGTCGGAACATCATCCTTCCTTTCTTGAATTATGTAAGCAAAATATTCTCGCATGCTTACAAATTTCCTTCCTTTTGATCTTTCGGCACCATTAAAAGAAATATCCTCTCTATACCCATCTTCACCATACGGAAAAAGTAAAGGATATTGTAGACCTAAATAGACAGCATTCAATTCATTAATTCTTTGCAGTTGTCCAGTTTGTGTTTCAATAATGATATCTCGCTCACCCGCATTTACTTCAAAATCACCAACCACTAAAGCAGCTACTTTAGAAACCGTTGGTAAGTTGTACCTTTTTCCATCAGTATTTCTTTTCCCAATCAATCTTAGTCTAACGTTGGAGCTGCTTTCTTCTTTAAATCGATCCCTGACCATTCTGAATGTCTTTGCCAAAACATTGTTATCATCAAGCATTTGCTTCAGGTCAGCAACAATTTCTGCATGAAGTTTCTTTACATTCTGACCACGGCTGCGAAAAGAAGATACACATAATTAATATATATTGTCTAAGGTTGTGAAATATTATTTACCTATTAATATATTATTAATTCTGAATGGTTAATTACCAACCTGACGGCATGAATTCTATTATTTACTTCATTTTCTGTATCACAAATATATAATTGCACAAACTTTGGGTTGGCTCCCTCGGGAGCCAATATACTTCCAATCTGATGGTAATTCTGGCCAAGCAATTTGAATGTTCGTGGACCATGTGCTTGATTGATCGAGACATCAATTTTTCCACCCATTGATGAAAATGAGAACATAGAGTTATAAATCGTAATATTTTCTCGAAAATATTTACTCTTAGGACCTGAGAGAAATAAGAGTTAGGGACTGTAAATTGGACAATGAAACATGGATGGTCATATATAATAATAAAATTAAATTTGTTGTTTCATCAAACCTGATTCGAACAACAATTGTTTTAAAATTTCAGGAGGCTCTTTTGGTTTGGGCAGCTTTATCTTTCCATCACCACAACATAAAGAGAACTTAGGGTGTTTAGACTTATAATGCTTGTCGACTCTTTCTTCATACCAAAAATAGGCCCCACAATGTTCACATTCATAAATAGCATCTCCAATATCCCAGTACTCTGAAATGAACATGTAGAATTTAATCTATGTTAAAGTGAGTGTGTGTATATATAGGAAACATATTATACTAACCTTTATTGAGAATGTTCCCACAGTCGAAGTCATTTTCTACAAAAAAGTATGATAATGGTGAATATATTTTTGTTTGTAGATAATTACTTAATTTGAGTGACCATTTACTTACCTTCATAGTCATACTCATATTCATTTTCTTCGGCTAAGCTTGATTGCATATCATGATCTGCTATGCATGACAAAGGAACTTTTTTTTAACTTGTATGTGCAAAATTAGTGTACAACTATGATACTCTAGATGAAATATTTGAAATAAGTAGCAATATCAGGAAAACAAAGTCATTGGATCAGGTGTTGATCTGTTGTGTGGTAACGTTTTTAAATGTAAAATATTATGAAATTGGCACTTTACCTTCATTATATGGATGAGCAGATAAATCAGGTAGTACATCTTCACTACAGGAACATGGATCATCATTTAAATCAGACAGTTTATATTTAGTCCCTGTTGAACCTCAAAAATTACCTTTCTTTAAGAAAAGACAAGTTTCGGGTATAATGTCCAACAAAATGGGACTCCAAAGGGTTTTCTTTGGAGTCGCCACCTAATTTAAGGATTATTAGGAACCTAAGTTAATTAAAGAGTGCAATTTATTCTTTACTTAAAGGAAAATAATTAAAATCAGAGATTCTAGGGTAAGTGGTTCTTTTAAATTTGAAAGAAGGTCCCTTGCGGGAGCACTTTCGAAAATCCGCTAAATGCGGTTAATCCGGCGGTTTTCACGAATTTGTTAAGGATAATAAATATAGGATAAATTTTAAACTAAAATAAATAGATAATGAATAATATAATATAAATAAGATAAGGTTTTAATTATGCCGATACTTAGATAAATAAATGATCCAATTTAAGATTAATTAAATGGATAATAAAATGATCAATTGATTAATTAATAGAATAAATAAAGGTTAAATGAAGTTAGATAATTAAGTAAAATAAACTAGATAAATAATTGGATAATAATAAAGAATTAATTAACTGATTGAATAAATAGATAAATAAATAAGCAAATAAATAACTTAATTACATAAATGAATACTTATCAATTTTAATTAAATAAAGGAGTAAAGGAATAATAATTGATTAATTAATTAAATAAATAAATATTCAATTGGAATTTAATAAATTAGATTGAGTAAATAAATAAATAAATAAAGGATCAAAATTTAATTAATTAACTAAATAAATAAATTAGATTAAATAAATAAATAATTGAATATTAATAAATAAATAATTCAAATGCAAATTATGACGAAGGTGCGATTTTAATCGAATTTTATTTGCACTCATTAATTGACAAATAATTCTAAACATCCATAAATAAATTGGCGATTCGCAAAGAAATGATACAAAGTATTCATATAAAAATAATTTAAGTAATTTACAATAATTATTCACAATTCAAATCATTTCTATCCTATCAGGCTACTAATTCGGTCTATGGGAAAATCCTATATGACATGCATTTTCTAAGGGAGCGGGAAAGGACGGAGTTTAGAAAATAGAACCCGGAAGCGCAAACTCAATCATTGAGGCTTGGACTTTGTGATTTTCATTTTTTTTAACATTTTCGGGGATATCAAGTCCCGAAAATGCGAAGCAGACCAAATAACTCTAAATGCATGTAGCCGTCCCCATTTATGAGTTTTAACCAACTCGTTCCCAAGAGTTCATGTAAAAGAAAAAGAGGAGGTAAAGATTAGTAATCATTTAAGAAATACACAAAAAAGGGAATTAACACAGAACAAAAGAATAAGGAGGTCCTTGATCTAATGAATGCAGTTTTGCATAGTTAGCCAACACGATACATGGATAAAAGCAATTCAATTCATAAGAAAAGGCATAGGCATTACATTGCTATGGTGCTCCAGATTAAAACCGATAGAAATGTACTCCATAATTAAGCACAAGTACTTAAGCCAATGAACTGGAATTAATCTCTTAATTCACATAGCTATTTCTATTTTTTTTGCCATATTATCATTTGAATACAAGCAGATTCCAAGACCAAACCAAAGCGCAAGTGTATATGACAAGATTAAAACTTTAATAGTTCTGCCAAAACAATCAGGTTCAAGACCATTCAAGTTTCAAACACAATTAACCAGTCAGCGTCCATGAATTTTATACTAACTATGGACTTTGAAATTTGAGAAAGAAACTTTAGTCCCATATCAAGTACTCACAGATTTAACAGAGACAGCAGCAACACTTTTCAAGATACAATTTTGTGTCTTATCTCTTGCAAAAAGGGATAGATAGCAGGAAAAATAGATAGGTGAGTATCATGACTCAAACAATGGTCTCAAAAGGAAATCAATAAAGCAAGAAAATGAGTAGGCTAAGGAAACGACCAACACCTCTTTCACTCTTAAGTTTGCATTGAAACTCGATTGGTATTAAACATAGCAGTGAATAGAATTCGATTGAAATGCAGTTAACTCTCTTTTATCACCTTACTACTACTTCTTTTAGCAAGCAGGATCCAGACAAAGATTAATGGGAATCACTTCAGCCCAGGACTATTCAAAGAGCAAAGAGACAGGAACCCAAAGACAAAGAAACTAGACAGACATCCAGATAGAAATTAGAATTTGCATAGGCAGAATTTCAGAGCTCAAAACAACTTCTAAGCTAAGACTGAAACTAAAGACTTTAGGAGCTTACAATGAATGACACACACACACAAAGCACTTTAACTCACAGCACCTACACTGAACTTCATCTAATCAGAAACATAGAGAAGCAGGCACAGATAGACAGACCCCTGGACTCTTGAAACAAACCAGAACCGAGCAGCCCCTAAACTAACCTAACCAGCTGCAGCAAAAAAAAAAAAAAAAAACTCCCTGAAACTCCAAGAACCACCTGCTGCATTTTTAAATGCCCAGAAGACATCAATCTCTTTTCCTCTTTGAACAATCAGAAAAAAAAACTAAGAGGAACAGACCCCTCACTGCCCTGAACTGACCCCAAACAATCAGAACACAACCTCTTCCCCATTCAGTCTACAAACAACCAAACAAAGTTCCCTGAAACAACTATCTACACCCTTTACATACCCCTCCAAATTGAAGCAACACAGACCCTCTACAACACCTCCTAAAGCTCCTGAACAAGCCTGAAACTCCAGCAGATACCAGGATCAGATACCAAAATAAACTACAGCTCGCACCCCTGCATACTTCATACACCTTCACAAAACCTTCACAAGCACCTCTAAAGAAACAACATTAATCCCTTTACATACCCTTCCAATCTGCAGCAACACAGACCTTCTTTCCTGATCTCCCTCACTCACACACAAGCCTATAGAACACACACACGGAATAGGACAAACTTGAACCTAGAAAACACATAGACTTTCTTCGAAAACAACAAAACCAACAATCAGATTAGATCCTTACTATTCTTAGGGACCATTCTTCTATAATAGGACCTTAAATTATCCAAATCAAGGTACATATTCATCAAGCCAACCAAACATTCCAAACTTTGATTTAAATTTAAATAAAAGAAACTATTATGGAAACTTGGAAGAGAAAGTTTTGAGACATGATTTTCATTTACTAAGACAAAGAAAGGTTGAAGCTTCATTATCACATCAACATGATTGTGCTGTAAACATTAGTATCATCCAATTGAAACTAAGTCAGCAACTGATAAGGGAAACAGGGCAGATCCTTAACATTAGCAATCACCATAGATTATTCATATAATGCTGAAAACAGGAAATCTAAATTAGATTAAAATGTTACCTTTTTTGCGGCAGTAAACGGGGCGTGAGATCTGAAAATAAAGCAACTCGAATGAAGGCGACCACGCGAACAAGGTCGACGACTCAGATATTGAAGAAGCGATAAGCAAAATGAAGCGATAACAAACAACGAAAACGATGTTTGAATCCCAAACAGGAACCAAAATGCTAACTCTCCTTTCTTTTTAAAGATTAAAACTGAAAATCTATACCTATGTGCTCTGCCTCCTTTTTTAAAATTCCCCAAAACTGCATTTCCTCAAATGAGAATAAAAATTAGAATTTTATACCTCGCAGCTAGGGTTTCGGATTTTTGGCTCCAATCTTTTTTTGAAACCAGCCCCAAAGTTGCAATTTCTTGTTAGATAAGGGTCAAAATTGTCTCACCCTCAAGGTAGTACAATTTTAATCCTCATCTAAACAAAAAAAACTGCCGTTGGGATCAAAGCCAAGGGTTCAGATCGATTCTCACACCAACGCACGACTAGGATTGCTCCAACACAGCTTGTGTACGGAGATGATGATATGGAATCGAGGGGGGGACCAGCGGGTACAAGGAATTTGGACTGATTAGAGATTTTGAGGTGGAAATTGAAAGGGGGAAATCGGGTTTGGGTAAGGGAAATGGGTCGCGGGTTAGAGAAATGAGTTTCTGAGAATTGGGGGAAGGAGTATTATGCGTTTGGGCCGGGTTATATAATGGGCTGATGGGCCAGGAAAATGTAATGTGGGTTGCGCGAATAGCCTGATTTTAGGCTTTAAACGTTTTTTGGCACCTTTATTTTAGGATAGGTTAAGGAAATCAAGAATTGCACGCATAGGCTTAATTTAAAACTGTTTTTGCGCATTTAGCTTTCCCCTTTGAAATTAATTAATATTTTAACTAAACTTAACTAATTAGTTTAATTTAATTAACTAAATTTAATTTTAATTAATTAATAATTTTTTTTTTACAATTGACTTTTATTTAAATAATCAGTCATTAATTTAAATTTTGGGACGAAATTGAGTGTCAACAGCTGCCCCTCTTTACCCGAAAAAGGATGAAAGAGTTTTTAGGGTAAAGAAGTTGACGGAAAACCAATTTTGTCCCGATAAAACCAAGACTTTTGATTCCAAGGACCAAAAGGCGAGGCTTATGGATATGGCCGAACTCCGGTTTTCGAGTTGCCTACATATCTCGGGCTGAAAGAGAATCAGGCCGTATGTAGTTCGACGACAGTTAGAAACGAAGACTCGCACGATTGACAAAAGAAAGAACGCACGAATAGGAAAGAATCCAAACTGACGCCTAATCTGAAATGAAAGATTAGGTAAAACTTGCTTGTTCGAGTGCGATTCTTCAGATCCTTGTTGACGAGTCTAGCTCATATCAACAATTGCTCCAGTTCACTGCTAAGAAAAAGTTCCACGTTATGCTCCAAACGCTGCTGCGGTGCTGCTAAAGTCCTGTAATAAACTCGAAAAAGGGTAAGCGAGGACCTACTAATAAAGCCTGATAATCAAAAGTAAAGAATGATCAAATATTGATGATACAAATTTGCAAGTGCGGGTTGCGATATCATTGATAAGTTGTCTTCCAATCAACTGGCGAAGCAATAAAGCAAGTGCGAAGGCATAATGCAAAGCATTTTCAACAATCTTGACAAATCAACTGGCAAGCCGGTCGGGCACACAGCAAGGAGGGTCTTGGAATTGATTGTCTACAAATCAGCTGGTGATCCGGTCCGGCACAAAGCAAGGAGGGTCTCAAGGCTGACATGTTAATCTGTTAAACTAAAAGTAAAGCAAGTCATAATATAAAGCAAGTGCAAAGTAATAATTGAAAGCAAGTGCAAGGTAATTTGAATATCTCGACAAATCAACTGGCAAGCCGGTCGGGCACGCAGCAAGGAGGGTCTTGGGGTTGATTGTCTACAAATCAGCTGGCGAACCGGTCCGGCACGAAGCAAGGAGGGTCTCGGGACTGACCTGTTAACCTGAAAAGTAAAACAAGACGTAATACAAAGAAAATGCGAAGGCGTAATTTAAAGCGAGTGCAAAGCAATTTGGACAATCTTGACAAATCAACTGGCAAGCCGGTCGGGCACGCAGCAAGGAGGGTCTTGGGGTTGATTGTCTACAAATCAGCTGGCGAACCGGTCCGGCACGAAGCAAGGAGGGTCTCAGGACTAACCTGTTAACCTGTTAAGCTAAAAGTAAAGCGGTTCATAATATAAAGCAAGTGCAAAGGCATAATTGAAAGCAAGTGCAAGGCAATTTAAACATCTTGACAAATCAACTGGCAAGCCGGTCGGGCACGCAGCAAGGAGGGTCTTGGGGTTGATTGTCAAACAAATCAGCTGGCGAACCAGTCCGGCACGAAGCAAGGAGGGTCTCGGGGCTGACCTGTTAACCTGAAAAGTAAAACAAGACGTAATACAAAGAAAATGCGAAGGCATAATTTAAAGCAAGTGTGACGACATAATTTAAAGCAAGTCAAAGAAAAGCAATGAGGGAATGTAGAGCAATGCAAGAGCCATTTGGCGAATCAATAGGTGAGATAGTCCAACAAAGGGGATCTTCATAGCCGATGGTCAACCTGAAAGAGTAAAGCAAGGCGTTAATTTTAAAGCAAGTGCGAAGACATAATTCAAAGCAAGTGCAAAGAAAAGTAGTGCGGGAATGTAGTCGGTGCGATAGCCATTGATAAATCAATTGGCGAGACAATCCGGCAAGGATGGCCTTGTGCGGATTATCATCCGAAATAAAGCGATGCCATATTTGGCTTAATTTGAAAACACAAACAAGCCTCGACTTTGTCGCCTATAAGGAATGAAAGTCATAGAGGTGGAAATGCCGCCTGTTCGGCAATAACTCATGACAAAGCATAATGCTTTAAGTCATGAAAAGGGAAATGCGATGCGATTTGCAAGGCAACTTTGGTTGCACATTCAATAAATTGTCCATCCATAGTGCATATGATCCTCTCATTGCAATCTTTCTCGTTCCTGCTCTCAAAGAAAAATTTGTTAGTTTTGGGTAGGGGCGTTTGATTTGTGCTGATTCATCTTGAACTTGCTGCCACTGCTCCCTCGTTCTTCTTTAGACTTAGGCTCGCAAATTATACTCAGAGACTTGACTTATGAACTCAATATTGTATAATATTTTAAGATAGAGGCAAAATAAAGTAATTTGATAAAATAAATAATCATTGATACACGACCGAAGTTGTAATGCATTTAAAATTTCTGCTTTAACTCAAACTCATGACATATCTTGAAACAAACTGAACGTCCTTTGTCTTTGCAACTTATGCTAATCTCGAATACTTTTAGAACTTTGCCACTTAATCCTTTGATAAGCCATACCAATTTTGCAAAAATCTGCCCCAGTTATGAACTTCCAAATCTTCAACTCATTTTGCAAAATTTGCCCCAGTTGATATCTTTCAAATCTTCAAGTTATCTTGCAAAATTGCCCCAGTTTTATCTTCCATATCTTCAAATTATCTTTGCAAAAATTGCCCCAGTTGCTTGCCTTAGGGGAGACTGAAAATTTTAATATTATGGAGTCGAGCCCGTTGAGAGCGCCTACGTATCCCTCCACGGGAATCAGACCGTGCGTAGTTCTGCTTACATAAAGATTTTTTGGGAAGATATGGAAATCTAAGTACGAAGCCGTATCCGAATTGGAAAATCTACACATCTGCCCAGATGCATAGTTCGGCATTACATCATAAAAGCAAAACAAGCCTAAAGTATTACAATATTTTGACCGAATCCGACGGGGATTGCCTACTTATCCTGTTGCCATTCCAGGAATCAGGTCAGAAGTAGTTCAAACATACATAAAAGAGGAAATAGGGGATTCATGTGCTAGTGCAACGGAACTCTATATGAGTTGCCTACGTATCCCGCCTCGGGAATCAGGTTACGCGTAGTTCGCATTACATCAAAGATTACATCCAAAACAATTCTAACTTGCGGTTGCTTCAGACATAGTATCTCTTGACAAAATCTGCGCTGATTATCTTAGGCCAAACTTGATCACGAACATCTGCCAGTATTAGTGTTCTTCCACATAATGACATTGCCAACTTGGCACAAATTTTCCCATTTCTTCTTCTTAGTTAGGAAAGAGATTCTTCAATACCAATTGCCCCGGTTTGAAGTAAACTATTCAAATCTTCTCTTTGCGCATTCAACATCTTCCAACTTATCTTCTTGAATGGTTTCTCAAATAAAGGTCTTCCATCTGTATAGATAAAACGCTTAAGCTCCAATTGTCGGCAAACAAAGCTGCCCCAGTTTGAAGCTCTAAGGGTAACATAATATCCAAAGAGTGCGGAAGGTAACTTTCCAGGGCATCATCCTTAAATCGTTCAGTTGTTTCGTTACAGATCACAAGCAAAGTTCAAGCAGGTTTTGTTAATTTTTAATTTTGAAACAGTAGTAAGTATATTAATCAGAAGCAAATAATAAAGCATATAAATAATTAAAGTATAGCAAAATAATAAGGTAGGAATGCAATGCATTTGTTTATTCAAAACCTAATTTAGGGAGGCATACAACATAAAAGTAAACATGCAGGATTTAAAAGGGTTATTTGAAAGACATAGACATAACATAAACAAAGTGCAAAACACAGTTCAGGGCCTCAAGCTGACTGTGATGCCAAAACAAAAATAACGAGTTCATTCATCAAGTCTCTTTTGGACCACAAGTCCAATTAGCCATCACATCACTTGGGTTCAGCATTCTGCACATGTGGCTCTTTCTCAAAATCTTCAATAGTTGCACTGCATTTCAATCCATCATTCAAGAATAGGCTGCCAACACCTTCAATCAAATTCTGCATGGCCATTTCTGGTGCTCGGACAAATGACTGGTTCAATGGTAAAAGAGACTGTGGTATGACACTAGTCGGCTTCTTCTCAGACTCAGCCTTTTCCATCTTTCCTTCAGCGGGGTTGCCACCTAGGCCAAAAGTTCCCTCATTCTTTGGCAATAGAGTTAGTGCTTGCTTAGGTACCTTAAAAGCAATATTATCAACCTTTACATCATAGACAGAGACTATGGTGCCCTTCAGATTTGGCTCTTCCTCAAGAGAAATCATATTAACTGCATTGTTACCATGATTGGGAAGAGGATTATCATGCACATTTGGCTGAGTGCCGGTGAGTTGAATGGTGCCTGCTTTGATTAGACCCTCGACCTTGTCTTTGAAAGTATAACATCTCTCAATATCATGGCCGGCCGCTCCTGAGTGATAAGCACAGTGCTTATTTGCATCATACCAATTTGGACGAGGGTTTGGGGTGTTATCAAGGATAGGCTGCACAACTCCTGCCTTTTTTAATCTCTCAAAAAGCTGGCCATATGACTCGGCTATAGGTGTATAGGTTTTGGTTGATCTCCTTTCGTAATTCTGATTAAACCCTTGCACATTGGGACGAACAGGAGGACGAGGCTGGTAATTCTGTGGTGCTTGAAAATTTGGCTGACGAGGGTATTGATTAGGTGCATGTGCTCTAGGTTGGTAGTAATTTGCTTGTGCATTGTAAACCGGATAAGGAACAGGTGGCATCTGGTAGTGAGTGGGGTAATTTGGGTAATATGGGCTTTGGTAGGTGGGAAAAGCGGATGGATTGTCAAAATTCAACTTTACAGCCGGTCGACGCTCGATGTCTCCTACAACAGCTCCCACTTCCTCTTTCTTCTTTTTGTTAAATAAGCCAATGAACTGGAATTAATCTCTTAATTCACATAGCTATTTCTATTTTTTTTGCCATATTATCATTAGAATACAAGCAGATTCCAAGACCAAACCAAAGCGCAAGTTTATATGACAAGATTAAAACTTTAATAGTTTTGCCAAAACAATCAGGTTCAAGACCATTCAAGTTTCAAACACAATTAACCAGTCAGCGTC